>OV815290.1:29618931-32018931 GCA_929108145.2 Limnephilus rhombicus | reverse complement strand
TGTTTTCCTAAAAAAATTACAGATTTTACGGTCGAAAATTTATTGTTATTACTAGAGAATCATGTAGGTATCAAAAGAAATGTGTTCAAGGAGCGTGAAATTTTTTTTGCTTCGAAACAAAAAAGTACAGAATCTGTTAATGATTTTATAGCACGGTTAAGAAATCTCGTTAGATTTTGCAAATTCGAAGACAGACTTGAATATAATTTAAAAGATGTTTTTGTCACCGGTCTTCGAGTGGGGCGTATTAAGGAGAAATTATGTGTAGAGGCTGAAAACTTTTCATTAAAAAAGGTTATAGAATGTGCTATTGCCATGGATTTGTTCGAGGTAATTAATAGGCAAATTAAAACGGAAAGTGTAGATATTGTTTTTAAAAATAGACTGAACAATTTGTCACAAAAACAAAATTCTGCGGGTAAACATTTTTCAAGACCTACGGACAAGAATGTTACATCGTTCAGAGCGAAATCAGCAGACCGAACGAAATGTAAACATTGTGGTAGTTATCACGAATCAGTAAATTGTAAATTGAAAGACGTGGTTTGTTATAAATGCAGAGGAATTTATTATTTAAACCGCGACATATTAGTAAAATATGTCGCGGTTTAAATAATAAAAATATTTCTTCAGTGTTTGTTAATACGCAGGAACATAAAAAAATGTTTCGGATAAACTCAGTATATTGTGAACCAATATTGTGCAAAATATTAGTGAATAATGTGGAACTAAACGGGTTATTGGACACAGGAGCGGCAGTTTCGATTTTAACAGACAAATATTATGTTAAACATTTCAAACAGTTGGATTTAAAATCAAAGGATTTAACCTTAACGGGTTACGCTAACTGTAAGTTGAATTTATTGGGTTGTATCTTATTAACAGTTGATTTTAACGGTTGTAGGGAAATGTTAGAATTTTGTGTAGTAAAACATGGAACAACTACTGTTCTGGGGCGTGATTTCATTAAAAAATTTAATATTGGATTTACGGGGTTACAATCTACTTTATCCCAGGAGGGAAGTGAAAATTATTCTCACAATATGGTTGAAAATAATAGTAGCGTAGTAGATAAATTAATTCGAAAATTCCCGGAGGTTTTTTCGGAGAAACTGGGTAGATTCAATAAATATAAAGTGCATTTGAAATTAAAAGAGATTGCGGAACCGAAATTCTGCAATCCGAGAAATATACCGTTTGCTTTAAAAGCAAAGGTTGAATCGGAATTGGGCCGTTTGCAATCGGAAGGTATTTTAGTTCCGGTAAATTATAGTAAGTTTGCATCACCAATCGTTCCCATAGTAAAAAGTAATGGGGAAATAAGGATTTGCGGTGATTATAAGGCAACAATAAATCCACAGCTAGTGGTAGATAAATATCCCATGCCACGGATAGAATGGTTGTTTTCTCAAATGGCGGGTGGAATACTTTTTTCCATGATTGACTTGCGGCAAGCGTACCTACAATTAGAACTAGATGAGGAAAGTCAAGAATTCACAACTATATCTACTCATTTAGGATTGTTTAAATTCACGAGATTAGTGTTTGGGATTAATAGCGCGCCGGCTATTTTTTGTAAAACGATAGCTTCGTGCTTGCAAGGTTTGAAAAAAACAGCTGTATTTTTAGATGATATTGTGGTAACAGGAGATTCGGAAGAAGAACATAATGAGAATTTAACAGCAGTGTTAAATAGATTAAAAGATTGTGGATTAAGCGTAAATATTCACAAGTGTATTTTTAAGGCGTCATCAGTAACTTTTCTAGGGTTTGAAATTTCAAAAGAAGGAATTAAACCATTGAAAGACAAAACTATCGCTATTAGTAAAGTATCGCAACCTAAAGACATTACTGAATTACGAAGTTTTTTGGGGTTAGTGAACTTTTACAGATCATTTGTACCTAATATGTCTGTACTATTAGATCCGTTACATAATTTATTGAGGAAAAATACACATTTTGATTTTAATCAAAATTGCTTGGAAGCTTTTAATAAAATTAAGTCAATTTTATGTGATGATAGAGTTCTAGCTCATTATGATCCGGATGTAACATTGAAGATTGTGACGGATGCCTCAACAAAAGGGTTGGGGGCGACACTTTTACATTGTTACGATAATAATTTACAGAGACCGATTTCTTTTGTTTCTCGAAAATTAACTGAAGCAGAAAAGAAATATTCAATTTTGGATTAGAAGCAACAGCTATTGTGTTTGCGTTGAAAATTTTTTTTGAGTATATTTATGGAAGGGAATTCATTTTAGAAATAGATAATGAACCGTTATGTAGAATTTTTGGTGATAAGAAAGGTATCCCAGTATTAGCGTGTAACAGACTTCAACGTTATGGTGTAATTCTTTCGTCGTTCAATTATAAAGTACAGTACGTGAAATCGGCATTGAACTGTTCGGATTATTTGTCTCGCGTTCCTGTCGAGGAACCAGTTCACGTAGAGAATGACTTTGATACTCAAATTCTAAGTTTATTAAAAAATAACAGAGATTTACCTATAGATGTCGAGGAAATTAAATCGGAATCAAGTACAGATAAAATTTTATTGGAAATTAAACATTATCTCAGAACTGGGTGGCCAAATAAAATTAACAAGGATGATTCAAAATGGTTTTACTGGATTAAACGGAATGAATTATCCATAATTGATGATTGTTTTTTCTGGAATCATAGGCTAATAATTCCAGTAATTTTAAGAGAAAAAATTTTAAACTTATTGCATAGATCTCATCTGGGTGTAGCAAAGATGAAAGGTTTAGCCAGAGGTATATTTTGGTGGCCAGGGATAGATGGAAATATTGAACTTTTAGCGAGAGGATGCGAAATTTGTTCAGAGGTTCAACCTTCTCAACCAAAGAGCGAATTGACTCCGTGGCCTATAACTGAAGAAATATGGAGTAAGGTGCATATTGATTATGCGGGCCCAGTTGCAAATAAATATTTTCTTGTGATTATTGACTCAACCTCAAAATGGTTAGACTGTGTAGAGGTAAATTCTCCCAATTCGTATAACACTATTAAAATATTAAAGGGTTTATTTACTTATTTCGGGAGTGTACAGACAATAGTGTCAGATAATGGAGCCGCTTTCATGTCAGCGGACTTCAAAGAGTTTTGTGAGATGAATAACATCAAACATTTAACTTCTCCGGTAAATCATCCACAATCAAACGGTTTAGCAGACAACGCGGTTCGAACGTGTAAAAATTTTTAAAAAAAATGATGATAAGAGATAAGTTTCAGTCAGGTTATGAGGAAAAATAAGGAATTTTTTTAATTGATTACAGAAATGCACCACACTGTACAACTGGCTTAGAACCTGCAGTTGTAATGTTTGGAAGGAAACTAAGGTCTAACTTAAACAGTTTTGTACCGAGAGGGGGGAGAGATAAGGATAATATAATTAAGAAAGAAACTAAAATTAAAATGTCTAAATGTCAGGAAAATCAGAAATATTATTATAAGAGAAATAATAAAGATTCGAGGGGTTTTTCGATTAATCATAAAGTAATGGTTAGAGATTTCAGAGACCAAAACAATGATAAATGGGTACCAGGGAAAGTACATAAACAATTAGGGAAAAAACTTTATATATATAATTGAAGTAAAATTAAATGGTAAACTTATGGATTGGAAAAGGCATTTTGATCAGTTGGCTAAATTGTGTGTATCATGGGAAAAGAAACCCAGCAATCCTTATATCGCGTCTGAGACGAAGAGACTGTCGTATGACGATTACGATGTCTCCAGCTTTGTGCCGGATGACAGACTAATGGGTGTTTCTCCTTCTCCTTCCAGCTCCAGTGATCCAGTGGCTTCCACGTCGGGAAATCGGAAGGACCGACTTCGACCACGGACACACAGATGAGTCAATGAAGACAGGACTCAGCTCTCGACTCAACATGTGACAAATGAATGACTTTCATTGTAAATATTGGAATATTGTATGTATTGTAAATAATTATCCGCATCATGTTGTGTAACTGTCTTCAGATTTAAGTGTGGAGGGATGTAGTGAACGTATGTCTTGCAGTATGAAAGAGACATGCGTGTATGAGTGAGACAGCATGCGGAACGTATAAAAGGCGTGAATGTTATCTACTCGTCCTCTCTTTGCTTTTAGGCTTCCTACGAAGCACCTCTGTACGACCTCGGAATAAACAGTAATAGTCTACCCACTTCTTATTATTACCATCCCACTGAGACCACCATCAAGAGGAATCTGGATCCACCACAAGGAGTCCAGAGTAATGTATATAACCGGCCACGGTCATTACATGGTCCATGCACTTAATTTTGTTTTTTGATTATTAGACGGATATATTAGTAGGTACTTCAATAAAAGATTACTAAACAGTGTATCGTTATCGAGTATCTGTCGCCAGGTGAGAGGTGTCGAAGTTTCACAAAAATTTGTGCTGAGTTGCCAGACGTAAAATAAGTCTCCGTTGAACGTTAGGGAAAATTGCTTTATTCCACGGGCAACTTCTACAATAATCGTATTGATGGCGCGGCTTATGGGTATTTCGTTTGTTGTTAAGGTTCTGCTTCGCAATAATAAAAGGAATTCGAATTATTGACAAGGGAGAAATTTCATTAAAATTTTCCCGATTTCTTCAAAATTATCCCGTTTTCTCCCGATTTTTAGGCGAAAATTCTCCCGATTTTGAAGTTTTGGTTTCGGTAACACTGCTTGTGACAGTCGTGAAACCATTGCGTCTTTTGTCGACGCAAATTGCTATTCTGCTCCGTTTTGTCTTAATTAAACAATATTTGTTTTCCATTTTTGTTGTTGACATTCTTGCACTTCGACTTATTTGATTTACAGTCGCTCTCACAAATGCCAACCAAGCGATTAGTAAGTTTATTAAATCTTTCTCTTGAGTGGAAAGTTTTAAATGATTCCCGCTAGTCAATCCATTATTACACCACCTAATTATGTCTTGCGTTTACTCTTTGTTGATAATATATATCACCGAGCTCTTTTTACTTAACATTCTAAAACAATAAACCTGTGTTGTATATTCATTTATCTACCAGACCTGGTCACAAAACACGGGTAAAGCCATGTAAAGGAATATCTTTATTCCCAATAGTGATCTTTTACCAGTTTAATATAAATATATTATAATAATAAATATAATACTGAGAGTATCTAGCACTCCAAGCATTCCAAGGTGAACTTTTTGAACAAGTGGAAGGAGTTGCGATGGGTAGTCCGTTTTCGCCAGTACTCGCCAACTTCTTTATGGAGAAATTTGAGGAAGTGGCACTCGACACAGCTTTGGCTGTTCCCAAAGTATGGTGGCGGTATGTCGACATTTGGCCTCATGGAACAGAGAAACTGAACGAATTTCTGGACCATTCCAACTCACTCCACGTTAAAATTAAGTTCACAATGGAGCTGTAAAATGACTCTAAGATCCTACCTTTTCTAGATGTGGAGGTGATGCGAAAAGAAGGTCTAGGACACACAGTGTATAGAAAACCAACTCATACAAATCGGTATCTACATGCTGATTCCCATCACCACCCAGCGCAGAAGAGAGGACTTATCCATACATTGGTGACCCGAGCGACCAGAATATATGAAGAAACAAAAATCGGAGCCGAACTTACAAAACTGACCGATGCACTGGAGCGCAACGGTTACCCAGCAAGACAGACAAGGCATATAATCAGAGCCAAATCTGCACCAAACGAAGACAGAATTGAACAAGAGTCAAAGGGCTGCGCTTTCGCCTTACGTTCACAATGTGACAGACAGAATTGCCAGGCTATTGAAAAAAGAAAGCATCAAGACTGTCTTCGGAACCACGACAAAACTTCGAGACTTTTTGAGGCCTGCAAAGGCCAAATTTCCTCTGGAAACAGATGGAGTGTACAAACTCAGCTGTTCTGGATGTGACAAGGTTTATGTAGGCCAACAGAGCGAACGATCTCCAAAAGGATATCAGAACACTTTTGTACCTGTAAATTTGGCCACCCTGACAAATCGGCAATCGCCGAGCACTTAATCGAAACCGGCCATTACTTTGGATTTGTCCCTGAGGTCCTGGGAAGACCCAAAACTCATAGAGCACGCCTGATTACGGAGGCAATTGAAATTCACAAAAATCCTATAAATATTAATAGAGACGACGGAGCTAAGCTCAATAGTTCTTTGTATCTGGTGATTGACGGTTACATCAAGGCTAAATGCAAAAAAACATGTTGAAGTATATTGTAGCGCCAGCTCGTAGAGGATTGCAGCTGGCGACACGGTATCGCTCCTAAGTACATAAGTACAAACATCACCCCTAACTATTAACTATTACACATCTGCCCTGATGATGGACACTGCAACGCTGTCCGAAACGTTGGCTAAAGAAAGAGGTAGCGCAACACGGCATAATACCCCAAAAACTAATAACAAAAATATGGAAAAATTATTTTTAAATAGCCGGAAACCCTAACTCTTCTTAACCTATTTAACCAATTTTTTCTGTCATCACACTTTCTGGGGTGATTCTGACTTGGTTTCATTCCGATCACCATTTTGTTACATGCCGTTATTTGTTGCGTGTATATATATTAAGTTTTGAAAATATAATTATTTTATGTTCCTCGATCGATTGAATGACTCGTACATGTTTATATTTTTTTATGTTTGTATGTTTTAACATGACACTGGAGGGTACAACGGTTTTTTCATCCACCTTGATATTTGATGCTCGAGGTTTATTAACTATCTTTAACTTAAAGCTCTATTATAACCACTCATAAATAGGATTTTGTGTCACGGTTTTGTTGCAGGTTTAATTTTTTTGAGCTGAAACCAATTTAAACCGGAACGCTATCACAGAAGGTCATGGATCTTTTCAACCCAGAGAGTGTTTCCATCAAGGTGGAACCAGGGTCCCAGGAAGAGGGTGGAGGTGAAATGCCGAATACGGATATAGATATCTACCTCCCGAATGTGAAGAAGGAATGTTTGCAGTATGCGGCAAGAACTCCGGCAGTCAGTAAGTTGCATCGCAAGAAAATGTTGATTTCAGGTGTTAGGAATTCATGTCCATTTTGCAATGATTTTCTCAGATGGACATTTTTTTTATTAATATTTATTTCTTTTACATTTTCATAATTTAAACATAATATAGCTTACATATTTTATACACTCTCCTAAGAAAGCAAATGCTTGTGTTTAGGAGAGGACAAATTGTAAATAACTTAAGAATTATTAAAAAAAATCCTTACCACAAACGTAAGAGTTTAAATTGTGAAGAGATTTAGACTTAACATATTTTAAAAGTTTCTAGGAGTAATTAAACATGAAATGTTTGTAGGAGTAATTAAACATGGATGTACATAAAACATTAGGAGTAACAATCAGTCAAAGATATTTAGGAGAAAGTTAAAATTATATGGTGGTACTACCAAAATGAGATTTAATTTTTTTTTTAAATTGTCGTAATTTTTTTTCTGTTCGTATATTAGCCTGTAATTGATTAAATAATTTTATTCGTTTATATATTTTATGGTTGTTAACGAAATCTTTTCTGCCGTGCGTTAGTTATTTACTAAAAAATGTATTATTTTACATTTTCTGCACGCAGGAGACCCCGAGGAAAATAATCTCCTCGGGACCTATGGCATATGTCCTGTGTGATGGGTCTTTATAAGAAAAGAAAGAGAGAAAGGTCTGAGAAAGAAAAAGGCATGAGGTGTGGCTGAGAATCTGTGAGTCTGTGTGCAGGAATGAATTCATGGAGTTCAGAGAGTCTCAATAGTGGTCAAAAGATTTCCCTTAACCAATCTCTTCCGATCCGGTCCACCAACCGTACTACGGTGAGCTTATATCTGAAATTAAGCTCAATAGCTCTTATCTTAATTACTGCTTGTACAAGGATTTTCATAGGTATTTCTATCGTCAATAATGTTATTTTTTTTAAATTAAATTATTATAACTCCGTAAAGTACAATCTCGGGGAAGGGCGATCGTAATTTGAAATGTTAAGCACTGTTCTTCTCGGCATATCAATGTAGGTATTGTATTGTTGTTTGTACAAGTGGCAGTAATGTGGAGACTGTTCCCATCAAGGCAGAACCAGGTCCTCGAGAAAAAGTTAAAGGGAGAATTACTTATACGGAAATTGACATAGATCACCCGGATGTTAAAAAGGAATGCTCAGAGCGCTCTGAAAAAAGTACCCTAACAGCAGGTAAATCGAATTTTTGTTTGTTTAAGTCAGGGGCGGGGAACACTTTTTGCTGTCGGGGGTGAATGAGTAGAGAAGTGTACTCCGATACGAACGGTCTATCCTCTCTGCTTACCCGTAAGGAATAGTAAATTAATTTAAATCTAAATGAAAATATTTATATAAGATAGAAACCGATAAAACTTGACAACCTAACCAGCGTATTTATTTAAAATTCGGGGTGCCTAAAGGAAGTATTATGGTCCAGTTATGTTAATAAAATAAATAAATGAAAATATTTATAAAAGATAGTAATCGATAAAACTTGACAACTTAACCAGTTTATTTATTTAAAATTCGTGGTGCCTAAAGGAAGTATTGTTATGATAAAATATTTGTTAATATAACTCGCAGTTTATTTTATCATAGATTTAGGCAAGCAGGTACCTAATTTCAAGAAGTGGGGTGGTGCGCTTGATGCTTTTATAATACCTTTACAAATATCTCAAAATTATATTAGCAAAGTTACGAATAATAGAAATAAAACATTTTCGACAGATGCTTTATACAAAGAATCTAAACTATTCAGTTTCCGTAAACTATTTGTACTGCAAACTATGAAATATATCTTTAAAAACATAAACAAATTCGCAAATTCGAAAAAAAATGAAAACAGAATCAACATTCGAAATTAGGGAACGTACCCATACTACGCGACCAATTTTTTGCAATTTTTAACCCCCCCCCCCCCCCCCCCCAAAATCCTAAGCAAACTGCCGCTCATTCGTACCAAGCGTGACATTTTGAAGACCCCCCCCCCCGAAGAGGTCACCTAGTATGGGTACGTTCCCTTATAATGTATCCTATACCCCCCAAATACACACAAAACAAATGCAAACTCATTGCAGCTTTATTGGACCTCGTACCTTCAATAGTTTACCAAAAAATATTCAAGTTGCAACTAAACTTCCGCATTACATAAAAGAGTTAAAATTATTGCTAAACCATACTGACGTAAAAACTCTATTTATTTAATCTTACATTACTTTGTGTTTCTCACAAACTTCACACGTATCATTACACTACATATATATCTATTATCACACTATACACTTATTTACCCGTACACTATTGTATACACTTTTTGTACAAATTGTTTTAAACAAATTTTAATCTTGTTTTTACTTTATGTACACTGTACACTGTTTGTTTTTTTTTTTTTGTTTTTTCTAGGTACTAAAATAAAATGTCTTTAACTATGTTACCCACGCACCCGTACACTATTGTATACACTTTTTGTACAAATTGTTTTAAACAAATTTTA
Source organism: Limnephilus rhombicus (assembly GCA_929108145.2). Lineage (NCBI taxonomy): Eukaryota > Metazoa > Arthropoda > Insecta > Trichoptera > Limnephilidae > Limnephilus > Limnephilus rhombicus. The sequence goes on along the minus strand of OV815290.1, from coordinate 32,009,418 downwards.
ATCTTGTTTTTACTTTATGTACACTGTACACTGTTTGTTTTTTTTTTTTGTTTTTTCTAGGTACTAAAATAAAATGTCTTTAACTATGTTACCCACGCACAGGCTGCTATGTAGGCTGCCAAACAGGCTGCCTTAGTAGGTTCCTACATTATTGTTATGATTTTCAAAACATGTAAATATAAACTGGGAAAAATAAAGAAATTAAAAAAAAAAAAGATTCCTGATATGTATGTGTTTTAAAACCATATAGTTACATTATATATATAGCCATGTTAAATTGTGGAGATCTGGAAGGGATACAAGGCCGATAAAAGTTATAATAATTTCCCCCTTTTTATAGCGCCGTTCAGTGATAAATCACGTCAAGTGCACTTGATGGATAGGATTCAAAGGTACGCTTAGTTAGTTAGGGCATTAAAAAATGAAGATATGACGCGAAGTGAATAAGGAACTCCAGTGAAAAATATTATAGCCTAAAAAAAATATGTTCATATAGACTATAAGACCAATAAACGCTGATTCTGAATATATAAGTTTTATTTTTTATTTTATTTTTTTTTTTTTATTGAAATAATAGATAATACATAATATAATCAACAAACAAGTCCTGCTAAGCCAATTGAATCGGCTTGTCAACAGGTGCTTATATTTTAGTTACATATTTATACATATTTAAAATTTACATCTTATATCTACAGATACAACATTTTTTCATACATATCAAAATCAATATAAATCTTTTTTTTCCGATAGCCAATTTTTCACCATATATTTAACCTTATTCATAGAATTACATTGCTTTATAGTGTCAGGTAATAAATTAAATATCTTCGGTATGATATATTCAAACGTTCTCTGTCCGTACTTATTGTTAAATTTCGGAACTATTAACCCGTCGTTACGCGTGAATCTAGTGCTGTATTTATGTTCTAATTTCTCTTTATGCTGCGGGGTAAATATATTAATAATATTAAACGCAGAGTTTTTAAAAAATTATTAAAAAGTGCATTTTTAATCATCTCGTCAAAACACAGTGTCAAGTTGGCATTACTGAAATGGTTAGTGGTGACGTCACTGTTCCTCGTGTCGTGTCATCACCGTAAAGTCATTGTATGGGAAATGTACGGGAACATACGGGAATGTAGAAATGACACAAGCCATCGTATTAATTTATTCGTTTATTTACATATCTACTGTTTATAGAGACTTAGTTGTTGTGTTTATTGAAACATTATTTAGGCCTAAATAATTCAGTATCAAAAATAGAAGTATCTGTATTATTTAAAATATTGAAAAACTTTAAACTGTACGAAAAAATCGTATAAATATACTATATCATATTGCTACCTTTTTTCTTCACGGCCAAATAAAAATGGCGGCAATCGATCAGCTGATATCGTTTGCCTACACTTTTGTGGGTGATGATTCGTTTTTTGATAATATTGATTTTAAAAGCTAAAAAAATAATAATTTTTATACCACTGTCTCGTAAAAACATTCAAAAATATAATATAATAAATACAATATAATGAATAAATAATTCCACCTAAATAATGTTCCACCTAAATAGTATCATCTTTCTTCCGTATAATTATCATACAAAATGACAACACCTATTAAAAATAAAAATAACTTTTCAGGAGTGATGACGTCACACGATTGTAGTGACAAATGCGGTGGTTTTCAGGGATCTTGAAAAATTAAAACTTTGACAATTATTTTAACTATTAAAACTAATTCTAAAAAAAAAATGCATTTATTTAATTTCGAAGGTCATTATTAAATAAAAAATTATAAAAAATTATACTGGAGTTCTCTATTGTGGAAGAAGTCAGAGAAAGCCAAGGAAGTCATGGCATGATCTAGTGAATCTAATGCTTTCAATAAAAGAGCACGTTTGAATGTATCTCTTACCTCGTGGTAGTCCTCCGATAGAGTGCACCGTAACGCAACCAAGCATATATTTATTCAGATTTATCTGTATTAGACGATTTATGAATGCGAGTGAAGCAAGGAGTGTGGGTCGAGACAGAGGGTTTATACCGTAATTAAAAGGAGGGTGCTAAAATATAGCATTATTAAAAGGTGTGTAGCTAAAATGTACCATAAAAAGGGGTGTGTACTCTAAACATCTGACATGTCAGTGTGTGATAGAGGTTAATCAGTCATAGACTGGTCATTTCTATAAGATGAAAACAATATTGAAAATCAAGTCCAACAGTTTTATTCAATCCTAAACACTTCAAAAGAACGTCATGTTCCAAAAGTTAATTTTAATGCATCCTTTTACCCCACATGGTTTTCAAAAGAATTAAAAGAATTAATTTATACTAAAAAACAAACTCACCGAATATATAAGCAATCTAGAAACGTAGATGATTATATAACGTTTACTAACTTAAGAAGGCAGTGCAAAGAATTGTCCAAAAAATGTTATAATGATTATATTAGTTTAATAGAAATGGAGGTTCATGATAATGTAAAAAAATTGTGGAACTTTTCTAATGCTCAGCGAAAAAATGACTGTAGTTTACCAAATATTATGCATCTGAATAACAATTGTGCGGACAGTACCGAAGGCATTGTCAATCTTTTTGCAGATTTATTCAAAAGTGTTTATGATGATAGTATTCCTGATAATGAAATCCCAAACGATATATCACTTGAAGAATCACTTAACATAAACCATTGTTTTATTGAAATAAACGCTATAGAAAAGGCTATAAAAGCATTAGATACTAATAAATCCGCTGGACCGGATGGTTTCCCTCCAACATATTTAAAATCTTGTGTTCGCAGTTTGACTTATCCACTATTTAAACTATTTAATAAGTCTTTGTCGTCAGGGTGTTTTCCAAATCAGTGGAAAAAAAGCTATCTTACGCCTATTCATAAAAAGGGAGATAAAAGCGATGTATCTAACTACAGACCAATATGTATATTGTCCGCTATTCCCAAACTATTTGAATCGTTAGTCCTAGATGTCATTATTAAACAAATTAATAATATTATTGTACCCGTCCAGCATGGCTTTATCACAGGTAAGTCCACTCTAAGTAACTTGATCATATACGAAAATTACATAACTGATTCTCTTGCCTTGAAGCATCAGGTGGATTCAATTTATACTGATTTTTCCAAAGCCTTTGACAAAGTAAGGCGACATATCCTTGTACAAAAATTAAGTATGTTGGGCATCAAGGGTAATCTATTAAGTTGGATTGATAGTTATCTTAGTAAAAGAGAGCTATGTGTGAAAATAAAATCTGTGGAATCTTACGTTTTCGAAGCCACAAGTGGGGTTCCTCAGGGGTCTCACCTGGGACCAATTCTTTTTTTGTTATTTATTAATGATATTGTTAGCATATTTAAAGATGTGGAAGTTCTTCTCTTCGCAGATGACTTGAAAATATATAAAACAATACGTAGTTTAGACGATTGTTATACTTTGCAACTTAATTTAAATAAACTATATCGTTGGTGCATCATTAACTCTCTGTTTCTTAATATTAAAAAATGTCAGGTCATTCGTTTTTGTAAAATACGAAATCATATAATTTATGTATATTCGCTAAATAACGTAAAATTGACAGTTGTCACTCAAATCAGGGACTTGGGTGTTATATTTGATGAACAGTTAACCTTCAATCCGCATGTAAATGAAATCACAAATAAAGCCTTAAAAATGCTTGGTTTTATATGTAGAACCGCATGCGACTTCAAGTCATTAGAATGTTTGAAAACACTGTACACATCTTTAGTAAGAAGTCAAGTAGAGTATAATTCGCCTATTTGGTCCCCCTTTTATAAAATACATTCCAACAATATTGAAAGGGTACAACACAAATTTCTACGATTTATTAACTTTAAACTAAATATTCCAATCCAAAATATAAATTATATCCAGCTGATGCACCAACTAAATTTGATTACGCTGTCAGATAGGCGAATTATCTCCGACCTTGTTCTACTAAATAAAATTATTAATTATAGAATCGACAGCCCTGAAATTCTGGCCACAATAAAATTATTTGTACCTTCCAAAAATACGAGACAAAATTCCACGTTTTTCTGTGACAATTTCAAAACAAATTATCAAGCGCACATATCCCTAAATCGAATACAAAATTTTGGTAATAAATTTGGTAATGTCGTTGATATATTTAGAGATTCCGTAGCAGTGCTTAAACGAAATCTACATAAACACTTTGCTGAAATGTATGACTTCACCATTCCATAGTGAAAAACCCTTTTTAGCTTCTATTTATTTCACTCTTTTCTTTTAGACTTTTAAACTTTAATATATATATGTAACTTTACAAATTAATATTGTAATTTAATTTATATTTCGATTATGCTTAAGTCCCTACTAATTCTGATTAATTTCAATCCCGTTATTTTTGTTTGTAAGTACAAAAAAAAAACTGTTCTCCATAATGGTATTCTATATTATTTGTAAAACATTTATGTAGGTACTACACATATAATAATTATTTTATTCATATATGTACTTAAACTTTTATATGCCATATAGTTAATGTAATAATACTAATAACAATGTATGTAAAAGCCCAATGGGCGTTTAAATAAATAAATAAATAAATAAATATTAATTATCATAAATTGCTTCAAGTTAAAAGTTAAAAAGGCGCCAGTCCTTTATGAAATGCCCAAATACTGCTAAACGACAAATAGTCAGATTAAATGAGAAAACCAATAAAATAAAATAACAATACGTGGATGCTGATATGTTGAATTCTTCCGTAAAATCACACCGCCCGTCGAGTTTCTGTTTGGAGTCACATGTGTGAAACGCCCTCCGCGCACTGCAACCTGGACCTAACTGAAGTACTCTGCTTTCGAAACATCTCGATTTCGAAAACTCCACGAAAATGGCAACCAACCTCTCCATGAAAACAACGCCAACCGCACAGCTTGATTTAAAAACAGCATTTAAATGCAGTCGCGGTTCCTACCGCTATAGGTTTTGGTTATATCCTCTCTGCTGTTTCGGTATCGAAGACAATACTTCAACCAAAATACGATTGTAAAAATTACTGCACCACCATAAAACTCACTTTTGTGAGGGTCGGGTGCAATATTTAGAATCCTAACTTCTTATTTTATTACTAAAACTACACCCATAAAATAATTATTTTCGAAAGGGTCTTTCTATCCATTGAAACAGTAGCTAAGTCTTTACAAATGATTAATTATTACATGGAAGGAAGTAGCAATAAACATAAATGGTTAGCTTTCAATGAATGAAGGTACAATTTGCAATGAATGTTAGAATTTTATTTAATATAATTATTTTTACTGTTTTAGAACACTCAAAGTGTCTTTGTTTAACTTGCTATTTCGATAATTTTCTAAAATGCATTTTTTTTTCATAATAACGACATGCCGCCGCCCCGGAAACCATTTATAGGACAACCAATACTTCTGCCATAGGTGGCCTCAGGTAGTTTGTTACGTGTGGTGACTTAGCAGGGATGCCCAGGTTCATGGGGTAGGTTTGGCTCCGGATCTTGGCGCAGCGGATACGTCTGCCTACCGACTGGCTCTGCGTGGCAGACCGAATCGGGAGAGACTGGTTGAAAGGAGACCTTTTGACCTATCCAGCAGGACTCTCTCGGAACAGCGCCTTACGCCACGGATGGAGAGTTGGATTCATACGTCTGTCACTCCTGGGCATACTGAACCTCGGATTCATATCCTCCCGCATACCATATTCTGTCCCAGAACTTCCTCTCCTTCATTTCCTAATAAGGCCCTCCACACTGCATCCCCAAAGATGACATAGGCCCTGAGGCGAATTATTTTCCTCAGGGCCTCATGTATGGAGCTAGTGTAAAAAAAATACTGCATGTCTGCACTACAATATCCACAGCTTAAGTTTGGTCGTGTGGTCCAAAAAAACGTGTGGTCGCCATTTTACGATTCATTGTAAATTTACCATAAACGAATGCATTACATAATATGTAGGTAAATATAATAACAAAGTCTTTGTTTTGATCTTTTGTAGAAAAAAAGGAAGTGTTCCACATCTTTTACATTTACATTTTTACTTACATTTACATTATGATAAACACATCGGATTAATGTTTAAATAAGAATTGAGTTTTTTCGTTATGTTCCTAATTTTATATGTAAACTATTTCCACTCGTAAAAGTAAATAAATTTCGGAAAAATATTAAAACATACGACTTGAAAATAATATATAGTATATTTGCAGCATGTTCCAGAGTGGAAGATACTATCAGTATCGCCCTGGTGTAAGACCATCATTCAGAATTGAAACGTTGCTTGAAAATGGCTTTAGCCGTGTTTGGTGACCAGATCTGAATAGCCAGGTACTTCCCAACCTTCCTCTTCCCCACCTCCTTCCCCTCCCCACTACCTTCAGCCTCACAACATACCCCAATTGGGGATGCCATAGTCTCACTGGCTCCAGACGGGAGCAGTTGAGATTCTTGTGCGGTATACAATGTAAAAAAAAAAAAAAGTCTGGACGTAGCATCAAACTGTCTGGCACGAGATTTATGGGCGGGTGATTTTTCTTTGTTGGCAATCTAATTTGCTTTGCATTTCTTGTCCCATGTCTGTATATCTCGTGATTGTAATTTAATTTTCAGTAGGAGTGTTTAAAGAAAAAAATCAAATTATTATTATTTCTTAACGTAGACCGTTTTGTATTTTATATCATGTAAGTATGGAAGTTTGAGCCTAATTTTATTTTCAGATGTACTGTGCAGGCAAAAGCTACTGAAAGGTGTAGTTCCTTCAATATTTCCCTGGATAAAAGTAGAAGTAGGTAATATAGAATTAAGAAACTGACAGGAAAGGCGTCTGATACGTGAAAAAATATATTTGAATTCTACAAAACCAAAACCAAGGGAAAGCTTATGGCGCAGACTACGCCAGTCGAAGAATACCATCATCACTGCCATGGTTGCCTGGATGGAGATGGAGTCCCCGCTGATGCCCTTCTGGAAATGGGAGCCTGTCAAATATCCCCCATGAATGGATATTTGCATATTTTTTTGGATTTACTATTATATACTATATTTTTCATTTATTTTCTGTTCCATTCTGTGTATGAATGCATTGTTATTTTGTCAATGTTTGAACTATTTCAAAATATGGAATGTATTGCATTGCACAACATTCTTAAATAAACGATCATTATTATGATACGTTTTAAGATTTTCACGTTTCGGACAGCGTTGCAGTGTCCATCATCAGGGTGCCCTGATGGTGGACACTGCAACGCTGTTCGAAAAGTTGGCTAAAGAAGGAGGTAGCGCAACACGGCGTAACACCCCAAAAACAAATAACTAAAAGATCATTATTATATTTTTTTATTAAAATTAAGTGTCGCTCCAGTTTTGTCATGGTTTTCTGCGGCCTTGCACGACATCTACTGCCATGCAAAAAGATTGTTGTTTAGTTGTACTAAATAACACAAAATAATTTAACAAATATATAAATAAATGAAAAAACTTTCTTTTATTTCTCGAGGTCAATATGAAAAGAACAAGATTACAGACAGAATATAAATGCGTCGTAAAACATTTATAAACATAGAAGAACATATCAGTACAACAAATAATTAACATTATGCATAAATTATTTATTGTTTTGGCATTTTTTTTTTACATCCTAATATTATATAGTTGTGGTAGCGTCGGACAACGCGTGAGCAACTTTGTGAACAGTCAACCTGTTAAAATAAGATTAGCAAATTAAATATGCAACTAGTGTAGAAATCTCCCAACCTCCATACTATACAATATTAATTAACATTTATTTTTAGAATTTACTTGATAAAAAGTTGATTTAAAAGGTGGTTTCGGGGAAATTTGGGTCCTTTTTGATGATGAAGATAGAGTCGTTTAGCCAGTAGTAGGACTGGTTGAAGTCCCCCTCGCAGAGGTAGGACACGCGTGACCACTGCATGATCTGGAGCCCCACGGTAGTAGCGCAGTAGCTGGTGAAGGATTCCACGCGCTCCTCGAATGTGTGGCCTCGGATGGGTAGACGCTCCTTCGTCATGTGGTCAGATTCGTCTGAAAATTATAATTGAATAGTACAAGGAATCCGAGAGAAGACGACCAGTGCAATGCCCTAGACATAGTTGGGAGAAATTAAAAATTGTGCTTTAAGCTTTGAGTGTTAAGCGATTAGATTTTTGTCTCGAGATTTATGCTTTGAGATTTAAGCTTTGCTTTTACCTACGTCAAAAATAATGAAAAATTAAGAGTAACAAAACAGCAGCTTTTGAGTCTGGAGGAAATTGGTATCTGTCTGGTTATTCAGAGCTAGGCAATACACGTAGCAGATAATGTTAATAAATTGATGAGATCCCTTTGGTATCAGTTCACCAGCAAGAAATTCGCCAGACAAGAGCGGAACATCCATCCACAGTAGATAACAGCAGCATTCGACTTGTTCTCATGCAATATTTCCCTGTATACTAGGAATATTTCCCTCTCCTCCCTTATTTAATAGTTGTCTTTCCAAGAACTTTATTAAAAATCCATTCTTGGCCCTTCCTTAAACAGCCAGTGAAAAACCATCATTTATAAGCGATACATTGCTTGAAATGGCAATAGTTGTGTTAGGTGACCAGGAGTGAATAGACAGGCATTTCTCAGCCTCCACATTTCCCATATTATTTCCTCCCCCATTCAGTTCAGCCTCACAACATACCCTGATTGGGGGTGCCATAGTACCACTTACTTAAAATTAATCACATTTAAAAGACCGGTTAAATCCCTGGTTAAAGTATTAGAGGTATAATAAAATCCATATCTTACATTCAACGTACGGTTTGAAGGGCAGAACCAGCGCAACGATAAGGAGTCCATCGTCGTTGAGAGCCTGCTTAGCGTTGAGGCCGTTGAGCAGCATGGTCTGTGGCTCAGAGCAGCATCTTACTTTTTGTGCATTTTACTTACAAATCGAGCAAACTTTGTTTGGCTAAACTTGTCGGAAAACAAATTGCAAATAGCTATCGAAATGACAGATCAATCATTGAAAGACGTCAGTGCGTCAGTCCATCATATCCATAGATTTGGTCCACAGATTAGATGACAAGAGGACCGATAAACACCGTGCTGCCATCTCGTGGGTATTTTGGAATTACTCAGAAAACGGCCCATTTACGACGTGAAACCCATTCATTATAACCTAAAGATACAAATATTCATATGAAACTCTATTCTACGGTTCTTCTTGTCAAAGGTACATTCATTTTCAGTTTAAACTTTTTCTGCATTTGCATTAGTTTTGTTTTGTTGTAACTTGATTTTCATGTACCTATCTTTTAAAATATTTTCAGTTCGAAACACCAAATCGTGACGGCTGACAGGTTGGTGACTACAGAGCGCCAACAGAGTTCTGGTTTGTTAGCATTTCAATTTATTATTATAAATTATTATCTAGGTAAAGATATTTATATTGCGACGATAACCTTGCTTTTTGGTGAATTTTATGCACCGGATGCAATAGGTACGATGATTCTGCTAACGTTTTAACGTTTATTAAATATTTTTTATGAAAGTCAGTTGACTTATTTTGATGCACATTTAAAAGCATTTTTTTATTTATGATGATGACATATGATTGTTCATTGTAGGTATCCGTATATGTAGGACAGTAGCATTGTTGTGTCATGTGAGGAGATGGGGGCTGACGTGTTCCACCACTCTGTGGCAGCGCTGTCCTTGAGAGAACACAAGAAGGAAATCTATTCCATGGACTGGACCAGGATGCGACGATCATTATTATGATACGTTTTAAGATTTTCACGGCCAAAAGTATTTTCGTTATTTGTTTTTGGGGTGTTATACCGTGTTGCGCTACCTCCTTCTTCTTCCACTATGTGGTTCCACCACTCTGTGGCAGCGCTGTCCTTGAGAGAACACAAGAAAGAAATCTATTCCATGGACTGGATCAGGATATGACAAGAAAAACACATTCTCAGTACGTTTGACTTTCTTATTCTGGATTTTCTATTTTTACTATTTTTATCAGTAAAGAGAGTACGAAAACAGTAAGAAATATAGTTGTGAATGATGAATCCTTAGAGCAGGTGGATGAGTTTGTATATCATGGAAAGTATGTTTACGAGAGACGGGAAGGCTGATAGAGATATTGAATAAATGGACTGAATGCCATTGGCACTAACAAAAAACTGACTAAAGAAGCGAAGCTAGCAGTCCACAACAGTGTGCTGGTACCTACTTTGATGTATGGCAGTGAGGCATGGAACTGATAGAGGAAAGTAGACTGAATGCTATAGCAATGAGATCCCTGAGGTGTATGTGTTTTAAAACCGGGCATCGTCTTATATATTTTCTGCTCTATATTAGTGATCGATGAACCGTTGGATGATAGAAATGGTTTGTCTACTTTGTAGCTGGAATAAGATTGTAGAAATATATTATGAGTTTGTACAGAGCGCCTTTGAGGTGATTTTTTTACCAAAATGGCGTTAAACAAATCATCCAAATATTATTACTATTATGATTGTGAGAAATGTGGAGATCTGCAATGAATGCAAGGCTGATGTAAGCGTAATGAGTAAGATTAAGAAAGGGACCCTCAGATGGTTTGGGTTATGGATAATCAACACCTCTGTAATAGGTCACTCCAAGTCGTTCGCTATGTTTGATGACTTAACAGGGACGCCCGATTTCTGGGGTGTGATTTGTCCAGGTCTTGGTGACGGATGCGTTTGCCCACCTGATGCGTGGCGGGCCGGATCGAGAGAGACTTGTTGAGAATGGCCTTTTGATCTTTCCAGCCGGACTCTCTAGATCCATCGCCTTGCACCGCAGTTGGAGGCATGGATTCATATGTCCGTCACTCCTGGACACACTGACCCTCCGATTCCTACCCACCCCTAACTCAAAAAAAAATCTAACTAACTAACTCAGCAAAATCTAAAATTAGATAATATTTAATTAATTGAAGACAATATTAGCGAAACTCAATCGAAAATCTGGAATTTGATATGGGTTCCGTAGCTCAGTTGGTAGAGAACTTACCATGTAAAGCAGAGGGTCCTGGGTTCGAATCCCAGTGGAGCCAATATCTTTTTATGATTTTTCTGTCTCCAGATTTTCAATTGAATTTCGCTAATATTGTCTTCATTTAATTAAATAATTATTTTTCATTGTATTTTCTTTGTACTTGCAATATAAATATCACTTCTGCAATTTTAAAAAAAGTTTTTAGAAACATACATTTTTACAATTATTAATTAATTTTATATTTAATGGGGAATATAAAATGAACCACTTGTGTTCCATTTACTCTATTTTTTGTTATGGTTACAGATAAATAAGAGAGTAGATATTAAAAGGTACAATATTACGCAGTCTGAGTTAAACATAATAATGAAACAATAGCTTTGATTTAAGAACGTTTGTAAATTGACAAATTATACGCTGGTAGCTGACCCGGCGAACTTCGTTCCGCCTCAGAGTCAATAACTGTTGTGTTAACTTATTAGCTGAATTAAATTCAGTTTTTTTATTAAGTTAAAAATTACACAATGAAGCAATTATCCATGCGTTACTGTCCGTGTTATGTTTTTGTCAGTATCAAAGATGACGACGTTTGCGGATTTATAATTTACTTTTGTGATTTTTTTACTTTTCGACTTACTTACGTCAATTGCGCTTCATTTTCTTTATACATGTGGCGGAGATTTATTATAATTGTTGTATTTTTTCCCTTGGAGTTAAACATACGTTCCGTGTAGATATATGTTCACAGTTTGTCTGTTTGACTGTTGTTGACATTGAGTGTGTAAGGAAGACGGGCAGCATTATATGTTTAATAACAACAACTCTTTCCTCTTTCAACTCTTTTCTGAATGCATTTACAAACTCCTACCGCAATGAATCTCTCCTCATACTCATATCCATATGAAAGTCTTACTTTCTATCCAAAGGTGCATCAATTTATAGAAATATGTCAAAAAATATATAAAAAACTCAGCTCAATCCAATAATGCAGAATTGAACAAAATTATTAAAAATAACTGGCCAAATAATATAATTTTTTTTCACAGATGGTTCCAAACTCAGTTCGGACTCCCATTGTGGGACCAGTGTCTATGCACCACACAGGAAATTGTGTTTCCCACGCAGAATTCCCAAAGAGTGTTCCATTTTCTCTGCTGAATGTATAGCTATCATAGAAGCTTTACGTCTCGTCAAATCTCTCAACATTAGAACTGCCCTCATCCTTTCAGACTCACTTAGCTCATTACAAAAATAAGCGCATCCCCTCTCAATTCCAATAGTGACTCTCTTACCTGCTCTATCAGAGACCTCCTGCATTCCTGTCGCTGGCTTACGTGTCAGTGGTCTTGGCCTGGATCCCAGGACACCTTGGTATTGTTGGAAATGAAAAGGCTGATTCTATTGCTAAAGAATCCATTGTTCATGGTCCATAAAGTAGTATTCCTATTCCTGTTAGAGACTATTTTCTTATTTAAAAAAAAGTAACAACGCCAATGGTTCTCTGAATGGAAATCATCCTCTCTGTTAAAAGGTCACCAGTACTCTTTAATTCAACCTTCTATTCCTGTCAAGCCCTGGTTTCACAAATACACTTCCATGCCTAAAAAATACATCTCTTCCATTATTCGAATGCGTTTAGGTCATACTTGTTGTCTTAGCCATTTCGCCAGATTCCACATAGTCAATTCGCCTTATTGTGATTGTGGTTCAGACGATACTTTAGACCATAATTTTTTTGATTGTCTTATCAATGACCAATTTCCAAACTTCATACCTGAATTGTTAAAACTTAAAATTGAATTCCCTACCAGTGTACCCTGCCTTCTTAGTCTTAACTCTCCTGAAATTCACTATTTGTTAGCAAAATTTATTTACAAAAATGGCCTCAATATTTAAGCATCAATCACATTTCTTTCTCTTCCATACATATACATTATGTACAGTTGTACAGGTTCCTTTTTTGGGAATCTGTACATCTTCCTACTCTTCAATATTGTAATGACTATTAATACCAACTCTGTGTGTTACTCTGTATATTACTCTGTATGAAGATGGAAGTATGGAAGATGTACAAGTTCCTATTTTTGGGAACCTGTGCATCTTCCTACTCTTCAATTTTGTAATTACTATTAATACCAACTTTGTGAGTTACTCTGTGGGTGCAGTTGTATAGGTTCCTATTTTTGGGAACCTGAACATCTTCATACTCTACAATTTTGTAATTACTACTAATACCAACAACTCTGTATGTTAGTACAACTTGCGTAGTCATATGAATGTTTGTCTTGGCCCATTGTCTACGTTTGCTTGTATAATTTATCTATTCCATAAATGTAACTAATTTAAAAAAATATATGAAAATGTAACTAATTTAAAAAAACTGATTATGTACCTAATTTTAACAAATCCAAAAAAGTAAATAATTTTAAAAAATTGATAATGTAACTAATTTACATTAAAAAAATCTGGAAATGTAAATAATTTTAATAATATGTAACTTACTTTAATACATGGCCAAGATCACCTTTAATGGGCGAAAGCCAAATAAATAATTGAAAAAAAAAAAACTTTTCCTCTAATTTGTCCATACAGAGATTTAATTACTTTGGTAATAAGTATTGTTCTGTGGAAATTTTAAAATAAGAATTTGAAAATCAGAATAGAGAACTCCAGTCCAATTTTTTTTATTTTTTTTAATGAATAAAGACCTTCAAACTTAACCCTTCAAAAGTTTGGCTTTATTTTCGGATTGTCAAAATATTTTCGCTTTACAATAAAATGCAAATATCTGGAATATTTCTGAACACATTCAAAAACCAAAAACTGTTTTAGAATGGTGATGAAATACGCTTTCAAATTATAGAATTCGAAAAATATATATTTTTTTTAAATTATAAAATTTTTGCATACAAACATAAAAAAGTTTTCAAAATGGGTCACCTTATGTTTTTTCTAACTAAAGTTACTGATAATAAAAAAAAAATAAAAACAGATGCACATTTTATTAGACAAATGTATAACAAACACATTATTGCAACCTCAATTTTTTGTCGCTCTATGAAATTTTTTTTAAAAAAATTCCCGAAGTTTCAAATTCTTTTTTCAATTTGCGATTCAAAACTTTGTGTACATAAAAGTGTACATTTTATTTTTTTGGTGGCTATTTTTTAGATTGGAATAAAAAGCATGATGTTTTTTCTTTCTAACACCGATTAGAACATATTTCTAACTATGATAGTAAAGGAGTTACGGCGTCTTATGTGAGACCTATGTGCGTTGGGACAAATCTGGTCTCCTGTGATTAAACGGGTTAAATAACTGCATTTTTATTTTTATTTTTATAGTTAGTTTTAATAGTTAAAATAATTGTCAAAGTTTTAATTTTTAAAGACTCCCAGAAACGCACCGTATCTATGGTGGTCTAATTTTTTTACTTTTTAAGTTGTCATTTTGAATCAGTGATGTTATGTCGAGGGAAATTTCCCTAGATCTAGGGGAGAAAAATATTTTTTAGGGATAAGGGAAATCAGGACAAAATCTAGGGAAATTTCGAACTCTGGCAAAATTTTTATTACATATGACAGTATTACTGGTATTATTTATATATATACGTATATATATTTTTTGGAATTCCTATGAATCTTAATTATTTTTCATGTACTTACATGCCATGTTATTTTTAACACTGACAACTCAAAATGATATTAGGGAACGTACCCATACTACGTGACACGTTCGGGGGGGGGGGTCTTCAAAATACCACGCTTGGTACAAATGAGCGGCGGGTTGCTTATGATTTTTATTTTGCAAAGTGTTTTTTTTTAATTTGGAATTCAGTTTCTAATTCAGTGGTGAGTGTATTCGTACTTTTAAATTATTACTTCACGTAGCAAAAAGTGTTTTATTTGGAAAATCACGGTATTATTAGTATATTTACAAAGTTCCGATATCTTTCCAATTAATTATCATATTAATTAACATATAACAGGATTAGTGTTACACAATCAGGTGGCTACGTAGGTAATTGCGTAAATGTGAAATTCTAGGGAAATTTCACTTCTAACTGTTGGCAACACTGTGAAGAACGCAGAATAATCATGGCGGAATGCTTTGCAATGACTTTTAGGTGTGAGGTGTGTTTTTTATTCAAGATTAACTGCTTTTAATATAGAAATACATTGGTAAAATGTCCACATTTCACCGCTACTGTTATTGTATTTAATCAAAGTGCAATATAAAAACAATAAATCATCTCTTTCATTGCAAATACATGTGACGTCGTGTTTTGTGTCAGGTGTTACTTTGTGGGTACATTGTTTTATGTATAATACATACAGAAACACTGGTATTTATAATACACTGATCATGACGAGTGTGTAACAACTTGTATAAAAAGCCCTATACTAAAAACAATTTGAAAATACATAAAAACAAACTTCAAAATATGACACGACTTTAACCTCAAATAGACAACATTTATTGCAGATTGTCCGCAAATATAGCCCCTTTCGTAAATTGTTTAGGGCCTAAATTATGTTTCAATAAACACAATAACTATTATTTATCTAAATCTCTATAAACAGTATGAAAATAAACCAAAAACACGAAATGTTGAATTGCATAGGTACGTGTGCACTTCAAGTCATTTCAAATGTCAATACAATACAAAACACAGGTGACAGGTTAACTGTGACGTCACGGTTAACCATTTCAGTAATGCCAACTTAACGCTGTGTTTTCCGAAGAGGTTTAAAAATGCACTTTTTAATAATTTATTAAAAACTCTGCATTTAATATTATGAAATAAAACTTATATATTCAGAATCAGCGTTTCTTGGTCTATATGAACATATTTTTTTAAAGCCATAATATTTTTCACTGGAGTTCCTTATTACGAACTCTTACTATAATCCTAGTGTAGTTTTATATTATTTTTCTATTTAACAGGAATACTTCTCCTTTTGTAGTTTTATTATTTTTCTATCCTTATTGTGCTTGTAATGTCGGTATCAGATATATTTGTATATTCATATACCTACTCGTATTTTGTTTCTTTTCCTAAAAAAAGTAAAATATAAAATATCAATCGAAAATACCGGTTGCCTGCGTCGTATTGCATTTCTCCGAGTATTCATTAAAATATTGTTATATGTATCAAAAGTAAGAACTGTCTCGTATGATTATTTTCTTCAATAGTTCTTTGTCTATGGAAATAACATTGAACCTTGTGACATTCATATATTTTTGTACGATACCACTTTTGCTCCGCTGTTCGAAGTAACATTGTTTTAAGTGCACAATATTTGCGTTCCATTTATATATTTTTGTGTCCCTTCAGTGACCATCATTGGTGAATTAGTGAATTTGCATCCGAAGTTATGCAAATTCTTGCACTTCTACTTTTCAAGTGACGTTTCTTCAACACATTGGCATAGACCGCCGCGCTTCGCCTCAAGTGGGGTTCATATTTATTATAAGAATATATCACATTTTAAAACTTTCACGATATATTATATTGAGCTTCCCTGAATTAACCAGGTTAACACGCGACAGACAAGTAGATTTACGGCCGCTTTCAAAAATGCCAACCAAGCGATGAGTAAGTTTATTTAATCTTTACCCTACTTCTTATTTCTCGATTCTAAATGAATGCAGGGTGATACTGAGAGTTCTTACCATTCAGATGACAATGGAACCAACTCGTTCCACCACATACATTTCAAGTATAGTAAATGTGACACTTCTACACATTGTGTGGCTACGTATACGAAAATAACTAATAAGTTGATATTGAACCGTTCTAGTAAATTTTTGCCGGTCACATTTATTAAGCCACCATTGCATTTAGTTATATCAACTTGAATCCTTAACTGATTTTTCTCTATTCTGTCATTTAAAGGTGAAAGTGGCCGTGAGATATTTCATATTTTCGCGCAAACAACTGAACATTACTACTTGTAGTTCTTTGCATGCAGCCGGGAGCGAATGAGTTTAGTCCTCTGCAAACTTAACTATTTAATGAACTTCCCACATTGTGTGAAAAACGGAGGCCACCGCTTAAGAGTTTCAAAAACAACATCAGGTGACTGGAGATGTAATGCGACTAAATTTTATTTTCTTTTTTATTCAACAATAACTTAGATCACAATGAAAGTTAATCGGTTAAATAAAATCCTTTAAATATTTTCTCGATCAATATAATGAATTCTATAAGCGAAATAATGAGGCTCTCAACGGGATACGGGAACGGATAGTTTTACAGAAATGATACACTACCAGAATTATTGGTCTTATGCGATATATTTATAACTTAGTTGCCTTACTATTAATACTTCTGTGTTTCTGCTCTCCACTTT
Source organism: Limnephilus rhombicus (assembly GCA_929108145.2). NCBI lineage: Eukaryota > Metazoa > Arthropoda > Insecta > Trichoptera > Limnephilidae > Limnephilus > Limnephilus rhombicus. The sequence continues at coordinate 31,992,019 of OV815290.1, read as the reverse complement.
GCTATTTGGTATACGGGGTTATGTCTATGATATTCAATTTATTGTGGAGTGGTCCAGATCACCTCCAACACTTTAAATATTTCCTTTCAAATAAAGGTAATTATTTAAAACTCTTTTGTTAGCACTCGTAAATTGTATTAATTAATTAATACTCGGTTGCAGGTCTAATTTATTGTGACCAATAGCTGCGACCAATAACTATTATTGTACTGGAACTATATCACAGAAGACCATGGATCTTCCCAACCCAGAGAGTGTTTCCATCAAGGTGGAACCAGGGTTCCAAGAAGAGGGTGGAGGTGAAATGCCCTATACGGATATAGATATCTACCTCCCGGATGTGAAGAAGGAATGTTTGCAGTATGCGGAGAGTACTCCGGCAGTCAGTAAGTTGCATTGCAAAAGTAACGAAATGTTGATTTCAGGATGTATGGAATTCTTGGCTAGTTTGCAATGGTTTTCATTCAATATTTTGTACGTTTTCAGTTGACTGTTATACTAAAAGTCCTTACACTTATATTTCTCAAAAAAAGTTCTCGATCCCCCAGGTGAAGACCTCATCTCGTTTGGAACACGATACAAGTTACATGTATTTCGATACATTAAAAATATTATCCCATTGACAATAAACTACCAAAATCCGTTCTAAAGGTGCTCAAAAGCAAATTGTATTTCTTTCCTAAAGCGTCGATCCCTGAAGCGGACATCTAGGCTCCTTCTTATTTCTGAAATTAAAGTTAAATTCTAGTTAAGTTCATTTGTTACTTAATTTTGTTCTTGTATTTTCTGCTCCCTGTTTCGACACATTCTGTCTACCATCTAGTCTACGAACAAACTTAAATTTTTTTTTTTATTTTTTATTTTTTTTTATTTTTTTTTTTTTTTTTTATTTTAACTTTATGAGTAAAACCTCAAATTGTAATGTTTAATTAAATGAAGACAATATAAGCGAAACTCAATCGAAAATCTGAAAACAGAAAAATCAGAAAAAGATATTGACACATCTGGGACAATATGTGTCCCAGATGTGTCAATATCTTTTTCTGATTTTTCTGTTTTCAGATTTTCGATTGAGTTTCGCTTATATTGTCTTCATTTAATTAAACTTAAAAATGATTAAAATAAAACTTTTCAAAACAAAATGCTTAGTAATGGTTCCATAGTTTGTGCCCACGTAATACGACAAATTTATAATTAACTAGCAGACCCCGCCACACATTGCTGTGGCTAACGAAACACAACGCCATTACCCAACCTTTATAAAATCCACCACCCGCTTGCCAGCTGCCCGCTGCCTGAATTAAATATTTCAATTTCTCGACTTTTCTCTACTGTAATAAGCATGTTTTTATACATATAAACCAGTATTAAAGTGAAAAAAATTTATGCTCAAGAAGCCTTTTAATTTTTAGATCCCCGAGAATGGATTTATTGCTTACTAGCAGACCCGGCCACACGTTGCTGTGGCTAACGAAACACAACGCCATTACCCAATATTTATAAAATCCACACCACCCGCTTGCCAGCTGCCCGCTGCCCGCTGCCTGAATTGAATATTTGAATTTATCGGCTTTTATCTACTATAATAAGCATGTATTATAAATATAAACTAATTAACTCGCTACTTATTATACAATGTTTGCAATGCAACACTGGATATTTGAAAAGGGAAAATCAAATACCTACTTACTCTAGGACATCTATTTTCCAATTTCTTCCGTAGAACAAATTTTAGAAGCGACTCGCCAGCCGTTTTAAATCACACAAAAATATGTTTTCTTTAAATTGCTCGGCTTTTCTTTAATATAATTTACATGTATTATACATATGAACATTCCTCTTCAATCACTCTATCTATTGGTGAAAACCGTATAAAAATCCGTTGCGTAGTTTAAAAGATTAACGCGCACATATATTTTGAGCGACTTCATTTTATACTATGTAATGATAATCCAAAAGAAGCAAACACATTGTGACTTGACATTTTAAATAAATAAAAAGAAAATACTTTGTTTTACTTACGTCACTTTATTGATATTTTGTAGTCTACCGCATTCGATACCTCCGTACCATCCTCAGGACTGTTAAATGTTATAGTATTTTTATAACAGTCGGTCAACAGAGGATGGTACGGAGGTACCGAAACCGGTAGACTAAAAAATATCAATAAAGTGACATAAGTAATAGTATTTTATTTTATTTACTTAAATTTAATATTGTTATTATTATTTCTCCCTTGGTTATTTCTCAATGCTTTCTTTAAACAACTTTACTCTTTCTATAAAACTTTTTTACCTAATAGTTTGCATTATAAAAATATAAAAATTTATGTGAAAGTAATTTTCTAAATAAATGCTCTTGGTATTAAAGTGGTAATATCTCACAGTTAGTACAAGACACCTGCTCCTGCAGCTACAGCAATTCAAGAGATTACTTCATCCTTAACTAATCTTTATTTTTAAAATTTATTTCCTTCCAAAAAATAATTATAACCGTTTTATAATATAACATACTTATCCAATATTTTGTACCCGCTTAGTTATTGCAAAAAGCTTATCAGCAGGATCTTTGTTAAAGTAATGAATCAATCCAACAATAAATACAAGTATAAATCATATAATATCATAAATAGCACCGACCAGTAACGAATTTTAAATGTAATAAGTCATTACTCATATTATCAACGTTTTGTTTTTGTTATTCCAGGTAGCATTAATGTGGACACTGTACCCATCAAGGCAGAACCAGGACCCCAAGAAGAAGACGTAGAGAGTTTTCCTTACACAAAAATAGATATAGACCTGACAGATGTAAAAAAGAAATGCCTAGAGCACTCTGAAAGTATTGCAGGGACTGCTGCAGGTAATATCGAATTTTGTTTGTTTTAATTTGTTTTAATATTTTTGTCGTTTCCTTTTAGATACATACTTATTGAACTTTATCCTCAATCTTTTTCAGACAATAAAACGGACTTGAATGTACTGATGCACCCTGGAGAAGACTCTTATTCATGTTTTCATTGTAACCGCTCATTCTCAAACAAATCACGTTTAAGAAGACACTTAAGCACTCACACTGGAGGAAAACCTTTTTCATGTCCCCATTGTAACTACTCCAGCTTATATAAGTCATATTTAACGAGGCACTTACGCACCCATTCTGGAGAAAAACCTTTTTCATGTTCCCATTGTAACTACTCCTGCTCAGACAAATCAAGTTTAACAAAGCACTTATTCAGCCATTCTGTAGAAAAGCCTCACTCATGTCTACATTGTAACTACTCCTGCTTAAGAAAATCACATTTAACAGTGCACTTACGCACCCATACTGGAGAAAAACCTTTTTCATGTCCCCGTTGTAACTATTCCTGCTCAAACAAATCACATTTAACAGTGCACTTACGCACCCATTCTGGAGAAAAACTTTTTTCATGTCCCCATTGTAGCTATTCCTGCTCAGACAAATCAAATTTAACAAAGCACTTATTCAGCCATTCTGGAGTTAAACCTTTTGCATGTCCACATTGTAACTACTCCTGCTCAGTCAAATCATATTTAACAAAGCACCTACGCACCCATACTGGAGAAAAACCTTTTTCGTGTCCCCATTGTAACAACTACTCCTGCTCAGACAAATCAAGTTTAACAAAGCACTTACGCACACACTGAATAAAAATGTTTTAATGTCCCCATTGTAACTACTCCTGCACAGGCAAATCAGGTTTAATGTAGCACTTATTTACTAATACTGGGAAAAACCCTTTTTCATGTTTGCTTTCTCAGATAAATCTCCTCATGTACTCCTGCTCAGATAAATCACATTTAACGAGGCACTTGCACATCCATACCGAATAAAAACCTTGTTTGTGGCTATTCGTGTTCTCTAAATTAAATTCACATTTTAACCTTTACTTTATCAAACTTCGTTTTCCCATTGTTACTACTCCTGCTCACACAAGTCATCGTTGACAGTGCTTACCAATACTAGAGAACACCTTATTCATTTGTCTTATGCAGTTATTTATGTTCACATTCTTACTCACGGTAGATAAAAACCATAGCCTCTTTCGGCTGTGAGCGTACTAATTAAATTTATTGTCCCACTCCATTCAAAATTGGTCCGCTAAAGGTAAAATTCAATAACCACCGTGAGTCTATGATATTCAAGTACCATGCATTGTAGACTCTTGAGAAGCTTTTCAAGCTATGAGATATTATGATAAATAGATAATTTTACAACATTGGGTTATATTAACACTAGTATTTATCATTCTAGAAATCTTACCTTCCTTTAAACAGACTTGGGTACTAACTAAGACTAATGAGCGAGCACTGGATCACTGCTTAAAAGCTTCAAGCCTTTAGACGTTATGATAAAAAGACGATTTTACAACATTACTTGTTTACAACATTGTGTGCTGTTAACTTAAATATTAAACATTCAAGAAGTTTAAAAAAAAAAAATTTAAAAAAACATTTTTTTTTTAAATCCCATTTTTTATATACTTAAATAATATTCTGAATTTTGAAACGAATCCTTTGACAAAAATATATGTTTTAAACTTTGCACAGAACCTTAATGGAATTACAATAAGATGATATATTATAATAAAACGAATATACAACTTTATTCCACTTAATTTTATTCGACCGTTTCAGCTCGTCAAAGCCATCTTCAGACTGGTACAAATATTTCCTAGTCTACGGTTTATATACACAACATATTGGGGAGGGGGAGAGGGGTGGTGAGAGAAGTGAGGGGTGGTGAGTAGGGGTGGTAGAGCTGCAAACCCAATGTAATTAGCTTACTGGAATAACCAAAATATTTAGAAATTCGATAGTCTAAAAGGACTTAGCAACAAATATAATTATTGTAATTGATTAAAATCCTTGTAGACCACCCCTCTCCCCCTCCCCAATATGTTGTGTATATAAACCGTAGAGTAGGAAATATTTGTAAAAGTCTGAAGATGGCTTTGACGAGCTGAAACCGGTTACGGTCGAACAAAATTAAGTGGAATAAAGTTTTATATTCGTTTTATTATTATATTTTATTATGGAATTCCACCATGAAATATCACTCTCTAAAATAGAAATATTACAATAAGATGACTTTAAATTTTAGAAATTTGAAGAAGTGTGTAGTTAATTTAGTAAATAAAAATAAGAATTGAATTTGATATCAAAATATTTTTGTTATTTTTTTGACATCTTGATTGCTCTTTAAGTTCCTTGTACTAAATTGTAACACGACACTTCCAAAGTTGTTTTTGTTAATTCATCGGAAATAAAGACTTTCATTCTTTCCCTAGTCAAAAGGCTACAAAGGCTTAGTGATAAATTCAACTCTGTTTATATTTTCATTTTTTTGCATAAAAATTAAATTTAGAAACTACCTTTTTCCCTTTTCTTTTATTTCTTTTTCTTAGTATTATGTTGATCAATTTTGTGCTTAACTATTTTTTTATGTTCTGATATTTGCTATAAATAGTGCCAATATGGATCAAATAGAATATTGCACGTCCCACGCGTTAGCGTCATTTTACTCACAGCTGTATATAAATGAATTAAAACTATTTTTTTTATTATTGGGTAAATTTTATTCCCCTTATGTAAATAAAACTTTTTGTATATAAAAGCTCTAAGGAAGTGTATAAAAAGTTTTTTTCAATAATCATTTTATCTTAGTAATTTTTATAGTTATAACTCATTAATCTCCGGCCATTACATTTTTTTTTACGTTACGTCCACACACTGCGGCCTGTGTCATCTTAGGGGATGCTGTGTGGAGGGTCTTTTTAAGGAAAGGGAGGAGAGAAAGTTCTGGTAAGGTAAAAGTATGAGGGGTCGGTAGGAATATGTGGGTATCCAGTAGTGATAGACGTATGAATCCATCTCTCCAATTGCGGTGCAAAGCGATGGGTTGAGATAGCCCGGCTGAAGAAGTCAAAGGGCTTTTCTCAACCAATCTCCCTCGATCCGGCTCATCACGCAGCAGATGGGCAGACGCATCTGCCGCCAACACCCGGACAAACCGCAACCCATGAACCACACACTGTTTCTACCAAATGAAGTTAAAGTTTTAATATGTTTCCTTTCATTTTAATTCAATATTACCCCTTTCTATATTATAAATACAAATAATGTTCAAAAGGTTTATAATTAAAATAATACAGACGAGATGAGTACTTCTCGGTCTGAGACACCGTGCGCGAGTGTAGGGGTATTAGGCGCGAGTATACAAAGATTATTAACAAAGGAAGAGCCGTGTTACAATTTGGTACTTGGTACTAATTTGTTCAAATAAATGAACCAAGTCGCTCATACTCATTCTGCGTAAAACAATTATTGCCTTAAGAATGTACTTTGATAAATTAAAACAATTTTCTTTTTTTAAGTAAGCTCCACACAGAAGGCCCCGAGGAAAATAATTTCCTTCAAGGCCTATGTCATCTTTGAAGATTCTCTGTGGAGGGTCTTCTTAAGGAAAAGTAAGAGAGTAAGTTCTGGGAAGGAAAAAAGGATGAAGGGTGGAAAGGAATCTGGGGTTCAGTGTGTACAGATCATCTGTCGCTAAGACCTAGACAAACCTCACCCCATGAACTCGGGCTCCCCTGCTAAGTTACCAAACTTAGCGAGCCACTTGGGTGACCTATGGCAGAGGTGTTGGTTATTCAATAAATGGTTCCCGGGCGGCACTACCCAAAACTGCTTCCCAAAATGTAATACAATCAAGCAGTGGGTTGCGGCCGCCCGGGGCGGAGGAAAATTTCTCCTCCCCCCCCCTCCTATACATATACAGGTACTTTTTCCGCAGATTTTCAAACGCTGACCGGGGGGGGGGTAGATATCCTATTTTTTATGCCGATTATTATAATCCCATGTGCCGAGTACTCTTCTAATAAAGCAATAAAATCATGCTTATAAATTCTACTACAAATTTATACATCACTGCTCTCAAAAAATCTAGAATGGTATGCCTGTAATAGAATTTCGCATCTTCATCACGCATACGTATGGAGTGCAACTCAAATGCAAAGCTTCACTCGGTACACGATGAATCGGCAACTTATTGTTATATTGATAACACAACACTGGTTTAAATTAAACTAAATATGCGGTGTATCAAAACTACACTCAGAACAAAAACATGGTTTTTCTTTGATTCTAGCGGCACTTACATTCTGAATACAAAACTGGTTTTAATTAAATCTATACGCGGTGAATTGAAACTACACTCAGAACATGAAAAGGGTTTTTCTTTGATTCTGCCGGCACTTACATTCTGAACACAAAACTGGTTTTAATTAAACCTGTATGTGGTGAATTAAAACAAAACTCAGTATATCGGGGCGGAAGAAAATTTCGCCGCCCCCTTATTTGGGTACTTCAAGCGGCGAGGGGTTTTATTCAGAAATCCTATTTTTTTATTACGACCTATTTATATGCGAGCCGGATTTTTTAATAATCATATTTGATCAGTATACTTTCAACGAAAATCATGTTTATAAATTCTACTTCAAAGTTGATTGATTGATACTGCGTTAGAGTCCCCAAATAATAGTTACACACGCAACAAACAATTTCTCAGAATTTTACAGCATTATGTAACTCAAATGTAAAACTTACTCGATGCACGATGAAATTGCAACTCGTTATTTAATTTATCGTTGTATTCTGAACACAAAACCAGTTTGAATGCGATGAAATAAATCTACACTCAGAACATGAACATGGTTTAACTTTGATTCTGGTATTAAATAAATAGTCTGCAAATAGAATTTTGGAACTGCACATCGAATAACAGAATGCTTTCCTTCGTAATGTGTCAGCAGATGAATCCAACTGGAATTTTACATTCTGTACTGGTTTAAATTAAATCTGTACCAGGCGAATTTAAACTGCACTCAGAACATGGAAATGGTTTTACTTTTTTTCTTGCAGCACATACATAGTCTGCAAATAGATTATTTTTATTTATTTATTTATTTATTTATTGCTTCTTCACAATTTATATACATATATATTTTAGCATGTAATTATTAACCCCACTAGGGTTCGCCTGTATCGGGGTTAATAATTTCACAATTTAATAAAAATAACACACGCAAATATGGGTCATGCAAAACAGTTAAGTAAAAGCAAAAAAATAAAATTTAAAAATAAAATGATAAACAGAGAAAATAATAAGTGATAAAAATATATGAATTAATAACAAAGTGTTAAGAGATCAGACAAAATGTTCTCATTCATTATATCATTAGTTCATACCATTTTCAACAACAGATAAAATTTAAAAAAAATATATGTCCCTAGGTTTTTTTTTTCTAAATATGTGTAAAAAATAAAAAATGAAACAAAACAATGATTTATAAGCGATTACATTAGAGCGAATCTTTCTTATGCAATATTAAAGTGACTATCAAATAATTATGAAATAAATATGAAAGAAACCGTTTTGATCCCAACATTATTGTTTTCATTCCATTTTAGTGACCATTTTCATTAAAATATGATTGTATTTTATAGTGTAAGTGACACCTTAGAAATGCCATCCGTGTGATCTTTTAGTTTTGACAAAGTTATGGGATACGAAACCCATATATATTTATTTATTTATTGTTTCTTTACCTTTTTAATTTAGGTGTTATTGTTTAAATTGAAATTTTGAACTTCATTTTGACTTGAGATTAACAATTTTATAGTGTACACAAAATAATGTGTTGAAAGACAATATTGTTACAATAATATTTCTCACAGAATGGGCCTCCACTGCACTATAGGAACAAATACATTATAACGTAAAAACATGTAGGGTGACCATATGTTGAAATCTAGCTTTGAAATAACATTTTTTTTTTGCAAGTTGTTTAATCTATAATATTTAAAATTAGGTTCGGTTAGAAAATTAATATGTAATGGTAAGTTAATAAGAAAATAAAAAATAATATATTAACAGTAAATATACTGTAATAAATAATCAATATGCTATTAATTTAGAAATGACAATGTAGAAAAAATCAATTGGCAATCCTCGGCTAATTCGAATAATTTAACCATTTTTTTTAAAAGTGCACAAGGAATTAGATGACTTAATATGTTCTGGAAGGCTATTAAATATGAGTGGAGCCTGATAGATGTAATTTCTATGACCAAAAGAAGATTATGCCAAGTAGGGCTTTCTCCTTCTACAGTTAACGTTACGGACAGCCTTACAGTGTCCATCATCTGGGCAGATGTGCCATATCTTGAAAATCCAATACCGATTTTGTGTTTCTTACTTTTTTTATATACTTGTTCCATAGAATATCTTGTTTTTATTATTTTACTTTAAATAAAGCAAAAATGTTAATTTGTCCATACACATTGTTTTACTTCAAAACGCACTAAATGCAGGAAATAGTCATGTTTGGAAAAAAAATAATTTTCAAATATTAATTTTAAATATTACTCATCGACCACCGAGTCTATAAATCACAGAAATGGTGTGAAATATTTTTAGTTGTGATAGTCAGTACAGTTTTTTGCCTCTCCTGAAAAGTTGAGTTTTTGGAAATGGTCAGTTTTGCATTATCACCCCACAATTCCTACTAATATTATAAAAGCGAAAGTTTGTATGGATGTATGTTTGTTACTATTTCACGCAAAAACTACTGAATGGACTTTAAAAATTCTTGCACTAATAGGAAGCTACATTATTTGCGAGATCTAAAGGCTATATATATTGGTAAGCTCTGGCGTTATGAATAATCTCTAGCGTTATGAAATTATTTATCATATGTTTTCTGTCCCTAACAAAATCGATTTATTGCAAACGTCAGAAAATAAGCAAACCAATTGTCGCCTTGGAAACGATGTTTTATTTAAATTAGGCAATTCACCCTAAAAAGAGTGCTTTGTTGGCGTCGTACTTAATAACTATCTCTAAAAATTAATCACCGAAATGTATGTATGCGCATAAACCCGAACGACTGCACCAAATTGTATAATTCTTTTTTTGTTGTTCGTTATTTTGTATAAAACTACCGTTGAGTTCTGGCATTTATTATGAAAAGAATGAATGTGTGAAATGCGAGAGGTTAGAGGGGGGAGTGGGGAGGGTGGGAGGGGGTTAGGGAAGGGGGAGGGAAGGAAGGGGAAAGGCGAAGGATGGAGAAGGTTGGGGGAAGAGTAGGGGGCGGGGGGAAGGGGGTTGATGGGGGGAGTGGTTTGGGGAGAGGGAATAGTGGAGGGGTAGGGGGTGAGGGGAGGGGTGGGTGGAGGGATAGGGGGAGGTGGTTGATGGGGGGAGTGGAGTGGAGAGAGGAAAGGTGGAGGAGGTGGAGTGGAGTGGGAGAGATGGGATGGAAGGAAGAGGAAGGGGGAGGAGTGGAGGAAGGTGGGGGGAGTTGGAGTGGGGAGCGTTATGGGGTGGGAGAGGGGTCAGTGGAGAAGGAGGGGGAGGGAGAGGAGGGTTGATGGATGAGTGGAGTGGGGAGAGGGAAGGTGGAGGGGGAGGTGTGGGGGGAAGGGTGGGTGGAGATGGAGAGGGGGAGGGGGGTTGATGGGGGGAGTGGAGTGGGGAGAGGAAAGGTGGAGGAGGCGGAGTGGGAATCCCCTAATGAAATGAAATACCTACTAGTATGAAATAAAAGTCATGTAAAATCAAATCTAATATTTATTATTAATATGTAACATTTGTTATACTATAATATTTGAATATTACAAATATAGGAACTAAATTTGCATTTCTTAACTGCATTTTTTGGAATAAAAAAAATAAAAATTAATGAATGAATAACAAAATATTAATCTTCATCATATGCACGACCTTTAAACATGTCACACAAAGTAAAAGCATGTTCTGCATAACTAGAACTAAAACGTTAAGAATAAACTAAACAATAATACTTACGTTGTCACTTGCGCGATGAGCAAAATGCCGCGTGTACTACTTTGGTCGCCAACACTCCGAGACACACACTTATAATTCGAGACTGATGAAATTTTGCATACTTTGCCCTCATTTTAGAGAAATCCGGACGGGAGGCGTAGATTCGATTTATATACAAATCCACAGTTATATTCCGGGACTGATGAAATGATGGGTCCCAGCCAAACAAACTACCTCTGTTGAGTGACTGGTACACCCTAAGACAAAAAAAATCATTATGCACGGGACGGGGGAAGTATAAAACTCAGCTATTGGGCGAAAGAGGTACGTATACACATTGTTGCATAAATGGTGCGGTTTTTAAATATACTGTCAGGGAAATGCTCATAGCGCGAGTGCTCGCAGGTTAAACAATGTTCAACGCATTCAGCCTATACATGTGAAATATTGTGTCATTACCTAATTAGCTAGACGGAACGACCCCAGATGCAATATAATAACGCCTACAGAATTTATTTGGAAACCGAAGGTAGAACTGAATGGATTCGTTGGCCTGATGAGACACTTATGTTACATTTATTACATATCAATATGTATAGGCATATTTTTTAAATAATTAGAATAAAAATTGTTACCTAATTATAACTTTAAAGTTGTAACGGTTAATACTACGATCATAAAAAATATATCCCTGCGTATCTTTTAAATATGTATGTATCTTTTTTATTTATTAAAAAAGCAAATTGATTTTCGGGGTTACAAAATCACAACAATAAAATATTTATTAGCATATTTAATAATATCACAAACTATGAAAATTTTCATCAACCGTGTACAAAGTGTCATCCCCGCCGTCAAAATCCTTTTGCAAATCCGTTTGAGGAAAAAAACACAACTTTGTAGGAAGCAAACAAACTATGCTCAAAGCTATGGTCATGTGCCAAATAGAGTGTACAATGTAATAATTCGAATTTGTCTGCAGAAGCGTGAAACAAAGCAATCCGATAACTACCAAAACCAAACCGGCAGGCAAAAAGAACAACCAATACTTCTTCACTGGAAATAGGGCTTTAGTCTTTCTACAACGCAATCCCCACGATGTGAAAACAATTACTGAAGCTATGAAAATGGGAATTGTTAATACGGGAATTGATAGTTTGTCTAATTCAGTGCAAAAAGTGATGATGACAACACCGAATATGTGTAAAATTGATACAACGCGTTTGTCTAAAGAAGCCATTGCAATAAGAGTAACCCAAAAAGACAAGAGGCCACAAAAGAAGTCACAGTATTGCAGGACTTCCATTCTGACGATACAAAGGTCGTAGGCGATGTTGTCGCTCGCGTCACAGGCGTGATAGAATGTGGAGAAGAACATAGTTGACAGGTAGACTAAGGCTTCTGCGTAGTAGGCTCTGCGGATTGCAAAGTAGACGGATGGTACGAAGAGGATATTACTGATGGTGAGACAGAGAATCGCTGTGAGAGTTTCACTTGGAGGCGGTGTACTGGTACCATCTGAGCAGCCTATGCCTGGAATTAAACGAAAATACTGTTATAATTTAAAGCATAAATGATAAAATACTAAAATAAACCCACTTCTGCACAACCTGGCCTTCCCAGCCTCATTTATTTTTCCTACCCATTATTTATTTGAACTTTTTTTCCATTCTTACCCATAAAATACGCTTCGGACAGAATCCCAAAGATAATCCAGGTATTGAGAGATATTATTTTCCTCAGAGCCTCCTGTGTGGACTTAATGTAAAAAAAAATGCAGAGCTTCGTGACAGTATCTCTCTGCATACCTCGGCAGCGAAGCGGCGTAATGGTTAGTTAATTAGTTAGTTAGTTTAGGCGAGGCGCAAAAAATCAGTCCATTTTACAAATTTTCAGTTTTGCAGGCTTTTGGATTTATTTATTTATTTAACGCCCAAAGGGCTTTTACATGTTTGTTAGTACAATTAATTCATGATAGATGATTTTTAAACAGATACAGAAATAATAATAATAAAATTAGAAAAAAAAAAATGGATGAAGGATTAATGTATTTTTTGAAATCTACAGTTTTTTTTTTCTTTATTCGTAAATTATTTTAGTTCAGTTTTTCAGACTTTTTGACTACCGCACTAGGCTAATGCCTATATTATGTATATTGTAGTTGTTTGTATATTGTTTAATACGGCTAAAAGAAAATAATAACTCACCAAAGTAGCCGTCTAAACAGATGCATTGAGACAGTAGATATCCATTAAACACAAAAGCGTTGCAATCTCCGTACTCCCCGCAAGATCCTTCGATGCAACTGGCTGAGAAAATTGTCACATCTACTGTGGCATTGCAGGTACTACCACTTTCTTCCAATAATTGTGCCAAACCACCTATTGACTTTTCATAATTGCCTTCAATCCCCTCATGTATTGGCTGTCCAACGTCTCCCACATTGGCATTGATTATTGTGTCGGTTTCATCAGTTAATCCGTTGGTACAAAATAGTCCAAAAGACACGTACCACGCTCCGAATTCTGGATAATGAATATGCATCAAATCTTCCAAGATACCAGATTCATCAAAACTCAAGATCGTTGTAGCATTCGTTGAAATACCGTTGAAATCACACGATCCAGTTTCTAGAGGCATCATTTGCTTCCCCTGAGCAATGCACACGACAAGTTTTCCTGAATCTTCCACTTGAATCATCTCTAACTTCATGGTTAACGTGCCCCCGATATCAACGACCGGATTAACTATTAATTTTAATGTTTCCACCAAATCTGAGTGAATATTCAAGTATGTCGGTTGTGCTGCATTAGAAATTGATGGTAGATTGTAATCAATTGAAAAATAACCCGTTTTCTTCTCTCTGACAAGCTCTGTTATCTTGGTTTCCTCCATTTTATTAACTTTTAACACATCTTTACACAGATCTAACGGTTCCTCTTCTAGTCTAACAGAACCAGGTTTTCTATATGTTATAGATATATAGTGCCACTCATTAGGAAAATGGTTTATATTAAAATTAAAATCTAATACATTAGAGAGATCAATTGAGCAGTCAATGATGTTTTTGGATTTGTCTTGACTCGGTAAGCTTTTTGCTCGAAATCTGAACACGGCCCAAAGGCAATTCGGGCATTCAGAAACAATTGTCATCGTTAGCTCTTGGTTCCTCTCTTGGTTGTCCAGAAAACACTTATACACATCTCTGGTATCGTTATTGGCATTATTTCTGAGCGTGAATTTCATGGGGCGGCTGCAATCTATTGTTGAAGTGATTGCTCTCTTCGCCCGTATCTCTGTGTATAGAATGGTCCTGCATTGGATGGTGAGATCTGTAAATAAAATACGTAGCATTACGGGTCATGTAAAATAATAAAGTATAATATATAATAATAAATAATTTTTTTTTTTTTATTGGTTTTCAAGGTACAATCCCGTTAAACCGCAATAAAGCAGTTTGTCAACAGGATGTTGATGTTCAGTTACAATTTAAACAAACGTACATAATATTATTACTATAACTATACAGATTATCACAATTAACACATATGAATTAATATAAACTATCTCTATTTAGCGGCCATTGTTTCAGCATATATCTAAATCTGTTTGTAGAATCGCAATTTTTTATATTAATTTTATGAAACATGTTAAATATTTTTGGCACGTTATATTCCAGGGTTCGCCGTCCGTAGTTATTATATTTTGGAAAAATCATTCCTTCATTCTTCGTGAACCTTGTATTATAATCATGTTCTACTTTCCTCTTATAATTAGACTCAGGCTGAATCAAAGATATTCAAACACAGAAGAGATATGCTATGGTGTCCGCGCAACTGTCGCCGGACTACGCGCTAATTAGCGTAGTTTTCATACAAAAAGAATTTGTTCATTTCGTTGATTTTTTGAAAATGTGCATTAATATTGGTTAACAATATATTTTGAATAAGGAAAGAATTCGTTCATTTAGTTTAACGTTCGTTTGGTTTATTCGTTAATTATTTGTTCTTTTAGTTTATTTGTTAATTAGATAAGTTTTAAGATTTTCACGGCCAAAAGCATTTCCGTTATTTGTTTTTAGGGTTTTATGCCGTATTGCGCTACCTCCTTCTTTTGGCTAAAGAAGGAGGTAGCGCAACACGGCATAACACCCCAAAAACAAATAACGAAAATATTTGTTAATTGGTAAACAATATCGGCGACACCCGGAAGCGCAGACCCACATAGTAAAAACAGCAGATAGCACAAAAATCAAAATCAAAATCATTTATTGTACAAAATGTACATTTAGTACAAAAGGTATAACTAATAGGTACCTATATCCTATTTCTTGCAGTTAACCTAACATGTTATGCAGATATGAACACAAATGAAATATAAATATAAAAGTGGTGTAATACAAAGTGAATTTGTTTTAATTTATTACATAAATATAAAAACAGTTGTACCTATGTGAGGTATTCACTTAATGTGTAATGAGACCTGTTCAGAAGGAATTTTTTTAGTGATGACTTAAATCTGAGTGTATTATATTTCAACACCTTTGGGCTGAATCAATATTTTTTACCATTATAAGGCCTGCACCGGTAATATTGTTAAATTCCCATACAACAATGATATGTTTTTGAATTAATAATTTAACCATCGAATTTTGTACTGATTGTAGGTAGCTCAAATTAGTCTTGCAAGAGTGTCCCCAAGTTGTTAATCCATACCGTAAAGTTGATTCTGCGAGTGATAAGTAAATTATTTTTAAAATATTCACCGGAACGAAACATTTCAGTTTGTACAGCCTACCCACTATCGCCCTCAGCCGTTTACAAATTTTGTTTAGTTGTACATCCCGTTTGAAATTACAATCAACAGTCACTTCCAAATAAACATATTCATTTACAAGTTCAATACTATCACACATATGCAGGGCTGCAAAATGTTTTGAGGAGATGAAGCATGTGGAGATCGTATGTGCATCAATTTTGTTTTTTTGGTATTAATGATTTCACACGGACTTTCGGAATATTTTTAGTAATTATTCAAAACATCTTTGATTTGGTTCAAATTAATACAAAATCTTGCAATATTTAAAATATGGAGCCAAGAGATAATATGTAATAATAAATTTAATCTATATATCGTATGTTTACCGACAAAGGCATTCTTCTAAAGTCTTCTTTGTATGTTGTTTTTTTTGTGATGGTCATTTCATTATTCATAATAATACAATACGTAAGTAGGTATATCACCATCAAAATCAGTCCTTGTGGAACACTTAAATTATTTTTAATTGGTTCCAATACTGACTTATAGAGTATTGATAATTTGAGAGCGACCTTTGAATGAACAATGTACTGTACATTGTTTGGATAATTATTATCTTGTTCGAGTATTTCTCCTCATGAAAAGAGAATGTGAGTTTTGGAAATTGACCATTATTTGCTATCGCGATTATCGCTATTATATCGTGTTGCGCTTCGACCTCCTTTAGCCAACACTACAGCCAGCCTTACAGTGTACATCTGTCCATTATTCGGCAGACGTGTGGAAACTTAATTTAACGAAGATTAAGAGCAATACGGGAGGCGAGAACGGGTACCGCCGCCCCGGGAACCTTTATTGAATAACCAACAACTCTACCATAGGTCATCCCAAGTGGTTCGCTACGTTTGGTGATTTAGCAAGGGTGCCTGGGTTCATGGGGTGAGGTTTGTCTAGGTCTTGGAGGCGGATGACCAGGACACACTGAACTCCAGATTCCTACCCACCCATTAAACCCTCTTTCTTCCCAGAACTCTACTCTCCTTCCTTTAAAAAAAACTTCCACACAGCATCCCCAAAGAAGACATAGGCCCTGTGGGAAATCATTTTCCTCGGGGCTTCCTGTGTAGAGCTCATGTAAAACAAAA
Organism: Limnephilus rhombicus; assembly: GCA_929108145.2. Lineage (NCBI taxonomy): Eukaryota > Metazoa > Arthropoda > Insecta > Trichoptera > Limnephilidae > Limnephilus > Limnephilus rhombicus. Next base: position 31,975,244 of record OV815290.1, on the reverse strand, counting down.
AATACGGCGTTAAAATCCAAAATCAATCACGATAATATTTTGGCCGTGAATATCTCAAGTCATATCAACCTTCCTGTTCAATTGGGTCCAACTTCGGGTCCATCCAACTAACAAAGGTTGCCCCGTACCACTCTCCGGGCTCGGGGGCGTCCAACCGTAGCTCCGTCGTGTTGCCATCCGAGCGCAGCCACACCGCGTGCTGGACGCGCCCGCCGAGCACGTTGGGGGGCATGCTGCCGTTGGTCGGCTGCACCGTGGGGAACGAGCGCGCTTTCAGGTGCACCTCCACATCACGCAAAGGGCATTCTCCGTCTGCAAGCAACTTACTTTTTTTTTTCCTTTTTTTCCATTTGATACATTTTAAAAGTAATTTTTACATATTTTATAAATATATTTATATAACATAACACAAGATAAAAATAATGTAAAAAATATATACATGACAAATTTAGGTAATGGGAACCCACTAAAGCACTGCCTGTGCGTGGGTAATATTAACTAAAGTTCTAAATTACGAAAAAATAATGAAAAAATTAAAATTTATGAAAAAAGTGTTTCAACATCTGCATCATTTTGTTTATTTTATATACGTATGTATAGTGATATTTTATCTGTCATTTGAATGTGTTTTGGTAGAAGATTAAATGTTCGAGGACTAATAAAACTGCCTTGTATTTTATTTGTATAATTTGTATAATTTGCTTTTGATTTGGGGAATTTGAAACACATTTGGTATTAGTCCTTTTGCTTATTCTATTTTTGTTTTTTACGTAACAATTTTTATTTTTAAATACATATTTCATAGTTTGCAATATAAATAATTTACGGATATTGAATATTTTTGTCTCTTTGAATAATAACTCAGTCGGGAATGTTTTATTTCTATTATACATAATTTTAATGATGCGCTTTTGAGCATTTTGTAGAGGCTTTATAAATTCATCAAGCGCACCTCCCCATCCTACAATGCCGTAGATTATTAAAGATTGTACCAGGGAATAAAAGATCCTTTTCAATTTGTCATGATTGAGTACTTCCTTAAGTCTGTAAAAAGTATATGTAAGATATCTTAATTTCAAGATGGTTTTATCAATTTGTGATTTCCAGTTAAGATGTGTATCAATACTCACACCTAAATATTTATGTAATATGTTCTAATTTGATTAGTTAATAAATACTTGAAATTCAATATTCACTTCAAACATAAACGGCGCAACATGTGTCAGGAACATAAGTTTGAATGTAAAATTACAACAAAAAGTAAATAAAATGTAAAACGAAAAAAAGGAGACAGAAATTAAAAAGTAAAAAAAAATAAAATTAATATTTATCAATTAACCAAAAGTTGTATGTACATTAGGGTGTGTCAATTATTTCAACTTTTGAATTCAGAAACGCCCGGGGTCTCAAAAGTTGCGTCTTGCAAAGAAAATGAGAACTGCATTTATTATTTTTTTTTTAAATGGTTTTTATCCCGCTAAAATGCATTGAAAATCAGAAAACAAACCTAAAACCATTTTTTTTTTTTTTAATAATTTTTTTTTTCAGTAATCCAACCTTTTAACGTTTGTTTATTATTGAAAAATGCGTATAACTGACAAAAATGAAAAAAAAGTACAACTTTATGAATCCAAGTAAGTCAACAAGAATTCTGATTTTATCCAGAAAAAATGTTATTTTCCCCTTTTATTTTTTTAACCAACAGATCACATAGCGTCGCCTTAATTCTTAATTGTCCAAACGACCATTTGAAAATTTTACAGGAGGAGAAGGTTTTCTTTCAATATTTCAATGAAACATTATGGTAGGTGCTTAAGATAAAGCTATTCCCGTAAAGGCAAAGGTCTCATTAATTTAAATAATTCTTATTTAAGTGATTAACTATCATTTTTTATACTTTATTTTTAGTTTTAAAGTGGAGATTGAACAAAAGCTAGAATGGTCGTTTGGACAATTAAGAACTGAGGCGACGATAGGTTTAAAAAAAATGTTTTGGTTCTTTGTACTACAGTTATGTAATGAAAAATAAGTTTGGTACAAAATATAAAGTATGAACCCTTTGTTTTATTTTTTTTCCAAATCACGAAATCTATTTTTTTTTTTCGAAATTTCTGGCCATTTTAGCGGGCTAATAGTGAACATTAATTTCATTTTTTTAACGTTTACGAATAGCTACAGATGATGCGAAACTTTTGAGATCCCGGGCGTTTAAATATAAGGCCATTTGTTTTCTCTCTATGGAGAGCGACACACGCTAATGTACATATGTACAAACGCATTAAATACAAAAAACTCTAAAAAAGCTTAGTAGGAGAAAAGAAGAAAATAATTAATCGCATACAATATAATATAATGACAATGCGAAATGATGAATTTATATATTGAATATAATGAATTAATTTGAATGTGCTCCGTTACGAAGTACTAGTAGGTTACAAAACAAAGAAGTTGTGAAACTTTAAAGGTGAGAGTCGTAATATATAATTAGAATTGTTTACTACTACAATTATAATATTTATATACGAGTGTAACAAAACTTAAGTCATATTATGTGAGTCTGAACTTATTAGACCGGATGAACTAAGAAAATAATGTAATGAGAATAAAAATACTCTTTTTTTAATTTTAAATATGTTTACTTCACAGGTCCTAGAGGAAATATTTTCCCTCTGAGTTTGTGAAGGTTATTTCTGACGAAAGCAAGGAGTGATACAAGGTCTTGAAAAGATCCCTGTTTTAGCGTTATAATATTTTTTATGTAGGTACCCAAGCACGTACACTCATTAATTTACCTCACGATAAAAATTGATTAAAAAACTGTCAAAAACAGGTTTATTATGAATATTACTTCTCATAAGAAGATATCAAATTTTTGTTTTACAGAAATCTGGCAGCGCTGTAAAGGCCAAGTGATAAAGCCCTGTTCGGACACGGCTATTAACCGCGAGCTATCAAACATTTCTTCCTATGGTAGGAGAGGGGGTCAGATGAATTAGCGAGCGGCCACGGAGTGCGCATTTTTTGTACTGAATCTATCAATTTGACATCTGCCATTCACCGGTCTAGGCAGCTCCGTAATTAAAATGACCCTCTCTCCGATTTTCGTCAGAGAAGGGGGCGTTTATTTGTTTGTATATCGCCTCAGAAGCGGTTACGGCGTAAGATGTGTATTGTATTGCTTCCTCCACACCAAAGCCAACCTTCCAACTCCGAACTTAGTTTTAGTTGGAAAGTTGGCCGATCGTGTGGTGGCCACGGCCAACCGTCCAACCCCGAATTCCAAACTCCAAAATGGCAGACGCCGAACAGCTGATTCAATTGTGCAGGCGGTGCTTCGGTTTCCATAATATTGATTTCCATTCGTCAAGCTAAAAAAATAATAATTTAAACAATTTTTATACAACTCTCCCGTAATAATAAAGCGCAGACTCATGTGTTGGGCCAACTCGCACGAACTAGCCATCGCCGATCGCCTCGGAGGCGATCGAGGGCCAACTCGAACTCCAACCTTCCTACTCGAACTTCCAACGCACGAACTACCCCTCCATACAATCGTCCAAACGTTTGAAGTTGGAAGTTGACCGCAGTGTGGCCCTACCATACATGGTTGATCTGCACTTAAACCGCTATGTGAATGGTTTGAAGGGATTGTATGGAGAGCTATATTTGACGTGCTACAATCTTTTATAGTTTATAGCTGTGTTTGAACAGGGCTTAACAAGTTTTAATAATAATTACTAATTAGTAAGGCATTGAAAATGTTATTTGAAGAGTAAGTCACATATTTTAATTAATATTTACCGACGGTGTTCATTTTCTCTTCACGAGCCACAAAGATGATGATAGACTCTTCAGTGTCTTGGGGAATAGAATAAAATAACAAAGAAATATCTGAGTATCTTCTGAACTGATTTATAAAAGTCACTGGAATTCTGTCAACCACGTTAAATTCTTCTAAACCTTTCGGAAGTCTCGGCTCCCAACTCTCGTTTATGTATATTGCATTTTTGTTCAATTTTAGAGTCCAGTTTTCTTCTATATCAGTGGATCTGTAATTTTCATCGTACCATTCACTACCTAAGACATCAGAAGTGAAAAAAAGCAAGTGTAATGCAATTTTTAAAAACATTTTATGGTAAACACGAGCTTTAGCAGTTGAACAACCCAACTAAATTGATATAATATAATATAACACGCTTTGCAATTAAATTTGCATCTGGATGCATTAAAAAAACTCTACGCGAACTTTAAATTACGCGTTTAAAAACAATAAAGATGTTTAACAACACTGGAGTACTGTAAAATCATCACTTATTTAATACGAAGTACTGAAAACCAATGAAAACACTACTTTTACTAGTTTGTTCTAGATGACTTCAAATCATTGTAAACATGCTTCAAAAGAAACTTTGCAATTTTAAACCCGTTTAAAATAAAGAATTATTGTTCTTTTTTAAGCTACAACTAAAAACCGACAAGAATAACTAAAAAACTTCTCGTGAAAATGTCAAGAATTGGTGGAATTTTGTGAAATAATTCAGACACATGTATATTATGTCGATGACGTTTTGTTTGACAGGAGGCAAATCGTACCTCCATTGTTTATTTTTGATGCGTAACTAAATTTTATGGTTTCATATGGAATTTTGCCTGTTCTAATCAATTAATATATATATCTTTTTAATCGTTTTGCGAACCTACCTAGAAAGAACGCATCAATTATTGAGGAGTGTTTTCACAAAGAGCAATGCGTAAAAAGAATTTTTTTTCATTCGAAGAACGTTCCTAACGATGCCTGAAAAAAAAAGATAATTTGTATTTTAAATTCTTACCGTTAATAATACCTACCCATGCATTGTGAAGGATATCAGAAAATAAATGTCTTCAGTAAACAACCGAGGACCTTCTCAGATACATTGAAATAAAATAAAAAAGGTATTTTATTATTGTATAGATTTATGTATGTATGATACATTTTCAGTCCTTGTGAAAACGCTCCTCAATGTATTGTTTGTATTAAATTAAATTCTTTTTTTTTTTTTTTAATTTTTGAAAATTAATTAAATTATTTAATTAAATATTATTATTATTTATTAAATCGGACCACACAGTGTAGCAGGCAATGTCTATGGAGCTTCATCAACAGTCATCCAGAGGAAGACCAAAGAACTCCTGGATGACTCAATGCTCCAAAATTCTTCAGAGAAACGGCCTGGATGAAGGCGATACTCAGAACAGAAGATATTACAACCCGAGAAGGAGAAGAGCCGACCCCAACAGCCTACCTAGGTAATGAGCTGGGACAGCGCAAGGAAGAAGAATGTATTGATTGTATTAAGTACTTAATTTTATTTTAAGTGCTCAAAGCTAGAATAATTCTGTGATTGGCTTCTAAGACGACCAACGTCAATTTTAGAAATATGTTTTTTATTACATTTTGCATTAAGATGAAGTCTTTAGATTTTATAAAAATCTTAAAATTTAATTTAATTTCAAAAAGTTTAAAATTTAATTTAATTTCAAAAATTCTAAAAATTTTAAATTTAATTTAATTTCAAAAATTCTAAAAGTTTCAAATTTAATTTAATTTAAAAAATTCTAAAAGTTTAAAATTTAATTTAATTTCAAAAATTCTAAAAGTTTAAAATTTAATTTAATTTCAAAAATTCTAAAAGTTTCAAATTTAATTTAATTTAAAAAATTCTAAAAGGTTCATCTAGAATTTTCCGATTTCTAAAAGAACCTTTCGATTTCGAGAAAGGATTCCAGGATTTTCAGAGGCCAAAGAAAATCGCTGATTGATATTAAAATTTACTAAAAATATCATTAATTTTATATGGTCAAAGTGAAATTTTATTAAATAAATAGTATTTACTCTTTTTGAAGACACAGAAATACTTTTGGGGTATTTTTTTTTTGTTTTTTCACACAGGAGGGAAAAAAACTCTGAAAGGCAATCCGGCAGTCAGTAAATCCAGGAGTGACGGACGTATATACCTATCCCTCCCACTGTGATGCAAGGCGATCTCACTCGAAATATTTAACTATGATGGAACCAAGGGTCCTAGCATGGTCGATCGATGAGGATTGATAGGATAACTTTCGATAACTTCTCATCTTCCCTAGGACAACTGCAGATCGCTAACGTACAAACAACAGTTGACGTCGAATATATTAAAAACACTTAGTCATTATGAACTGTTACTATTTCTTTGACGATCTGCAGTCATGCTAAGAAACGACGAGAAGTTTCCGAAAGTTATCCTATCTATCCTTATCGATCGACTGTGCTAGGGGTCCAAAAAAAAATTAACACACAGAATTATCATTATCCATTTTCCTTACTTGAATTTGACAAAACTATTTCACATAATCGAAATTCTTTTTTGAATGAACAACAATTAAGCGAGAAACATACTGAGCCGACGCAACGCGACGCAACGTTCTTGTCTATTCCTGTCCCGTTCACTGGCCGACGTACGTACGCGTCGCTGTGACCACGTGACAAGGTGCTTTAGCACATAGAAAATGTATGGATGGTAAGTAGTCCAGATATGGAAATGGTGACGTCTACCTACGTCGCGTCGCGTTGCGTGGGCTAAGTGTGGTTTTACCTTTACTTTACGTATTTGGAACTTACGGCCCGTTCACACATGTCTCCGTTATACTGTTCCGTTTTATTGTGTACGTTTTTTTTTCGTCGATGGCGTATTTTTTTTTTTTTTACAGTGAATACCGCACAAGAATCTCAACTGCTCCCGTCTGGAGCCAGTGAGACTATGGCATCCCCAATTGGGGTATGTTGTGAGGCTGAAGGTAGTGGGGAGGGGAAGGAGGTGGGGAAGAGGAAGGTTGGGAAGTACCTGGCTATTCAGATCTGGTCACTAAACATGGCTAAAGCCATTTTCAAGCAACGTTTCAATTCTGAATGGTGTTCTAACACCAGGGCGATACTGATAGTATCTTCCACTCTGGAACATGCCGCAAATATACTATATATTATTTTAAATGAATTAATTGTGAAATAACACAAATTAATCAATAAAATTTATTTGCGCATGCCGGGTTCTAACCCGCGACCTCCGGATTGTGAGTCAAGAGTCTTACCCACTGGACTACGGAGGTCGTCGTCGTATGTAGTTGTATGAGCGACTTCACACATGGCACAGTATTCTGTATACAGTAAAAAATATCGTTCCATAAAAAAATTACATCCCGTTTTGTCATCGAATACTGGACGACGGAACAGTAAAAATATACGGATACGTAGAATTTTAACGAATAGATACTGTGTGCGTGGCGTGTAGGAGGGGAAGTGATGCGATAGGTTTTGTTTGACTCACATTTTCTATTGTACATTCCTAGAGAACGCGCGCGTGCATTGTGTGTAATAGTTATTATAATCACTGATCAACCATGTCAACCAAGGAGTGGGAAAAGTTAATACACAAGGAAACGTTAATTAGTTTGGTGGAAGATAGGCCAGTCCTTTGGGACAAGACGCTGGATAAATACAAAGACAATACTGCAAGTATTGCAGGTTGGCGCGAAATATGCATTATTCTAATGAAGGATTTTGAGGCTATGGAACAAAGGCAAAGACAAGAGTTCGGTAAGTGTCTGTTTTATTATTTAATTACATTCTAAATAGCTTAATCCTGCCATGGAACTGATCCAGCTTCGGACATGAAATAGTTCACGAATTCTGTTCGAACTAAATTAGCAGTATTACCACCTCGTGTTCTTACTTCATGGGGTAGGTTTTCGTAACTAAATTTTTCAGATACGTTATTATCACTGTTTGAGCCCTCCTTGTCCCTTATAAAGTTGTGTAGAATAGTACATGCCTTAACAGTCCATACAGCTGTTGTTTTATCGATGTCTAGAGGCCGATGGAATATTCTCCACTTATTAGCTAAGATACCGAAGACACATTCAAAGTATCTCCTAGCTCTAGTCAAACGATAGTTGAATATTCGCTTATTTTTGTCCAGATGCGTCCCGCTAAACGGCCTTAGTAAATTTTCGTGTAAATTTCCAATGACCACATAAGGAAACTCGCGTTTCTGAGTCTCTTATTAATGGGCATGATGCTGGTATTTGTAGACTGCCATCTTGCATCATTTTCCAAAATGTTGTCTCCTTGAATATTGATGAATTGCATTCTTTACCATAAGATCCGACACTGACGTATACAAAGCGATAGTCGGAGTTGACGATCGCTAATAATATGATGGAAAAAAATCCTTGTAATTTATATACAGTGAACCGCTATTTAGTGGTTTTTTAAGTCGGATATGTTTTACGTCGACAGCTCCGACACAGAGGGGAAAATTAGCTTTTTTGTTAAATCCACTTGCTATCTGTTCCCATTCGTCGACTGATGTAGGAAGTCGCATAAATTTTTCACTTAAATTGTTCCATATGCATCTTGAAACTTCTTTAATAATGTTGCTAACAGTCGATACACCAACGCGATAGGTGTAATGAAGATCTTTAAATGAACACCCGGATGCTGCATACCTGAAAATAAAATAGTTGTTTTATTACTTGTTTTAGGAAAACTTGTTATGAAAAAGTGGAGACAGATGAGAGATGCCTGGGTGAGAACACTAAAAGATAAAAAGAATTGCAAGACGTCTGGTTTCGCTGTCTCAAACACGAAGTCCTACAAATACCATAATCAGATGCTGTTTTTGAAAAAAGTAGTTGCTGCTGGTGAAACGCACGAAAGCGTCTCTGCTAAACAAACTGAAGAATACACCGAAGATGACACCATGACATCGAATGAACCTACAAACGAAGATGACAGTGTGACTACAATGACACAACTTGACAATGACAGTCAAAAGGACAAACAAAATCTAGCCCCCCCACCAAAACGCAGAGCTTCAGCCAAAAGAAATTTGAATGAAATTGATGCCAAAATGATGTCCCACATTGACTATCACATAAAACCGAAGAAAATTGAGCAGGATGATCGCAATTTATCGTTCTTCAAAGGTATTTTGCCGTCCTTGGCTTTGCTTGATGATGACCAAACTTTGCAATTCCAGTCAGGGGTGATAAACCTAGTACAAAATATTAAACATAGGAGAGTTGGCCAGTCAACTAACTGACTGGTCAGCCTATACAAAAACATCTGGTGGTAGTCACTATCCATCCCAGGGCTATTTTAGCAGACCACAGTCTACTGATAGTGCACTATCGCCAGTACAACCTGTATACAGTGATGCTAGCAGACCACAGTCTACCGATAGTGCACTATCGCCAGTACAAACTGTATACAGTGATGCTAGCAGACCACAGTCTACCGATAGTGCACTATCGCCATTACAATCTCTATACAGTGATGCTACGTTATATCTGTCTGAGTTTTAAAAATAAAAGTACGTACCTACCTTAAAAATATCGCTTCTGGGCAGATACTTTTCCTCCAACAAGTATCTTGCTTTTTTAAATCCTTTTCCAATAGTTTAAGAAGTTCATCAAAAGTAGACATTGACATACGAAAGTAATTGAAAAATTTCGATTCATCACCTCGTAACTAACTCTTAAGTAAACTGTAAGCACCCTCTCTAGATCTTTGGGCCATAAGTGGATGCTGCCAATAACGTCAAATCTTCCTTCTCCGACGATAGTACCAATACAACGCTGTCGTGTTGTATTGGTACTAGTATAGAATAGTGTAGAATAGCGGCGGTATACTGTACACACATCGCATCCAGTAATGACGGATCCGTTGAACGTTATACGGTGCCTATGTGTGAATAGAGCATAAATTTATGACGTATTCGTTAAAAACGTACCAGTAAAACGGACTCCCATGTGTGAACGGGCCGTTAGTCATCTAAATTATTTTAATTAGTGACATCAGTTATAATTCCGATGGGTAAAGTTCGCACTTCTAGAAATATCACTTCGTTTGGTAGAGCGGGATAAATAAAAGGAAAGTACATTTTTATATATTTTTATTTATTTGCATTGGTAAAATATAACTTCGTGCTGAAATACAATCAAGTCGAATTTAATGTTTCATGGATCCAACCATGTCTGATTACGTCTATGACAATCTAGTCTCTTTTAACGGAAGTAATCTTCCCAAGAGGCCATCCATATCCATATTATGCTTGGTGTAACTCTGCTCTGGTACGGGGGCTCCATTAAAGCCAGAGTTAAGTAAGCCTCTCAGAAACTAATTACGTAAATATATTAATATAATTGATCAAAATTCCGCCCGTAAACAAAAAATTATTACAAACGTCTTGTATTTTTTTTTGTTTGACTGAGATTTGAATCTTCCCACCCAGTGATCGCTAAGAACCTTGCCAAATTCCGATTTTTAAAACCGACATTTATTTCGTATCTTAAGTGCGTTAATTTCTTCGCAAAAGCTACCAAAAGTTGAAATAATGCATTGTCACCGGCAATGAGTTTATCTGCCGAGTTTCAGTTCGATCTAATGTCAGAAAGTGGGATAATTTTAATTTCCATGATTCCGCGGCATTCAAAAGAAAACAAAAGGGAAATTCAAATAGATGTACAAAAAAAGTTAAGTCGAGTTTCTTGTTTATGGATTCCATTGCAACTTTGGTTCCACATTTATGAAGCTGACTTTGTTCTTATTCTTGTTCTTCACAGCTTTGAAGTTATCCCCGAAGGTGATGGTCTTGACGGATTCCTTGGGCTGCTTCTTGTCCTCGGTCCCCTGGCCCTTGAATGCCTGCATCAGGCCCTTCGGTGTCGCAATAGCAATCTTCTTGGTAACCCGCTGAATATTCTCCTTCCTCTTGTAGTAGAATATCTCCCATACCAGCGTGATGAGAGCAAGAACGAGGCCGAATAATGTGGCGATGAATACGCCACCTGGAATTTACAAAAAAAATATTTCGTTTAAAAAATCTACATGAAAATGACTAAGGGCCAGGTGTCTCACATAATTTGAACAATTCATCAAAATTCAGTGTCGAAATTTAAGTTCTGAAAACCTGTCTTTCGCTTCTGTTATATCATTATTGGCCAGTTGTTTCACATAATTTAAATGATAACACACTTAAAAAAATTCAATGCACAAACCCTTTGTATTACATAATAACAAAGTATAAGCACTCAAGATAATTCATAATGTTTTTGTTTGTCCTCCTCACTAGTCGCTAGCGAGGAGGACAAACAAAACAGGACAAAAAAGGCGAATTAGGCTTAATTTAAATACTGTTCGTTTCAGATCCTACAGACTTTTTTTTCAATACGTTGTCTTATTCCTTTTGCATGATTTTTTTACGCCAAGTTTTGAATTGTTTTTTTTTTAATAATTCGCCTTTTTAGTTTTATCTATTGTTGTTGGAAGTGAATTATAGAATTTAGTGGAGAGGTATTTATAGTACCTTTATCCAAAAGCAGTTTTATCTGTGGGTATCTGTAAACTGTATACATAATTTCATTTTGGTTAGCTCTTGTATCGTGAAAGTGGTTTTCTTCGTTTTCTGTTATTTTGAATGTTTTGGATTGCAAATATTTACTTGAGTAGAACTTGAATTTTAAGTTTCATTAATAATTGTTCTTATTCTATAAAATAACCCGTCCTTGAGTTATTATGCATAAAATTTCGTCATTATTCAATGGCTAACCGATCCACAGAATCCACACGCCAAACTTTATATCCATAATATCCATAATATATAGTATGACGTGTATATAACAGTGGATGTGTATGCCTAAACGAAAGGTCTCCAACTCGTCTTGAACGAAAATAAACATTGAGATATAAAAAGAATATTGTCGTCACCAAGACTGTCCAGGGTGATGCCCTCCGAGTTGTCACTGTCCTCACAGCTGGTGTTCCAGTAGCGGGCGATGAGCGAGTCCAGGAATCTGTCCTTCTGCAGTTGGAGGATGGCCCGAGACAGCTCCTCCTGGATCCTGGAGCCTTGCTGCACGGCCACCGCGAGGGGCCTCTCCCCGAAAACCTCGCCCACAATAGTCAGATTGCAGTTCTTCTTTACTTGATACCTAAAAAGGTAGAGATTAAGTACTGATTCATAGTCTTTAGGAACATCAAGTCAGGGCTGATGTATTCTTGGGGAAGCTGTGTGTAATAAACTTTCTTAACGGCCTCTTCACACACCATTTTTATGTTATTATAAAATTGTTGTGCTAATTGCTGATGGCTTACGACAGGAATGCCAACCAAATATTTTCTTCTATTCGAACTTCTCTAATCGAAACACTTTTTTTCCGTTATAATAACATAAGAAATAGTTTTCCTGAAGAAAAGTAGTTTACATGTCGGTAATATATCACGATATTATAATGTTGTATTTAAAATTTTTTGAGTCACAAAAGCATAAGACACGACTTTTCTTGCATTGGGCATTTTCATTTTCATGTGTATCATCAAGAAATCGACACGTGGAACTGTTTTTGAGTTTTGTGCGCTTCGCGTTTAAGGTAATTGTAGAAAGTATCAAATAAATTTTCGAACTTGATAGATAGTGACAAGAATTGTAAGATAGCTTTTTGTAGCGTGAATTCTTATATTTATAAACAATAAGGATAAGAGAGATAATTGGAGAACTCTGGAATTTACCAAGTGAATTGCTCGAATTGCCCTGCATGTTACGTGGGACAGACAGGAAGAGCAGTGTCAACCCGTATAAAGGAGCATTTCGCATGTTGGGTAAATCAAAAAGGAGATTTATCGAACGTAGCCTTGCATTTGCTAGAGAACCAACATACTTTTGACTAGGATAGAGATGTCAAGGTTCTTCACATTTGTGAAAAGGGACAGAAATTAGACATATTGGAATTACTAGAAATTAGTCGCCTAACGAAGAAAATTGATCGTAAATATGTCATGAATAAGCAGTTGGAACATGGTGCTCAGTCACCATTAATATATCCATTGTAATTACTTGGAATAATGTTACCTTAGACTCTATGGTAACATTTTATTCTAATTGATTTGCGATGTATGTATTAATGATTCTTGAACATTTTGTTCCGGATGCTTATTCATGACATATTTACCTTAGAGAACAGTTGTGTAGTTTAATTATGTAATTTTTTAATCTTACAAATTTTTAATTTTTTTTGATTTGCCCAATTAGTGAGGTGTTCTTTTGTGCAGTTTGATTCTTCTTTTCCGGTTACTACGTGAAATGCAGGACAATTCATTATTTTTAATTTATTAAATTGTCGATTATTCTGCTGTAGTGACCATTGTTATATTATTATTTCATTTGATATTTTTTCCCAGTGTAAATATTATTAAATATTATTTAACCTTTCCGGGAGTATGGACGGACTTAAGCGTCAACGCGCGCTTTCGCCAAAGGAGTATGGACGTCCATAGCCGTCAAGCATCGCAAGCTTAAATTTGGCGCCTATATGCTGTAAATATGCATCGTCCTGCCATCTGTGAACCTATTCCTATAACTTTACACCATTTTTATAAGTTTAGCTTCATTATTGACAGAGATATCGGCAGTTATTTATTTTTGATGACGTCACACACGCAAGTTCGACTATAAACAGAAATCTTCAATCGTTGATTTCGGCGCCCACGTGTTTTGACGTTTTTCTTGCGGATTTCTAATAGTTTGTTGGTATATCGGTGCAAAAGTGATTGAATTTGATGTTTTTGTGTATTTAGTGTGATTATAAGTTCATAGCAAAGTGGATAACATTGCATCAACATATAATTTCCACAGTGTCGAGACTTCTAACCTTTTTTGTGATCAAAACACGTGGCGAACAGTATCAAATATTTTTTTTTATAGTATATCTGAGCATAAGTGATTGAATTTGAGGTTTTTGTGTTTTAAGTGTGATTATAAGTTCAAAGCAAAGTGCATAACATTGTGTCAAAATATAATTTCCGTAGTTTTTAAACTTTTAACCTTTAATTGACCCAACCGCGTGTAAAAGAGTATGAAAATAATTTTTTTGTGGTTTTGTGAAATCTAAAGCAAAACATATGTACCTACTCTAATATTGTGTACCTGCCTACCAAATTTTATAAAAATTCTCTAACAAAAGAATGTCAATTGCCAGCCTGAAGATGTCCATAATAGGATGAAACCGGTACTGGTTAAATAAATATGTGGAAATAAGTTTAAAAAAATTGTTTTAATTTCAATTTAATACAATATAATTCCACCACATAACAGAACAATTAATAAACTCATAATTGTAGACTGTTTATTTTTACGGAAGTCATCTGAAAGAGAGAACTAATAGTCCTAGAACCAGTGGCGTAGCGAGGGGTGGGCGGCCCGCCCCGGGAGCCACACGAAGGGAAGGGTAACACCCGACCGAGTGTCACCCCCAAGAGCACAATTCTCTAGCTATTCTAAAAGAATGTGTAGGATCCTTGGAAAAGAAGGAGAGGAAGATGTGGAAGTACAAAGGATTGAAGAGTGGGTAGGAATCTGGTGGTGAGTGTATTCAGAAGTGACAGACGTATGAATCTTTCCTTCCCATCAAAAAGGTCTGCCTCAATCTTCCGATCCGGCCGACTAAGCTGTAGACGGACAGATACATCCACCACTAAGACCTGGAAAACTTCATCCCCACTAAGGGTACCCCTACTAAGTCACCGGCCGTAGCTTGCCACTTGGGGTGTCACCCCAAAACAAATGGTCATCCAACGAATGGTTCCCATACATGCCTTCGCAATTGGATTTGTCATCAAGTTGTTAGACAGCAGGCAAGCACTCACTTAGTTATCTCCTTCCAAACCAAGCAAACAAGCACTCACTTGATCTCTGAAGAGTCGTGTATGAAAGCGAAGTCGGCCTCGAGACGCTCGTCCACCTTGCGGAAACCCTCCTCGGTAGACCGCAGGGGGCTGGAGCTATTGATGGCCAACAGGATGTGGCCATACTGCTCCCTGACGGGGTAATCCCACACCTGGTACTGCACCTCGTCCGAACTGGCGTTCAGGGTTATCTCCTTCCACACCCTGAAAAAAAACATTATTAATTCCATATAAGTATTGATTTTAATTGTAATGTACCAAACAGGTAATGGTTAACCCTTTCAGGCCATTTTCGTTATTTGTTTTTGGGGTGTTATGCCGTGTTGCGCTACCTCCTTCTTTAGCCAACGTTTCGGACATCGTTGCAGTCATCATCAGGGCAGATCCGGTAGATGTGTAATTTTTAGTCGTGAAGTGTGTGCTTATTTACTTCGAAGCGATACCGTGTCGCCAGCTCCACTAACTTTCACCAGTACAAAATAATCGTGACAAGCAGTGGCGTCATCGCCGCGGAACGGAATAGAAAGTTCCGTTCCGTTTCGCGGCGATGACGCCACTGCTTGTCACGATTATTTTGTACTGGTGAAAGTTAGTGGAGCTGGCGACACGGTATCGCTTCGAAGTAAATAAGCACACACTTCACGACTAAAAATTACACATCTACCGGATCTGCCAGATCTGCCCTGATGATGTACACTGCAACGATGTCCGAAACGTTGGCTAAAGAAGGAGGTAACGCAACACGACATAACACCCCAAAAACAAATAACGACAATGCTTTTGGCCGTGAAAATCTTAAAACTTACCTTTCACGCCATGTTTATTTTATAGAGTAGGTACAAACATTCTTTAATGTTTTCTCACTACCTAAAATTCTAAAATCTATGTAGAGCGAAAAAAAATAGGTCATCGTCGTTTTCCAATCGCTGGAGTAACTGGCTTTGAATAATGTTTTTTAATTGAATTTTGTACTAATTTGTCTGCAGCCATTTTTATATTTTGTTCTCTGATTTTTACGCCTAATATCGAACGAATGTTTTCTCCTCATTTTTTCTGAAGGTGTTTCTTCAATATTATTTATTTTTTATGATTTTTTTTAATGAACTCATATATTTTTTGGTATGCATTGTAAATCTTGTAATTTTAGGTAAAATCCGCCCTCTGAGACCTAATGTGATTTCGATTGAAAGTGACAATAACTTCTTGGCAATTGAAAATAATCGGTACGGTATCTTTCCAGTGGATGTTGTATTGACGACACATTCGCACAAGAGGTTGGGAGTTTAAAATGGCTCTTTGGAAAGGAATATGGAATGTTTCGGGGTTTCTTAGTTGACGGTGATAGACAAGTCGAAAGAAGTTGGGTATCAGAAATTTCCTGACAATAAATAGATATATTTTTAACTGTCTCTGTCTTGTGTCTTGTGTACGGGAGTTGCATTTTTGTTTCATAATATAATTTTTGTCTGCATTGCTCGATCTTCCCGCCCTTTAGGCCTGTTGAAATATGTGTTCGGACAACATTTTTACAGTTCAGAGGGAGGTTCATGTAATGCAGGGTCTCGAACATTTGCTTACACATTACTATAAATATTGCCAATGGGGGCGTTACACATTTTTAATGCGTCTGAAGTAAAGCCAGGCCCCATTGCCAATGTTTTGACTGGCGGAATCATTCTTATTGGCTCCTCGCATGCCAATAGCGATGTCATCTAGTCATATGTTTATCTAATCACCGACAACCGGTGGCGAACGAAATAAGAAGAACCATTCTTTTCCGAATTGCTAATGCCCACTTTTCCTATACGAATATTTTGTAAATATACGTGAAGGTACGAATGTAATTGTTATAATAAACTTGTGAGTAGGTACGGTGGAAATGCTTATTTCATTTATACACCACCATGCATCATATCACCCATAATAGTAATGTGTAAGCAAATGATCATGTTCTCGGTCGCAAGAGCCGGACTTTACCCACGCCTTCTAAATTCCACCAGCTACTGTTTCTTACCGGTACAGGGTGTCCTCTGCATTCTTCATGTTCATGAAGTATTTGTGCGCCATGCTTCCCTCAACCACCGTGTAGTTGATCCTCGACTGTCGCGCTAGTTGCTCCAGAGATGATACTGGTGTCTGTCGAATTAACAAGTGTATTAGCGATGAACTTTTGGGTCAGCAATATCAAATTGCGCTTTGTTCGGGAAGAATGAGTTACCAAACAACCGTCTTACCGACAACTTTAGTCACAAACCTATATTTTTTAACGGAAGTCAGTTAAGAAGCCCTGAAACAGAGATCTCCTCTTCTACATTATCTACATTATTTAACACCAATTTTATTACAATTAAATGTTGGGCTTTATTCTTCAAGTCCGGTAAATTATATTGTACAGCTGTACAGTAGTATGTAGTATATAGTACAGTTGTTCATGTTTCAATCCGACGAATACTAAATAATAATTATTGTTACCATGGTTTAGTGCTGGGAAGTACACATGGGACTTCGTCGGATTCGATACACAGTGGTGCCAAACAGTTTTAAGTAAATAGTTTAAGATTATTTAAAATTTCAGCTAATTACATATAGTACTTTACAGACAAAAAACTTTTATTGGTGGTATATAATCAATTATCAATTTTATTTATAAAAAGTAACTAAAACTTGAATACACAATTTCGTCGTGGAGCTGGTGAAATAAAACAAAGAAACAAAGAACAAACAAAAAATAAAAAAAGGCTTGGAGTGGAAAGGGCTAAGAATGTTAAGTTGGTAGGCTTGTTGGTTGGTTGGTAGTCTTTGGTAGGCGGGTATGGGTACCGCCGCCCTGGGAGCCATTTATTGGATGACCAACACCTCTGCCACAGGTCACCCCAAGTGGTTCGCTACGTTTGGTGACTTAGCAGGGGTGCCCGGGTTCTTGGGGTAATGTTTGTTCAAGTCTTGATGGCGGGTGCGTCGGCCCACCTTCTGCGTGGCGGGCCGGATTGGGAGATGCTGGTTGAGGGAGACCCTTTACAACCGGTTACCGCTGTCCGGGCCGCTCGGTAGTACAGGGGCCCGACCCTCAGGCTCACGACTGAGGGTGGGCTGCCCCATCAACGAGTGTAAAAACCCCGCCGCTGCTGTTGTGCCGGTTCGTGACCGGAGGGGACCCAGCAGTAGCGTTTGGGGCGCATTGGGTGACCTCTCCAGCCGGACTCTCCCTATCCATCGCCTTGCACCGCAGTGGGTGGATTGGATTCATTCGTTCGTCACTCTTGGACACTCTGATCCCCAGCTTCCTACCCACCTCTCATACCTTTTCCTTCCCAGACCTCCCTCCCCCCACACCCCATCATAAAAATATTTAATAAAAATCATGACAACACAAACAACAAAAATTAACAGCATTACAGCGGCGAGTAGTAGGCGACCCCGGCGCAGGCCAAAAATGTTGGTGAATTACACCAACATTCGCGGCCTGCATACCAATTTAAACTCCGTCCACCACCACCTTTTTTCTCAACGCCCCAACCTACTATTCCTGTCTGAAACGCAGATAGCCGAGCCTGTAGACGCCTCCTATCTGGACTGCCCGGGCTTCACCCTCGCAAGCAAGTTCAGACCTAAAGGAGGTGTCTGTCTCTATAGTCGAGCTGACGTCAACCGTGTGCGACTGTTGAATCTGGAAAACTCCAGATTCGACGTAATGTGGGTACGCGTCAATCTTGCCAGTACGGTAATATTCTACGCGTGTTTATACCGCTCACCGAACTTTAGCGAATCAGACACGTCCGAACTCTTCAAACATTTAAGCGACACTATTGATGACCTCTTGCCCCGCTACCCTATGGCAGAGTTTGTGGTCCTGGGGGACTTCAATGTTCATAACGAACCTTGGTTGAAGTTCTCAGGATCAACAGACTCGGCTGGACGCCAAGCGGAATCCTTTGCCCTTTGCTACGGATTGGAGCAAATGGTTCAGGAGCCTACAAGGGTTCCTGATGTCCAGACTCACCGTTCCAATCTGTTAGACCTATGTTTAACTACTGTGCCACACGGTTACAGTATTGAAGTCACAGCGCCTTTAGGATCGTCCGACCACTGCCTGGTGACGACATCAATCCCTGTAAACTTCAGACCACCAAACGAGAGGCTGAAGAGAAAAGTGTGGCACTATAGGTCAGCTGATTGGTTCGGTCTGCGGGCACATTGTAATGCTTTCCCGTGGTCAGCTGTCTGTTTTCGGACTTCGGATCACTCAAGATGTGCCCAGGAAATTGGTGAGGTCATCACATCCGCGATGGATGGCTTCATCCAATCTACTGTTAAGGAAACTGGTGTAGGCTCAAAGCCGTGGTTCAGTCGACGGGCTTACCGAGCCTACAACACATCTAGAACATCCGAAGACAGAACAGCTTACAACAAAATGGCAAAGGAAACCAAGAGAATCATAAATAGGTCATAATTCGAGCACGACCAGCAGATCAGCAGAAAGCTGACTGCATGCCCGCATGGCAGCAGGCAATTCTGGTCGCTTGTGGGCTCAATAGGTCGCAATTTCTGCAAATCCAGTCTGCCACCTCTTACCAGACCTGACGGCTCACTAGCAAATACCGCCACCGAAAAGGCTAACTTACTAGGTAAAATGTTTGCGGATAACTCAACCCTCGATGACCAAGGTGCTGTCCCGACGTCGGTTCCTCACTGCGGTTTTCGTATGAAAAAGCTGAGGGTCCGGCATCGGGAAGTACTTCATGTTTTACGAGGGCTTGATGTTAATAAAGCTAGTGGGCCTGACGGAATACCTGCCCTGGTACTGCAAAGGTGCGCTGCAGAAATAGCTCCAATATTGACGAAGCTTTTTAAACTGTCCCTGAAGACTGGCTCTGTGCCCTCTGGTTGGAAAAAAACGGTTATCCATCCTATTCCAAAGAAGGGTGACCGCTCCAACCCGGCCAACTACCGCCCCATAGCGATCACATCAAAGGTGATGGAACGTGTGATCAACGACAAACTGCTCACATACCTCGAGAAGAACAAAATTATTAACGACCGTCAATACGGATTCCGGCGGAACCGCTCGTGCGGTGATCTTCTCGCGTATGTGACGCATGTTTGGGGGCGATGCCTGGAATGTTTTGGTGAGACCCAAACGGTTGCACTGGACATATCCAAGGCCTTTGACCGGGTTTGGCACCGAGGACTTGTCAACAAACTGCATTCTTACGGACTTCCCGCATCCTTGTGTACGTGGATTGCCGACTTCTTGAGGGAGAGGTCGATTCAGACGGTAGTCGATGGTTTCACCTCTTCTTCTCACTCGATAAATGCTGGCGTCCCGCAGGGATCGGTTCTGTCTCCAACTCTGTTTTTGTTGCACATCAACGACCTTTTGTCATGTGCACCAATTCACTGTTACGCGGATGATAGTACAGTTCATGATAGCTTTTTGTTTGACAAGCCCCCAAAGGGCTCACAAACTCCAACAGCTCGTAAGGCTTTGAAGCAAAGAATGAACGGTTACCTCGAGAGTGTTTTCTCTTGGGGTAAAAATAATCTCGTTGAATTTAATGTTTCAAAGGCCCAATCTTGTCTGATTACGTCTAAAAGGGATCGCAATGAAAATCTAGTCTCTTTCAACGGAAGCAATCTTCCAAACAGGCCCTCCATTGATATACTTGGTGTAACCCTAAGTGACCAGCTCAGGTATGGGGGCTCCATCGAAGCCAGAGTAAAGTTAGCCTCCCAAAAACTGGGCGTACTGTACAGGGCCCGCAGATACTTTAATAGTACACAACTTCTAACCCTGTACAAATCGCAAGTGCGCCCCACGGTTGAATTTGGCAGCCACCTCTGGTCTGGAGCTCCAAAATACCTGAAAAATACCCTCGACTCTGTGCAGAAACGGGCGGTCCGTTTGATAGATTCTCCCATCTTAACAGACGGATTGCAATCTTTAGAGCACAGGCGTCGGGTGGGAATGCTATCCTTGTTCTACCGGTATTACAATGGAAGATGCTCCGAGGAACTAGCATCATTGATCCCTTCGGCACCGGTGCATAGTCGGGAAACACGCCAAACGCGTGCCCAACATTTGTACACAGTTGACATTTGTCACATGAGAACGGGTCGTTTCTTCGACTCGTTCTTGTGTTCAACATCTCGGCTGTGGAATGATTTGCCGGCCTCTGTGTTTCCTTCTTCCTACAACATGGGTCTCTTCAAGACCAATGTTCATTCCTTCCTCTCCTCAAAAAGACCCTCCACACAGCATCCCAGATGACATAGGCCCTGAGGGAAATTATTGTCCTCAGGGCCTCCTGTGTGGAGTTAATGTAAAAAAAAAAGAAGTAAAGTTAAGTTTATTAAGTTAGTTTAGGTAATCAAGTTAATTTAAGGCCAAGTGTAATCATTTATTAATTTTAAATAATGATAATATTATTACGCAAATCGATAAACATTAAGTTTTTAATATGAAAAATATTTTTTATAAATTTTTAAAATTTACATAGGCTTAGCATTTATCAAAACCAAATCAGAAATCCGACCTTATTCTGACCGTTTTTCGTAAATTTTACAAAATATTTTTAAGTGCTGAATATCCTCAAAGTATACCTTTAGGGGTTTTCTTTAAAAACTCGAAAAGAAATTTAAAATAAATAGATAAATAAGTTTTTAGTTAAATTTTTTCATAAACACCAATTTTCGTGTTTTTTTAAACGCTGAGTACAAAACTTTGGATTCGTTTATTTACCAAAACGTTTCGAGAAATTGTTGGTATTATATTTCTTCAATTTTTAAAGACAATTTTAAAATTTTAATCTTCAAATTAAGAATGAAATATAGGATTTTTAATTACTAGCAAAAGCCCTCTGTCGTGTGGCGCCCATTTATCTTTCTCTACACGGTACAATTTTGAACTAAAACCCTTTTTCAAAATTTTTCAAAAGATGGCAGTAATCAATCACTGTGAGAATCTAAGATATTATAACATTTATTTTTGGAAACGATGATACTTATATCGTCTATCTACCTATACATTGTAGGTACCTATTCGTTTTAATATAATAACCTGACTACTGTTTTATGTCGACGTCAAGCTAGTAGAGTGCAGCTGTGCCTAATTTTAAATGGTTATTATATTATTAAAATAATACTTACGTAAATACAATAAAATAACACGGAAGTGAGTAGTAGAAGAACTCCTTGATGCCCGGTGGGTAAGAACTTGGGTCACCCAACACGGCTGACGCCTTTTTTTAAATATAGTTCTTATCTATTTTTTTTAAATAGATGCACTAATAATCTAAACGAAATTATTTAAAAATAATATATTGTGGAATAACACAAATTAATCGCATAAAATGTTGATAGGTACTTGCGCACGCCGGAATTTTAACTCGCGACCTCCGGATTCGTCTCCTTCCCCTCCCCACTACCTACAATGAAGCACAAAACATAGGTACGACTGCCATGTGTCATGTTTTGTGCATGGTGAGCCAGCGTCATCACTAAACGTCCATGTGGATAGGTAGGTAGGTATTATGCATGTGTTTGTGAGTTAAAGACTGCGTTTGTCAAAAAATGAAGGGAAGGAGATGGGGAAGAGGAAGGTGGGTAAGTACCTGGCTATTCAGATCCGGTCACCCA
This sequence comes from Limnephilus rhombicus, assembly GCA_929108145.2. Taxonomy (NCBI): domain Eukaryota; kingdom Metazoa; phylum Arthropoda; class Insecta; order Trichoptera; family Limnephilidae; genus Limnephilus; species Limnephilus rhombicus. Next base: position 31,952,851 of record OV815290.1, on the reverse strand, counting down.
AAACGGCTAAAGCCATTTCGCGCAACGTTCCGATTTTTTTTTTAAATATATTTCTTTAAAAAATATGTAGTTACCAATTTTCAATTTTTTACAAGAATAACGCTCTTTTTATAACTTTTGAAGTTTGTTCCCACCAATGTTATATATCATTAAAAAAGAAGATAGCTCTAATAATCTAAACGAAATAATTTTAAAATAACATATTGTGGGATAACACAAATTAATCGCATAAAATGTTGATGGGTACTTGCGCACGCCGGAATTTTAACTCGTGACCTCCGGATTCGTAACCGATAACGATCGTAACCGTTCAACCACCGAGGTCTGGAATATCGATGCGCTTTCAAATGTTCTAGTATTATTATTATTCGTGATTACGGTTGCTTACCCTTGGTCGGAAGCTAAGGAATCTTAGTTCCATGGTCGGAAGTCTGCCACGTGTAGACATGTATACTTGTATGCAATACGTCTCAATGGAAACATCAAATGTTTTTATGGTCGTTTTTTATTTCAGTTATCTGCTAGTAGAAGTGTCGACTGGCGTTCAAATTTGAGCGAGAGTTTCAAATCCCAGGCCATCCAATTTCTTTTCTAAGTTTTTAAACGTTTTTGAAAGTAGATGGTAAAAACCTTTTTTACGGTTTTTTGTAGGTTTTAACATCAAAGAAAAAAAATATTTTGTTGACTGATTTTATAAATTTTCTTGAAATGTAATTTATTTATTTACGCCTTGAAGGCTTTTGCATGTAACATCGGTAAGTTGTACAGTAGCATCATAACATAACAGTTTTTCTCTAAAACGATGTTCGTAACTTTTTTTAAAAATTTGAATCAATCACATATGTTGGTAAATGAGAGTTTAATTTATTTACATTTTCTCCTAATTTAATTTGCTTTGGCATAATAAAAATAGTGATGAACGGGACGTAGTAGGTAGTTACTCTCATTATCGTCCTGGTGTAAGACCACCAAACACAATTATTGAAACGTTACTTGAAATAGCTTTAGCCGTGTTCGGTTACCAGAACTAAATCACTAGGTACTTCCCCACCTTCCTTTTTCCCATCTCCTTTCCTTCCCCGCTACCTTTAGCCTCACAACATACCCCAAATACCAAACACACAACATACCAAAATATAAAACTATTATAATGACTTCAGGCATTGAGCTTCAGGTAGTTTTTCTGAAAACATTGCCTAGTGGACACGTGCGTGCATGGCACCCCCTGAGGGCACCCCTAGCCGGCCGAATTTCGACAAGCGACCAGATGCGATATTGTCATGTTGAAATAAATACACATAATATTTATTTTTCTAGTGGCATCTTTCGGATTTAAACGAAACTTTTTGAAAACAAAATAATCTCAAAATGAATGATAGAGACCGTTTTGTCCGCCAGAGTGCTCTGATGCTGTTTTGTACTAGTATTATACCTATTCCTCTTCGCGTTAAACAATGTTCAATGCATTCAGCCTATACATGTGAAATATTGTGTCATTACCTAATTAGCTAGACGGAACGACCCCAGATGCAATATAATAACGGCTACAGAATTTATTTGGAAACCGAAGGTAGAACTGAATGGATTCGTTGGCCTGATGAGACACTTATGTTACATTTATTACATATCAATATGTATAGGCATATTTTTTAAATAATTAGAATAAAAATTGTTACCTAATTATAACTTTAAAATTGTAACGGTTAATACTACGATCATAAAAAATATATCCCTGCGTATCTTTTAAATATGTATGTATCTTTTTTATTTATTAAAAAAGCAAATTGATTTTCGGGGTTACAAAATCACAACAATAAAATATTTATTAGCATATTTAATAATATCACAAACTATGAAAATTTTCATCAACCGTGTACAAAGTGTCATCCCCGCCGTCAAAATCCTTTTGCAAATCCGTTTGAGGAAAAAAACACAACTTTGTAGGAAGCAAACAAACTATGCTCAAAGCTATGGTCATGTGCCAAATAGAGTGTACAATGTAATAATTCGAATTTGTCTGCAGAAGCGTGAAACAAAGCAATCCGATAACTACCAAAACCAAACCGGCAGGCAAAAAGAACAACCAATACTTCTTCACTGGAAATAGGGCTTTAGTCTTTCTACAACGCAATCCCCACGATGAGAAAACAATTACTGAAGCTATAAAAATGGGAATTGATAATACGGGAATTGATAGTTTGTCTAATTCAGTGCAAAAAGCGATGATGACAACACCGAATATGTGTAAAATTGATACAACGCGTTTGTCTAAAGAAGCCATTGCAACAAGAGTAACCCAAAAAGACAAGAGGCCACAAAAGAAGTCACAGTATTGCAGGACTTCCATTCTGACGATACAAAGGTCGTAGGCGATGTTGTCGCTCGCGTCACAGGCGTGATAGAATGTGGAGAAGAACATAGTTGACAGGTAGACTAAGGCTTCTGCGTAGTAGGCTCTGCGGATTGCAAAGTAGACAGATGGTACGAAGAGGATATTACTGATGGTGAGACAGAGAATCGCTGTGAGAGTTTCACTTGGAGGCGGTGTACTGGTACCATCTGAGCAGCCTATGCCTGGAATTAAACGAAAATACTGTTATAATTTGAAGCATAAATGATAAAATACTAAAATAAACCCACTTCTGCACAACCTGGCCTTCCCAGCCTCATTTATTTTTCCTACCCATTATTTATTTGAACTTTTTTTCCATTCTTACCCATAAAATACGCTTCGGACAGAATCCCAAAGATAATCCAGGTCTTGAGAGATATTATTTTCCTCAGAGCCTCCTGTGTGGACTTAATGTAAAAAAAATGCAGAGCTTCGTGACAGTATCTCTCTGCATACCTCGGCAGCGAAGCGGCGTAATGGTTAGTTAATTAGTTAGTTAGTTTATGCGAGGCGCAAAAAATCAGTCCATTTTACAAATTTTCAGTTTTGCAGGCTTTTGGATTTATTTATTTATTTAACGCCCAAAGGGCTTTTACATGTTTGTTAGTACAATTAATTCATGATAGATGATTTTTAAACAGATACAGAAATAATAATAATAAAATTAGATAAAAAAAATGGATGAAGGATTAATGTATTTTTTGAAATCTACAGTTTTTTTTCTTTATTCGTAAATTATTTTAGTTCAGTTTTTCAGTCTTTTTGACTACCGCACTAGGCTAATGCCTATATTATGTATATTGTAGTTGTTTGTATATTGTTTAATACGGCTAAAAGAAAATAATCACTCACCAAAGTAGCCGTCTAAACAGATGCATTGAGACAGTAGATATCCATTAAACACAAAAGCGTTGCAATCTCCGTACTCCCCGCAAGATCCTTCGATGCAACTGGCTGAGAAAATTGTCACATCTACTGTGGCATTGCAGGTACTACCACTTTCTTCCAATAATTGTGCCAAACCAACTATTGACTTTTCATAATTGCCTTCGATCCCCTCATGTATTGGCTGTCCAACGTCTCCCACATTGGCATTGATTATTGTGCCGGTTTCAGCAGTTAATCCGTTGGTACAAAATAGTCCAAAAGACACGTACCACGCTCCGAATTCTGGATAAGGAATATGCATCAAATCTTCCAAGATACCAGATTCATCAAAACTCAAGATCGTTGTAGCATTCGTTGAAATACCGTTGAAATCACACGATCCAGTTTCTAGAGGCATCATTTGCTTCCCCTGAGCAATGCACACGACAAGTTTTCCTGAATCTTCCACTTGAATCATCTCTAACTTCATGGTTAACGTGCCCCCGATATCGACGACCGGATTAACTATTAATTTTAATGTTTCCACCAAATCTGAGTGAATATTCAAGTATGTCGGTTGTGCTGCATTAGAAATTGATGGTAGATTGTAATCAATTGAAAAATAACCCATTTTCTTCTCTCTGACAAGCTCTGTTATCTTGGTTTCCTCCATTTTATTAACTTTTAACACATCTTTACACAGATCTAACGGTTCCTCTTCTAGTCTAACAGAACCAGGTTTTCTATATGTTATAGATATATAGTGCCACTCATTAGGAAAATGGTTTATATTAAAATTAAAATCTAATACATTAGAGAGATCAATTGAGCAGTCAATGATGTTTTTGGCTTTGTCTTGACTCGGTAAGCTTTTTGCTCGAAATCTGAACACGGCCCAAAGGCAATTCGGGCATTCAGAAACAATTGTCATCGTTAGCTCTTGGTTCCTCTCTTGGTTGTCCAGAAAACACTTATACACATCTCTGGTATCGTTATTAGCATTATTTCTGAGCGTGAATTTCATGGGGCGGCTGCAATCTATTGTTGAAGTGATTGCTCTCTTCGCCCGTATCTCTGTGTATAGAATGGTCCTGCATTGGATGGTGAGATCTGTAAATAAAAGTACGTAGCATTACGGGTCATGTAAAATAATAAAGTATAATATATAATAATAAATAATAAATTATATATTATATATTATATATATATTATATATATATATCTATATATATATACATTTTTTTTATTTTATTGGTTTTCAAGGTACAATCCCGTCAAACCGCAATAAAGCAGTTTGTCAACAGGATGTTGATGTTCAGTTACAATTTAAACAAACGTACATAATATTATTACTATAACTATACAGATTATCACAATTAACACATATGAATTAATATAAACTATCTCTATTTAGCGGCCATTGTTTCAGCATATATCTAAATCTGTTTGTAGAATCGCAATTTTTTATATTAATTTTATGAAACATGTTAAATATTTTTGGCACGTTATATTCCAGGGTTCGCCGTCCGCAGTTATTATTATATTTTGGAAAAATCATTCCTTCATTCTTCGTGAACCTTGTATTATAATCATGTTCTACTTTCCTCTTATAATTAGACTCAGGCTGAATCAAAGATATTCAAACACAGAAGAGATATGCTATGGTGTCCGCGCAACTGTCGCCGGACTACGCGCTAATTAGCGTAGTTTTCATACAAAAAGAATTTGTTCATTTCGTTGATTTTTTGAAAATGTGCATTAATATTGGTTAACAATATATTTTGAATAAGGAAAGAATTCGTTCATTTAGTTTAACGTTCGTTTGGTTTATTCGTTAATTATTTGTTCTTTTAGTTTATTTGTTAATTAGATAAGTTTTAAGATTTTCACGGCCAAAAGCATTTTCGTTATTTGTTTTTAGGGTGTTATGCCGTATTGCGCTACCTCCTTCTTTAGCCAAAAGAAGGAGGTAGCGCAACACGGCATAACACCCCAAAAACAAATAACGAAAATATTTGTTAATTGGTAAACAATATCGGCGACACCCGGAAGCGCAGACCCACATAGTAAAAACAGCAGATAGCACAAAAATCAAAATCATTTATTGTACAAAATGTACATTTAGTACAAAAGGTATAACTTATAGGTACCTATATCCTATTTCTTGCAGTTAACCTAACATGTTATGCAGATATGAACACAAATGAAATATAAATATAAAAGTGGTGTAATACAAAGTGAATTTGTTTTAATTTATTACATAAATATAAAAACAGTTGTACCTATGTGAGGTATTCACTTAATGTGTAATGAGACCTGTTCAGAAGGAATGGTTTTAGTGATGACTTAAATCTGAGTGTATTATATTTCAATATCTTTGGGCTGAATCAATATTTTTTACCATTATAAGGCCTGCACCGGTAATATTGTTAAATTCCCATACAACAATGATATGTTTTTGAATTAATAATTTAACCATCGAATTTTGTACTGATTGTAGGTCTTGCAAGAGTGTCCCCAAGTTGTTAATCCATACCGTAAAGTTGATTCTGCGAGTGATAAGTAAATTATTTTTAAAATATTCACCGGAACGAAACATTTCAGTTTGTACAGCCTACCCACTATCGCCCTCAGCCGTTTACAAATTTTGTTTAGTTGTACATCCCGTTTGAAATTACAATCAACAGTCACTTCCAAATAAACATATTCATTTACAAGTTCAATACTATCACACATATGCAGGGCTGCAAAATGTTTTGAGGAGATGAAGCATGTGGAGATCGTATGTGCATCAATTTTGTTTTTTTGGTATTAATGATTTCACACGGACTTTCGGAATATTTTTAGTAATTATTCAAAACATCTTTGATTTGGTTCAAATTAATACAAAATCTTGCATTATTTAAAATATGGAGCCAAGAGATATATGTAATAATAAATTTAATCTATATATCGTATGTTTACCGACAAAGGCATTCTTCTAAAGTCTTCTTTGTATGTTGTTTTTTTTGTGATGGTCATTTCATTATTCATAATAATACAATACGTAAGTAGGTATATCACCATCAAAATCAGTCCTTGTGGAACACTTAAATTATTTTTAATTGGTTCCAATACTGACTTATAGAGTATTGATAATTTGAGAGCGACCTTTGAATGAACAATGTACTGTACATTGTTTGGATAATTATTATCTTGTTCGAGTATTTCTCCTCATGAAAAGAGAATGTGAGTTTTGGAAATTAACCAATATTTGCTATCGCGATTATCGCTATTATATCGTGTTGCGCTTCGACCTCCTTTAGCCAACACTACAGCCAGCCTTACAGTGTACATCTGTCCATTATTCGGCAGACGTGTGGAAACTTAATTTAACGAAGATTAAGAGCAATACGGGAGGCGAGAACGGGTACCGCCGCCCCGGGAACCTTTATTGAATAACCAACACCTCTGCCATAGGTCATCCCAAGTGGTTCGCTACGTTTGGTGATTTAGCAAGGGTGCCCGGGTTCATGGGGTGAGGTTTGTCTAGGTCTTGGAGGCGGATGACCAGGACACACTGAACTCCAGATTCCTACCCACCCATTAAACCCTCTTTCTTCCCAGAACTCTACTCTCCTTCCTTTAAAAAAAACTTCCACACAGCATCCCCAAAGAAGACATAGGCCCTGTGGGAAATCATTTTCCTCAGGCCTTCCTGTGTAGAGCTCATGTAAAACAAAAAATACGGCGTTAAAATCCAAAATCAATCACGATAATATTTTGGCCGTGAATATCTCAAGTCATATCAACCTTCCTGTTCAATTGGGTCCAACTTCGGGTCCATCCAACTAACAAAGGTTGCCCCGTACCACTCTCCGGGCTCGGGGGCGTCCAACCGTAGCTCCGTCGTGTTGCCATCCGAGCGCAGCCACACCGCGTGCTGGACGCGCCCGCCGAGCACGTTGGGGGGCATGCTGCCGTTGGTCGGCTGCACCGTGGGGAACGAGCGCGCTTTCAGGTGCACCTCCACATCACGCAAAGGGCATTCTCCGTCTGCAAGCAACTTACTTTTTTTTTTTCCTTTTTTTTCCATTATATCTTGATACATTTTAAAAGTAATTTTTACATATTTTATAAATATATTTATATAACATAACACAAGATAAAAATAATGTAAAAAATATATACATGACAAATTTAGGTAATGGGAACCCACTAAAGCACTGCCTGTGCGTGGGTAATATTAACTAAAGTGCTAAATTACGAAAAAATAATAAAAAATGAAAATTTATGAAGAAAGTGTTTCAACATCTGCATCATTTTGTTTATTTTATATACGTATGTATAGTGATATTTTATCTGTCATTTGAATGTGTTTTGGTAGAAGATTAAATGTTCGAGGACTAATAAAACTGCCTTGTATTTGTATAATTTGCTTTTGATTTGGGGAATTTGAAACACATTTGGTATTAGTCCTTTTGCTTATTCTATTTTTGTTTTTTACGTAACAATTTTTATTTTTAAATACATATTTCATAGTTTGCAATATAAATAATTTACGGATATTGAATATTTTTGTCTCTTTGAATAATAACTCAGTCGGGAATGTTTTATTTCTATTATACATAATTTTAATGATGCGCTTTTGAGCATTTTGTAGAGGCTTTATAAATTCATCAAGCGCACCTCCCCATCCTACAATGCCGTAGATTATTAAAGATTGTACCAGGGAATAAAAGATCCTTTTCAATTTGTCATGATTGAGTACTTCCTTAAGTCTGTAAAAAGTATATGTAAGATATCTTAATTTCAAGATGGTTTTATCAATTTGTGATTTCCAGTTAAGATGTGTATCAATACTCACACCTAAATATTTATGTAATATGTTCTAATTTGATTAGTTAATAAATACTTGAAATTCAATATTCACTTCAAACTTAAACGGCGCAACATGTGTCAGGAACATAAGTTTGAATGTAAAATTACAACAAAAAGTAAATAAAATGTAAAACGAAAAAAAAAATTAAAAAGTAAAAAAAAATAAAATTAATATTTATCAATTAACCAAAAGTTGTATGTACATTAGCGTGTGTCAATTATTTCAACTCTTGAATTCAGAAACGCCCGGGGTCTCAAAAGTTGCGTCTTGCAAAGTAAATGAGAACTGCATTTATTTTTTTATTTTTTTTAATGGTTTTTATCCCGCTAAAATGCATTGAAAATCAGAAAACAAACCTAAAACCATTTTTTTTTCAGTAATCCAACCTTTTAACGTTTGTTTATTATTGAAAAATGCGTATAACTGACAAAAATGAAAAAAAAGTACAACTTTATGAATCCAAGTAAGTCAACAAGAATTCTGATTTTATCCAGAAAAAATGTTATTTTCCCCTTTTATTTTTTTAACCAACAGATCACATAGGTTTAAAAAAAATGTTTTGGTTCTTTGTACTACAGTTATGTAATGAAAAATAAGTTTGGTACGAAATATAAAGTATGAACCCTTTGTTTTATTTTTTTTTCCAAATCACGAAATCTATTTTTTTTTTTCGAAATTTCTGGCCATTTTAGCGGGCTAATAGTGAACATTAATTTCATTTTTTTAACGTTTACGAATAGCTACAGATGATACGAAACTTTTGAGATCCCGGGCGTTTAAATATAAGGCCATTTGTTTTCTCTCTATGGAGAGCGACACACGCTAATGTACATATGTACAAACGCATTAAATACAAAAAACTCTAAAAAAGTAACTAAGTAATGCTTAGTAGGAGAAAAGAAGAAAATAATTAATCGCATACAATATAATATAATGACAATGCGAAATGATGAATTTATATATTGAATATAATGAATTAATTTGAATGTGCTCCGTTACGAAGTACTAGTAGGTTACAAAACAAAGAAGTTGTGAAACTTTAAAGGTGAGAGTCGTAATATATAATTAGAATTGTTTACTACTACAATTATAATATTTATATACGAGTGTAACAAAACTTAAGTCATATTATGTGAGTCTGAACTTATTAGACCGGATGAACTAAGAAAATAATGTAATGAGAATAAAAATACTCTTTTTTTAATTTTAAATATGTTTACTTCACAGGTCCTAGAGGAAATATTTTCCCTCTGAGTTTGTGAAGGTTATTTCTGACGAAAGCAAGGAGTGATACAAGGTCTTGAAAAGATCCCTGTTTTAGCGTTATAATATTTTTTATGTAGGTACCCAAGCACGTACACTCATTAATTTACCTCACGATAAAAATTGATTAAAAAACTGTCAAAAATAGGTTTATTATGAATATTACTTCTCATAAGAAGATATCAAATTTTTGCTTTACAGAAATCTGGCAGCGCTGTAAAGGCCAAGTGATAAAGCCCTGTTCGGACACGGCTATTAACCGCGAGCTATCAAACATTTCTTCCTATGGTAGGAGAGGGGGTCAGATGAATTAGCGAGCGGCCACGGAGTGCGCATTTTTTGTACTAAATCTATCAATTTGACATCTGCCATTCACCGGTCTAGGCAGCTCCGTAATTAAAATGACCCTCTCTCCGATTTTCGTCAGAGAAGGGGGCGTTTATTTGTTTGTATATCGCCTCAGAAGCGGTTACGGCGTAAGATGTGTATTGTATTGCTTCCTCCACACCAAAGCCAACCTTCCAACTCCGAACTTAGTTTTAGTTGGAAGGTTGGCCGATCGTGTGGTGGCCACGGCCAACCGTCCAACCCCGAATTCCAAACTCCAAAATGGCAGACGCCGAACAGCTGATTCAATTGTGCAGGCGGTGCTTCGGTTTCCATAATATTGATTTCGATTCGTCAAGCTAAAAAAATAATAATTTAAACAATTTTTATACAACTCTCCCGTAATAATAAAGCGCAGACTCATGTGTTGGGCCAACTCGCACGAACTAGCCATCGCCGATCGCCTCGGAGGCGATCGAGGGCCAACTCGAACTCCAACCTTCCTACTCGAACTTCCAACGCACGAACTACCCCTCCATACAATCGTCCAAACGTTTGAAGTTGGAAGTTGACCGCAGTGTGGCCCTACCATACATGGTTGATCTGCACTTAAACCGCTATGTGAATGGTTTGAAGGGATTGTATGGAGAGCTATATTTGACGTGCTACAATCTTTTATAGTTTATAGCTGTGTTTGAACAGGGCTTAACAAGTTTTAATAATAATTACTAATTAGTAAAGCATTGAAAATGTTATTTGAAGAGTAAGTCACATATTTTAATTAATATTTACCGACGGTGTTCATTTTCTCTTCACGAGCCACAAAGATGATGATAGACTCTTCAGTGTCTTGGGGAATAGAATAAAATAACAAAGAAATATCTGAGTATCTTCTGAACTGATTTATAAAAGTCACTGGAATTCTGTCAACCACGTTAAATTCTTCTAAACCTTTCGGAAGTCTCGGCTCCCAACTCTCGTTTATGTATATTGCATTTTTGTTCAATTTTAGAGTCCAGTTTTCTTCTATATCAGTGGATCTGTAATTTTCATCGTACCATTCACTACCTAAGACATCAGAAGTGAAAAAAAGCAAGTGTAATGCAATTTTTAAAAACATTTTATGGTAAACACGAGCTTTAGCAGTTGAACAACCCAACTAAATTGATATAATATAATATAACACGCTTTGTAATTAAATTTGCATCTGGATGCATTAAAAAAACTCTACGCGAACTTTAATTTACGCGTTTAAAAATTTTAAATCACAATAAAGATGTTTAACAACACTGGAGTACTGTAAAATCATCACTTATTTAATACGAAGTACTGAAAACCAATGAAAACACTACTTTTACTAGTTTGTTCTAGATGACTTCAAATCATTGTAAACATGCTTCAAAAGAAACTTTGCAATTTTAAACCCGTTTAAAATAAAGAATTATTGTTCTTTTTTAAGCTACAACTAAAAACCGACAAGAATAACTAAAAAACTTCTCGTGAAAATGTCAAGAATTGGTGGAATTTTGTGAAATAATTCAGACACATGTATATTATGTCGATGACGTTTTGTTTGACAGGAGGCAAATCGTACCTCCATTGTTTATTTTTGATGCGTAACTAAATTGTATGGTTTCATATGGAATTTTGCCTGTTCTAATCAATTAATATATATATCTTTTTAATCGTTTTGCGAACCTACCTAGAAAGAACGCATCAATTATTGAGGAGTGTTTTCACAAAGAGCAATGCGTAAAAAGAATTTTTTTTCATTCGAAGAACGTTCCTAACGATGCCTGAAAAAAAAATGATAATTTGTATTTTAAATTCTTACCGTTAATAATACCTACCCATGCATTGTGAAGGATATCAGAAAATAAATGTCTTCAGTAAACAACCGAGGACCTTCTCAGATACATTGAAATAAAATAAAAAAGGTATTTTATTATTGTATAGATTTATGTATGTATGATACATTTTCAGTCCTTATGAAAACGCTCCTCAATGTATTGTTTGTATTAAATTAAATTCTTTTTTTTTTTTTTTTAATTTTTGAAAATTAATTAAATTATTTAATTAAATATTATTATTATTTATTAAATCGGACCACACAGTGTAGCAGGCAATGTCTATGGAGCTTCATCGACAGTCATCCAGAGGAAGACCAAAGAACTCCTGGATGACTCAATGCTCCAAAATTCTTCAGAGAAACGGCCTGGATGAAGGCGATACTCAGAACAGAAGATATTACAACCCGAGAAGGAGAAGAGCCGACCCCAACAGCCTACCTAGGTAATGAGCTGGGACAGCGCAAGGAAGAAGAATGTATTGATTGTATTAAGTACTTAATTTTATTTTAAGTGCTCAAAGCTAGAATAATTCTGTGATTGGCTTCTAAGACGACCAACGTCAATTTTAGAAATATGTTTTTTATTACATTTTGCATTAAGATGAAGTCTTTAGATTTTATAAAAATCTTAAAATTTAATTTAATTTCAAAAAGTTTAAAATTTAATTTAATTTCAAAAAGTATAAAATTTAATTTAATTTCAAAAATTCAAAAAATTTTAAATTCAATTTAATTTCAAAAATTCTAAAAGTTTAAAATTTAATTTAATTTCAAAAATTCTAAAAGTTTAAAATTTAATTTAATTTCAAAAATTCTAAAAGGTTCATCTAGAATTTTCCGATTTCTAAAAGAACCTTTCGATTTCGAGAAAGGATTCCAGGATTTCAGAGGCCAAAGAAAATCGCTGATTGATATTAAAATTTACTAAAAATATCATTAATTCTATATGGTCAAAGTGAAATTTTATTAAATAAATAGTATTTACTCTTTTTGAAGACACAGAAATACTTTTGGGGTATTTTTTTTTTTTGTTTTTTCACACAGGAGGGAAAAAAACTCTGAAAGGCAATCCGGCAGTCAGTAAATCCAGGAGTGACGGACGTATATACCTATCCCTCCCACTGTGATGCAAGGCGATCTCACTCGAAATATTTAACTATGATGGAACCAAGGGTCCTAGCATGGTCGATCGATGAGGATTGATAGGATAACTTTCGATAACTTCTCATCTTCCCTAGGACAACTGCAGATCGCTAACGTACAAACAACAGTTGACGTCGAATATATTAAGAACACTTAGTCATTATGAACTGTTACTATTTCTTTGACGATCTGCAGTCATGCTAAGAAACGACGAGAAGTTTCCGAAAGTTATCCTATCAATCCTTATCGATCGACTGTGCTAGGGGTCCAAAAAAAAATTAACACACAGAATTATCATTATCCATTTTCCTTACTTGAATTTGACAAAACTATTTCACATAATCGAAATTCTTTTTTGAATGAACAACAATTAAGCGAGAAACATACTGAGCCGACGCAACGTTCTTGTCTATTCCTGTCCCGTTCACTGGCCGACGTACGTACGCGTCGCTGTGACCACGTGACAAGGTGCTTTAGCACATAGAAAATGTATGGATGGTAAGTAGTCCAGATATGGAAATGGTGACGTCTACCTACGTCGCGTCGCGTTGCGTGGGCTAAGTGTGGTTTTACCTTTACTTTACGTATTTGGAACTTACGGCCCGTTCACACATGTCTCCGTTATACTGTTCCGTTTTATTGTGTACGTTTTTTTTTTCGTCGATGGCGTATTTTTTTTTTTTTACAGTGAATACCGCACAAGAATCTCAACTGCTCCCGTCTGGAGCCAGTGAGACTATGGCATCCCCAATTGGGGTATGTTGTGAGGCTGAAGGTAGTGGGGAGGGGAAGGAGGTGGGGAAGAGGAAGGTTGGGAAGTACCTGGCTATTCCGATCTGGTCACTAAACACGGCTAAAGCCATTTTCAAGCAACGTTTCAATTCTGAATGGTGGTCTAACACCAGGGCGATACTGATAGTATCTTCCACTCTGGAACATGCCGCAAATATACTATATATTATTTTAAATGAATTAATTGTGAAATAACACAAATTAATCAATAAAATTTATTTGCGCATGCCGGGTTCGAACCCGCGAACTCCGGATTGTGAGTCAAGAGTCTTACCCACTGGACTACGGAGGTCGTCGTCGTATGCAGTTGTATGAGCGACTTCACACATGGCACAGTATTCTGTATACAGTAAAAAATATCGTTCCGTAAAAAAATGACATTCCGTTTTGTCATCGAATACTGGACGACTGTGTGCGTGGCGGGAGATGTGACAGGGGTGTAGGAGGGGAAGTGATGCGATAGGTTTTGTTTGACTCACATTTTCTACTGTACATTCCTAGAGAACGCGCGCGTGCATTGTGTGTAATAATTATTACTAGCTGGGCCCGTTGCAAAAGCAACTAACAGGTTAAAACACTATGCGATTTGACGTGTGAACGTGGATGATGCGAGGAGTGTGGGTTCAATAAGTATTTGAAGAAAAAAAAGATGTTTGAATGTAGACGAAGCGAGGTGTGTGCCCCACATAGAGGGCACAGGCAGTAGACTGCTTTGGTACACCTACTATAGGGCCACTTCGGTCAACTGGTTCAAGGAGTTCAAAAAGTAATTTTTAAAATAATTTTTTTTTGGAATTTTTATAATATTGAAATTTTATGGATACTAAATTTTTTTCAGATTTCAAAATGTTTTGGATTTTTAAATTTTTTGGATACTAAAATATTTTTCGATTTTGAAATTTTTTGGATTTTAAATTTTTTAGATTTTAAAATTTTTGGATTTAAAAATTTTTTTAACTTAAAATTTTTTAGAATTTTAATATTTTGTTCGATTTTGAAATTTTTTGGATTTTAATTTTTTTTTTGGTTTTTACATTTTTTTGATTTTAAATTTTTTGGATTTAAAAATTTTTTGTATTTAAAAATTTTTTGAAATTTAAAATTTTTTGGATTTTGATATTTTTTGGATTTTTAAATTTTTTGGATTTTTAAATTTTTTGGATTTTTTTTTTGGATTTAAATTTTTTTTTAAATTAATTTTTTTTTGCATTTTTAAATAATTTAGGGCCCCCTAGGTCGAGAGGTAAGACTCTCGACTCGCAATCCGAAGATTGCGGGTTCGAACTCGATGTGTGCAAATAATTTTTGATCGGTAAGTTTGTGTTATTTCTCATTAACACTAATTAACTTATAAAGTATAAGTTCTGGTGTAAAACCACCATTCAGAATCGAAACATTGTTTGAAATGTCTTTGGCCGTGTTTACTTACCAGATCTGAGGTTCAATTTGGGAGGCGGGAATGGGAACCGCCGCCCCGGGAACCTTTATTGGATAACCAACACCTCTGCCATAGGTCACCCTAGGTGATTCGCTACGTTTAGTGATTTAGCAAGGGTGCCCGGGTTCATGGGATGAGGTGTGTCTAGGTCTGATGATCAGGACACACTGATGCCCAGATTACTACCCACCCCTTAAACCCTTTTCCTTCCCAGAACTCTTCTCTCCTTCGTTTCCCTAAAAGACGAAGCGAGCAGGAGTGTGTGTGTTAAATTAAATATATGAAGAAAAAACGATGTCTGAATGCGGATGAAGCGAGGAATGAGCGCCTACAAAGGGAACAGGTAGTCGACCGCTCCCCCAAAGTTTCAAAGATGAACGGTTTAGCAATAATAATAATAATAAATATGGACAACTTATATAGCGCTGTTTTTGCGAAAAATCGCCTCAAGAGCGCTGTGCTGATGCATAAATTCATGATGCCAGAGCGCACTATTATAGTTGTATTGTAAGTACTAAGGAGGTACTTTGTTGAAATATTTCACCAAAACGACGCCATTATGTTGTTGAGCATAAAATAATTTTAAAAAACTTCTTTTCAACCCAAATAATTTTATCCAATATCATGTTTTGATTTTTAAAGAAAAAAAGCCCCCGCAAGTAAGTACCTACCTAGAACAGCGTAATATATATATTTTTGTTATTTCACAATATCCAAATAGAATAACATTTAAAAATAATAAGGCTGGGTTGTTTAAAAAAAAATTGACAATTCTTAAATTTTTTCTTGTCAATTTTCAATTCAAGAAAGTTCTGTAATTATTTCAGTTTTGTGATGCAACTGGCCTTTAATGATAAAAAACAGAACTTGAATAGAACCAATACAGAACGTAAAAAATTAACTTTAAAAAAAGTTGAATTATTCAATATATCAACCAACCCTACTATTACCAAAACAACCTTACCCTACTATTTATTGCATTAAAAACCTAATTCGTTGTGTAGGTACCCATTCAGGTAGGTACCTGCACATTTCAAAAATTCCGGCAATCTCTTTGCTTTTTTATCATATTTGTAATACTACCGAAATAAGTAGGTACCTACTCCGTAATAAATTATGTTCTTTTCATATGGCCAGCTATTTACACATTCTCGGGTAATTTGAAAACACGTTTTCGACATGAATTTTTCCGAAAAATGTCCGATATTCATCAGCTTCTCCTGACATATTTTATATGAGAATCGTATATAATTTTGGTATTAAAAGTTGCGGAATTCTCTACTGTATTAGATTTTCGAAAAACATCTGAGTCAGGATTGGTTTTGGGGCCGCAATGCCGCGTACCGTAAACCCACTACCGAAAACTGTGAAAAGTCTGTTTTGTTAGGCTAAAAATTTGACGTCTGAGATCCCTGACCTGACTCAACGTTCCTAGCATTTTCGTTTGCGTTGAAACTGATGGCCAAAACGACATATTTTTTTTTTGCAAACGCGAACCTGTCGGCGGGAAATGTAACCTGGCCGAATCGAGTATAATTTTACTATTGGTTCTAGTTTTCGCCGTCGATTCGCGTCAGTTTTTCTGCGAATAGAGCGCTAATTTTGTCGAAAAAAATTGACCTCACAAAATCAAAGTACTGAGGGTGGCTGAACGTGCACTGAATTTTTTATCTGAAAGGGCGTAAGCGACTTTTTTTTTAAGCGACAATGCGCCGTAAGGTCTTACGGATCGCGTGGGAGAAGGGTCGATTATCGCATCATCAAAACGCAATTTTTTTTACGATTTTTTGTATGAGATCGCTGTCCATGCCCCCTGTCCGGCCAAATCGATCTCTGCGGTCGGTGAAACTGAATAGGCAGAGTGGTCGATTTTCGCCTGTCTCTAAAAGGCAACGTTTCCATAGTGAGTTTTCGAAAGGGTTTTTTAAGGCAAAGAAGGAGAGGAGATTTCTGGGAACGAAAAGGGTTTAAGGGGTGGGTAGGAATCTGGGGTTCAGTGTGTCCTGGTCATCCGCCTCCAAGACCTAGACAAACCTCACCTCATGTACCCGGGCACCCCTACTAAATCACCAAACGTAGCGAACCACTTGGGGTGACCTACGGCAGTGGTATTGGTTATCCTATAAAGGTTCCCGGCGAGGCGCGGCAGTACCCATTCCCGCGTCCCAATTTATAATTTAGTGGTCTGATACAGTCATCAAATCGATAGGTACATTTGTCACATTTTTGTAGAAAAAATAACTAAGGTTTATTACAGTAAAAAAAAAATACAAAAAATATGATTTCATAGTGCGCAGGTAGGTACTTAATAGACTATTCAGCATTTTTTAGAAAGAAAAACTGTGATTTATCTGAGTAAAGGATTTACAGAAAAACATCATTTCATAGTAAGCGGGTAGGTTCTAAGTGGGTGCTTTGTTTTATATTTTCACAAAAACGACGCTATAAGAATGTATTCGTCACATTTTTTTAGAAACAACAAATAAGGTTTATCACAGTAAGAAAAAATATTATTTCATAGTGCGCAGGTTGGTTTTAAATAGACTTGTAGTAATTTTTTCAAAAACGGCGCTACAAAAATGTATTATTCAGAATTTTTTAGAAACAAAAATTTTATTTTATTCGAGTTAAACAAAAACAGAAAAAATATTCTTTCATAGCGTACTCTACCCCCCCCCCCCCCCCGCATTCCCCCACCCCGCAAACCCCTCTCCCGAGTTCCCCTCCCCCTTCCCAGGTTACCCCCCCCCCTCCCTGGTTTTCATCCCCCCCTCCCGCTTTTCATTAATTTATTGCCGTTACATTTAGTTTTCAAACAGCTCGCGTGCCACATATTGAAATATTTTTATGCAAATTTCGTAATGCCAGAGCTCACCAGCCAATAAACAAACATAACAAAAAAAGAATTACTCAATTTGGTGCAGTCTTTCGGAAGTTATGCGCGTACATGCATTTCCGCGATTCATTTGTATGCAAATTTCATAATGCCAGAGCTCACCAGTAGTTTTATACAAACTTTGTCCTGACAATCAGGAACGCGACAAAAAAAGAATGATTCAATTACGTGCAGTCGTTCTGAAGTTTTGAGCGTACTTACATTTCGGCGAATCATTTTTGAACAAATTTCGTAATGCCAGAGCTCACCGGTAATTTTATTCAAACCTTGTCCTGATAATGACGAATACAGCAAAGAAAGAATTATCCAATTTGGTGCATTCGCTCGGAAGCTATGCGCATATATAGATTTCGGCGATTCATTTTAAACAAATTTTATAATTCCAGAGCTCACCGGTAGTTTTATACAAACCTTGCCCTGACAATAACGAAACCGACTCAAAAAGAATTTTCCAATTTGCTCAATTCGTTCGTTAGTTATACTTTATAAATGATTACCGTGGATAATTTATCCGTTTATGTAATTTTCAGGGTTCCTACCTAGTTCATCCCGATATTCAAAAATAATATTTTATTTATATGGCAAGACAACCGTTAAACGTTGTCCTAACCGCCTCGAGCACAGCCTGAAAATCGAACAGCTGCGCCGGTTTTAGAACATTTTCCATACAAATTACGTCAGCTAACGCTATCAGGGCCTCGCTGAAAACCTGCGGTGGTTTTGGATAACGTTCCACGTTCAGTATTGCAAGGTTGAAGAAAATTTAATAAATATTATTAATCACCCTCGTACGAATACGATTAATTTGAAACTCGTTCCACGCACTGTTCAACAACAGCATTTTAGCGCTAGGATCTGCTAACGTTCGAAATTGAATTTCGATACGTCTTTGAATTTCTCCAAGGAAAAGCTGCGGTTTTAGATTCTGTCGACAGGCGTCTCCCTGAAAATTTTACCTATTTTTAAACATCTGTTTCAAAATATGACTTTTCCGCGGTTTTTTCGCACATGTCAGATTTCAAACGAATATTACGACGATGTTTTCGTGAAATGTGATAATTACGACGGTCAATCAAAGTTGCGTATTCCTCTACTCTATTACATTTTTAAAAAATATCAAAGCTGGGATCACTTTTTGGGCTGTAATGCAGTATTCCCCAACCGAAACCGCTGAGAGGTCCGTTTCGGTAGCATAAAACTGACATTTGAAATCTACATATACCTATCTCAGCATTCGCAAACATGCAAAAAGAGATGGGTTAATCCTGACCTGACTCGATATTCCTAGCATTTTAATTTGCATTGAAACTATTGGAAAAAAGACATCTCTTGTTTTTTAATGCGAACCTGTCGGCGAGAAGTGTAACCGAGCCGAATTGAGTGATTTTATTAGAGTTCTAGTTTTCGCCGCCAGTTTTTTCTTTAAATTTTGTAGGCCAAAAAACGCTTAATTTTTGTCGCAAAGTCAAAGTACTGAAACGTGCTCTGAATTTTTTATCTGGAAGGGCGTAAGCGACTTTTTTTTTAAGCGACAATGCGCCGTAAGGTCTTGCGGATCGCGGGGGAGAAGGGTCGATTATCGCATCATCAAAACGCGATTTTTTTTACGATTTTTTGTATGAGATCGCTGTCCATGCCCCCTGTCCGGCCAAATCGATCTCTGCGGTCGGTGAAACTGGATAGGCAGAGTGGTCGATTTTCGCCTGTCTCTAAAAGGCAACGTTTTCATAGTGAGTTTTCGAAAAACAAATGCCAACTGTGTATTAATATATATATAATCACTGATCAACCATGTCAACCAAGGAGTGGGAAAAGTTAATACACAAGGAAATTTTAATTAGTTTGGTGGAAGATAGGCCAGTCCTTTGGGAAAAGACGCTGGATAAATACAAAGACAATACTGCAAGTATTGCAGGTTGGCGCGAAATATGCATTATTCTAATGAAGGATTTTGAGGCTATGGAACAAAGGCAAAGACAAGAGTTCGGTAAGTGTCTGTTTTATTATTTAATTACATTCTAAATAGCTTAATCCTGCCATGGAACTGATCCAGCTTCGGACATGAAATAGTTCACGAATTCTGTTCGAACTAAATTAGCAGTATTACCACCTCGTGTTCTTACTTCATGGGGTAGGTTTTCGTAACTAAATTTTTCAGATACGTTATTATCACTGTTTGAGCCCTCCTTGTCCCTTATAAAGTTGTGTAGAATAGTACATGCCTTAACAGTCCATACAGCTGTTGTTGTATCGATGTCTAGAGGCCGATGGAATATTCTCCACTTAATAGCTAAATACCGAAGACACATTCAAAGTATCTCCTAGCTCTAGTCAAACGATAGTTGAATATTCGCTTATTTTTGTCCAGATGCGTCCCGCTAAACGGCCTTAGTAAATTTTCGTGTAAGTTTCCAATGACCACATAAGGAACTCGCGTTTCTGAGTCTCTTATTAATGGGCATGATGCTGGTATTTGTAGACTGCCATCTAGCATCATTTTCCAAAATGTTGTCTCCTTGAATATTGATGAATTGCATTCTTTACCATAAGATCCGACACTGACGTATACAAAGCGATAGTCGGAGTCGACGATCGCTAATAATATGATGGAAAAAAATCCTTGTAATTTATATACAGTGAACCGCTATTTAGTGGTTTTTTAAGTCGGAAATGTTTTCCGTCGACAGCTCCGACACAGAGGGGAAAATTAGCTTTTTTGTTAAATCCACTTGCTATCTGTTCCCATTCGTCGACTGATTTAGGAAGTCGCATAAATTTTTCACTTAAATTGTTCCATATGCATCTTGAAACTTCTTTAATAATGTTGCTAACAGTCGATACACCAACGCGATAGGTGTAATGAAGATCTTTAAATGAACACCCGGATGCTGCATACCTGAAAATAAAATTAATTGTTTTATTACTTGTTTTAGGAAAACTTGTTATGAAAAAGTGGAGACAGATGAGAGATGCCTGGGTGAGAACACTAACAGATAAAAAGAATTGCAAGACGTCTGGTTTCAAACACGAAGTCCTACAAATACCATAATCAGATGCTGTTTTTGAAAAAAGTAGTTGCTGCTGGTGAAACGCACGAAAGCGTCTCTGCTAAACAAACTGAAGAATACACCGAAGATGACACCATGACATCGAATGAACCTACAAACGAAGATGACAGTGTGACTACAATGACACAACTTGACAATGACAGTCAAAAGGACAAACAAAATCTAGCCCCCCCGCCAAAACGCAGAGCTTCAGCCAAAATAAATTTGAATGAAATGATGTCCTACATTGACTATCACATAAAACCGAAGAAAATTGAGCAGGATGATCGCAATTTATCGTTCTTCAAAGGTATTTTGCCGTCCTTGGCTTTGCTTGATGATGACCAAACTTTGGAATTCCAGTCAGGGGTGATAAACCTAGTACAAAATATTAAACATAGGAGAGTTGGCCAGTCAACTAACTGACTGGTCAGCCTATACAAAAACATCTGGTGCTAGTCACTATCCATCCCAGGGCTATTTTAGCAGACCACAGTCTACTGATAGTGCACTATCGCCAGTACAAACTGTATACAGTGATGCTAGCAGACCACAGTCTACCGATAGTGCACTATCGCCAGTACAAACTGTGTACAGTGATGCTAGCAGACCACAGTCTACTGATAGTGCACTATCGCCAGTACAACCTGTATACAGTGATGCTAGCAGACCACAGTCTACCGATAGTGCACTATCGCCATTACAATCTCTATACAGTGATGCTACGTTATATCTGTCTGAGTTTTAAAAATAAAAGTACGTACCTACCTTAAAAATATCGCTTCTGGGCAGATACTTTTCCTCCAACAAGTATCTTGCTTTTTTAAATCCTTTTCCAATAGTTTAAGAAGTTCATCAAAAGTAGACATTGACATACGAAAGTAATTGAAAAATTTCGATTCATCACATCGTAACTGACTCTTAAGTAAACTGTAAGCACCCTCTCTAGATCTTTGGGCCATAAGTGGATGCTGCCAATAACGTCGAATCTTCCTTCTCCGACGATAGTACCAATACAACACGACAGCGTTGTATTGGTACTAGTATAGAATAGTGTAGAATAGCGGCGGTATACTGTACACACATCGCATCCAGTAATGACGGATCCGTTGAACGTTATACGGTGCCTATGTGTGAATAGAGCATAAATTTATGACGTATTCGTTAAAAACGTACCAGTAAAACGGACTCCCATGTGTGAACGGGCCGTTAGTCATCTAAATTATTTTAATTAGTGACATCAGTTATAATTCCGATGGGTAAAGTTCGCACTTCTAGAAATATCACTTCGTTTGGTAGAGCGGGATAAATAAAAGGAAAGTACATTTTTATATATTTTTATTTATTTGCATTGGTAAAATATAACTTCGTGCTGAAATACAATCAAGTCGAATTTAATGTTTCATGGATCCAACCATGTCTGATTACGTCTATGACAATCTAGTCTCTTTTAACGGAAGTAATCTTCCCAAGAGGCCATCCATATCCATATTATGCTTGGTGTAACTCTGCTCTGGTACGGGGGCTCCATTAAAGCCAGAGTTAAGTAAGCCTCTCAGAAACTAATTACGTAAATATATTAATATAATTGATCAAAATTCCGCCCGTAAACAAAAAATTATTACAAACGTCTTGTATTTTTTTTTGTTTGACTGAGATTTGAATCTTCCCACCCAATGATCGCTAAGAACCTTGCCAAATTCCGATTTTTAAAACCGACATTTATTTCGTATCTTAAGTGCGTTAATTTCTTCGCAAAAGCTACCAAAAGTTGAAATAATGCATTGTCACCGGCAATGAGTTTATCTGCCGAGTTTCAGTTCGATCTAATGTCAGAAAGTGGGATAATTTTAATTTCCATGATTCCGCGGCATTCAAAAGAAAACAAAAGGGAAATTCAAATAGATGTACAAAAAAAGTTAAGTCGAGTTTCTTGTTTATGGATTCCATTGCAACTTTGGTTCCACATTTATGAAGCTGACTTTGTTCTTATTCTTGTTCTTCACAGCTTTGAAGTTATCCCCGAAGGTGATGGTCTTGACGGATTCCTTGGGCTGCTTCTTGTCCTCGGTCCCCTGGCCCTTGAATGCCTGCATCAGGCCCTTCGGTGTCGCAATAGCAATCTTCTTGGTAACCCGCTGAATATTCTCCTTCCTCTTGTAGTAGAATATCTCCCAGACCAGCGTGATGAGAGCAAGAACGAGGCCGAATAATGTGGCGATGAATACGCCACCTGGAATTTACAAAAAAAATATTTCGTTTAAAAAATCTACATGAAAATGACTAAGGGCCAGGTGTCTCACAGAATTTGAACAATTCATCAAAATTCAGTGTCGAAATTTAAGTTCTGAAAACCTGTCTTTCGCTTCTGTTATATCATTATTGGCCAGTTGTTTCACATAATTTAAATGATAACACACTTAAAAAAATTCAATGCACAAACCTTTTGTATTACATAATAACAAAGTATAAGCACTCAAGATAATTCATAATGTTTTTGTTTGTCCTCCTCACTAGTCGCTAGCGAGGAGGACAAACAAAACAGGACAAAAAAGGCGAATTAGGCTTAATTTAAATACTGTTCGTTTCAGATCTTACGGACTTTTTTTTCAATACGTTGTCTTATTACTTTTGAATGATTTTTTACGCCAAGTTTTGATTTGTTTTTTTTTAATAATTTGCCTTTTCAGTTTTATCTATTGTTGTTGGAAGTGAATTATAGAATTTAGTGGAGAGGTATTTATAGTACCTTTATCCAAAAGCAGTTTTATCTGTGGGTATCTGTAAACTGTATACATAATTTCATTTCGGTTAGCTCTTGTATCGTGAAAGTGGTTTTCTTCGTTTTCTGTTATTTTGAATGTTTTGGATTGCAAATATTTACTTGAGTAGAACTTGAATTTTAAGTTTCATTAATAATTGTTCTTATTCTATAAAATAACCCGTCCTTGAGTTATTATGCATAAAATTTCGTCATTATTCAATGGCTAATGGATCCACAGAATCTACACGCCAAACTTTATATCCATAATATATAGTATGACGTGTATATAACAGTGGATGTGTATGCCTAAACGAAAGGTCTCCAACTCGTCTTGAACGAAAATAAACATTCAGATATAAAAATAATATTGTCGTCACCAAGACTGTCCAGGGTGATGCCCTCCGAGTTGTCACTGTCCTCACAGCTGGTGTTCCAGTAGCGGGCGATGAGCGAGTCCAGGAATCTGTCCTTCTGCAGTTGGAGGATGGCCCGAGACAGCTCCTCCTGGATCCTGGAGCCTTGCTGCACGGCCACCGCGAGGGGCCTCTCCCCGAAAACCTCGCCCACAATAGTCAGATTGCAGTTCTTCTTTACTTGATACCTAAAAAGGTAGAGATTAAGTACTGATTCATAGTCTTTAGGAACATCAAGTCAGGGCTGATGTATTCTTGGGGAAGCTGTGTGTAATAAACTTTCTTAACGGCCTCTTCACACACCATTTTTATGTTATTATAAAATTGTTGTGCTCATTGCTGATGGCTTACGACAGGAATTCCAACCAAATATTTTCTTCTATTCGAACTTCTCTAATCGAAACACTTTTTTTTCCGTTATAATAACATAAGAAATAGTTTTACCGATGAAAAGTAGTTTACATGTCGGTAATATATCACGATATTATAATGTTAAATTTAAAATGTTTTGAGTCACAAAAGCATAAGACACGACTTTTCTTGCATTGGGCATTTTCATTTTCATGTGTATCATCAAGAAATCGACACGTGGAACTGTTTTTGAGTTTTGTGCGCTTCACGTTTAAGGTAATTGTAGAAAGTATCAAATAAAGTTTCGAACTTGATAGACAGTGACAAGAATTGTAAGACAGCTTTTTGTAGCGTGAATTCTTATATTTATAAACAATAAGGATAAGAGAGATAATTGGAGAACTCTGGAATTTACCAAGTGAATTGCTCGAATTGCATGCATGTTACGTGGGACAGACAGGAAGAGCAGTGTCAACCCGTATAAAGGAGAATTTCGCATGTTGGGTAAATCAAAAAGGAGATTTATCGAACGTAGCCTTGCATTTGCTAAAGAACCAACATACTTTTGACAAGGATAGAGATGTCAAGGTTCTTCACATTTGTGAAAAGGGACAGAAATTAAACAGATTGGATTTACTAGAAATTAGTCGCCTAACGAAGAAAATTGATCGTAAATATGTCATGAATAAGCAGTTGGAACATGGTGCTCAGTCACCATTAATATATCCATTGTAATTACTTGGAATAATGTTACCTTAGACTCTAAGGTAACATTTTATTCTAATTGATTTGCGATGTATGTATTAATGATTCTTGAACATTTTGTTCCGGATGCTTATTCATGACATATTTACCTTAGAGAACAGTTGTGTAGTTTAATTATGTAATTTTTTAATCTGACAAATTTTTTATTTTTTTTTGATTTGCCCAATTAGTGAGGTGTTCTTTTGTGCAGTTTGATTCTTCTTTTCCGGTTTGTCCTACGTGATATGCAGGACAATTCATTATTTTTAATTTATTAAATTGTCGATTATTCTGCTGTAGTGACCATTGTTATATTATTATTTCATTTGATATTTTTTCCCAATGTAAATATTATTTAATGTAATAACCAAAACATATGTACCTACTCTAATATTGTGTACCTGCCTACCAAATTTTATAAAAATTCTCTAACAAAAGAATGTCAATTGCCAGCCTGAAGATGTCCATAATAGGATGAAACCGATACTGGTTAAATAAATATGTGGAAATAAGTTTAAAAAAATTGTTATAATTTCAATTTAATACAATATAATTCCACCACGTATAACAGAACAATTAATAAACTGATAATTGTAGACTGTTTATTTTTACGGAAGTCATCTGAAAGAGAGTACTAATAGTCCTAGAACCAGTGGCGTAGCGAGGGGTGGGCGGCCCGCCCCAGGAGCCACCCGAAGTGAAGGGTAACACCCGACCGAGTGTCACCCCCAAGAGCACAATTCTCTAGCAATTCTAAAAGAATGTGTAGGATCCTTGGAAAAGAAGGAGAGGAAGATGTGGAAGTACAAAGGATTGAAGAGTGGGTAGGAATCTGGTGGTGAGTGTATTCAGAAGTGACAGACGTATGAATCTTTCCTTCCCATCAAAAAGGTCTGCCTCAATCTTCCGATCCGGCCGACTAAGCTGTAGACGGACAGATACATCCACCACTAAGACCTGGAAAACTTCATCCCCACTAAGGGTACCCCTACTAAGTCACCGGCCGTAGCTTGCCACTTGGGCCGTCACCCCAAAACAAATGGTCATCCAACGAATGGTTCCCATACACACCTTCGCAATTCTCATCAAGTTGTTAGCCAGCAGGCAAGCAGTCACTTAGTTATCTCCTTCCAAACCAAGCAAACAAGCACTCACTTGATCTCTGAAGAGTCGTGTATGAAAGCGAAGTCGGCCTCGAGACGCTCGTCCACCTTGCGGAAACCCTCCTCGGTAGACCGCAGGGGGCTGGAGCTATTGATGGCCAACAGGATGTGGCCATACTGCTCCCTGACGGGGTAATCCCACACCTGGTACTGCACCTCGTCCGAACTGGCGTTCAGGGTTATCTCCTTCCACACCCTGAAAAAAAAACATTATTAATTCCATATAAGTAATTGATTTTAATTGTAATGTACCAAACAGGTAATGGTTAACCCTTTCAGGCCATTTTCGTTATTTGTTTTTGGGGTGTTATGCCGTGTTGCGCTACCTCCTTCTTTAGCCAACGTTTCGGACATCGTTGCAGTCATCATCTGGGCAGATCCGGTAGATGTGTAATTTTTAGTCGTGCAGTGTGTGCTTATTTACTTCGAAGCGATACCGTGTCGCCAGCTCCACTAACTTTCACCAGTACAAAATAATCGTGACAAGCAGTGGCGTCATCGCCGCGGAACGGAATAGAAAGTTCACTTAAACATAAATACCACGTTTAAGTGAACTTTCTATTCCCGTTCACTTAAACATAAATACCACGTTTTAGTGAACTTTCTATTCCGTTCCGCGGCGATGACGCCAATGCTTGTCACGATTATTTTGTACTGGTGAAAGTTAGTGGAGCTGGCGACACGGTATCGCTTCGAAGTAAATAAGCACACAATTCACGACTAAAAATTACACATCTACCGGATCTGCCAGATCTGCCCTGATGATGTACACTGCAACGATGTCCGAAACGTTGGCTAAAGAAGGAGGTAGCGCAACACGGCATAACACCCCAAAAACAAATAACGACAATGCTTTTGGCCGTGAAAATCTTAAAACTTACCTTTCACGCCATGTTTATTTTATAGAGTAGGTACAAACATTCTTTAATGTTTTCTCACTACCTAAAATTCTAAAATCTATGTAGAGCGAAATTTCCTGACAAAAAATAGATATATTTTTAACTGTCTCTGTCTTGTGTCTTGTGTACGGGAGTTGCATTTTTGTTTCATAATATAATTTTTGTCTGCATTGCTCGATCTTCCCGCCCTTTAGGCCTGTTGAAATATGTGTTCGGACAACATTTTTACAGTTCAGAGGGAGGTTCATGTAAAGCAGGCATTACTATAAATATTGCCAATGGGGGCGTTACACATTTTTTAATGCGTCTGAAGTAAGGCCAGGCCCCATTGCCAATGTTTTGACTGGCGGAATCATTCCTATTGGCTCCTCGCACGCCAATAGCGATCTCATCTAGTCATATGTTTATCTAATCACCGACAACCGGTGGCGAACGAAATAAGAACCATTCTTTTCCGAATTGCCAATGCCCACTTTTCCTATACGAATATTTTGTAAATATACGTGAAGGTACGAATGTAATTGTTATAATAAACTTGTGAGTAGGTACAGTGGAAATGCTTATTTCATTTATACACCACCATGCATCATATCACCCATAATAGTAATGTGTAAGCAAATGATCATGTTCTCGGTCGCAGGAAACCGGACTTTACCCACGCCTTCTAAATACCACCAGCTACTGTTTCTTACCGGTACAGGGTGTCCTCTGCATTCTTCATGTTCATGAAGTATTTGTGCGCCATGCTTCCCTCAACCACCGTGTAGTTGATCCTCGACTGTCGCGCTAGTTGCTCCAGAGATGATACTGGTGTCTGTCGAATTAACAAGTGTATTAGCGATGAATTGTTCGGGAAGCACGAGTTACCAAACAACCGTCTTACCGACAACTTTAGTCACAAACCTATATTTTTTAACGGAAGTCAGTTAAGAAGCCCTGAAACAGAGATCTACTCTTCTCTATTATCTACATTATTTAACACCAATTTTATTACAATTAAATGTTGGGCTTTATTCTTCAAGTCCGGTAAATTATATTGTACAGCTGTACAGTATATGTAGTATATAGTACAGTTGTTCATGTTTCAATCCGAAGAATACTAAATAATAATTATTGTTACCATGGTTTAGTGCTGGGAAGTACACATGGGACTTCGTCGGATTCGATACACAGTGGTGCCAAACAGTTTTAAGTAAATAGTTTAAGATTATTTAAAATTTCAGCTAATTACATATAGTACTTTACAGACAAAAAACTTTTATTGGTGGTATATAATCAATTATCAATTTTATTTATAAAAAGTAACTAAAACTTGAATACACAATTTCGTCGTGGAGCTGGTGAAATAAAACCAAGAAACAAAGAACAAACAAAAAATAAAAAAGGCTTGGAGTGGAAAGGGCTAAGAATGTTAAGTTGGTAGGCTTGTTGGTTGGTTGGTAGTCTTTGGTAGGCGGGTATGGGTACCGCCGCCCTGGGAACCATTTATTGGATGACCAACACCTCTGCCACAGGTCACCCCAAGTGGTTCGCTACGTTTGGTGACTTAGCAGGGGTGCCCGGGTTCTTGGGGTAATGTTTGTTCAAGTCTTGATGGCGGGTGCGTCGGCCCACCTTCTGCGTGGCGGGCCGGATTGGGAGATGCTGGTTGAGGGAGACCCTTTACAACCGGTTACCGCTGTCCGGGCCGCTCGGTAGTATAGGGGCCCGACCCTCAGGCTCACGACTGAGGGTGGGCTGCCCCATCAACGAGTGTAAAAACCCCGCCGCTGCTGTTGTGCCGGTTCGTGACCGGAGGGGACCCAGCAGTAGCGTTTGGGGCGCATCGGGTGACCTCTCCAGCCGGACTCTCCCTATCCATCGCCTTGCACCGCAGTGGGTGGATTGGATTCATTCGTTCGTCACTCTTGGACACTCTGATCCCCAGCTTCCTACCCACCCCTCATACCTTTTCCTTCCCAGACCTCCCTCCCCCCACACCCCATCTTAAAAATATTTAATAAAAATCATGACAACACAAACAACAAAAATTAACAGCATTACAGCGGCGAGTAGTAGGCGACCCCGGCGCAGGCCAAAAATGTTGGTGAATTACACCAACATTCGCGGCCTGCATACCAATTTAAACTCCGTCCACCACCACCTTTTTTCTCAACGCCCCAACCTACTATTCCTGTCTGAAACGCAGATAGCCGAGCCTGTAGACGCCTCCTATCTGGACTGCCCGGGCTTCACCCTCGCAAGCAAGTTCAGACCTAAAGGAGGTGTCTGTCTCTATAGTCGAGCTGACGTCAACTGTGTGCGACTGTTGAATCTGGAAAACTCCAGATTCGACGTAATGTGGGTACGCGTCAATCTTGCCAGTACGGTAAGATTCTACGCGTGTTTATACCACTCACCGAACCTTAGCGAATCAGACACGTCCGAGCTCTTCAAATATTTAAGCGACACTATTGATGACCTCTTGCCCCGCTACCCTATGGCAGAGTTTGTGGTCCTGGAGGACTTCAATGTTCATAACGAACCTTGGTTGAAGTTCTCAGGATCAACAGACTCGGCTGGACGCCAAGCGGAATCCTTTGCCCTTTGCTACGGATTGGAGCAAATGGTTCAGGAGCCTACAAGGGTTCCTGATGTCCAGACTCACCGTTCCAATCTGTTAGACCTATTTTTAACTACTGTGCCACACGGTTACAGTATTGAAGTCACAGCGCCTTTAGGATCGTCCGACCACTGCCTGGTGACGACATCAATCCCTGTAAACTTCAGACCACCAAACGAGAGGCTGAAGCGAAAAGTGTGGCACTATAGGTCAGCAGATTGGTTCGGTCTGCGGGCACATTTTAATGCTTTCCCGTGGTCAGCTGTCTATTTTCGGACTTCGGATCCCTCAAGATGTGCCCAGGAAATTGGTGAGGTCATCACATCCGCGATGGATGGCTACATCCAATCTACTGTTAAGGAAACTGGTGTAGGCTCAAAGCCGTGGTTCAGTCGACAATGCGCTGAAGCAGTGCGACGAAAAAACGCGGCTTACCGAGCCTACAACACATCTAGAACATCCGAAGACAGAACAGCTTACAACAAAATGGCAAAGGAAACCAAGAGAATCATAAATAGGTCAAAATTCGAGCACGACCAGCAGATCAGCAGAAAGCTGACTGCATGCCCTCATGGCAGCAGGCCATTCTGGTCGCTTGCGGGCTCAATAGGTCGCAATTTCTGCAAATCCAGTCTGCCACCTCTTACCAGACCTGACGGCTCACTAGCAAATACCGCCACCGAAAAGGCTAACTTTCTAGGTAAAATGTTTGCGGATAACTCAACCCTCGATGACCAAGGTGCTGTCCCGACGTCGGTTCCTCACTGCGGTTTTCGTATGAAAAAGCTGAGGATCCGGCATCGGGAAGTACTTCATGTTTTACGAGGGCTTGATGTTAATAAAGCTAGTGGGCCTGACGGAATACCTGCCCTGGTACTGCAAAAGTGCGCTGCAGAAATAGCTCCAATTTTGACGAAGCTTTTTAAACTGTCCCTGAAGACTGGCTCTGTGCCCTCTGGTTGGAAAAAAGCGGTTATCCATCCTATTCCAAAGAAGAGTGACCGCTCCAACCCGGCCAACTACCGCCCCATAGCGATCACATCAAAGGTGATGGAACGTGTGATCAACGACAAACTGCTCACATACCTCGAGAAGAACAAAATTATTAACGACCGTCAATACGGATTCCGGCGGAACCGCTCGTGCGGTGATCTTCTCGCGTATGTGATGCATGTTTGGAGGCGATGCCTGGAACGTTTCGGTGAGACCCAAACGGTTGCACTGGACATATCCAAGGCCTTTGACCGGGTTTGGCACCGAGGACTTGTCAACAAACTGCATTCTTACGGACTTCCCGCATCCTTGTGTACGTGGATTGCCGACTTCTTGAGGGAGAGGTCGATTCAGACGGTAGGCGATGGTTTCACCTCTTCCTCTCACTCGATAAATGCTGGCGTCCCGCTGGGATCGGTTCTGTCTCCAACTCTATTTTTGTTGCACATCAACGACCTTTTGTCATGTGCACCAATTCACTGTTACGCGGATGACAGTACAGTTCATGATAGCTTTTTGTTTGACAAGCCCCCAAAGGGCTCACAAACTCCAACAGCTCGTAAGGCTTTGAAGCAAAGAATGGACGGTTACCTCGAGAGTGTTTTCTCTTGGGGTAAAAATAATCTCGTTGAATTTAATGTTTCAAAGACCCAATCTTATCTGATTACGTCTAAAAGGGATCGCAATGAAAATCTAGTCTCTTTCAACGGAAGCAATCTTCCGAACAGGCCCTCCATTGATATACTTGGTGTAACCCTAAGTGACCAGCTCAGGTATGGGGGCTCCATCGAAGCCAGAGTAAAGTTAGCCTCCCAAAAACTGGGCGTACTGTACAGGGCCCGCAGATACTTTAATAGTACACAACTGCTAACCCTGTACAAATCGCAAGTGCGCCCCACGGTTGAATTTGGCAGCCACCTCTGGTCTGGAGCTCCAAAATACCTGAAAAATACCCTCGACTCTGTGCAGAAACGGGCGGTCCGTTTGATAGATTCTCCCATCTTAACAGACGGATTGCAATCTTTAGAGCACAGGCGTCGGGTGGGAATTCTATCCTTGTTCTACCGGTATTACAATGGAAGATGCTCTGAGGAACTAGCATCATTGATCCCTTCGGCACCGGTGCATAGTCGGGAAACACGCCAAACGCGTGCCAAACATTTGTACACAGTTGAAATTTGTCACATGAGAACGGGTCGTTTCTTCGACTCGTTCTTGTGTTCAACAGCTCGGCTGTGGAATGATTTGCCGGCCTCTGTGTTTCCTTCTTCCTACAACATGGGTCTCTTCAAGACCAATGTTCATTCCTTCCTCTCCTCAAAAAGACCCTCCACACAGCATCCCAGATGACATAGGCCCTGAGGGAAATTATTTTCCTCAGGGCCTCCTGTGTGGAGTTAATGTAAAAAAAAAAAAAGAAGTGAAGTTAAGTTTATTAAGTTAGTTTAGGTAATCAAGTTAATTTAAGTTAATTCAAGTTAGCCTAAATTAATGATGTGAGGCATTCTTTAAAACAGTTCCTTCCCTTTACAATCAACCAGTTCTGAACACTGATATAACTATCGCCAGTTTTCGATTTCCTGGTATCAATACTCAGCGAATTGAACATTTTGGGCGCACTGTAAGAGTACTGGCGCTGTGCGAAGGCTGTTTTTGTTGGAGGAATTATGCATTTTAGTTGGGATGAGTACCGGGTGCGAATTTTTTGTTGTCTTTTTTTTCATAAAATCCTTTTTCCATATGTATATGAGAATCGTCTTTATGTATAATTGTCGGATGTCTAATACTGTGAGTTTTTAAAAAAGTGGTTCTGATGGGTGTGATGGGTTACATTTGAATATTATCCTTAACAATAGTTTTTGTATTAGAACCATGGGATGAAGAATTGATGATGCACAACCTCCCCATCCTATAATACCATATGTAGCAATTGATTGAAACAGTGCAAAATAAACACATCTTAGTGTTTGTAGGTTAAGGATAGATCTAAGAGAGTAGAAAATGTAACATAATTTGCGAAGTCTTTTTGTTACAGAATTTATGTGTGTCTCCCATCGTAATTGATCATCTATGATAACTCCCAAGTACTTAATTTCGTGTGATAATTTTAGGTTATCGCATGAGTAGTTTTTGTGAGGTGATGTAGGTGTGTTAAGGTTCTGTGAACATGAATGTTTGGTAAGTTTTTGGCAGTTATGGAGGAGATTTGGTTTACGTATGGAAAAAAGTAGATACTTTGTTTTATCTATATTAAGAGTTAGAAGGTTGGAATCTAACAGGTTTTTAACTAAGTTCATGCCATAATTTGCTTTTTCAAAGGTTGAATTGAAATCTTCATCATCAAATACGATAACCGTGTCATCGGCGAAAGATATAATAGTGCCACCAGTATTCAGATTGCATAACGTGTTAATGTATATTAGAAAGAGAAGTGGGCCTAAAACACTGCCTTGGGGCACGCCATATTTTTTTTTTTTTACATGAACTCCACACAGGAGGCCCTGAGGAAAATAATTTCCCTCAGGGCCTATGTCATCTTTGAGGATACTGTGTGGAGGGTTTTTTTAAGGAAAGGGAGGAGAGGAGAGTTCTGGGAAGGAAAAGGGTTTAAGGGGTGGGTAGGAATCTGGGGTTCAGTATGTCCTGGTCATCCGCCTCCAAGACCTAGACAAACCTCACCCCATGAACCCGGGCACCCCTGCTAAATCACCAAACGTAGCGAACCACTTGGGGTGACCTATGACAGAGGTGTTTGTTATCCAATAAAGGTTATGTGCATGGTAAACTTGTACTTCTATGCTCTTTAGCCGAGTTGATAATAGTTGACTGGGACCTGTTTGTTAGATAACTCTCAAACCATTTAAGGGGAATGCCTTTTATTCCTATCTGTAGGAGTTTTTTCAGAAGTATGCGATGAGATACAGTATCAAAGGCTTTAGCTAGATTCAGAATACAGCGAGGGGTTTGCGACTTTTATCGAGTTTGTCAGAAATCAATTTAGTGAAGTTTGCAATTGCATCTGAGGCACTACGAACTTTGCGGAAGCCGTATTGATTATTTGATAGGATTTTATTATCTTCAAGAAACTTGTAGAGTCTTCGTTCAACTGTTTTTTCAATTATTTTTTAAATCGGACTCAGTAAGGATATTGGTCTATAGTTATTCACAGATGATCTGTCCCCTGATTTAAAGATAGGAATAATGGTTGAATGTTTTAGGGTGCTTGGGAAGAGGCCAATTCGAAAACTTAGATTTGTGATATGTTGGAGGGGTTTACTGATGATTGGCTTGAGGTGTTTAATTAGTTTAGTGGATATATTGTCAATTCCCGTGGAGTGTGTGTTTTTGAGTGAAGAGATGATTTCAGTGATTTCTTGTTCTGTTGTTGGAGTGAGGTTAAAAAGGTTATAACTGAGATTATCGAGAGAGATATTATTAGCAAGGTTATCTTCAGATGTTCTATTTTTTTTAGGATATTATTAGCTAGGTCTGATCCGATTGTGGAGAAGAATTGGTTGAAATGATTTGTAATTGTTTCTGAGTTTTCAGTTGCACTAAAGGTTTTATTTGCGATGGTGATCGTATTTATGCGTGTGGTCACTTTTTCTGTGTAGCATATTGCTTTGATAAAATTCCAGATTTGTTTATTATCATTAGCAGCTTCATATATCTGTTTCCCATAATACTCTTCTCTGGGACTACATGCAATTTTTTTACAAGCATTTCTGTATCGTTTATAGAATAATAGAGATTCGTAGTCAGTGGGATTATTTTTACAATATTTATGAAGTTTGTCTCTCTTACGTATACAGTGTAGAATGCCATTTGTTATCCAGGGTTTTAGTTTAATTTTTTTGTCTATTTTGGTGGTTGTTTGGGTTTAATGTGGCATTTTCCAGATGTTTATGAAGAGTGTTGATGAGAGATTCACATGCTTAGTTCGGGTCACTAAGTTTATAGAAATTTGACCAGTTTTCCTCGGAAACTAGTTTGAAGAGAGTGTCATATGAAATTTTGTATTGTCGTATAGTAGATGCTGGTGGTTTTGGTATTTTATGGGAAATGGAAGTGATCGTGGCGTAGTGATCTGTAACAGTAGATTGATATATTAAAGATTTGATATTTAGTTTGCATTTGGCAAAAACGTGGTCTATGCAACTGGCAGATAACTCTGTTACACGAGTCGGTGCTGTAATAGCTGGGAGAAATTCTTGCAGAGTTAGTACATTTATGTATTCATTTGCTTGGGGATGCATTGTATTTATAATATTGATATTAAGGTCACCAATAATAAGGACATTTTCATATTCTTTAATACATACCAAAAATTGATGAAGTGCGTTTAGAAATGGTGTTATGTTGGATGTGCTCGGTGATCGGTATATAGATAGTATAGTAACGCTGTTTTCTTTTTCGAGTTTGAGTAAGTTTGAGTTAGTTATTGTGATTTCCTTTACAGAGTGTTGTATATGATTTTTTATGTAAATAATGACGCCATCATTTTGAGATTGATTATTCTGGGTGCTGTATTGGTAATAGTTTTTTATGTTTTTTGGAATATAGTTATCTTTGATCTAGCATTCGGTCAAAATAAGCAAGTCAAAGTCTGAGTCAAGTTCGGTTAGTAATATCATCAGTTCAGTGAAATTTTTGTTCATACCTCTGATATTCATGGAAAATATTTTTAGGTTAGATTGATTTAGGGTTTTTCGAACTTCTATAGAGCTATTTGTTTCGATACACTGAATCTGCGATATGTTGTCCAAAGTATTAATTATGTTATCTTCCATTTTTAATAATTGATGAAGTACATTTTATATAGGGTGCTATTCGAATATTTTGTTCAGGTATTTCTACTATTGATATTGTTTGTAGTGAAAACAGAGTTATTTGTATAAAATATATAAACGGTTTAGTCACATCGCTTATAACAACGGGTTCTGCATGTTTATGTAATAGGTTGAAATTAACATTTAATGTAATGGCGATTATAAAATTTATGTTCAAAGATAATGCCTTTACGCTTGAAATATTTAATAAAATAATGAAATAATTGAAATAATTAGACTTTGGGAAAGTGTAAAGATAAATTAATTAAATGTACAGGAAAGTTAATAAAATGTAAAAATATATAAATATATAAGTAATACAACAATGTAATAAAGAAGGTTTTGTAGATAAGCGAGCATTGTTCACAGATGAGTGGAAGAGAGAGACAGAATATGTTTGTTTTTTTCATTAATGATAATGACAGGTGTTCCGACATCTTTGCGTACGTACACTTGACCTTCCCTGGTCCAAGCAAATTTGAAAGAGTTTTCTCGCCTGGCCTTCCGAGCAAGAAACCACAGGTGTTTTGCTTGAAATGTCAGATGTTCCGATATGTATATCCGAGAGCCAGGTCCTGACATTCCGATGAGTGTGGTGTTAAGTGTTTCTTCTCTATTGTTAGCTTGCTTGTTAAATTTTTTAATATTATTGAGGAAATCATCGCGGTCCATGTAGGTTTTGAATTTGATTATGACAGGTCTGGGTTGATTTTTGGCCACTTTTTGAGTGACGCGGTAGGCTGCATCGATATTGTTGTCATCGTTTGAGTTGGTGGTTTTTTTTTAATATTAAATATAATATTTTTTAGAATTTCCCCGTTGATTTCGGGTATCCCCCTAATTTCCACATTTTTGGATTTATTTAGTCTATCGATTTGTTCCAATTTGGTTTCCATTGTTTCAACTCTCGCTTCGAGTTCAGAGTTCTTTTTTTCTAGAGCATTATTCTTGTCCTCGAGATCGCGAACGCGTAGTAGAATATCATCGTATTGTTTCGTCATGATATCGAGTTTTGCAAGAATTTGGGTATTTTGTTCCAGAAGTTTAGACAGCAATTCGCTTTCCAAAGGTGTAGAACCGCTGGCTTTCACTTGGGTTGTAGCTAAACACTTCTTGCACTTAATTTGAGCGCGGCGTTCTTTAGTAAGACGACGATAAGAAGTCTCTGCTACTCCACCCCAGTGAAGATGAAATGTCCCTTTGCATAAGGTGCACACAAAGACTGATTCGGCTGCAATGGTCGGGTCTGCGCACGCACTACAGTCGTTGTTCATTTTGAATGTGTTGGTGCTCCGGGGTGGACGTATGCGTTTGAGTGGTAATTTCGGTTGATTATTGTGTTTTTAGTTTGTTAGAATTCACAGTATTTACCATAAGTTCCTCTTAGCGCTTCAACTGGATTACTGTCGCAGAATCACTTCAAACACCTAATGCAAAAAGGCATTAAAAAGAGTTTTAGTCGATGTTTATTATTATTATGTTTGGGACTTGAAAAAAGTGCGTGCTCACTGAGATGATGTTATTGTTGTTGTTGATGTTGTCTTATGATTTGAATTTCGTGATCCATCTTTGTCCTGTAACGACAAAAGTCCTGTAGACATGAAAAGTGATATAATGTTTAGGGTTTAGGTTTACCTGCATCCTCTCCACTGTGAGGAAGGCAGCCAGGTTGGCTGTGAAGGTGGCCAGCATGAGAACCACGAATAGCCAGTAGGCAGCCACCAGCGCACGGCTGCTGAGGGCTTTTGGTGCCTCCCCACCGCCCTGTGGTGTGAAAGACGTCAGTGCGAACCACAAGGACTCTTTCAGCGTGAACTCCCTGGAATGGTTTAATGGGTGATTAGTGAGTGCAAGTTAATATTTCTCTAGAAGTGAAGAAAGTTAGAGCAAAACTGAAATAATGAACTCCAATAGCTTCGGAACCAGCAAAAGATCTATTTTCATACCCGAAATTGAGACAGCTAGAAATATTTTAGGTACCGCTTTCGCTGTTTATATCATTAACAATATTTAATCAAATCAAATCAAATCAAAAAATATTTATTGTAAAATAAAAATTACAAAAGGTGTAGCTTATGGGTAGACCCCATTTCTTCCAGCTAACCACATTTATTTAATTACAATGTTTATATAATATTATTTGTTTTATTATAATTACAATGTTTATACAGATAAAATAACAATATTCTAATGAAAAAAAAAATACAAATATATATACCAATAAAAATAGGCGTTTCATTTACGTGAGGTATTCACTCAACGTGTAGTGACATTTATTAACAAGGAAAGTGTTTAGTGACGATTTGAATTTGTGTGTATCTTGTATTTGTTTAATGTTATGTGGAAGGTTGTTATATACTTTAATGGCCATGTAGTATGGTCCTTTTTGGAATGTTGTTTTGTTTGCTTTTGGTATTAATAGGTTTTCTGTGAGCCTTGTAGCGTATTTATGTGTTGAGTTTTTTAGTGGGAACTTGTCTGTAGATGATCGCACTAACATGCATAACTCCATTATATATATGTCTGTGACTGTTAGAATTTTCAGATTTTTAAACATAGGTCTACATGAATCTAAGCGACCGGAGTTTGTAATTTTTCTTATGCATCTCTTTTGTATGATGAAGACATCTTTGGCGTTTACCGAGTTTCCACAAAAAATAATACCGTATTTTATTATTGAATATACATAACCATAGTATGCGGCTATTACTGATTCAGTGTTCAATATTTTTCTCAAGGTACCCAGAACATAAGAAAAACTACTGATTTTTGCTACAATTTTTGAGACATGTTCCTTCCAGTGTGTGTTTTTATTAGTTTTTGTCAAAATTAATTTAATTTTGACGTAATATATTTTTTTCTGACATTCTGCTCAACATCAACTATTTGGAATTTGAATTTCGTTCTTTCGTGTCGGGGACTAAAGTCCCTGACAATAAATTGCGTTAAATAAGTACCATAACAACCGACTGTCAATGTTGTTTTGTTATTATTAATTTTAATATTTTATTTGATTTTTACTGTGAAAAATAGGATTTGTAATAAACAATGGCATCTTCTGACTCTGAAGATGATGCGAGTTTCAAACAATTAAAAGATGACTTTCCTAATTTAGCCATTAGTAGTTCTGTTCGACAATCAACCTCTACATCATCAGTTCCTGAAACTACCAACCAAACCAAAAATTCTGAAATAAATACCGATGTTGAATTTTCAGTACACATTCTTAAACCAATATTTGAGCAAATGTTGTTAATTTCTAGTGTTGTAATTGACGGTAAAAACAAACTCAATAAGGATGACCGATCCTCCATACTTAGTTCTATTGAGGAGATGAGGAGATGCCTCACATCATTAGCAATCTCACATGCTGCGGCAGTTTCAAAAGCGGA
Source organism: Limnephilus rhombicus (assembly GCA_929108145.2). NCBI lineage: Eukaryota > Metazoa > Arthropoda > Insecta > Trichoptera > Limnephilidae > Limnephilus > Limnephilus rhombicus. Next base: position 31,913,826 of record OV815290.1, on the reverse strand, counting down.
AACGCTTTCTAAAGTTGTAATTATTCAATCGAACATTACCGATAAAATTGATGTATTAATAAACAAAGCGAATAAATCATCTGTTTCAGAACAACCAAAGAGAAATACTTATGCGGGAATCACTTCTGGTGAAAATCAATCAAAAAAATTATATCTAAATGGAACAGAGCGACCTACTCCTTCCCTACAGCCGACTATTCTTTTTTACCCAACTATTCCGGAGGGTAAATCATCGGAGGACCTCCAAAAAAAGTTAACCTCTGTACTTAATCCTAATAATGATGGTTTTCAGGTTGTCCGCACTAGGAAAATAAAAGGAGGGGGTATTGCACTACAAACTACCACTTCAGTGGGAGTTAATAATATTAAAAAGGCAGTTGAGAAACTTTCTGCTAAAGGAATTAAATTAGTAAGTCCACAGGGCCGTCTACCTAAAATTGTCCTTTATGATGTGCCGAAAGGAGATTTATCTTTGGACGCTGCTCTTTTTGAGGAAATCTATAATAATAATATTGTCGACAAATGTAATATTTCCAAAGAAGACCATCTGAGGACCATGAGAAGAGTTTCACTCTTTGGTAAGAGAGACAGTGCCAATATGAATATGATATTAACATGTCATCCCGAGGTAAGGAAAATTCTAATTGATAGTGGTTTGTGTTTCCTTGGGTGGAATGCCTGCCGTGCTCGGGACTATGTTGGCGCTACCCGTTGTTTTAAGTGCCAACAATATGGGCATATTAGTAAGGCATGCACGCATGAGAATTCTACTTGTCGCCACTGTGCAACTACTGGCCACGATGTGGAGAATTGCCCCAGGAAAGCGCAAGCTGCTGTCTGTGCAACCTGCACAAGATTTAAAAAACCTGCCTCACATGTTACTGGTGATCGGCTATGCCCAGCACAAATTGCTGCCATTGAAGCACAAGTCAGACTAACCGACTATGGCTTCTAATAGCATTCTTTCCCTTGGTCAGATAAATCTTCAGAGGTCTAGAGTGGCCACGCTTGAGGCACTGAAGATTATGACTGACAAAAAAATTGACATCTTGCTCATTCAGGAGCAATACACCTGGTTAGGTAGAACGCCTGTTCAATATCCGGGTGCGGTACTCGAAATTGGCCCAGCACCGGGGGCGGGAGTCCTGGTTAACATTTCGTTAATTAGTCCCCTTCTTCTAGTGGGACTGTCAAACGAGTACCAAACTTGTGTTTCACTTAATTTTGGAGACACTGAAATTATTTTAATTTCAGTCTATTTCAAACATTGTAATCCAGTTGGACCTCATATCTTGAGCCTGACGCGCGCACTAAACGCGCTTAAAGGACGTAACATAGTTATTGGAGGAGACTTTAATGCTCGCTCACCGATGTGGTTTGACAATTTTGAACAACGGACGGAACGTTCAGACGCCGTCGAAGACCTTATTGCGACGCAAGGTCTTTCTTTAATAAATGAATCTGGTAGTATTTTTACTTTCAGTAACACACATGGTGAGAGCAATATTGATTTAACTCTTTGCTCTGGATCGATTGCGGCCAAGATTTCTAAATGGAAGGTCCACGAATGTGCTATTAATTCTGACCACAGATTAATAACTTATGTGGTAGGTGTCAAGAAGACCGAAGCTCCAAGATCCTCCTGGAACTTCAAAACTACTCGGGCGAATTGGGATAACTTTGGGGATGCTCTACGTGATACTTTAAGGGGTTTTCATGACGTAGCAGCAAGAGATCCGGACAATTTGGGGAATTTTTTCAACGCAGCCGTAGTATCAGCTGCTGAATCGGCTCTGGGAAGAACAAACCCGAAGACGATTATTAGGTCTCCGTGGTGGTCGAATGAGCTGACTTTGCTAAAGGGCACCTTTAAGAGAGCTTACAGAGCTTTAGGTGTCTCTAGACGGGTTGGATGTCGGAGGAGGAGACATCCACCCTCAAGAGACAACTTAGTAGCTCTCGTAAAGCTTTCAAATCGGCTGTACTTTTGGCGAAACGAGCTGCTTGGCATAATTGGGTTAAAGATGTTGGTAACTCTAACCCATGGGATATTTGTAGCGCCATTGAAAAAACGGGTAAAGGTTCTGATCGGTTTTTATCTAGTGTTATCGACAATGATAACGGGAACGTTGAGAGTATTAACGTGATGACTACTCTCAATACACTTCTGGGAAAGTTAGTTCCCTTAGATTCAGTCATTGGGGAAAGCGACCACCACCAACAGATTAGAAATCAATCACGGATTCCTCCAATCCTCTCCCAGGAGGAAAAAATTTCTAAAATTACTAGAGCTGAAATAGAAATTATAATTAAGGGTTTGAGTCTTAGGAAGGCACCAGGGCATGATAAATTGAATTGTATAATTGTGAGGTATGTATGGATCCATGCCAAGGAAGAACTCTTTCAGGTTATGGAAACGTGTATGAGAAGAGGAGTTTTCCCTTCTGTATGGAAGAAAGGCGTGCTCAGGATCAAACCTAAAGGGAACGACAAAGAAAGAACTGATGTTAAAGCTTATCGACCAATAACACTTCTTCCAGTATTGGGGAAAATATTGGAAAAAATTATTCAAAATCGTCTACGAGAAACATTAACACCATCATATGTACATCAATATGGATTCGTCCCAGGTAAGTCCACGGAGCACGCCCTTATGACTGCGCTTGACTGAGTGAAGGTCTGCACAAAGAGGTACGTAATCGGTATCTTCTTAGATATAACTGGTGCCTTCGATAATGCATGGTGGGAGATGATTTTAACTAAATTAAAGAATCGCAATTGTCCAAGAAAACTTTTTCAAATATCTTGCGATTATTTTAAAGATAGAAAAATTATAATTTCTTTTGGTGATTTCATCATTGAAAGAGATGTGGACATGGGTTGTCCCCAAGGTTCTCCCCTTGCACCGGATTTCTGGAATATTTTATTCGATGACTCCTCCAGGTTTCCCTTACCTGAAGGCACAATTGCGATTGATTACGCAGACGACAAATTGTATTTGGTCTCTGGGGACAGTAGAAAAGAAGTTGAAAATAAAGCTGAAGAAGGTTTGAATATGATTCTTAACTGGGGAAAGGAAAACAGACTGACTTTTGCTCCCCATAAGACCGTGGGTCTCCTTATGAAAGGCTCCCTCAGTAGAGGTAGAAACCCTTTCATAAAAATGGGAGATACTGAAATCCGTTTTGTAGAGAGTACTAAATATTTAGGCGCTACATTAGACAGATCATCCTCGTTCTTGACTCACGTTAAAAGCGTTTCTAGTAAGGCCCAGGCTCTCTTCTTAAAACTAAGAAGAATCTCAACTGCTGAATGGGGTTTACGTTTCCCTGCGCTCCGTCTATTATACAGATGCGTATATGTGGCACAAGTTTCATATGGTGCCTGTGTATGGGAACATCGACTGGGTAATTCACTTATTCATTCAGCGCTTAAGAGGGGCCAGCGAATCCCCTTACTGGCGCTTTCAGGAGCCTACAGAACAGTATCATCGGATGCTTTGCCAATTTTGGCCGGCATTTTGCCAATTGATTTAGAAATTAGGGAAGTTTTGACAAAGAAGTGTCTGAAAAGAGGAAGACCCGTAAACCACCTTGGTATTGAATTAATACCTGGTGGAGCAGTGCCTCTCCCTGAACTTCTAAAGATGATGAGAATAAAAACGCTGAGTGAATGGCAGATGAGATGGGATAGATCGAATATGGGAAGATGGACCTTCTCCTTCTTTCCATCAGTTAAAATCAGAATGGAAGGGGCATATCTTTTAATGGACCACCATATCACCCAATTGCTTTCTGGACATGGGGAGTTTAGAGGTAGACTTCACAGACTGGCTCTATCATCCCATCCCAATTGCGCTTGTGGTGATACCGACCAAACAGCCGAGCACATTTTGTGGCACTGTGAGATTTTGACGGATGCTCGAGACGAAATGATTGATGGTTTACAAGTTATTACGAGACCTGCTTGGAATACAGATCTCGTCTCGAATAAGGTGAATTTTGAGTGCCTGAGGAAATTCACGAAAATCTGGGTTGAGAGATGGCCTGTTCTTAGAGTCGCTGAGTAGCTGTAAAATAACTTAGGTACCAGGTGTATTTTGCTTCTGAATTCACGGACACTCGTCATTATTCCTTTACATTTAGCGCTTGGATTTATTTTTTATGATTTATGTGTTTTGTGTTTCTGTAATATGTTATTTCTTTTATTTTATTATATATTATAAGTTATATGTTATATTTTACATTTGCGTTATGTTATTTTGTTCATTATATTTTCAAAAATGTATATAATTGCTTTGCGATTTGCTTTGTTTATATTTACTATACAACCTGTTAATTTATGCCATGTTCCTTATTTTGTTTTGTTTGTCTTTAACTATTTCAATGTTTTTTGGATGAACTGAACTCCAAATTTTTATTTTTTTTTCCCTATCCCCGTATGGGGGTGTGCTGGACCTCGTCCCTGCTTCATCTTTAGTTACATTATTAATTTTGCAGATCCTTCTCAAATCTATCTGCGCCTCCCCCAATGACATGTGCAGGCTTGAGGTTTGATCACACGACCTTGACTGTCCTTTGTCCTGCCTCTGACTACCCAACGCTGAATTTTCTTTTAGTCTTCGGGTATTTTACCCCAAATATTCAGGTAACATTCTTTGAAGCTTCACTGAGTGGTTGGCTAAGGGACACGGAAGCTAAGTGTAGTTTATGGTCAGACCGAAAGCCATTCACATTTTTTGTTGGTACTTGCCAATTGATTTGAGATTTATTGTATTTCTTATGTTCTCTATTTTATGCAGGTGCTTGCAGGTTTTTTACAGATGCAATTCCGCGTCATGGAGTCTCATGAATGAGTTTTTATTGTGCCCTGTTTAATTTATCTTTGTCTTACTAACCTATTTTTTTGCATTTTGTTTTTCCTGTTAAGCACTTGCATACTGCTTACTAACAACGTATGCATGGACACTGGAGGTCTAGATTCGTTCAAAATAAATAAATGTAGCTTCGTTTAATCAAAAAAATTAGAATCTTGCGAGAGCCTTGAAGGAGTAACCATCAGTTACTTATACCAGGGCGGGTAAGAGGTGGATTACCTCCACTGTTCTTTCCAGTTAATGTTTATGTCTAATTCTATTCCCAGTAGTGAACAGGTTTGGGAAGGTTCGATAATATTATTATTTAATGTTTACATTTATATTTATAGGTGTAGCTTGCACTGGACAAAATTTTAAAATTTGGGTTTTGTTTGTGTTGAGTGATAGATGTTGCGATAACAACCAGTTTGCTATTAATTGGCAAGTCTCGTTAACTTGTTTGCTAATCAGCTCCTTATATGAATTGAATTGAAAAAGTGTGAACCTTATAAATTTTATTTAAGCGGCGTTTCTATAAAAGTAATAAACGATAATAATCTTTAATTTCTTTCTGGTAAATTAATGACGTTACGCAACAAATTACGTCATCACTTTTGCCACAAAATGAACAATCTTTGCATGTTTCACGTAGGTTTTTAGAAGCTAATTTTGCATGAATTGTTTATTTATTTCTTTAATTTCTGTCGTATTAACTTTTGTTTACATTAACTCCATACAGGAGGCCTTCAGGAAAATAATTTCCCTCAGGGCCTATTTCATCTGGGATGCTGTGTGGAGGGTCTTTTTGAGGAGAGGAAGTTGTAGGATCCATGTTGTAGGAAGGAGGAAACACAGAGGCCGGTAAATCATTCCACAGCCGAGCTGTTGAACACAAGAACGAGTTGAAGAAGCGATATGTTCTCATGTGGCAAATTTCAACCGTGTACTAATGTTGGACACGCGTTTGGCGTGTTTCTCGACTATGCACCGGTGCCGAAGTTAGTTGCTGATTCCTCGGAGCATCTTCTATTGTAATACCAGTAGAACAAGGATAGCATTCTCACCCGACGCCTACGCTCTAAGGATTGCAATGGGAGAATCTATCAAACGGACCGCCCGTTTCGGCATAGAGTCGGCAGTCAAGGTGAGAGCCCCCACAATACTCAACCACCCTTCCACGCGAAGGACCGTCATGAACTTAAATAGAGAGGTAGTGAGGTTTTACCTGCACGGATACGGATAGGCGTCCTTGTTGTTCCTGGAGCTGTATGGAGAGTACTTGTCCAGTATAGTGAGCAGAATGGCAGTCAAGGTGAGAGCCCCCACAATACTCAACCACCCTTCCACGCGAAGGACCGTCATGAACTTAAACAGAGAGGTAGTGAGGTTTTACCTGCACGGATACGGATAGGCGTCCTTGTTGTTCCTGGAGCTGTATGGAGAGTACTTGTCCAGTATAGTGAGCAGAATGGCAGTCAAGGTGAGAGCCCCCACAATACTCAGCCACACTTCCACGCGAAGGACCGTCATGAATTTAAACAGAGAAGTCTTGCGAACTGGCTTCCTGATTACTGAAATAGAGCGTTAAAGTATCAGTAAGACTCAAAAGGCTGCGCTTTCTTCGCGAACCACTACAAAAATACAAGACCTACCGAGACCCGCAAAAACTTAGTTTCTACTGGAAACAGGTGGGGTTTAAAAACAGAGCTGTTGATGTGACAAGGTTTACGTAGGTCAGACAGAACGGATGATCTCCAAAACTTTTTTTGGGAAATTTTTTTTCACGGCCAGGATTGTTAGTTGTTAAATTATGTGTAAGTTAATGAGACGTCAGTTCCACATTCCAATTAAGAAGATGATTGAAAAAATAATTTTCTCTTCAAATTGTATATTTTTATTAGTAGATACTAAAAAGCTTGTCTTAATTCTTGACAGTCGGTTCCAATTGTGAAAATTTCACGTTTATTCAGAACACATCTGATTTTTATTTTTAATTTATAAACTAATGTTTAAGACAAGATTTTTATGCATAGCACAAAGGGTAAAAATTATTGCTTATAATAATTTTTAGATCTGATTTCAATGAACCAGAGGTACAATTACTTACAGACAGACACACAAGTGAAATTAGCGTGTTGGATATTCACCAATAGATAGCCCGGTCTGGTCGAAGTATGGGGCGACAAAGTCAACCACTTCCTCTCTTTGTGACGTCATGATGATGGCGGCCACAGCTATATCGGTATCCTGAAGGAAAAAAGACACAGAATCGAATACAACCATGACGACAAAGATTTGAATAAATACCTACATTATTACCCTTCGTATTTCCTATTGAAAAAACAACTACAGCTACAGCAAAAACAATATAAGACAAAGACGCGCGTCTTTTGCGCTGAAAAAAATATTTTTAAGTAGTTCTCTAACATTGTTGGTGGTTTGGATTTTGTTAATTGTATTGTATAATTTTTTTTCTACATCCGTCCATACAGGAGACCTTGGGAAAATATTTAACCTCAATGCTTATTTGAGAATGCTGTCTTTTAGAGGTCAAGTTGTCGGATATGCGGATGACATTAACATTATCGGAAGATCAATTTCAGCCATTAAGGAGGTCTTCGATCCTTTAGAAACAGCGGCACGGGAAGTAGGACTGCAGGTTAATGTCAACAAAACGAAAATGATGATGCAGAGCAGGAACCCTTCACACAGAAGAAGAAGTAGTGCACAATTCAAAGACAACTACTCATACGAAGTGGTCGATCAATTCACCTACAGGTTACTGGGCTCCAGTCTGACAGAGAAGGAGAATCAAAGCAGCCAACAAAACATACTTCTCTTTGCTGCCAGTGTTTAAGTCACGTAGTGTCCACAGAAAAACCAAAATAACCATATATATAAGACCATTGTTAGAACTATATTGGCATATGGATGTGAGGCGCTGACACTGACGGTAAAGATGGCTGAAATGCTGGATACTTTTGAAAGAAAAGTGCTGAGAAGAATATGTGGACCCGTGAAAGAGGGTGAACAGTGGCGCATCCGGTAGAATACAGAATTGTATGATATATATAAGGCACCTAGCATCTCAACACATATGACACTCCTCAGGCTGAGATGGGCTGGGCATGTACAGAGAATGCCGGATACACGCGTCCCAAAAAGCATTTTTACTGGACACCCAGGTGGAAAGAGAAAAGTGGGAAGACCCAGACTGAGTTGGCAAGACGAAGTAAGGGGGATGCAGCACAGCTTCTCCAGGTTCCAAATTGGAAGTCAGCCGCTGAGGACAGGAGGAGTTGAAGGCGACTGTTGCAGGAGGCCAAAGCTCGATATGGGCTGTAGCGCCATCGAAGAAGAAGTCTTTTAGAGGAGATTGAGAAGTGAACATGGGTCTTGTAGAGACCTGTGTTATTGAATGAGGGAAACACAGAAGCCGGCAAATCATTCTACAGCCGAACAATTTCACATGTAATCATGTACCTACCAAATACCAACTGTGTAGCACGTTCGGCGAGTTTTCCGATTATGAACCGGTGTCAAATTGATTTATGAAGGTAGTTCTTCAGAGACTCTTTCATTGAAATACTGGTTGAAAAAGGACAGCAACCCGATGACGCCTGTGCTCTAAAGATTGCAATCCATTTGTGAAGATGGAAGAATCTATCAAACGGAAAGTCCATTTATATACATATTCGAGGGTTTTAACAGGTATATTGTGGCTCAGGACTAGGGAATGTGGCTGCCAAACACAACCGTGGGATGCACTTGCGATTGGTACAAAGTTAACGGTTATGTATTTTCAAAGTATCTGCGAGCCCTGCACAGCACACCCAGCTTCTGACCAGCGCCGGATCTGCCATACGTTCAAAAACGTGCAAAAACCTGGCGCCAACTCCGAAGGGGCGCCGTGAGAAAATAAATATTGTATTAAAATTTTGTTATAATATCCCATGAATCGTTTAAAAATTACCCAAAGTACGAAATAATTATTACGCTCTGGCAACACTTTCCAAATAAATAGAATGCGCACGCATCAAGTTGGTATCAACAGCTTACGAATATATAGTCAGTTACAGAATTTTTTTTAAAATTCCATATATTTAGTTTAAACGTAAGATCTATTTTTCCATATATCTTTTACCGTCTTTTACGACGAATGGGTGCGATCCAAATTCAATAACCAACCACAGCGCCGTATTTTTGTTCTAGTCAATCAAACAAACCGACGCTGACAATTTTAGTTAGCGTATGCTCGCTATTGTTTTATTTTGTACGATTTAAGTCTCTAAGAGAAGGTAGTTAAAGACCATTTTCTCATGAAATCTTCAGTAAATCCCATTAACACAAACATCGCACGGTTTGCAGGATTTGCAGGTTGCAACGTGTTGACAGTTTAATCATTGATTTGACATATTATTATTTGAAGTTCGTTAAATGTATAATGAATTTCAATTAGATTTTTTATTTTACGGTGTCAGTGTAAGCGTCTTTCGTAAGCCGTTGATACCATACGTCAGTGTTTAGTGTTTGTATGGTGTTTGTTCGCTCAATTTGGTGTTTGTTCGCTCAACACAGGGGAAATGCAAGGTACAAATTTGAGGTTATATTCTTATAAGATTTTTAAATTTATAACTTCATTTCTATTGGTTGTTAGAGGTTATAAAAGTACTGTGGATTACAATGAATAGAATCACCATAATTTTATGTTTACCCAATAGATTAGGGCTCCTGGCGATTCTCTCTTTTAAAAAAAACGAGTGTGAGAGCTACCGCCAGGTCACTTGGAAAAGTTACACCTTTACATGTCTTGATTTTATTTGATAAATTAGTGTAAAAAAAAAAATTAAATAAAAAAAAATTTAAAAAAATGGGGTGAACGAATTTTTAATCAAAATAAAAATGTAGGGGGGGCGCCATCGGTACCTACTGCACAGGGCGCCAGATTTCGTAGATCCGGCCCTGCTTCTGAGAGACTAACAGGGAACAGGTTTCAGAAACACAGTAAACGATAAATCTATACAAAAGAACTTACGCCTTTAGCCAAATCTCCTATCAAACCATCCCACGTCCCGTTGGCCAGTTTTCTTCCAAAGTGCATGGCTTTCACAATTTCATAGTCAAAATCCATGACCTGAAATATAAAAAAATCGTTCTCAACATTTATTATTTATATTTTAGTTTACGGATTTATGATAAATGAATCCACGGGTGCAAGTTTTGGAGTTTAGATATTTGACGAAATGAGATACATTGAGAAGCTTGACGATGATTCTAAGTCAACTTGGCCTCAAACCCGTAATAAGAACTCTTCACAATCAATTATCATGTACGATATGATCGGTTGGTGGTGGTGGTCATGTATATTATCAAAAAGACAAAGTAAACGATAATACAGCACAACAAAATTAGCTGATAGAGCAAATATCATTTGAAGAGGTAGCTTGGACTTGTATTCAGGATGCCAAAAGAGAAAATTTCATTGAAAATACTAATAAGAGGTCCGGTGAAGCGCCGTAGATTTAGTTCGGAGAAGCAAACGGTTGTGCGAGGAGAGGTTGGACCTGATATGGACAGGGACCAATGCAGTAACGCAGGAAAGGGACAACTGGAGGTGCTGCAATGGGTTCCAGACCCGACCACAACCAGGAGAAGAATATTTTACCTCAGCTAGTTTGGCGATCAGGTCGATACAGTATCCTTCAAAAACTGGTTCTCCCTTTTCGTCCAGAATTGGTTTCCCATCCTCGTCTAGTTTCACGTATGTCCATGGCATTGACTGTGAAATAAAATAAAGTTTAATTAAAACCCGCTAGGAAATTGATCATTATCAAATCTGAAGCGGAAGTACTTATAACTTTATCTCTTACACGCTTAGGAAGCTCTCGCACACACAATGGCGTACTTAATACATTGAAAACGAGTATGAGTTAAAAAAATAATCAATTTAGGTAAGGTTAGGTTATTTACTCGTGCAGCCCCGATCCTCAGGAACCTCCTGGGTGATGTGATGTTAGCACGAGAGAGGGGTTTGATGTTCTCACCGGAGAACCACCTCGCAGCGGTGGTCATACCTCGACTGCCTCCGACAGATACCATTTGTTCCGCCTTGAAGTAAAGCCCTTGTCTGGAACAACATTTAACCCAATGTAAAATCTGGTACAAAAAATAAAAATTTCTTCAATAGAAGTGCAGTAATCAAAACCATAATAGAAAATCTATAAAAATGGATACCAACCAACTATTGCGAAAATTGTTTATTTTTTACATTCGACAATTTTTCACAACTTCACACACGAGGCACATAGGAAAATAATTCCCCTCCTCTCAGGGCCCATGAGAATGCTGTGTGGAGGGTATTTTTATGAAAGGAATGAGAAGATGTGCTGAGAAGAAAAAATTTATGAATGGTGCGAAGGAATCTGGGGGTCAGTGTGTATAGGAGTGATGGACGTATGAATCAATCCCTCCGAATGCGGTGTAAGAAGACTTTCCGAGATAGTCCTGCTGAAAAGGTCTAAAGGTCGCCCTCAACCAGTCTTTTCCGATCCGGCCCGCCACACAGTTGGTAGAAAGACGCACCCGCCACCAAGTACCGGACAAACATCACCCCGTGACCCGGACACCCCTGCTCACCTAACGCAGTGAACCACTTGGGGTGACCTTGGTTGACCACGCCAGAAGCGTTGCTTATCCGATAAATGGTTCTCAATAGAACACTTACTTGACATTAAACTACTAAACGTGTACCATTTCCTATATCTATACATAAAATGATTAGTATTATTGTCAACATACTTTTTCATGTCATAATAAAGAATCTTATCATCTTTCCCTGATTTTGTTAAAAGAGTCACGAATTTTCTCCGCATTGTCGAAGTTTCTGATTTGGCCTCCGACTGGTTGCCGCTGCAACCCGGGCTCGCCAAGACATCCTGCAGATTGGTAGACAGTCCAACTTCCACGATCTTGCGAATTATTTTTTCCAGTATTATGGAGTTCATCTGAAATTAAGCAGAGTTTTTTTTGTATTAATTGTCCAGTTCTTCAATTTGAAAGACTCACCTGGTTATTGTCCAGTTCATCAGTTTGAAAGACTCACCTGATTATTGTCCAGTTCATAAGTTTGAAAGACTCACCTGGTTATTGTCCAGTTCTTCAATTTGAAAGACTCACCTGGTTATTGTCCAGTTCATCAGTTTGAAAGACTCACCTGATTATTGTCCAGTTCATAAGTTTGAAAGACTCACCTGGTTATTGTCCAGTTCATAAGTTTGAAAGACTCACCTGGTTATTGTCCAGTTCATCAGTTTGAAAGACTCACCTGGTTATTATCCAGTTCATCAGCACAAGGCATCTCCAGGCCTTGCAGCCAGCAGTTGGTTTCTGGGACTAGACTGATAATGGTAGTGTTGTCCATCAATACAGATATGTCCAGGGTGGCGGCCGTTAGGTCTGTACTAGCCAATATCCAGCGATCTGGTAAAGTTAACAACTTTGTACGAACCATCTACAAGAAAATTGATTACGTTATTTTTTATCTTCATAAGTAGTAGAATTGGATATTTTTCGTCCATTTGCCGTGCTGATTATCTTCTCATGTGTAATGGGTATGTATAAAGAAGTATTACATCTTGGTCAGTGGCGCAGCGTGGGTGTCGGCCGCCCGGGGCGGAGGAAATTTTCGCCGCCCCCTTATTTGGGTACTGCGGCGGGGGGAGGGGGGGTATATGTGGAAATCCTATTTATACGACGTATTTATATACGAGCCGATTTTTTTAATATTAACATTTTATGGGTATTCTTCCAAGGAAAAATATTATTGAATGAATAATGCTACACAGTTTATATTTGCTCGCATAATCGTTACATTCTGAACACAATTTTGTCAATTAAAAGCGAATCTGTTTGCGAGTTCCCAGCTTTATTTAGTATTACTCTCATAATATGCCTACGGTTTTCCTACGAATTACGCAATTTGCAGCTTAAAAGAATATAATAACATATTGACTTTCATAATAAAAGAAAGAGTTGGATTCGTAAACGATAGTATCGTTGAACATTTCAAATAAATATTATACTTAAAAAAAATAACTTACTTTGCTGAAATTTATTTTTCTCATTTTTCTTTATTAATAAATTAGAGCTTGATCAACGAATCAGATATTCAAACATACAATTACATACATAAAAAATGTAAATAAAATATTTATTACTCATGATTCAGCAATGAATAACTTTCTTAGAATCACATCACATAGTCCACGGACCTCTCTCAATCATTCTCACTGTAAATTAATCATAAGCAATCCAAGCGCAAAACAAAATACGTGGACATCTTGAAATTCACTACATATGGTTTTGCCAGTCACTTAAGTGACCATGATAACATTATTATGTATTCATTGAAATGGGATTCCCCGGTTTCGTCACAGAATAAGTAATGAAAAATTCCGCGCTTAGTTTAATCGGTCCGAATCGAAGGTGCATCAAACATATAAAATGAAATGGTTTATTCCCCCCGCTACGCCACTGATTTTGGTACCGATTATCTTGCAGAAAAGCACAGTAAGATTGCGGATTTTTTTACATCTTTTATCGTCTTGTTTAAAGTAACTATATTAAGTGGAAATGTTGCACGTTCATTTCGTTTTACATTTGAAATGTTTTCCTATGGATGAAATAAATTCGTGGACATTTACAATATTGAATAAAAAATAATCTAATATTTGTTTATTATTACCGTTTGTGAACGTTTATTATCTACCGTTTGTTATTGTTAAATTTGCATCAATTTTTGGTGATGCCTTTTTGACGATAATGGGAAATGTGCCCACTGCCCACTGCTGGTGACACGTGCTCTCGTGTAATCTTCGTTATTACAAATTGCCCGAAAATTACGAATTTCGCGTTATTCTCAAGATTATCGTTTTTGACGTACGAATTTCGCGTAAAATTTAGCGTTAGGTACCGCGAATACGAATTTTTTAAGTTTCCAGGCATCAATTAGATTAATATGCTCTTACTAAATGATCATCATGAATGGTGGTATGATGAATAAATGATATAAGCCGTCAAAGATAAAACAATGCTCTCCGAAACATTGGCTAAAGGAGAGACAGCATAACACGGCGGCTCAACGTCCCCACTGAATTCTAGATATCTAAAACTGCCAACTCACGAGGTTAGTAGTACACAATAGAGTGGTATACCAACACAGTGATTCCAAATATCGCAAACTGCCAACTCACAAGGTTAGCAGTACACAATAGAGTGGTATACCAACATAGTGATTCCAAATATCGCAAACTGCCAACTCACGAGGTTAGCAGTACACAATAGAGTGGTATACCAACACAGTGATTCCAAATATCGCAAACTGCCAACTCACAAGGTTAGCAGTACACAATAGAGTGGTATACCAACATAATGATTCCAAATATCGCAAACTGCCAACTCACAAGGTTAGCATTACACAATATACTGGTATACCAACATAGTACACAATATAGTGATACCAACCCTGATGTACGGCACAGAGGCGAACTGCCAGACGAAGGATGGACGCTGACTGAATGAGATCCCTTATGCAGACGTGTCTACGGCTATGTTATCATTATCATTATTATAAACTTACCATTTTATAAGTGTCCTTTAGGTAGTTCGTGGTTCCGATGATGACGAAGTAGTTGGGTATGGGCCGCATGTTCCGGAGTTGCTCTACCCTGCTAGCGATGTCGAATAGAGCAAGTATCCTCAGCACACTGGAGCCAAGGATCTTATACAAAGCGTGCTCCATCACTGGAAATAGACTAACTTGTTTGATATTTTAGTTTTATTTATTTACTAGCTGGTTCCCGGCATGCGTTGCTATACCATTTAATAAAGAAATTGTTTCTCCCTGCGTGTCCTTTCCCATTCGTCTCGTTCCCGTTCCCCTTCCTCCTCCCCTTCCTCTGCCGCGTCCCCTTCCCCTTTTGCGTTCACACTCCGTCTCCTCCACCTTTCCTCTCCCCACTCCACCTTCCCCCTTCCTCCGTCCCACGAACCCCTCCCCCCTCCCACCACCCGCATTCCATACATTCAGTCCCGGTACATTCAGTTTTCAAACAGCTCGCGTGCCACCTATTACATTTTTATACAAATTTCATGATGCCAGAGCTCATCAATAGTTTTATACAAACCTTGTACTGACAACAACGAACACACAAAAAAAAAGAATTATTTAATTTTGTGCAGTCGTTCGGAAGTTATGCGCGTACATACATTTAGGCAATTCATTTTTATTTATATAGATTATTTATTTTTCATAGTATCTACAATTCTTTTCATCGCATATTTCCACTTTATTAAACAAATTTTTTGGACAAAGTTTGAATTCCAAAAATAACTATTTCCTGCAGAAATAACACAAATTATCAGTTTTTGTTGTGAGTTTTGCAAAAAATGTAGCAGAATTATTTTTAAAAAAACGAGCTTAGAAGCCAAAAAACTATTTTGGCTGCAATTTAGAGCTAAATCTAATTCTATTGGAGCTGAGTTAGCAACACTTGTTATATTATTAAAACAATATGTCGTATAGCGTGGTCAAACAGCGCCGATTCGTCTATTCTGCGTGTCTTCGGTGTAGCCAATGTCAGGACAAATACAATATAAATATAATGAGTGGGTTCTTAAGTACGACCACAGAATAATGTGAATTAATTTACGTATCTAATTTGAATTAGTTTATTCATACCGCTCTCTTTCTCAAAGATGAGCACAGCATCGGTGGCATTCTTGAACGCCAACAGCTGCAACAGACCCTCCAGGATAGGCAGAGCTTCGCCCAGCTCCGAGTTGACCACAGGAACGTCGGCATTGTCCAACATCTCGGCCATGTCGGTCCAAGGGGACCAGGTCAGGTCCAGCACTAGGGAAGTGCCCAGGGATATAGTGGAGCAGACTGAAAATTTCACAACTATTAGTAAAGAATGGATGATCAACTTTATTCCCGGTTCCACGACTAAGCACGGAAAGCTAAGGCGGTTAGTTAAAAGTTAATAAATGATAATAAAATTAAATTCCGGATGACTCAATGCTCCAAAATATTACATAAATACGGCCTGGATGAAAGCGATACCCAGAACCGAAGAAGATACAGCCTGAGAACGAGACCAGCCAACCCCAACAGCCGTTATAAGTATATAATGACATTCAAAGAAATGTAGTAATATTATATATACCCAGAGAGCTGGATTTTAACTTACAAGTTTTGAGGCTGTCTTGTGGGTTCTCTCTGTCCAGCTGGACGGCGGCCCCCTCCAGTTGAAGCCAGTCAGGCCCCCTCGAGGACACGTCCTTGATAGTATCAAGGAACCAGCCCGAGGCTTCCGGCTGCAACTGTTCTGCCACCACCACTGTAACAACACACACTAAATAGAATCCAGGAGGACTGCAGCCCCATCCAGTTGAAGCCAGTCAGGCCCCCTCGAGGACACTGCCTTGATGGTATCAAGGAACCAGCCCGAGGTTTCCGTCAGGTTTACTCCTAAGAACTTAATGTTCCAGGTATAAAACGCCAATAACCCACCGTACTCCGCTGAAGCTATTTTCTAACTTACTTCGTTTTTGCAAAATGAGGTTCTTGTAAATTGTATCATGTTACCAAATATATTATTTAAACGTATAATGCATCGGTCTTATTAACCTATTTTCCCCAGAATATCTACTTGCATAGAAATGATTTTTTGATCGTGCCTATCGGCTACTGCTATAAAAGCATATACTTATACTATTCATAAAAGTATCTCTAATCTTACGTTATAATGCACCGACAACCGAAATCAGTGCGTTTAATTATTATAATATTTTGCCAAAAAATTTATATTGCAGTTGATAGAAATTAAAACATGAACATTGGAAGAAAAACTCACCTATGTCACGATAACAAACAGCATTTAGTTAATTAATTATTTGAATTTGTATAGAATTTTTTACCTATTTTTAAAGTGGTAGCTGTAACACCAATTTCCGATCTGCTTTGATGTATCAAAAAAAATATTATAATAACTGAATAATAAACAAATTGTGTCATTTTAATCACAAAAGTTTAACAAGTTGGGATAATGTACAAAAGTTTATCTGATGTTTGGTTAACTCAATCAGAACAGGTTGTGGCTGGTAATGATAATCTGCTTTACTTTACAAAATAAGAACTCCTAACTGGGAATAATAATGAATGGATTCACATTCATTTAATTTGATGTGAGTGATTCCAGTTGGGTGATCGGTTATCAAATAGTTTTGTGTATGGTTCTACAACTGTTCGCTTTTGTATTGGTTTTCTGTTTTTTTCTTCTATTTTCAATTTTTTATCTTTCTCTTTCTCTTTTATTTATTTTATTAGTTATGAACCTTTTCCAAGTTTTTCTGAGGTCACGAAACACCGCACAAAGATTTAATAATTTAATAAACTTAACTTAACTTAACATTCTTAGCCCTTTCCACTCCAAGCCTTTTTTATTTATATTTATTTTTTATTTTTTTGTTCTTTGTTTCTTGGTTTTATTTCACCAGCTCCACGACGAAATTGTGTATTCAAGTTTTAGTTACTTTTTATAAATAAAATTGATAATTGTTTATGTACCACCAATAAAAGTTTTTTGTCTGTAAAGAACTATATGTAATTAGCTGAAATTTTAAATAATCTTAAACTATTTACTTAAAACTGTTTGGCACCACTGTGTATCGAATCCGATGAAGTCCCATGTGTACTTCCCAGCACTAAACCATGGTAACAATAATTATTATTTAGTATTCGTCGGATTGAAACATGAACAACTGTACTATATACTACATACTACTGTACAGCTGTACAATATAATTTACCGGACGTGAAGAAAACAGCCCAACATTTAATTGTACTAAAATTGGTGTTAAATAATGTAGATAATGTAGATTTTCAACATAAAAACCCTTTCTCATGTGCTTACCATATAGTACTCACTTTGATTTTATACTCGTAACTCTTTTAAATTAAATTATTTCATACTATTTTGTATTCTATTATATTATTTTATGCATATGTATATTTTCTTAATTCTCTCACACATTCTTTATATTGCATATGATAATTTACTGTATAAAAAATCGACCACCACAACACGGGCATGTGCCTAGCATGGTGGTCGAAAAATCCCCAACTTTTGTAAAAAAAGATTTTTTCAATGAATAAAGAAACTTTAAAAAAAAAAAGAGGAGACCGATTATTCTATCCCATTCTCTCGCAGGCTAAATCTTACAGACGTATGTGTTTGTCTCATTTTAGTGTCGCTTTCTCCTTTCATCGAGTTTCAAATCACAACGGTGCTAAAGAAGTATACATAGGTACATAAAAAAGGTATTTCGTTTTAAATTTGAAAAGTGAATGAAGCCACCCCATTTCACACGTTTGTTGATCCGTCTGGCTTAAAGTGATATAATCAGACGATAATATGACAGCTGTTTCTCGGTGACGTTTGGCAAGCACATCACTGTGGCCAGTGTAATACATAAGCAACATTAACAATCCTAATTGTTTTTTAGGATCAACTCTAATTGTGCGACCTATAAAATGATTAAGTTAGAGAACCAGTGACTTACTCTGGAGCATGCATAATAGATGGAAGAGCTCAGTGATTTGTATTGCCTTTAGTGAACCTGTCATTATCTAATATTCATATTTACTCAAACAGTTGCTTCCAGGGGTGGGCAAGATATTTTTATAATAAATACTAATACACAAGCGCACTGGCGGTAAAATTTGGGAGGCGGGTCTGGGTACCGTCGCCCCAGGAACCATTTATTGGATAACCAACACCTCTGCCATAAGTCACCCCAAGTGGTTAGCTACGTTTGGTGACTTAGCAGGGGTGCCGGGGCACATAAGGTGAGGTTTGTCCGGGTCTGCCCACCAGCTGCATAGCTGGCCGGATCGGGAGAGAATGTTTGAGGGAGTCTCTGTGACTTCTCCAGCCGCACTCTCTTGGAACATCGCCTTGCACCGCAGTGGGAGGAATGGATTCATACGTCCGTCACTCCTAGAAACATTAACCTTAAATTCCTACCCACCCCTAATACCCTTTTCTTTCCCAGAACTTCCTCTTCTTCCTTTCCTAAAAAGACCCTCCACACAGCATCCCAAAGATGTCTTGGGACTTGAGGGGAATTATTTTCCTCCGGGCCTCCTGTGTGGAACTAATGTAAAAAAGGAGAAAGCGTGTTAAGAGGGTATAACCAGATAAAACCAGAAATATGTCATTTTTAAATCAGATTTTAGACGTATTGACTCTTTTCCACAAAAAATTATAAATTGATTTCGAAAGATTGTTTATCTAGGAAACGCATGTTTTAATTTTTTGGAAAAAATGTTTATTTTTAGTATAATACGGTTTAACCATAGGTCGTTGGCAGATTTGTTAAATTTTCAAAAAAGATTTTGTATTATACAACACCCATTTCAAATCATATGCAGTAAAATAAATCAATACATTATTTGGGAGACGCATGTTTCAGAATTTTTAATAAAGCCATTAAAAATATATATACGTTCATGTTTTTCTTAACGAAAATTGGTCCTTTTGTGTATTTATTTGCGCACTTGCAAACTAATATATTTCAGATTTTTTTACATTCTTTTTAACTTAGACATTATTGAAAATTGGTAAATACTTATAATTAAAAAATAATCACAAAAAGCATATAACTTTAATAGTTTTATCATCACGCCTTTCAGCATTTTTGAATGTAGGTATAAATTAAAGCAAATTTGGAATGACATGAAATCGATATTGAGTTATAATTTTTAAAAGCTGGTACGTAGAATAATTAACCTTTCTCATTGGAACCGCCCTGTACGATCGTAAGAACAACTATCGACGAAATGTGGATTTTCGGTCGCTGTCTGGTTAAGCGCTCTTAACGATGTAACCTTCGATAAAAATGTGGAATACATTAACTTTGTCTTCAATCCAAAACATCCATAACCCCGCATACCGCCGGGTAACCTACTACAGCCGGCCAGCTTGTTAAGTATTTTACAGTTTATGTTCTGCTGTTTAATTATAACTGCGTGTGACTGCTGTTTCGCCTTTTGAAAGGGTCATCAAACTGTTTGATTATGGCTTCAGAAAGATTTGTCACACGCAATAATAATAAATGCACTGCAGAACTACTCGTAGGTACTTGCTTTTAAATAAACAGTTTTTTTATCGATTGAATAATAATATCATTATAGAAAAGAAAAAATTAAAATGGAAATCTACAAAATTAACTCTATTATAAATGGTTAAAGAATAAGGATTTTTTAAATTAATTGCTGCCTTTAACCAAAACCACCTAGATCCCCAATATAACTCCCCTGTTTCATTAATAATTCATGATGGAAGTTTAGCCAGGTGTATCTCTTTATGGAATTGTTTCAATTATGTATTTCCTAATGGGAACAAAGCTAACATGGTTGAATGATGTTCCTTTTGCTACCTACTTTACTCATACATTTACTTTTATAAATTGACATAGAGAAAAGAAAATTTCAAATTTATTAATGCTGAATGCCGAACTCCCGCCGTACGCAGATTGACACAATAAACGTCGTGTAACTTACCTATTGATTTTTGCAAAAATGACCTTTTTGTAAATGGTAGCGTCCTACCAAATACTGTGTTCTGTGTTTATATAGGCAGAATTTTTATACGATTTTAGATATTCACGGCCAAAAGTGTCTTCGTTATTTATTTTTGGGGTGTTATGCCGTGTTACGCTACCTTCTTATTTAGGTAACGTTTTGGACAGCGTTACAGTATCCATCAGCAAGCAAATGTTGGCTAATAAAGGAGGTAGCGTAACACGGCATAACACCTCAAAAATAAATAACAAAAAAAGGTGAATTTTAATCAGCCATCCAGAGCACAGCACAGTTAAAAACGTGGAAATAATTTCAAAACAAAAACATAAAATTCCGTCACACCGTCGCCTCAGTTCTTATTTGTCCAACAGACCATTTTAGTTTTTGTTAAATTTGCACTTTAAACTTAAAAATAAAGTATAAAAAATGATAGTTAATCAATTATTAACTAAGAATTATTTACACAAATGAGACCTTTACCTTTACAGAAATAGCTTTATCTTAAACACTTTTCATAATATTTCATTGAAATAATGAAAGAAAAGTAGTTGGATACAGTCAGTGGCGGTTCTTCACAGGGGGACAATGGGAACAGTCCCCACCAATTACACTCAAAACCTACTAAAGGAAATAACAATCGATGCTTTGCCTTTACCAAAATGAATGAATTATTTAAACATAAAAGTAATTAATATTTGCAGAAATAAAATTAAAAAAATTATTCCGAATGATTTTAATAAGACCCTACAGCGAACAATGTACGGCACATAAGAACAGCGGGTCTAGTTCTCAGATTCTCAGTGCGCAGAATCTACTGCGCACTTGGGGGATAATCCGAACTATCCCCATACTTTCCTTGCGTTGTTTCGCGATCGTATGCAACGGCGCATGCGCACTCGTACGTGAATTCAAATACCCGCGGGGACAATTCTTTGGATCCCCTCTGAACCATTTGTTTGCCCAGTTTCGGGCGGGAATCGCTCGCGTTCAAATGAAGTTCGATAACAATCTTGCAAGATAAAGCTTTATTTTTTATTATACTTATTGTAAATTGGTATACATTTATAGACATTTTATGTTATTTTGTATTTATATATCCGACTAGCAAAAATTTTTTTGCGAAATTTTATATTACGTTCTACGGTTGGTGAGATACGGTACAGTACGTAACGTATGCCGATCCTCTCCACTAAAGAAGTGCTCGCGCCGCCACTGGATACAGTAATACGCCGTAAGTAAGTAGTTAGGTAATATATGAGACAGACAGCGTATCGCGTGATCTAGTGCGATGTGCAGCAATTTTAACAGTGGCGACACGTGACAGAAAACTTTTTCTGATTGTTCTAATTGAAAAAAATATATTATAGTATGACGGCAAAATGACAATTTAAGCTTTTTACTCTAAATAAGCTCAGGAATCCCTGCTTAAACTCATTTGGGTACGTTCTGTTACAACCTGTAAACTTAAAAAAAAACATATTATGTAGGTATGTCTAACCTATATGGTTTCCCCAGGACAACTATTAGGTAACTTTCAGCCTAAGACATGAGATATTATATTTGAGATATATCTTTTATTCTGCAGATACCTAACATCGCGTCAAAAGATATTATCTAACCATTGCTAAAAAATAATAATTATTAGGTATCATAAGCGTCGTAAAAGATAAAGTGCTGAAATTTATTAAATTTCTCCAAGTTTCATCAAGGCCTACTACAGAACAGGCCTAGGCGCCCGGCGGATTTTAAAATGTCACGTGATCAATTCAGTGCTGTCAAGATGTTTGGTTTGTTTATGCTGTCAAGTTTCAAGTTTGCAAATGGCGGCGGTTGTTGCTTGATGCTCGTTGTGACTGCTGATTTGTGTTGTTTATCTCAAACATATTAAATAAACAAACTGATTCGACTACTTTAAACAGTGAAGTTTACTTGGAAGTTGAACTGGTAAGTGGATTTTGTATTTATAATGCTGATTTAGTTAAAAAAAAAAACAAATCTTATTTGACGTTTCACAAATAATCAACAAGTTGCGTTGTACTTATATCAATGAAAGAGACTTTTTACTTGTTACTTTTTAAGCTGATAGAACTGATTTAGATTAAATTTTGAAATGCGTTTATGTTAATTACCACGTCTTTTATTCGTAACATTATTTTCAACAAAATCATTTTTATATATTTGAGGTTATCTGTCGTTTGAGAGTGGTTAAAATAAACGTTTATCTAAGGAGCGATTTAAATCAAATTTCTACTTGTTATTATTGATACACCTAATCAATGCGCTGTATAATATAAATACAGTGTTATCTTGATCAATTACAAAGAGCTTTGCACTTAATGTTTTGTCCGAAACGCAAGTCAAATTCATTCAAATTGTTTTGTAAAAATACACTAATCGTGACGCGCTACCCTGAACTAAACCAAATTTTGCATTTTTAAATACCTGTGACTTATTTCGTTTATGTTTTATTTCAGGTGATTTACAAGAACAAGATGGGAAGGTGCTGCAGTGTGATTGGGTGTAAATCCAACTATCGCTCTCAACATGAAAGTGTATCCACATTTGCCCTACCGAAAAATGATGTTCTACGGAAAAAATGGCTTCGTAGGATTCCAACGGATTTCTCTGGAATCAAAAATCAGTACATTTGCATAAAGCATTTTGATGAATCATCGATCACACGAAGCGACAAATGCACAGTTCGCGGGGAAGTTATAGATGTGCCTCGCAAAATTCCCAAGCTTCGTGAGGGTTCAGTCCCTACAATATTTCCCAATACCCCCAAATACCTGTCCACCATCTCCCAGACGTCAAGGAGACTCTGCGATGTGGAGGCATCCCGGATGGAAGCTGCTCTTGAACAGAGCCTCCAAGACTTTAAGAAGCACAAAGAAGCAAAGGCTATTAAATCTTTAGATGACGTATCAAAATTCTTTTCTTCTGGAAGAACTTCAAATTTAATTAAACCAGAATGGGTTTTGACGGAGACAGCAGCACATAAAGTTTTGTGTTTAATCGGTGCTAGTGATACGCCTTGTGTTTTAGGGGCTGTAAAAGTGATGAGTGACTTACAAATAGATTTATTTTTAGGTGATAAGTTAGTGAGTAAAAGTCGACACCCAAAAAACATGAGTTTAATTCAAAGTGTGGATGATTTAAACGAACTGATCAATTTTATCGAGTCATCGATCCATGACAATACCCCCGCTTTAGATTTAAATGATATTCTCATGATGCTGCAAAGACACTTTCCAGACACTGATCTGCGAATTATGTTCATTATAGAGCAAATTAAGCATGCCGCTACCCTTAAAAATCTCCGTAGGTACAGTGGCAATACTTTAATATTTGCTGCATCTATGTTTGTACATTCTTCGGCCGTGTATCATATGTTATATAATACTAATTATTTGTGCATTCCCCACCCTAGAAATATTAAGAAATTGGTTTCAAAATTTAGTTTATTTGATCAAGATATAAAGGGTAGCGTAGAATATTTAAAAACGAAAAAACAATTTTTAAAAAAAGATGAACTTTTAGTGAATTTGCAATTGGATGAAATTTATATAAGTCCTCAACTTAATTTTAAAGGGGGCAATTTGTATGGAAGTAGTAAAACAGATCCATCGAAAATTGCAAAAACAGCTCAAGTATTCATGATTTCTAGCATTTTGTCAAAATATAAAGATGTCGTTAGTATAGTGCCAGTAAATAATTTGACTGCCGAACAGCTGAAATCAATGATTTTAAATGTTATGAAGGAGGTTGAAGATATTGGCTTTCAAATCATATCCCTAATATCCGATAATAATGCCATCAATAGGAAAGCATTTGAATTATTCCAACCCAATAAAATTTTACTTCCCAGTGTGCCTCACCCGATAGATAACAGTAGAACATTATTTTTTATTTTTGATCCTGTTCACATAATTAAATGTGTGCGTAATAATTGGATATGTAAGAAGGGTGACAATTGCGTAATTAAATTTCCTAATATTGATAACTTTGATGTAACATTGGAAGCTCAATTTCAACATTTGCGTTTAGTATACCAACTGGAGGAGAAGTCACTTCTTAAATTTGGACACATGTTGTCATACAAAGCATTGTATCCTAGTAGCATTCAAAAACAAAATGTTTCATTAGCTTTACAAATTTTTAATGAAAAAACTATTGCAGGGTTAAAGTGTGTTGCACTCAAAAAGCCTGAAACATTTGTAGACCCTGAGGGTACATTACATTTTTTAAATATATTTTGTAGATGGTGGAAAATTATTAATGTACATAGCGCTTTCGAAGGAAAACGTTTTAACGATCCACATAGGGAACCCATGAGAGAAACTAGTTTGGATAACATAAACTTTTTACAGAATATGTTGAGATGGTTAAAGAATTGGAGGGTTACGATTCCTGTCAGCGCTTCCTTAAGTGCGCAAACATGCCAATCTCTCATCACCACGTTAGATTCATTTTTGTCATTAATCCCATACATGTTCTCCGTGTATAAAATAGACTACCTATTGCTGGGCAAGTTTCAGAACGATGATCTGGAAGCGAGGTTTGGTTGTTATCGGCAAATGAGTGGAGCTAACTATTACATTAGCTACGTTCAGGTCTTAGAAAGTGAAAGAAAACTTCGCTTTAAAAGCAGCGTTATATTAGTATGTAAGGGAAATAATATTCCATTGAAAACACTTCTTCCGCAAGCAAGTGCATTAATTGATGACATATTTGTGGATTTAACTATTTATAATGAGATAATAGATTCGGAATTTTCTTTAGAAAACATTCCTGAAAATTTAATGCCAATTATAACTTACATTGCTGGGTATAATGTTAGAAGAGAATTGCGATCAAAGAAATGTAATATATGTGTAGCATGGCTTCAGTCGTTAGATAAGGAGGTAGAACTTGAAAATGTACCCAAAGAATTAATTTTGGAATTAGATAGAGGAAAATTAATATTACCGACTGAGAGTCCCACTGTTGCAACAGCATTGGTATGGTTCAGTTTGCAAAAAATTTTAGATTCTTGTCCTGATATTTTTATTAGTGGCCAGAATCAACTCTATATTTTGAATAAGATAAGTGTTACCAAATTAAATTATTATTTTTTATTTCAAAATGATTTAAATGAATGTAATTGTAAAAAAACTTTGCAAATAATGTTGGAAAACATTTGTCATAGAACCTGTAAAATCCTCTTAAGTAACTTAGCAAAAAACAAAAACGATGAACTTACTGTACAAAGTTGTTCAGGATCAAGTAATAGAAAAGTTCAAAAATTAAATACCTAGCTTATAATATCTTTTTTTTATTATTAGGAAATACATGCCACCAATTCTCTTCTTTTGTAAACTTATTATTTATTATATTATGTATGTGTCCATCTCATATGTGCTCAAATTGCACTTCCAATCTTCCAGTATAAACATTACTTTCACGAGGAATTTATTATTAAAAACAATTATTTCCTGCATAATGTAATGTGTCCATTATTGTGTGAATATAATACCTATGTAATTCAATTTAATTTAAAAAATACGATTTGTTATATATTTCCATTACTACATGTGTTTTGTATGTTATGTAATTTCTTAAATAAAAAATACATATTTATTAAAATATATGACTTCATTTATTTCTTTACTCCTTTCCTTTTTTAACTGTGTTAATTTTAATAATTTTAACATTTTAATTTTCGTAAAACTTTAGATTTAAAACCTAAAAACTTCATGGCGAAAATCGACTCTCATTTCGCATACTAACACTAAAATATGACAGCACTGACTTCGTAATTCGGCGGTAGCGTGCCTAGGCCTGTTCTGTAGTAGGCCTTGAGTTTCATGTAGTGACGTCACGTGCCCAAATAATGAAAATTTTACTAACATCATTTACTAAAATCTATCCCCACGATTTTTTCCAAGTCGTTATGAAAGCCGTGCAAGTGGCCTATTGCATCAAGCGTCGACGACACGGGGCGAGTTTACAAGCTACTATGTGGGAAATTCACTGTCTGTTAGTTAACTCGCCCAGTGTCAACGTGTTACTTGCTAAAGCCTCGATGACACACGGCTAGTTTACAAGCTACTATCTACCAAGTTTAAAAGCGGTAAAATCGGCGAATGAGATTGTCATGATGACACACAAAACTGTCCACTCGCTCAGAAGCGTAGAAAACTGAGGCCGCTGCTAGCGCCACTTACAAGAATAACGACGCCTGCGTGAACTAATTCTTCAGAATGTTTGACAGTCGAAATCAGCTGTTTATCGGAAGCCATATTGGAAACAAAAATAAACCAATGACGAGCAAGTGGAGCAAGCGTGTAAGCGAGTAAAGTTGACGACCTTTCAACTTTTTTTCGCAGATTGTCAACAATCTGCTAGTTGCTGCTAGTTAGCAAGTGACACGATGACACTGAGCGAGTTTAAGTACTAACAGATAGTGAATTTCCCAGATAGTAGCTTGTAAACTAGCCGTGTGTCATTGAGGCTTAACTAGCAGTGACTAGCAGATTGTTGACAATCTACGAACAAAAAGTTGAAAGGTCATCAACACTCGCCTACACGTTTGCTCGTGATTGGTTTATTTATGTTTCCAACGTGGCTTCCGATTAGCAGCTGATTTCAACTGTCAAACACCTGAAGAATTAGTTCACGCAGGCGTCGTTATTCTTGTTACTGACGCTAGCAGCGGCCTCAGTCTACGTTTCTGAGCGAGTGGACAGTTTTGTGTGTCATCATGAAAATCTCACTCGCCGATTTACCCGCTTTTAAACATAGTAGATATAATAATAATAATAAGCCTTTTTATTCTGGACTTCTGTTAGGTATGTATTAGACATGATCTTATTTGTTATAGTATATCCCGAAGCTCAGTTTGCCTCTTGGCATAGGCCTCCTCTAACATTTTCCATTGGGACCTGTCACGCGCTACTCTTCTCCATTGATGTCCAGCAGTGAGTTTTAGGTCATCTTCCCATCTCATGTGTTGACGTCCTCTACTTCTCTTGCCATCTCTGGGATACCAGTCAGTGACATTTTTGCACCATTTCTCTTGTGGATCGCGTATCCACAAGAGAAATGGTGCAAAAATGTCACCAACATAGTAGATAGTAGCGTGTAAACTCGCCCGGTGTCATCGACTCTTTAGCAATACAAAAAAATCGTTATGTACTACTTTGCATACACAAATGATTTCAAAAGTTTGTCATGCAAGATGGCTGCCAACTGCCAGATAATTTCTAGATATTATTTGGCTTCTATGCCATTCATACAAATTCGCACTAATGCTCTGTCCAGACCTTTTTATATTCAAGTATCCTACTGACAAGCGTCCACTGGAAAAAAATCAATGCTGACAGGTATGTAAGTTAGTGCAGCATCTGGTTAACTATCTGCAGTTGTTCTTTATCTATGGAAGAATTTATTTGACGGCTGTTGAGAGTGTTGACCTGTGCGCCAATATCTGCCCCGTTTTCTGCATTAATGTTGCGTTAATTACTTATTGAGTTATTTGCATGTTTTGAAAGAGTACTATGCCAGTAGAATGTTGAATTTAATATTTCTAATTTGAATTTACTATTTCTGCTCAACTACTTCCGATGTTAGGTTATATTCCTCGTCATTGAAACACGTTGACATTGAAACTGCACTTTTCCGTGTACGTCCAATGACGTTACATACTGTATTAGACGAGGACGAGAAATCTCAAATTGGGAAGACAAAGGCAAGACAATTGCACCGGTCTCGATATCTACTTTAGTACTAAACTGCTACGCGTCGAGTAAGGTTGCGTCTTACCAGTAAGTAAATTGCATTTTAAAAAGTACAAGTACACGCAAATTACTTAATATTATCGATTATTATAAATATTACAATTAATTTTCATATTTCCCGCTCGTGGTTTTACACGTCATTAGGGAAAATTCAAGTCCTACTAAAGTAAAGGGTCTGGACGCGCAACAACCAAATTTCTGTTGCTTAGTAAACTTCACTGTTTTAAATAAGACTAATCAGCCTAAACGCTATGTTTATTTGTTTGCTTGCGGTAAAACAACACATAAATCAGTAGTTCTAACAAGTATTGATGACAATCGCCACCATTTGAATACTGTTGTTGCCCTATTGTATTTATAGTATAGCTCGAGCTCGACATATCAAACTCCGGCAGGCAGCCGGACCGCGTATTTACAATCCCTACCGCGTTTCAGTCGCGTTAAATTTTCATTATCAAAATTGAAATATTTAGAAATAAAATTATTAATTTCTAAAATACAGATTGGAAAGATTATTTTATCTAGATTTTAGAACAATTTTTGTTTTTGTAAAGTGATAAAAAATTATCAATATAGAGGTGTATTTATAATATATGGGAATAATATTAAAATTTAAATATTTAGAAATAAAATTATTAATTTCTAATATACACATCAGAAATATTATTTTATCTAGATTTTAGAACAATTTTTGTTTTTGCAATGTGATAAAAAATAACCAATATAGAGGTATATTTAAAATGTAAATTGTCGTTACAGCGACTGAATCGGTATAGGTTTTGTAAATACGCATTTTGTAAATATTTATCATTTCCGAAGATTGCAACTCGTACTTATTATTGTCTAACTGACAGAATGTGATTTTTTTCTTTTAAAAATGCGTATATCATCGTCGTAATTAACATGGCGGTCCTTGAAAAATGACATATCGCGTTTTTTAAATAAAAAAAAATAAATTAAAACGCAATATTTCTCAATTCCGGTTACTGGATTACTTATTACTAACCATTATCTACCTAGTACAATTTGTTTTAATTTTTTAAATTGTGTTTTGAGCGTGGACTCGATAGGGAAATATTGCGACCCCGGATAGGATATATTTGAACTGAAAATCAAAAAACAGACAAACAATCATACAACGGCGTCCTCCCGGCCAAATGAAGGTCACGAGTTCGTATCTCGATCGCAAATTTAACTTTCAACTTTTTTGTACGTTTCCCTCAATTGTTTCGAGATGAAATTATTAAAACCGTCCAAAAAAAGTATAATCTGACGTTATAAATAGCCTAGCTACTGTACGGTTGAAATTAAAGTACCCGGCTTCGAATACATCTCTGACGCACCTTCTGCAAAACCATCTTTGTACTTGAAGTTTGTTAAAAAAACTACCTTTGTAATAGAACATAAACTAAGCAAGTAGCCTATAATGCCAAAATATGGCGCCACCTACATTAACAGCTAGCGTGAGGTGCATCAACTGACAGGCGTAAGTACTATTGGATTGTAATTCTGTGAATCTCTCCGTGTACGGAGAGTAACTGGTATGGAGAGTAACTGGCAGTTGTGAATTATCATACCAAATACCAAGCGTCTATATATTATATATGACTGTCGCGGTTACCTTGTCCCGGTGACTAGCTGTCACTGGATTGCCTGAAATTATTTTTCCGATGAACCGGTTATTTTTGGAAACAGTTCCTTTCGGATTTATAAAATGGTCACCAACACTTAAACTGGGCGTAGCCGAACCAAAAGCCAATCAGATTGGGGTTAAAGGAAAAGAATTTTATCGTTTGAAATAAAATCACTTCCTTTATTAGTATATTTTTGATATCGGATTGTAATCCGATATCAAAAATCTTCCCCCTTCTTGGTTTTGGACAGCCTTGCTTTGTCTTTATTATTATCAAATATGATATACATTATGTTTAAGTAATTCTTTTCCATATTAGAATGACGAAATGCTGCAACTTATTTGCTACTCAGTTTTCAGAGAACTCCGCTGTTAGTTAATTGCTATCACAGCGGTGCCATGGACCTTCCTAATCCGGAGAGTGTCACCTTCAAGATGGAGCCAGGGACTGGGGAAGAAGGCGGAGGTGAAATACCGGTTACAGAAGTTGAGGTGCCGGACATGACGAAGAAATCTTTAGAACATTCCAGGAGAACATATCAGACGGCAGGTAAGAAAAAATGCTGCGAGATTCATGTGTGTTTTCGGTAACTGCGTTAATTTTTTTTCATTTGCATCGGGGATACTTCTTTGCCCTGCGTTTAACACTATTTAAAGTATTGTTGCTATTGAAATTCTTGGTAAGTTTGTCAAACTATTTTGATAATCTGGCAAACCGATAAAATTATCAATGTGTTACAAACAGAATTGCTTAGCGCCCTAAATCTAATCAATAGTGTCCGTATTGCTCCACATAAATAACTCCCTAGGTAAATATTATATTAGCAGGTGAAATCATTACAAATGAGAATTCTTATCTAAGGAGAGGGACCATCAAATCAGATACAGGGACTAAAGAAAAAGAAGAAAGTAAGATTTCGTCTACAGAAATTGACATCGAAATCCCGGATATTAAAAAGGAGCATGCTGAACTACTTCACCAAACGACGGGTAAAACATTTTTTTAGTGTAGTTTTTTAATAATGTACTCGCATTCTTCAAATGAAATGGGAGTTTAAAAGGCGTATTGACCCTCCCGTTTAAATGTTGCTTAGTTTTGGGATGGGGGGGTTTAACGCGCTTGTCCACATTTTGGAAGGCCTTGTAGTCTATGATCAGAACTGACTTAGAATTTAAAACATTTAAAACTCTTTGTTTTGGTAACGATACTTATTGTAAATTTCGCAAAGCCTTGTCATGCTTAAGTTAAGCGATGTTAGGCTTATTATACCAGGATTAAATGGGCGTGTTTAAATATGAAGAATCAATATTTGTAGGTGATCATATATGTTTTTTTTTAATCGCCTTTTTGGCTTGCTTATAATTCATAGTCAAAACACTATTAATTAGAATACAAAATAATAATTTCTAACGTAATTTTATTTGCAATATGCAACAAGGTTTATTTGTTTATAAAATCGTTAACTACCTGCATCAAGGCAGTAGAGTGAAAGATACTCTATGTATCGCCCAGATTTTCTTAGCCTTTAAATTGTTGTTTAAAAATTCATTTAGAAACTTTGCTTGGAAAGTCTTTAGCTGTATTTGTCATTAATCTGTGTTTGGCAATCAGATCTGATAAGCCATGTTCATCCCCGCTATTCACCCCCCTTCTCCTTCCCCTCCTCGATACCTTCAGCCTCACAGCATACCCAATTAGAATGGAGGTTTAAATATTCTCTTCTCTTCTAGGTGCAGCGTTCATAGACACGAAAATATTTTCTTTGCAACAAGGGAAGATATTTAAGAAAGCAAAATATTTCCCTTGTTCTAAATGTGACAGAAAACTTACTTCTAAGTCTGGCCTTACTGCTCATTTACTCATACATACTAAAGAAAAACCTTTTTCATGTTCTTACTGTAACTATTCGTGTGCACAGAAGTCAAACTTAACTGCGCACGAGCGTACTCATATTAAAGATAAACCATTCTCTTGCTCTTTCTGTAATTATTCATGTTCAGTTAAGTCGTCCTTAGTAAGACACCACCTTACTCACAGTAAAGAAAAAACATTATCATGCTCTTATTGTAACTATTCATGTGCACTTAAGTCATACTTAACTTTACACATGCGCACGCATACCAAAGAAAAACCGTTTTCCTGCTCTGACTGTAACTATTCATGTTCACAGAAGTCACACTTAATTACACACGAGCGCACTCACACTAACGAAAAACCGTACTCGTGCTCTTACTGTAACTATTCATGTTCACTTAAAGCATCCCTAATTAGACACATTCTTAGTCACACAAAAGAAAAACCATTATCATGCCCGTACTGTAAATATTCTTGTACACTGAAGTCATACCTAGCTTTACACATGTTCACTCATTCTAATGAAAAACCGTTTTCATGCCCTTACTGTGAATATTCATGTTCCCGAAAATCACGCTTAGATATACACATTCGAACTCATACTAAAGAAAAACCATTCTCATGCCCTTATTGTAGCCATATTTGTTCTGAAAAGGCAAGCTTAATTGTGCACATTCGCACTCATACTAGAGAAAAACCATTCTCATGTTCTCACTGTAACTATTCATGTTCACAGAAATTCAACTTAATTTCACATGTCCGCACTCATACCAAAGAAAAGCCATATTCATGCTCTAACTGTAACTATTCGTGTTCACGGAAGTCTCACTTGACATTACACGCGCGCAATCATACTAAATAAAAACCATTATGATGTTCTTACCGTACTTATTAATGTTCACGTAATTCAGACCTAACCAGTTACGTTCGCTCAAGAAAAACCGTTTTGATGTTCTAAATGTAACTGTTCATGTTCATAAGATCACATGCTCATTCTCAAACACAAATAACCTCATAACCTAGAGTCACAACAGTGTAGCTATTTGCTGATCAAAGTCTTAAATTACTTCCTGCGATTTTTGGAGTACAACCATCTCCATTTGAAAACAAACTTATATATTTCTATACTTATCACAAAGGTGAAGGTTTATTCTGCAAGCATTTTGGACGCAAAATAACGTACATTTTTATTTTTATAGTCAATTTTCAATTAAGTAGCAGTCAGATATTTATAAATTTTATGTGTGTATTAGTTTAATCATTATATTAGGTTAATCATGATTTTTTTATTAATGTATTAGTGTATTACACTACTTTTTAAGCATTAGTTATTGTTCTTACTATTGATATAACTCGTATAGCCCCGCAGTGGCTTCACGGGTTTCGTGAAGTTTAAAGTCTCAGGCACTACGTAGTTGGAAACTAATGTTGACTGGATCGTAATATAATGCATCTGTTTTGCAGTTTTTCCTCGACGCACGTTTATCCATTTTATATACTTGCCCATTGTTTTGATGTTAACATTTTGCTTATTTGTGTGTATTTTTTCTTGTATCAAATGAATTCAATAAATAAATGTTTTCGTTATGGAACTGTTTCATGTCTTTTTACTTTATTTATTTGTGATATGAACGGTCTTTATTAATTTTTTTTATTATGTGGCGGCCACTTGTGCCGCATTAATTGCGCCACTGAACTCCGACCGAACACACTGGAAACCACGAAATACCTACAGTCAGTAGTTTCTACGGCCGCGCCGCCTCGTAAATAATAATTCCGCCACTTACGCGAAAGGCCTAGAACGTGTGGCTGTACCATACAAGTGCCCACAGAAGGTTCGAGCGATTTCGCAACTTTGCGTGAATTCACGGCATTACCTACCGTGAGATTAATTACTCGCCGCGAGTATAGAAGCAAGCGCTCGCTCGCTGAGTACCAGTTCAGTCTTCATTCATGGTTCGTCATTTACACATCGGGCAGTGATACAACTAAGTGCAGTGTAGTAACTCGTTACATGCCCTGGGGCATCAGCCCGCGCAGTCAACCGCAAGTGAACAACATTTGTCTAATGTGACACCAGGAACGTTTCCAGCACCTTCGAGGAACTTCACCAACCAACAACCGGCAACGAGCCAGCAACCGGCAACAAGCCAGCAACCACAACCAGCAACCAGCAACCGGCAACAAGCCAGCAACCACAACCAGCAACCAGCAACCGGCAACGAGCCAGCAACCGGCAACAAGCCAGCAACCACAACCAGCAACCACAACCGGCAACGAGCCAGCAACCAGCATCCTCATCGCCTCTCAAGGTTCCTTCCTGCGTCACGTGTGTGTACTCTCAAAGGCCACACAGCCGCCATACCTCGTCAACACGACGACGGTCGACCGCCTGGACCAAGGTCACTTCTACACCGCCATGGTGTAGAGCAACACGCCGGCTCCCTGAAGACCTGTGATCTTCACCGCCGTAGTCTCCTGACCTTCTTCACTCATCATTACACAGCAGGCACAATTGTCACTCCGCTCCGCTTCGACCTCGCTACGTAGCGCAACAATAAAGACTGACTCTCTGACAGACGCCTTTTTATTTCTCGTCCCGTCTCTGCCGATACGGCCCGATCCCTCAATTACATTAAACACACAGGAGGCCCTGATAAACTAATTCCCCCCAGGACCTGGTCATCTTTGGAGATGCTGTGTGGAGGATCTTTTTGAGGGAGGAATGAAAGGAGAGGAAGTTCTAGGAAGGTTAAAGGTATGAAGGGTGGGTAAGGTGGTTTTTTTTTACATAAACTCCACACAGGAGCCCTGAGGAGAATAATTTCCCTCTGGGCCTATGTCATCTGAGATGCTGTGTGGAGCTTCTTTTTCAGGAGAGGGGGGAATGAACTTTGGTTTCGAAGTGACCTATGTTGTAGGAAGGAGTAAACTCAGAGGCCAGCAAGTCGTTTCACAGCCACAGGGTCAACGTCTCCACAGATGGACGTAGGAAAGCATCCTTCCCACTGCGGTGTAAGGCGATGAGTCAAGAGAGTCCAGCTGGAGAGATCAAAACGTCTCCCTCAGCCAGTGTCTCCCGATCCCGCCCGTCACGCAGGTCGGCAAACGCTTCCACCGCAAAGTTCTAGACAAACCTCGCCCCACGAAGCCGGTGACTTTGATTACTGTCAGAACGTAGTAAACTGTTTGGGTGATCTATGGCAGGATATATGTTAACTACAATTGCATCAAAACAATTGAATAAAACAGAAAAAAGAAGTCACCAGTGGTTTACACAAAGCTTTTCGGCTCCTTATGTCTATCTTATTCGTCACACCCCCTTTGTTGTCTAGATGATGTAAATAGGTGAGTCCAAACCTGGAATACGAGTACAGTAAACACATAAGTCTCCCTCGCCATACATGATTGAACTCAATCCAGTTAATATATCACCGCATGAGAACTACAGGGCGATGTGTCAAGCAATTGTTAAACATTGGTGTAAAGTTCTATATTATTAGTCATCCTTGATTTTATACTTTATTCTTCCCCTTTGATGCAATTTTTTTCATTTGATACTAAAATCAGATTCCAGTAACATGGTCTATCGCCGTATAGTAAAATTAACGTAAAACAATATTTTTACTTTGTTATTTACCTGTCAAACTATATAACAAAGTTGAAGGAAGGTGAACGAAAAATATCAAAACCTGATTAAATTTTTTAATGACATACCCATTCCCTGTTTCATCAAATACCCCAAAAAATTATAAGCCGTTCAAATGTTTAGATTTCTTTGTATATTCCTCTTCATGAGGTGATACCACATTATCTGCACAGGGTCCCACCAATGCTAGCTTTGCCACTGCAAAGTTACATATTTAAAACTAATAAAGGGTCAAATTAAAAGTAATAATAAACTGCTCGTTCATAGATGGTACTATACGATTATTTTCAGAAAAATACTTTTCCCGAGATATAATTATTTGTGTCCGCCCGTACATACGCAATTCAATTGGTTTTGTACGTGTAATAACTCAATTCTTTCAAGAAACGCAAACAAACACCGTATTGGATTGATTCACCTATCTATACAATTCTATACATTTATACGCCTTTTGTAAAATTATTGTGTTTTTATACGGAAAAATCTATTTTTTATATCTATGTTCCGTATATACAGCCGCAAACAAATAATTCATCTTAATTAATCATCTTTTAGCGTAACTTGCCAAAAATCGTTTTTTCCTATAATAGTTAAATTAGCTCCATTTATGAACAAGCAGTTTATGTAGGTATAATTTAAACTTTTATTTAACGTTCATCAGGAACCATAATTTTACAACGACGGCTTTGGCAATTGTACCTTCATGCAATATTTATTATTTTATTTTTACTTATTTCAATATTTTTGTTTGTACATTACAAATGATTATATATGCAAGGTTATAAAATGATTAATATTTTATTCTACTACTCCATAAGTTGAGCTCTAGGCGCTCGAGTTTATGGGAGGAGTGATTACATGCAAAAAAATAATAATGTTCTAATGATATGTGTAAACAATTATCAAAGAACTTATGAAATACATATCTTACATAGGTACACAATTTAGAAAAAAATAGTTATATAAGGACAATAACAATACATATTTTTTAAAATATTAAATCTTACAGTTTTAGTAAGGATTAATTACATTAAGGGTACAATATACCATTATCCAATTTCAGGGACTTAATTTGTTTTTTGAATAATTTATATTTCAGTGTTTCTGTTACTGTTATTATCTTACACCTAATAATAATAATAATTTTAAATACATGTAGGATTACAAAAGATTTTTTAAATATTTATATTGAGGGATCAGTAGGATTTATAGGTTCAATTAGGAGTCGGTGAATTATTTTCCCAACTGGTCTCTGGTAGGTTGACATGTTGTTCTTTTATTGTTTTGTAATTATAATACTTATATAGTGCAATTGCATAACGTGGATTGACCAGATGATCATTTGGGAAGTGTGTGAAAGGGTTTAGTTTTTCCTGTGGGGAAAATTAAACCCGGACATTTAAATCTGGTGCGTAATAATAATTGGCTAATTTATATAGCGCCGTTTTCGTGGAAAATCACCTCAAGGGCGCTGTACCTAAATACAAATAGTGGTGCTGAGCCGTGGTCGTTCTAAGCATAGGGATGGCTATTAAACCGTAAGTTTTAAATCTATTGCTTATCTATCTGAGGGGTGAATTTTTTTAATAAAATATTCATTATAAATTTGATATAAGGCGTCTCTCTTACTTTTACAATTCTGTGATAGATGGTAGGTACATTAAATTCCCGAAATAACTCCGTAGTAGGGAAGTCGTATAGTTTCCTAAGGATGATTTTTATAATTATTCTTTGAATTATAATTATAGGCTGTAAGGGAGCCCCACCCAATATGTAATAAGGACTGAATTAATGCATGATAGACAATTCTGATAGTTTTCTTGTTTACAATATTTCGTATGTTTTTATAATTTACTTACCTAACTTAATATTTGTACCTATTTTTTTTCTTCTTCTTCTATTATGATAAAGAATAGTGTCTGCGGCGGGCGACGCATTTCATTTTCATAAATTAATCAACAGTTTTATTCCGATATAGATGAAATTTTGTACAGTTGACCTTCAAAACAAGAGGAAGGTCACTGTGAATTGTCTACACTCTACATGAAATTTAGAAAAATCACCCCACCCCCATCTTTTTCGAAATTAACAGTAATCTTCCTCTTATTTTGAACGTCAAGTATATAAAATGGCATCATGTTGTATCAGAATTTTGATACAACTTGATGCCATTTTATATACTTGACGTTCAAAATAAGAGGAAGATTACTGTCTACATCTAATTTCGAAAAAGTTTGTATAAGAATGTCTACATCTAATTTCAAAAAAGTTTAAAATCCCGGGTCACGCCGAGAACTTCAGCTAGACTTTTGGCAATATATAAAGAAGAGAATTTGTTGTGGGCAGGCGGTAGGCCTGGCCTTTTTTGGGTGCTTTCTGTATTCTAGAAGTGGCAACTTTAGATTAAAAAATATCGTATCTTCTATTGAAGCGTGATCTAATATTACCATCTAAATTTTCCATGTCTGAACAGGACTCAGATCAAACATAAAATTTAGAATTTCGGCCGTTGCAATTAAAATAAATATATAATGTCACCTTCCCTCTCTCCATAATTTGAAATGACGACCTTGAACACTATTAAAGAGTGAAAGCCAGAAAATAAGAAAAAGTACTTACTCTATTTTCGTTATTTATTTTTGGGTGTTGTGCACCTGTTCTAGCCAACGTTTCTGACAGCGTTACAGTGTCCATCATCAGGTCGGATGTGTCCAAAATAAATAACGAAAAACATTTGCAGGTAAAAAAACTAAAATCAGATCCAAAAAATACTCGATCCGGGCTGTGGGGTCCCATGGGCGAACATTACGTAAAAAATTGACGTTCAATCGGTGAACAGGCAGTTCATAAATAAAGTAGATAATAATTACAATGTCATAATAAACTAAAGAGATAATGTGAATGTTATGTTTAATTCGTTAACACATCCGCGCGCGGATTACAAAAATGCAAAATGTCCGATTTATTATCAGGGTTCAACCTACAGTCCGAAAAGAAATACTTAACAAAATGAAACGGGGTCACTCAGTTATAAAAACTCAGTTAATTTACACAGGTACATAAAATTACAAAAAAAAAACTACTGCGATAAAGGATACCTACTACCTTAATAAAAACACAAAATTACTTACAGAAAAACTAACTAAAATTAAAAATATTACAACGAGAGTCGAGAGACACAAATAGAAATACAAATAGTAGGTACTAATTATAATTAGCTCAATAATTATTACATATTTTTTTAGCAACAGCAGAGAATTGTTTTCTGAATTCGTATAAATACTCAATGAAAAGGTCTACTTCTGACACAATCTTATTTATATTCGACACATCTGCTTAAGAGAGCCAAAATAGGCGATACTATTTTTAAATAATATTGCCATCTTATTGGAAAAATTACCCCGTAACAAATCTTTCTGATTAAATATTCTGATCTTAAAAGCAGGTAATTAGGTACTTTTATTTTTCTAGATACAAAAAGACCTTAAATTATTTTTGTTATATTGAATACCTAACTTTGTGAGGGTTGATATAGTTCGGGGTGGTTTTATTTTTAACTCTCAGTTTCTGTTCACATTTTTATGTGTTTATTTTATATCACGATTTCGTAGTTAACTTTTTGATAGGTATGAGGCAGGCCATGTCAAGAGTCGGAATAACAGAGTATAAGTATGATACTGCGAATGAATGTAAATGGAGCAAGGAGTGTACGCCAAGACCGAAATGTTTGGTGGTCCATCGTCTCTTCCCGAGAAACGGAAGATGATGCACTAAAATAAATGTGA
This sequence comes from Limnephilus rhombicus, assembly GCA_929108145.2. Lineage (NCBI taxonomy): Eukaryota > Metazoa > Arthropoda > Insecta > Trichoptera > Limnephilidae > Limnephilus > Limnephilus rhombicus. The sequence goes on along the minus strand of OV815290.1, from coordinate 31,874,625 downwards.
TTTTAATTACGTAGTTGATTAAAATTAAAAATAATTTGACGAACAGCGGATAATAATCTGACTTGACCTAATACCAGAAGGATGTTTAATGGTAGTTTAAATTAAATATTAATTTAACATTACATTTTATAAGTTGAAATACATATCAAAGCGCAAAGCTAGATCAAACTACGGAAGCGAGGTAGAGAAGGAACATCTGGATCAACTGAATAACTTAGGTGCAATAAAGTTTCACCTCGGAGCCGAGGATGATCTCTGGTAATTGTTTATATATCGTACATATATTTTTTTTATGACCTTCCACTTCCGAGCACCTTGAACCGCATCTAATGAGTTTTTCTTATGTGAGTTTTTAAGTGTTCCTTTGTAGAAAATGAAAAGTTACAGTTGGCACATGAAAAAGGTTTTTCTCCACTGTGCGAAAACGAGTGAATTTTTAATTTTCCCTTTGTAGAACATGAATAGTTGCAGTCAAGGCATGAAAGGGGTTTTTCTCCACTATGCACAAACATGTCAATTTTTAGTTGTCGCTTTGTAGTACATGAATAGTCGGGAAAAGAAATTGGTTTAATTTCACTGTGGGTAAACATGTGAATTTTTAGTTGTGTCTTTGCAGAACATGAATATTTGCAGTTATAGCACGAAAAGGGTTTTTCTCCACTGTGTTTACACATATGAATTTTCAGTTGTCCCTTTGTAGTACATGAATAGTTGCAGTCGGGACATTTCAAAGGTTTTTCTCCACTGTGGGTAAACATGTGACATTTTAGATTTTCCTTCTTGTAACAAGAATAGTTACAATCGGGACATAAAAAAGGTTTATCTCCACTGTGGGTAAACATGTGAATTTTTAGTTGTCCCTTTGTAGTACATGAATAGTTGCAGTCGGGACATGAAAAAGGTTTTTCTCCACTATGGGTAAACATGTGACGTTTTAGGTTTGCATTTGTGTAACAAGAATAGTTGCAGTCGGGACATGAGAAAGGTTTATCTCCACTGTGGTTAAACATGTGAATTTTTAGTTGTCCCTTTGTAGTACATGAATAGTTGCAGTCAGGACATTTCAAAGGTTTTTCTCCTCTATGGGTAAACACGTGATGTTTTAGATTTCCCTTCGTGTAACATGAATAGTTGCAATCGGGACATGAGAAAGGTTTTTCTCCACTGTGTGCATACTTGTGAATTTTTAGTTGTCCCTTTGTAGAACATGAATAGTCGCAGTCGGGACATTTAAAAGGTTTTTCTCTACTATGGGTAAACATGTGACGTTTGAGATCTCCCTTTGTAGAACATGAATAGTTGCAGTCGGGACATTTCAAAAGTTTTTCTCCACTATGGGTAAACATGTGACGTTTTAGATCTCCTTTTGCCGAACATGAATAGTTGCAATCGGGACACGAGAAAGGTTTTTCTCCAGTATGAGTGCGCGAGTGCAGTTCTATCCCTGACTTACGAGAGCAGGAATAGTTGCAATCGGGACATGAGAAAGGTTTTTCGCCACTATGGGTGCGCGAGTGCAGTTCTAACCTTGACTTATAAGAGCAGGAAAAGTCACAATGGAGACAATATAATCTTTTTTTCCCAGGATGCGTCTTCAGGTTTGATAAAAGGTCTGAAAAAAATCACGCATAAAGCTTCTTAAGTATATAACAGTAAGCAACAACAAAAAAAACGGAAAATCAAAACTGCCAACAAATTTTTAACTTTCAGACAAAAATCGGTATTACCTGCTGCCTGGGTAATTCTTTCAGATCGCTCTATGCATTCCTTTTTATCATCCGGGAGGTCTATATTGATCTCCGTATAAGGAATTCCCCTTCCAAATTCTACTCCGGGTCCTGATTCTGCCTTGATGGTAACAGTCTCTTCATCAATGCTACCTGGAGAAATAAAACAACAATACGTTTATTGGTTTACAAAAACGAAAATCCTATTACATTCAAAATTACAAAATTATTGTACATACTCGTAAAACAAAACATATTGCTCACATTAAATAACTTTAAATCGTAATATTTCCGATTGAAAAAACCACTGAATAACATCGTAGAAGTGGTAATTTGGAAAAAAAAGTGACCCAGATGTCTGCTTCAAGGATCGATACTTCAAGGAAAACCTCAAATCCTTTAGCACCTGAACTCACTCAGAGCAAAGTTTTGTTGTTTACTTTTGCATATTATTTTTATTTTTACAATTTGGGAGACGGGAATAGAAACAGCCGCCAACCAACCAACTTTCTTCAGGTTTATGCTTTCATCAGATATACGGCAATATGTATATCTGATGAAAGCAAGCTCGCATCTATGTGATGCAACTGAAAGAATCGTACTACCGAGGTATGTACCGTCTCGCTCGTTTCCAGGTATATGCAATAAATCATTAACTCGGCAAAATAGCGAATTTACCAGTCTTTGTTATATTATTAACCAGGATTTATATAGTTTGAAGTTAATTAAATATTTCACTTCACAAAGGTACGAGCACCCGTCTCGCTCATTTTCACTTGTTATTTTGTTACCATACATATATAATAATTTGTTATCACGATATTTCAGCGACTTTAAACATTCTGCATTATATTGCAAATCACTGTCAAATTATCTCCATATACACCTATCCATGCATCCATACTGGGAATAGTTTTTAAATTTAATAATATATTACGGGAACACTTTTCGCTAATCCACATACAACCAACATTTAATTATGTTTGATTTACCTTGTGATAATGGCAACCTTTCAGGTATATACTGTAACTTGAATATAATTGATGATCTGAATATAATAAATAAAAAACTATAATTGGGGCTCTTACAACCTAAAAATTATACACCAGAACATTAGAAGCATTTCAAAACTTGACGATTTCCTCATTTTTTTTAGATCAATTTAATTGCGCATTCGATGTCAAAATTTTAACGGAATGCTGGGTAAATAAAGAGTATACCTCCAAAATGATTCACAATTACTCAGAATATCACACAAGTATAAATTTAAATAAATCCAGTGGAATTGTAATCTACATTAGAAACGGTCTACAAGCACAGGTCGACGAAATTTTACTACCACAAGCAAACTGTATGAAAATCGTATTGAACAATGACTTATGTATTTTCGCAATCTATAATCACCCTCATTCCAAAATATTGACACTTTTTTGAATTCTTTACAATCAATCATCAACAGTTCAAAACAATTAGAACGGCAAATCATTTTAGGAGATTTAAATATTAATACGACTCCTGAGTACCACCGTCAATCCGAAGATTATCTATGTCTGCTAGCGGAAAATGGGTTCATACAGACAATTAACAGCCCTACCCGAGAACAGGGTACAAGTAAATCTTGTCTAGACCATATTAACGTTAAAAAAATTAAACATATCGAATCATTTGTTATCCACACCTCAATTTCTGACCACTACACTACAGCTCTCTGCTTTAAAAATAAACCTCCCACTGCAGCCAAAATTAAATACATACCTCGAATAAACTACTTCAACCTACTTGAGGACTTAAATTCAGAAAAATTGGAAAACGTTCTAGACCAAAAGGATCCTGATTTAGCAATGACGAAATTCATCACCAAGTTACACGATTACATATCTAAACATACTAGTAATAAACTCATATCTAACAAGCAATTAAAACTCACGCCATGGATCACCCCTGGCCTTGTCAAATCAATCTACAGGAGGAATCAACTCCACAAAACGGCAAATAGGAGCCCAGAGAATATTATATTACAAACTCGCTATAAAAAATATAGGAACTTGTGTAAAAAAATTATTATATCAACTAAAGAAAACTACTTTAAAAAAATTATTTACGAAACCAACTATACGGCAAAAACGCTATGGGAAGCTTATCGTATTATAACTAAAACCAAAATCAATAAATCATCTGAAATTAAATCATTGAACATTGATAACACTATCACGTCAGATCCAAAAAAGATAGTAAATTTGCAAATAACTATTTCGCGTCAGTGGGAACCATACTGTCAAAAAAAAATCTTGATAAAAATAACACAACTGAAACTGATCTTGCTAAGATAACTGGCTGTAATCTCAGTCATAAAATAGATAACATTCGAACTACATCACAAGAAGTGATGAAAACAATTGACGAACTTAAGTCATCCAATGCGTGTGGCACAGATAAGATCTCTTCAAACCTGTTAAAAAATATAAAATCTGCCATAGCATCACCGATATCGTTCATTTGTAATCTAAGCTTTAACTCCCTAATTCCCTAATCATTTAAAACAATCAATTGTTATTTTACATCACAAAAATGGGGATAAATCACAGATTAGCAACTACCGACCAGTTTCTTTGATCAACTCTGTGTCTAAAATTATTGAGAAGATTGTTAAGAATCGGCTCAGCCTATACCTAGAAAACAATAACATCCTTTCCAATAGTCAATACGGTTTCCGTACAGGTTTAGGCACTGAAAATGCCATTGCTAAATTGACAAAATTTATCTCTAATAACATAGATAGAGGTAGAAAATGCATTGCGCTCTTCCTGGATCTAGCAAAAGCATTCGACACTATCTCACACAAAATTCTGAAGAATAAACTACAGCGCATCGGTATACCAGGTCAACTCTTCAATTGGTTGTGTAGCTATTTAGATAACAGGAGCCAAAGAGTGCTCATCAACGACACTATAAGCGATTCAGCTAATATTAAATTCGGTGTACCCCAAGGAAGTACTTTAGAACCACTTCTATTCAATATATATATATATAAATGATCTATGTAACAGTTCCTTTGCCGACCATATTATCACCTTTGCTGATGATACAGTCTTACTATTTGAAGACAAAAGCTGGAATGTTGTTCACAGTAAAGCAGAAGTAGGTTTAAACAAGGTCAAACAATGGTTAGACAATAATCTCCTCACACTTAACCTAGATAAAACCAAATTCATTCGTTTCAGAGCAACACAAGCAGGAGAACCAAATGAAATACACAACATCATTATTCACCATTGTATTGACCGAACCACATGTAAATGCTTAAACTTAAAATGTGTGGAAAGTATAAAATATCTAGGAATTATCATAGATAAGTCACTGAGATGGGACGAACATAAAGTCTCAACTTCCACAAAGATTAGAAAACTTACTCATCTAATCATGTCTGTTAGAAATATTCTTTGCGTAAAAGATCTGAAAGAAATTATAAAAGAAAATAAAATAATTAAATTAACTAAATAAAATATCATACTTCACATCTTTTTCCAACCTGACTTCACTGAAATCTAATCTAACCTAATATATACTCTTCTGGACGATTATTTACCTACCTTGACAAAAATTCTAGCATTCATAAAAAAAATTATAGATTAACATATTTAAATCTTACTTCTTAGTATTTTATATTTTATAGTATTTTATTTTTAACTTCTTTACATTTTCTTTTTTAAAATCCTTCAAAATGTATGTATGTATATGTGTGTTTGTATGTATTTATATGTATTTAAGTGTGTATATATGTATTTGTGTATGTATATGCATATGTATGTGTATGTGCTTACGTATTTATATATCTTGTTATATTTACCTTAAATATTTTTATCTTTTTTCTTTCTCTTGTTTCTAATATCTTATAATTTCTATTTCAAACCTATATTTTGTTCTAGTTCTCACACTGTATAACTTATATCATGTATGATTACCTTAACACGGGCATTAGCCTAGTATGGTAATCAAGATAAAAACATAAAAGTGTACTTTTAAAAATTGTATGAAATAAAAAAAAATAAATAAATAATGTATCATGCCTTGTGTAACTCACTGCTAGAATATGCATCCTTGGGATGGGGCGGCTGTTCCAAAACAATAATTGATCCCCTAGCAAAAGCACAAAAATCACTTTTAAGGGTCATCCTTAAGAAACCATTTAGGTATCCCAGTGAGCTATTATTTGAAGAGATACGAGTTCTTGATGTACGGCAACTATACATAAGAAAAATTATTTTACATACACAAAAACACCGACACCTCTATCCATCCATCGATCATCACCACAACACCCGTCATGCAGGGAGGAATCCAGTAATTCCACCTACTACAAACACATCACATGCACAAAGACAATACTCCTACTTAAGGCCTAAATTGTTCAACTTCATACCCGATGCTTGGAAACTGAAAAATACAAGCATTTTATGGAAATGGGTTAGCAATTGGCTTCTGGATATGAGGAGAGTCGAGAGCGAACATATGCTAACACAATCTCACATACCTAATATGTACTAAAAAGTTTATGTTAATGCATAAAAATAAAACTTTTGCTCTGTTTTTTGATCCGTGAAAAATAACGACTGGTCTATGATTCTTGTAAAATAACGACTAGACATTTCAAAAATAAGTTTTGTAAATTTCTATATTAATACATTGTAAATTCATATTTATATATTCGGGTTTATAAATGGGTAATTTCTTTTACTTAGGAAAATCTAAAAATAACAGTACATTTATTAAAATCCCTCTGAACCATTTGTTTGCCCAGTTTCGGGCGGGAATCGCTCGCGTTCAAATGAAGTTCGATAACAATCTTGCAAGATAAAGCTTTATTTTTTATTATACTTATTGTAAATTGGTATACATTTATAGACATTTTATGTTATTTTGTATTTATATATCCGACTAGCAAAAATTTTTTTGCGAAATTTTATATTACGTTCTACGGTTGGTGAGATACGGTACAGTACGTAACGTATGCCGATCCTCTCCACTAAAGAAGTGCTCGCGCCGCCACTGGATACAGTAATACGCCGTAAGTAAGTAGTTAGGTAATATATGAGACAGACAGCGTATCGCGTGATCTAGTGCGATGTGCAGCAATTTTAACAGTGGCGACACGTGACAGAAAACTTTTTCTGATTGTTCTAATTGAAAAAAATATATTATAGTATGACGGCAAAATGACAATTTAAGCTTTTTACTCTAAATAAGCTCAGGAATCCCTGCTTAAACTCATTTGGGTACGTTCTGTTACAACCTGTAAACTTAAAAAAAAACATATTATGTAGGTATGTCTAACCTATATGGTTTCCCCAGGACAACTATTAGGTAACTTTCAGCCTAAGACATGAGATATTATATTTGAGATATATCTTTTATTCTGCAGATACCTAACATCGCGTCAAAAGATATTATCTAACCATTGCTAAAAAATAATAATTATTAGGTATCATAAGCGTCGTAAAAGATAAAGTGCTGAAATTTATTAAATTTCTCCAAGTTTCATGTAGTGACGTCACGTGCCCAAATAATGAAAATTTTACTAACATCATTTACTAAAATCTATCCCCACGATTTTTTCCAAGTCGTTATGAAAGCCGTGCAAGTGGCCTATTGCATCAAGCGTCGACGACACGGGGCGAGTTTACAAGCTACTATGTGGGAAATTCACTGTCTGTTAGTTAACTCGCCCAGTGTCAACGTGTTACTTGCTAAAGCCTCGATGACACACGGCTAGTTTACAAGCTACTATCTACCAAGTTTAAAAGCGGTAAAATCGGCGAATGAGATTGTCATGATGACACACAAAACTGTCCACTCGCTCAGAAGCGTAGAAAACTGAGGCCGCTGCTAGCGCCACTTACAAGAATAACGACGCCTGCGTGAACTAATTCTTCAGAATGTTTGACAGTCGAAATCAGCTGTTTATCGGAAGCCATATTGGAAACAAAAATAAACCAATGACGAGCAAGTGGAGCAAGCGTGTAAGCGAGTAAAGTTGACGACCTTTCAACTTTTTTTCGCAGATTGTCAACAATCTGCTAGTTGCTGCTAGTTAGCAAGTGACACGATGACACTGAGCGAGTTTAAGTACTAACAGATAGTGAATTTCCCAGATAGTAGCTTGTAAACTAGCCGTGTGTCATTGAGGCTTAACTAGCAGTGACTAGCAGATTGTTGACAATCTACGAACAAAAAGTTGAAAGGTCATCAACACTCGCCTACACGTTTGCTCGTGATTGGTTTATTTATGTTTCCAACGTGGCTTCCGATTAGCAGCTGATTTCAACTGTCAAACACCTGAAGAATTAGTTCACGCAGGCGTCGTTATTCTTGTTACTGACGCTAGCAGCGGCCTCAGTCTACGTTTCTGAGCGAGTGGACAGTTTTGTGTGTCATCATGAAAATCTCACTCGCCGATTTACCCGCTTTTAAACATAGTAGATATAATAATAATAATAAGCCTTTTTATTCTGGACTTCTGTTAGGTATGTATTAGACATGATCTTATTTGTTATAGTATATCCCGAAGCTCAGTTTGCCTCTTGGCATAGGCCTCCTCTAACATTTTCCATTGGGACCTGTCACGCGCTACTCTTCTCCATTGATGTCCAGCAGTGAGTTTTAGGTCATCTTCCCATCTCATGTGTTGACGTCCTCTACTTCTCTTGCCATCTCTGGGATACCAGTCAGTGACATTTTTGCACCATTTCTCTTGTGGATCGCGTATCCACAAGAGAAATGGTGCAAAAATGTCACCAACATAGTAGATAGTAGCGTGTAAACTCGCCCGGTGTCATCGACTCTTTAGCAATACAAAAAAATCGTTATGTACTACTTTGCATACACAAATGATTTCAAAAGTTTGTCATGCAAGATGGCTGCCAACTGCCAGATAATTTCTAGATATTATTTGGCTTCTATGCCATTCATACAAATTCGCACTAATGCTCTGTCCAGACCTTTTTATATTCAAGTATCCTACTGACAAGCGTCCACTGGAAAAAAATCAATGCTGACAGGTATGTAAGTTAGTGCAGCATCTGGTTAACTATCTGCAGTTGTTCTTTATCTATGGAAGAATTTATTTGACGGCTGTTGAGAGTGTTGACCTGTGCGCCAATATCTGCCCCGTTTTCTGCATTAATGTTGCGTTAATTACTTATTGAGTTATTTGCATGTTTTGAAAGAGTACTATGCCAGTAGAATGTTGAATTTAATATTTCTAATTTGAATTTACTATTTCTGCTCAACTACTTCCGATGTTAGGTTATATTCCTCGTCATTGAAACACGTTGACATTGAAACTGCACTTTTCCGTGTACGTCCAATGACGTTACATACTGTATTAGACGAGGACGAGAAATCTCAAATTGGGAAGACAAAGGCAAGACAATTGCACCGGTCTCGATATCTACTTTAGTACTAAACTGCTACGCGTCGAGTAAGGTTGCGTCTTACCAGTAAGTAAATTGCATTTTAAAAAGTACAAGTACACGCAAATTACTTAATATTATCGATTATTATAAATATTACAATTAATTTTCATATTTCCCGCTCGTGGTTTTACACGTCATTAGGGAAAATTCAAGTCCTACTAAAGTAAAGGGTCTGGACGCGCAACAACCAAATTTCTGTTGCTTAGTAAACTTCACTGTTTTAAATAAGACTAATCAGCCTAAACGCTATGTTTATTTGTTTGCTTGCGGTAAAACAACACATAAATCAGTAGTTCTAACAAGTATTGATGACAATCGCCACCATTTGAATACTGTTGTTGCCCTATTGTATTTATAGTATAGCTCGAGCTCGACATATCAAACTCCGGCAGGCAGCCGGACCGCGTATTTACAATCCCTACCGCGTTTCAGTCGCGTTAAATTTTCATTATCAAAATTGAAATATTTAGAAATAAAATTATTAATTTCTAAAATACAGATTGGAAAGATTATTTTATCTAGATTTTAGAACAATTTTTGTTTTTGTAAAGTGATAAAAAATTATCAATATAGAGGTGTATTTATAATATATGGGAATAATATTAAAATTTAAATATTTAGAAATAAAATTATTAATTTCTAATATACACATCAGAAATATTATTTTATCTAGATTTTAGAACAATTTTTGTTTTTGCAATGTGATAAAAAATAACCAATATAGAGGTATATTTAAAATGTAAATTGTCGTTACAGCGACTGAATCGGTATAGGTTTTGTAAATACGCATTTTGTAAATATTTATCATTTCCGAAGATTGCAACTCGTACTTATTATTGTCTAACTGACAGAATGTGATTTTTTTCTTTTAAAAATGCGTATATCATCGTCGTAATTAACATGGCGGTCCTTGAAAAATGACATATCGCGTTTTTTAAATAAAAAAAAATAAATTAAAACGCAATATTTCTCAATTCCGGTTACTGGATTACTTATTACTAACCATTATCTACCTAGTACAATTTGTTTTAATTTTTTAAATTGTGTTTTGAGCGTGGACTCGATAGGGAAATATTGCGACCCCGGATAGGATATATTTGAACTGAAAATCAAAAAACAGACAAACAATCATACAACGGCGTCCTCCCGGCCAAATGAAGGTCACGAGTTCGTATCTCGATCGCAAATTTAACTTTCAACTTTTTTGTACGTTTCCCTCAATTGTTTCGAGATGAAATTATTAAAACCGTCCAAAAAAAGTATAATCTGACGTTATAAATAGCCTAGCTACTGTACGGTTGAAATTAAAGTACCCGGCTTCGAATACATCTCTGACGCACCTTCTGCAAAACCATCTTTGTACTTGAAGTTTGTTAAAAAAACTACCTTTGTAATAGAACATAAACTAAGCAAGTAGCCTATAATGCCAAAATATGGCGCCACCTACATTAACAGCTAGCGTGAGGTGCATCAACTGACAGGCGTAAGTACTATTGGATTGTAATTCTGTGAATCTCTCCGTGTACGGAGAGTAACTGGTATGGAGAGTAACTGGCAGTTGTGAATTATCATACCAAATACCAAGCGTCTATATATTATATATGACTGTCGCGGTTACCTTGTCCCGGTGACTAGCTGTCACTGGATTGCCTGAAATTATTTTTCCGATGAACCGGTTATTTTTGGAAACAGTTCCTTTCGGATTTATAAAATGGTCACCAACACTTAAACTGGGCGTAGCCGAACCAAAAGCCAATCAGATTGGGGTTAAAGGAAAAGAATTTTATCGTTTGAAATAAAATCACTTCCTTTATTAGTATATTTTTGATATCGGATTGTAATCCGATATCAAAAATCTTCCCCCTTCTTGGTTTTGGACAGCCTTGCTTTGTCTTTATTATTATCAAATATGATATACATTATGTTTAAGTAATTCTTTTCCATATTAGAATGACGAAATGCTGCAACTTATTTGCTACTCAGTTTTCAGAGAACTCCGCTGTTAGTTAATTGCTATCACAGCGGTGCCATGGACCTTCCTAATCCGGAGAGTGTCACCTTCAAGATGGAGCCAGGGACTGGGGAAGAAGGCGGAGGTGAAATACCGGTTACAGAAGTTGAGGTGCCGGACATGACGAAGAAATCTTTAGAACATTCCAGGAGAACATATCAGACGGCAGGTAAGAAAAAATGCTGCGAGATTCATGTGTGTTTTCGGTAACTGCGTTAATTTTTTTTCATTTGCATCGGGGATACTTCTTTGCCCTGCGTTTAACACTATTTAAAGTATTGTTGCTATTGAAATTCTTGGTAAGTTTGTCAAACTATTTTGATAATCTGGCAAACCGATAAAATTATCAATGTGTTACAAACAGAATTGCTTAGCGCCCTAAATCTAATCAATAGTGTCCGTATTGCTCCACATAAATAACTCCCTAGGTAAATATTATATTAGCAGGTGAAATCATTACAAATGAGAATTCTTATCTAAGGAGAGGGACCATCAAATCAGATACAGGGACTAAAGAAAAAGAAGAAAGTAAGATTTCGTCTACAGAAATTGACATCGAAATCCCGGATATTAAAAAGGAGCATGCTGAACTACTTCACCAAACGACGGGTAAAACATTTTTTTAGTGTAGTTTTTTAATAATGTACTCGCATTCTTCAAATGAAATGGGAGTTTAAAAGGCGTATTGACCCTCCCGTTTAAATGTTGCTTAGTTTTGGGATGGGGGGGTTTAACGCGCTTGTCCACATTTTGGAAGGCCTTGTAGTCTATGATCAGAACTGACTTAGAATTTAAAACATTTAAAACTCTTTGTTTTGGTAACGATACTTATTGTAAATTTCGCAAAGCCTTGTCATGCTTAAGTTAAGCGATGTTAGGCTTATTATACCAGGATTAAATGGGCGTGTTTAAATATGAAGAATCAATATTTGTAGGTGATCATATATGTTTTTTTTTAATCGCCTTTTTGGCTTGCTTATAATTCATAGTCAAAACACTATTAATTAGAATACAAAATAATAATTTCTAACGTAATTTTATTTGCAATATGCAACAAGGTTTATTTGTTTATAAAATCGTTAACTACCTGCATCAAGGCAGTAGAGTGAAAGATACTCTATGTATCGCCCAGATTTTCTTAGCCTTTAAATTGTTGTTTAAAAATTCATTTAGAAACTTTGCTTGGAAAGTCTTTAGCTGTATTTGTCATTAATCTGTGTTTGGCAATCAGATCTGATAAGCCATGTTCATCCCCGCTATTCACCCCCCTTCTCCTTCCCCTCCTCGATACCTTCAGCCTCACAGCATACCCAATTAGAATGGAGGTTTAAATATTCTCTTCTCTTCTAGGTGCAGCGTTCATAGACACGAAAATATTTTCTTTGCAACAAGGGAAGATATTTAAGAAAGCAAAATATTTCCCTTGTTCTAAATGTGACAGAAAACTTACTTCTAAGTCTGGCCTTACTGCTCATTTACTCATACATACTAAAGAAAAACCTTTTTCATGTTCTTACTGTAACTATTCGTGTGCACAGAAGTCAAACTTAACTGCGCACGAGCGTACTCATATTAAAGATAAACCATTCTCTTGCTCTTTCTGTAATTATTCATGTTCAGTTAAGTCGTCCTTAGTAAGACACCACCTTACTCACAGTAAAGAAAAAACATTATCATGCTCTTATTGTAACTATTCATGTGCACTTAAGTCATACTTAACTTTACACATGCGCACGCATACCAAAGAAAAACCGTTTTCCTGCTCTGACTGTAACTATTCATGTTCACAGAAGTCACACTTAATTACACACGAGCGCACTCACACTAACGAAAAACCGTACTCGTGCTCTTACTGTAACTATTCATGTTCACTTAAAGCATCCCTAATTAGACACATTCTTAGTCACACAAAAGAAAAACCATTATCATGCCCGTACTGTAAATATTCTTGTACACTGAAGTCATACCTAGCTTTACACATGTTCACTCATTCTAATGAAAAACCGTTTTCATGCCCTTACTGTGAATATTCATGTTCCCGAAAATCACGCTTAGATATACACATTCGAACTCATACTAAAGAAAAACCATTCTCATGCCCTTATTGTAGCCATATTTGTTCTGAAAAGGCAAGCTTAATTGTGCACATTCGCACTCATACTAGAGAAAAACCATTCTCATGTTCTCACTGTAACTATTCATGTTCACAGAAATTCAACTTAATTTCACATGTCCGCACTCATACCAAAGAAAAGCCATATTCATGCTCTAACTGTAACTATTCGTGTTCACGGAAGTCTCACTTGACATTACACGCGCGCAATCATACTAAATAAAAACCATTATGATGTTCTTACCGTACTTATTAATGTTCACGTAATTCAGACCTAACCAGTTACGTTCGCTCAAGAAAAACCGTTTTGATGTTCTAAATGTAACTGTTCATGTTCATAAGATCACATGCTCATTCTCAAACACAAATAACCTCATAACCTAGAGTCACAACAGTGTAGCTATTTGCTGATCAAAGTCTTAAATTACTTCCTGCGATTTTTGGAGTACAACCATCTCCATTTGAAAACAAACTTATATATTTCTATACTTATCACAAAGGTGAAGGTTTATTCTGCAAGCATTTTGGACGCAAAATAACGTACATTTTTATTTTTATAGTCAATTTTCAATTAAGTAGCAGTCAGATATTTATAAATTTTATGTGTGTATTAGTTTAATCATTATATTAGGTTAATCATGATTTTTTTATTAATGTATTAGTGTATTACACTACTTTTTAAGCATTAGTTATTGTTCTTACTATTGATATAACTCGTATAGCCCCGCAGTGGCTTCACGGGTTTCGTGAAGTTTAAAGTCTCAGGCACTACGTAGTTGGAAACTAATGTTGACTGGATCGTAATATAATGCATCTGTTTTGCAGTTTTTCCTCGACGCACGTTTATCCATTTTATATACTTGCCCATTGTTTTGATGTTAACATTTTGCTTATTTGTGTGTATTTTTTCTTGTATCAAATGAATTCAATAAATAAATGTTTTCGTTATGGAACTGTTTCATGTCTTTTTACTTTATTTATTTGTGATATGAACGGTCTTTATTAATTTTTTTTATTATGTGGCGGCCACTTGTGCCGCATTAATTGCGCCACTGAACTCCGACCGAACACACTGGAAACCACGAAATACCTACAGTCAGTAGTTTCTACGGCCGCGCCGCCTCGTAAATAATAATTCCGCCACTTACGCGAAAGGCCTAGAACGTGTGGCTGTACCATACAAGTGCCCACAGAAGGTTCGAGCGATTTCGCAACTTTGCGTGAATTCACGGCATTACCTACCGTGAGATTAATTACTCGCCGCGAGTATAGAAGCAAGCGCTCGCTCGCTGAGTACCAGTTCAGTCTTCATTCATGGTTCGTCATTTACACATCGGGCAGTGATACAACTAAGTGCAGTGTAGTAACTCGTTACATGCCCTGGGGCATCAGCCCGCGCAGTCAACCGCAAGTGAACAACATTTGTCTAATGTGACACCAGGAACGTTTCCAGCACCTTCGAGGAACTTCACCAACCAACAACCGGCAACGAGCCAGCAACCGGCAACAAGCCAGCAACCACAACCAGCAACCAGCAACCGGCAACAAGCCAGCAACCACAACCAGCAACCAGCAACCGGCAACGAGCCAGCAACCGGCAACAAGCCAGCAACCACAACCAGCAACCACAACCGGCAACGAGCCAGCAACCAGCATCCTCATCGCCTCTCAAGGTTCCTTCCTGCGTCACGTGTGTGTACTCTCAAAGGCCACACAGCCGCCATACCTCGTCAACACGACGACGGTCGACCGCCTGGACCAAGGTCACTTCTACACCGCCATGGTGTAGAGCAACACGCCGGCTCCCTGAAGACCTGTGATCTTCACCGCCGTAGTCTCCTGACCTTCTTCACTCATCATTACACAGCAGGCACAATTGTCACTCCGCTCCGCTTCGACCTCGCTACGTAGCGCAACAATAAAGACTGACTCTCTGACAGACGCCTTTTTATTTCTCGTCCCGTCTCTGCCGATACGGCCCGATCCCTCAATTACATTAAACACACAGGAGGCCCTGATAAACTAATTCCCCCCAGGACCTGGTCATCTTTGGAGATGCTGTGTGGAGGATCTTTTTGAGGGAGGAATGAAAGGAGAGGAAGTTCTAGGAAGGTTAAAGGTATGAAGGGTGGGTAAGGTGGTTTTTTTTTACATAAACTCCACACAGGAGCCCTGAGGAGAATAATTTCCCTCTGGGCCTATGTCATCTGAGATGCTGTGTGGAGCTTCTTTTTCAGGAGAGGGGGGAATGAACTTTGGTTTCGAAGTGACCTATGTTGTAGGAAGGAGTAAACTCAGAGGCCAGCAAGTCGTTTCACAGCCACAGGGTCAACGTCTCCACAGATGGACGTAGGAAAGCATCCTTCCCACTGCGGTGTAAGGCGATGAGTCAAGAGAGTCCAGCTGGAGAGATCAAAACGTCTCCCTCAGCCAGTGTCTCCCGATCCCGCCCGTCACGCAGGTCGGCAAACGCTTCCACCGCAAAGTTCTAGACAAACCTCGCCCCACGAAGCCGGTGACTTTGATTACTGTCAGAACGTAGTAAACTGTTTGGGTGATCTATGGCAGGATATATGTTAACTACAATTGCATCAAAACAATTGAATAAAACAGAAAAAAGAAGTCACCAGTGGTTTACACAAAGCTTTTCGGCTCCTTATGTCTATCTTATTCGTCACACCCCCTTTGTTGTCTAGATGATGTAAATAGGTGAGTCCAAACCTGGAATACGAGTACAGTAAACACATAAGTCTCCCTCGCCATACATGATTGAACTCAATCCAGTTAATATATCACCGCATGAGAACTACAGGGCGATGTGTCAAGCAATTGTTAAACATTGGTGTAAAGTTCTATATTATTAGTCATCCTTGATTTTATACTTTATTCTTCCCCTTTGATGCAATTTTTTTCATTTGATACTAAAATCAGATTCCAGTAACATGGTCTATCGCCGTATAGTAAAATTAACGTAAAACAATATTTTTACTTTGTTATTTACCTGTCAAACTATATAACAAAGTTGAAGGAAGGTGAACGAAAAATATCAAAACCTGATTAAATTTTTTAATGACATACCCATTCCCTGTTTCATCAAATACCCCAAAAAATTATAAGCCGTTCAAATGTTTAGATTTCTTTGTATATTCCTCTTCATGAGGTGATACCACATTATCTGCACAGGGTCCCACCAATGCTAGCTTTGCCACTGCAAAGTTACATATTTAAAACTAATAAAGGGTCAAATTAAAAGTAATAATAAACTGCTCGTTCATAGATGGTACTATACGATTATTTTCAGAAAAATACTTTTCCCGAGATATAATTATTTGTGTCCGCCCGTACATACGCAATTCAATTGGTTTTGTACGTGTAATAACTCAATTCTTTCAAGAAACGCAAACAAACACCGTATTGGATTGATTCACCTATCTATACAATTCTATACATTTATACGCCTTTTGTAAAATTATTGTGTTTTTATACGGAAAAATCTATTTTTTATATCTATGTTCCGTATATACAGCCGCAAACAAATAATTCATCTTAATTAATCATCTTTTAGCGTAACTTGCCAAAAATCGTTTTTTCCTATAATAGTTAAATTAGCTCCATTTATGAACAAGCAGTTTATGTAGGTATAATTTAAACTTTTATTTAACGTTCATCAGGAACCATAATTTTACAACGACGGCTTTGGCAATTGTACCTTCATGCAATATTTATTATTTTATTTTTACTTATTTCAATATTTTTGTTTGTACATTACAAATGATTATATATGCAAGGTTATAAAATGATTAATATTTTATTCTACTACTCCATAAGTTGAGCTCTAGGCGCTCGAGTTTATGGGAGGAGTGATTACATGCAAAAAAATAATAATGTTCTAATGATATGTGTAAACAATTATCAAAGAACTTATGAAATACATATCTTACATAGGTACACAATTTAGAAAAAAATAGTTATATAAGGACAATAACAATACATATTTTTTAAAATATTAAATCTTACAGTTTTAGTAAGGATTAATTACATTAAGGGTACAATATACCATTATCCAATTTCAGGGACTTAATTTGTTTTTTGAATAATTTATATTTCAGTGTTTCTGTTACTGTTATTATCTTACACCTAATAATAATAATAATTTTAAATACATGTAGGATTACAAAAGATTTTTTAAATATTTATATTGAGGGATCAGTAGGATTTATAGGTTCAATTAGGAGTCGGTGAATTATTTTCCCAACTGGTCTCTGGTAGGTTGACATGTTGTTCTTTTATTGTTTTGTAATTATAATACTTATATAGTGCAATTGCATAACGTGGATTGACCAGATGATCATTTGGGAAGTGTGTGAAAGGGTTTAGTTTTTCCTGTGGGGAAAATTAAACCCGGACATTTAAATCTGGTGCGTAATAATAATTGGCTAATTTATATAGCGCCGTTTTCGTGGAAAATCACCTCAAGGGCGCTGTACCTAAATACAAATAGTGGTGCTGAGCCGTGGTCGTTCTAAGCATAGGGATGGCTATTAAACCGTAAGTTTTAAATCTATTGCTTATCTATCTGAGGGGTGAATTTTTTTAATAAAATATTCATTATAAATTTGATATAAGGCGTCTCTCTTACTTTTACAATTCTGTGATAGATGGTAGGTACATTAAATTCCCGAAATAACTCCGTAGTAGGGAAGTCGTATAGTTTCCTAAGGATGATTTTTATAATTATTCTTTGAATTATAATTATAGGCTGTAAGGGAGCCCCACCCAATATGTAATAAGGACTGAATTAATGCATGATAGACAATTCTGATAGTTTTCTTGTTTACAATATTTCGTATGTTTTTATAATTTACTTACCTAACTTAATATTTGTACCTATTTTTTTTCTTCTTCTTCTATTATGATAAAGAATAGTGTCTGCGGCGGGCGACGCATTTCATTTTCATAAATTAATCAACAGTTTTATTCCGATATAGATGAAATTTTGTACAGTTGACCTTCAAAACAAGAGGAAGGTCACTGTGAATTGTCTACACTCTACATGAAATTTAGAAAAATCACCCCACCCCCATCTTTTTCGAAATTAACAGTAATCTTCCTCTTATTTTGAACGTCAAGTATATAAAATGGCATCATGTTGTATCAGAATTTTGATACAACTTGATGCCATTTTATATACTTGACGTTCAAAATAAGAGGAAGATTACTGTCTACATCTAATTTCGAAAAAGTTTGTATAAGAATGTCTACATCTAATTTCAAAAAAGTTTAAAATCCCGGGTCACGCCGAGAACTTCAGCTAGACTTTTGGCAATATATAAAGAAGAGAATTTGTTGTGGGCAGGCGGTAGGCCTGGCCTTTTTTGGGTGCTTTCTGTATTCTAGAAGTGGCAACTTTAGATTAAAAAATATCGTATCTTCTATTGAAGCGTGATCTAATATTACCATCTAAATTTTCCATGTCTGAACAGGACTCAGATCAAACATAAAATTTAGAATTTCGGCCGTTGCAATTAAAATAAATATATAATGTCACCTTCCCTCTCTCCATAATTTGAAATGACGACCTTGAACACTATTAAAGAGTGAAAGCCAGAAAATAAGAAAAAGTACTTACTCTATTTTCGTTATTTATTTTTGGGTGTTGTGCACCTGTTCTAGCCAACGTTTCTGACAGCGTTACAGTGTCCATCATCAGGTCGGATGTGTCCAAAATAAATAACGAAAAACATTTGCAGGTAAAAAAACTAAAATCAGATCCAAAAAATACTCGATCCGGGCTGTGGGGTCCCATGGGCGAACATTACGTAAAAAATTGACGTTCAATCGGTGAACAGGCAGTTCATAAATAAAGTAGATAATAATTACAATGTCATAATAAACTAAAGAGATAATGTGAATGTTATGTTTAATTCGTTAACACATCCGCGCGCGGATTACAAAAATGCAAAATGTCCGATTTATTATCAGGGTTCAACCTACAGTCCGAAAAGAAATACTTAACAAAATGAAACGGGGTCACTCAGTTATAAAAACTCAGTTAATTTACACAGGTACATAAAATTACAAAAAAAAAACTACTGCGATAAAGGATACCTACTACCTTAATAAAAACACAAAATTACTTACAGAAAAACTAACTAAAATTAAAAATATTACAACGAGAGTCGAGAGACACAAATAGAAATACAAATAGTAGGTACTAATTATAATTAGCTCAATAATTATTACATATTTTTTTAGCAACAGCAGAGAATTGTTTTCTGAATTCGTATAAATACTCAATGAAAAGGTCTACTTCTGACACAATCTTATTTATATTCGACACATCTGCTTAAGAGAGCCAAAATAGGCGATACTATTTTTAAATAATATTGCCATCTTATTGGAAAAATTACCCCGTAACAAATCTTTCTGATTAAATATTCTGATCTTAAAAGCAGGTAATTAGGTACTTTTATTTTTCTAGATACAAAAAGACCTTAAATTATTTTTGTTATATTGAATACCTAACTTTGTGAGGGTTGATATAGTTCGGGGTGGTTTTATTTTTAACTCTCAGTTTCTGTTCACATTTTTATGTGTTTATTTTATATCACGATTTCGTAGTTAACTTTTTGATAGGTATGAGGCAGGCCATGTCAAGAGTCGGAATAACAGAGTATAAGTATGATACTGCGAATGAATGTAAATGGAGCAAGGAGTGTACGCCAAGACCGAAATGTTTGGTGGTCCATCGTCTCTTCCCGAGAAACGGAAGATGATGCACTAAAATAAATGTGATTTTAATTACGTAGTTGATTAAAATTAAAAATAATTTGACGAACAGCGGATAATAATCTGACTTGACCTAATACCAGAAGGATGTTTAATGGTAGTTTAAATTAAATATTAATTTAACATTACATTTTATAAGTTGAAATACATATCAAAGCGCAAAGCTAGATCAAACTACGGAAGCGAGGTAGAGAAGGAACATCTGGATCAACTGAATAACTTAGGTGCAATAAAGTTTCACCTCGGAGCCGAGGATGATCTCTGGTAATTGTTTATATATCGTACATATATTTTTTTTATGACCTTCCACTTCCGAGCACCTTGAACCGCATCTAATGAGTTTTTCTTATGTGAGTTTTTAAGTGTTCCTTTGTAGAAAATGAAAAGTTACAGTTGGCACATGAAAAAGGTTTTTCTCCACTGTGCGAAAACGAGTGAATTTTTAATTTTCCCTTTGTAGAACATGAATAGTTGCAGTCAAGGCATGAAAGGGGTTTTTCTCCACTATGCACAAACATGTCAATTTTTAGTTGTCGCTTTGTAGTACATGAATAGTCGGGAAAAGAAATTGGTTTAATTTCACTGTGGGTAAACATGTGAATTTTTAGTTGTGTCTTTGCAGAACATGAATATTTGCAGTTATAGCACGAAAAGGGTTTTTCTCCACTGTGTTTACACATATGAATTTTCAGTTGTCCCTTTGTAGTACATGAATAGTTGCAGTCGGGACATTTCAAAGGTTTTTCTCCACTGTGGGTAAACATGTGACATTTTAGATTTTCCTTCTTGTAACAAGAATAGTTACAATCGGGACATAAAAAAGGTTTATCTCCACTGTGGGTAAACATGTGAATTTTTAGTTGTCCCTTTGTAGTACATGAATAGTTGCAGTCGGGACATGAAAAAGGTTTTTCTCCACTATGGGTAAACATGTGACGTTTTAGGTTTGCATTTGTGTAACAAGAATAGTTGCAGTCGGGACATGAGAAAGGTTTATCTCCACTGTGGTTAAACATGTGAATTTTTAGTTGTCCCTTTGTAGTACATGAATAGTTGCAGTCAGGACATTTCAAAGGTTTTTCTCCTCTATGGGTAAACACGTGATGTTTTAGATTTCCCTTCGTGTAACATGAATAGTTGCAATCGGGACATGAGAAAGGTTTTTCTCCACTGTGTGCATACTTGTGAATTTTTAGTTGTCCCTTTGTAGAACATGAATAGTCGCAGTCGGGACATTTAAAAGGTTTTTCTCTACTATGGGTAAACATGTGACGTTTGAGATCTCCCTTTGTAGAACATGAATAGTTGCAGTCGGGACATTTCAAAAGTTTTTCTCCACTATGGGTAAACATGTGACGTTTTAGATCTCCTTTTGCCGAACATGAATAGTTGCAATCGGGACACGAGAAAGGTTTTTCTCCAGTATGAGTGCGCGAGTGCAGTTCTATCCCTGACTTACGAGAGCAGGAATAGTTGCAATCGGGACATGAGAAAGGTTTTTCGCCACTATGGGTGCGCGAGTGCAGTTCTAACCTTGACTTATAAGAGCAGGAAAAGTCACAATGGAGACAATATAATCTTTTTTTCCCAGGATGCGTCTTCAGGTTTGATAAAAGGTCTGAAAAAAATCACGCATAAAGCTTCTTAAGTATATAACAGTAAGCAACAACAAAAAAAACGGAAAATCAAAACTGCCAACAAATTTTTAACTTTCAGACAAAAATCGGTATTACCTGCTGCCTGGGTAATTCTTTCAGATCGCTCTATGCATTCCTTTTTATCATCCGGGAGGTCTATATTGATCTCCGTATAAGGAATTCCCCTTCCAAATTCTACTCCGGGTCCTGATTCTGCCTTGATGGTAACAGTCTCTTCATCAATGCTACCTGGAGAAATAAAACAACAATACGTTTATTGGTTTACAAAAACGAAAATCCTATTACATTCAAAATTACAAAATTATTGTACATACTCGTAAAACAAAACATATTGCTCACATTAAATAACTTTAAATCGTAATATTTCCGATTGAAAAAACCACTGAATAACATCGTAGAAGTGGTAATTTGGAAAAAAAAGTGACCCAGATGTCTGCTTCAAGGATCGATACTTCAAGGAAAACCTCAAATCCTTTAGCACCTGAACTCACTCAGAGCAAAGTTTTGTTGTTTACTTTTGCATATTATTTTTATTTTTACAATTTGGGAGACGGGAATAGAAACAGCCGCCAACCAACCAACTTTCTTCAGGTTTATGCTTTCATCAGATATACGGCAATATGTATATCTGATGAAAGCAAGCTCGCATCTATGTGATGCAACTGAAAGAATCGTACTACCGAGGTATGTACCGTCTCGCTCGTTTCCAGGTATATGCAATAAATCATTAACTCGGCAAAATAGCGAATTTACCAGTCTTTGTTATATTATTAACCAGGATTTATATAGTTTGAAGTTAATTAAATATTTCACTTCACAAAGGTACGAGCACCCGTCTCGCTCATTTTCACTTGTTATTTTGTTACCATACATATATAATAATTTGTTATCACGATATTTCAGCGACTTTAAACATTCTGCATTATATTGCAAATCACTGTCAAATTATCTCCATATACACCTATCCATGCATCCATACTGGGAATAGTTTTTAAATTTAATAATATATTACGGGAACACTTTTCGCTAATCCACATACAACCAACATTTAATTATGTTTGATTTACCTTGTGATAATGGCAACCTTTCAGGTATATACTGTAACTTGAATATAATTGATGATCTGAATATAATAAATAAAAAACTATAATTGGGGCTCTTACAACCTAAAAATTATACACCAGAACATTAGAAGCATTTCAAAACTTGACGATTTCCTCATTTTTTTTAGATCAATTTAATTGCGCATTCGATGTCAAAATTTTAACGGAATGCTGGGTAAATAAAGAGTATACCTCCAAAATGATTCACAATTACTCAGAATATCACACAAGTATAAATTTAAATAAATCCAGTGGAATTGTAATCTACATTAGAAACGGTCTACAAGCACAGGTCGACGAAATTTTACTACCACAAGCAAACTGTATGAAAATCGTATTGAACAATGACTTATGTATTTTCGCAATCTATAATCACCCTCATTCCAAAATATTGACACTTTTTTGAATTCTTTACAATCAATCATCAACAGTTCAAAACAATTAGAACGGCAAATCATTTTAGGAGATTTAAATATTAATACGACTCCTGAGTACCACCGTCAATCCGAAGATTATCTATGTCTGCTAGCGGAAAATGGGTTCATACAGACAATTAACAGCCCTACCCGAGAACAGGGTACAAGTAAATCTTGTCTAGACCATATTAACGTTAAAAAAATTAAACATATCGAATCATTTGTTATCCACACCTCAATTTCTGACCACTACACTACAGCTCTCTGCTTTAAAAATAAACCTCCCACTGCAGCCAAAATTAAATACATACCTCGAATAAACTACTTCAACCTACTTGAGGACTTAAATTCAGAAAAATTGGAAAACGTTCTAGACCAAAAGGATCCTGATTTAGCAATGACGAAATTCATCACCAAGTTACACGATTACATATCTAAACATACTAGTAATAAACTCATATCTAACAAGCAATTAAAACTCACGCCATGGATCACCCCTGGCCTTGTCAAATCAATCTACAGGAGGAATCAACTCCACAAAACGGCAAATAGGAGCCCAGAGAATATTATATTACAAACTCGCTATAAAAAATATAGGAACTTGTGTAAAAAAATTATTATATCAACTAAAGAAAACTACTTTAAAAAAATTATTTACGAAACCAACTATACGGCAAAAACGCTATGGGAAGCTTATCGTATTATAACTAAAACCAAAATCAATAAATCATCTGAAATTAAATCATTGAACATTGATAACACTATCACGTCAGATCCAAAAAAGATAGTAAATTTGCAAATAACTATTTCGCGTCAGTGGGAACCATACTGTCAAAAAAAAATCTTGATAAAAATAACACAACTGAAACTGATCTTGCTAAGATAACTGGCTGTAATCTCAGTCATAAAATAGATAACATTCGAACTACATCACAAGAAGTGATGAAAACAATTGACGAACTTAAGTCATCCAATGCGTGTGGCACAGATAAGATCTCTTCAAACCTGTTAAAAAATATAAAATCTGCCATAGCATCACCGATATCGTTCATTTGTAATCTAAGCTTTAACTCCCTAATTCCCTAATCATTTAAAACAATCAATTGTTATTTTACATCACAAAAATGGGGATAAATCACAGATTAGCAACTACCGACCAGTTTCTTTGATCAACTCTGTGTCTAAAATTATTGAGAAGATTGTTAAGAATCGGCTCAGCCTATACCTAGAAAACAATAACATCCTTTCCAATAGTCAATACGGTTTCCGTACAGGTTTAGGCACTGAAAATGCCATTGCTAAATTGACAAAATTTATCTCTAATAACATAGATAGAGGTAGAAAATGCATTGCGCTCTTCCTGGATCTAGCAAAAGCATTCGACACTATCTCACACAAAATTCTGAAGAATAAACTACAGCGCATCGGTATACCAGGTCAACTCTTCAATTGGTTGTGTAGCTATTTAGATAACAGGAGCCAAAGAGTGCTCATCAACGACACTATAAGCGATTCAGCTAATATTAAATTCGGTGTACCCCAAGGAAGTACTTTAGAACCACTTCTATTCAATATATATATATATAAATGATCTATGTAACAGTTCCTTTGCCGACCATATTATCACCTTTGCTGATGATACAGTCTTACTATTTGAAGACAAAAGCTGGAATGTTGTTCACAGTAAAGCAGAAGTAGGTTTAAACAAGGTCAAACAATGGTTAGACAATAATCTCCTCACACTTAACCTAGATAAAACCAAATTCATTCGTTTCAGAGCAACACAAGCAGGAGAACCAAATGAAATACACAACATCATTATTCACCATTGTATTGACCGAACCACATGTAAATGCTTAAACTTAAAATGTGTGGAAAGTATAAAATATCTAGGAATTATCATAGATAAGTCACTGAGATGGGACGAACATAAAGTCTCAACTTCCACAAAGATTAGAAAACTTACTCATCTAATCATGTCTGTTAGAAATATTCTTTGCGTAAAAGATCTGAAAGAAATTATAAAAGAAAATAAAATAATTAAATTAACTAAATAAAATATCATACTTCACATCTTTTTCCAACCTGACTTCACTGAAATCTAATCTAACCTAATATATACTCTTCTGGACGATTATTTACCTACCTTGACAAAAATTCTAGCATTCATAAAAAAAATTATAGATTAACATATTTAAATCTTACTTCTTAGTATTTTATATTTTATAGTATTTTATTTTTAACTTCTTTACATTTTCTTTTTTAAAATCCTTCAAAATGTATGTATGTATATGTGTGTTTGTATGTATTTATATGTATTTAAGTGTGTATATATGTATTTGTGTATGTATATGCATATGTATGTGTATGTGCTTACGTATTTATATATCTTGTTATATTTACCTTAAATATTTTTATCTTTTTTCTTTCTCTTGTTTCTAATATCTTATAATTTCTATTTCAAACCTATATTTTGTTCTAGTTCTCACACTGTATAACTTATATCATGTATGATTACCTTAACACGGGCATTAGCCTAGTATGGTAATCAAGATAAAAACATAAAAGTGTACTTTTAAAAATTGTATGAAATAAAAAAAAATAAATAAATAATGTATCATGCCTTGTGTAACTCACTGCTAGAATATGCATCCTTGGGATGGGGCGGCTGTTCCAAAACAATAATTGATCCCCTAGCAAAAGCACAAAAATCACTTTTAAGGGTCATCCTTAAGAAACCATTTAGGTATCCCAGTGAGCTATTATTTGAAGAGATACGAGTTCTTGATGTACGGCAACTATACATAAGAAAAATTATTTTACATACACAAAAACACCGACACCTCTATCCATCCATCGATCATCACCACAACACCCGTCATGCAGGGAGGAATCCAGTAATTCCACCTACTACAAACACATCACATGCACAAAGACAATACTCCTACTTAAGGCCTAAATTGTTCAACTTCATACCCGATGCTTGGAAACTGAAAAATACAAGCATTTTATGGAAATGGGTTAGCAATTGGCTTCTGGATATGAGGAGAGTCGAGAGCGAACATATGCTAACACAATCTCACATACCTAATATGTACTAAAAAGTTTATGTTAATGCATAAAAATAAAACTTTTGCTCTGTTTTTTGATCCGTGAAAAATAACGACTGGTCTATGATTCTTGTAAAATAACGACTAGACATTTCAAAAATAAGTTTTGTAAATTTCTATATTAATACATTGTAAATTCATATTTATATATTCGGGTTTATAAATGGGTAATTTCTTTTACTTAGGAAAATCTAAAAATAACAGTACATTTATTAAAATTAAATAGTCATAAATGCATTGGAAATTCATGTCAAATATTGGTGTATAAATGTGTAAATTATAAGTATGCAACTGCAAATAACCAGGAAAAATCTCATAATTGTGATCTCCCGAAAGAAACCATTCACTTATTCGGAATGCAATTATTAATGTAATTAAATGTAATTCTCTTGTAATTTCATTGGAAAAAATGAGTAAATATTTTTACCTAAAATATTTAATTCGAAATTGGATGGTTCCTACATGAGGTCGGTACCATCGATACATCGGCTTGTCACAGTGAAGCATACTTATAGGTGTTAAAGTCATGATTAATGTGGTAATTTTGCAAACCTTGGATCACTTAACTGTAATTTTTTTATGGTTGTATTTTTATATTATGTACGTATATTTAAACGTAACCTTTGATTATATAAATGTCTATATAATCAAAGATCGTAACATATCGATATTATATATCTCACTGTACAAAATTTTTGTTGCTTATATTTTTATTTAATTTATATACCTTTTATTCCCATCGTAACTTTATCTAAACTATTTGTTTTCTTATGTTAAAGATAGGTACTGCCTTTATTATTTGTGTAAAAGCCCTCTGGGCGTAAAATAAAAGAAATAAATAAACAACAAAATAAATTAATGTTCTCCAAAACGAGCTTGAAAAAATCATTTTTCACATATTTGGATTATAATTGTGTTTTTTTTTTTTATTAATAAAATTGCTTTATTATTTATTTACAGTTTTTTACATTTTTAAATTAAGTCCCGTTAAACTGATTGATATCAGTTTGTCTGTAATTTCTACTATTAAAAAATTCTAAAAATTATAGTACTTTATCAAAATTAAATAGTCATAAATACATTGGGAATTCATCTGTCAAATATTGGTTTATAAATGTGCAAATTCTGATTATGCAATTGTAAATATTCTCTAAAATGGCCTGGAAAGAATCTCCTACTTGTGATCTCACTAAAGAAAACACTCATAGAGCATTAATAAATGCATTCACTCTGAATGCAATTATTAATGTTCTCCAAATTGACCTTAAAAAAATCATAATAAACACAATTAAATAACTTTGTTTCAATTCCACTTTATTATTTTTTAATCCAACCGGTTTCGGTTCGTACTGAACCTTCCTCAGGGGTGAATAAAAATATATTGAACATAATACAGAAAAACATGGTATTTATAAGTAAAATTAGAAGAGGGAGACAGAATATCAACTTAGGTGGGGGCGATGAGGGAGGTGTCTAAGAGGGAGGGGTGAACGTGGGTGGGGGTAATGGAAATATTTTAAAAATCGGGGTGTTAGACAAATCTAATTGTTTATTAAGTAAATTGGTTTTATTTATTTTTAATGACTTTTTTATTTCAAGGGCTTCAAGATTATTAAGGCGTAGACCTATCCCATTTCTATGCAATACATCTATCCCGGAAGCTTTATTAAATGAGTGATTTTTATCCATTAGGTGGGAGGCGAATTCTGAAAAACCTACACTGTTTAGACATCTCAAGTGTTCGACCACTCTTGTTTGAATGTTTCTAGCCGTTTTACCGATGTAAAAGGCCGAACAGTCATTACGTTTAAGTTTATATATGCCAGAATGGCTTAAGTTATTTTCTTTATCTTTAGAGTTTATTAAAAGTTTACCTAGGTTGTTATTAGTATAAAACGCAGCTTTAATTTCGGTAGGGAATTTAGAAACACATGAAGATGAAAAGTTATTTATGAATAAAATTCTACGCCAACCGTGGTTTTTATTATCTCTGATGTTGTGTGTATTATTATAAAGGAATTTATTAGTAGATATGAGATTAAGTTTTACGAACCGAAACCGGTTGGATTAAAAAATAATAAAGTGGAATTGAAACAAAGTTATTTAATTGTGTTTATTATAATTATGTATTCCAACAAAGTGTTTGCTACATATCAAGATTTAAAAAAATCACATCTTTTCGATTATTTTAAAAATATAAAGAAACCATGCCTTAATTATATACAATTCTTGATGTTCTCAAAAGTTGTCTTGACAGAAGCAAATTCCCGTGATATCTTGAACGAAACCATTCCTTTTTTAAGAATATTATGAACTAAATATTCAATTTGGCTGTCCTGAAACGGGTATTTTTCCCAGTTGGACAGACAAAGTATCACATTGTAATGTTTTGTAATATATATGCATATGTAATAAAATAAATTAAATAAATTATAATGTTTGTCTAGCTCTTGGGGGTAGATGACCTGGAGGTCTGGTCACCATCTCTCAAAGGTCCGTACCCAGGGTATACTACGTCACACACCTGTATTTAATATCGCTAATCTTGGTTTATCTGTCGTAAGGTTGAAAGTTACTAACTAAAAATTTAAACGTTTCGGTGTCAAGCAACGTCCCTGTTTATTGACAGTTCTCGTTGATTTTGGTAAAGTCTTTCTCTGTAAGTTAGAAACCTTGTAAGTAGTTGGAAACGTTTGAATTTCGGGTATCATAAGCTAGGTCAAAAGACCTCCGGTTTACAATACACGGGAAAGTTTAGAGTTGACACGCAGAAACACGTCGCTGAGCGACGTATAAAAAATACGAATTTTTGTTCGGTTTTCGGAAGAACCCTATAGGTCTCAGAAATCACCCTTACTACCACATGAAGAAATACGATTTAAACGGTGTTAAAAAGAGGATTCATATTTAAATATAAAAATTAATCGCAAAAGATGTCAAATTTAGACCTTTATGAAACCAAAGTTGTTCAAACATTTTATAAAACAGAAAATATTTTCTGGCATCAAATAGACACATTTTTGTTGTTCAAGTACATACGTACATCTTGTATCATGAATCAGGAGCTTTTGTGAGCATCAAAGCGGTGCCATACGCGCACATAAGCACGCCAAATAACGCTCTCCGGACAATCCCATCAGCCCTGTCACACCTAAGCGGTTTATGCGCAGATCAACCGTAGGCAATACAGATCTTACGCCGTAACCGCTTCCGAGGCAATATACGAAAAGTTATGCAACCCCCTCTCCGCCGAAAACAGGAGAGGGGTCACTTTAATTACGGAACTGCCTAACCGGGCAGATGACAGCTGTCAAGTTGATAGATTCAGTATTTAGAACAAAGAAATGGCATTTCGTGGCAGCTCTATAATTCAACTGGCCCCCTCTCCTGCCATAAGAAGAAATATTTGATAGCGCAGTGTGACGGCACAACACATAAGCCCTCGCGGTTTAAGAGATTTGATGTCACACGCATCTGCGTGTGTGGCACGTACATTATAAGTTAAAAGTATGGTTTGACAGTTTGTCGTGAAGATACATATTAAAGGAAATATCAGAATAACTAATGAACTACACAAGAGGACGCCATAAAGAAGGATGTATGTCTTGTCTCCGAAGTATTAATTTCGAAGAACTGAATTTAAAATTCAATTTTCTCTTACTTTTGCAATGCATCTTACTGGTTGTCGGAGTACTTGCCGCATACTGCAAAAATTCTTTCTTCACATCCGTATATGGCATTACAACTCCACCCTCTTCCTGGGACCCTGGTTCCACCTTGATAGAAACACTGTCTGTGTTGGGAAGATCCATGGTCTGCGGTGATTGCCTTCAGGTTGAATATAATGATGGTAGTTAGTGCTAGATCAAAATAAATTAGGCCTGCAACTGCAATAGAACATTGTTTAGCTTTTTAACTTTATAAAAGAGTAGAGGTGATCTGGACCACCCTACAATAAAATCAATAACATCGACAGATATTTGACCTTGCACATCAAAGATACCAAATACCAGGTGGAGAGCAGATGTATAAAAGTTATATCAGTTACAAGAGTAAGTCATAGGAGTATATCGCATCAGAAAGTTAAGAATGTCGGTAGGTAAATTATTATTCCTTCTATTCTCAATCTAAACTCTAAAGGCTCGATGACACAAGGCGAGTTTACAAGCTACTAAGTTTAAAAGAGGATAAATCAGCGAGTGGAGATTTTCATGATGACACACAAAACTGTCCACTCGCTCAGTAGCGTAGGAAACTGAGGACCCTGCTAGCGCCAGTAACAAGAATAACGACGCCTGCGTGAACTAATTCTGTGATGTTTGACAGTCGAAATCAGCTGTTTATTGGCAGTTATCTTGAAAAACATAAATAAACCAATCACGAGCAAGCGCGTAGCGAGTAAAGTTGACGACTTTTCAACTTTTTTCGTAGATTGTCAACAATCTGCTAGTATACACGATGACATGGAGCGAGTTTACTAACAGATAGTGAATTTTCCAGATAGTAGCTTGTAAACTCGCTCTGTGTCATCGACGCTTAATACGCTGATGACAATTGTGGTCCGTGACATTTCAATGAGAGTGAATGCAGTAGCGTAGCAATGGGGGACGGACCGCCGCGGGTGCCACCCGACGGGGGGTGACACTTCATCTCGAAGGGAGGTGACACCCGACCGTGGAAAAAAAATTACGAAGGAGGATATTGTCACAAAAATATTGAATACGGTGTTATTTATATTTTCGTAGCTATATGGCTCGTGCATAGCCCGTGGAATGTCTCGAATTTGACGACGGTTCTTTTAATGGAAGAAAATAAGCTATTTATGAAATCCTCTAGCCCCCGCCCCTTCCCCCCTAAAAGTCATAAAACTCATTTTAAATACTATTGTAGGATTATAAAAAGAGTTCATTAATTTTTATTTTTTTTATTTCATTTATCCAGATTTTCAAATAGTATTTAATTTACTTATTACCGCGGCTGTGAAGTCTCAATGTGGTAAGATAAGAGGTAAAGTTGGTAAGAATTTATGATATTTTGATACAAATAAAACCGGTAAGATTCGGTAAATAAAAAAAGTGGAGAAAACTTTCTAATGTTTTCAATATATCATATTTCGCGTTGGACACCACGTCAGGTGTACATTAGAGCATGCCCTGTTCTAAGATATAGCTCAACGGTTGCTCAGTTTGATTGGAAACAACGGCAGTGAAGTTGCAAGCAATATGAAAATCGAAATTAATACTCCGGAAGAAAATACCAACATAAAATCTTACGAATAACTATCACGTGCATAGGACGGTTGATTTAAGTGTGAGGGTTGAACAGTGTAAGGAATATGATATTGTAGATAGAGTTTGGAAGCAGGAAGCAGGACGAAAAGATTCGTCCATAATATAATCACGTATCAGAAAAAGTGAGGTTATCCATAGACAATAATGTCGACACATAATATATTTTATTGTAATAAATGTGTACCAGAATGAGCTTAGAAAACAACATGAAACACTTACGATCAAGACAAAGCTCGGCGTTCAATACAAATGCGTTGAAGAAACTTCGCAAGAAAGGTAGAAGTGCAATAATTCGATTAACTTGAAATGTGATTTCCACTGAAGTGACACAATCATTGAAAGCTAATATTGGGCAGTTAATACAAAATAACTTCAGAAAAGCGGAGCAATAGTGGTAACATAAACATACTAATCCAGTGGTATAGTACAAAGACGCCAGATGCCACGTGAACGACGTGATGACGTGAACATCACGAGTCACGAGGTTTAACGAAATTACCATAGACGAAGAACTATGTAGAAAATAATCACAAAAGACAGTCCCTACTTTTAACTAATATAATAATAATTTTAATGAACACTCCCAGAGAAGGGTAAAACGACGTTGGTAAGCGGATTCTTTCTTTCATATTTGTAATTTACATTTTAATAAAACAACAATTGATTTTGTTTGTCATTGCTATCACGAAAAATAAGCCTTTACACTGGTAAAATGTACAAATTTAAAAAACATTTGCTAAATGGGATAGTATTGTGTTTTATTTTTATACATTTATCTTACATAAAAAAGGCGTGGTGACCTGAGCCGAAATACATGAATGAAGAATAATTACAATTAGAAATTATTTAAGTAATAATATCATGTATGAAAAGATAAGATATGCGAAAGTAAATGAGAATCAAGTTAAACGGGTAAATGGTCATCAGAGGTGGCTGCAAAATTCAAAAATGGCAATAGAAATATAATAAAGGCAAAAACTAATAAATGCAGACTACAATGTTCGGAATACAAAACTAGTTGGTAGTGTTGGTAGGTATCTCTTTTGGTGAACTGTCTGCATTTGTTCTTTGTCTATGGTAAAATCCAACTGACGGCTGTTAAATGATCAGAGCGTCGCTTGCTGCTCCGTTTTTTGTATTAATGTCACATTAATTACTTGTTGTTTGTATGTTTTATATAAGTGACTTAATTATCACATTTATATCCGAATATTTTGAATTAACTGTTTCCGTACGTACTGTGGACGTCTTCTCAACTACTTCCGATGTTAGGTTACGTTCCTCGATGAAACACATTGACGTTGAAACTTTGCTCTTCGCCTTGCACGTGAGTAGATTTATGTTTTACTTATTAACTCGTTTGATGACTCAGGGTGGGTTTCTTCCTTTACCGAGAATGCTAAATGCAATGCTAATTGTAAAAGTAAACGATCGAAATTTAAAAATTTCTATGCATTTGACCGTTTACTTTTACAATTAGTATTGCATTTAGCATTCTCGGTAAATGAAGAAATCCACCATTAAGGAATTTAAAACTTACTTATTGCACTTTTTGAATACTGAACGTTTTACCGGCAAGGTTTTTCTACATAAACTTGAGTTTTTAGGTTTTGTTGAACCTATATTATTTGTATAAATTTTAATAACACGTTTCTTATTTTATATCGATAGTACTTTTAAATTGAGAAGCGATAACGATATGTATCTATATATAATATTCATTTCAATCCGAATGTAAAAGTAGTGATGTAGTAATTTACTTTTTAGCCAAATATCAACTTTGGATATTTTTCTCGAGTTCCCCTCCCCCTCTCTGGAACCCACTGCCCGAGTACCCTCCCCCCTCCCGCATTCCATGCATTCAGTCCCCATACATTCAGTTTTCAAACAGCTCGCGAGCCACTTATTGCAATTTTTTTTATACAAATTTCATAATGCTGACCAGTAGGTTTATACAATCTTGACCTGTCAATAACGAACACAAAAAAAAAACAATTTGGTGCAGTGGTTCGGTAGTTATGCGCCTACATACATTTCGGCGATACGTTTTTATTTATATAGATGAGTGAATATTTTAAACACGTTGTTTTTAATAAAACCAAAAATATAAACTTGCTTTATCTTTCAGAGTACCTAATTCTACATAAAAAATAATTATAAAAATTCTTCATTAATAATTTCAAATATAATACACGGATTGCATAAATACTAACTGAGGGAATTGTGATAGGGAATCAAAAATACATTTCAAATTAGGGCTGTGTAGTTGGGGCCCAATTCAGACACTTTGAAATAATCAGATAATGGCTCTTTTACATAAACCTAGTTATTTTACTTCTCATTTTAGTTTAGTTGTGTAATTTGTTAGTTTGTTTTCAGAATGTTCCGTTGTTAGTTGAACGCTCTCACAGCGGTGCCATGGATCTTCCCAGCCCAGAGAGTGTTTCTATCAAGACTGAGCCCTGGTCGCAGGAAGAAGGCTCGACTGAAATGGTGTATAAATGTGAAATGCACCTCCCGGATGTTAAGAAGGAATGTTTGCAGTACGCCGAGAGTGTTCAGCCAACCAGTAAGTTGTTTAGCATAACACGAAGGCATTTCAGACGGACGCAGTCAGAACAGTTTCTTGTTTTGGAAATGGAGTTCTGATACAAAGCCCTGATATATGATAGTGAGTACACAATTGTGTGTGCTCACTATCGTACCTTAGTTGGTAAAGGTCTATCATCTCTGCCTACCCCTGCGGGATTGTAAGTTAGCCACCAAACCACACCCCAAGAACCCGGGCACCCCTGCTAAATCAAATAAACAATAGGTTTGTCGATTTTATTAATATTGGCGATATCCTTTATGATATTTAAAATTTTGTTATCATCACTGATTTTTTTTGTAATCCTTTTTAACTTATTTTTTCATAAGAAAAGAAAAACTTCTACTTCACAAGAATTCCATTTGCTCCCGTCTGGAGCCAGTGAGACTATGGCATCCCTAGTTGAGATATGTTGTGAGGCTGAAGGTTGTGGGAGAGGAAAAGGAGACGGAGAAGAGGAAGGTGGGGAAGTTCCTTGTTATTTAGATCTGGTTACCAAACACGGCTAACGCCATTTCAAAGAACGTTTCAATTCTGATTGGTGGTTTTATACCAGGGCGGTACTGAGAGTATCTTCTACTCTGGAACATTCCGCAAATATACTATACGACATAATTTTTAAATGATTTTTTTTTTACATGAGCTCCACACCTCAGGAGGCCCTGAGGAAAATAATTTCCCTCAGGGCCTATGTCATCTTCAACGGGATACTGTGTGGAGGATTTTTTTAGGAAAGGAAGTAGAGTAGAGGTTCTGGGAAGGAAAAGGGTTTAAGCGGTGGGTAGGAATCTGGGGTTCAGTTTGTCTTGGTCATCCGCCTCCAAGGCCTAGACAAACCTCACTTCATGAACCCGGGCACCCCTGCTAAATCATAGCGAACCTCTTGGGGCAGTGGCGTAGCGTGGGTTTCGGCCGCCCGGGGCGGAGGAAAATTTTGCCCCCCCCCCCCCCCGCTTCGCTAGGTACACAATGTATCGGCAACTTATTGTTATAAATTAAACCAAATATGCGGTGTATCAAAACTACACTCAAAACAAAAAGATTTTTCTTTGATTCTAGCGGCACTTATATTCTGAACACAAAGCTGATTTAAATTAAATCTATATGCAGTAAATTGAAACTACACTCAGAACATTAAAAGAGTTTTTCTTTGATTCTGCCGGCACTTACATTCAGAACACGAAACTGGTTTTAATTAAATCTGTATGTGGTGAATCAAAACTACACTCAGAACATCGGGGCGTAAGAAAATTTCGCCGCCCACTTATTTGAGTACTTCAAGCGGAGGGGGGATGGGGGGTGTTTGTATTCGGAAATCACGTTTTTGTATTAAGAACTAATTATGTACGGGCCGGATTTTTTAAAAATCACATTTAACGAGTATCCTTTCAACGAAAATCATGTTTATAAATTCTACTCCAAAGTTGATTTATTGATACTGAGTTAGAGTCCCCAAATAATAGTTACACACGCAACAAACAATTTCTCAGAATTTTACAGCATTATGTAACTCAAATGTAAAACTTACTCGATGCACGATGAAATTGCAACTCGTTATTTAATTTATCGTTGTTGTCTGAACACAAAACCAGTTTGAATGCGATGAATTAAATCTACACTCAGAACATGAACATGGTTTTACTTTGATTCTGGTATTAAATAAATAGTCTGCAAATAGAATTTTGGAACTGCACATCGAATAACAGAATGCTTTCCTTCGAAATGTGTCAGCAGATGAATCCAACTGGAATTTTACATTCTGTACTGGTTTAAAGTAAATTGAAACTACACTCAGAACATTAAAAGAGTTTTTCTTTGATTCTGCCGGCACTTACATTCAGAACACGAAACTGGTTTTAATTAAATCTGTATGTGGTGAATCAAAACTACACTTAGAACATCGGGGCGTAGGAAAATTTCGCCGCCCACTTATTTGAGTACTTCAAGCGGAGGGGGGATGGGGGGTGTTTGTATTCGGAAATCACGTTTTTGTATTAAGAACTAATTATGTACGGGCCGGATTTTTAAAAAATCACATTTAACGAGTATCCTTTCAACGAAAATCATGTTTATAAATTCTACTCCAAAGTTGATTTATTGATACTGAGTTAGAGTCCCCAAATAATAGTTACACACGCAACAAACAATTTCTCAGAATTTTACAGCATTATGTAACTCAAATGTAAAACTTACTCGATGCACGATGAAATTGCAACTCGTTATTTAATTTATCGTTGTTGTCTGAACACAAAACCAGTTTGAATGCGATGAATTAAATCTACACTCAGAACATGAACATGGTTTTACTTTGATTCTGGTATTAAATAAATAGTCTGCAAATAGAATTTTGGAACTGCACATCGAATAACAGAATGCTTTCCTTCGAAATGTGTCAGCAGATGAATCCAAATGGAATTTTACATTCTGTACTGGTTTAAATTAAATCTGTACCAGGCGAATTTAAACTACACTCAGAACATGGAAATGGTTTTACTTTTTTTCTTGCAGCACATACATAGTCTGCAAATAGATTATTATAACTGAACTTCAAATAAGAGGATATTTTCCTTTGAAATGTGTCAACATACAGATGAATACACAACTGGAAATTTACGTTCTCAACACAAAATGGGTTTGAATTAAGTATGTATGCGGCGAATTAAAAGTACACTCAGAACATGATAATGGTTTTTCTCTGATTTTGGCAGCAGGTACAGGATACAGAGTCTGCAACTAGAATTTTATAAATGAACTTCGAATAAGATAATATTTTCCTTTGAATCGTGTCAGCAGATCAATCCTCAAATGGAATTTTACATTCTGAAAACTGATTTAACCCTTCGAATAATAAGAAAAAATATCTATAAACTTTTGTCTGTCAATTTTTGTGCACAAAATTTTCGGTTCTTCCCAAGCATTTTAAATGTTCCTTTTTATTGCTTTTTTATCCTTTTGCAAAAAACAAAATTGTTCTTAAAACTAGATATAGTAATTTTTCCTGATGTGCTTATTAGAACATTATTGTTTCTAAATATTAAAATTTTGATATTGAAAATGAGGACTGGCTCAAAAATACACGCCTGCGAATATTCGAATTAAAGAACCTAATAGAATAAACTTAAAATTTTAAATACAGATTCCTTATTAAAAAAAAATTGTAATAAAACTGTATCTAAACTATTTATCACAATCACAAATTTATTTTAATTTAATGTGTGGGACATAATTTCACACTTTTATTTTAAAATTAAATGTGTGGGACAATTTGTGTGTCCTGTGATTAGACGGGTTAAATTAAATCTATATTAGGCGAATCAAAACTACACTCAGAATATGAAAATTGTTTCTCTTTGATATTGGCAGCACATACATAGTCTGCAACTAGAATTTTATAACTGCACTTCGAATAAAATAATGGTCTCTTTCGAAATGTATCAGCAGATGAATACAAAAATGAAATTAATTCGTTAATACATACTGAACACAATTCTGGTTTTAATTAAGAGTGAATCTCTTTGCGAGTTATCAGCTTTAATTAGTATTACTCTCATACTATGCGTGCGGTTTTCCTACGAATTGCGAAATTTGCAGCTTAAAAAAATTAAGTTATAGATATTTTTAATAAATAATAATAAAAATTGTTGGATTCGTAAACGAAAGTATCGTAGAACATTTTTA
The DNA here is from genome assembly GCA_929108145.2 of Limnephilus rhombicus. Taxonomy (NCBI): domain Eukaryota; kingdom Metazoa; phylum Arthropoda; class Insecta; order Trichoptera; family Limnephilidae; genus Limnephilus; species Limnephilus rhombicus. The sequence goes on along the minus strand of OV815290.1, from coordinate 31,836,667 downwards.
AATAATGATTTGAAATGGTTTAAATTTTTCCAAGATAATATTATTTATTTATTGTGAAAATTTGCCGCCCCCCTTAAAAGTGCCGCCCGGGGCGGGCCGCCCCCCCCCCCCTCCCCCCCCCCCCCCCCCCCCCCGCCCCCCCTACGCTACGCCGCTGACTTGGGGTGACCTATGGCAGAGGTGTTGGTTATCCAATAAAGGTTCCCAGGATGGGGGTACCCATTCCCGCCTCCCAAATTGAAGAATTAATTGTGAAATAACATTTTTTTCAAATATTCAACATGTTCAATTATTTGTTTGTAGTTGTTTCTATAAGGTTTGTAGAGCATGAGAAATAAAGGATCGTTGGGGTTTTTCCTACAGAAGTGATGAATCTTATCATACTTTCTGATGTTGACACTTTGAGTTTTGTGTTTGATCGTTTTTTTTTTTTTAACTTTTTGTGTATAATGTTGCATCGGCTAAGTCCGCTAAGGGATTATAAAAGTATTTATAAGTAATTCGCATGCCGAAGTGGCGTAAGTACTAAAATAAATAAGTTCCCGGATACGATTTTAGGTTTTCACAGCCAAAAGTATTTTTGTTATTAGTTTTTGGGATATTATGCCGTGTAGCGCTACCTCCTTCTTTAGCCAACGTTCACACATCTGTCCTGATGATGGACACTGTAACGCTGTCCGAAAAGTTGGCTAAAGAAAGAGGTAGCGCAACACGGCATAATATCCCAAAAATTAATAACAAAAAAAGATAAGTTCCCAGTTTTCTTTCGAGACACGGTTTAGGAGAGTGGAGAATCTCATAGAAAATCTTTTCTTGGGGTAAAGTTGTGAAATTTTTGAGTGTTGGAAGTGATGATTGCATAGTGGTCTGTAATAGTTTATTGATATACAATAGAGTTATTACATCTGCCCTGATGATGGACACTGTAATCCTGTCCGAAACGTTGGTTAAAAAAGGAGGTAGCGCAACTAGGCATAATACCCAAAAAATAAATAACGATAATGGATTGTCTTGTTTAGTCTAAACAAAGAGATGATCTGTACAACTACCGTTGTTTGACTCTAATTCTCTTGTTGGTGCGGTGAAGGCTGGCCGATATCCTAAAATAGTTAATTCATTAAAAAAAATGTCTTGCCATATTCTTAGATTTAAGAAAAGCTTTCGACACCGTAAATCATAAATTACTCATTACAAAAATAAATCAACTAGGCTTCAAAACAGACACTAAAACTACTCTCTAACTGTCTTAAAGATAGAACACAAAAAACAAAAATTGGGAATATTTATAGTTCAGAGTCAAAGATAAAAAATGGAGTTCCACAGGGAACTGTGCTTGGCCCGATTTTATTCTTAATTTATATTAATGATTTATGTAATTTTGTAATCCCTGGTAAAATTGTTTCTTACGCAGACGACACGGCAATAATAGTGGATGGTAATCATTGTAAAGAAACTTTTTCGAAAGCAACTGATTTCAACATGGCTAAAATACAACAAACTCGTTTTAATCTATAGCAAAACATTTTACTTACCTTTTTATAAAACCATTAAAAATAAACCTAAAGACAACCTTAAAAATAGAATCCATAATACTAGTTGCAATCAAGAAATGTGCTTCATGTGCAACGAACTCACTGATGTCGAAAATATAAAATATTTAAGAGTATCAATAGATATAAATCTTAATTGGAAATCACATATTAATCAAATCACTTCTAAATTTAGATATCTTACCTACATATTTTATAAACTTAAGGAAGTACTAAACATTGAAAAATTGAAAATGATCTACTTTTACCTGGTGCAATCATCAATCACTTATGGCATTGTAGGATGGGGTGGTGCACTTGATACATTTGTTAAGCCTCTACAAATAATTCAAAAACACATAATTAAAGTCATTTATAACAAAAATAAAACATTCTCAACCAACTTATTATACAAAGAAACAAAAATATTTTATATACGTAAATTATTTATATTAAAAACTTTGAAATATGTATTTAAAAACAAAAATAATTTCGAAATAAATGAAAATAGAAGGAGCAGAAGAATAAATAATATATTTTACACCCCACAAACCAATACTAAATTATTGCAGACACATAGCAGTTTCATCGGTCCTCGTACATTTAACCTTCTACCACTACAAACTCAAATGATAAATAAAATGATAAAATATGTAAAAGAGGTAAAATTATGTTTGAATAATGTAGATATTGAAACGCTTTTTCTATAAACTCATCCATCCTTCTACAAATCACTTTCTGTAAATTTCTAAACTGTAGTACGATATGTTTTCTGTGTATTATTTTTTTTATAATAACTAAAAAAAATAAATTAAAATCAGTATTTTTTTCTCCATATTTTTATTTTATTATTAGAATAGCTGAAAAAACCCTTTTCACTTATTCTACCTATGTAATACTAACTTTCTATACTAACTTTATATTTTATATGTTTTTTAAGTCTATTTTATACTTCGGATACTTGGAAATATATTATTTTGTTTTATTATCACCCACACTCAGGCAGTGCCTTAGTAGGTTTTCATTTCTTGTTCATACTATTTGTTATTATGTATTATGTTATTATATACTATTTGCTATTATGCATTACATGTATAAAGAAATGGGAATAAATAAAGTAAAAACAATAAAATAAAAAAATTTAGACATTCGTTCTATTAATAGTATTATTTTGGCAGAGTTCTATGTTTGCTAAAGTTTCATACAGTGACAATGGGTTTATAATATGTGTGTTCGGAGATCTGTATATAATAGTAGGGATTGTTCTGTGATTATCAAGTTTCTAGTTGAAGTTGAAGACATTTTGCATTTTTGATTGTGACCTCTTTGGCTGAGTGTGTGATATAATTTTGAATGTATTCAATTACATATTGTCAATGTTTTGTTATTGTTATTCCAGGTAGCATTGAGGTGGAGACTGTACCTATCAAGGCGGAATCAGAACCCCATGAAGAAGATGTAGAGCGAATTCCTTATACGGAAATAGACGTTGACCTGACAGATGTTAAAAAAGAATGCTTAGATTACACTGAAAGAATGGGCGAGACTGCAGGTAAAATCGAGTTTTGTTTGTGTGAGTTTGTTTTAATAATTTTATCGTGACTTTATTACTTATTGAGGTTTTCCCTCTATTTTTGCAGATAAAATAACGGACTTGAAGGTGCACCGTGGATACAAACTTCATTTGTGTTCCTATTGTAACTACTCCTGTTCAAACAAATCAAATTTAACAAGGCACTTACGCACGCATACTGGAGAAAAGCCTCATTCATGTCCACATTGTAACTTCTCCTGCTCACACAACTCAAATTTAACAGTGCACTTACGCACCCATTCCGGAGAAAAGCCTCATTCATGTCCACATTGTGACTATTCCTGCTCAAACAAATTTGTCTTAAAAAAGCACTTACGCACTCATTCTGGAGAAAAACCTTATTCATGACCACATTGCAACTACTCCTGCTCAAGCAAATCAGATTTAATAAGGCACTTACGTATCCACACTGGAGAAAAGCCTCATTCTTGTGTCCATTGTGACTTCATCTGCTCAGACAAATCAAGTTTAACTAGGCACTTATTCACCCATACTGGAGAAAAGCCTCATTCATGTCCACATTGTAACTACTGCTGCTCAAACCAATCAGTTTTAACAAAGCACTTACGTACCCATACTGGAAAAAAACCTTATTCATGTCCACGTTGTAACTACTCCTGCTCAAGCAAATCAGATTTAACAAGGCACTTCCGCACCCATACTGGAGAAAAGCCTCATTCTTGTGTCCGTTGTGACTTCATGTGCTCAGACAAATCAAGTTTAACTAGGCACTTATTCACCCATACTGGAGAAAAGCCTCATTCATGTCCACATTGTAACTACTGCTGCTCAACAGGATCAGTTTTAACAAAGCACTTACGCACCCATACTGGAGAAAAGCCTCATTCATGTCCACATTGTAACTACTCCTGCTCAACCAAATCAGATTTAACAAGGCACTTGCGCATCCATACTGAAGAAAAGCCTCATTCATATGTTAATTGTAACTTCACCTGCTCAGACAAATCAAGTTTAACTAGGCACTTACCGACCCATTCTGGAGAAAAGTCTTTCGATCCGAAACAGCTGTAACTAAAAAAAATACTAAAATGCTTGCAGAGCTTGATAATAACATTATTAAATTAAATTTTAATTACATTTTTTTTTAAATAAGTTGAGTTCTACGAATTAAACACAAAAACTATTGCGAATGTTCAGAAAAATCAAACTTAATTACACCCACGGGATGTTACGTCGTTTTGCCAACGTTTCTGGCAGCGTTATAGTGTCCATCATGAGGGCAAAGGTGTAATCGATAATGGTAAAGTTAATGCTTACGTTTGTAGATGCGATACTGTGTTTCGAACTCCAATCAATAATAACTACAGTAATAATCAAGCATTAATTGTTTATTTTATTTTACTTTATTGTTTCTGTTCTCTTTCTAGTTCCCACTATGCAAAATGTCTACGTAGGACTATAACATGAAATGCAAACACCAGATATTTTAATCATTTGCTTGTAAATACATTTTTATTTATTACTATTATCATTTCAATAACTATGCTAAACAATCCACGGCTATTTTATGTTTTAATTGGTTATTTCATTTTTATTTTATTCTTTCTCTTCTCTTTTTTTTTCTTTTGCTATGCTAAACAAATAACAGTTAGTTACTATATTTAAAGAAAAAAAATATTATTTAATTTTATATTCTTTCTCTTCTTTTTATTTCCTCTTTTTATTTCATCAATTTTCTTTCTTTTTTGTACAACTTATTTTCCACATGTTCATACCCATAATTATTTGACTGTCCTAAAACGGGATAATACTCCTAGTTGGGCAGTCAAAATTTAATAAATTATGTATATAAATGTATAATATTGTGCTAAATAAACAAATAAATGAATAAATAAAAATATAATTATTCTGTTATTTTTTATCTCTGTTTGATGTAGTTCTAATGTAGTGGTTACACAATGTATGTTTGATTAGTTTTATTTTTTACTACGATGATGCTTGTGTTAAGCGAAACTGGTTGGTCGTAATAAATTTCGTAATTATAGACAAAGTAATTGTTTTTTTCCTTTTTTGAAAGTGTGCTGTTCATTCACCAAAGTGAAAACAAACTTTAAACACAAAATCAGAAAATCAATCAAATTTATAACAAGCATTAATAAGACAATTAAACCTATTACTGTTTTTTTTTACATTAGCTCTAACAGGAGGCTTTGAGGAAAATAATTTCCCTGTGGGCATATTTTATCTTAGAAAATGCTTTGTGGAGGGTCTTTTTAAGAGAGAGGAGGATACGAAGTTCTGGGATGGAAAAAGTATGAGGGATGGGTGGGAATCTGGGGGTGGGGGGGCAGTGTGTCCGGGAGTGACGGACGTATGAATCCATTCCTCCATCTGCCGTGCGGGTCGAGAAGGTCCAGTTGGGAAGTTTGTACAATAAAAAAAATATAAATAATTTTCTATTTCAACTGTCGACGAAAAAATCTCACCAATTTGCAATCATGCATTTTCACAACTTATTTGACTTTATTCGTGGAATCAAGTATAAATATTTCCATAATTAGATATTTATTTTCCAGGCGAAGATTCGGTGCATTCTTTAGTTGCGTTATAGCATTATCTTATATCGAAGCAATACAATAAACACAAATCTGTTCGAAATTACGCCATATTCTACTGTGTAGCATTAACAGGTTTACACTTCTTATTTAATTATTCATCTTGGTCTCAGTTAGACGGTTATTTACCATTTTTTGAGAGATTAAACATATTACCTTACCTAACCATAACAAAAAGAATACAGAAGAAATGATGTTTCCTTCTTTTTCCTTGCGCTGTCCCAACTCATTGATGAGGAGGGACAGAGGGATGATCATCAGCAAGATAAGACTTGCATATTAAATAAGAGCAAATTTGGAATTGTTGTAATTTTTTTGTGTGCAAATCATGGCTCAAATAAAGCCGTTAGCGACTTCAGTCACAAGACGGATTGTTTTGGGGTTTTTCGAGCAAAATTGGAGAATTACTTTATCTTATATGATGAAAAGATTACTGCCGATTTTTTGTGTGTTCATTATTGACAGGACAAGGTTTGTATACAACTACTGGTGAGCTCTGGCATTATGAAATTTGTTTAAAAAAATGCAGTTGATGGCATGCGAGCTGTTTGAAAACGGAGTGTACCGGGACTAAATGGAATGCGAAAGGGGGAGGGGAACTCGGGTAGGGGGTTCGCGGGAAGGGAGAGGGTAACCCGGGAGGGGGAGGGGAATATGGGAGGGGGGAGGGGTGGTTCACAGGACGAGGAAAGAGGGAGAGAGAGAAGATGGAGGAGTCCGAGTGGGAACACGAGAGGGGAAGGGGACGCGGAAGAGGAAGGGAAGGCGGAAGGGGAACGGAACGAATGGAAAAGGACACGCAGGGAGAATCAATTTCTTTATTAAATGGCATAGCAACGCATGCTGGGGACCAGCTAGTTATTAATAGAATTGGTAACGCCTAAAAATATTAATGATGTGACGGTAGAAATTTTATGCGATTTTTTAGGTAATTATTGTGAAAACGTTACTTCCTCGTACGAAGAAAGATCAGGTTTTTATAATATTAAAAATGAACCTGGTGAAAGCGTAAAAGAATTTTCTGCAAGATTGAAAAGTTTGTCTATTAAGTGTAAGTTTGTGGTAAGGTTTGAAGAAACCTTAAAAGATTTATTCATTTGTTAAATTAAAAATCCTAGAATTAGGGAACGTTTATTCGTGGAAGGCGAATAAAATACCTTCGAAAAGTTACTTATTATTGCATCTTGTATAAAATCATCAGAATTTAATATAAAATGGGAAGAAAAGGTGTTTTATCAATTATGCGGTTCGCCTTCTAAGTCAAAAAGTCAACAGAGAAGGGATTTTGTCAATTCATATTGTAATAGAAGTAAGTACCTACATCGCGCGTAAGCAAAAATAAGCCAAAATTGAAGCATCCAGTTTGAGATCAGAAAAGGTGTTTTAATTGTAATAAGTTAGGACATATGAAATCGGATTGAAAGGTGGCGTCTAATAATTATTGTTTGAAATGTTTTAAGTGTGGACAAAAAGGTCACTTTGCAAAATTCTGTAGAAATATTTCTTCTATACAAAAGAAATTTTTTGTGTTAAATATTAATGAGAGGGTTGAACCATATATAATTAAGTTGAAATTAAATGATATTTCATTCGGAGCTATGATAGATTCGGGGGCGGGGATTGGCGCTCTAACCGAACGTATGAATAAATTGTATTTTAAACCTGTTAATTTAACGGAATGTAATTTGGACTTAGCGATAATAATCCACTAAAGTCAAGCGGCAAAGTGAATTTGCAGGTTACTTGCAACAATACAAGTAAATATTTCGATTTTGTTATCGAAAATGGTTCTGATTTAATTAAAGTTAGAGATTTTATGGGCCCATGGCACATGGGCCGGACATGTGCACCGAATCCCAAGCACACGAGTACCGAAGAAGGTTCTGACAGGACACCCGGGAGGTAAACGAAAAGCGGGCAGACCTAGATTGAGATGGGAGGATGATGTCAGGAAGGATGCAAGAGGATTACTCCATGTTGCAGATTTGAAGACGACGGCCGAGGACAGAGGGTGGTGGAGGCTTATTTTGAAGGAGGCCAAGGCTCGAAATGGGCTGTAGCGCCATTGAAGAAGAAGAGATTGTATGGAATTATTAGTAGTTGTGCTAATAATTTTCAGGTTGAAAATAATTTTTGTTCTATCGGTGAACACAGTTTAGACGTAAATACGCTGAAATCACAATTTCATGCAGATCACATGCAGAAAGGAGGGGGAAGAGGTGTATGTCTGAGAAGGAAAGAGGAAAATATTGGATAGGAGGGAAGAGCAGGAAAAGTTTTATAAATCTAAAAAAAGAAATACAGAAAATTATGTACTTGGGCAGAAAGTCATGGTAAAGGACTTTACAGGAAAAAAGGTTGGATTGCAGGCACCATAAAAAAAAGAATTGGAATAAATACCTACTTAATTTATGTAAAACGATACCGGTCAAGTATTGAAAAGGCATCAGGACGAACTTACATCTATGAGTGTGAAGTGGAATCCGAAGGAGCGTGAGAATATATATCTTGTAAAGATCTAGGCTCTGATACGATGGTAACAGACCTAGACCTTGCCCACTTTTTCCGGAAAGGCGCTAATGGGTCGTCTCCTTTGTTTCAGGAACCACTATGGCAATCTTCTTGGGCTGGAAGGTTTCGGCAGGAGAAGGCTTGAACTATTTATATTTTCTTACGCTTATTTATTATTAGTAATCAAGCTCGGGTTGTATTGTAAAAACCCGGAAGGAATTCTCCTCTTAAGCGGGGGAGAATGTGGTAGCTACTGGTAGCTACCTCCTTAATAGACAGGCGCTGGGAGTGCACGTCTATGGTTTGAATATAGATCATTCTTGATTCTGTACGATTGCTGAAAGGAAAAATTAAAACGATACTCTTTTATTTTAACAAGATTCGTCTTTTTTCTATTGCAGAAAAGTGCAATTAAAAATATATAATATCAATATATTACTGTTGTGGTCGGCTCTTCTCGTTCTCAGGTTGCAGTTTCTTCGGTTTTGAGTATCGCCTTCATCCGGGCCGTTTATCTGAAGTGTTTTGGTGCATTGAGAAGAGAAATGATGTAATATTTATTTATTTACTGAATTTGTCTAGTTACAACACAAATATATTACACGAACTTAGTATAAATGATGCAATGTTGATTTAAAAATAAATTATAGCCATAACAAAAATTAGGGTACAAAAAATGATAAAAATAATGCAAATAAGACAGGAACAAGGTTTTGATGGAGTTCACGACATCTAACACATAAATACAAAATACTTGGATTACTTGCGCTATGACTGACAAAAATCATTAAGACTTATCATGGGAGAACCGAAACCAGGCGCACCCGGCCTGAGAGGTCATCCACATATTTTAGCCCCCACCTTCCACAATATGAATTTTAATACAAAATACCTATCTAATTTTTTTTTTTTTTTTTTTTTTTTTTTTTTTTTTTTTTTTTTTTTTTTTTTTTTTTTTTTTTTTTTTTTTTTTTTTTTTTTTTTTACATTAACTCCACACAGGAGGCCCTGAGGAAAATAATTTCCCTCAGGGCCTATGTCATCTGGGATGCTGTGTGGTGGGTCTTTTTGAGGAGAGGAAGGAATGAACATTGGTCTTGAAGAGACCCATGTTGTAGGAAGGAGGAAACACAGAGGCCGGCAAATCATTCCACAGCCGAGCTGTTGAACACAAGAACGAGTCGAAGAAACGACCCGTTCTCATGTGACAAATGTCAACTGTGTACAAATGTTGGGCACGCGTTTGGCGTGTTTCCCGACTATGCACCGGTGCCGAAGGGATCAATGATGCTAGTTCCTCGGAGCATCTTCCATTGTAATACCGGTAGAACAAGGATAGCATTCCCACCCGACGCCTGTGCTCTAAAGATTGCAATCCGTCTGTTAAGATGGGAGAATCTATCAAACGGACCGCCCGTTTCTGCACAGAGTCGAGGGTATTTTTCAGGTATTTTGGAGCTCCAGACCAGAGGTGGCTGCCAAATTCAACCGTGGGGCGCACTTGCGATTTGTACAGGGTTAGCAGTTGTGTACTTTTAAAGTATCTGCGGGCCCTGTACAGTACGCCCAGTTTTTGGGAGGCTAACTTTACTCTGGCTTCGATGGAGCCCCCATACCTGAGCTGGTCACTTAGGGTTACACCAAGCATATCAATGGAGGGCCTGTTCGGAAGATTGCTTCCGTTGAAAGAGACTAGATTTTCATTGCGATCCCTTTTAGACGTAATCAGACAAGATTGGGTCTTTGAAACATTAAATTCAACGAGATTATTTTTACCCCAAGAGAAAACACTCTCGAGGTAACCGTCCATTCTTTGCTTCAAAGCCTTACGAGCTGTTGGAGTTTGTGAGCCCTTTGGGGGCTTGTCAAACAAAAAGCTATCATGAACTGTACTGTCATCCGCGTAACAGTGAATTGGTGCACATGACAAAAGGTCGTTGATGTGCAACAAAAACAGAGTTGGAGACAGAACCGATCCCTGCGGGACGCCGGCATTTATCGAGTGAGAGGAAGAGGTGAAACCATCGACTACCGTCTGAATCGACCTCTCCCTCAAGAAGTCGGCAATCCACGTACACAAGGATGCGGGAAGTCCGTAAGAATGCAGTTTGTTGACAAGTCCTCGGTGCCAAACCCGGTCAAAGGCCTTGGATATGTCCAGTGCAACCGTTTGGGTCTCACCGAAACGTTCCAGGCATCGCCCCCAAACATGCGTCACATACGCGAGAAGATCACCGCACGAGCGGTTCCGCCGGAATCCGTATTGACGGTCGTTAATAATTTTGTTCTTCTCGAGGTATGTGAGCAGTTTGTCGTTGATCACACGTTCCATCACCTTAGACAGAACTGATGTGATCGCTATGGGGCGGTAGTTGGCCGGGTTGGAGCGGTCACCCTTCTTTGGAATAGGATGGATAACCGCTTTTTTCCAACCAGAGGGCACAGAGCCAGTCTTCAGGGACAGTTTAAAAAGCTTCGTCAAAATTGGAGCTATTTCTGCAGCGCACCTTTGCAGTACCAGGGCAGGTATTCCGTCAGGCCCACTAGCTTTATTAATATCAAGCCCTCGTAAAACATGGAGTACTTCCCGATGCCGGATCCTCAGCTTTTTCATACGAAAACCGCAGTGAGGAACCGACGTCGGGACAGCACCTTGGTCATCGAGGGTTGAGTTATCCGCAAACATTTTACCTAGTAAGTTAGCCTTTTCGGTGGCGGTGTTTGCTAGTGAGCCGTCAGGTCTGGTAAGAGGTGGCAGACTGGATTTGCAGAAATTGCGACCTATTGAGCCCGCAAGCGACCAGAATTGCCTGCTGCCATGCGGGCATGCAGTCAGCTTTCTGCTGATCTGCTGGTCGTGCTCGAATTTTGACCTATTTATGATTCTCTTGGTTTCCTTTGCCATTTTGTTGTAAGCTGTTCTGTCTTCGGATGTTCTAGATGTGTTGTAGGCTCGGTAAGCCGCGTTTTTTCGTCGCACTGCTTCAGCGCATTGTCGACTGAACCACGGCTTTGAGCCTACACCAGTTTCCTTAACAGTAGATTGGATGAAGCCATCCATCGCGGATGTGATGACCTCACCAATTTCCTGGGCACATCTTGAGGGATCCGAAGTCCGAAAACAGACAGCTGACCACGGGAAAGCATTAAAATGTGCCCGCAGACCGAACCAATCTGCTGACCTGTAGTGCCACACTTTTCTCTTCAGAAATTTATTTATATCTATAGAAAGGAGTTTTAAAAAATTTAAGACAAAATAACTTGTTTAATAAACATTACCAACCATAAACTAAAATAAACATTATGAAGAAAAGCTATAGCATTACGCTCAAGCTTCAGATATTATCAACATCATTGGATTGAGAGAGAGCATATTTTCTAGCCATTTCGTCAGCAAAAAATGCTTGAAAAGAGGAAAACGGGGCGAAAAATCCTAACAGGCGCAGGCGGCCTGTGAAGCCAGGGAGGGCGTACATATATTGTGTAAAGGCCGACGACCAACTGAAGCAGGCGTCATGTGTGGTCCCTAAAGCTAGGCGATTAAAAAGAGGGAAGGGGCGGCGGGTCACCTTTGAGAAGTGGAGAGGGAAACAATGTCTTTTGTTGGCCTCTGAGGTGCTGCGCCCGACGGAGGGTTAGCGAAGTGGATCTTCAGTCCACAGTGCTTTAAAGAAACAATAAAACGTTAAAATAATAACAGAGCACAGCGGTGCACAATTCGGAATCATTAAATTAAGCATTACTGCGGTTTTTTTCTGTTTTTGATAATCGTATTATTTCTAAATTTTAAGCCTCATCTATAATCCGCATGCGATCTCAGCCAGAAAATGGGAAGTACTGCGATGCGCAGGGCCAGAGGAGAACAAGCGAAAGTGGCAGAGGGGGACAGAAGTTAATAGGTTAAAAGATTTGGTTTCAATCGTATCATATAAATGCTAAATTTTTATTCGAATCAGCCTGTGGCGTATATCGACTACCCTTTCATAAACATGAATAGTTGCACCCAGAACACAAAAAAGGTTTCTCTGCACTGAGTCTATTCAGTGTGGTTAAATATATGTATTTATTATACTTACAGCTGGAACAAGACAATCGTGAGACACGTTAATAAGGCATTTCTCCAGCATGGGTGCATATGGCACTTTTAACGATGACTGTGTGAGGAGGACTACGAAAATGGAGGTTAGGAAAATGAATGAGGTTTTTCTCCAGTATGGGTGCGTAAGTGCACTGCTAAATGTGACTTGCGTGAGCAGGAGTAGTTACAATAGGAACAGGGATGAGGCTTTTCTCCAGTATGAATGATTAAGTGCCTCGTTAAATTTGATTTGCTTGAGCAGGAGTAGTTACATTGGAGACATGAATAAGGTTTTTCTCCAGTATGGGTGCGTAAGTGCTTCGTTAAAAATGATTTGGTTGAGCAGGAGTAGTTACAATGTGGACATGAATGAGGCTTTTCTCCAGTATGCGTGCGTAAGTGCCTAGTTAAACTTGATTTGTCTGAGGAGGAGTAGTTACATTGGGGACATGCATAAGGTTTTTCTCCAGTATGGGTACGTTGATGCCTTGTCAAATGGGACTTGTCTGAGCACGAGTAGTTACAATGGGAACACGAAAAGGGTTTGTCTCCAGGGTGCGTTTTCAGGTCCGTTACCATATCTGAAAATAATGACGGATGAAGCTCATAAGTGGGTTTATATAATGAAACATGACCATAATTAAAACCAATTCAGACAAACAAAAATCTATTTTACCGGAAGACATTTCAGAGTATTCTAAGCATTCATTTTTAACATCTGTCTGGACTATCTCCATTTCCGTATAAGGAATTCCCTCTCCATCTTTTTCTCTGGGTCCTGGTTCTGCCTTGATGGGGACAGTCTCCACATTAATGCAACCTGGAATTATATAACATTTTTTATTATTATTATTTTTTTTTAATAATGTTTTATTTTTAATATTATGTTTCACATGGTATTTGCATGATAATTATACATCTCAGGTTTTTTTTACTACCCTTCCATTGAAAGCATGTGCTTGTGTATGGAAGGAGAGTGTACATATATATTATATTTGTGATGTATATGTGTGAGTGTGACGGGGTGAGAGCGAGACAGCGAGTATGGAGATGTATAAAAGGCTACGGGCTGGTGTGCGCTCTCTCCAGATATATATCTTCAATAATAAACATTGTAACATTAACGTATGTTATTTACTACCCGCACTACAAGATATCACAGTTGGCGCAGCCGTAATTCGAACTTTACGTCGGTAGTTCGTAATTCGGAAGATTGTAATCAAGAATATTGCGGATCGCAGAGAAAAAGTTTTTCAAGACGCATTTACTTATTACGGAGTTTGATATCGATTCGTCTTGAAACTTGTGACTCGAAGCAGAAGAGTTACGTCACGCAAATTATTGAAACTGGCTATAAATTATCCGGAACCGGATTTAATGTGAACAATGAATGGATAGGCTGTTTAATGCTTGCTGGTCTACCAGAAAAATTCTACCCCATGATATTAGCAATCGAGCATAGTGGAATAATAATTACTGCAGATGCAATAAAAACAAAATTGCTTGATATGGCAGGAAATGACACGGAGTCAGTTGGGGCATTTTCCGCCAGAGTGCGCCCGCGCCGCAATGTTGACGGAAATACATCGAAGTTCAAAACCGTAATGAAATCTATCAGATGTTATAGATTTAAAAAAGAAAGGCATTTTAAAAATCAATGTCCTGTTGGGCAATCAGAGCGAATGAAGAAGTCAAATGCATTTTCTGTTGTGTTTTTGAACGGGAATTACAACAAAATGGTTTGGGTATAGACTCGGGCTCAATATAGTCAATTTAATAATTGCTATAACCAGGAAACTTGGTTATACGCTAAACGTATTTTAAGATATCTCAAGAAAACAAAGCATTTTTTATTAAAATATAGTCAATGTGGTAATTCAAAATTAGAGGGATTTGTTGATTCAGATTGGGGAAATAACATCATAGATCGCAAGTCCTATACAGGTTTGTGTTATATTTTAGCTGGATGTGTTATTTCTTGGGAGGCTAAGAAACAAAAAACAGTTGCTCTTTCCAGCACTGAAGCTGAATACATTGGTGTAGCCGAAGATTGTAGGGAAGCTATTTATTTAAGTAATTTGTTAAAAGAAATAAACAATGAGTCATACACCATATCCTTATTTAATGATAATCAGGGTGCACTTAAGTTGTCTTCAAATAATAGCTATAATAAAAGAACTAAGCATATTATTATATCTATTTACAAAAGGTTTGGCAGGATGTAAAGAATTAACATGGTTATATTATATACCTTTGTTGTAATATGGGTATTATGTACGTTATTTTGATAAGTGGGGGTGTTATTTAGTTATTAAAGTACCTACCACTAATGCCATCCATGTCTATGTTTCTAAGCTTAATAAATATCAGTTCTCGCTGTCTCCTAAATAAAACAACATGTTTCATTTAATAAGTCTGGCGCTATTAAGCGTGAAGATCGCAAGATTAAGGAAGAAAGGTACTGGAGCAGCCACACGCAATTATTCGCGTGTGTGGGATCGACAAGTTTGCAAAATTATTGTCGGTAGGTACACCGTGTATACGGGGTACACAAGATCGTATCAAGGATCGGGTCGAGGATCACATCATCATCGTGTGGATTAGCCGGAAACCGGGACCTGGTTTCTGTCGCAGCAGTCTGTGAAGGAAAACCTCGGAGGAGAGGGATTGGATCCGCAGCTGTTGGGAGACGGAGCCAGACGGGGACGCTGATTCACGGCTCTGAGCGGCGTGAACGTGGAACGTGGAACGTGGACCTTGGAGTGTAGCCTTCTAGAAGTGCTGAGATAAGTAGTCTGGATTATTTTGTTTCAGCTCTTCTCCCAATGGAGGGTGTTTGTAAGAATTTAGGGACATTCTGTTACAGAACAGGAGACTGGTCATTGTTCAAGGAACTCATTTTACATGATGACAAACTTTTGTCACAAGAGCGCGAAAGAGCATTTTTGCTGAATAGCCTCACCGAAGAAACTTTCTCTTTATTATGTGATTTATGTTTTTCTAAAAATGTTTCTGATTGTTCTTTTGATGATTTATGTAAATTATTTGATTCACATTGCAAACCAATTCAAAATATTTTCGAGTCGCGTGAGTTGTTTTACAAATGTAACCAGTTAGCTAACGAATCTATTAAAGATTACGCAGCTAGATTGAGAGGACTTAGTTTATCGTGCAATTTAGAACTGAGATTGGAACCATGTTTAAAGGACATATTCATTATTGGAATTTTCAATGAAAAATTGAAACATAAGTTGTTCGTTGAGGGGATCAATACTTATTTTTCTGAATGTATTAATTTAGCAGCATCATGGGAACATGTTGTTAGTTTTAAGAAAGTTGATACGAATTTAAATGTTGTGCATAAGGACAGTAATTATGTCCGTAAATCCAGGTCGGATAGTCCGATCAGATTTAAAAGTGCAGTGCGTAGTAAGACGCCATTAAATGTTACATTAAAAAAATGTTTTTTGTGCGGAAAAACGAATCATTTGCAAAAGGATTGCTGGAAGAATATTTTTTGTAATCGATGCAATAAATCGGGTCATCCTAGTAATTTATGTAAAAGCAGTAAAATTAATGTAGGTAATAAAAATAAACGGTTGAATTCGGTTTTCATGGTACATGACGGCGCGGGGCCGGAGCCGATATTCGTAGATCTGTTGATTGGTAACAGTGTTATGCGGGCGATTGTTGACACCGGTGCAGAGATTAATGCAATTCCTTACGAAGTGTATTTAAAAGATTTTGTTTCCTACGAATTGCGAAAATGCAATATTCAATTGTCGGGATACGACGGGAAGCGGTTAAATATTGTAGGTAAAGTTAATTTAAATGTATTATTTTTAAATAAAAGTGTGGAAACGCAGTTCGTAATAATTAAAAACGGTAATTCTACGATTGTTGGTAGAAAATTTTTACAAGTTTTCGGTATCGGATTGAGTGGAATAAATTCGGTAAATACCAGTTAGATTAATTGTGATAATCACTTAGTTTTTCATGATAGTTTAAAGAAAAAATATGCTCATGTTTTTTCAGAAAAATCGGGTAGGCTTATAGGTTATGAAGCTAACATCGAAGTTAATTCGGATTTCAGGCCAAATCCAAGACCGTTACCTTTTAGTTGCGTGGTAAGGTAGAGGAAGAATTAAATAAAATGTTACGTGAAGATATTATTGAAAAGGTAAAGATAAGTGATATGGCTAGTCCGATTATTGTTGTAAAAAAGAAAGATGGTTCAATTTAGAATTTGTACCGATTTTAAAACCACATTAAACCCTATGTTAGCGAAGTTGAAATACCCATTGCCTCGTATAGAAGATTTAATTTCATCTTCAAATGGTGCAAAATTTTTTGCTTAAATAGATTTGCGTAATGCCTTTGGACAGATTTCGTTGAACGAGAAGTCAAGGAAATTATGTGTGATATGTACGCATATAGGTTTATTCGCATATAAAGTCTTGCCTTTCGGTTTGAGCATGAGCCCGGCTATATTTATGCAAGTCATTTTGGCGGTAGTCGGCAGACTTCGAAACGTTCGTGTATTTCTAGATGATATTCTTTTGTTTGGAAATTCTAAATAGGAATTATTTTCTATTTGTGAATCAGTACTTAGCAAGTAAAGTGATTGTGGCGAAACTATTATTGAAAATAAGTGTTCTTTTCTAGAAATAGAGATAGAATATTTAGGTTTTAGAATTTCTCAAAAAGGAGTTATGCCCTTAGAAAATAAAATTTGTGCGATTACTCAAATGGCAGTACCGAAAAATGTTTCGGAACTTAGGAATTTACTCGGAGTAATTTCTTACTATAGATCTTTTATACATAATATATCAGATATTTTGTCTCCATTGTACAAATTGTTAAAAAAGGGAATAAAATATGTATGATCTGAGGAATGTAATATTGCGTTCGAGTGAGTTGAGAAACTGCTGACGTCAGACAATATTTTAGTGCATTTTGATCCAAATTTACCGATTAAACTTATTTCAGACGCCAGTGTCAGAGCTATAGCAGCGGTAATTTATCACGTATATGATAATGGTTTAGAAAGACCTATCGCATTTGCTAGTCGTTTATTGTCAGAAACAGAATCAAAGTATTCTATTTTGGATAAGGAAGCGTGTGCTATAATCTTTGGGTTGAAGAAATTCTTTCAGTACTTATACGGGAATAAATTTATTCTAGCTTGCGACAATAAATCATTAGTACACATTTTGAACACGGATAAGCAAATACCCGTGTTGGCCGCCAATAGGTTGCAGCGTTATGCTTTAATACTACAAACATTCGAGTATAGTATAGAACATATTAAATCAGGTGATAACAAAGCAGATTTCTTATCACGGATGCCGATTAATAATAATAATAATTTTGATGTTTGTAGCGACGATATTGATGGTAGCGATTATTTTTTAAATTATATTAATAGTTTAAACGTGAATAGAATTGAATCGGAATTTTTAAATATAATCGAGTCGAAAACAACATAAAATGCGGAAACAATGAAGCAGTTTTCGATTAATGATGTAAATATAGCAAGCATTATTGAGTTCGTAGCTAATGGTTGGCCGGATAAAAAGTTTTTAAAGGATGATTTATTGAAATTCTGGTATTTTAGGAATAAATTATCGACTTTTAATTCATGTTTATTTTATAATAATAAATTTGTAGTTCCGAGGGCATTAAGGGAAAATATATTGAATTTTTTACATCAATCGCATTAAGGGATTGTAAAATCAAAAAGTCTTGCTCGAAATTATATTTTTTGGCTCGGAATGAACAATGATATAGAAGCAACTGTGAAACAGTGTGTTCGATTCATGGAATTTTTACCTACTCCGTGTAAAGTTGAGTTGGCATCTTGGCCAATCAATGGTTTAATCTGGAGTAGATTGCATATTGACTTCATGGGGCCTTTGGGAGGTCACATTTTTTTGATAATTGTTGATGCAACTACAAAATGGATAGACTGTCATATTGTAAATAAAGTAGATTCGTTTTGTACTTTAAAAGTTTTGAAAAGAATATTTTCTATTTTCGGAATCCCGGAACAAATTGTAAGTGACAATGGTACAGCTTTCACATCAACAGTTTTTAAGGAATTTTTTCATAATTACAATATAGAATCATTGACTTCAGCTGTACAGCATCTTGCTTCTAACGGTTTAGCTGAAAATGGGGTTAAAACAGTGAAGAATTAAAAAAAAAATTATGGTAAATAATAAATTTCCTACTGATTTTGAAGATAAACTTTTAACGTTTTTAGTTGATATTAGAAATACGCATTCGATGTCTACGGGCAATGAGCCTAGTAAGTTAATGTTGGGTAGGAAGATAAGATCAATTTTTAATACGATTATTCCAATAATGAATAATGTTGAGAGTTAGGGTTTTAAAGGGATTGACATATCGGTTAAAAACAAGATGTTATTGAGCCAGCATAAACAGAAAAAGTATTATAGAGGAAGAAAATTTAAAAACTACAAACACCAATTCCAACGCCTAAAAAAATCACAAACCACCACAAAATACTTTACCCCAAGAAAAGATTTCCCCTAAATCGTGTATCTTAAGAAAACTAGGAACTTATCTTGTAAATATCACTTGGCCTATGCAACTTCATTTAGAAAATAAATTTAAAAAAAACCGATCGGAAACAAAACTCAAAGCATGGATCACTACTGGGATTCTCCACTGAAATAGAAACCGTGGTAAGATTCATAACTTCTTTAGAAAAAATCCTAATACATCTCTCATATTCTACAATCGTTACAGAAATCACTAAAAAAAATATTACAATGTTAAAAATGATAACTAAAAAATAGTGAAGTTACCGAAGATAAAAAATTTGAATATCATAATTGCCAATATTAAAAAAACCGTCACACTTATTGTTAAGATTAATATCGAAGACAAAACAATACATAAAATTTCTTGCCCTGAAATCTAGGTCTTGGCGGCGAATGCGTTTGCCCATCTACAGCTTGGCAGACCAGATCGGGAGGACTGGATGAGGGATTCTTGTTAACCTCTCCAGCCGGAGTCTCTTGATCCATCACCTTGCAGTGCCCCGTGTTGGAGGGATGAATTCATACGATGGATGGAGTCACTCCTAGACTCCAGATTCCTACCCACCCGAAATAGTTTTTTTCTTTCCCAGAACTTCCTCTCCTTCCTTTCAATAAAAAAACCCCCACACAGATGATATAGGACCTAAGAGGTTTTTCTTCAAAGCCTTATGTATGTATATATATATATATTTGAAGCCTGCATAATAACGTACACGTATACAGGATCGAGATGTAGATATGAGCATGTCGTTACAGCCAAGCGAAATCCAACATTATATTAATATTTTCCATTTAATTTTGCTTCCGTAAAACATTTATGTAACAAAAAAGAGCAAAAAAATAGGTACCTGGAATGCTTTTGGAATTGGATTCCAGACTTTCTTTTTTGGTAAAAGAATATTCTATATCGATATCCGTACATGTCACAGCAACACTCTCTTCAGCACTTGTGCCTGGTTCTAACTTGATGGCGGTGGAATCCATATTTTTTTCCTAAGGATCTAGTAGTTCTGTTTTACTATAACCATATAACGAGGTTAAAGGATTTGGAGGATTAAGAGAAGGACTGATTGCTCTCGTTCAATGTGTACAAATCTGCTAAACGAGTAAAGCCAAAATAACATTACCAACAAGAAAAGTGACAGCAAGCACGTCGGGATTTATTCATAGATATTGGAGAATAAAGAAAAAATATAGTTGTTAGTTGTTATGATTAAATCTAAATGTTGCCATTTTAAATCATCCACCGACGAACAACTTTTTTTTGCTATGTAAGAAACCATCAAGCGTCAATAGCCAAAGACTTCTACAATTGATTTCTTCAATTAATCATTGACTATGGTAATGCCATTTTGAAACGATAAGAAACGATGGTAAAATTTCGATCGCATTACGAATATTTTTTTGAAAAAACCTTTAGATTCGCCTGAATTAATAAAAGGAAACTTTTTGCATTTTGGGCGGCGGAAAACAGTGCACTTAAAATTTCAACTATGTAAAGTGAAATTTTACTTCGCATACCTACGGAATTTGCACCGCCATTTATGATAATCTGTTATTTTTGAACTGTTGATATTCCTGATAATATAACAGGGTAGTTCGTAGCCGACTTCATACGAAAATATGAGATCTCGTAACTATCAAATGACTTGGAGTAGTAGCTACACTCATACATCCATTATTTAATTAATAATTTTCGCAACAGCAACACTGAATATAAATTTCAAACCGCATTCCAGTCGTGTGAGGTATACGTGAGTCTCCTTTACTTTCTCCCCCACACACTGCAATCATTGTTGCTCCGCCTTTCTAATAGTAGCATCCTTTAAGTTTACATTTAAAATTGTTTGAATAACTAGCAAATTTTTACATAATATCAAAGTTTTTATAATTCAGGTGCATCTACTCTTCTGGTGACGTTTCTTCAACCACCGCGGCACTTCACCTTGTAGTGAGTATTTTCTTGTTATATTGACTACTTAACACCTAAGCTCCTTATTGAAGCTTTTTTATTGTCAAAGTATATCGCTTAACACTTAATTGATTAGTTTATAAAGTATTGGCTTTACAACACGTTTAGTTATCCAGGTTAACAGGTTACATACGATTTTAGGTGCATAAGTTTGTTCATTGTAAATTTACGACCGCTGACAAATATTAAAAGCAAGCGATTAGTTAGTTTATCTAGTCTTTACCTTGAGTGAAATATTTAACTCGATTCCTTATTAGTAAATTGCATTATTACATCATCTTTTGTCTCTTATTTACGCTTTAAATCAATAATAGACGTCAACAATTGCGTTTTATTTTTTGCCCTTAAATTCATAAAACTGTATTTTTACTTTAGTGACATATTTCCAATGTTACTATTAACTATTACCTATATAACTACTTCATATATCAGATAACTGTTTCAATCCACACAAAAAAACACCAATGTCAAATTGATAGTTTTGAACTCAGTGCCGCTAAATACACGAGAATGACCTACTTTATCCCATTAGGTTAGTAGGTCCCATTTGTTATGCAAGTATTGTTTGTTTCTGTCAAGTCCATAACTGAGCGGTCGTTCTTTTTTCGTTTCATTGATGCTGGTGTCAGTTTATTGCAGAATAATAAATTGATAATTTCGTAAATATACACCTCAAGGGCGCTCATATCACCAAGGTTTAGTTTTAATTTAATTTCTCATCCTTTTGAAGCAACATTTTAATTCTGAATTGAAACACATCGGCTAGTTTTCAGAAATTATTACCAACTGCACGCTCTCTGGGTACAAGCGAGTAGCAAACGTACTCATTTTCGAATAAAGTTGTTTTCGCTAGCATTTTAAAAGCACTTCGGCCAAGTGAATCAACGCTGTGAATAATGTCATAAACAATTTTTATACTCGTAAAAGTCAGAAATTAGTTTTCTATGAAGGTGCCTGTAAACGATCAAATTTGTTTGTCAAATTTACGTGTTTGTCAAATTATTTGAACGTCTACGGCCTTGTTTGACGTGCTTGTCAAATAAACTACGTGTTTGACGTGTTTGTCAGAAATTCTGATTGACGGAAAGTTTGAACGATATTTGACAACATGTTTGAACGTTTGCGGGGGTGTTTATCAAACAAACGTCAGTTTCGTGTTGCCATCACTATGGAGAGTGCTGCGTCATCGAATATTATAAGCGAAAGAGACTTTTTATTGCATTTTATATTATATAAGCAAATTTTCATGGGTATATTAAGCTCTTAATTTTAGCCATTCTCTAGACCAACACTTTCTTTTTTTCTTTTTAAGACACAGAGCTAATGTCAACGCAAGAAATGCTTTGTCCGTATCCGTCATTTTTAACAACACAAAATATTTCACTATTCACCTCACTTCAGACCAGATACAATAAACGTCAAAAGACAATTCCCGGCGAAAGCTGTAAATAAATGAACTAATATTTGACAAACTTCATTTGAACGTCTGCGGCCTTGCCAGGCCTTGCTCGTCAAACACGTAACGAGCAAACGTAAAATTTGACAAACAAATTTGATCGTTTACAGGCACCTTGAGAGTTTTAATGATTTCAATTTTCTTATCCAGTAATTGTTATTTACCATTTCAATTGGTTGACCTGGTTTTACGTCAATATAGCTTTAAATTTTTTAATGATCACTTTCGCTGGAATTGGAGAGAATTTTAAAGTCGGGGAGTAAATCAAATAATTGTATTGAACTTGACTTCGAAATAAATAAGAGTACAAAATGTTTAATGTTGATACGTTCCTTAAATCACTGGAATTAAGAAGAATATAAAAATGGCAAGATCATTAAATTAATTTTTTTTTTTTTTTTTTTTTTTTTTATTTAGTAACTATATAATATTTTTTACATTTTTATATGAAACATGTTAGTTAGATGTATATATAAAATATATTCGTAGTCCTCCTCACTAGGGATCCTGTGCTGAGGGGGACTATGCTTTGGATAAGTTTTTCAGCGACTTCTATGGTTTAACTTCATTGATTGGATAAGGTTTTCCAGAAACTTCTATGATGTTTTAAGTATACTAGTAAGTTCATTTTCCGATAGATTCTTCAGCCAACATTTAATGTCCTTAATGTAGCTATTTTTTATTTTTATTTGTTTGATACTAAGTGGGAGCTTGTTATATAACTTTACTGCTAAAAATGCAGAACTTCTTTGACCAAATGAAGAGTTACACTTTGGTATATTAAGTATGTCTGTTTGTTTGGCTCTGGTTTTATGAGCGTGGGAGGTGTCTGCCTCTGAATCATTTTTGTGGTGATGTACTAGAATGTTTTTGGCATAGATTTTCTGTATGCTTGGAACATCAAACTGTTTAAAAATTTCTGCCGTTGACGTCCTTATGGGGAGCTTTAGAATGGTCTTTATAATGCAATTCTGAGTTATCTTAAGTTGTTTTAAGTGATTAGATGCTGCTGAGCCCCATCCTATTACTCCATATTCCAATCGAGAGTGGCATAAAGCATAATATACTCTCTTTAGATCCCTCATTGACAAGATGTTTCTTAATTTTTTGAAGAAGTAGATGAGTTTTGTTAGCTTTTTTGAGGTAAGATCAATGTGTGAATTCCACTGTAGATTTTCATCAATTTCAATCCCAAGATATTTAATACTTTTGGTTTGGGTTATAGACGGGCAGGAACATTGTGGAAAAGTATTTTGACATTCATGTAATTTGAGGGTATGCACATTCATTGGTTGTCCTCTTTTGTTTTTGGAGAAAGTTAGATATTTAGTTTTACTAACATTTAATGTAAGGGAGTTTACTTTTAGCCAGTTTTGAAGTACAGCCAGGCCATGTTCCGCCTCCTTGTAGGTTCTTGTCCAATCTTGTTCGTGGAATATAATAACAGTGTCATCTGCAAAGCTCATTATGTTTCCATTAATGGGGAGATTCATAAGGTCATTTATATATATCAGAAATAGTATAGGTCCTAATACGCTTCCCTGGGGGACCCCGAATTTAATTGGGAGAGATTTGCTCTTTCTTTTACCAATTTGTACAATTTGTTCTCTTCCAGTTAAATAACTTCTAAGTAGGTTTAGAGTTGTTTCGGTTATTCCATTTTTTTTTAGTTTTAAGTACAGTATTTCATGATCAATTGTATCGAAAGCTTTTTGAAGATCAATGAAAACAGCTAAGCATTTTTTGCCTTCATCCAGTTTTCTAATAATTGTATTAGTTACATTAGCTATAGCGTCACCAGTACCCAGGTTTTTTCTAAAACCATACTGCGTAGGTGATAATATTTTATTGGTATCCAAAAATGTAAGAATTTGTTTTTTTATTACTTTTTCCAATATTTTCGACAGAGGAGTTAAAATACTAATTGGTCGATAATTTGAAATATCATTTTTGGGACCATTTTTATATAATGGTATGATCGTAGCAATTTTAAGACAAGCGGGAAAAACACCTTTAGATAATGATAGATTTACAAGGTATGTCAGAGGTTGAATTAACTCATTTTGTAGGTATTTAATTGATTTGCTTGATATCAGTTCATTTCCCGATGAGGTATTTGTTTTTAAGGAGGTTATAATATTTCTTATTTCATCACTTGTTATCTTGACTATATTGAGGCTGTTTTCATGATTTACAGCTTCATTCCTCATTGTTTTTTCGACAGTAGTAGAATTTTGTTTAATTTTATTTGCAAGGTTAGAGCCTATATTGCAAAAGTAGTTGTTTATAAAGTCAAGAAGTTTGTCTGGGTGTTTCGTAAAAGATGTGGGAATCTCATCAATGTTTAATTCTTTAATGTTTTTGTCTTTATGCGAGGCTTTAGTATTTGTAATTTCATTTATGATCTGCCAGAGTTTACGGGAATCATTATTGCATTCATCAATTTTGTTTTTATAGTATGTTTCTTTAGCATAACGAATTACATTTTTACATGTATTACGATATCTTTTGTAGAATCGAAGTGTATGGACATCATAAGGGTTGATTTTTACTTTTCTGTGCAGTTCATCTCTTTTTCTGATCGAGTTTATAATATTCTGACTGATCCATGGTTTAATGTGAATATTTTTATGAGATACCTTTTTATCTGTGGTTTTGGTGTTAGATAGAATACTGTGCTGTATAATTTCTACAAAATAACTCCAAGCAGTATCAGTATCATCTTTTTCCAGGAGGGCGGTCCAGTCATTCATTGTTAACTCCCTTTTGACATTTTCCCAATTTGTTTCAGACTTCGTTAGGAGTGATTTCGTATTTAGGTTTACATAAGAGTTATTTTTTGTTATAGATAGAATTATTGTGTAATGGTCTGTCAGTGTGGTAGTATAAATAATGGCTTGAGTTTTTTTATTAGTTTTAATTCCTCAATTAGGCTTTCATATCCATGGTATGCAAGTGTCTGCATGTAATCATATTTTTTTGGGTGGCCATTTTCAAGGATATCAATATTTATATCACCGATTGGTAGGACCTTCTTCATTTCATGGTCAGGTGATATAAGAACTTATAATTTTATATGTATGATTGAATTACTAATTTTTTGTGTGCTTTATAAAATAATTTTACAAAATCCGTACACAATATCATGAGGAGTTTTATTTTCAAGTGAACATGATGTACGAATAGCGAGGTTTGGTTACAGGCCTTATTATTATTTGTTTTCAGCTGAAACTAATTACCATCACGTAACTGGATGCCATCAAAACAGTGCCATGGATCTTCCCAACCCAGAGAGTGTTTCCATCAACACTGAACCATGGTCGCAGGAAGAAGGCTCAGGTAAAATGGCCTATACGAAGATAGAATTTCACCTCCCGGATGTGAAGAAAGAATGTTTGCAGTATGCGGAGAGTGTTCAGCCAACTAGTAAGTTGCATTGCTTATATCACAAAGGTGTATCTGGTGGACGCAGTCAGGACAGCTGCTTGTTTTCTATTTCTTCTCGTATTGACCTTCTGTATTTTTTACTCTCCCGAATTTTGCTATTAATGAACTAAAACAACGTTTAACTTAATTTGTCCTCAAACTCTTCCTAATTATTTAAGTTGTTGCCTCACTATATTTTATTACTAAAATAAATCATTACTCTTTCTCCACTCCGAAAGACTTCTGGATTAGGTAGAAGATGCCGTAGGTCACCCCTAGGGATTCGCTACGTTTGGTTACTTAGCTGGGGTGCCCGTGTTTGTGGGGTGAGGTTTGTCTAGGTCTTGTGCGAGGATACGTTTGTCCACCTTATGCGTGCCGGCTGGATTGGAAGAGATGGGTTGAGGAAGAATTTTTGTTTTCTCCAGCTGGACTTTCTCGACCCATCGCCTTGCACCGCAGTGGTGGAAATGGATTAATGCGTCCATCACTCCTGGACACACAAACCAGATTCTTACCCACCCCTCATACCCTTCCCGAAACATCCTCTCCTTCCTTTCCCTTAAAAGATCCCCCACACCGCAATCTCAAATGTGATATGGGCTCCAAGAGAAATTGCTTTCATCGGGGCCTGCTGTGTGGAGTTACTATAAAAAAATGTACTCAATGGTACATTTTGGTACATAATGGTAGTTAGAACTAAGGGTTTCTCCTCGCGTTTTTACAGTATACCTTCAGGAATCCCGCAAGGATCACATCTCGGACCTCTCTTGTTTTTTTTATATCAATGATATAGGTAAATGCTTTAAAAATTCCAAATTCCAAATTTTTGCTGATGACACTAAGATTTACAAAAAAATCACTAATATTAATGACAGCCTAGAATTGCAAGATGATATCAATAGGCTTGGAATATATTGTGCTAACAACCAAATGTTCCTTAATCTGGAAAAATGTAACACAATATCATTCACCAAAAGCATAAACCCCCTAATATTCTCGTACAAAATCAATGACGTTGAGATAAAAAGATGTTGTGAAGTGGGGGACTTAGGAATAATAATGGACTCCGGAATGTCTTTCCGAACACATATAAATTCCATCTGTAACAGGGCGTACAAACTTCTAGGATTCATCATAAGAGTGACCAAACCATTTAGGTCACCACACGTAATCAAAATACTGTACGTCTCTTTTGTTCGCTTAATATTAGAATTCGGATCGGTCATATGAAATCCCCAATACAAAGTAAATATTGAAAGGTTAGAAAGAATTCAAAAAAAGATATTGAAACACCTAGACTTTAAATCCTTTCGAACTTCAGAAAACCTAAAAGACTCATTAACATTCCATAATTTATCAACTTTAGAAGATAGAAGAAATATATCCGACAAAAATTTTTATTCAAAATCATTAACAACGTTGTTGACAACAACTATCTTCTAGAACACATTAATTTCCACTGTCCAATAAGACACACAAGATCAAACCAACTATTCCACATCCCACACTCAAAAACAAATTACACACAACATTCATTTCTCCGAAGGACGTGCACAAAATACAATGATATCTTTTACGACGCTGATATTTTCCATTTGTCCTCAGGCCAATTTATTAAATCCATAATAGAAAAAATTTAAATAAATTGTTAATTACGAACTCTCCACCCCTGCTGCATGTTATTTTTTTTCATTCTCATTTTGTTGGTTTTCCTTCTTTTTATTATAATAATAATATTTGGATGATTTATATATCCCATATGCTTTAATTTGTGTGTGTTTTTTTCTTTCATTTCTGTTGTTTAAACATATTTTTTTCTTTTTTTTCTACCACTTTATGTTTTCTTTAATGTTTTAATCCATGTTTTTATATATATATATATTATATTATATTATAATATATATTATATATATTATAAATTGTAGCGGAAACTTCGCTTATTAATGCAATCATGTAATATGTTACTCTCTTATTAAAATATGTATAACTGTTTGTTTCCTAAATAAACTAAAATAAAAAATAATAAAAAAATACACTCCTCCACCAAAGCCAACCCTCCAACTCCGAATTCCGAACTCCAAAATGGCGGACGTCGAACAGCTGATTCGGCGCCGTACCTTATCGGTTGCCTACAATTGTGCAGGTGGTGCTCTGGTTTCCATAATATTGATTTCGATTCGTAAAGCTAAAAAAATAATAATTTCAAACAATTTTTATGCAACTCTCCCGTAATAACATTGCGCATACTGATGTTTTTTTTTACATGAGCTCCACACAGGAGGCCCTGAGGAAAATAATTTCCCTCAACTCAACTTCCTACTCGAACTTCCAATGCACGAACTACCCCTCCACACAATCGTTCAAACGTTTGAAGTTGGAAGTTGGCCGCAGCGTGGCCCTACCATATCTTGTTATCTGTACTTATAAGTAATAAATATTTATTATAATTCCAGAGTTATTTGTTGGATTGTCTAGTAACTAAAAATTTCTTCTCAAAGGTTCTCAAGAATGGAAGGCTTTTGCTAAAAACGGTTTCCGTGATGAGATATTTATTTGTACTGAGTTTTTACAGAT
This sequence comes from Limnephilus rhombicus, assembly GCA_929108145.2. Classification (NCBI taxonomy): domain Eukaryota; kingdom Metazoa; phylum Arthropoda; class Insecta; order Trichoptera; family Limnephilidae; genus Limnephilus; species Limnephilus rhombicus. The sequence goes on along the minus strand of OV815290.1, from coordinate 31,808,379 downwards.
GTTCTCACTTACGTATGAACAATTCAGTTACAAGAACTCAGTTCATACACAAATAGGTTCAGATAATTACTAAAATCGGTAAATATTTCCCTATTTAGTCCACGCTCAATACACGCTTAAAAAATAAAATAAAAACAATAGTAGGTACTAGGTAGATAACAGTTAGTAATAAGTAATTCAGTAACCGGAATTGAAAAATATTGCATTTTAATGGTTATTTTGTTATCTTTAAAAACGCGAAATGTCATTTCTCAAGGACCGTCATGTTATTAATTACGACGGCAAACGTCTCGAGTGACAATAAAATAATGATTAATACGCATTATTAATCATTTCCGAAGATTGCAATTAGTACTTATTATTGCCTAATTGACCGAAAGTTTTTTTTTCCTTTTAAAAGTGCGTATTTCATCGTCGTAATAAACATGGCGGTCCTTGAAAAATTACATTTCGCGTTTTTTAAATAAAAAAATAACCATTAAAACGCAATATTTTTCAATTCTGGTTTCTGAATTACTTATTACTAACCATTATCTACCTAGCACAATTTTTAAATTTTTTTAAAGTGTGTATTGAGCGTGGACTCGATAGGGAAATATTTACCATGAAAACACTAAGTTGTATAAAAGCTCACTTAAATGACAAATAAGAGGCAAGAGACATAAAACAAGTTGTTTCGGCGAGGTTTTAACTAACATTTTAAAAAATTCTGTGTTTCTCGAGGTCGTTACGCAGGCAACAAATTTAATATACCTACTTAAGGTAAACGTACTTAGAGTAGGTAAAGGTAAGATGGTTTCTCTGCTATATTGTCCACTCTGTGAGTTAACTATGAAAAATATAGTTCATTCCGTAATATTGTGATGTGATTTTAACTTCGAATTTGACATTTTATTTACGAATGCGTTTTAGTAACAAGAATTTCATTTGCGAATGCACTGCGTAACTGCATTCCACAGAGATCGAGTGCGAACTGAAGGAGAGAGGTCGAGAGGGGGGAAGGGACCGAGAAACAATTCATTGCCACAGCACAAATGCCAATTCACGCCCTATACGAAAAACGCTCCACCAGGACACAACGAATTCTTAATAAAGTACGCCTTTTCATTGTATTATTGTTGTTTTGCTTTTCCAGGTAGCATAAATGTGGAGACTGTACCTATCAAGGCAGAACCAGGACCCCGAGAAGAAGATGATGAGGGATTTTCTTATACGGAAATAGACATAGACCTGCCAGATGTAAAAAAGGAGTGCTTAGAATTCTCTGAAAAGACTTCTGGTAAAATCGATTTTTATTTGTCTGAATTTGTTTTAATATTTTTTTATGTTTCATTATAGGAACCTTCTTATTGAGCTTTATCCGTCATTATTTTCAGACATGACAACGGACCTGAAGACGCATCCTGGAGAAAAACCTTATTCATGTTCCAATTGTAACTACTCCTTCTCCAAAAAATCACATTTATCAAGGCACTTACGCACCCATACTGGAGAAAAGCCTCATTTCTGTCTCCATTGTAACTACTCCTGCTCGGACAAATCAGATTTAACAAAGCACTATTACAACCATAATGGAGAGAAACCTCATTTATTTTCCCATTGTAACTACTCTTGCACAAACAAATCACGTTTAACTCGGCATTTACTCACCCATACTGGAGAAAAACTTTGTTCATGTTCCCATTGTAACTTCTCCTGCTCAGAAAAATCTCATTTAACTGTGCACTTACGCATCCATACTGGAGAAAAACCTTTTTTATGTCCCCATTGTTACTACTCCTTCTCAAGAATGTCAAATTTAACGGTGCATTTACGTACCCATACTGGAGAAATACCTCATTCATGTTCCCTTTGTAACTACTCCTGCTCGCATAAGTCAGCATTACTATTGCACTTACGCACACATTCAGAAGAAAAACCTTACTCATGTACCCATTGCAACTACTCCTGCTCAAACAGATCAGCGTTAATAGTGCACTTACGCACTCATACTGGAGAAAAAACTTACTCGTGTTCCCATTGTTACAACTCCTTCTCAAAAAAATCAAATCTAATGACGCACTTACTCACCCATACAGGAGAAAAACCTTTTTCATGTCCCCGTTCTAACTACTCCTGCTCAAAAAAATATCATTTAATGGTGCATTTACGCACCCATACAGGAGAAAAACCCTTTTCATGTCCCCATTGTAACTATTCCTGCTCAAACAAATCACATTTAACAAGGCACTTACACACCCATACTGGAGAAAAACCTTTTTCATGTTCCTATTGTAACTACTCCTGCTCACAAAAGTCAAATTTAACGGTGCACTTACGCACCCATACTGGAGTAAAACCTTTTTCATGTCCCCATTGTCACTACTCCTGCTCGGAAAAACCACGTTTAACAAAGCACTTACACATACATACAACAATAATACTTCAAAGTGACAACTGTCTGTTTTGTTTACTCCCGCAAAATTAATAAAAAAATACATAAAAAGTGACAGAAATCATTGAATAAGTGCACTAACTGCTGCTAGTATTTTAGTTCTGTGTTTTAAGTGTCTTATGTACAGTCAAAACCATAAGGTTTTACTCCCATTATACAAAACAAAATCAAAACTAACCAAGCCAAAGAAAAAGTGATATTGTTTATAAGTACAATTCAAATTAAATAACTGTTATTTATCCACTCAATTTAATAATTTTTCTCTAATAATGGATAAACAAACAAGAAGCAAAAATATAAACCAGAGTGATCTGAAGCTGAAATCTTTACTCCCAGAACATAAAGAGATTCTTGACATTGTCTTAACAGCTGTCAACAATAAATTTGAAGAAATGAAAAAAGAATTCTTCAAGAAAATGGACGAAGAAAATGCTGAATCTCGAAACTCACGTAATTTCATTAGTAACCAATATGATGATATAAATATTAAAATAGAAAATATTACCAAGCTGGTATCTGAAGTTGAGATGCTTCGGAGAGAAGTAAATGATAAAAACAAGATTATAAAAAGCTTTGAAGTTAGAATCGCGGAACTAGAACAAGCCTCGAAAGAAGATTGCATAGAAATATGTGGAATCCCACAATCAAATGAGGAGCAGCCAGTCTCACTAGTACAACAGGTGGCTGCGGCAGCTGGGATGGTGATTCAGCTACACGACCTGAAGGAGGTGAAACGTATCCAGGACAGACGACCAGGAGCCTACCCGAGAATCCAAGTTAAATTCCACGATAACAACAAACGAGACCAAATATTAAAAATGCGGAAGAATATCGACGCTAAAACCGTGACAACCCTGGGCAGCGAAAAAATCTACATAGGAGAAATCATTTGTCCATACTTTAAAGAACTACTCTGGAAAACTAAACAGAAAGCAAAAGAAACTAAGTATATGTATGTCTGGTTTAGGGAAAACAAAATACTGGTCCGTAAATCACCAAATGAAAAAATAATCTATGTTAAGCATTCAGACGATCTAAATAAACTTATCTAGACGGTACATGGCACTCGCACCACCGGTTGTCAGTTATCTAAAAAGTCAATAAGTACTATAATACTACCAATTATCTAAAAATAGTTTCAACCGATGGTTACGGGTGTCAAACTGTTCTTAAACTTGATATGTAAAAATGGATGCTAAAACTAACTAGAACCTCAAATTCTAAATTCTAAATAAAAAATTGTACAAAATAACCTATTCTCTCTTCAAATTGCACTATTCTTAATTCTCTTAATTATTGTAGTTAATTTAAATAATTTAGTACCGATAACATTTATCCAAATCATTAATCGAACTGATCTATTATCTATATTTCCTAAATCTATCTATTTTCATTCACTCAATTTAATTTTAATTCTTTTAATACTTATATTATACACTTTTATCATATATTATATTATACACCTCTATTACACTTTTATTATAAACTTATATTATACAATTTTACTCGATAAAAATAATTTACTTTGTTCAATTAGAAAAGCTCATTCAATCTACATACAATATTTAACTAAAATTGTAAATCATATTGATCATTTAATTATATTTTCTATACTTATCTATATTAACTTACTACACTTAATTTTACTTATTTTAATTCTTAAAATTTTGCAATTATGTGATTCCCCTAAAATTCTCATTTCTCAAATTAACTTTCATGATCTTATTTACACCTATTTATCTAAATTACCTTTTTATACCAAGTATTTTACATTCAAATGTTATTATACTACATGTATTTATTACCCAAATTATTTTAATTATTTTAACATCAAATTTTATTGTTCTAAATGTTTTTACTACCCAAATTATTTTAACTACTTTACCAACAAATCTTATTGTTCAAATTGTTTTTATTACCTAAATTATTTTATTTATTTTAACAACAAATTTTATTGCTCAATTTGTTTTTTTACTCCAAACTATTATAATCGTTTCTTATATTTTAAAAATCGTAATATTTCAATTTTATTTGTCATCTTAGTATTTATTCTCCTAATCGTTTCAGTACCTTCATTTATTTCAACCAACTTCATCCATAAATTTTTAATGTCTTATTATAAGCCTTCCAATCACTCAAGTATGCAATCCTTTTAAAATTTTCAATTTCTACATTTCTATTTATTCCTATATCTAATGAAATTATTTTTCCTTTTATAAAACATATAATCTATCATTTACATTCCCTAAATTTATCTTTGTTCATTGACTCAATTTAATTTTAATTAATTTAATGCTTATATTACACACTTACACAAATACTCACCAACATGGCTGAAAACATGGAACATATAGACTCGGACAACCAACACTACTGTATAAGTACAAACGACATTAATCTATGGACCAATATCACAAAAGAAAAAAATAAAATCAAAATATTGCACCAAAACATCAGATCGATTAATAAAAATTTTGATGAATTCACTATGTACCTAGAACAACTAGATAATAACTTCGATATAATTGTGCTGACAGAATGCTGGTTGAATGAAAAATATATTCCAAAAACAATTGAACACTACAACACACACCACACAAAAAAACACAAAAATCAAAATGATGGCATAGTCGTATACACTAATGATAAAATAAACACATTCATCCAAGAAATACATATCGTAGACTCCAACTGCATACAAATAACATATGAAAAAGAAACGTGTATTCTTGCAATGTACAGATCTCCATCCAAAAACAATATTACAAATTTCCTAACTGCATTTAATAATACATTAAATGATCTCAACAAATACAAAAATATCATCGTCATTGGAGACCTAAACATAAACACTCTACAAAATGGACACCCACAAAACTTATAATACCTAACAATATTAGCACAGCATGGACTGGAGCCAACGATAAATGTTCCAACACGAGTCACACACAACACAAAAAGTTGTATAGATCATATAATGATCAAAACAAAACTAAAAACCAAAACCATAGTACTTGAAAGCACTATTACAGATCACTACATGAATATGATAGCAATAGATACCGAAAACACAAAACCTAACCAACATAAAATATTCACAAAAAAAATAATTGACTACACAAACTTAAAAGAAAAACTCAAAAAAATAGACTGGAGTACAATATACCAAATAGAGAAGGTCGAAGAGGCCTGGGACAAATTTACAACAATTTTAGCGCAAGAAATAAATAATAACACTACTCTAAAACAAGTAAAACTTACGCACAAAGCAAAAAAAATTAAACTATGGATAACGCAGGGAATATTAAACTGTATTCGTAAACGAGACAGAATTCACAAACAAATTAAACATACGCCATATGACATACAACAACTTAATTACTACAAAAGATATAGAAACATCTGCACGAAAATTATTAGAGTAGCTAAGGAGTTGTATTTTAGAGAAAAACTTAAAAAAGAAGAAAACAATAACCCAAAGGAAATATGGAAAATATTAAAAGAAGTTACATACACACAAAAATTCAAACAAGAAAATACAATCGAACATCTAAACATTAACTCAAAAAAAGTAGACGCCAATACAAATAAAGAAACTATTGCAAATCATGTAAATAACTTCTTCGCAAGTATAGGAAAAGTCTTAGCGAACCGTAAAATTCTCAACACAAACACGACAACACAAACAAACAGTTCAAACACCAATACACAACCGACACAACACAGATTTGCAATAAAAACAACTTCGGAAGAGGAAATTGACAAAATAATAAACACATTAAAAAACCGTATTGCTCCTGGATTAGATGAGATAACGACGGATTGCATTAAGATAATAAAAACAGAAATTTTAAAACCCATAACACACTTAATCAATCTAAGTATAACACACTCCTGCTTCCCTAGTACTCTTAAAAAAGGACTGGTGATCCCTATTTACAAATCCGGAGACAAAATGCAAATAACTAACTATAGACCTATCACTTTGTTTAACTCGCTTTCAAAAATTTTCGAAAGAGTAATAAAAAAACAAATTATAATATACCTGGAAGAAAATAAATTAATCTCGGAAAAACAATATGGATTTAGAGAAAAAATAGGCACAAAAGAAGCTTTGGCGTGTACAATAGACTATATAAATAGCAATTTAGATCAAGGGTATAAATGCATAGCGATATACCTAGATTTAGCTAAAGCTTTCGATTCAATCTGCCACCAAACGCTTTTTAAAAAATTTGAAAACATAGGCATCAAAGGCAAGGAACTCCAACTATTAAAAAGTTATATGAGTAACAGAACACAGCAAGTAAAAATTAACAACCATATTAGCAAGCCACTGCCAATTACATATGGAGTTCCACAAGGAAGCATACCAGGGCCCGTTCTTTTCACTATTTACATTAATGAACTTTGCAGCATGAAAATAGACGGTGAAATAGTTAGTTATGCAGACGACACAGTTTTACTCTTTAAATCTAAGGATTGGAAAAATGCATACAACATAGCGAATTTAGGAATCACGCGAGTGAAATCATGGCTAAACTCAAACATACTTACACTGAACATATCGAAAACAAAATTCACAACGTACAGTATAAATAGCACAGGACAGCCAAAAAATAACACAAACACCATAAAAATACACGAATGTTTAAACACCAACATTTGCGTTTGCCCTCCTCTAGAAAAAAAAGAACAAATAAAGTATCTAGGAATCATAATTGACCATAACCTTAGATGGACACATCACATCCAACAAGTCACAAATAAACTCCTCAAAACGATACACATTTTCCTAAACATAAGAAACATATACAAAATACAACAAATGAAAACAATATATTTTGCTCTATGTCAGTCTATAATAGAATATGGAATAATTGCTTGGGGAGGAGCAACAAACTCAGCTATCGAACACCTGGAAATTGCGCAGAAAACGATCTTAAAGGTAATACTTAAAAAACATAGACTTACTGATACAGACCAAATATTCAACCGTTGTGACGTACTAGACATACGACAATTATATGTTAAATTGCTACTAAATTACATTTTTGACCAAAAAAACAACCTTCAACAAACACAAAATATCACAAACAGACCAGTTAGACAAGCATACAAAGAAAACTTAAAAACTCCGACGGTAAATACAAGCTTTGGACAAAGACATTACCAATATCACGCTATAAAAGCATTCAACAGTCTAACACTTGAAAATAAAATTGAGGAAAACAAAAATAAATTCCGACACAAAATTACAAAATGGATTAAAGACCAAAATAGACAATACTACCAAAATATCATAGCATAAAATAACAAAACATATAAGTAACACACAAAACCAATATAAAACACAATCACCCACAAACACACAACACGTATTAAAAATATCGTTTTTAACCTTATATAATATTATTTATTCTTAATTTTACGTTAATTTTAAATCTCTAATTTTTAAGTTTAATTTATCTTAATCGTATGTTTTTTATTTACTTTTTTCCTTTCTTTCACCAATATTATGTATATATATATTTATATGTATTGTGTATAATTTTGTATATGAAATGGAGGCCTCAGCACGGGTAAACCACCCAGTGAGGCCAACATCATTGAATTATGTAAAAAATGTAAATAATATTGCATCAAATAAATAAATAAATAAATACTGGATAAGAACCTTTTTTGTTTTCCTACTGCAGATTTTCATGTTCTCTAAAGGGAAATTTAAAAATTCATGTATTAGCCCATACTCGAGAAAACTTCTATTTTAATAATCCTACTCACACAAGTCATCATTGACAGTGCTTACCAATTCCGGAGAATACCTTATTCAGTTGCCTTATGCATTTATTCATTTTCACATTTTTACTCATGGTAGAGAAAAATCATTGTCTTTTTCCGGCTGTAAGCATAATAATTAAATTTATTAAACCACTCCATTAAAAATTATGTCGCTATAGTCAAAATTTGATAAACTAAGTCTGTGATATTCAAATATTCAAGTACCATGCATTGGTTTGACATCACAAAAGGTGTGAAACAAGGCTGCGCAATGTAATTGTAATTGTTTGCGAGAATTGAAACAGATGGGATTGGACGCGAAATAGAGTGATCTGAAAGTATGTTGCCTGTTGTACGCTGATGATGCGGTGAGTTACATGGGTTTAAACCTAATGTCATTATATTTAATAATAAAAACTTATTAATCACCGCTTTATGTAGTTTTTTGTCTTATTTGTTATTATAAATAAAAATAGGTTTTTATTTGTAATTATTTGTCTTTTCTCGTGTGAGTTAATTTTTAGGTTTTAGTGTACTTTATATTCTAAACAAGAAAACATTATTTTAGAAAAATGTTGATATTTTATATTATATAATTGTGTTAACGAAGTAAGTTGTTCTATTTGTGATTGGGTCTTCATTTTAAAAGCAGGTCGTGTAATGTAATAGTATCCTGGATGAGGAATTAGAGCCCCGCAGAAAGACTTTAGTCGCGATATCTATCTACTTACGGAGCATTCATTCCATTTATTGATTTCAAAAGGGAACAGAGCTGTGGATTGTGATCTATAATCAGACAAACAAAATGACTATTCAATTCGTTTCGCGGTCTTATGTGGTTTTTTATTAAAATTGGTTTTCATACTTCCTAACTAATCATCACGCCGTTACCCCACAGTAGTTATCTTAGAGGTTAGACCGTCACGCAATTCTGTATTGGCACACACTCCTTCATTCACATTTCGGTAGGTCCGGTTCCTACTCTCACATAATCTCGTTGCTAAGTAAAAATAAGGAATTTGCATCTCATTATAGGTACTTAAGTCACACTTCTGTTGACATGAATACCTGCGTAAAGAGCATGAGAAAGGTTTTACTTTAATGTGAGTGTTTAAATGAGTCATCGGGATACGCTAAGACGAGGGGCGTGGTCACATTTAGTAAAAGGGAAAGATATAGAATTGAGAGAATCTTTTTCGTCGCTTTTTTGATGAATAGAAATAATGTTATACATATACCTACTCTGAATGCTGCACCTAGAAGAGAAAGCAATTTTACAACTCTCACTGTTTTGTGTATATGTTATGGTCAATCTTCGAAGCTTTAGCGCTCCTAGGTTTGACTAGTCAATCCTCAGGTCTGACTTGAAGTCTTTGGTCCGAAGGCTTTGGTCAAACCTAGGATAAACCAGTCATTCCGCGAAGAGACTGCATATCAACCTTTTAACTATGACATATACACGGCCTCTAAATGTTTATAGTTTAATGGAGAGAATAGGAGGAATATTTAAAACATACATTTATTTTAGAGAGCCAACTTTCAAATAAGTACATAATATCTTAAAATCATGGTTTGATAGTAACTTACTCGCACTTGCAAAAAAATAAATATAAATAATAAACTAATAAATAAAATTTTCGTTACAGAAAATTCCTGATCATACGTTAGTATTATAATTCACGACCAAAAATATCTTGTACCCTGTAAGCAAAGTAATACTATTTGTACTCTAATCAATTCTTCTTCTGAAATTAAATGTCTCGGTGTGATCATTCATCAAAACCTGGTGGTACGTCCGTATACATACCTACACATACACATACCTACATAGCACGCATACGTACTGTCACTGCTTGGGATTGGTATTAATAATGTTGCAAATTCCTTTCCTACCTATCCCTATTCCTATCCGTCAATCTTACCCATAGTCAGTCTGTAATAAACGCCCGCCGCAACATATAACCATTGTGCTTCCGCTATCGGTGAACCACCATTAAAATAACTCCGCCGTGTACTATCAAATAAACGAAACTCACGCCTATTACGCGTGGTGTCGGCGTTTCAGGCTGATAATTATTGCTTATAATAATTGTTACCCTTTGTGCTATGCATAAAAATCTTGTCTAAACGTTAGTTTATAAATTAAAAATAATAATTAATATTTGACAAGTTTAAGTATTTCCCCAATAAATGTAGTCATAATTTGTCTCGACGCCACCTAGCGAGGGATTTAACACTTACAATGTCTCTCTCGCAAAAATAAAGTTGGTTGTTTTCAGGTGGAAAAAATATAATAAGCAGTAATTGTTGAATGAAACACTAGTAAATATTGAATTATTTGGCGGGTATTTGATAAGCCCCCATAGCTCAGTAGTCAAGAGCAGCTGACCGGCAATCAGAATGACACGGGTTCAAGTCCCGTTGGCGGCAAGTATCTTTTCTCGGAAGATTTTTCAATGTTGATGAGTGTTTCAGGCTGATAATTATTGCTTATAATAATTGTTAGATATTTTTCTAATTTCTAAATCAAATTTAGACATCGTTTGATTTAGACAGTCCACGCTCATCCCAATGTCACAATTTCTTTTAACCCTTAATTACTCGCATGGGGTCAAAGCATTTTCGGATAAAAAATGAAGCACTTGGCGCAGCCCGATTCCCCCCGCGCCCTCGCTAGCTTCATAACGCGCGTCTTAGTTTGTATTTTAGTAGCGACTAAGTCACGGGAGTGGAAAGACATGTCGCTACACTCTTGAGCGGTGACCCCGTGCGAGTAATTACGTTACTTTTTTGGAAGATATATAGCAAAGTCTCAACAAAATGTAAGAAATGTACAAGATTTGTGTGCAATGATCACTCTGAAATATACTGTCAACAGTGTAACAAGAGTGATTCGGAGAGTTCCTAAAAAATACGTGTATTAACTACGATCTCAGTATACCTAAATACAAATTATTAATTATTGATAATTATTTTAGTTAAACTTGTTTTTGTATAATTATTTAGTAATTCATGTTATTACTTATAGATATTACAGAATAAACAAAGCACTTTAATAATAAAATAGTTTCATTTACTTATATATTTCAATATATATAAAGAAACTACTCATACTATTTGGGGTCATCTGTGACTCTATGCGAGCAGTTATGTAATGTTCTTTGTGCGAGTAATTAAGGGTTAACTACTGGTACTATCGGGGAAGCAAACTCACTACTAGTTATCGGTGAAATTATTCTTCTTTTACCATTGACTTTAATTCGGTCTCAATTTTCCCTTTAATTGAGAATGGGACCGGCCTAGCATTCAAAAAAATTGGACTCGCGTCCTTACTTATTAACTTTAAAAGACACCTTCAATTTATTAAATTTACCCAACCTGTAAGAAAAAACCTCCGGGAATTCGCGAATAAAATTATCCTTATTCTGCTTTTCTGGGTACACCGAATTAATGGTATTTCGTACCGAAGCGATTTCTAAACCAAAAATATCCATGAAATCCCTACCTACAATTAGATCTGATCCCCCGCAACAATAATGAATGTAGGTAACATTATTGTTTTTATTTTTGTACTGCGCGTCGAAAATAAAATTGCCAATAAATTTAGCGTTTACTGCGTACCTAACCTGAAATGACACGGTTGTCCGCCAATAATGTTACCGAACCAAAATGACGATTAAACATTTCTTCCTGCATTTCACTTAACGATGAGCCCAATTCGACCATTGCTCTACTCAATTGCATTCGTAGCATCTAGCTTTGCGAAATTTGCAGAAACTGGTACCATGCCCCGTTTTCTAACAAATTCGGCACGGTAATTTCGCACCCGGTGGTACTGAATAACTACCGTTTGACATGGGCAATCTCGGCTTGTTTACGGGTGGACTCGCGGCAAACATTTGTTAAATGTTTATTAGTAACTGGGCCCTTCGAAAAGTGCCTGTTGCTAGCATTCTTATTGATGATGTTAATCTCCGACTTAACTGAATTATGTGCAATGTCTAACACTGACATACTACTTAGCCAATTCTTCAAGTTCACTAAGTGATAATTTCAATCCCTCCAGATAGAATCCGTACGAGGTTTTTTCTAACCTTGTCTCAAATTCACAATAAGATGACAATGACCGCAATCTTACTGCAAAATCTTTAATGAGTTCCCCAGCCTCTTGCTTTGCTTGCGAAAAATGCTTCACGTTCTGTAAACACCGAACGTTTTATATTACAATGTTTATCAAGAAGTGCCAATAATTTCTCAAACGATACATCCGTTACTTAAAGTAGAAAACACAAATTAATCAGCAAACAAAGACAGTGTTTTTGGTTCTAAAAGATTTAACAGAAAAGCCCTTTTTTATCAGCGTTAATTTTTTCATCATTTATGATGAAAAACTCGAAATCAATTCGAAGCTTGAAAATCGTCCAGTCTCCCACGCGATGATTGAAATACTGAATTCTGCCCGACTCCATACCCACAAAGGAAAAAAGACCACAATAACAAAAAAAAAACGAAACAATAACCTCCACCTAAAAATACAACTACATTTCCAGATCTCTCGGTCTTTTTTGTCCAAACTAGTCTTCCTTCAGAAAGTCCTTCGAATTTTTTTTTGGTAATCACCGCCCTCCTCGGCAGTGAATAATTGTTTGGTTAAACACCGCTCGACTTGGCAGTGAATAATGGCTTAGTCTTTGTTATTGGTCCTTCGGTATAAATAATATTCTTCTGGTGTCCTAGAACAGAACAATATCACGGCCTCCTCGGCCCTGGAGATCCAATGATAGATTTTGAAAAAAAATATTGCAAGTCACGCCTTGTGATTTGCCACTCGCTCCTGGTTGCATACATTCTGTTGTCGTGTGACAAGAAAAAAAAACTCACAGATAATCCTTCGGCTGCGCCAGCCGTAGTTTTTAGACAACAGTTCTCCCAACTCGTCTTGGGAGAAAATTACTTCTTTCGAATGCAAAAAAGTTCTTTTGTATTAATCTGGAATTTATTTGATACTTCGCGTGTACAAAGGGTGACCACGATAGTCGACCAATAGGGAAACTGGCTAAATGGAATCTGATGCGAATGAACTCCTAAAGCTGCGCCCGGGCCCTTGGTCCTTCTGGTGCCCAAACTCCGAACTAAACTACCTGCCATCTAGCGGACTTTCGGGACAGCTCTTAGCACTGCCCTCTATGTTACCATCTCGGAAGCTTTTAGATATACTAAATTAAACTAAGGATTGTTTCCAGGGGTTTAACCATTATTAAGTTAGTTCTGCTCCATGGAATAATAAAAGCCTATGTTGGCGGCCTCGCGGAATTTATCTAGGACTGAGGGTCGTATTTTGCAGATGCTACTAAAGATTCATAAACCTAGTATTCCCGAGGTTATTGCTGTTGGAAATAGCTAGGGGTCCATCGATATGCTTGGTGTAACTCTAAGTGACCAGCTCAGGTACGGGGTCTCCATCGAAGCCAGAGTTAAGATAGCCTCTCAGAAGCTGGGCGTACTGTACAGAGCCCGCAGATACTTTAATAGCACACAACGCTAAATCTGTACAAATCGCAAGTGCGCCTCACGGTTGAATTTGGCAGCCATCTCTGGTCTGGAGCTCCTAAATACCTAAAAAAAACCTTGACCCTGTGCAAAAACGGGCGGTTCTTTTGATAGATTCTCCTAAATTAACAAACGGATTGCAAGTGGGAATGCTGTCCGTGTTCTACCCGTATTACAATGGAAGATGCTCCGAAGAACTAGCGTCATTGATCTTCTCGGCACCGGAGTATAGTCGGGAAACACGCCAAACATGCGCCCAACATTTGTATACGGTTGAAATTAGTCACATGAGAGCGGGTCGAACGAAACGATTTGCCGACCTCTGTGTTTCCCCCCTCTTACAACACGGATCTCTACAAGACCCATGTTCACTCCTTCCTCTCCTCAAAAAGACCCTCCACGCAGCATCTTTAAAGATGACATAGGCCCTGAGGGAAATTACTTTCCTCAGGGCCTGAAGTTAGTGTAAAAAATAAAATCGGTATAAACCTAACCGAAAAAATTTCTTTTGCATTTTCTCGACCATTAATTAGTACATAGACTGAGTCCTCTGGTCCCCATAACTGAGATCCACTTTCGAGAATGCTACAAATTTTAAGTAAAACAACTGCAGGATTGGTAAATTCCTTTGAATTATAATAAAAATAAAAATCTTTGTTAATCATTAGATTTTTACAATTTTATATATTTTGTTTAATTACACAGCTCAAAAAAAAATGTTATTTTTTTGTTGCCCTGGATATCTCTGCGGATTTTTATACTTTCAAGTGCCCAGTTTACAGATATATTCATGAAAGTACTGAATTGGCTCTGGTTTTTATGATTTTGGCATATCTTATATCATCATTAAACAGTATAAAGTAAAGCCGCTCCCGGTGTCTGGACGCTTAGATCTTTTAAACGCAACGGATTTTCTTGCGGTTTTCACCATTAGATAGAGTGGTTCAGGAGAAAGGTTTTTTAAGCATATGATTTGTCAGGGTTTTGTGAAAATTGGTTGAAATATATAATATATGTGGCAGCGACAGCGAGCTGCGGGCGACAGGCAGCGGGCTGGCAAGCGGGCGATCTGGATTTGATATGTATACAAATAAATAGATGGCATTGGTTATAAAGGTTGGGTAATAGCTTTGTCAGTAGATAGCGTTGTGTTTCGTTAGTCACAGCAACGTGTGGTTGGGTCTGCTAGCTCAAAATAATTAGCAGTGTAAGTTGGCTCCACCAATACACTAATCAGTGTAAGTGTATTGGTGGAGAATTCTTAACTGTTGGTAAAGCTAATGATCTAAATGAGTCGTTGTTAAGTAGAGAAAAAATTATACTTCCGCCACTACATATCAAGTTAGGTTTGATGATTCTCCACATGAGACATGCGGGAGGGGGGGTCACGTGATGTCGCAGAAAGCGAATTTCACCAAAAAAACTAAACATCTATTAATAACTCTAGTTCTGGAGAACCTACTTGCACTGCTAATTATTTTAAACTAGCAGACCCAACCACACGTTGCTGTGACTAAAGAAACACAACGCCATCTACTGACAACGCAATTACCCAACCTTAGTAACCAACGCCATCTGTTAATTTGCATACATATCAAATCCAGATCGCCCGCTTGCCAGCCCGCTGCCTATCGCCCTCAGCCCGCCGCCGCTGCCACATATATTGTATATTTCAACCAATTAACACAAAACCTTGACAAATTAAACCTAAAAACCTCATGAATCACTCTATCTATTGGTGAAAACCGCATGAAAATCCGTTGCCTAGTTTAAAAGATCTAAGCGTACAGACAACGGGAGCGACTTTACTTTATACTATATAATGATGATATAAGATACGCCGAAATCATAAAAACTAGAGCCAATATTCCAAAATCATTCATAATTTCATAAATTGTAAGTATAAAATGATTCAGAACCACTTTCATATCAAGGGCAACAAAACCATTGCTGACCAGTGTTATCTTTGGTTCTATTGACAAAGATGTGACTGCTCAACTCATTCAGGATTTCTCCCGGAAGGCAGCTGATATTCAACACTGCCTCTAATACAAGACACGTAATATAAAATACTAAAAAAATAATTAAATCAATTCTCTGATATAATATATGTATACATAATACAAGATAAATCATAAAATTTAAAAGAATAATTTAATCGTGTTAATCGAAATTAAATTAAAGCAAATAATAAAAAATATATATATTAAAGTTCAAAATAATTTAAACAATCACAAACGCAAGTAGGTTTTCATTAAATTAATTATAGTATTAAAAATTATACATGACAAAACCCAGCATCGTAGTGGCTGATTAACACATCTTTTCCATATGAGCATGAAATGATACGCGAGCGTCATACGCAATTACTAGTTCTTAAATCGTCACGTGCTTCAATGTTTATTTAATTTTGAAATTTAATTTTTTTTTGTGACCTGGTAAAGCACATAACTAAACATTTTTGGAATTTTAAACCGAGTTTGTATTCAATACTCCAGTCAATAACTGCATTGATACCTTCCTGGAACTTTCAGCCTTCTAATGACCTTATTCTTAAGAAGAGTTTAATATTAACAGCGAAAAGTGAAAAATTGACGTACCATGATTTTTCGGAATATTGTTGATAAAAATTAAAAAATAAGGATCCTAAAATGTATCCCAGTGGCACAACACCGTTTATAAATGCGCTAAAGTAAAATTCACTACAGGGCACAAATTGTTCCCTTTCTTTTAAATAAATACTAAAGAGTTTCAATAAGTTTTCAGAAAAAAAAACAACTTTATTTATCCTTTTCAGAAATACAAAGTGATCACAGGTGTTGCACACATATGTTTCATGAAACTTTCCATTTTTAGGCACCTAGAACAGCTTGTGACGAATTTTGCGTAAGTGAGTTTTTAAATATCCCTTTTCAGAACATTAAAAGGCGCAGAGAGAACAAGATAAAGCTTTACTTTTTACTGTGGGTCAACAAGTGTTTTCTAAGATTTCCACTTTGAGAACAAGAAAAGGTGCAGTCGGGACATGAAAAAGGTTTTTCTCCACTGTGAGTCAACAAATGCATTTTTAGATCTCCCTTTCGAGTAAATGAGTAGTTGCAGATGGGACATGAAAAAGGTTTTTCTCCACTGTGAATCAGCAAGTGCTTTTTCAGATCTGCCTTTGCAGAACATGAATAATTGCAATCGGGGCATGAAAAGGGTTTTTCTCCACTGTGAGAAAACATGTGAAATATTAGATGTCCCTTTGTTGAACACGAAAAGTTGCAGTCGGAACAAGAAAAAGGTTTTTCTCCGCCATGGGTGAACATGTGAATTTTTAGACGTACCTTTCTAGAACATGAATAGTTGCAGTAGGGACATGCAAAGGGTTTTTCTCCACTGTGAGTCCGCAAGTGCATTTTTAGATCGCCCTTTCTTGAACATGAGTAGTTGCAAGCGGGACATGAAAACGGTTTTTCTCCACTGTGAGTAAACATGTGATTTTTTAGTTGCCACTTTGTAGAACATGAATAGTTGCAGTCGGGACACGAAATAGGTTTTATTCCACTGTGGGTAAACATGTGAATTTTTAGTTGTCCTTTTGAAGAACATGAATAATTGCAGTCATTACACGAAAAAGGCTTTTCTCCAGTATGCGTGCGAAAATGCCGTTCAAACGCTGATTTACATGAGCCGGAATAGTTACAATGAAGACAAGAGAATCGTTTGACCTTCAAAGATGGATTCATAGGATGCGTCTTCAAGTTTGCCAAAGGGTCTGAAAAAGATTACAGATAAAGCTTTATAAGAGAGAGAGAGCAACAATAATAAAACGGGCAACTTTTAAACAAAAATCGGATTTACCTGCAGCCTGGGTAAATCTTTCAGATCGCTCCATGCATTCCGTTTTTTTATACGAGAGGTCTACGTCAATCTTGATAAAAGGAATTTCCCCTTCAAATACTTTTTCGGGTCCTTGTTCTGCCTTGATGGTAACAATTTCCCCAATAATACTACCTGGAGAAACCAAACAACAATACATACATTGATTTGCAAACACGAACAACCCATTACGTCCAAAATTACTGTTATTAGGGGAGATATAAGAAAACATATTGTATTAATTTAAAAAAAAACATTGAATCAAAATATTTAAGAATGAAGATACCATTGACAAATCTTGTAGATGCGGAAATAAAAAATAAAAAAAACCGCTAAAACGTTAATTTAAGAAATAAAAAGGACCCAAGGTGTCCTCTTCAGATACCGATACTTCGAAAAGACAAGCCATTAAAAAAATAACCTCTTCAGAACAAAATTTTGTTGTTTAATTATATTTTCTGGCATCAAAGAAACATATATTTTTTATTTTATTTTTTTTTATCAATAATAAAATATATTTACAAATGACTTTATTTGTATGCCTGTCTCACTATTAACCTGTGTCGAGACAGGCGTAGAGGTATATAAATGAATATAGTAGTTACAAGGATATTTCAGGTAAAATACATATTATGAATAGATTTAAAACAGAAGGGTGATTGGAAGGGTGGTAAATCTTTTAAAGAGAGTTATTTTATAAATGTTGGAGATGGAGTAATAAAATAAATTCTGCCTAATCTATTTATAGGTTAAACTTAATTCTGCCTAATCTATTTATAGTTAAACTTGACAGGATTCCATTATTTTCATTTGTTTTATATGGGTTAGGTTGTATGTGAATAGTTATTTCTGTCTATGTGTGATTTATTTTACAGATATTTGTGATAGTGTGGCGTCCAATACTTATAATCCATTTTTTAATATCTTGTTTGAATTTTGTAAAGGAGTCACTTTGTCTGATCGTAGTTGGTAGTGTATTTTATAGTTTGCAAGCTATGTATTTAGAGTGTCTTTGCCCGAAGGTGGTTTTGAAAAAAGGAGTTTGGAGAAGTTCGTTGTTTTTGACTCGGGTATTGTGTATTGTTTGTGTAGCTTTGTACGGTGTTTTGTTGTTTTTGTGTAAATTAAGTAATATGGATCTTGAGTAGAGCTGTTTTATGTCCATAACGTTGAAGGAATTGAAGATAGTATCAGTGCTGGTAGTAAGCGGCATTTTAAGAATTATTTATTATATAAATTATACTTCGCATAATATGAGGTTTTTAATTGAGAAATCAGGGGGCTTTTTGAGTATTATAAGTAAAAATACGGTTACTTTTGACAGCTTGCTATGAAGATGCGTTTTAAAGAAAACACAAGAATAGCGAATGAACTACAAGTTAGAACGTTAAAAAGATGTGTTCTATCTGCGAAAAGTTACCAGAATGCCGAATAATTAAAATTAATATTCAACATTTTCTTACATTTGTAATACAACTTACTGGTAGTCGGAGTACTCGCTGCATATTGCAAATATTCCTTTTTTGCATCCGGGAGGTAGATTTCTACATCCGCATTCGGTATTTCACCTCCACTCTCTTCCTGGGACCCTGGTTCCACCTTGATGAAAACACTCTCTATGTTGGGAAGATCCATGGCCTTCTGTGATAGCAAAACGGTGAAAAGTGGTCCCAGTCCACAATAAATTAAAGTTATACCTGTAAAAATAATATACACTGGGTGTTTATTATTATAGGGTGTTAAGTAAAGTAGACTTGGTGGTGTCTATTATTGACAATGAGAAAACACAACACAACAAAATCGAGTAATCCCTAATAAAATCGATAATTGGAATTAGTTTACAAATTGGAATTAGTTTATTGCATAAAAATAAAACTTTTACTCTGTTTTTTGATCCGTGTAAAATAAGGACTGGTCTTTGACTCTTGTAAAATAACGACTAGACATTTCAAAAATAAGTTTTGAAAATTTCTATATAAATACATTGGAAATTCATTTTCATTTAGTCGGGTTTATAAATGGGTAATTTCTTTTACTTAGGAAAATCGAAAAATAATAGTACATTTATTAAAATTAAATGGTCATAAATGCATTGGTGATTCATATGTCAAATAATGGTGTATAAATGTGTAAATTCTAATAATGCAACTGCAAATGTTCTCCAAATTAACCCAGAAAAATATCATAATTGTGATCACCCGAAAGAAACCATTAACCTATTCGAAATGCAATTATTAATGTTATTAAATGTAATGCCTTTGTAATTTCATTGAAAAAAAAAATTGGTTAACTTTTTCACCTAAAATATTGAGTTCGAAATTGGATAGGTCCGATGGTTTCGAACTCCTGCAACTCCACAGAGAGGTACAGGAGGTCGGTACCATCGATACATCGCTTCGGCTTGACACAGCGAAACATACTTATAGGTGTAAAGACACGGTTAATGTTGCAATTTTGCAAACCTTGGTTCACTTTTAAATTTGTTGGTTGGATTTTTATATTATGTACGTATTTTCTAATCGTAACATATTGATATTATATATCTCACTGTACAAAATTTTTGTTGCATTTTTTTTATTTAATTTATATACTTTTTATTCACATCGTAACTTTATCTAAACTATTTGTTTTCTCATGTTAAAGATGGAGGTACTGCCTTTATTATTTATTATTTATGTAAAAGCCCTCTGCAAGTAAAATAAAAGAAATTAATAAACAACTAAATAAATTAATGTTCTCCAAAACGATGTTGAAAAATCATTTGTCATATATTTGGATTATAATTGTGTAATTTCTACTATTTAAGAAATTCTAAAAATTATAGTACTTTAAAATTAAACAGTTATTATTGTGAATTAATATGTCAAATATTGGTTTATAAATGTGTAAATTCTGATTATCCAATTGTAAATGTTCTCTAAAATGGCCTGGAAAGAATCTCCTACTTGTGATCTCACTAAAGAAAACACTCATAGAACATTAATAAATGCATTCACTCTGAATGCATTTATTTACGTTCTCCAAATTGACCTTGAAAAAAATCACATCTTTGCGATTCTTTTAAAGACATAAAGAAACCATCCCTTAATTATATACAATTCTTAGTGTTCTCAAAAGTTGTCTTGACAGAAGCAAATTCCCTTGATATCTTGAACGAAACTATTCCTTTGTTAAGAATATTATGAACTTAATATACAATTTGGCTGTCCTGAAACGGGTATTCTGCCCAGTTGGACAGACAAATGTTCACATTGTAATGTATTGTTAATATATATGCATATGTAAATAAATAAATAAATAAATTTGGGAGGCGGGTATGGGTACCGCCGCCACGGGAACCATTTATTGAATAACTAACACCACTGCCATAGGTCACCCCAAATGGTTCGTTACGTTTGGTGACTTAGCAGGGGTGCCCGGATTTATGGGGCGAGATTTGTCCAGGTCTTGGCGGCCGATGCGAGAGCCCACCTCCTGCGTGGTGGGCAGGATAGAGAGAGACTGAGAGAGGGATGTCTTTTATCCTCTTTTATCAGTCTTTCGACCTACTGCCTTGCACCGTAGTTGAAGGGATGGATTCATACATCCTTCACTCCGGGACACACTGGCCTCCAGATTCCTACCCACCCCTCATACCCTTTTACTTTCCAGAACTTACTATTCTTCCCTTCCTTACAAAAACCCTCCACACAGCATCCCTTAAGATGACATAGGCCCTGAGGGAAATTATTTTCCTCAGGGCCTTCTGTGTGGGGCTTATGTAAAAAAAAAGTAGTTTGAAGTGGAATTTTTTACTAATGTCTATAACAGATTGTCTAAATTTGTATTGAACATGTCTAAGAAACTGACTTTGTACTTTCTTCAAGCGGTGTAAATTACAAGTATAAACAAGAGATCATACACGAGATGCATATTCTAGCTGCGATCTCACAAGAGAGCAATATGAGAGAAAACTAAATGTAATAAATTACTCGTTACTTGTTCTATAGGGCCGCAACATTCGTTCTGGTTCCTGGTGTGTACCGTCACAATCTCCCCTAGATCTACTTCTTAAACTATTCTCCAGCCGTCAAACTGTCGTAGTGATGGCTCGTTGAGTACAGATCTGTTTAGTAGGATCGATTTCTAGTAACGGGAATCCGGGGTTCAAGGTTCAAAACAATATAAATAGTTAAAATTTTCCGCTCAGTGTAAATATCGTCACCCTACAGCAATAGTGAGATATCTTCGAAAAAACCACTTTTGAGTTAAGTATGCAGTTCGATGTAAAATTGTGAGCTCTACATGATGCATTACTAGGCTTTTTGTAAAAAGAAATTGCCCGTGCTGCAAGTAAAATCTCAGTATTGAATTGGTCGGTCACTCAGAGCAACACCGAGATATTGAAGTTGTCCCGCTGTTGCTTTCAAAAGGTCGTGGAAAAAAGTGTTGAAATACTGAGAAAAATTAATTGTCTCACTGTAACTCTATTGTTTACACCAATTTCAGCAGTACTGTCATAATTTTTCGCACATTTACTGTCAACTGTCATTCATTTGCTAGTCACTGTTGGAATTTTATTTGGTTTTTTTAATGCCTAATGACAATATATCAACGTTTTTTTATAAGAGCAAGTTAAACGTTTATAACTTCTCTATTTATGATATCAAAACTCGACAGGGCCATTGTTACATGTGGCATGAGGGTGTAACAAAAAGAGGCGCAATTGAAATGTCTACCTGCGTATACACATTTTTAAAAGACTTTTGCGAAAGGAAACGTTATCTTTTATTCCAATATCCGTGTGACACAGAATAAAAACAAATTTTTATTTTCCCTTCAATTTGGGAGGCGGGAATGGGTACCGCCGCCCCGGGAACCTTTATTGGATAACCAACACCTCTGCCATAGGTCACCCCAAGTGGTTCGCTACGTTTGGTGATTTAGCAGGGGTGCCCGGGTTCATGGGGTGAGGTTTGTCTAGGTCTTGGAGGCGGATGACCGGGACACACTGAACCCCAGATTCCTACCCACCCCTTAAACCCTTTTCCCAGAACTCTCCTCTCCTTCCTTTCCTTAAAAAAACCCTCTACACAGCATCCCCAAAGATGACATAGGCCCTGATGGAAATTATTTTCCTCACGGCCTCCTGTGTGGAGCTCATGTAAAAAAAATATGCATGCAATACAAACACTTGATATTCAAATAATTACTCATAAAATTTTAATTGTTGGGCACTCAGAGAACGGAGGAGACTCCATCCATTCTTGCATCGAAAGAGAAAAGGTCAGGGTTTTAAAACAATGCCCAATTTTGATCTAACGGATATAGCGATGATTATAAAGTGTTCCAAGAAGATTGAACCTCGTTATAAGTTAACAGAAATGGAAACAACGGACTTCACAGACTGGAAAAAGGTATGTGAGAAGACTGGAAAAATTTTTTCAATAAACATGGACAAAAATAAGTGTTTTCGTTATTTTTCACATTACACTTATTTTTTTGCTTTTGAAAATGCTTTTGGCCGTGAAAATCTTAAAACTTATCCAAAAATAAGTGTATTTGGAATAAAGTTAATATGTTACAGATCACTAAAGGTGAACTGTCACTCATCAAATTCAAAACCACCTACACCGAGGATCCATTTAATCAGAGTATTAATATGAGAGAGCGAGTGAGGAATGTTCGGAATGAGAATATGTAATATAATTCTAGAACAGCTTATACAGGTGGACCTACAATTCCACCGAATAAAAAGCGTGATCTCTTATTTCTTTGCCAAAGTCGTATTATATAAAAAAAAAACTAATCATTATTTTTTTTTAATTAATTAATACTGCCAATACAGACCGCGATGTGCAAGAAGAAAATAACGATGAAGGTTCATTGTAGGTTTCCAGGGAATCAACACGTATTTGTTTTTTTTTTATTCTTAAGGTTTTCTGTAAAAAAATTATATGCTTTTATGCTTAGGGTTTTCTGTTATTTTTGATATATACAAATCTTGGTTTTTTGTTAATTTTGTTACATGCTTTTATTATTAAGGTTTTCTATTATTTTTTTACAAACATAATAACACGCTTCGGTAAATATCGGTTCGGACTGGCCACGCTTATTACGAATAATTTTTAGAAAAAAACTTTAGATTCGCCTTAATTACTATAAAAGGAAACTTTTTGGCTTTGGGGCGGCGGAAAATAAAGCATTTTAATTTTCAATTGCATAAAACCAAAATTCGCTTCGCGACCGACACAGCGAAAATCCGCGGCCGTACCTGTCACCTGTCACTGTGATGTTGGTATCCTTGATAAATTAACAAGAGCTAATACGACTGTAGCTGACTTCGTGGGATAAGGCGCGTAATTATGAAATTTGTCTAGCGGGCTTGTTTGTGTAACATGGTTTGTGATACAAAAGAAAGTGCCCCTTTATAACGCCTACTCGCGTCAAGGCAAGAAAAACATCCCAGTTTTCAAGTGGCTTAGCGGCTACGCTAGGTTTGTGTAACATGGTTTGTGATTCGCGGTATTTCATGTAGGTATCCCGCGAAGTCGGCTACAATCGTATTAGCTCTTGTTTTTATAAAGGATACCAACATCACAGTGACAGGTGACAGGTACGGCCGCGGATTTTCGCTGTGTCGGTTCGCGAAGAGAATTTTGGTTTTATGCAATTGAAAATTAAAATGCATTATTTTCCGCCGCCCCAAAGCCAAAAAGTTTCCTTTTATAGTAATTAAGGCGAATCTAAAGTTTTTTTCTATAAATTATTCGTAATAAGCGTGGCCAGTCCGAACCGATAATTACCCACGCTTCTTATAAAAAAACGAGTGTGCTTTAGACCACACAACTGAAGTAAAACTTCTGCTCCATCTATATGACAGGAAGAGAGAAAGAAAATGTGCGTGCGCACTGCTCTCTCTTGCTCCTACAGTGTGATTCAGACAATAGGCCTGCACTGTGTAACGTAACTGGCTACGAAAGAGAGAAAGAAAATGTGTGCTCGCACCTCTCTCTCTCTTGCCCCTAGAGTAATATACGAAGCGTAACTCTCTCTCTTTCTATTTTCACTAATTTATATCTCCCACTCAACTACCGTTCGCCTCGCTTTTCGTAACGCTCTCGTCACGCATTCGCCAGCTTACTCCCCAAGTCAAGCGTGCGTAAAGAAGTTTTACTTCAATAAATTGATAAGCACAATTATATTTTTCTTTCATTTTTATACCACTTTACTCCCATACAATTGTCGTAATGACAAACTGTAAGAGTGACTGGGTGTGTACTGTTGAAAATGTATTTATGATTATAAACAGCACGATAAAACACAATAATAATTATCAATTTATTTATCCATCCATACTCGTAATATTATTATGCAACACTGAGATAATTTGAGAAGATTACCACCAATAACTCCACGCTACAGTGAGATATTTCCAGATTTACATAGATTTTGTCAAAATTAGTATGAAAAAAATAATTATTTATCTATTTTTACAATTTTGTAATGATGTTAAATAATTTACCTCTCTAATGCCATATCATTAATCTGCAACATTAGTTAATTTGATTCTGCCAGAGCTCACGCAAACCTAAAAGTCCAATTATCTCAGAAAATCATCTTTTAAGATATCCCACTATTGCTGTAGGGTGACGATATTTACCAATAGCTTGGTTGGTATTTATGACAGCGGCTGTAAATCTACAATAAATAACCCCGTGTACCGTCTGTCACGTGTTAACCAGGTTGTTGTTGGGGAGCTCTATATATTATATTGCGAGTGTTGTACAATTAGATATATTCTTATAATAAACATGAATCAATTAAGGGGTTTAGGTTTTACATAGTCAAGATAACATTAACCTACTAGCAAGTCAGTAGAAAAGTACAAGTGCAAGAATATGATTAACTTCGCGATAGAAATGTGATGTTCACTGAAGTGACCCAAAACTGTATAAATGGAACACAAATAATACTGTGCAGTTAATACAATATTACTTCAGAAAAGCGGAGCAACAATGGTATTTTGTGACAACGGAATGAATCAACCTTTTGAATGCCAAAAACACGGAAATTTCACGACCTTGAATTTGAATTGAATGTTTTGTGGATTAATTTTGAGCTATCGTATATTTTATTGACCAAAACACATTCCTAGAACAATAAACTATGTACCAAAACAACATTACTTGCGTTAATTACGTAAATTGATAGGTTTTACGATGTTTTCGTCAAATAACATGCATCGACTTTCACAAAAAGAATGGCGGCAAATCTGACATTTTCATGTCACAGACAAAAATAATTTTAAAATATTCTGGGGTTGCAAGGTGAATGAAATTTTTACCCATCTTATGAGGAAATGTTGGCGCAAGCGATTCTGACCTTGTCCTTAAATTTTGTACATAGAAGGGTCAAAATCGCAGAAAAACATTTTTTTACGCGCATGCACACAAACTGCGCACATCCCCGCGCTCCGGCAAATAAAATATAAATTATTCCGAGTGACTAGGCGCATTGCAGGTTTTGCTATGGTAAAGGGCGAGAATAGAGCAAGTGTTTCTGACCTTGTTCTTCATACACTTTCTATATACATAAGGGTCAAAATTGCATTTCAAATTGCAGCGGCCACTGGGTGACAAGCGGCACAGACGAGGTCAATGAATGGATTCGTTATGGCTGCCAATGCTGTGTTATAAAATACCCACCACAGATGTTCAACATCCCCAAATTAGGGAGAAAAAATATTACTTTCAAAATGTAACTAAATCTATTGAAATTACCATTAAGATTAAAATATTTAGTAAAATTAATTTTTTTTCTTTCGTTCACGGTTAAAAAATATACATTTTTTAAAAGATAGTAGCGAAAAAATAAAAAAAGGAAAGTGAATTCTCACTGAATTCTTGTAAATATTGTTTTCCAAAATAGTTAGGTTAAGTTAGGTTACTGAACTACTCTTTTTGTAGGAGTGAGAGTAACGTCACTTACATAGTAGAATCCCCGCATCAATGATCCGAGGTTTGCCAACTTTTTTATCTTTGTACTTTCTAAATTAATAGCATAATGTATTATTCAAATCAAATTTCAACACAAGACCATAATACATGTTAAAATTATAATTTATTAGCTTCAATCAGCTTAGTAGACGTAGACACCCATTATCTGTGAAATGTTACAATCTTGTTCTGTCAATCAAAGTATTATTTTTTGTTAATTTTATTAGTTTATCAAATTGTTAACATCAACACAGGCTTGACCTAGTAAGCTTAATAACTGAGGTATGCCTCACACATCATACGTATGTCTAGTAATATTACATTGTCGTGTAAACAAGCAAACAAGGTCCGAGTGGTTAATCATTGAACTGCGAACAATAATACCTACCATATAAAAATATAAAGAAAGAATAAGTAAATATTCTTCAGTCGGTTTAATTTTCCCGATATTTGGGAGTTCCTTACAAACTGGCAACCCTGGATACTGGAGATGTTTTATTTTCCTGTGAAAGGAACATTTTCAAGGAACCGATCGCGTTGTTTTCACTGTGATATACCCTTAGGTATTTACATGGTACAGAATTAACAAAACGTCCTAACTTTAAACATCTGCTATCTTATTTCTTCATAAATTCTCCAGCAAAAGAATGCGGCCAAAAATAATGGAATACAAAAATGTGACTGTTATAAAATAACAAGGGTCTTAAATTTAATGTTACAAACGCAGTGGAAACCGTAATAAAATTGGAATAGGTGCATTACTGTAAAGTCAGCAGTTCAGCAAAAGCGATACGATCTAAGACTCTAATAAACCCAAAGTACTTGAAATCGCCGAAATCAGATCCAAAAAAGCATACCTAGATACCCATGCAGAACTGACTGAGGCAACCGGGAGATTCGTTTAAATAGTCGTATGTAGACTAGAGACCATAGAACCTAGTTCTTGACAGTATGTCAAGTAAATGGCACTTGTCCCGTGGTTAATTAAGTATCAAGTTTAATAAATAACAGCATGTACCTACCTATTGTGAAATAAACCTGTCAATTTGATTGTCCTAAAACGGGAAGACTTCCTAGTTGGACAGTCGAAGCTTCCTTATACTGTTAATTTATTATGGAATCAAACAAGCACAAAAAATACATGTTATAAATCACACCTCCAGATGTCTATTTTGAAAGGTCATTGAACTGTAAAACGGGCTTGATTGAATAACATTCTTTCTTAAATGTTATATTTATTTATTATGTAGTTTATTTTTTAAATATATGCCTATTAAAAGTGTAGTGGCATGCGGCGTCTAGTCGTAAATTTACCTTTATTGTTAGTTAGTTAGTAGTATAAAAGCTTACTAGATGAAAATAAATGTTTGCCGTTGCTTATAATAATATATGGATTCTATAATAATATGATAAACAAAATAGGCACAGAAGAAAAACTATGGATAAATTCGAATACTTACTTGAAGCCGAAATTTCATAAATATAATGTGTTTGCTATAATAACTTAAAAGATGTCAACGGAACACAAATATTACGTATTTTCGAGGATAGTACCTTCGGGAAGGTAAATTATTTGTGGAAAATCAGAAACGTCAGATCGATTCTCCATAGATAAAACTGGAATAAGACGGAAATCATTATTAAAAACAGTACCTACTTACTCGTAAAAACAGCGGAATTGTGGTCTTAGCGATTTTTTTGCTGGAATCAGCAATAAATTATTTTTTTTACCATAAAATGAATACTTTAGACCACATGTTCGGAGGTCTGCATCGCACCGCATTGAGCTGACTTTTCGTAGTAGGGGAGCCCAAGACGCTAAATAAGTAGTTACTCGAGCCTTTTGGGGACCTATTGGATTGCGAAGATTAGATGCTAAAAAGAAAAAAGTGAATAATGTATGCCTTTTCACTGGTGGGGGGAGCGATCATAAATTTTCAAATATGTTTAAAACAAAATAGTCACAATGACATACTAGAGCACGTCAGATATTAACAGCATGTACACCCTACGTGTTTCTGGTATGGGAGAGATATTAAACTGACGACTTGCTTGGTGGGGTTGGTCACACGAAGAGGTAGAAAATTGAAAAAAACTTATTATTCGAGCTTGTCAGATATTTGGTAAGAATGTTAAGTGAATCCTAAAATATGTCATTTTCAATTATTTCAATTTGGACGTAACCAAAACATATAGTTGATATTTTTAAATTTAAAAAAAAATTGTGGCCTTGAAATATTCGAGATCGTCAGATTTTTATACAGACGATTCAGCTTAATATCGTTGTCGTGCTGACACTGCTGACCAATAATCTGACAATGATGTTGGGGGATTTTCTTAATCTGACAGTTTAAAAAAATTTTGTTTTTATTTTTTTTTTATTATATTGATTAGAATTACACAGTAGTGTTGGTAGACCTTTTGGTTGACTATCTACAGTTGTTTATTTTCTATGGTAAAGTCCATCTAACAGCTGAAAGTTGAAATGTGCGTCGCACACAGCTCCATTTTATGTATTAATATCGCATTAATTACTTGCTATTTGCATTTTTCAATAACGATGTTATTAAGATGTTGACATAACTTTTTCCCTGGACATCAACCCAACTCGATATTAGGTTATGTTCCTTGTCATTGAAACAAATTGACATTGAAATTTTGCTCTGCGCTTTATACGTGAGTAGATTTAGGTTTTACTCATCAACTCGTTTTCGGATTACTGAAATAGATTTGTTAAATATTTTCAATATAGGGGCATGCTTAATATACACTAAAATATACTAATTGTAGTCGTTGCATAATAGTTAGGTAAATATGTAGTTAGTCCACCTCTCGGATAATACGGAACGTTCGTGTTGTCGAAGTTTGATGCACGGATAATACGGAATGCTCCTTTTTTAACTAATAGACATTCAAATATGACATTTGTCGGAAGTATCATTCTTATAAAATAAATTTTCTAAAATAAACTCGCATTTCATCATAATTTTAAAAAAAATCCCAGGTTTTGAATGGTTTGTTTCGCAAAGCAGGGTTTGTCTCGCGAGCGGATAGCTGTAATTATTCTAATACATTTCTTTCCATGCTCTACTGTTATAAATACATTTACAAACTTGTCAATAATGCATTCACTTTGTTTTACGCAACAATAATTTTTCTATGATTGGCAGCATTGCTTAATTATCTGTGAAATGTTAAAATAAAAACAATGAATTAACAATGGCGTTACCGCGCGAGTGAATTAATTTTAACAAAAATTAAAATGTTTAATGTATATTTTTTGCATGTTTTTTGGTCTCCCCCGACTTAAATACTCACTTTTCGTAATAATAAAGCTAAATCTAACTGTTTGAATAAAAAATATTCCGTATTAACGAGTAAGCGAATTAATGCATGAATAATATAGTTAGAATTAATAAGTTGAGTTTCCGGAAAGGGAAAATAATTCATTTTAATAGTTATGTTGTTATATATATTGTTAAACGCGAAACGTAATTGCTTGGGACCGCCATGTTATGAATAATGACGGTATTTACCCACTTCTAAAAGGAAGATAAAAACACCTCGCATCGGTCAGATAATAGTTAGAAGTAGAAATTAAATAATGCATTTTAAAATATATTGATAAAATTTGGATCAAAAGGTGCACAAATCGATCAAAATTCGATCAATTTTATTTATCCAATTTAAAACAATGTTTTTTTTTAGTTATATTTCCAAAAGTTCTTCCATGCACGATATTATTATTACGGATGTTGGTCGGTAGTTAGTCACTTTAGTCACTTATTACTTCGTAAATACAATTAATTCGATAAGTTCTGTTGCAAGTCTAATTTATTTTTAGCTGGGATTATCCTTCATTTTATTAAATCGGAAAGCTCTTAAAGAAGGGCATGGATCTTCCCCATACAGAGAGTGTTTCCATCAAGGTGGAACCAGGGTCCCACGAAGAGGGTAGAGGTGAAATGCCGTATTCGGATAGAGATATCTACCTCTCAGATGTAAAGAAGGAATATTTGCAGTTTGCGGCGAGTACTTCGACAACCAGTAAGTTGCATTACGAACGTTCTATTATGTTGTATGATTTTTTGAGGTTTTGGTTGTTCAGAATTCTTGCACGTTTAGGAATGTTTCGCAGACTGGATAAGTATCTTTCTTTATAACCTCCTCTGTTGTCGTTCATTACTTATTTCCTTTAAAATGTATCTTCAAACAATGCAAACGTTTAACTTAAAATGATCACCAAAGCTCTCGGTTTCTAAGTTAAGACCTCATCTTTTACATTATATAAGTTATACAGTTTCCAATTTTTCAAGGTCTATCGATAGTTTTTCCATCTAATATTTAGATTTAAAGGAATTTAATAAAAACCTTGTTATATCTCCTAATTTGAATATTGTTTTCCTCATTACCTCAAAACTAAGTAAGTTGGGTTGACCATGGAAGGCCATGCTATTTATTAAGCCAACTATTTAAAAGCAGTAGTTATTGCCATGCGATGATAAATTCCTTCCACTCATACTAACAACCATCGAGCTCAAGGACATACAATTTTGTCCGTAATTTTTAATTTACGTAAGGTTGTTTAGACTTGCATATCAATTTAAGTATTGTTGTTCTGTTTCTCCAGGTAGTAGCAGTAATGTAGAAATTGTTACAATCAAGATAGAACCAGGACCCCGAGAAGAAGTTAAAGTGGGATTTTCTAGTATAAAGATTGATATCGATCTGCCGGATGTTAAAAAGGAATGCTTGGAGCGCTCTGAAAAAATTACACAGACCGCAGGTATATCCGGTTTTTATTTATTAAAGTTCTCAATTCGTGCTTTAATAAGTTTAAAAAAAAAATAATAATTTATTATACATAAAATTATTAAGCTTTATGCGTAATCTTTTTTAGACCTATTGGTGAACCCGACGACGCATCCTGGGAAAAAACGATTCTCTTGTCTGCATTGTAACTATTCCTGCTCTTGTAAGTCAATTTTAGAACTACACTTGCGGTGCCATTCTGGAGAAAAACCTTTTTTTTGTCCCGACTGCAACTATTCGTGTTCTCGAAAGGGATACCTAAAAAGGCACTCTCTGACTCATAGTGGAGAAAAACCTTTTTCATGCTCTGACTGCAACTATTCATGTACCGAAAAGAGAAATCTAAAAATTCACATGTTTACCCACAGTGGAGAAAAACCTTTTTCATGTCCTGTCTGCAACAGTTCACTTTCTACAAAGGAGCGTTTTAAAAATCACATGTTTTCCCACAGCCGAGAAAAACCTTTTTCGTGTCCCGACTGCAACTATTCGTGTTCTCAAAAGGTAAATCTAAGAAAACACTTGCTCACTCATAGTGGAGAAAAACCCTTTTCATGTCCCGACTGCAACTATTCATGTACGTCAAAGACAAATCTAAAAAATCACATGTTTACCCACAGCGGACAAAAAATTTTTTCATGTCCCAACTGCAACTATTCGTGTTCTCAAAAGGGAAATCTAAGAAGACACTTACTGACTCATAGTGGAGAAAAACCTTTTTCATGTTCCGACTGCAACTATTCGTGTACTACACAGACAAACCTAAAACATCACATGTTTACCCACAGCGGACAAAAACTTTTTTCATGTCCCGACTGCAACTATTCATGTTCTACGAAAGAACAACTAAAAAGTCACACGTTTACCCACAGTGGAAAAAAACCCTTTTCATGCCCCGATTGCCACTATTCATGCTATCGCAAGGGTCATCTAAAAAATCACATGTTTACCCACAGCGGACAAAAACCTTTTTCATGTCCCGACTGCAACTATTCGTGTTCTACAAAAGAACAACTAAAACGTCACATGTTTACCCACAGTGGAGAAAAACCCTTTTCATGTTCCGACTGCAACTATTCATGTGTTACGAGGGGATATTTAAAAAGTCACATGTTAACCCACAGTGGAGAAAAATCTTTTTCATGTTTCGACTGCAACTATTCATGTTTTCGAAAGGGAAGTTTAAAAATTCACATGCGCAAATCTCATCAGAGGCGGTTCTAGATGCCCGAAAGTGGAAAGTCCTTTGAAAAGTATTTTTGCGACTCGCAAACAATAACCATACATTATCCTCGACTCCCAGGCGAAAATTTATTTCCCTTTATTTATTCATTTTATCTAGATGTTAATTCTAAGTTTAAATTAGATTTTACCTTACTTTGATATGTGTTTCAACTTACAATATTCTATGGCAGAATTTATAATAGTGTTTGGCTTAAACTATCTTTTAAGTTCTTCAGACTTGACGGTAACCAGTATCACTAATGATATCAATGTGGTGTCTTAATGACATTAATAATTCCAAAAACTCTTAAGAATTTAATATACACTGCTTTGGTGTCTAGAAAATGACTCACAACTGTATGCCCATGAAAACGGTTTTCAAAGAACAACCTTTGAACAACAATTATCCTACTCCTGATACTATGCATTCATCTCATTCTCTCCAACTTAACTTTTCTGAAGGTTTCACTTCTAT
Source organism: Limnephilus rhombicus (assembly GCA_929108145.2). Lineage (NCBI taxonomy): Eukaryota > Metazoa > Arthropoda > Insecta > Trichoptera > Limnephilidae > Limnephilus > Limnephilus rhombicus. The sequence continues at coordinate 31,775,261 of OV815290.1, read as the reverse complement.
CGCCTGTGAACTCCACACATGAATTTTTTTTCAACTATTTTTAATTCTATGCCTTTTTTTACATGAATACCGCACAAGAGTCCCAACTGCTCCCGTCTGGAGCCAGTGGGACTATGGCATCCCCAATTGGGGTATGTTGTGAGGCTGAAGGTAGTGGGAAGGGGAAGGAGATATGGAAGAGGAAGGTGGGGACAGTACCTGGCTATTCAGATCTGGTCACCAAACACGGCTTAAAGCCATTTCAAGCAACGTTTCAATTCTGAATGGTGGTCTTACACCAGGGCGATACTGAGAGTATCTTCCACTTTGGAACGTGCCGCAAATATACTATATATTATTTTAAAAGAATGAAGTGTGAAATAATACAAATTAATCGAATAAAATTTATTTTCCACGCCGGGATTCGATCCCGCGACCTTCGGAGTGCTATTCAAGAGCCTTACCACTGGACTATGCCGGCCGGTCGTCCGGCCTTGATGACATTTAGCGAGTTTGCAAGCTGGTATGTATTGTATTAGGTGTATTCGCTGTCTGCTAGTAAGCTCGCTCAGTGTAATCGTATTACTAGCTAATCATGTTTGATAACGTCTAAAAGGGATCGAAATGAAAATCTAGTATCCTTCAACGGAAGCAATCTTCCGAACAGGACCTCCATCGATATGCTTGGTGTAACTCTAAGTGACCAGCTCAGGTATGGGGGCTCCATCGAAACCAGAGTTAAGTTAGCCTCTCAGAAACTGGGCGTACTGTACAGGGCCCGCAGATACTTTAATAGTACACAACTGCTAACCCTGTACAAATTGCAAGTGCGCCCCACGGTTGAATTTGGCAGCCACCTCTGGTCTGGAGCTCCAAAATACCTAAAAAAGCTTTGACTCTGTGCAGAAACGGGCGGTCCGTTTGATAGATTCTCCCATCTTAACAGACGGACTGCAATCTTTAGAGCATAGGCGTTAGGTGGGAATGCTGTCCTTGTTCTACCGGTATTACAATGGAAGATGCTCCGAGGAACTAGCGTCATTGATCCCCTCGGCACCGGTGCATAGTCGGGAAGCACGCCAAACACGTGCCCAACATTTGTACACGGTTGACATTAGTCCCATGAGAACGGGTCGTTTCTATGACTCGTTCTTGAATTCAACGGCTCGGCTGTGGAACGATTTGCCGACCTCTGTGTTTCCTCCCTACTACAATATGGGTCTCTTTAAAACCCATGTTCACTCTTTCCTTTCCTCAAAAAGACCCTCCACACAGCATCTTCAAAGATGACACAGGCTCTGAGGGAAATCATTTACCTCAGGGCCTCCTGTGTGGTGTTAACGTAAAAAAAGGTTATTGTTTGGAACAAACGTCAACGGTTAATACGCACTTTTTTTATAAAACTTTTAGATTCTCCTTAATTACCATAAAAGACAACTATTTGCATTGGGGGAGGTTGAAAATGTTACATTTTTAATTTTATTTACGTAAATTTGCTTTCACACTGTCAAATCACTCTGTTTGCAATATTATAGTTATTTGAATATGTTGGCATTACTGATATTTCACATTGAATTGGCTGTATAAAATAACGAGTGGCTAGAAAATTAGTTACCACGAATTTTGAATTAGGTAAGCACTAATTTGGTTACAAACTTTGCTTGGAATACAAACTAGATAAATCCTGGGATGTTTTTTTTAAAGAATTGATGTTTAACGATTTTTTTCGTCAATAAAGGTAAGAGGTTAGGTTGGGTTAGTAGGTTAGGTTAGATTAGGTTAGGTTGGGCTAGGTTAGGTTAGGTTAGGTTCGTAGGTTAGGTTAGGTTAGTAGGTTAGATTAGGTTAGGTTAGTAGGTTAGGTTGGGTTGGGTTAGTAGGTTAGGTTAGTTTAGGTTAGTAGGTTAGGTTAGGTTAGGTTCGTAGGTTAGGTTGTATGGATTGTTAGTATCTTCTATGGGTACCTTGCTTGTTACGCACAAGGTTTCTCCTAATTCTTTTTTCTTACTATATGTATCTTTAAGTTATTTATTTAGTTATCTATTGTTTCGTTAATTTCTTTTATTCTTTTGGTAATTTTTTCTAAGTACGCTATATATATTTCGCTTGGTTTTTTCTGATTCCAGATTTCTTGCCTATTTTCTTCTGTTATTCCATAGTTTTTTAGTTCAAAATTTAGTCTGAATCTCTCTGCATCAAAGATAGAGCATTTTTCTAGTACATGTACGCTGTCCTGTATTGATGTTTTGTCGCACGGGCATTTGTCATCATCTATTATTTTAAAACGTTTGAGATATTCTTTGAAGCACCCATGTCCTGTCAAGATTTGGGTTGCAGTAAAACTGTTTTTAACGTGTTTTCCTTTTTGAAGTGCCGTGCTTATATTTGGTAAGTATTTTTTTGTAATTTTTCCCGTGCTTTCCTCTATATATCTTTTGTTCCATTTATTTTCAGTTACTTTCTTTAAAGTTATTTTTGTGTAGCTTTGAGGTACCTTGCTATAGTCTGGTCTTTTTTTAAGTGAAAACCGGAAGAGGAAAACCTCAGCTCCGTCAAGACATAGATCAGGAACGCACGAATGTCCACTCTACAGGAGAGAAATCGAAAGATCTATTGACCACACAAATTATGAATAGGAAAAAAAATGCAAATAAATACGTGCAAAAACCGGGACAGCACAAATTCAATATGGGAGGAAAAATTAAAATCAAACAATGGAACGCGCAAAGATGCCAATCCGCGACAGACAGTGTGGTTAATACGGACAAATCGTAGGTTAGGTTAGGTTAGTAGGTTAGGTTAGGTTAGGTTAGGTTAGTAGGTTAGGTTAGGTTAGGTTAGGTTAGTAGGTTAGATTAGGTTAGGTTAGTAGGTTAGGTTGGGTTGGGTTAGTAGGTTAGGTTAGGTTAGGTTAGTAGGTTAGGTTAGGTTGGGTTAGGTTAGGTTAGGTTGGGCTAGGTTAGGTTAGGTTAGGTTCGTAGGTTAGGTTAGGTTAGTAGGTTAGATTAGGTTAGGTTAGTAGGTTAGGTTGGGTTGGGTTAGTAGGTTAGGTTAGGTTAGGTTAGTAGGTTTGGTTAGGTTGGGTTAGGTTAGGTTAGGTTAGTAGGTTAGATTAGGTTAGGTTAGTAGGTTAGGTTGGGTTGGGTTAGTAGGTTAGGTTAGTAGGTTAGGTTAGGTTGTATGGATTGTAAGTATCTACTATTGGTACCTTGCTTGTTACACACAAGGTTTCTCCTAATTCTTTTTTATAACTATTCCTTATATCTTTGTAATTCTTTTAATTTTCGTTTTTTTCATTAATTTCTTTAATTCTTTTTGTAATTTTTTCTAAGAACGCTATATATATTTCGCTTGTTTTTTTCTGTTTCTAGATTTCTGTCCTATTCTCATCAGTAATTCCAAAGTTTTTTAGTTTGTAATTTAATCTGAATCGGTCTATATCAAAAATTGAGCATTTTTCTAATACGTGGGTGCTGTCCTGAGTAGATGTTTTGTCACACGGGCATTTGTCATCTTCTATTATTTTGAAGCGTTTCAGGTATTCTTTGAAGCACCCACGAAAGCTGTTTTCCACGTGTTTCCCCTTTATAAGTGCCGCGTTTATATTTGGAAAGTACTTCTTGGTTATTTTCCCCGTGCTTTCCTCCATATATCTTATATCCCATTTATGTTCTGTTTCTCTCTTGAACGTTATTTTTGTGAAGCTTGGAAGGTACCTTGCTGTAGTCTGGGTACTTTTTAAGTAATCTTCCCTTTTTTGCTGCTTCATCTGCCTTTTCTTTTTCCTCTAATCCTCTGTGCGCCCTAACCCATTGACATTTTACCCGGTTTTATTTTTTCGGCATGTTTCTAATTTTTCCAAACACTCTCTAGCTATATCGTTCGTAGTTCTCCCGTCCCTTAATGTTTCTAGTGATGATTTGCTGTCCGAGTTTATAGTAATCTCTTTGTCTATTATTCCCTTTGTTTGTTCCCATTCTATGGCTTTTTGAATAGCTTACATTTCCGCTTGGTAAACTGTGCAATAATCTTCTAATTTATATGATTTTGACACCCAATCTTTCCCAGCTTCCTTTATAACAAGTCCAGCGCCCACTTTTCCGTCTTGCTTGCTTCCGTCTGTATAAATTTGGATGGGATCCTCGTTAATTTTATTACCTTTTTCTAGCTCGATTTTTATATTTTCTCTTACCATTTTCCCCGGGTGTGGTAGTACATTTATATTGCATGTGGTCATTATTTCCCTATCAGCTGGTAGGAAGTTAGCGGGGACACCCCTTCTATTTATTCTGTAGATATCTTTAATTTCTGCTATTTTTAAATCTATTGGTGGTGTGCCTGCTAAGGCTAAGGCTGAGGTGGTGGAGATTGATTTATACCCTTTGCAAATTCTTATTGCGTATTGACGCTGAATACTTGCCAGTTTTTTCCTATTTTTGACTCTTTTACACTTATCGCCCAGACCCCTGACCCGTACGTGAAAATCGGCACGATTGCCCCGTCGTATATTGTCTTTATTATTTCGGGTGATAGCCCCCACGTCGGTTTTGCCGCTCTGCATAAAGCTTTAAAGATTGTTGTGGTCTTACCGCAAATATAATCTTTATGTTTGTCCCATCAGCTTATTATCGATTATCATACCCAAAATTTTGATTTCCTTGACCGGTTTTATCTCCTTGCCATTCATGTTTACGTTAATGGTTTTTTCCCAAGATTCACTCATAACCATGATTTGTGTTTTTTTTTTCCGAGAACTCTAATTTAACTTTTTTACCCCAATTGCTTACTTTTTCTAACGCCTTTTCCACCGTTTCTTTTGCGATTTGTAGATTTTTCCCGTTCACAATTAAAAGTACATCGTCGGCGTTGGCTTGGATGTAGACGTCTGGACCGAGGTCCATTTGTAGGAGTTCGTCCAGCGAAACATTCCAAAAGGTTGGCCCGCCAATCGATCCTTGAATGCAACCTTTGGAAACACATTTCTCACTTGAGCTGTTACCGTGCCTTATTCTTACTTGCCTGTCTTCTGTATAGCTTCGTACTAACGTTACCAGTCTGGAAGGACATTCTTTTTCTATCAGTTGTTTCAACAATTGTGGCCACCATGCATTATCAAAAGCTCCTTTGATATCGAGAGATATGACGATTACTTCGCCAGTTTTATTCATTTTTCCTTTAATGACTTCCACTGCATCGTACATTGCGTCTTCTGCTGATTTTTGCGAGGTGAAGCCGTATTGTTTTGAGCTTAATTTGTTTCCTTTGCCGAGGTTCCATTTTATTCTATCGATAAGGATTTTTTCCAATAATTTCCCTAAAACCGGGAGAAGTCCAATCGGCCTGTAGTTTTCTAGACTGCTGTAGTTGTTTTTTCCTGGCTTAGGTATGATTATGATGTTTGCTTCCTTCCATATTTTTGGGAAATATCCTATGTTAAAGCATTTCTGGAACATTTTTGTCAGTATCTCTGGGAACCTATCATTGAAGCGGGTAAGAATATCAGACGTGATCCCATCTGCCCCAGGGCACTTCTTCGGGTCCATCGATCTGAGGGCGATTTTTAGCTCATCTTTTGAAATTTGTGGTTCCTGGTCGACTGTTGTCTCTTGCATTGCTTTTATTCTTATTTACATTTGTTCAGGAGTTTCATTTGGTTTAGGGATAGACCTTTCGCAACTTGTTTTGATGATTGAGGAGATAGTTTCTACCTGTTTTTCAAGATTTATTGGGTTACTGGAATAGATGGGGTCTTCAATTGTGATGTTTGCCTTTTGCAACATTTCTTTCGCGACTTTTTCGAACTTGGTCCAGTCTGCAAGCTTTGTTCTGTACCTTGGGGTTGTTGATTCAGGGGGCATTATTGTGTCTGATATACTCATCGTTATAACATTGTGATCATATAGTCCTGTTTGTTCCACACCCCAGTTTGTGACTTTGTCCATAATATTGTTGGAGCAGAAGGTTACGTCTATGAATGAGGTTAAATGGTTGCCGGATCTCCAAGTTTCAAATTTCGGAGTGCTGCCGTCATTTAATATGTGAGCATCCAGCGTTGCTATCGTCTCTGCTAGTTCCTCGCCTCGTTTATCTGTTTTTGGGCTACCCCACCACGAGCTTTTTGCGTTGAAATCACTGCTTATCAGAATGCTTTTGCCTTTTTTCCTGTTTTCTTCATTAAGTTTGGTGATTGTAAGTATCTGTGGTGCAATAGGATTATTTGGTTCAACATATACTGATCCTAGAGTTATAGTTCCAACTCGTGTTTCTATTTTTATGTATGTTGAGTTCTCTGATGTGATTGAAGATATCATTGTTGCTTTAATACTATTGTTGACGAGAATTGCTGTCTTGTTTGGGCTTTCTCTGGTTCCTTTAGTGGATTGGTAAACTTGCCACCTTTTCGTTTTCAGCTGCCTGGTGTTTCCTGTGTAAGCTTCCTGTAGCAGAATAATGTCCGATTTGTCCATATTGACCACACTGTCTGTCTCGGATTGGCATCTTTGCGCGTTCCATTGTTTGATTTTAATTTTTCCTCCCATATTTAATTTGTGCTGTCCCGGTTTTTGCACGTATTTATTTGCCTTTTTTTTCCTATTCATAATTTGTGTGGTCAATAGATCTTTCGATTTCTCTCCTGTAGAGTGGACATTCGTGCGTTCCAGACCTTTGTCTTGACGGAGCTGAGGTTTTCCTCTTCCTGTTTTCATTTACACATGACCCGCATTTTACTTCGTCAGCTTTATCTTTATTTGGACCTTGTGCAAACGTGTGTTTCCCGGCGCAGTGCCAGCACCTCGTTTCCATATCACAATGTTTCTTTAAATGTCCAAACCCTAGACAGTTCATGCATTGCATTGTGGAAATGAAGTTTTCAGCACAGATTCTTTGAAATTCGATATTTACTCTGCCTAGGTTCTCGATTTTCTTCCATATTTTGGGATTCGTTTCGATCATGACGTTTGTTAGGAGCGGATTTTTATTTTTTTGGAAAAAGAGTATTTTCGAGTCTTCTTTTAGGCCAGTGAGGTTTTTGTTCTGCTCTTCCATTATTTCTATTAATTCTGCAGAGTTTAGGGAACGTACCCATACTACGTGACCGACTTTATGCGATTTTTAACCCCCCCCCCCCCTCCCCCCCCCCCCCCCGGTGACCAAAAACCTAAGCAACCAGCCGCTCATTTGTACCAAGCGTGACATTTTGAAGACCCTCCCCCCCCCCAAACGTGTCACGTAGTATGGGTACGATCCCTTAGTTCCTTCTGAATACCTTTCAAGATTATTTTGGGATTTCTTTTCTTGGCGCAGATCGCAGATAGTTTCTCCGGCGACAGAGCTTGCATTATTAATTCTGTGTCTTCTTTCTTCTCGCAGCTTATGATTGCTCTCCCGTTAGTAGATTGTCGGATATTTGTTATGCCCACGGTCTAGGGAATTTTTAACTCCTTTCAAAACCTCGGTGCTGCCTTTTTCGTCTTTGTGGCTGACGACCACTGCGTGTCTTGGAGTAGGAAGTGGTGGAAACCTTCGATCCATTTCGCCTTCCTCTTTTTCTGTTTCATTGTCAGGTTTTTTCCTGTTCCATGGTGAAGAAGGCGGGTTGGGTTAGTAGGTTAGGTTAGGTTAGGTTAGTAGGTTAGGTTAGTTTAGGTTAGGTAAGTAGGTTAGGTTTTTTTTTTTTTTTTTTCCTTGAGTGTTCTGTTATTTACCTTGTTTATTATTTATCAAGGTTCATTGAAACTATTTGATTTTACAATTTGAGCTATTGATTTGACTTTTTCATGCATGTTGGGATAGGTGATGGGTCATGCAAATATGGGATGTGGAGAGGGGTTAGTGGGTAAATAGGTTAGTATGTCTGTCTAATATGGGCTATCAATTGCTCCAACATTTGTTTAACGGCGTGAAGGAACCATGTAAAACCTCAGCCGGAGCAGTATTGTGTATCTGAAAGAAATGGGGATGTTCTGTTAAGGTGGTCATTGCTTACCCTCTTAACGGAACCATTTGTAGGAAAGGTAGTGTTCTTTAGCGTTCTATCCTTCTCATGTTTCGTTATAGATCGGATAGCTAAGCTTTAATCGTGCTTGATATGATTTAAAGTTAATGTAATTTCTTTTCATTATTATTTATTTTGTTCCTTAATTTTACTTATGATGTTTTTTGCGAACTTTCGGAGAGGTATAATTTGTATGACATCAGAGATGTCAGTAAAATTTATATTTCTCCTCTGGCATTCTTTGGTTATTTGCCATCTTTCCATCGTGAACATTGGGCAGTTTAACAACAGATGTTTCACTGTTTGGTCCGATAGTTTGTCACAAGGGCAAGCCGGACTATCTTTCAGCTTGAATCTGTGAAGGTAGGAAAGGGTCGCTCCATGACCGGTAAGGATTTGCGTGGTTAAATTGGTTTAACCGGTAATAAATCAACTTAGACACCTTCAAAAATTGACATTTAAAATCTTATAAATAAGTCGTCCGTACGTGGCTTCACCACAGTTTGAAAATGACCTTACAAGTCGAAACAGCTGTAACTAAAACACTTACCAAAAAACTTGCAGAACTGGATAATAACATTATCAAATTTAATTTTAATTAAATTTCTAAAAATTAAAATGGAGTTCTACGAATTAAACACAAAAACAATTAATAAATTAAAGGTGGCTGATATAGCTACCCTTGTGATTTTATACAGACGACTTAAACTCAAACATCGGAAAATAGTTAACGTATATCAACGTTTTTTTATAAGAGCAAGTTAAACGTTTATAACTTCTCTATTTATGATATCAAAACTCGACAGGGCCATTGTTACATGTGGCATGAGGGTGTAACAAAAAGAGGCGCAATTGAAATGTCTACCTGCGTATACACATTTTTAAAAGACTTTTGCGAAAGGAAACGTTATCTTTTATTCCAATATCCGTGTGACACAGAATAAAAACAAATTTTTATTTTCCCTTCAATTTGGGAGGCGGGAATGGGTACCGCCGCCCCGGGAACCTTTATTGGATAACCAACACCTCTGCCATAGGTCACCCCAAGTGGTTCGCTACGTTTGGTGATTTAGCAGGGGTGCCCGGGTTCATGGGGTGAGGTTTGTCTAGGTCTTGGAGGCGGATGACCGGGACACACTGAACCCCAGATTCCTACCCACCCCTTAAACCCTTTTCCCAGAACTCTCCTCTCCTTCCTTTCCTTAAAAAAACCCTCTACACAGCATCCCCAAAGATGACATAGGCCCTGATGGAAATTATTTTCCTCACGGCCTCCTGTGTGGAGCTCATGTAAAAAAAATATGCATGCAATACAAACACTTGATATTCAAATAATTACTCATAAAATTTTAATTGTTGGGCACTCAGAGAACGGAGGAGACTCCATCCATTCTTGCATCGAAAGAGAAAAGGTCAGGGTTTTAAAACAATGCCCAATTTTGATCTAACGGATATAGCGATGATTATAAAGTGTTCCAAGAAGATTGAACCTCGTTATAAGTTAACAGAAATGGAAACAACGGACTTCACAGACTGGAAAAAGGTATGTGAGAAGACTGGAAAAATTTTTTCAATAAACATGGACAAAAATAAGTGTTTTCGTTATTTTTCACATTACACTTATTTTTTTGCTTTTGAAAATGCTTTTGGCCGTGAAAATCTTAAAACTTATCCAAAAATAAGTGTATTTGGAATAAAGTTAATATGTTACAGATCACTAAAGGTGAACTGTCACTCATCAAATTCAAAACCACCTACACCGAGGATCCATTTAATCAGAGTATTAATATGAGAGAGCGAGTGAGGAATGTTCGGAATGAGAATATGTAATATAATTCTAGAACAGCTTATACAGGTGGACCTACAATTCCACCGAATAAAAAGCGTGATCTCTTATTTCTTTGCCAAAGTCGTATTATATAAAAAAAAAACTAATCATTATTTTTTTTTAATTAATTAATACTGCCAATACAGACCGCGATGTGCAAGAAGAAAATAACGATGAAGGTTCATTGTAGGTTTCCAGGGAATCAACACGTATTTGTTTTTTTTTTATTCTTAAGGTTTTCTGTAAAAAAATTATATGCTTTTATGCTTAGGGTTTTCTGTTATTTTTGATATATACAAATCTTGGTTTTTTGTTAATTTTGTTACATGCTTTTATTATTAAGGTTTTCTATTATTTTTTTACAAACATAATAACACGCTTCGGTAAATATCGGTTTGGACTGGCCACGCTTATTACGAATAATTTTTAGAAAAAAACTTTAGATTCGCCTTAATTACTATAAAAGGAAACTTTTTGGCTTTGGGGCGGCGGAAAATAAAGCATTTTAATTTTCAATTGCATAAAACCAAAATTCGCTTCGCGACCGACACAGCGAAAATCCGCGGCCGTACCTGTCACCTGTCACTGTGATGTTGGTATCCTTGATAAATTAACAAGAGCTAATACGACTGTAGCTGACTTCGTGGGATAAGGCGCGTAATTATGAAATTTGTCTAGCGGGCTTGTTTGTGTAACATGGTTTGTGATACAAAAGAAAGTGCCCCTTTATAACGCCTACTCGCGTCAAGGCAAGAAAAACATCCCAGTTTTCAAGTGGCTTAGCGGCTACGCTAGGTTTGTGTAACATGGTTTGTGATTCGCGGTATTTCATGTAGGTATCCCGCGAAGTCGGCTACAATCGTATTAGCTCTTGTTTTTATAAAGGATACCAACATCACAGTGACAGGTGACAGGTACGGCCGCGGATTTTCGCTGTGTCGGTTCGCGAAGAGAATTTTGGTTTTATGCAATTGAAAATTAAAATGCATTATTTTCCGCCGCCCCAAAGCCAAAAAGTTTCCTTTTATAGTAATTAAGGCGAATCTAAAGTTTTTTTCTATAAATTATTCGTAATAAGCGTGGCCAGTCCGAACCGATAATTACCCACGCTTCTTATAAAAAAACGAGTGTGCTTTAGACCACACAACTGAAGTAAAACTTCTGCTCCATCTATATGACAGGAAGAGAGAAAGAAAATGTGCGTGCGCACTGCTCTCTCTTGCTCCTACAGTGTGATTCAGACAATAGGCCTGCACTGTGTAACGTAACTGGCTACGAAAGAGAGAAAGAAAATGTGTGCTCGCACCTCTCTCTCTCTTGCCCCTAGAGTAATATACGAAGCGTAACTCTCTCTCTTTCTATTTTCACTAATTTATATCTCCCACTCAACTACCGTTCGCCTCGCTTTTCGTAACGCTCTCGTCACGCATTCGCCAGCTTACTCCCCAAGTCAAGCGTGCGTAAAGAAGTTTTACTTCAATAAATTGATAAGCACAATTATATTTTTCTTTCATTTTTATACCACTTTACTCCCATACAATTGTCGTAATGACAAACTGTAAGAGTGACTGGGTGTGTACTGTTGAAAATGTATTTATGATTATAAACAGCACGATAAAACACAATAATAATTATCAATTTATTTATCCATCCATACTCGTAATATTATTATGCAACACTGAGATAATTTGAGAAGATTACCACCAATAACTCCACGCTACAGTGAGATATTTCCAGATTTACATAGATTTTGTCAAAATTAGTATGAAAAAAATAATTATTTATCTATTTTTACAATTTTGTAATGATGTTAAATAATTTACCTCTCTAATGCCATATCATTAATCTGCAACATTAGTTAATTTGATTCTGCCAGAGCTCACGCAAACCTAAAAGTCCAATTATCTCAGAAAATCATCTTTTAAGATATCCCACTATTGCTGTAGGGTGACGATATTTACCAATAGCTTGGTTGGTATTTATGACAGCGGCTGTAAATCTACAATAAATAACCCCGTGTACCGTCTGTCACGTGTTAACCAGGTTGTTGTTGGGGAGCTCTATATATTATATTGCGAGTGTTGTACAATTAGATATATTCTTATAATAAACATGAATCAATTAAGGGGTTTAGGTTTTACATAGTCAAGATAACATTAACCTACTAGCAAGTCAGTAGAAAAGTACAAGTGCAAGAATATGATTAACTTCGCGATAGAAATGTGATGTTCACTGAAGTGACCCAAAACTGTATAAATGGAACACAAATAATACTGTGCAGTTAATACAATATTACTTCAGAAAAGCGGAGCAACAATGGTATTTTGTGACAACGGAATGAATCAACCTTTTGAATGCCAAAAACACGGAAATTTCACGACCTTGAATTTGAATTGAATGTTTTGTGGATTAATTTTGAGCTATCGTATATTTTATTGACCAAAACACATTCCTAGAACAATAAACTATGTACCAAAACAACATTACTTGCGTTAATTACGTAAATTGATAGGTTTTACGATGTTTTCGTCAAATAACATGCATCGACTTTCACAAAAAGAATGGCGGCAAATCTGACATTTTCATGTCACAGACAAAAATAATTTTAAAATATTCTGGGGTTGCAAGGTGAATGAAATTTTTACCCATCTTATGAGGAAATGTTGGCGCAAGCGATTCTGACCTTGTCCTTAAATTTTGTACATAGAAGGGTCAAAATCGCAGAAAAACATTTTTTTACGCGCATGCACACAAACTGCGCACATCCCCGCGCTCCGGCAAATAAAATATAAATTATTCCGAGTGACTAGGCGCATTGCAGGTTTTGCTATGGTAAAGGGCGAGAATAGAGCAAGTGTTTCTGACCTTGTTCTTCATACACTTTCTATATACATAAGGGTCAAAATTGCATTTCAAATTGCAGCGGCCACTGGGTGACAAGCGGCACAGACGAGGTCAATGAATGGATTCGTTATGGCTGCCAATGCTGTGTTATAAAATACCCACCACAGATGTTCAACATCCCCAAATTAGGGAGAAAAAATATTACTTTCAAAATGTAACTAAATCTATTGAAATTACCATTAAGATTAAAATATTTAGTAAAATTAATTTTTTTTCTTTCGTTCACGGTTAAAAAATATACATTTTTTAAAAGATAGTAGCGAAAAAATAAAAAAAGGAAAGTGAATTCTCACTGAATTCTTGTAAATATTGTTTTCCAAAATAGTTAGGTTAAGTTAGGTTACTGAACTACTCTTTTTGTAGGAGTGAGAGTAACGTCACTTACATAGTAGAATCCCCGCATCAATGATCCGAGGTTTGCCAACTTTTTTATCTTTGTACTTTCTAAATTAATAGCATAATGTATTATTCAAATCAAATTTCAACACAAGACCATAATACATGTTAAAATTATAATTTATTAGCTTCAATCAGCTTAGTAGACGTAGACACCCATTATCTGTGAAATGTTACAATCTTGTTCTGTCAATCAAAGTATTATTTTTTGTTAATTTTATTAGTTTATCAAATTGTTAACATCAACACAGGCTTGACCTAGTAAGCTTAATAACTGAGGTATGCCTCACACATCATACGTATGTCTAGTAATATTACATTGTCGTGTAAACAAGCAAACAAGGTCCGAGTGGTTAATCATTGAACTGCGAACAATAATACCTACCATATAAAAATATAAAGAAAGAATAAGTAAATATTCTTCAGTCGGTTTAATTTTCCCGATATTTGGGAGTTCCTTACAAACTGGCAACCCTGGATACTGGAGATGTTTTATTTTCCTGTGAAAGGAACATTTTCAAGGAACCGATCGCGTTGTTTTCACTGTGATATACCCTTAGGTATTTACATGGTACAGAATTAACAAAACGTCCTAACTTTAAACATCTGCTATCTTATTTCTTCATAAATTCTCCAGCAAAAGAATGCGGCCAAAAATAATGGAATACAAAAATGTGACTGTTATAAAATAACAAGGGTCTTAAATTTAATGTTACAAACGCAGTGGAAACCGTAATAAAATTGGAATAGGTGCATTACTGTAAAGTCAGCAGTTCAGCAAAAGCGATACGATCTAAGACTCTAATAAACCCAAAGTACTTGAAATCGCCGAAATCAGATCCAAAAAAGCATACCTAGATACCCATGCAGAACTGACTGAGGCAACCGGGAGATTCGTTTAAATAGTCGTATGTAGACTAGAGACCATAGAACCTAGTTCTTGACAGTATGTCAAGTAAATGGCACTTGTCCCGTGGTTAATTAAGTATCAAGTTTAATAAATAACAGCATGTACCTACCTATTGTGAAATAAACCTGTCAATTTGATTGTCCTAAAACGGGAAGACTTCCTAGTTGGACAGTCGAAGCTTCCTTATACTGTTAATTTATTATAGAATCAAACAAGCACAAAAAATACATGTTATAAATCACACCTCCAGATGTCTATTTTGAAAGGTCATTGAACTGTAAAACGGGCTTGATTGAATAACATTCTTTCTTAAATGTTATATTTATTTATTATGTAGTTTATTTTTTAAATATATGCCTATTAAAAGTGTAGTGGCATGCGGCGTCTAGTCGTAAATTTACCTTTATTGTTAGTTAGTTAGTAGTATAAAAGCTTACTAGATGAAAATAAATGTTTGCCGTTGCTTATAATAATATATGGATTCTATAATAATATGATAAACAAAATAGGCACAGAAGAAAAACTATGGATAAATTCGAATACTTACTTGAAGCCGAAATTTCATAAATATAATGTGTTTGCTATAATAACTTAAAAGATGTCAACGGAACACAAATATTACGTATTTTCGAGGATAGTACCTTCGGGAAGGTAAATTATTTGTGGAAAATCAGAAACGTCAGATCGATTCTCCATAGATAAAACTGGAATAAGACGGAAATCATTATTAAAAACAGTACCTACTTACTCGTAAAAACAGCGGAATTGTGGTCTTAGCGATTTTTTTGCTGGAATCAGCAATAAATTATTTTTTTTACCATAAAATGAATACTTTAGACCACATGTTCGGAGGTCTGCATCGCACCGCATTGAGCTGACTTTTCGTAGTAGGGGAGCCCAAGACGCTAAATAAGTAGTTACTCGAGCCTTTTGGGGACCTATTGGATTGCGAAGATTAGATGCTAAAAAGAAAAAAGTGAATAATGTATGCCTTTTCACTGGTGGGGGGAGCGATCATAAATTTTCAAATATGTTTAAAACAAAATAGTCACAATGACATACTAGAGCACGTCAGATATTAACAGCATGTACACCCTACGTGTTTCTGGTATGGGAGAGATATTAAACTGACGACTTGCTTGGTGGGGTTGGTCACACGAAGAGGTAGAAAATTGAAAAAAACTTATTATTCGAGCTTGTCAGATATTTGGTAAGAATGTTAAGTGAATCCTAAAATATGTCATTTTCAATTATTTCAATTTGGACGTAACCAAAACATATAGTTGATATTTTTAAATTTAAAAAAAAATTGTGGCCTTGAAATATTCGAGATCGTCAGATTTTTATACAGACGATTCAGCTTAATATCGTTGTCGTGCTGACACTGCTGACCAATAATCTGACAATGATGTTGGGGGATTTTCTTAATCTGACAGTTTAAAAAAATTTTGTTTTTATTTTTTTTTTATTATATTGATTAGAATTACACAGTAGTGTTGGTAGACCTTTTGGTTGACTATCTACAGTTGTTTATTTTCTATGGTAAAGTCCATCTAACAGCTGAAAGTTGAAATGTGCGTCGCACACAGCTCCATTTTATGTATTAATATCGCATTAATTACTTGCTATTTGCATTTTTCAATAACGATGTTATTAAGATGTTGACATAACTTTTTCCCTGGACATCAACCCAACTCGATATTAGGTTATGTTCCTTGTCATTGAAACAAATTGACATTGAAATTTTGCTCTGCGCTTTATACGTGAGTAGATTTAGGTTTTACTCATCAACTCGTTTTCGGATTACTGAAATAGATTTGTTAAATATTTTCAATATAGGGGCATGCTTAATATACACTAAAATATACTAATTGTAGTCGTTGCATAATAGTTAGGTAAATATGTAGTTAGTCCACCTCTCGGATAATACGGAACGTTCGTGTTGTCGAAGTTTGATGCACGGATAATACGGAATGCTCCTTTTTTAACTAATAGACATTCAAATATGACATTTGTCGGAAGTATCATTCTTATAAAATAAATTTTCTAAAATAAACTCGCATTTCATCATAATTTTAAAAAAAATCCCAGGTTTTGAATGGTTTGTTTCGCAAAGCAGGGTTTGTCTCGCGAGCGGATAGCTGTAATTATTCTAATACATTTCTTTCCATGCTCTACTGTTATAAATACATTTACAAACTTGTCAATAATGCATTCACTTTGTTTTACGCAACAATAATTTTTCTATAATTGGCAGCATTGCTTAATTATCTGTGAAATGTTAAAATAAAAACAATGAATTAACAATGGCGTTACCGCGCGAGTGAATTAATTTTAACAAAAATTAAAATGTTTAATGTATATTTTTTGCATGTTTTTTGGTCTCCCCCGACTTAAATACTCACTTTTCGTAATAATAAAGCTAAATCTAACTGTTTGAATAAAAAATATTCCGTATTAACGAGTAAGCGAATTAATGCATGAATAATATAGTTAGAATTAATAAGTTGAGTTTCCGGAAAGGGAAAATAATTCATTTTAATAGTTATGTTGTTATATATATTGTTAAACGCGAAACGTAATTGCTTGGGACCGCCATGTTATGAATAATGACGGTATTTACCCACTTCTAAAAGGAAGATAAAAACACCTCGCATCGGTCAGATAATAGTTAGAAGTAGAAATTAAATAATGCATTTTAAAATATATTGATAAAATTTGGATCAAAAGGTGCACAAATCGATCAAAATTCGATCAATTTTATTTATCCAATTTAAAACAATGTTTTTTTTTAGTTATATTTCCAAAAGTTCTTCCATGCACGATATTATTATTACGGATGTTGGTCGGTAGTTAGTCACTTTAGTCACTTATTACTTCGTAAATACAATTAATTCGATAAGTT
Source organism: Limnephilus rhombicus (assembly GCA_929108145.2). Taxonomy (NCBI): domain Eukaryota; kingdom Metazoa; phylum Arthropoda; class Insecta; order Trichoptera; family Limnephilidae; genus Limnephilus; species Limnephilus rhombicus. The sequence goes on along the minus strand of OV815290.1, from coordinate 31,758,343 downwards.
CTGTTGCAAGTCTAATTTATTTTTAGCTGGGATTATCCTTCATTTTATTAAATCGGAAAGCTCTTAAAGAAGGGCATGGATCTTCCCCATACAGAGAGTGTTTCCATCAAGGTGGAACCAGGGTCCCACGAAGAGGGTAGAGGTGAAATGCCGTATTCGGATAGAGATATCTACCTCTCAGATGTAAAGAAGGAATATTTGCAGTTTGCGGCGAGTACTTCGACAACCAGTAAGTTGCATTACGAACGTTCTATTATGTTGTATGATTTTTTGAGGTTTTGGTTGTTCAGAATTCTTGCACGTTTAGGAATGTTTCGCAGACTGGATAAGTATCTTTCTTTATAACCTCCTCTGTTGTCGTTCATTACTTATTTCCTTTAAAATGTATCTTCAAACAATGCAAACGTTTAACTTAAAATGATCACCAAAGCTCTCGGTTTCTAAGTTAAGACCTCATCTTTTACATTATATAAGTTATACAGTTTCCAATTTTTCAAGGTCTATCGATAGTTTTTCCATCTAATATTTAGATTTAAAGGAATTTAATAAAAACCTTGTTATATCTCCTAATTTGAATATTGTTTTCCTCATTACCTCAAAACTAAGTAAGTTGGGTTGACCATGGAAGGCCATGCTATTTATTAAGCCAACTATTTAAAAGCAGTAGTTATTGCCATGCGATGATAAATTCCTTCCACTCATACTAACAACCATCGAGCTCAAGGACATACAATTTTGTCCGTAATTTTTAATTTACGTAAGGTTGTTTAGACTTGCATATCAATTTAAGTATTGTTGTTCTGTTTCTCCAGGTAGTAGCAGTAATGTAGAAATTGTTACAATCAAGATAGAACCAGGACCCCGAGAAGAAGTTAAAGTGGGATTTTCTAGTATAAAGATTGATATCGATCTGCCGGATGTTAAAAAGGAATGCTTGGAGCGCTCTGAAAAAATTACACAGACCGCAGGTATATCCGGTTTTTATTTATTAAAGTTCTCAATTCGTGCTTTAATAAGTTTAAAAAAAAAATAATAATTTATTATACATAAAATTATTAAGCTTTATGCGTAATCTTTTTTAGACCTATTGGTGAACCCGACGACGCATCCTGGGAAAAAACGATTCTCTTGTCTGCATTGTAACTATTCCTGCTCTTGTAAGTCAATTTTAGAACTACACTTGCGGTGCCATTCTGGAGAAAAACCTTTTTTTTGTCCCGACTGCAACTATTCGTGTTCTCGAAAGGGATACCTAAAAAGGCACTCTCTGACTCATAGTGGAGAAAAACCTTTTTCATGCTCTGACTGCAACTATTCATGTACCGAAAAGAGAAATCTAAAAATTCACATGTTTACCCACAGTGGAGAAAAACCTTTTTCATGTCCTGTCTGCAACAGTTCACTTTCTACAAAGGAGCGTTTTAAAAATCACATGTTTTCCCACAGCCGAGAAAAACCTTTTTCGTGTCCCGACTGCAACTATTCGTGTTCTCAAAAGGTAAATCTAAGAAAACACTTGCTCACTCATAGTGGAGAAAAACCCTTTTCATGTCCCGACTGCAACTATTCATGTACGTCAAAGACAAATCTAAAAAATCACATGTTTACCCACAGCGGACAAAAAATTTTTTCATGTCCCAACTGCAACTATTCGTGTTCTCAAAAGGGAAATCTAAGAAGACACTTACTGACTCATAGTGGAGAAAAACCTTTTTCATGTTCCGACTGCAACTATTCGTGTACTACACAGACAAACCTAAAACATCACATGTTTACCCACAGCGGACAAAAACTTTTTTCATGTCCCGACTGCAACTATTCATGTTCTACGAAAGAACAACTAAAAAGTCACACGTTTACCCACAGTGGAAAAAAACCCTTTTCATGCCCCGATTGCCACTATTCATGCTATCGCAAGGGTCATCTAAAAAATCACATGTTTACCCACAGCGGACAAAAACCTTTTTCATGTCCCGACTGCAACTATTCGTGTTCTACAAAAGAACAACTAAAACGTCACATGTTTACCCACAGTGGAGAAAAACCCTTTTCATGTTCCGACTGCAACTATTCATGTGTTACGAGGGGATATTTAAAAAGTCACATGTTAACCCACAGTGGAGAAAAATCTTTTTCATGTTTCGACTGCAACTATTCATGTTTTCGAAAGGGAAGTTTAAAAATTCACATGCGCAAATCTCATCAGAGGCGGTTCTAGATGCCCGAAAGTGGAAAGTCCTTTGAAAAGTATTTTTGCGACTCGCAAACAATAACCATACATTATCCTCGACTCCCAGGCGAAAATTTATTTCCCTTTATTTATTCATTTTATCTAGATGTTAATTCTAAGTTTAAATTAGATTTTACCTTACTTTGATATGTGTTTCAACTTACAATATTCTATGGCAGAATTTATAATAGTGTTTGGCTTAAACTATCTTTTAAGTTCTTCAGACTTGACGGTAACCAGTATCACTAATGATATCAATGTGGTGTCTTAATGACATTAATAATTCCAAAAACTCTTAAGAATTTAATATACACTGCTTTGGTGTCTAGAAAATGACTCACAACTGTATGCCCATGAAAACGGTTTTCAAAGAACAACCTTTGAACAACAATTATCCTACTCCTGATACTATGCATTCATCTCATTCTCTCCAACTTAACTTTTCTGAAGGTTTCACTTCTATCGCCTGTGAACTCCACACATGAATTTTTTTTCAACTATTTTTAATTCTATGCCTTTTTTTACATGAATACCGCACAAGAGTCCCAACTGCTCCCGTCTGGAGCCAGTGGGACTATGGCATCCCCAATTGGGGTATGTTGTGAGGCTGAAGGTAGTGGGAAGGGGAAGGAGATATGGAAGAGGAAGGTGGGGACAGTACCTGGCTATTCAGATCTGGTCACCAAACACGGCTTAAAGCCATTTCAAGCAACGTTTCAATTCTGAATGGTGGTCTTACACCAGGGCGATACTGAGAGTATCTTCCACTTTGGAACGTGCCGCAAATATACTATATATTATTTTAAAAGAATGAAGTGTGAAATAATACAAATTAATCGAATAAAATTTATTTTCCACGCCGGGATTCGATCCCGCGACCTTCGGAGTGCTATTCAAGAGCCTTACCACTGGACTATGCCGGCCGGTCGTCCGGCCTTGATGACATTTAGCGAGTTTGCAAGCTGGTATGTATTGTATTAGGTGTATTCGCTGTCTGCTAGTAAGCTCGCTCAGTGTAATCGTATTACTAGCTAATCATGTTTGATAACGTCTAAAAGGGATCGAAATGAAAATCTAGTATCCTTCAACGGAAGCAATCTTCCGAACAGGACCTCCATCGATATGCTTGGTGTAACTCTAAGTGACCAGCTCAGGTATGGGGGCTCCATCGAAACCAGAGTTAAGTTAGCCTCTCAGAAACTGGGCGTACTGTACAGGGCCCGCAGATACTTTAATAGTACACAACTGCTAACCCTGTACAAATTGCAAGTGCGCCCCACGGTTGAATTTGGCAGCCACCTCTGGTCTGGAGCTCCAAAATACCTAAAAAAGCTTTGACTCTGTGCAGAAACGGGCGGTCCGTTTGATAGATTCTCCCATCTTAACAGACGGACTGCAATCTTTAGAGCATAGGCGTTAGGTGGGAATGCTGTCCTTGTTCTACCGGTATTACAATGGAAGATGCTCCGAGGAACTAGCGTCATTGATCCCCTCGGCACCGGTGCATAGTCGGGAAGCACGCCAAACACGTGCCCAACATTTGTACACGGTTGACATTAGTCCCATGAGAACGGGTCGTTTCTATGACTCGTTCTTGAATTCAACGGCTCGGCTGTGGAACGATTTGCCGACCTCTGTGTTTCCTCCCTACTACAATATGGGTCTCTTTAAAACCCATGTTCACTCTTTCCTTTCCTCAAAAAGACCCTCCACACAGCATCTTCAAAGATGACACAGGCTCTGAGGGAAATCATTTACCTCAGGGCCTCCTGTGTGGTGTTAACGTAAAAAAAGGTTATTGTTTGGAACAAACGTCAACGGTTAATACGCACTTTTTTTATAAAACTTTTAGATTCTCCTTAATTACCATAAAAGACAACTATTTGCATTGGGGGAGGTTGAAAATGTTACATTTTTAATTTTATTTACGTAAATTTGCTTTCACACTGTCAAATCACTCTGTTTGCAATATTATAGTTATTTGAATATGTTGGCATTACTGATATTTCACATTGAATTGGCTGTATAAAATAACGAGTGGCTAGAAAATTAGTTACCACGAATTTTGAATTAGGTAAGCACTAATTTGGTTACAAACTTTGCTTGGAATACAAACTAGATAAATCCTGGGATGTTTTTTTTAAAGAATTGATGTTTAACGATTTTTTTCGTCAATAAAGGTAAGAGGTTAGGTTGGGTTAGTAGGTTAGGTTAGATTAGGTTAGGTTGGGCTAGGTTAGGTTAGGTTAGGTTCGTAGGTTAGGTTAGGTTAGTAGGTTAGATTAGGTTAGGTTAGTAGGTTAGGTTGGGTTGGGTTAGTAGGTTAGGTTAGGTTAGGTTAGTAGGTTAGGTTAGGTTAGGTTAGTAGGTTAGGTTAGGTTAGTAGGTTAGGTTAGGTTAGGTTAGGTTAGTAGGTTAGGTTAGGTTAGGTTAGGTTAGTAGGTTAGATTAGGTTAGGTTAGTAGGTTAGGTTGGGTTGGGTTAGTAGGTTAGGTTAGGTTAGGTTAGTAGGTTAGGTTAGGTTGGGTTAGGTTAGGTTAGGTTGGGCTAGGTTAGGTTAGGTTAGGTTCGTAGGTTAGGTTAGGTTAGTAGGTTAGATTAGGTTAGGTTAGTAGGTTAGGTTGGGTTGGGTTAGTAGGTTAGGTTAGGTTAGGTTAGTAGGTTTGGTTAGGTTGGGTTAGGTTAGGTTAGGTTAGTAGGTTAGATTAGGTTAGGTTAGTAGGTTAGGTTGGGTTGGGTTAGTAGGTTAGGTTAGTAGGTTAGGTTAGGTTGTATGGATTGTAAGTATCTACTATTGGTACCTTGCTTGTTACACACAAGGTTTCTCCTAATTCTTTTTTATAACTATTCCTTATATCTTTGTAATTCTTTTAATTTTCGTTTTTTTCATTAATTTCTTTAATTCTTTTTGTAATTTTTTCTAAGAACGCTATATATATTTCGCTTGTTTTTTTCTGTTTCTAGATTTCTGTCCTATTCTCATCAGTAATTCCAAAGTTTTTTAGTTTGTAATTTAATCTGAATCGGTCTATATCAAAAATTGAGCATTTTTCTAATACGTGGGTGCTGTCCTGAGTAGATGTTTTGTCACACGGGCATTTGTCATCTTCTATTATTTTGAAGCGTTTCAGGTATTCTTTGAAGCACCCACGAAAGCTGTTTTCCACGTGTTTCCCCTTTATAAGTGCCGCGTTTATATTTGGAAAGTACTTCTTGGTTATTTTCCCCGTGCTTTCCTCCATATATCTTATATCCCATTTATGTTCTGTTTCTCTCTTGAACGTTATTTTTGTGAAGCTTGGAAGGTACCTTGCTGTAGTCTGGGTACTTTTTAAGTAATCTTCCCTTTTTTGCTGCTTCATCTGCCTTTTCTTTTTCCTCTAATCCTCTGTGCGCCCTAACCCATTGACATTTTACCCGGTTTTATTTTTTCGGCATGTTTCTAATTTTTCCAAACACTCTCTAGCTATATCGTTCGTAGTTCTCCCGTCCCTTAATGTTTCTAGTGATGATTTGCTGTCCGAGTTTATAGTAATCTCTTTGTCTATTATTCCCTTTGTTTGTTCCCATTCTATGGCTTTTTGAATAGCTTACATTTCCGCTTGGTAAACTGTGCAATAATCTTCTAATTTATATGATTTTGACACCCAATCTTTCCCAGCTTCCTTTATAACAAGTCCAGCGCCCACTTTTCCGTCTTGCTTGCTTCCGTCTGTATAAATTTGGATGGGATCCTCGTTAATTTTATTACCTTTTTCTAGCTCGATTTTTATATTTTCTCTTACCATTTTCCCCGGGTGTGGTAGTACATTTATATTGCATGTGGTCATTATTTCCCTATCAGCTGGTAGGAAGTTAGCGGGGACACCCCTTCTATTTATTCTGTAGATATCTTTAATTTCTGCTATTTTTAAATCTATTGGTGGTGTGCCTGCTAAGGCTAAGGCTGAGGTGGTGGAGATTGATTTATACCCTTTGCAAATTCTTATTGCGTATTGACGCTGAATACTTGCCAGTTTTTTCCTATTTTTGACTCTTTTACACTTATCGCCCAGACCCCTGACCCGTACGTGAAAATCGGCACGATTGCCCCGTCGTATATTGTCTTTATTATTTCGGGTGATAGCCCCCACGTCGGTTTTGCCGCTCTGCATAAAGCTTTAAAGATTGTTGTGGTCTTACCGCAAATATAATCTTTATGTTTGTCCCATCAGCTTATTATCGATTATCATACCCAGAATTTTGATTTCCTTGACCGGTTTTATCTCCTTGCCATTCATGTTTACGTTAATGGTTTTTTCCCAAGATTCACTCATAACCATGATTTGTGTTTTTTTTTTCCGAGAACTCTAATTTAACTTTTTTACCCCAATTGCTTACTTTTTCTAACGCCTTTTCCACCGTTTCTTTTGCGATTTGTAGATTTTTCCCGTTCACAATTAAAAGTACATCGTCGGCGTTGGCTTGGATGTAGACGTCTGGACCGAGGTCCATTTGTAGGAGTTCGTCCAGCGAAACATTCCAAAAGGTTGGCCCGCCAATCGATCCTTGAATGCAACCTTTGGAAACACATTTCTCACTTGAGCTGTTACCGTGCCTTATTCTTACTTGCCTGTCTTCTGTATAGCTTCGTACTAACGTTACCAGTCTGGAAGGACATTCTTTTTCTATCAGTTGTTTCAACAATTGTGGCCACCATGCATTATCAAAAGCTCCTTTGATATCGAGAGATATGACGATTACTTCGCCAGTTTTATTCATTTTTCCTTTAATGACTTCCACTGCATCGTACATTGCGTCTTCTGCTGATTTTTGCGAGGTGAAGCCGTATTGTTTTGAGCTTAATTTGTTTCCTTTGCCGAGGTTCCATTTTATTCTATCGATAAGGATTTTTTCCAATAATTTCCCTAAAACCGGGAGAAGTCCAATCGGCCTGTAGTTTTCTAGACTGCTGTAGTTGTTTTTTCCTGGCTTAGGTATGATTATGATGTTTGCTTCCTTCCATATTTTTGGGAAATATCCTATGTTAAAGCATTTCTGGAACATTTTTGTCAGTATCTCTGGGAACCTATCATTGAAGCGGGTAAGAATATCAGACGTGATCCCATCTGCCCCAGGGCACTTCTTCGGGTCCATCGATCTGAGGGCGATTTTTAGCTCATCTTTTGAAATTTGTGGTTCCTGGTCGACTGTTGTCTCTTGCATTGCTTTTATTCTTATTTACATTTGTTCAGGAGTTTCATTTGGTTTAGGGATAGACCTTTCGCAACTTGTTTTGATGATTGAGGAGATAGTTTCTACCTGTTTTTCAAGATTTATTGGGTTACTGGAATAGATGGGGTCTTCAATTGTGATGTTTGCCTTTTGCAACATTTCTTTCGCGACTTTTTCGAACTTGGTCCAGTCTGCAAGCTTTGTTCTGTACCTTGGGGTTGTTGATTCAGGGGGCATTATTGTGTCTGATATACTCATCGTTATAACATTGTGATCATATAGTCCTGTTTGTTCCACACCCCAGTTTGTGACTTTGTCCATAATATTGTTGGAGCAGAAGGTTACGTCTATGAATGAGGTTAAATGGTTGCCGGATCTCCAAGTTTCAAATTTCGGAGTGCTGCCGTCATTTAATATGTGAGCATCCAGCGTTGCTATCGTCTCTGCTAGTTCCTCGCCTCGTTTATCTGTTTTTGGGCTACCCCACCACGAGCTTTTTGCGTTGAAATCACTGCTTATCAGAATGCTTTTGCCTTTTTTCCTGTTTTCTTCATTAAGTTTGGTGATTGTAAGTATCTGTGGTGCAATAGGATTATTTGGTTCAACATATACTGATCCTAGAGTTATAGTTCCAACTCGTGTTTCTATTTTTATGTATGTTGAGTTCTCTGATGTGATTGAAGATATCATTGTTGCTTTAATACTATTGTTGACGAGAATTGCTGTCTTGTTTGGGCTTTCTCTGGTTCCTTTAGTGGATTGGTAAACTTGCCACCTTTTCGTTTTCAGCTGCCTGGTGTTTCCTGTGTAAGCTTCCTGTAGCAGAATAATGTCCGATTTGTCCATATTGACCACACTGTCTGTCTCGGATTGGCATCTTTGCGCGTTCCATTGTTTGATTTTAATTTTTCCTCCCATATTTAATTTGTGCTGTCCCGGTTTTTGCACGTATTTATTTGCCTTTTTTTTCCTATTCATAATTTGTGTGGTCAATAGATCTTTCGATTTCTCTCCTGTAGAGTGGACATTCGTGCGTTCCAGACCTTTGTCTTGACGGAGCTGAGGTTTTCCTCTTCCTGTTTTCATTTACACATGACCCGCATTTTACTTCGTCAGCTTTATCTTTATTTGGACCTTGTGCAAACGTGTGTTTCCCGGCGCAGTGCCAGCACCTCGTTTCCATATCACAATGTTTCTTTAAATGTCCAAACCCTAGACAGTTCATGCATTGCATTGTGGAAATGAAGTTTTCAGCACAGATTCTTTGAAATTCGATATTTACTCTGCCTAGGTTCTCGATTTTCTTCCATATTTTGGGATTCGTTTCGATCATGACGTTTGTTAGGAGCGGATTTTTATTTTTTTGGAAAAAGAGTATTTTCGAGTCTTCTTTTAGGCCAGTGAGGTTTTTGTTCTGCTCTTCCATTATTTCTATTAATTCTGCAGAGTTTAGGGAACGTACCCATACTACGTGACCGACTTTATGCGATTTTTAACCCCCCCCCCCCCCTCCCCCCCCCCCCCCCCCCCGGTGACCAAAAACCTAAGCAACCAGCCGCTCATTTGTACCAAGCGTGACATTTTGAAGACCCTCCCCCCCCCCCAAACGTGTCACGTAGTATGGGTACGATCCCTTAGTTCCTTCTGAATACCTTTCAAGATTATTTTGGGATTTCTTTTCTTGGCGCAGATCGCAGATAGTTTCTCCGGCGACAGAGCTTGCATTATTAATTCTGTGTCTTCTTTCTTCTCGCAGCTTATGATTGCTCTCCCGTTAGTAGATTGTCGGATATTTGTTATGCCCACGGTCTAGGGAATTTTTAACTCCTTTCAAAACCTCGGTGCTGCCTTTTTCGTCTTTGTGGCTGACGACCACTGCGTGTCTTGGAGTAGGAAGTGGTGGAAACCTTCGATCCATTTCGCCTTCCTCTTTTTCTGTTTCATTGTCAGGTTTTTTCCTGTTCCATGGTGAAGAAGGCGGGTTGGGTTAGTAGGTTAGGTTAGGTTAGGTTAGTAGGTTAGGTTAGTTTAGGTTAGGTAAGTAGGTTAGGTTTTTTTTTTTTTTTTTTTCCTTGAGTGTTCTGTTATTTACCTTGTTTATTATTTATCAAGGTTCATTGAAACTATTTGATTTTACAATTTGAGCTATTGATTTGACTTTTTCATGCATGTTGGGATAGGTGATGGGTCATGCAAATATGGGATGTGGAGAGGGGTTAGTGGGTAAATAGGTTAGTATGTCTGTCTAATATGGGCTATCAATTGCTCCAACATTTGTTTAACGGCGTGAAGGAACCATGTAAAACCTCAGCCGGAGCAGTATTGTGTATCTGAAAGAAATGGGGATGTTCTGTTAAGGTGGTCATTGCTTACCCTCTTAACGGAACCATTTGTAGGAAAGGTAGTGTTCTTTAGCGTTCTATCCTTCTCATGTTTCGTTATAGATCGGATAGCTAAGCTTTAATCGTGCTTGATATGATTTAAAGTTAATGTAATTTCTTTTCATTATTATTTATTTTGTTCCTTAATTTTACTTATGATGTTTTTTGCGAACTTTCGGAGAGGTATAATTTGTATGACATCAGAGATGTCAGTAAAATTTATATTTCTCCTCTGGCATTCTTTGGTTATTTGCCATCTTTCCATCGTGAACATTGGGCAGTTTAACAACAGATGTTTCACTGTTTGGTCCGATAGTTTGTCACAAGGGCAAGCCGGACTATCTTTCAGCTTGAATCTGTGAAGGTAGGAAAGGGTCGCTCCATGACCGGTAAGGATTTGCGTGGTTAAATTGGTTTAACCGGTAATAAATCAACTTAGACACCTTCAAAAATTGACATTTAAAATCTTATAAATAAGTCGTCCGTACGTGGCATCACCACAGTTTGAAAATGACCTTACAAGTCGAAACAGCTGTAACTAAAACACTTACCAAAAAACTTGCAGAACTGGATAATAACATTATCAAATTTAATTTTAATTAAATTTCTAAAAATTAAAATGGAGTTCTACGAATTAAACACAAAAACAATTAATAAATTAAAGGTGGCTGATATAGCTACCCTTGTGATTTTATACAGACGACTTAAACTCAAACATCGGAAAATAGTTAACGTATATCAACGTTTTTTTATAAGAGCAAGTTAAACGTTTATAACTTCTCTATTTATGATATCAAAACTCGACAGGGCCATTGTTACATGTGGCATGAGGGTGTAACAAAAAGAGGCGCAATTGAAATGTCTACCTGCGTATACACATTTTTAAAAGACTTTTGCGAAAGGAAACGTTATCTTTTATTCCAATATCCGTGTGACACAGAATAAAAACAAATTTTTATTTTCCCTTCAATTTGGGAGGCGGGAATGGGTACCGCCGCCCCGGGAACCTTTATTGGATAACCAACACCTCTGCCATAGGTCACCCCAAGTGGTTCGCTACGTTTGGTGATTTAGCAGGGGTGCCCGGGTTCATGGGGTGAGGTTTGTCTAGGTCTTGGAGGCGGATGACCGGGACACACTGAACCCCAGATTCCTACCCACCCCTTAAACCCTTTTCCCAGAACTCTCCTCTCCTTCCTTTCCTTAAAAAAACCCTCTACACAGCATCCCCAAAGATGACATAGGCCCTGATGGAAATTATTTTCCTCACGGCCTCCTGTGTGGAGCTCATGTAAAAAAAATATGCATGCAATACAAACACTTGATATTCAAATAATTACTCATAAAATTTTAATTGTTGGGCACTCAGAGAACGGAGGAGACTCCATCCATTCTTGCATCGAAAGAGAAAAGGTCAGGGTTTTAAAACAATGCCCAATTTTGATCTAACGGATATAGCGATGATTATAAAGTGTTCCAAGAAGATTGAACCTCGTTATAAGTTAACAGAAATGGAAACAACGGACTTCACAGACTGGAAAAAGGTATGTGAGAAGACTGGAAAAATTTTTTCAATAAACATGGACAAAAATAAGTGTTTTCGTTATTTTTCACATTACACTTATTTTTTTGCTTTTGAAAATGCTTTTGGCCGTGAAAATCTTAAAACTTATCCAAAAATAAGTGTATTTGGAATAAAGTTAATATGTTACAGATCACTAAAGGTGAACTGTCACTCATCAAATTCAAAACCACCTACACCGAGGATCCATTTAATCAGAGTATTAATATGAGAGAGCGAGTGAGGAATGTTCGGAATGAGAATATGTAATATAATTCTAGAACAGCTTATACAGGTGGACCTACAATTCCACCGAATAAAAAGCGTGATCTCTTATTTCTTTGCCAAAGTCGTATTATATAAAAAAAAAACTAATCATTATTTTTTTTTAATTAATTAATACTGCCAATACAGACCGCGATGTGCAAGAAGAAAATAACGATGAAGGTTCATTGTAGGTTTCCAGGGAATCAACACGTATTTGTTTTTTTTTTATTCTTAAGGTTTTCTGTAAAAAAATTATATGCTTTTATGCTTAGGGTTTTCTGTTATTTTTGATATATACAAATCTTGGTTTTTTGTTAATTTTGTTACATGCTTTTATTATTAAGGTTTTCTATTATTTTTTTACAAACATAATAACACGCTTCGGTAAATATCGGTTCGGACTGGCCACGCTTATTACGAATAATTTTTAGAAAAAAACTTTAGATTCGCCTTAATTACTATAAAAGGAAACTTTTTGGCTTTGGGGCGGCGGAAAATAAAGCATTTTAATTTTCAATTGCATAAAACCAAAATTCGCTTCGCGACCGACACAGCGAAAATCCGCGGCCGTACCTGTCACCTGTCACTGTGATGTTGGTATCCTTGATAAATTAACAAGAGCTAATACGACTGTAGCTGACTTCGTGGGATAAGGCGCGTAATTATGAAATTTGTCTAGCGGGCTTGTTTGTGTAACATGGTTTGTGATACAAAAGAAAGTGCCCCTTTATAACGCCTACTCGCGTCAAGGCAAGAAAAACATCCCAGTTTTCAAGTGGCTTAGCGGCTACGCTAGGTTTGTGTAACATGGTTTGTGATTCGCGGTATTTCATGTAGGTATCCCGCGAAGTCGGCTACAATCGTATTAGCTCTTGTTTTTATAAAGGATACCAACATCACAGTGACAGGTGACAGGTACGGCCGCGGATTTTCGCTGTGTCGGTTCGCGAAGAGAATTTTGGTTTTATGCAATTGAAAATTAAAATGCATTATTTTCCGCCGCCCCAAAGCCAAAAAGTTTCCTTTTATAGTAATTAAGGCGAATCTAAAGTTTTTTTCTATAAATTATTCGTAATAAGCGTGGCCAGTCCGAACCGATAATTACCCACGCTTCTTATAAAAAAACGAGTGTGCTTTAGACCACACAACTGAAGTAAAACTTCTGCTCCATCTATATGACAGGAAGAGAGAAAGAAAATGTGCGTGCGCACTGCTCTCTCTTGCTCCTACAGTGTGATTCAGACAATAGGCCTGCACTGTGTAACGTAACTGGCTACGAAAGAGAGAAAGAAAATGTGTGCTCGCACCTCTCTCTCTCTTGCCCCTAGAGTAATATACGAAGCGTAACTCTCTCTCTTTCTATTTTCACTAATTTATATCTCCCACTCAACTACCGTTCGCCTCGCTTTTCGTAACGCTCTCGTCACGCATTCGCCAGCTTACTCCCCAAGTCAAGCGTGCGTAAAGAAGTTTTACTTCAATAAATTGATAAGCACAATTATATTTTTCTTTCATTTTTATACCACTTTACTCCCATACAATTGTCGTAATGACAAACTGTAAGAGTGACTGGGTGTGTACTGTTGAAAATGTATTTATGATTATAAACAGCACGATAAAACACAATAATAATTATCAATTTATTTATCCATCCATACTCGTAATATTATTATGCAACACTGAGATAATTTGAGAAGATTACCACCAATAACTCCACGCTACAGTGAGATATTTCCAGATTTACATAGATTTTGTCAAAATTAGTATGAAAAAAATAATTATTTATCTATTTTTACAATTTTGTAATGATGTTAAATAATTTACCTCTCTAATGCCATATCATTAATCTGCAACATTAGTTAATTTGATTCTGCCAGAGCTCACGCAAACCTAAAAGTCCAATTATCTCAGAAAATCATCTTTTAAGATATCCCACTATTGCTGTAGGGTGACGATATTTACCAATAGCTTGGTTGGTATTTATGACAGCGGCTGTAAATCTACAATAAATAACCCCGTGTACCGTCTGTCACGTGTTAACCAGGTTGTTGTTGGGGAGCTCTATATATTATATTGCGAGTGTTGTACAATTAGATATATTCTTATAATAAACATGAATCAATTAAGGGGTTTAGGTTTTACATAGTCAAGATAACATTAACCTACTAGCAAGTCAGTAGAAAAGTACAAGTGCAAGAATATGATTAACTTCGCGATAGAAATGTGATGTTCACTGAAGTGACCCAAAACTGTATAAATGGAACACAAATAATACTGTGCAGTTAATACAATATTACTTCAGAAAAGCGGAGCAACAATGGTATTTTGTGACAACGGAATGAATCAACCTTTTGAATGCCAAAAACACGGAAATTTCACGACCTTGAATTTGAATTGAATGTTTTGTGGATTAATTTTGAGCTATCGTATATTTTATTGACCAAAACACATTCCTAGAACAATAAACTATGTACCAAAACAACATTACTTGCGTTAATTACGTAAATTGATAGGTTTTACGATGTTTTCGTCAAATAACATGCATCGACTTTCACAAAAAGAATGGCGGCAAATCTGACATTTTCATGTCACAGACAAAAATAATTTTAAAATATTCTGGGGTTGCAAGGTGAATGAAATTTTTACCCATCTTATGAGGAAATGTTGGCGCAAGCGATTCTGACCTTGTCCTTAAATTTTGTACATAGAAGGGTCAAAATCGCAGAAAAACATTTTTTTACGCGCATGCACACAAACTGCGCACATCCCCGCGCTCCGGCAAATAAAATATAAATTATTCCGAGTGACTAGGCGCATTGCAGGTTTTGCTATGGTAAAGGGCGAGAATAGAGCAAGTGTTTCTGACCTTGTTCTTCATACACTTTCTATATACATAAGGGTCAAAATTGCATTTCAAATTGCAGCGGCCACTGGGTGACAAGCGGCACAGACGAGGTCAATGAATGGATTCGTTATGGCTGCCAATGCTGTGTTATAAAATACCCACCACAGATGTTCAACATCCCCAAATTAGGGAGAAAAAATATTACTTTCAAAATGTAACTAAATCTATTGAAATTACCATTAAGATTAAAATATTTAGTAAAATTAATTTTTTTTCTTTCGTTCACGGTTAAAAAATATACATTTTTTAAAAGATAGTAGCGAAAAAATAAAAAAAGGAAAGTGAATTCTCACTGAATTCTTGTAAATATTGTTTTCCAAAATAGTTAGGTTAAGTTAGGTTACTGAACTACTCTTTTTGTAGGAGTGAGAGTAACGTCACTTACATAGTAGAATCCCCGCATCAATGATCCGAGGTTTGCCAACTTTTTTATCTTTGTACTTTCTAAATTAATAGCATAATGTATTATTCAAATCAAATTTCAACACAAGACCATAATACATGTTAAAATTATAATTTATTAGCTTCAATCAGCTTAGTAGACGTAGACACCCATTATCTGTGAAATGTTACAATCTTGTTCTGTCAATCAAAGTATTATTTTTTGTTAATTTTATTAGTTTATCAAATTGTTAACATCAACACAGGCTTGACCTAGTAAGCTTAATAACTGAGGTATGCCTCACACATCATACGTATGTCTAGTAATATTACATTGTCGTGTAAACAAGCAAACAAGGTCCGAGTGGTTAATCATTGAACTGCGAACAATAATACCTACCATATAAAAATATAAAGAAAGAATAAGTAAATATTCTTCAGTCGGTTTAATTTTCCCGATATTTGGGAGTTCCTTACAAACTGGCAACCCTGGATACTGGAGATGTTTTATTTTCCTGTGAAAGGAACATTTTCAAGGAACCGATCGCGTTGTTTTCACTGTGATATACCCTTAGGTATTTACATGGTACAGAATTAACAAAACGTCCTAACTTTAAACATCTGCTATCTTATTTCTTCATAAATTCTCCAGCAAAAGAATGCGGCCAAAAATAATGGAATACAAAAATGTGACTGTTATAAAATAACAAGGGTCTTAAATTTAATGTTACAAACGCAGTGGAAACCGTAATAAAATTGGAATAGGTGCATTACTGTAAAGTCAGCAGTTCAGCAAAAGCGATACGATCTAAGACTCTAATAAACCCAAAGTACTTGAAATCGCCGAAATCAGATCCAAAAAAGCATACCTAGATACCCATGCAGAACTGACTGAGGCAACCGGGAGATTCGTTTAAATAGTCGTATGTAGACTAGAGACCATAGAACCTAGTTCTTGACAGTATGTCAAGTAAATGGCACTTGTCCCGTGGTTAATTAAGTATCAAGTTTAATAAATAACAGCATGTACCTACCTATTGTGAAATAAACCTGTCAATTTGATTGTCCTAAAACGGGAAGACTTCCTAGTTGGACAGTCGAAGCTTCCTTATACTGTTAATTTATTATGGAATCAAACAAGCACAAAAAATACATGTTATAAATCACACCTCCAGATGTCTATTTTGAAAGGTCATTGAACTGTAAAACGGGCTTGATTGAATAACATTCTTTCTTAAATGTTATATTTATTTATTATGTAGTTTATTTTTTAAATATATGCCTATTAAAAGTGTAGTGGCATGCGGCGTCTAGTCGTAAATTTACCTTTATTGTTAGTTAGTTAGTAGTATAAAAGCTTACTAGATGAAAATAAATGTTTGCCGTTGCTTATAATAATATATGGATTCTATAATAATATGATAAACAAAATAGGCACAGAAGAAAAACTATGGATAAATTCGAATACTTACTTGAAGCCGAAATTTCATAAATATAATGTGTTTGCTATAATAACTTAAAAGATGTCAACGGAACACAAATATTACGTATTTTCGAGGATAGTACCTTCGGGAAGGTAAATTATTTGTGGAAAATCAGAAACGTCAGATCGATTCTCCATAGATAAAACTGGAATAAGACGGAAATCATTATTAAAAACAGTACCTACTTACTCGTAAAAACAGCGGAATTGTGGTCTTAGCGATTTTTTTGCTGGAATCAGCAATAAATTATTTTTTTTACCATAAAATGAATACTTTAGACCACATGTTCGGAGGTCTGCATCGCACCGCATTGAGCTGACTTTTCGTAGTAGGGGAGCCCAAGACGCTAAATAAGTAGTTACTCGAGCCTTTTGGGGACCTATTGGATTGCGAAGATTAGATGCTAAAAAGAAAAAAGTGAATAATGTATGCCTTTTCACTGGTGGGGGGAGCGATCATAAATTTTCAAATATGTTTAAAACAAAATAGTCACAATGACATACTAGAGCACGTCAGATATTAACAGCATGTACACCCTACGTGTTTCTGGTATGGGAGAGATATTAAACTGACGACTTGCTTGGTGGGGTTGGTCACACGAAGAGGTAGAAAATTGAAAAAAACTTATTATTCGAGCTTGTCAGATATTTGGTAAGAATGTTAAGTGAATCCTAAAATATGTCATTTTCAATTATTTCAATTTGGACGTAACCAAAACATATAGTTGATATTTTTAAATTTAAAAAAAAATTGTGGCCTTGAAATATTCGAGATCGTCAGATTTTTATACAGACGATTCAGCTTAATATCGTTGTCGTGCTGACACTGCTGACCAATAATCTGACAATGATGTTGGGGGATTTTCTTAATCTGACAGTTTAAAAAAATTTTGTTTTTATTTTTTTTTTATTATATTGATTAGAATTACACAGTAGTGTTGGTAGACCTTTTGGTTGACTATCTACAGTTGTTTATTTTCTATGGTAAAGTCCATCTAACAGCTGAAAGTTGAAATGTGCGTCGCACACAGCTCCATTTTATGTATTAATATCGCATTAATTACTTGCTATTTGCATTTTTCAATAACGATGTTATTAAGATGTTGACATAACTTTTTCCCTGGACATCAACCCAACTCGATATTAGGTTATGTTCCTTGTCATTGAAACAAATTGACATTGAAATTTTGCTCTGCGCTTTATACGTGAGTAGATTTAGGTTTTACTCATCAACTCGTTTTCGGATTACTGAAATAGATTTGTTAAATATTTTCAATATAGGGGCATGCTTAATATACACTAAAATATACTAATTGTAGTCGTTGCATAATAGTTAGGTAAATATGTAGTTAGTCCACCTCTCGGATAATACGGAACGTTCGTGTTGTCGAAGTTTGATGCACGGATAATACGGAATGCTCCTTTTTTAACTAATAGACATTCAAATATGACATTTGTCGGAAGTATCATTCTTATAAAATAAATTTTCTAAAATAAACTCGCATTTCATCATAATTTTAAAAAAAATCCCAGGTTTTGAATGGTTTGTTTCGCAAAGCAGGGTTTGTCTCGCGAGCGGATAGCTGTAATTATTCTAATACATTTCTTTCCATGCTCTACTGTTATAAATACATTTACAAACTTGTCAATAATGCATTCACTTTGTTTTACGCAACAATAATTTTTCTATAATTGGCAGCATTGCTTAATTATCTGTGAAATGTTAAAATAAAAACAATGAATTAACAATGGCGTTACCGCGCGAGTGAATTAATTTTAACAAAAATTAAAATGTTTAATGTATATTTTTTGCATGTTTTTTGGTCTCCCCCGACTTAAATACTCACTTTTCGTAATAATAAAGCTAAATCTAACTGTTTGAATAAAAAATATTCCGTATTAACGAGTAAGCGAATTAATGCATGAATAATATAGTTAGAATTAATAAGTTGAGTTTCCGGAAAGGGAAAATAATTCATTTTAATAGTTATGTTGTTATATATATTGTTAAACGCGAAACGTAATTGCTTGGGACCGCCATGTTATGAATAATGACGGTATTTACCCACTTCTAAAAGGAAGATAAAAACACCTCGCATCGGTCAGATAATAGTTAGAAGTAGAAATTAAATAATGCATTTTAAAATATATTGATAAAATTTGGATCAAAAGGTGCACAAATCGATCAAAATTCGATCAATTTTATTTATCCAATTTAAAACAATGTTTTTTTTTAGTTATATTTCCAAAAGTTCTTCCATGCACGATATTATTATTACGGATGTTGGTCGGTAGTTAGTCACTTTAGTCACTTATTACTTCGTAAATACAATTAATTCGATAAGTTCTGTTGCAAGTCTAATTTATTTTTAGCTGGGATTATCCTTCATTTTATTAAATCGGAAAGCTCTTAAAGAAGGGCATGGATCTTCCCCATACAGAGAGTGTTTCCATCAAGGTGGAACCAGGGTCCCACGAAGAGGGTAGAGGTGAAATGCCGTATTCGGATAGAGATATCTACCTCTCAGATGTAAAGAAGGAATATTTGCAGTTTGCGGCGAGTACTTCGACAACCAGTAAGTTGCATTACGAACGTTCTATTATGTTGTATGATTTTTTGAGGTTTTGGTTGTTCAGAATTCTTGCACGTTTAGGAATGTTTCGCAGACTGGATAAGTATCTTTCTTTATAACCTCCTCTGTTGTCGTTCATTACTTATTTCCTTTAAAATGTATCTTCAAACAATGCAAACGTTTAACTTAAAATGATCACCAAAGCTCTCGGTTTCTAAGTTAAGACCTCATCTTTTACATTATATAAGTTATACAGTTTCCAATTTTTCAAGGTCTATCGATAGTTTTTCCATCTAATATTTAGATTTAAAGGAATTTAATAAAAACCTTGTTATATCTCCTAATTTGAATATTGTTTTCCTCATTACCTCAAAACTAAGTAAGTTGGGTTGACCATGGAAGGCCATGCTATTTATTAAGCCAACTATTTAAAAGCAGTAGTTATTGCCATGCGATGATAAATTCCTTCCACTCATACTAACAACCATCGAGCTCAAGGACATACAATTTTGTCCGTAATTTTTAATTTACGTAAGGTTGTTTAGACTTGCATATCAATTTAAGTATTGTTGTTCTGTTTCTCCAGGTAGTAGCAGTAATGTAGAAATTGTTACAATCAAGATAGAACCAGGACCCCGAGAAGAAGTTAAAGTGGGATTTTCTAGTATAAAGATTGATATCGATCTGCCGGATGTTAAAAAGGAATGCTTGGAGCGCTCTGAAAAAATTACACAGACCGCAGGTATATCCGGTTTTTATTTATTAAAGTTCTCAATTCGTGCTTTAATAAGTTTAAAAAAAAAATAATAATTTATTATACATAAAATTATTAAGCTTTATGCGTAATCTTTTTTAGACCTATTGGTGAACCCGACGACGCATCCTGGGAAAAAACGATTCTCTTGTCTGCATTGTAACTATTCCTGCTCTTGTAAGTCAATTTTAGAACTACACTTGCGGTGCCATTCTGGAGAAAAACCTTTTTTTTGTCCCGACTGCAACTATTCGTGTTCTCGAAAGGGATACCTAAAAAGGCACTCTCTGACTCATAGTGGAGAAAAACCTTTTTCATGCTCTGACTGCAACTATTCATGTACCGAAAAGAGAAATCTAAAAATTCACATGTTTACCCACAGTGGAGAAAAACCTTTTTCATGTCCTGTCTGCAACAGTTCACTTTCTACAAAGGAGCGTTTTAAAAATCACATGTTTTCCCACAGCCGAGAAAAACCTTTTTCGTGTCCCGACTGCAACTATTCGTGTTCTCAAAAGGTAAATCTAAGAAAACACTTGCTCACTCATAGTGGAGAAAAACCCTTTTCATGTCCCGACTGCAACTATTCATGTACGTCAAAGACAAATCTAAAAAATCACATGTTTACCCACAGCGGACAAAAAATTTTTTCATGTCCCAACTGCAACTATTCGTGTTCTCAAAAGGGAAATCTAAGAAGACACTTACTGACTCATAGTGGAGAAAAACCTTTTTCATGTTCCGACTGCAACTATTCGTGTACTACACAGACAAACCTAAAACATCACATGTTTACCCACAGCGGACAAAAACTTTTTTCATGTCCCGACTGCAACTATTCATGTTCTACGAAAGAACAACTAAAAAGTCACACGTTTACCCACAGTGGAAAAAAACCCTTTTCATGCCCCGATTGCCACTATTCATGCTATCGCAAGGGTCATCTAAAAAATCACATGTTTACCCACAGCGGACAAAAACCTTTTTCATGTCCCGACTGCAACTATTCGTGTTCTACAAAAGAACAACTAAAACGTCACATGTTTACCCACAGTGGAGAAAAACCCTTTTCATGTTCCGACTGCAACTATTCATGTGTTACGAGGGGATATTTAAAAAGTCACATGTTAACCCACAGTGGAGAAAAATCTTTTTCATGTTTCGACTGCAACTATTCATGTTTTCGAAAGGGAAGTTTAAAAATTCACATGCGCAAATCTCATCAGAGGCGGTTCTAGATGCCCGAAAGTGGAAAGTCCTTTGAAAAGTATTTTTGCGACTCGCAAACAATAACCATACATTATCCTCGACTCCCAGGCGAAAATTTATTTCCCTTTATTTATTCATTTTATCTAGATGTTAATTCTAAGTTTAAATTAGATTTTACCTTACTTTGATATGTGTTTCAACTTACAATATTCTATGGCAGAATTTATAATAGTGTTTGGCTTAAACTATCTTTTAAGTTCTTCAGACTTGACGGTAACCAGTATCACTAATGATATCAATGTGGTGTCTTAATGACATTAATAATTCCAAAAACTCTTAAGAATTTAATATACACTGCTTTGGTGTCTAGAAAATGACTCACAACTGTATGCCCATGAAAACGGTTTTCAAAGAACAACCTTTGAACAACAATTATCCTACTCCTGATACTATGCATTCATCTCATTCTCTCCAACTTAACTTTTCTGAAGGTTTCACTTCTATCGCCTGTGAACTCCACACATGAATTTTTTTTCAACTATTTTTAATTCTATGCCTTTTTTTACATGAATACCGCACAAGAGTCCCAACTGCTCCCGTCTGGAGCCAGTGGGACTATGGCATCCCCAATTGGGGTATGTTGTGAGGCTGAAGGTAGTGGGAAGGGGAAGGAGATATGGAAGAGGAAGGTGGGGACAGTACCTGGCTATTCAGATCTGGTCACCAAACACGGCTTAAAGCCATTTCAAGCAACGTTTCAATTCTGAATGGTGGTCTTACACCAGGGCGATACTGAGAGTATCTTCCACTTTGGAACGTGCCGCAAATATACTATATATTATTTTAAAAGAATGAAGTGTGAAATAATACAAATTAATCGAATAAAATTTATTTTCCACGCCGGGATTCGATCCCGCGACCTTCGGAGTGCTATTCAAGAGCCTTACCACTGGACTATGCCGGCCGGTCGTCCGGCCTTGATGACATTTAGCGAGTTTGCAAGCTGGTATGTATTGTATTAGGTGTATTCGCTGTCTGCTAGTAAGCTCGCTCAGTGTAATCGTATTACTAGCTAATCATGTTTGATAACGTCTAAAAGGGATCGAAATGAAAATCTAGTATCCTTCAACGGAAGCAATCTTCCGAACAGGACCTCCATCGATATGCTTGGTGTAACTCTAAGTGACCAGCTCAGGTATGGGGGCTCCATCGAAACCAGAGTTAAGTTAGCCTCTCAGAAACTGGGCGTACTGTACAGGGCCCGCAGATACTTTAATAGTACACAACTGCTAACCCTGTACAAATTGCAAGTGCGCCCCACGGTTGAATTTGGCAGCCACCTCTGGTCTGGAGCTCCAAAATACCTAAAAAAGCTTTGACTCTGTGCAGAAACGGGCGGTCCGTTTGATAGATTCTCCCATCTTAACAGACGGACTGCAATCTTTAGAGCATAGGCGTTAGGTGGGAATGCTGTCCTTGTTCTACCGGTATTACAATGGAAGATGCTCCGAGGAACTAGCGTCATTGATCCCCTCGGCACCGGTGCATAGTCGGGAAGCACGCCAAACACGTGCCCAACATTTGTACACGGTTGACATTAGTCCCATGAGAACGGGTCGTTTCTATGACTCGTTCTTGAATTCAACGGCTCGGCTGTGGAACGATTTGCCGACCTCTGTGTTTCCTCCCTACTACAATATGGGTCTCTTTAAAACCCATGTTCACTCTTTCCTTTCCTCAAAAAGACCCTCCACACAGCATCTTCAAAGATGACACAGGCTCTGAGGGAAATCATTTACCTCAGGGCCTCCTGTGTGGTGTTAACGTAAAAAAAGGTTATTGTTTGGAACAAACGTCAACGGTTAATACGCACTTTTTTTATAAAACTTTTAGATTCTCCTTAATTACCATAAAAGACAACTATTTGCATTGGGGGAGGTTGAAAATGTTACATTTTTAATTTTATTTACGTAAATTTGCTTTCACACTGTCAAATCACTCTGTTTGCAATATTATAGTTATTTGAATATGTTGGCATTACTGATATTTCACATTGAATTGGCTGTATAAAATAACGAGTGGCTAGAAAATTAGTTACCACGAATTTTGAATTAGGTAAGCACTAATTTGGTTACAAACTTTGCTTGGAATACAAACTAGATAAATCCTGGGATGTTTTTTTTAAAGAATTGATGTTTAACGATTTTTTTCGTCAATAAAGGTAAGAGGTTAGGTTGGGTTAGTAGGTTAGGTTAGATTAGGTTAGGTTGGGCTAGGTTAGGTTAGGTTAGGTTCGTAGGTTAGGTTAGGTTAGTAGGTTAGATTAGGTTAGGTTAGTAGGTTAGGTTGGGTTGGGTTAGTAGGTTAGGTTAGGTTAGGTTAGTAGGTTAGGTTAGGTTAGGTTCGTAGGTTAGGTTAGGTTAGTAGGTTAGGTTAGGTTAGGTTAGGTTAGTAGGTTAGGTTAGGTTAGGTTAGGTTAGTAGGTTAGATTAGGTTAGGTTAGTAGGTTAGGTTGGGTTGGGTTAGTAGGTTAGGTTAGGTTAGGTTAGTAGGTTAGGTTAGGTTGGGTTAGGTTAGGTTAGGTTGGGCTAGGTTAGGTTAGGTTAGGTTCGTAGGTTAGGTTAGGTTAGTAGGTTAGATTAGGTTAGGTTAGTAGGTTAGGTTAGGTTAGGTTAGTAGGTTAGGTTAGGTTAGGTTAGTAGGTTTGGTTAGGTTGGGTTAGGTTAGGTTAGGTTAGTAGGTTAGATTAGGTTAGGTTAGTAGGTTAGGTTGGGTTGGGTTAGTAGGTTAGGTTAGTAGGTTAGGTTAGGTTGTATGGATTGTAAGTATCTACTATTGGTACCTTGCTTGTTACACACAAGGTTTCTCCTAATTCTTTTTTATAACTATTCCTTATATCTTTGTAATTCTTTTAATTTTCGTTTTTTTCATTAATTTCTTTAATTCTTTTTGTAATTTTTTCTAAGAACGCTATATATATTTCGCTTGTTTTTTTCTGTTTCTAGATTTCTGTCCTATTCTCATCAGTAATTCCAAAGTTTTTTAGTTTGTAATTTAATCTGAATCGGTCTATATCAAAAATTGAGCATTTTTCTAATACGTGGGTGCTGTCCTGAGTAGATGTTTTGTCACACGGGCATTTGTCATCTTCTATTATTTTGAAGCGTTTCAGGTATTCTTTGAAGCACCCACGAAAGCTGTTTTCCACGTGTTTCCCCTTTATAAGTGCCGCGTTTATATTTGGAAAGTACTTCTTGGTTATTTTCCCCGTGCTTTCCTCCATATATCTTATATCCCATTTATGTTCTGTTTCTCTCTTGAACGTTATTTTTGTGAAGCTTGGAAGGTACCTTGCTGTAGTCTGGGTACTTTTTAAGTAATCTTCCCTTTTTTGCTGCTTCATCTGCCTTTTCTTTTTCCTCTAATCCTCTGTGCGCCCTAACCCATTGACATTTTACCCGGTTTTATTTTTTCGGCATGTTTCTAATTTTTCCAAACACTCTCTAGCTATATCGTTCGTAGTTCTCCCGTCCCTTAATGTTTCTAGTGATGATTTGCTGTCCGAGTTTATAGTAATCTCTTTGTCTATTATTCCCTTTGTTTGTTCCCATTCTATGGCTTTTTGAATAGCTTACATTTCCGCTTGGTAAACTGTGCAATAATCTTCTAATTTATATGATTTTGACACCCAATCTTTCCCAGCTTCCTTTATAACAAGTCCAGCGCCCACTTTTCCGTCTTGCTTGCTTCCGTCTGTATAAATTTGGATGGGATCCTCGTTAATTTTATTACCTTTTTCTAGCTCGATTTTTATATTTTCTCTTACCATTTTCCCCGGGTGTGGTAGTACATTTATATTGCATGTGGTCATTATTTCCCTATCAGCTGGTAGGAAGTTAGCGGGGACACCCCTTCTATTTATTCTGTAGATATCTTTAATTTCTGCTATTTTTAAATCTATTGGTGGTGTGCCTGCTAAGGCTAAGGCTGAGGTGGTGGAGATTGATTTATACCCTTTGCAAATTCTTATTGCGTATTGACGCTGAATACTTGCCAGTTTTTTCCTATTTTTGACTCTTTTACACTTATCGCCCAGACCCCTGACCCGTACGTGAAAATCGGCACGATTGCCCCGTCGTATATTGTCTTTATTATTTCGGGTGATAGCCCCCACGTCGGTTTTGCCGCTCTGCATAAAGCTTTAAAGATTGTTGTGGTCTTACCGCAAATATAATCTTTATGTTTGTCCCATCAGCTTATTATCGATTATCATACCCAAAATTTTGATTTCCTTGACCGGTTTTATCTCCTTGCCATTCATGTTTACGTTAATGGTTTTTTCCCAAGATTCACTCATAACCATGATTTGTGTTTTTTTTTTCCGAGAACTCTAATTTAACTTTTTTACCCCAATTGCTTACTTTTTCTAACGCCTTTTCCACCGTTTCTTTTGCGATTTGTAGATTTTTCCCGTTCACAATTAAAAGTACATCGTCGGCGTTGGCTTGGATGTAGACGTCTGGACCGAGGTCCATTTGTAGGAGTTCGTCCAGCGAAACATTCCAAAAGGTTGGCCCGCCAATCGATCCTTGAATGCAACCTTTGGAAACACATTTCTCACTTGAGCTGTTACCGTGCCTTATTCTTACTTGCCTGTCTTCTGTATAGCTTCGTACTAACGTTACCAGTCTGGAAGGACATTCTTTTTCTATCAGTTGTTTCAACAATTGTGGCCACCATGCATTATCAAAAGCTCCTTTGATATCGAGAGATATGACGATTACTTCGCCAGTTTTATTCATTTTTCCTTTAATGACTTCCACTGCATCGTACATTGCGTCTTCTGCTGATTTTTGCGAGGTGAAGCCGTATTGTTTTGAGCTTAATTTGTTTCCTTTGCCGAGGTTCCATTTTATTCTATCGATAAGGATTTTTTCCAATAATTTCCCTAAAACCGGGAGAAGTCCAATCGGCCTGTAGTTTTCTAGACTGCTGTAGTTGTTTTTTCCTGGCTTAGGTATGATTATGATGTTTGCTTCCTTCCATATTTTTGGGAAATATCCTATGTTAAAGCATTTCTGGAACATTTTTGTCAGTATCTCTGGGAACCTATCATTGAAGCGGGTAAGAATATCAGACGTGATCCCATCTGCCCCAGGGCACTTCTTCGGGTCCATCGATCTGAGGGCGATTTTTAGCTCATCTTTTGAAATTTGTGGTTCCTGGTCGACTGTTGTCTCTTGCATTGCTTTTATTCTTATTTACATTTGTTCAGGAGTTTCATTTGGTTTAGGGATAGACCTTTCGCAACTTGTTTTGATGATTGAGGAGATAGTTTCTACCTGTTTTTCAAGATTTATTGGGTTACTGGAATAGATGGGGTCTTCAATTGTGATGTTTGCCTTTTGCAACATTTCTTTCGCGACTTTTTCGAACTTGGTCCAGTCTGCAAGCTTTGTTCTGTACCTTGGGGTTGTTGATTCAGGGGGCATTATTGTGTCTGATATACTCATCGTTATAACATTGTGATCATATAGTCCTGTTTGTTCCACACCCCAGTTTGTGACTTTGTCCATAATATTGTTGGAGCAGAAGGTTACGTCTATGAATGAGGTTAAATGGTTGCCGGATCTCCAAGTTTCAAATTTCGGAGTGCTGCCGTCATTTAATATGTGAGCATCCAGCGTTGCTATCGTCTCTGCTAGTTCCTCGCCTCGTTTATCTGTTTTTGGGCTACCCCACCACGAGCTTTTTGCGTTGAAATCACTGCTTATCAGAATGCTTTTGCCTTTTTTCCTGTTTTCTTCATTAAGTTTGGTGATTGTAAGTATCTGTGGTGCAATAGGATTATTTGGTTCAACATATACTGATCCTAGAGTTATAGTTCCAACTCGTGTTTCTATTTTTATGTATGTTGAGTTCTCTGATGTGATTGAAGATATCATTGTTGCTTTAATACTATTGTTGACGAGAATTGCTGTCTTGTTTGGGCTTTCTCTGGTTCCTTTAGTGGATTGGTAAACTTGCCACCTTTTCGTTTTCAGCTGCCTGGTGTTTCCTGTGTAAGCTTCCTGTAGCAGAATAATGTCCGATTTGTCCATATTGACCACACTGTCTGTCTCGGATTGGCATCTTTGCGCGTTCCATTGTTTGATTTTAATTTTTCCTCCCATATTTAATTTGTGCTGTCCCGGTTTTTGCACGTATTTATTTGCCTTTTTTTTCCTATTCATAATTTGTGTGGTCAATAGATCTTTCGATTTCTCTCCTGTAGAGTGGACATTCGTGCGTTCCAGACCTTTGTCTTGACGGAGCTGAGGTTTTCCTCTTCCTGTTTTCATTTACACATGACCCGCATTTTACTTCGTCAGCTTTATCTTTATTTGGACCTTGTGCAAACGTGTGTTTCCCGGCGCAGTGCCAGCACCTCGTTTCCATATCACAATGTTTCTTTAAATGTCCAAACCCTAGACAGTTCATGCATTGCATTGTGGAAATGAAGTTTTCAGCACAGATTCTTTGAAATTCGATATT
The DNA here is from genome assembly GCA_929108145.2 of Limnephilus rhombicus. NCBI lineage: Eukaryota > Metazoa > Arthropoda > Insecta > Trichoptera > Limnephilidae > Limnephilus > Limnephilus rhombicus. Next base: position 31,730,851 of record OV815290.1, on the reverse strand, counting down.
TACTCTGCCTAGGTTCTCGATTTTCTTCCATATTTTGGGATTCGTTTCGATCATGACGTTTGTTAGGAGCGGATTTTTATTTTTTTGGAAAAAGAGTATTTTCGAGTCTTCTTTTAGGCCAGTGAGGTTTTTGTTCTGCTCTTCCATTATTTCTATTAATTCTGCAGAGTTTAGGGAACGTACCCATACTACGTGACCGACTTTATGCGATTTTTAACCCCCCCCCCCCCCCTCCCCCCCCCCCCCCCCCCCCGGTGACCAAAAACCTAAGCAACCAGCCGCTCATTTGTACCAAGCGTGACATTTTGAAGACCCTCCCCCCCCCCCAAACGTGTCACGTAGTATGGGTACGATCCCTTAGTTCCTTCTGAATACCTTTCAAGATTATTTTGGGATTTCTTTTCTTGGCGCAGATCGCAGATAGTTTCTCCGGCGACAGAGCTTGCATTATTAATTCTGTGTCTTCTTTCTTCTCGCAGCTTATGATTGCTCTCCCGTTAGTAGATTGTCGGATATTTGTTATGCCCACGGTCTAGGGAATTTTTAACTCCTTTCAAAACCTCGGTGCTGCCTTTTTCGTCTTTGTGGCTGACGACCACTGCGTGTCTTGGAGTAGGAAGTGGTGGAAACCTTCGATCCATTTCGCCTTCCTCTTTTTCTGTTTCATTGTCAGGTTTTTTCCTGTTCCATGGTGAAGAAGGCGGGTTGGGTTAGTAGGTTAGGTTAGGTTAGGTTAGTAGGTTAGGTTAGTTTAGGTTAGGTAAGTAGGTTAGGTTTTTTTTTTTTTTTTTTCCTTGAGTGTTCTGTTATTTACCTTGTTTATTATTTATCAAGGTTCATTGAAACTATTTGATTTTACAATTTGAGCTATTGATTTGACTTTTTCATGCATGTTGGGATAGGTGATGGGTCATGCAAATATGGGATGTGGAGAGGGGTTAGTGGGTAAATAGGTTAGTATGTCTGTCTAATATGGGCTATCAATTGCTCCAACATTTGTTTAACGGCGTGAAGGAACCATGTAAAACCTCAGCCGGAGCAGTATTGTGTATCTGAAAGAAATGGGGATGTTCTGTTAAGGTGGTCATTGCTTACCCTCTTAACGGAACCATTTGTAGGAAAGGTAGTGTTCTTTAGCGTTCTATCCTTCTCATGTTTCGTTATAGATCGGATAGCTAAGCTTTAATCGTGCTTGATATGATTTAAAGTTAATGTAATTTCTTTTCATTATTATTTATTTTGTTCCTTAATTTTACTTATGATGTTTTTTGCGAACTTTCGGAGAGGTATAATTTGTATGACATCAGAGATGTCAGTAAAATTTATATTTCTCCTCTGGCATTCTTTGGTTATTTGCCATCTTTCCATCGTGAACATTGGGCAGTTTAACAACAGATGTTTCACTGTTTGGTCCGATAGTTTGTCACAAGGGCAAGCCGGACTATCTTTCAGCTTGAATCTGTGAAGGTAGGAAAGGGTCGCTCCATGACCGGTAAGGATTTGCGTGGTTAAATTGGTTTAACCGGTAATAAATCAACTTAGACACCTTCAAAAATTGACATTTAAAATCTTATAAATAAGTCGTCCGTACGTGGCTTCACCACAGTTTGAAAATGACCTTACAAGTCGAAACAGCTGTAACTAAAACACTTACCAAAAAACTTGCAGAACTGGATAATAACATTATCAAATTTAATTTTAATTAAATTTCTAAAAATTAAAATGGAGTTCTACGAATTAAACACAAAAACAATTAATAAATTAAAGGTGGCTGATATAGCTACCCTTGTGATTTTATACAGACGACTTAAACTCAAACATCGGAAAATAGTTCAAAATCTGTGGTTTAACCAAAAGTGTTTGAAGTGTAATGTGATTCCAAAGTACGTGCAGATCTCCACCAAAAGTACATCTACGGCAGCCAGAGCCACTGTGGTGAGAGCACAGAGGATATGGCTGAAGGAAGAAACAAAGGAGTGCTGTCGGAAACGGGACACATTACTTCACTACATAAAGGTCACCCACTCAGAATTAACTTTTAAACTTCATGCATGGGAATTTGATGCCCTTGATTTTGATACCCGTGAACATATTAACGTAATTATATTTGAAAAATTTAAAACGCAACAAAATAAACTCAAAAGATTAATTGATACCAAAAATAAAACTACGAAAATAACCGAGATTCCTACCAATGAAAATATTAAATTTTATAAGAAAACCAAATCTGTCGACCACAACATTTGAAACGGAAGAGAATAATTTGTTAGATAAAGGTTTTAAATATAAAATCCCTAGCGCATTATCATGCAAACAAATAGAATCATTAGGTCCGTCCTCTCTGCCTACCCCTGCGGGGAAACGGCGTGATGGTTAGTTAGTTAGTTAGTTAGCTATTGATACAGAAATGTCTCTGCGCAAAGTGGAAAATAATAACTTAACAAAACACGTTACGGCAGTTATTTTAGAAAAAACGCTAAAATCGATAAAAAATAAAAATAAATATTCTATCAGTAAAGAAAACCAAACATTAAATGAAGTTAAAAATAAAATTAAAGATAATAATCTAACTATAACCAAAGCCGATAAAGGTAATTCTATAGTAATTCTTGATAGAATAGATTATTTCAGTAAGGTGGAAGACTTCTTGTTACCAGAAGATTTTAAAATTCTAACTAAAGACCCAACCAGTAAAATTGTAAATAATGTCAACATCCTTATAAACAGTTGTAACGCCATATTTCCCACCGAATGGTCCAAGAAAAATGTCAGGGTTATGAACCCAAGAGCCCCAGCTTTGTATGGCCAACCTAAAATTCACAAAGTTAATATTCCCGTAAGACCCGTTGTATCCTTTATTAATGCTCCTACAACAAACTTAGCGAAAAGACTTAACTTCATCTTCAAAAAATATACTAATTTTTCACCACGATACAGCGTCAAAAACTCGATAGAACTTGTTAATAAAATTAAAAAATTTGATCTTCCGCATAAGTGTCAATTCATTTCTTTAGACGTAAAATCCTTATTTAGCAATATTCCCATTGAAGAATGCCTTAAAATAATTGAAAATAAGTTGGAAAAATGTAACATCAACCCGGTAATAAGAAAAGAGTTATTCCAGCTCATAAAAATTTGCGTAAAAACAAATTATTTCCTTTTTAATGACACATACTATGAACAAAATGATGGTCTCCCATGGGGTCACCATTAAGTCTACTCCTAGCAGAGATATTTATGGATTATATTGAAAATATAATGCTTAAATCTCCCTTAGCAAAACACATAATATATTATGTCAGATATGTTGACGACATCTTTATTTGTTGGAACGGCACCAACCGACAGTTAGATATCTTTACTAACTGGGCCAATACCATTTATAATAAAATCTGCTTCACAGTTGAACATGAGATCGAAGGTAAAATATTTTTTTTAGATCTGACAATTGGTAGAAGTAATAATAAACATACCTTCGAAATATTTAAAAAACCGATGATTACAGATACTACGATAAATGCAAATTCAACTCATCCTTGGTCCCACAAATTATCAGCTTACCATTCAATGGTACATCGACTCATTAACATTCCCTTAGATAATAAAGCATACGTAAAAGAAAACGAAACTATTAAAATAATCGCGATTAATAACGGCTATGAGGCAAAAAACATTGAAAAAATAATAAAAAACAAGAAATACAAAAATAAAATTAATTTAATACATCCGGTACATAACAAAAAAATAGAAAAATTTGCATGTCTCGAATTCCTCGGCCCAATATCTTTAAAAATTGCAAAAGAAATTAAAAAATGTGGTTTAAATATAGCTTTTAGAACCAATAATAATATGGGAACAAGCCTTAAAAACTCAAAAAGTAGAAATCCTAAACTCAATAACGGTGGCATATATGAATTAAAATGTGACCACGCCGACTGTAACGCTACATACATCGGACAAACAGGTAGGGCATTCTCAACTAGATTCAAAGAACATATAAGATGTTATAAAAATAAAAACACCTCTTCAAAATTCGCCGAACATCTCTTAGTGAATAATCACGTTCCACTTAAAAATAACCAGCCAAAACCATTTCATATAGAACGAAAGGGTCTTAGATTAAATTCGCTTGAACAATTAGAAATCAATAAACGAACGAATGACCCCAACATAACGCTTATTAATAAAGTAAGGAAAATTATTTATTCCCCACTACTTAGTATGTTTACCAAACCTAAAAAATAGAATGCACTTAAATGAGTCATAGCAATAACGTCATTCTAAATCAATTAAGAAAACCCTTACACTTAGTGCAAGGAAAACCAAAGGGAAATACTCCGAATCCCACATTAGCACTCTCTCAATTAGTGTCTCTACAAATTGGTTTAACCGGTAATAAATCAACTTAGACACCTTCAAAAATTGACATTTAAAATCTTATAAATAAGTCGTCCGTACGTGGCTTCACCACAGTTTGAAAATGACCTTACAAGTCGAAACAGCTGTAACTAAAACACTAACCAAAAAACTTGCAGAACTCGATAATAACATTTTCAAATTTAATTTTAAATAAATTTATAAAAATTAAAATGGAGTTCTACGAACTAAACACAAAAAACAATTAATAAGGATTTGCGTGAGTTCGAAGGTTGGAGTTGTCTTTTTTCCAAACTCTTTGGCTTCTACATATTATACTCCTGAAAAATAGCCGTGTTCCTTTACCTGTGTCAGAGTTTTTATACTTTTGGTCCCATTCTTCAAAAATTGCCTCCTTTATTTTGAACTTTGCGTAGCTCAGTGGGAATTCCGAATAGAGTTTTTGTGTCTTCGTTTTTAATGCAGCGTCTTTTACTAGCTCGTCTGCTCTTTCATTTCCGTGGATTCCGTTGTGCCCGCGTATCCACAAAAATTTACAGGAAGATCCTCTTTCTCTCAAAAGTTGAGCCAAGCATTGTATTTTGAAGACCATTGGGTTAGTAGGTGTCCCGGACTCTAGGGCGTGGGCAGCGCTTTGTGAGTCTGTCAAGACATTAACTTTTTCCCAATGCTTTTGCAGTTTGTGAGCCCACTCAAGTGCTTGCATTATTGCGAAAAGCTCTGCTTGAAAAACTGAGCAGTAATCAGCCAAGGGCAGTTTCCTTGCTGTAATTTCTCCGCTAGCATTGAACACAGTGTAGGCCGCACCCACTTTTCCTCCAGTTTTGCTTCCATCTGTGTAGATATCTATTTCGTTCTCTTCAAAGGAGTTTCTCTCGTATGTTCCTGGAAAGATGACATTTTCTCCAATTTGTTTACTAGGATGGGGTAGATGAGCGACCTTTACGATCCCCTAGTTCTTCCTATCATCAGGTAGTAGCTGTAAAGTTCTGTTCCTTTTTGTCTCACCATTAAGTCTGAGTTCTTTGAGTTTTAGGTCCATAGGTATTAGTCCCCCTATTGCCTGCACGGAAGTGAGGGACGTAGTGCGGTAAGCTTTACATATTCTGATGCCGATAGTCCTTTGGACTCTATCTAGTTTTCTGCGGATATTTTTTCGTTTTGCAGCTGTTGCCCATACCGTCGCGGCGTATGTTATTATTGGTTCGACTACGCCTATGTAGATTGTCCTTAATATTTCAGAACATAGACCCCAAGTATGTTTAGCCATAAATGCAAGTTTCTTGGTTATATTGACAACTTTTTGGCATACCATGTCCACGTGCTTGCTCCAATTTTTAACTTGTCGTCTATGACGATATCTAGAATTTTGCAGTCCCGGGACAGTGGTACAGTTTTACCATTCATCACAATGTTTGGTGTCAGTGTCTTCCTGTTACTAATGAATAGAACTTTTGTTTTTTCCTCAGATAATTGCAGTTTTACTTTTGCTCCCCAGTCAGTTATTAAGAAGAGGGTATCTTTAATTATTTTTTGTAGTTCTGCCACATCTTTATGAGTTATTATAACTAAAACGTCATCAGCAAATGCTTGTATGCGTACGTTAGAGTCGAATTTAAGGTTTAGCAGTTCGTCCAGAACTATGTTCCATAGAATTGGTCCACAAGCAGATCCTTGTATACAGCCCTTGTTCGAGTGTTTTTGTGCCCATGCGCCTGCGTAAATTGTTTCTACAATTCTGTCCGACAGGTAGTCTTTAAAAACTTTGTATATATTTAGTGGACAGTCTTTTTTGGCAAGTTGCATTTTTAGGTAGGGCCACCATACGTTGTCGAATGCCCCTTTTATGTCCAGTGATATTAGGCATGCATGAAGTCCTTCTTTATTCGCTTTCTTGATGTGGTTTACTGCGTCAAGCATTGCGTCTTCTGTGCTTTTTTGTTGCGTGAACCCGTATTGGTTTGAATTAAGTTTCCCCTTCGTGCTGAAGTGCCAGGTTACTCCCTTAATGAGTAATTTTTCTAGTACCTTGCCAAATACCGGGAGGAGACCTATAGGTCGGTATGAAGAGATATTACCGTATTCTTCTTTTCCTGGCTTCGGAATAACCTTAATTCTAGCGACCTTCCAAAGGATTGGGAAGCAGCCAATTCGGAGACATGCATTGTATAATGCCGTAAAAATATCTGGGAGACTTTCGAACGCTTTCTGACATATGTCGGCTGTAAAGTGATCTCTTCCTGGAGACTTCTTTGTATCTATGGATGCAAGTATTTTCTTTATTTCGGTTCTTGTAAACGGGGGGTCGATTTCGCTAAGGCGGTCTTCTTCCTCATTATTCTGAATACGTGTTTGTTCTGCTGTTTCACTGACTGGAGAGTCATTAGGGAAGAAATGATCTAAGAGTGTGGACGCCGTCTCTCGGGCTGACGTTGTGGACACAGTATTGAATTGTAGCGTTTCTGGTGGTGCCTTTTGAGTTGCTTTAAGAACTCTGAGTACCGTGGACCAGACTGTATCTTTTCCTTGGCTGTTGCAAAATTCTTTCCAGTTTTGGATTTTTGCTGCAGCAATTTCCTCCTTGTAGCGTTCTCTCAGCTCGAGGTATGCTGGTAGTGTGACCGCATCTCTTCTTGCTGGTCCTGAGTTCATCAGCTTCCTCTTTGCAGCGAGAACGTCTTTCTTCAGTTTTTCCAATTTATCACTCCACCAGGGGCAGATTTTTTCAGTGTGGGGATTGCCGTTCTGCATGCATCCGATACGGCATCCATGAGGACTGAAACTTGTCTGTTGAGGGTACCAGCTTGATTATTCGACTCAATCGCCTGAACTGTTATTCTCTTGTCTTCAACATTGGATTTTAGTGTCTTGTCGAATTCTATCCAATTTGCTTTACTGGTCTTATATAGGAATGTTGAATTTGGAATTTCTTCTGCTGATGATTTATTGAATTGCGCATCGAAAGTTATTCCATTATGGTCAGACATGGCAGCAATTCTTTCTTTTGTCAACTTTCCAGTTCTTTATGAGTCCAATTACGTTGTCGAAACACAAGGTTACGTCGATCACGCTGCTCAGTAGCGCGTTTTGTCGAACGGTTTCAAATGTTGGTGTTGTTCCTTCGTTGACAATATGTAATTGTTTCTGGGCAATAAAGTCGCTCAGTTTGTCTCCTCTTTTTTCTGTCTTTTTGCTGCCCCACCAAATACTTTTGGCATTGGCGTCCGCTCCAATGATGATTTGTTCGTGTCTATTAGCCTGCTAGCTTTTTCTAGGCTGATGTCGATATCTTCATTTGGGGGACAGTATATTGATTCTATTGTTAGTGGGGTTCCCTGGAATTGCGCTTCAATAAATATATTGCAGTTGTTGCTGAATTTGTGGATGAGGACACATGTGTCCGCAATACTTTTATTCAATACTATTATTGCCGCCTTGACTGGGCAGTCCACACTTGTTTTTTGAAAAATGAGTCCATTGTACGATGATTTATTAATTTTTCCCGTATTTCCTGTATATGGCTCCTGTATGATGACGATATCTATTTTCCTGTTAATCGCGTTTTGTAAAAAGTTGACGGTAGCAGCTTCGCACCTCTGTAGGTTTGCCTGCGCAAACTTAATTACCATAGTCAATCAAGGTCCTATATTTCTACACGTTCCTTTTGTAGATATTTGGGGCTTGGCATGTTTGTACTTTGTGGTCTCCACCACAGCGCCAGCATATTTCCTTGTTATTACAGTGAGCTATCGTGTGGCCATATCCCAAGCACTTTTGGCAGCTAAGAATTGAAAGGTACTCACTGACGCCGGCTTTATAATATCCGATGTTCAGCACCTTTTTGTCGATTATATATTGCCATACATGTGGCGCTACCGCTATCACCGCATATTTGCGGGTCGCTTCCTTTTTGAAGGGGATTTTGTGAATTAATTTTATAACATCTTCGGGTTGACGCTCTCCCAAGAGAGAGGCAAACCCGCTATTTTGATTTATTATTGCCGTAACAATTTCCTTTTCTGTTAAATCGGCACCAATTCCTTTTAGTATGAGTCTGGGTTGAAGTTAAACCCCCTTTTGGCTCTGCAGATGTTCCATTTTGGACACTTCGGTAGAAAATTTCTTGCATTGCTCTTCTGTGTCGCATTGAACGTACACTCTATTGTTGGCCAACTTTATTATCTTTTTTATGCCAATCCCTAAGGATGTGATATTTATATTTTCTTTAATGGTTTTTTCTAGAGTCTCGCTTGCTATGGGAGATTTCCCTGAGACGACTATTGAGTACATTTTCTCTACAGGGGCAATAGTATCCGGAGAGCTTTCTGAATTCAGTGCGTGTGCTGTGGGGGACTGTCTGGATCCACTTTTTCTACTTATTGCATCTGCATAACTAGTGGAGGGCTTGTTATTCTCCACATCCGATCCATGGACTGTCGTTTCGTTATTGATCGTATTTTTGGCTTCTTTTAGAGTGGCGATCATTACTAATTGTTCCGTGTGGCGCTTTTCCTGTTCATAAAGTTCCTTTACATGTTCCGCTTTGAGGATCAGCATTTCTTCTCTCAATTTATGGTAATCTTTAGCTTCTCCTCCTAGATCCACTTGAGCAGCTGTTAATGTTGCCATTTCTTTGGCATTTGCAACCATTTTTTCTATTGCTGCGGTCACAGCGGCTTTGTGGGTGCCTTTGATGTTCCCACAGGAAGCTAAGGCCTTCTTGGCAGAGTCTGCTTTTTCCAAGGTGTTTTGGAAAATCAGCTCCATAGTTTCGCTGCTTGCGGACGCAGTCTCCGCCTCTGGGAAAATCTTGTCTGGCTCAGTCTCTTTGAAAGCCGGTACAATAATCGGAGGATGTGGCGAAGATCCTGCGCTATCATTAAACTTTACAGGAGTTCTTTGCATCTTTGATGGTTGCTAATTTCCGTCGGATAGTATTTAGTACAGAACAGAATCAGGTACAAGATGATAACAACAGTAAGAGATGCAGCGTGATGAGAAAAAATAAAAAGCACTATTTAATTTTTATGCAAATCTGTTGAAACGTTGAGAGATATTATATAAAACTTAGGTAAAAACTTAATCGCAGTCGAAACTTCTTTAAACTTTTTGAAATCTTTGTAAGAAACTCACCGCTTGGCTCGCGAAAGAACACTGGTTGACCCGGCTTCTTGCCTGCCAACAGCGGGTAGGTTTGGGTGGAAACTCCACAGATTAAGTGGCTCGCGGTGTAACCACACGGGAAAAAATAAATACGAAATTAAATTCGATTTGATTTTAAGGAACGTGAATGGGAATGTTTTAAGCACTATTTCATTTTTATGCAAATCTGTTGAAACGTTGAGAGATATTATTTAAAACTTAGGTAAAAACTTAACCGCAGTCGAAACTTCTTTAAACTTTTTGAAATCTTTGTAAGAAACTCACCGCTTGGCTCGCGAAAGAACACTCAAGTAGGTTAGGTTAGGTTAGTAGGTTAGGTTACGTTAGGTTAGGTTAGTAGGTTAGATTAGGTTAGGTTAGTAGGTTAGGTTAGGTTAGGTTGGGTTGGGTTAATAGGTTAGGTTAGGTTTGGTTAGTAGGTTAGGTTAGGTTAGGTTGGGTTGGGTTAGTAGGTTAGGTTAGGTTAGATTCAATATGAGTCAAGACGTTATTTTTATGCGTTAAAAAAAGATTTTTATATTAGTTATTTTCATTCAAATTCTTTCACCTTTACATAAAGAAGGTACTATTTAATATTTAAAAAAAGTGAAAATCGATGGTTTCTAGCCGTAGGTTTTAGTATCAGTAATACCAACATAATAAAATGACAATTATCATTACAAATTGCACATACAGTACATTACAGTCGAAGCGTTGTGTTTAAATACGAAAGCAAGTTTTCAATTTACGTAACTAAAATTAAAAATGTAACATTTTCAACTTCCCCCGAATGCAAATAGTTGTCTTTTATGGTAATTAAGAAGAATCTAAAGGTTTATAAAAAAAGTGCGTATTAACCGTTGACGTTTGTTCCGAATATTTACGAAAAAAAAACTTGCAGAATGTGAACAACCTACGAAAACGATAAGTTTTTAGATTTTCACGACCAAAAGTATTTTCGTTATTTGTTTTTGGGGTGTTATGCCGTATTGCGCTACCTTCTTCTTTAGCCAATACTGTCCGAAACGTTGACTAAAGAAGTAGCGCAACACGGCAACACACCCAACAAACAAATAACGCAAACCTACGAAAAAAGTTAAAAGGTGATCAACTTTGCTTGTTACTCTACTGTAGCATTCATAAGCGGAACTACATTGCCCACTCTCCGATACAATGTTTTTACACTATGGGAAATCAGTACTTACGTGATATTAACATATTTAACATAAACTTGGGGAATTTTGTTGATCTTGTAAAAAACTTATTCCAAAACTATTCCTAAACATATCTGTTTTTCTGAAAACCTATGAAATCGCTGTATTTTTGTATTTTTATGACTAGTGTGCTTTTTTATCTAATTTTATTATTTCTGTATATGTTTAAAAATCATCTGTCATGAATAATTTGTACTACCAAAATGTAAAAGCCCTTTGGGCGTTAAATAAATAAAAAATAAATACTTGCTAGCGTGTTCTTCGGATGGCAATGTGGCGGCCCTCGAACAGCTGATTTCGTAACTGTCAAACTATTGCTTATCTGGATCTGGAACCGGCTGAAAGTTCTAAGCTACTAGCGGTGAGCTAACTTCAAATATCTCAGTTTTCTACAAATTGTCGACAAATTAGTTAGCGCGGGAGTCATTATATTAGCTCAGTTTTTCGCTAGCTAGTTCGCTACTGTGCGAGTGGAACGTTTTATGTGTTATCATCACAATCGCACTCGCCGATTTGTTCGCTTTACTAAACTCGCCGTGTGTCATCGAGGCTTTAAGCCTCAATGACACACGGCGAGTTTACAAGCTACTATCTACTAAGTTTAAAAGCGGGTAAATCGGCGAGTGAGGTTGTCATGATGACACCCAAAACTGTCCACTCGCTCAGAAGCGTAGGAAACTGAGGCCGCTGCTAGCGCCAGTAACAAGAATAACGACGCCTGCGTGAACTAATTCTTCAGGTTGACCGTCGAAATCAGCTGTTTATCGGAAGCCATGTTGGAAACATAAATAAACCAATCACGACGAGTAAAGTTTACGACCTTTCAACTTTTTTTCGTAGATTGTCAACAATCTGCTAGTCGCTGCTAGTTAGCAAGTACAACGATGACACTGGGCGAGTTTACTAACAGATAGTGAATTTCCCAGAAAGTAACTTGTAAACTCGCCGTGTGTCATCGCGCCTTTACCGTCTAGTAGCTTGTAAACTCGCTCTATGTAATCGAGGCTTAAGTCTTCACTTAACTCGCCACATCTATTTTCGTATGTATATCTCCGTTTTGTCTTTGCTTTCATATACCATCCTTTGTTCTTATTTATTTCATTTTATTTTATTTTATTAGGAACATTTACATGTTAATAACATTACATGCATTAAACAAAACAATAAATTATAATAATTAGGTTACAACCCAATAACAAATGTTCACATCATGCCCAAATAATAAATAAAAAGTCGATAATTATTAACTTTTTTTGCCTAATATCATGTACCTTTTCCAAATTTCGTGTTATTTTATTGTAAATTTGGACGAAAGTGATACATTTTAGAGATATCTCTGTTCTTTGACCGTATTTATTTAGATATTTAGTAATAACAAGTCCATCGTTATTATGAGAATATTGTATTATGAGAATATTCCACTAATGTAATTTTGTATAAATATATATTGTATCTCTTGTCTATTTGTTGTATTTCTTTATTGGTAATGACAAAACAAATCATGTGTTGCTCTGTTAACAAATAAACTACATTTGAAGTTTATTTGTCGATCTTAAAAACATTAAAACACTTTAACACTTATAAACTTATTTTTCTAATCCTTTGTTTATTCCAATGTCTGCCACATAGCTAGTCAAAACCAATAATCTTTTGTATGTCACCATGATAACACATCAATGAAGACATTTGAAAAGCAATTCGTTATTCGAACACACAGGAATCCTACGCATTTCTAGGTAGGAATTCCTTTACATCTCCCCCCTAGGGTTAGAAAATTTCTCTGGAGATTTTCGCTTCTTTCAATGCCTTTTTCTTCTTTCTAATTTTCATTTTCTTCTGTTATGGGGGCAGGAATAAGTTTTGTAATACGTAAAAAAAATTGATTCCATCTTACTATGTCCTATATTAATCTTGTAAATTGTTTGAGATAGTATATCTATTTTAAATGGACCAATCCTTAACTCATCTAATTTTCTTCTATTTAGTTTGTGACCATTTTCAACATACACCATATCGCCTATTTTTAAATTATCGATTTTTCTTTTTTTTATCAATTAACATTTTATCATATTCATGTGACTTAGTTGTTCTTTCTAATGCAAATGTTCTGTCTCTAATCCAGTCATCTACTTCTTTTTTAAATTTAAGTTCATTTGGTATGAATGAAACATCAGTACCATCCAATAGGTATCTCGATGCAAAGCCTGTTATTGAGTGGATAAACGCGACGAAAACGATTATATTAATTCTCCGTTGTACTAAATGTGACCACACTCTTCGTTTTAGCGTATCCTGACGACTCATTTAAACACTCACGTTAAAGTAAAACCTTTCTAATGCTCTTTATACAGGTATTCATGTCGACAGAGGTGTAACTTTAGTATTACCGAGATGATCAAATTCCTACTTTTTACTTTTTTTTTTTTTTTTAATTGTTTATTTGACTTTTCACCCTTAATGGGTGATCTTGGCCATTTATTAAAGTAAGTTACATATTTTTAAAATTATTTACATTTCCAGTCTTTTTGTAAATTAGTTCACACCTTCACCTCAAGACCCCCTGAGCGGAGTTAATTTAGAAAAAAACGATTAGGAACAGGGACTTTGGACTCTGGTGTGTGGCGAGCCAAAGCTCAAGTACGTACCTACCTAAGGTATGTACCTGCGCAATACGGTGACATCGTCGCCTGGCACGACTGACACGGAGAAGTACTTACCTGCATGCGCTGGAATATATGGCACCTTATGGAATTATTAAACCGTTACTCCGCCACGACGTTATAAAGCCGGAATAATGGTTTGACACAGTCAGTCTGTAGATCAGCAAGCCAAACAAATTGTCCCGTTATTTGCTACTGTCGCGCTCCGTATTCCGAAAATATTGTGAATTTTAATTCTTATTAAAAACTATCAACAGATAATTCTAGTGTTTTCTTTTACCCGTTTACGTAGCACGTCCGATAGCTGCAGGTGTTAAAAAAATAACTCTAAACATAGGCGAGTATCACACGATTCACACGCCAGTTAGTATATAATATTTGGTGACCGGACAACTGCGGCGGGGATGCAGCACAGCTTCTCCGGGTACCAAATTGGAAGTCAGCCGCTGAGGACAGGAGGAGTTGGAGGCGACTGTTGCAGGAGGCCAAAGCTCGATATGGGCTGTAGCGCCATCGAAGAAGAAGAAGGTGTGATGGTTAGTTAATTAGATAGTATTTTTTTTAATTTCTTTCATCCATAAAATATCATATTACTACATGGTCGTGCATTGGTTACATTTTTAGTATATTTCCCTTATTACTTTTTATTTTCTTCCTTTTCTTTTACACAGTAATAATAATAACATATTTTAACGACAATAACATTCAATGACAAATTAAGCATCATAACATACGAAATATATATTTTGTTGTGTTTATGATGAGATTGTTTAACTTAACCAAAGCAGCTGAGTTACAGTTAACCGGCATCCCGCCGAGGATAAGCGGAGCCTTCAGTCCAGTCGCAAGCGAGACTCGGTGTCGAAGTGCACTCATAAAATACATGTTGCAGACCTTGTTTGTGCTGCCAGATTAAAAAAGAAACCATTTTCATGTTCTGAGTGCAGTTATAATTAGCCACACACAGATTTAATTTAAACTTTGTGTTTAGAACGTAAAATTCCAGTTGTGGATTCATCTACTGGCATATTTCGGAGGTAAACATTATCTTATTCGAAATGCAATTATACAATTCTAGTTGCAGACTATGCATGTGCTGCCAGAATAAAAAAAAGCATTTTCATGTTCTGAGTGTTGTTTCACCGAACACAGATTTAATTTAAAACAGTTTTGTGTTCAAGATGTAAAATTCGAGTTGTGGATTCACCTGCTGACACATTTCTGATTAAAACATTATCTTATTCGAAGTGCAATTATAAAATTATTATATTCATTAAATGAAGGCAATATTAGCGAAACTCAATCGAAAATGTGGAGACAGAAAAATATATATTGCACCTCTAGGACTCGAACCAGGACCCTTTGCTTAGGTGTCGATATCAAATTCGGTCACTTTTAACTGTATTATACTTCGACTAAGAACTACCAACATTATCTTGCAATCATATATAAAGATAGCAGCCAATAATATGTGCGTTAAGAAAATGAAGATAATGTTGGTAGTTCTTAGTCGAAGTACGATACAGTTAAAAGTGACCGAACTTGACATCGACACCTTAGCTCAGTTGGTAGTGCTCTTGTCATGTAAGCAAAGAATTCTGGGTTCGAGTCCCAGAGGTGCCAATATCTTTTTCTGATTTTTCTCTCCACATTTTCGATTAAGAGTGTTTAACCAGCCAGCGGCCGAAGATCCACATTTCGTCGAAAGCTGTTCTAACGATCGTACAGGGCGGTTCCAATGAGAAAGATTAAGTATTCTCCGTACCAGCTTTTTAAAATTATAACTCAATATCGATTTTATTTCATTCCAAAGTTGCTTTAATTTATACCTACATCCAAAAATGTTGAAAGGCGTGGTGATAAAACTATTAAAATTATGAATTTTTTGTAATTACTTTTTGATAAGTATTTACCATTTTTCAAAAATGTCTAAGTTAAATAAAAATGTAAAAAAATTTGAAAAATATTAGTTTGTAAGTTCGCAAATAAATACACAAACGGGCCAATTTTCGTCAAGAAACACATGTACGAATAAATTTTTTAATGATTTTATTTAAACTAAAATTAAAATTCTAAAACCTATACCTAGATAATATATTGATTTATTTTACTGCATGATTATATGATTTGAAATGGGTGTGGTATGATACAAAATCTTTTTGAAAATTTAACGAATCTGCCATCGACCTATGATATAGCATTATTATATTAAAAATAAAGATTTTTTTCTCAAAATTTAAAACATGCAAATGCTAGATATAAAAACAATCTATCGAAATCCATTTATAATTTTTTTCTGGAAAAGCATCAATACGTCTAAAATCTGATTCAAAAAGGACATATTTCTGGTTTTCTCTGGTAATACCCTCTATGTTTCGCTCATATTGTCTTCATTTAATTAAATATTATAATTTGAGATTTTACGCATAAAGTTAAAAATCAAATATAAATGTAAAATACTAGCTTTGGATTTATCTGCTGACATGTTTCAAAGAAAAAACATTATTTTATGCGAAGTGCAGTTGTAATATTCTATTTGCATACTTTTTATGTACCGCCAGAATCAAAGATAAACCATTTTAATGTTTGAGTGTAGTTTTAATCCACCGCACACATATTTTATTTAAACCTGTTTTGTTTTCAAAATGTAAGATTCCAGTTGTGGATTTATCTGCTGACATATTTCGAAGGAATTTTCTTCGAAGTGCAGTATAAAAATTCTATTTATAGACTATTTCTGTACTGCCAGAATTTTTAACATTTCCATGTTCTGAGGGAAGTTTTAAGTCATCGCGTATAGATTTAATTTAAACCAGTTTTTTGTCACAAAATGACATAAATTAAAAAAAAACAAGTTGCCGATTCATCGTGAACCGTGTGAAGCTTTGCATTGAGCTGCATGCCATGTGCTGCAAAATTCTGAGAAATTGACTCTCTGTATGTACCTATTTACATGGATACCATTCTCGATTTCCGAGAGCAGTTATAAATTTGTAGTAGAATTCGTAAATGAAAAAAAGGATATCGATATTGCACCCCCCCCCCCCCCTCCACAAAGCCTTAAAATCTATGAATGAATACCTAAAGTAGCGGGGCGGCGAAATTTTCCTCTGCCTCGGGCGGTTAACACCCACGCTATGCCACTGCACCTTGCCTATAAATAAATAGAGTTTCTGGAAGGTGTTTTATTAAAGTTGTTTATAATAGTTACAGCCGGAACAAGATACTGATGTTTTTCTATCATGCGCAAGATTGTGGCGTAAATACCATGTACCAGTAGTGACCATGAGTATCAGCATTAGGTACGAGAATGAGGTTTTTCTAAAGTATGGGTGCGTAAGTGTTTTGTTAAAGATGATTTTGTTGAGCAGGAGTAGTCGCAATGGAGACATGAATGAGGTTTTTCTCCAGTATGGGTGCGTAAGTGCACTATTAACGCTGACTTATTTGAGCAGATGTAGTTACAACGGGAACAAGAATGAGGTTTTTCTCCAGTATGGGAGCGTAAGTGCCTTGTTAAAGATGATTTGTTGGAGCAGGAGTAGTTGCATTGGGGACACGAAAAAGGTTTTTCTCCAGTGTGGGTGCGGAAGTGCAATGGTAAATGTGACTTACGTGCACAGGAGAAGTTGCAAAGGGAACATGAATGAGGTTTTTCTCCAGTATGGGAGCGTAAGTGCCTTGTTAAAGATGGTTTGTTGGAGCAGGAGTAGTTGCATTGGGGACACGAAAAAGGTTTTTCTCCAGTGTGGGTGCGGAAGTGCAATGGTAAATCTGACTTACGTGCACAGGAGAAGTTGCAAAGGGAACATGAATGAGGTTTATCTCCAGTATGGGTAAAAATGTGACTTTTTAGATTTTCCTTTCGAGAACATGAATAGCTGCAGTAGGAACATGCATAAGGTTTTTCTCCAGTATGGGTATGCAAGTGCCTTATTAAAGCTGACTTCTTTGAGCACGAGTAGTTACAATGGAAACATAAATGAGGTTTTTCTCCAAGATCCGTCTTCAGGTCCGTTATCATGTCTGAAAATAATGGTGGATAAAGCTCAATAAGTAGGTTTCTTTAAAGAAACATAAAAATAATTACAACCAATTTAGACAAATAAAAATCGATTTTACCGGAATTCCTTTCAGAATATTTTAAGAATTCCTTTTTTACATCTGGCAGGTCTATGTCTATTTCCGTATAAGGACTTCTCTCTCCATCTTCTTCAAGGGGTCCTGGTTCTGCCTTGATGGGGACAGTCTTCACATTAATGCTACCTGGAAAAACAAAACAATAATACAATGAATTGGTATTTGTGCTATGGCAATGAATTGTTCCTTGGTCCCCTCCAACCTCTCGACCTCTCTCCTCCCCGGACTACAGTTCGCACTCGATCGCAGTGGAATGCAGTCACGCAGTGCATTCGGAAACCTGCACAGAAAACCTGATTCGTAGTGAACTCACAGAGTGGAAAATACCGCAGAGAAGCCGTCTTATTAGTACACCTACACCTACTCGTTTTCATTAGTAAGTTCTCCTTACATTCTTTTTTTTGTCAATTTAACGACCTCTGACATATTTGCAAAAAGACCTATCATCACTACACGAATGGTGCACACTAAATGATTTGTATTTTAATAAAAACAAATGTGCTGTAATTTCCTTCACAAAGAACAGAAATAAATTTTCCTACACATATCACATTAACAATGTCGCTTTATTAAACATAACTTCAATTAAAGACTTAGGCGTGATATTTGACTCATCACTTAGCTTCAATAAACATGTAGATACAATTTCAAAAAGTGCGTCACAAATATTAGAATTAACGCTTAGAATGACAAATTGGTTTAAAAGTGCAGAATTAACTTTAACATTATATAAATCAATTGTGCGAAGTATTCTCGAATACGGATCCACTATTTGGTCTCCCAATTATGAGATTCATAATTATAGAATCGAATCCATACAAAGAAAATTAACCCGTGTTATTGCTTATCGCGAAGGTATATCTGATCAATTTGGAACGTATAAAGACCGAATTCTACACTATAAACTACACTCTCTGACAGGAAGACGGAAACTTTATGATTTATTGCTTCTGCACAAAATTATATGCATCAGTTGATACACCAAACATTTTATCCCAAATTAACATAAACACACCGTCAAGAAATTCAACAAGGAGGATGCAAGATATTTTCTGTATATCTACCTACCACACAAAAACGGGATATTTCTCCCCTTTAATAATAATAATATTTGGATGATTTATATAGCGCCGTTTTTGTGAAAAATCACCTCAAGGGCGCGAATATTACCACGAACATTAAGACATTATAAAACTATACACTGCTCTAATATTGAAATTGACATTTTTAATAACCCATTCAATCACTTCAAAAAATATATTCTTGTTCGTCATTCACTTTTGCATATTTACGAGTAGCTAATTATAACTGATATTATTTTTGTTATAATTTTTGTAATTTAAATCATCCATGTATATAATTTTTTGGGCATAATGCCTGTTTTATGTACTTAAATAAAAATAAATAAATAAATATTTGTAAAAAGCGATAACTTTCTGACTCGCCATAATTTGCAATAAAAATGTATAAATTGTTATAGACCAATTTAATTTTATTTTATTCACAATCTACCGGTTTCGGAAGAACCCTTCCTTCGTCGGGAGAGTATTAGAACTAGAATATCAGAAGGAAGGGTGCCTTCGAAACCGGTAGAGTGTGAATAAAAAAAAATTAAAGTGGTCGATAACGAATTTATATGATTTTATTTACATAACAGAAGATTTTAACCATTAATTAAAACCTCGCCGAAACAACTTGTGTCGATATTTATGTTTCTTGGCACTCTTCGTATTATTTGTCATTAGATAGAGTTTTTATATAATTTTCTTTTTTTATTTGTTTGTTTATATAATTTAGTATTTTTATTGTTTTTTCAGACTTGCGAGTACATATGTCCCCTTGCAAGTACATATGCGATCATCTGTAAAACAAAGTATAAATTAATATGTCCGCATTGCGGTCGTTTTAGCAAAAGCTTTCAATTCTTGAGAATCTTTAGGTGGAATTTATAGATACTTATCTATCTTATTTATCTCTAAGTAAACATGTTACTTTTTTTGCAAAAGCTCCACACAGGAGGCCCCGAGGGACACAATTTCTTTTGGGGCCTATATCACATTTTGGAAAGCCGTGTGGAGGATCTTTTTAGGTAAAGGAAGGAGAGGGAGTTTTGGGAAAGAAAAAGTATGAGGGCTGGATTGGAATGTGGTTAGTGTGTCTTAGAGTGACGTGCGTATTAATCCTTTCCTTCCACAGCCGTGCAAGGTTGAGAGAGTTCGGCTGGAGAAATCAAAAGATCTCCCTCAACCAGTCTAACCCAATCTGACCGGCATGCATAAGGTGGACAAACGCAACCGCCAAGACCTAGAAAAACCTCACCCCATGAACACGGGCAACCCTGTTAAGATACCAAACGTAGCGATCTCCCTGGAGTAACCAATGGAATCTTTAACTTAATCCAAAAGAATTTTTGAGTGAAGAAAGAGAGATGATAACCATATTTTATTACTATTCGTGATAAAATATGGTGAGGTAACAGCTTTAATAATTATGAAGAGTTTGAGGCCATAACAAGTTATGCGTTGTCTTAGTTCATTAATAGCAAAATTTGGGAGAGTAAAAGAACAGAAGAACAATATGAGGAGATAGAAAACAAGCAGCTGTCCTGACTGCGTCCATCTGAAACACCTCTGTGATATACGCAATGCAACTTACTAGTTGGCTGAACACTCTCAGCATTTTGCAAACTTTCCTCCTTCACATCCGTGAGGTGGATTTCTACACCAGTGTACGCCATTTCACCTGAGCCTTCTTCTTGCGCCCATGGCTCAGTCTTGATGGAAACACTCTCTGGGTTGGGAAGATCCATGGCACTGCTGTGATGGCGTCCAGTTATGTGATGGCAATTAGTTCCAGCTAAAAAATAATAATAATGCCTGTAACAAAACCTTTCTATTCAAATATCATGTTTACTTGAATAATAAAACAACTAAAAATATTGTGTGTACGGATTTTAAAACCCATTTTATAAAGTACACAAAAAGGCAATTATTCAACTCTACAAATAAATTTAATAAAACTTCTTTCACCGAAATGAATACAGTCTTGTCAATGAAATTATTTATCTTGCAATTTCTATTTTATTCCAAACTAAATTTTCTTTCACACTTCAATGCAATAACAAGTACAGGCTTATAGATGCTTGTTTGCACCCAACTTAATTACAGTGATTTAAGGAACATATCAACATTAGACTCTTTGTACTCTTATGTATTTCAAAGTCAAGTTCAATACAATTATTTTATTTAGTTCCCGAATCTAAAATTCTCTGATTCCAGCGAAAGAGTAAAAATAAAAATAAAATCATTAAAAAATTCAAAGCTGTATTAACGTTAAATCGGGTCTCCCAATTGAAATAGTAAATACAAATTACTTGATAAGAAAACTGAAATCATTAAAACTCTCATAAAAACTAAGTTCTGACTTTTACGACTATAAAATTGTTTATGACATTATGAACAACGCTGATTGACTTCCAAATTGCTTTAAAAATACTAACGAAAACAGCCTTATCCAAAATTATATTTAATTGTAATGATAATATCAGAATTGAGTACTTTTGCTACTTGCTTGAATCCAGAGAGCATGCAGATGGTAATACTTTCCGAAAAATAGCAAATGTGTTCAACTGTACAAAGTTTAGGTACAAGAACTTAGTATCATCCCGAAAAAATACCACAATTCATAATTAAAATGTTGCTTCAAATCGACCAGAAATTAAAATAAAACTAAACCTTGGCGCTATAAGCGCCCTTGAGGTGTTTACGAAAACAGCTCTACAGAAATTCCCAATTTATTCTGCAATAAACTGACACCTGCATCAATGAAACGAAAAAAGAAAGACCGCTTAGTAAAGACTGGAAACAAACAAGGCTTGCTTCACAAATGGTATCCACAGAAACTTTTGTTAAAATAAGTCATTCTCGTGTATTTTAGACGCACTGGGTTCAGAACTGTCAATTTGACGTTGTAGTTTTGTGTGGGCTGAAACAGTTATCTGATATATGAAGTAGGTATATAGGTAAAAGTAACATTGAACATATATAATTAAAGTAACAATATAGGTTTATGAATTTAAGGGCGAAAAATAAAGCGCACTTATTGACGTCTATTGATTTCAAGTGGAAATAAAATACAAAAGATGTTGTAATAAAGAAATTTACTAAAAAGGAATCGAGTTAAATATTTCTCTCAAGGTCAAGACTAAAAAAAACTAACTAATCGCTTGGTTTTAATGTTTGACAGCGGCCGTAAATTCACAATGGATAAACTCATGCACCTAAACTCGTACGTAACCTGTTAGCCTGGTTGGTGTTGGTTAACTCAATGTGTTATAATGCCAACACTATAAATACTGATCAATTAAGTGTAAAGCGATATATTTTTACAATAAAAAGCATCAATAAGGAGTTTAGGAGTTAAGTAGTCAATTAAACAAGAACCTACTCACTAGAAGGTGGAGTGCCGCGGTCGTTGAAGAAACGTCACCAGAGAGTATATGCACTTGAATTATAAAAACTTTGGGCTAATGTTCGGTGTTTGGGTAAAATTCCTAAAAAATAAAACTAGTTATTTTTATACTAATTTGGGGTCGGGGAATCCGAATCTGAAAAAATTAGGCGGCGGCAAGCAATATTAACTGAATTAAACGACTTTAAAAAATTTTATACACATACAGGAAAATAGCCATTTTGGAAGCATTTTGATTCCTAGAAAATCAAACTAGTTATTTTTATACTAACTATGGGCCGGGGAATCCGAATCTGAAAGAATTAGGCGGCGGCAAGCAATATTAACTTAATTACACGACTTAAAAATTTTCTATACACACACACACATGAAAATAATCATTCCGGAAGTATTTTGACACATGTAGTACAAAGATCATAGAAAAACACGATAACATAGATGTTTTTACCACACAAAATTAAGTGTTGCCATTAAGCAGTAATATTTATAACGTAAAATAACATGTTTATATTTTAAGTACTTATTTTTTTATAATTGATTCTCAAATATTTTAGGAAGGTACACCAACTAGTATTGTGGAGTTTTTATGCCTTGACGCGAGTAGGCGTTATAAAGGGGCACGTTCTTTTGTATCACAAACCATGTTACATAAACCCGGCGTAGCTGCTAAACTACTTGAAAACAGGGATGTTTTTTTGCCGTGACGCGAGCAGGCGGTATAAAGGGGCACAAACCATGTTACACAAACCTAGCGTAGCCGCTAAACTACTCGAAAACAGGGATGTTTTTTTGCCGTGACGCGAGCAGGCGGTATAAAGGGGCACAAACCATGTTACACAAACCTAGCGTAGCCGCTAAGCTACTTGAAAACAGGGATGTTTTTTTGCCGTGACGCGAGCAGGCGGTATAAAGGGGCACAAACCATGTTACACAAACCTAGCGTTAGGTTAGGGACGCGAGCAGGCGGTATAAAGAGGCACAAACCATGTTACACAAACCTAGCGTAGCCGCTAAACTACTTGAAAACAGGGATGTTTTTTTGCCGTGACGCGAGCAGGCGGTATAAAGGGGCACAAACCATGTTACACAAACCTAGCGTAGCCGCTAAACTACTTGAAAACAGGGATGTTTTTTTGCCGTGACGCGAGCAGGCGGTATAAAGGGGCACAAACCATGTTACACAAACCTAGCGTTAGGTTAGGTTAGGTTAGGGACGCGAGCAGGCGGTATAAAGGGGCACAAACCATGTTACACAAACCTAAAGTTAGGTTAGGTTAGGTTACGCATTTTTAAGACTACGAATTTTCATACTTTTGATTTAAGAATACGCCGTTGAGATAGTCGTAATTCATCAGGTTAATGTGTTAATACGACGGACGAAGAAGACTTGGTCTATTTATAAGGTATGTTTTTGAGAGCTGGTAACACTGCCGGCACATGTTTTTGTATATTTCTTGTTTTTCTATGATCTTTGTACTACATGTGTCAAAATACTTCCGAAATGATTATTTTCCAGTGTGTGTGTATAGAAAATTTTTAAGTCGTGTAATTCAGTTAATATTGCTTGCCGCGGCCTAATTCTTTCAGATTCGGATTCCCCAGCCCATAGTTAGTATAAAAATAACTAGTTTGATTTTCTAGGAATCAAAATGCTTCCAAAATGGCTATTTTCCTGTATGTGTATAAAATTTTTTAAAGTCGTTTAATTCAGTTAATATTGCTTGCCGCCGCCTAATTCTTTCAGATTCGGATTCCCCGACCCCAAATTAGTATAAAAATAACTAGTTTTATTTTTTAGGAATTTTACCCAAACACCGAATTTATTCCAAACTTTGATATAGTAAAAAGGGACTGGTTATTTAAACAATTTTTAATGGAAACTTATAGGATGTTACTATTACAAAGGCGGAGCAACAATGACTGCAGTGTGTGCACACTCACAATATCGGAATGCGGTTTCGAGTTTATATTCAGTGTTGCCGTTGCGAAAATTATTAATTCAATAATGGATGTATGCGTATAGCTACTGCTCCATGCCATTTGATAGCTGGTAATAATCCCTTGTTTGCCGCTCGTGCACCGGTGTGTCATGAGATTTTACACGCGATTTTGACCCTTATGTATAAATAAAGTGTATGAAGAACACGGTCAGAATCGCTTGCTCTATTATTTATTTATTTATTTATTTAATACAAACGGCATAAGTATGCCATAAACATTAATTACATGTCACAAATTCATATTCAAAATATTAGTAATGGTAAAACAGTGTATGTATAACAGTTAATTGTGACGATACATTGGGAAGTGACACCAGAGATACATTTACATGCAAAAATCTATAATAGAAATAAAATTAATAGTGACTAAAAAAATATGATAGCATAGCCGTCTTGTACCTCTGTTCCGTGCAGTTAAATAGATCTATCACATCTGCATATCTATTAGTAACTTCATGCAACCTAGGTAAAAGTGAGTGTTTCGTATACTCAGTCCGATTAGTGTTACATTTAAAAAGGGTTTTAGAACGAGTGGTTCTCGTGGGAATATGAAATTCAATGAGCTTAGTTAGATCAGGACAGTCTATTCTACCATTTACAATTATCGCCCTTTACCATAGCGAAACCTGCAATGCGCCTAGTCACTCCAAATAATTTATATTAATAATTTACCGGAGCGCGGGAATGTGCGCAGTTCTTGCGCATGCGCGGGAAAAATATGTTTATCTACGATTTTGACCCTTCTATGTACAAAATTTGTAAGGGACAGTGTCAGAATTAGTCCTGGGTCGATCGATCGTTTTACACGACCCGGTTCGCTCACGACCCACTAGCGTCACGAGCGGGTCGCGAAGACCCGCTCTTTTCGCGACATAAAATACGAAACTCGATTACTCATCACCCAGTTACTTTCTACGGGTGCGCCGCGCGGTAGACGGTCGCCGCCCAGACCGGTCAAGTCATACGCGACACAAAACCCAGGTTATAATTGTGTGAACGTTCTCTCACTGCTCACACCTGTAACTAGTAATGTCATGTCATTTACCAAATTCAAGGGGATGTAAAAAATAATTATGTAAAGAGTGGCCAGGAGAGTTGTTTTGAACATAAACTATGAAGGGAGCTTTTGCTGAAGTCGGATACAAAGAAAGAGGAGAAGCTACAGGAACTGAGACCTGCGAAGAATCAGTTTTTGGAAGGTCGCAAACTTTCCTCTTTTTTGGAGTAGAGGATGGAACTTGAAGGTCTGTTATTTCTACCTCACTACCAATGTCAAAGGCATTGGGGCAAAAGGATATAAAACAAAAAAAAAATAACACTTACTGGACTTGGTCAGCAATAAACGAACTCAAAAGAGGACAAAAAACTAAAAATAAAACTGACTAAATGCCAAAAATTCGATTTTTCGTATTAAAACGAAAAAAAACGCAACAGTGTTTTTCAACTGTCAAAATTCGAATCCTACTTTTTACTTAACAACAAGATTATGTGCGGAAAAAACCAACAACTTCATTTCAAATTATTTCAAACCTTTTTCTATTTTTCAAAAAACTCGAATTTGCACTGTTTCTTGCCATTGTTCCAAATTTCAAATAATTTTCCAGCAATGTTATGGAGAAGTAGGAACTGGATATATGACATCCTGGTAAGAACTAAGCATATTCTCAATTCAAAACCAAATATAGGTCCTGAGAAAAATTATTCACCTCAAGACCCCCTGAGCGGAGTTAATTTAGAAAAAAACGATTAGGAACAGGGACTTTGGACGTGTGTGGCGAGCCAAAGCTCAAGTACGTACCTACCTAAGGTATGTACCTGCGCAATACGGTGACATCGTCGCCTGGCACGACTGACACGGAGAAGTACTTACCTGCATGCGCTGGAATATATGGCACCTTATGGAATTATTATTAAACCGTTACCTCCGCCACGACGTTATAAAGCCGGAATAATGGTTTGACACAGTCAGTCTGTAGATCAGCAAGCCAAACAAATTGTCCCGTTATTTGCTACTGTCGCCCTCCGTATTCCGAAAATATTGTGAATTTTAATTCTTATTAAAAACTATCAACAGATAATTCTAGTGTTTTCTTTTACCCGTTTACGTAGCACGTCCGATAGCTGCAGGTGTTAAAAAAAATAACTCTAAACATAGGCGAGTATCACACGATTCACACGCCAGTTAGTATATAATATTTGGTGACCGGACAACTGCGGCGGGGATGCAGCACAGCTTCTCCGGGTACCAAATTGGAAGTCAGCCGCTGAGGACAGGAGGAGTTGGAGGCGACTGTTGCAGGAGGCCAAAGCTCGATATGGGCTGTAGCGCCATCGAAGAAGAAGAAGGTGTGATGGTTAGTTAATTGGATAGTATTTTTTTTAATTTCTTTCATCCATAAAATATCATATTACTACATGGTCGTGCATTGGTTACATTTTTAGTATATTTCCCTTATTACTTTTTATTTTCTTCCTTTTCTTTTACACAGTAATAATAATAACATATTTTAACGACAATAACATTCAATGACAAATTAAACATCATAACATACGAAATATATATTTTGTTGTGTTTATGATGAGATTGTTTAACTTAACCAAAGCAGCTGAGTTACAGTTATCCGGCATCCCGCCGAGGATAAGCGGAGCCTTCAGTCCAGTCGCAAGCGAGACTCGGTGTCGAAGTGCACTCATAAACTACATGTTGCAGACCTTGTTTGTGCTGCCAGATTAAAAAAGAAACCATTTTCATGTTCTGAGTGCAGTTATAATTAGCAACACACAGATTTAATTTAAACTTTAAGTTTTGTGTTTAGAACGAAAAATTCCAGTTGTAGATTCATCTACTGGCGTATTTCGGAGGTAAACATTTTCTTATTCGAAATGCAATTATACAATTCTAGTTGCAGACTATGCATGTGCTGCCAGAATAAAAAAAAGCATTTTCATGTTGAGTGTTGTTTCACCGAACACAGATTTAATTTAAACCAGTTTTGTGTTCAAGATGTAAAATTCGAGTTGTGGATTCACCTGCTGACACATTTCTGATAAAAACATTCTCTTATTCGAAGTGCAATTATAAAATTATTATATTTATTAAATGAAGGCAATATAAGCGAAACTCAATCGAAAATGTGGAGACAGAAAAATATATATTGCACCTCTAGGACTCGAACCAGGACCCTTTTCTTAGGTGTCGATATCAAATTCGGTCACTTTTAACTGTATTATACTTCGACTAAGAACTACCAACATTATATTGCAATCATATATAAAGATAGCAGCCAATAATATGTGCGTTAAGAAAATGAAGATAATGTTGGTAGTTCTTAGCCGAAGTACGATACAGTTAAAAGTGACCGAACTTGATATCGACACCTTAGCTCAGTTGCTAGTGCTCTTGTCATGTAAGCAAAGAATCCTGGGTTCGAGTCCCAGAGGTGCCAATATCTTTTTCTGATTTTTCTCTCTCCACATTTTCGATTAAGAGTGTTTAACCAGCCAGCGGCCGAAGATCCACATTTCGTCGAAAGCTGTTCTTACGATCGTACAGGGCGGTTCCAATGAGAAAGATTAAGTATTCTCCGTACCAGCTTTTTAAAATTATAACTCAATATCGATTTTATTTCATTCCAAAGTTGCTTTAATTTATACCTACATCCAAAAATGTTGAAAGGCGTGGTGATAAAACTATTAAAATTATGAACTTTTTGTAATTACTTTTTGATAAGTATTTACCATTTTTCAAAAATGTCTAAGTTAAATAAAAATGTAAAAAAATCTGAAAAATATTAGTTTGTAAGTGCGCAAATAATTACACAAACGGGCCAATTTTCGTCAAGAAACACATGTACGTATAAATTTTTTAATGATTTTATTTAAACTAAAATTAAAATTCTAAAACATGCGATACCTAGATAATATATTGATTTATTTTACTGCATGATTATATGATTTGAAATGGGTGTGGTATGATACAAAATCTTTTTGA
The DNA here is from genome assembly GCA_929108145.2 of Limnephilus rhombicus. Lineage (NCBI taxonomy): Eukaryota > Metazoa > Arthropoda > Insecta > Trichoptera > Limnephilidae > Limnephilus > Limnephilus rhombicus. Next base: position 31,702,857 of record OV815290.1, on the reverse strand, counting down.
AAATTTAACGAATCTGCCATCGACCTATGATATAGCATTATTATACTAAAAATAAAGATTTTTTTCTCAAAATTTAAAACATGCGAATGCTAGATATAAAAACAATCTATCGAAATCCATTTATAATTTTTTTCTGGAAAAGCATCAATACGTCTAAAATCTGATTCAAAAAGGACATATTTCTGGTTTTCTCTGGTAATACCCTCTATGTTTCGCTCATATTGTCTTCATTTAATTAAATATTATAATTTGAGATTTTACGCATAAAGTTAAAAATCAAATATAAATGTAAAATACTAGCTTTGGATTTATCTGCTGACATGTTTCAAAGAAAAAACATTATTTTATGCGAAGTGCAGTTGTAATATTCTAGTTGCATACTTTTTATGTACCGCCAGAATCAAAGATAAACCATTTTAATGTTTGAGTGTAGTTTTAATCCACCGCACACATATTTTATTTAAACCTGTTTTGTTTTCAGAATGTAAGATTCCAGTTGTGGATTTATCTGCTGACATATTTCGAAGGAATTTTCTTTGAAGTGCAGTATAAAAATTCTATTTGTAGACTATTTCTGTACTGCCAGAATTTTTAACATTTCCATGTTCTGAGGGAAGTTTTAAGTCATCGCGTATAGATTTAATTTAAACCAGTTTTGTGTTCACAAAATGACATAAATTTTAAAAAAACAAGTTTCCGATTCATCGTGAACCGTGTGAAGCTTTGCATTGAGTTGCATGCCATGTGCTGCAAAATTCTGAGAAATTGACTCTCTGTATGTACCTATTTACATGGATACCATTCTCGATTTCCGAGAGCAGTTATAAATTTGTAGTAGAAATCGTAATTAAAAAAATGGATATCGATATTGCACCCCCCCCCCACCCCTCCACCAAGCCTTGAAATCTATGAATGAATACCTAAAGTAGCGGGGCGGCGAAATTTTCCTCTGCCTCGGGCGGTTAACACCCACGCTATGCCACTGCACCTTGCCTATAAATAAATAGAGTTTCTGGAAGGTGTTTTATTAAAGTTGTTTATAATAGTTACAGCCGGAACAAGATACTGATGTTTTTCTATCATGCGCAAGATTGTGGCGTAAATACCATGTACCAGTAGTGACCATGAGTATCAGCATTAGGTACGAGAATGAGGTTTTTCTAAAGTATGGGTGCGTAAGTGTTTTGTTAAAGATGATTTTGTTGAGCAGGAGTAGTCGCAATGGGGACATGAATGAGGTTTTTCTCCAGTATGGGTGCGTAAGTGCACTATTAACGCTGACTTATTTGAGCAGATGTAGTTACAACGGGAACAAGAATGAGGTTTTTCTCCAGTATGGGAGCGTAAGTGCCTTGTTAAAGATGATTTGTTGGAGCAGGAGTAGTTGCATTGGGGACACGAAAAAGGTTTTTCTCCAGTATGGGTGCGGAAGTGCAATGGTAAATCTGACTTACGTGCACAGGAGAAGTTGCAAAGGGAACATGAATGAGGTTTATCTCCAGTATGGGTAAAAATGTGACTTTTTAGATTTTCCTTTCGAGAACATGAATAGCTGCAGTAGGAACATGCATAAGGTTTTTCTCCAGTATGGGTATGCAAGTGCCTTATTAAAGCTGACTTCTTTGAGTACGAGTAGTTACAATGGAAACATAAATGAGGTTTTTCTCCAAGATCCGTCTTCAGGTCCGTTATCATGTCTGAAAATAATGGTGGATAAAGCTCAATAAGTAGGTTTCATTAAAGAAACATAAAAATTATTACAACCAATTTAGACAAATAAAAATCGATTTTACCAGAATTCCTTTCAGAATATTTTAAGAATTCCTTTTTTACATCTGGCAGGTCTATGTCTATTTCCGTATAAGGACTTCTCTCTCCATCTTCTTCAAGGGGTCCTGGTTCTGCCTTGATGGGGACAGTCTTCACATTAATGCTACCTGGAAAAACAAAACAATAATACAATGAATTGGTATTTGTGCTATGGCAATGAATTGTTCCTTGGTCCCCTCCAACCTCTCGACCTCTCTCTTCCCCGGACTACAGTTCGCACTCGATCGCAGTGGAATGCAGTCACGCAGTGCATTCGGAAACCTGCACAGAAAACCTGATTCGTAGTGAACTCACAGAGTGGAAAATACCGCAGAGAAGCCGTCTTATTAGTACACCTACACCTACTCGTTTTCATGAGTACGTTCTCCTTACATTCTTTTTTTTTTGTCAATGTAACGACCTCAAGAAACACAGAAGATCTGACATATTTGCAAAAAGACCTATCATCACTACACGAGTGGTGCACACTAAATGATTTGTATTTTAATAAAAACAAATGTGCTGTAATTTCCTTCACAAAGAACAGAAATAAATTTTCCTACACATATCACATTAACAATGTCGCTTTATTAAACATAACTTCAATTAAAGACTTAGGCGTTATATTTGACTCATCACTTAGCTTCAATAAACATGTAGATACAATTTCAAAAAGTGCGTCACAAATATTAGAATTAACGCTTAGAATGACAAATTGCTTTAAAAGTGCAGAATTAACTTTAACATTATATAAATCAATTGTGCGAAGTATTCTCGAATACGGATCCACTATTTGGTCTCCCAATTATGAGATTCATAATTATAGAATCGAATCCATACAAAGAAAATTAACCCGTGTTATTGCTTATCGCGAAGGTATATCTGATCAATTTGGAACGTATAAAGACCGAATTCTACACTATAAACTACACTCTCTGACAGGAAGACGGAAACTTTATGATTTATTGCTTCTGCACAAAATTATATGCATCAGTTGATACACCAAACATTTTATCCCAAATTAACATAAACACACCGTCAAGAAATTCAACAAGGAGGATGCAAGATATTTTCTGTATATCTACCTACCACACAAAAACGGGATATTTCTCCCCTTTAATAATAATAATATTTGGATGATTTATATAGCGCCGTTTTTGTGAAAAATCACCTCAAGGGCGCGAATATTACCACGAACATTAAGACATTATAAAACTATACACTGCTCTAATATTGAAATTGACATTTTTAATAACCCATTCAATCACTTCAAAAAATATATTCTTGTTCGTCATTCACTTTTGCATATTTACGAGTAGCTAATTATTACTGATATTATTTTTGTTATAATTTTTGTAATTTAAATCATCCATATATATAAATTTTCGGGCATAATGCCTGTTTTATGTACTTAAATAAAAATAAATAAATAAATAAATATTTGTAAAAAGCGATAACTTTCTGACTCGCCATAATTTGCAATAAAAATGTATAAATTGTTATAGACCAATTTATTTTTATTTTATTCACAATCTACCGGTTTCGGAAGCACCCTTCCTTCGTCGGGAGAATATTAGAACTAGAATATCAGAAGGAAGGGTGCCTTCGAAACCGGTAGAGTGTGAATAAAAAAAAATTAAAGTGGTCGATAACGAATTTATATGATTTTATTTAACAGAAGATTTTAACCATTAATTAAAACCTCGCCGAAACAACTTGTGTCGATATTTATGTTTCTTGGCACTCTTCGTATTATTTGTCATTAGATAGAGTTTTTATATAATTTTCTTTTTTTATTTGTTTGTTTATATAATTTAGTATTTTTATTGTTTTTTCAGACTTGCGAGTACATATGTCCCCTTGCAAGTACATATGCGATCATCTGTAAAACAAAGTATAAATTAATATGTCCGCATTGCGGTCGTTTTAGCAAAAGCTTTCAATTCTTGAGAATCTTTAGGTGGAATTTATAGATACTTATCTATCTTATTTATCTCTAAGTAAACATGTTACTTTTTTTGTAAAAGCTCCACACAGGAGGCCCCGAGGGACACAATTTCTTTTGGGGCCTATATCACATTTTGGAAAGCCGTGTGGAGGATCTTTTTAGGTAAAGGAAGGAGAGGGAGTTTTGGGAAAGAAAAAGTATGAGGGCTGGATTGGAATGTGGTTAGTGTGTCTTAGAGTGACGGGCGTATTAATCCATTCCTTCCACAGCCGTGCGAGAGAGTTCGGCTGGAGAAATCAAAAGATCTCCCTCAACCAGTCTAACCCAATCTGACCGGCATGCATTAGGTGGACAAACGCAACCGCCAAGACCTAGAAAAACCTTACCCCATGAACACGGGCAACCCTGTTAAGATACCAAACGTAGCGATCTCTCTGGAGTAACCAATGGAATCTTTAACTTAATCCAAAAGAATTTTTGAGTGAAGAAAGAGAGATGATAACCAAATTTTATTACTATTCGTGATAAAATATGGTGAGGTAACAGCTTTAATAATTATGAAGAGTTTGAGGCCATAACAAGTTATGCGTTGTCTTAGTTCATTAATAGCAAAATTTGGGAGAGTAAAAGAACAGAAGAACAATATGAGAAGAGATAGAAAACAAACAGCTGTCCTGACTGCGTCCATCTGAAACACCTCTGTGATATACGCAATGCAACTTACTAGTTGGCTGAACACTCTCAGCATTTTGCAAACTTTCCTCCTTCACATCCGTGAGGTGGATTTCTACACCAGTGTACGCCATTTCAACTGAGCCTTCTTCTTGCGCCCATGGCTCAGTCTTGATGGAAACACTCTCTGGGTTGGGAAGATCCATGGCACTGCTGTGATGGCGTCCAGTTATGTGATGGTAATTAGTTCCAGCTAAAAAATAATAATAATGCCTGTAACAAAACCTTTCTATTCAAATATCATGTTTACTTGAATAATAAAACAACTAAAAATATTGTGTGTACGGATTTTAAAACCCATTTTATAAAGTACACAAAAAGGTAATTATTCAACTCTACAAATAAATTTAATAAAACTTCTTTCACCGAAATGAATACAGTCCTGTCAATGAAATTAATTATCTTGCAATTTCTATTTTATTCCAAACTAAATTTTCTTTCACACTTCAACGCAATAACAAGTACAGGCTTATAGATGCTTGTTTGCACCCAACTTAATTCCAGTTATTTAAGGAACATATCAACATTAGACTCTTCGTACTCTTATGTATTTCAAAGTCAAGTTCAATACAATTATTTTATTTAGTTCCCGAATCTAAAATTCTCTCTGATTCCAGCGAAAGAGTAAAAATAAAAATAAAATCATTAAAAAATTCAAAGCTGTATTAACGTTAAATCGGGTCTCCCAATTGAAATAGTAAATAAAAATTACTTGATAAGAAAACTGAAATCATTAAAACTCTCATAAAAACTAAGTTCTGACTTTTACGACTATAAAATTGTTTATGACATTATGAACAACGCTGATTGACTTCCAAATTGCTTTAAAAATACTAACGAAAACAGCCTTATCCAAAATTATATTTAATTGTAATGATAATATCAGAATTGAGTACTTTTGCTACTTGCTTGAATCCAGAGAGCATGCAGATGGTAATACTTTCCGAAAAATAGCAAATGTGTTCAACTGTACAAAGTGTAGGTACAATAACTTAGTATCATCCCGAAAAAATACCACAATTCATAAATAAAATGTTGCTTCAAATCGACCAGAAGTTAAAATAAAACTAAACCTTGGCGCTATAAGCGCCCTTGAGGTGTTTACGAAAACAGCTCTACAGAAATTCCCAATTTATTCTGCAATAAACTGACACCTGCATCAATGAAACGAAAAAAGAAAGACCGCTTAGTAAAGACTGGAAACAAACAAGGCTTGGCTTCACAAATGGTATCCACAGAAACTTTTGTTAAAATAAGTCATTCTCGTGTATTTTAGACGCACTGGGTTCAGAACTGTCAATTTGACGTTGTGTAGTTTTGTATGGGCTGAAACAGTTATCTGATATATGAAGTAGGTATAAAGGTAATAGTAACATTGAACATATATAATTAAAGTAACAATATAGGTTTATGAATTTAAGGGCGAAAAATAAAACGCACTTATTGACGTCTATTGATTTCAAGCGGAAATAAAATACAAAAGATGTTGTAATAAAGAAATTTACTAAAAAGGAATCGAGTTAAATATTTCTCTCAAGGTCAAGACTAAAAAAACTAACTAATCGCTTGGTTTTAATGTTTGACAGCGGCCGTAAATTCACAATGGATAAACTCATGCACCTAAACTCGTATGTAACCTGTTAGCCTGGTTGGTGTTGGTTAACTCAATGTGTTATAATGCCAACACTATAAATACTGATCAATTAAGTGTAAAGCGATATATTTTTACAATAAAAAGCATCAATAAGGAGTTTAGGAGTTAAGTAGTCAATTAAACAAGAACCTACTCACTAGAAGGTGAAGTGCCGCGGTCGTTGAAGAAACGTCACCAGAGAGTAGATGCACTTGAATTATAAAAACTTTGATAAAAGGGACTGGTTATTTAAACAATTTTAAATGGAAACTTATAGGATGTTACTATTACAAAGGCGGAGCAACAATGACTGCATTGTGTGCACACTCACAATATTGGAATGCGGTTTGGAGTTTATATTCAGTGTTGCCGTTGCGAAAATTATTAATTCAATAATGGATGTATGCGTATAGCTATAGCTCCATGCCATTTGATAGCTGGTAATAATCCCTTGTTTGCCGCTCATGCACCGGTGTGTCATGAGATTTTACACGCGATTTTGACCCTTATGTATAAATAAAGTGTATGAAGAACACGGTCAGAATCGCTTGCTCTATTATCGCCCTTTACCATAGCGAAACCTGCAATGCGCCTAGTCACTCCAAATAATTTATATTAATAATTTACCGGAGCGCGCAACATTCGAATTTTGACAGTTGAAAAACACTGTTGCGTTTTTTTTCGTTTTAATACGAAAAATCGAATTTTTGGCATTTAGTCAGTTTTATTTTTAGTTTTTTGTCCTCTTTTGAGTTCGTTTATTGCTGACCAAGTCCAGTAAGTGTTATTTTATTTTTGTTTTATATCCTTTTGCCCCAATGGCCTTTGCCATGGGGAAGAAACCTCCTGATCCCGCTCCCCCTGACCCTTCAAATTTTGACATTGGTAGTGAGGTAGAAATAACAGACCTTCAAGTTCCATCCTCTACTCCAAAAAAGAGGAAAGTTTGCGACCTTCCAAAAACTGATTCTTCGCAGGTCTCAGTTCCTGTAGCTTCTCCTCTTTCTTTGTATCCGACTTCAGCAAAAGCTCCCTTCATAGTTTATGTTCAAAACAACTCTCCTGGCCACTCTTTACATAATTATTATTTTTTTTTTTTTTTAAATTATTTATTAACCAAGAATAACATTTCAATATATACAATATACCTACATATACATATATATATAAAAAAAATTGGTATATACCGCCTCACTAGGCTGAGCCTGTTCTGAGGTGGCAGGAATTTGTTCTCGTTCTCAGGAATTTTGATATCTTAATCTTGGAAGATAAAAAATATAATTTTAATTTAAATAGATAAATGGAATTAAAGAAAAAAATATAAAGAAATGAAAAAAAGATATGAGATAAATAGATGAAAATAGTTAAGGAGAAAAGAGAAAAAATACAGGCGTTGAGTGTGTTGTTTGATCAAGTTATCTGCACGCAGTATGCAATACCCTTGTTTACTACCCACGTATGAATTTTGCGTTTTAGATTTTTTGTCACTAGAATATCTTTTATATCTTTTTCAATCAAATTAAAACATTTTGGAGCCAAATTGTGATAATGTCTTTGTCCAAATGTAGTATTTGTCTTCGGAGTCATGTGTTGATGTCTATGTCTTGTGTCGTAATTGTGTTGTGCAGTATGATGGTTTAGTTTGTCTTTTTGGTAATGTATAGATATAATTTTGATGTACAGTTGGTGTATGTTCAATACAGCAAAGTCTTTAAATAACTGTATTGTCGAGAATCTAAAAGGTTTTTTAGTAATAACTTTAATTAAGGCCTTTTGCGCTTTGTCGAGAGGGTCCATATTAGTCTTCGCAGCACCACCCCAACCAATCATACCGTGGGTGATAATTGATTGTCCTAATGCATAGTATATAGTTTTTAAAGTCTTCACTGGCATTATGTTTCGAATGTTCTTAAAAAAATATATAAGTTTCCTTACTTTACCCGCTGTTTTATTTATTTGTTCTGTCCATCTAAAATAGTTGTCAATGTAAATGCCTAAATATTTGATTATCTGAGTCCGTGTTAGCGGGTTGCACAGGCAGTTTTTTTTAGATGTGCAGTCGTGTATAGTTAGGTTTTCATTGAGTCTTGGTTGTCGTCTGGGATCTATACTAAATGTCATGTATTTTGTTTTGTCTATATTTAGTGTTAGCAGGTTATTGTCGAGCCAATTTTTAATCCGGTTGATTCCTTCGGCAGCTTTTTTGTATACATTTGTCCAGGAATCAGAAGCGAAAATGAGAACAGTGTCATCCGCAAAGCAGATAACGTCTCCGCTAATATCTAACTGACACAGGCAATTGATGTAAAGTAAAAATAGTATGGGTCCTAATGTACTTCCTTGGGGAACACCGTAAGTTATGTATCTGTTTTGGCTTGTTACGTTGCCTAAATTTAGTGCGTGGCTGCGATCAGTTATATATGATTTGAACCAGTTATATGCAGAGTTTTTAATACCTATGTTATATAATTTTTTAAGGAGAATTTTATGGGACACTGCATCAAAAGCTTTACTTAGATCTAGAAAAACCGCAATACAGCTTTTTTTTTGGTCAACATTTTTTATAATGGTTTCTGTCACTTTTAATATTGCATTCTGTACTCCCATATTCTTTCGAAAACCGTACTGATTTTCTGATAGAATCTTATGGTTGTCTAGATAGTCTACCAGTTGGATTTTCACAAGATTTTCGAGTACTTTTGTGAGAACATTTAAAAGTGATATTGGCCTATAATTGGAGGGATTATTTTTATCTCCGGATTTGTACATTGGTACTATGTTTGCACTTTTAAAATGGCTGAGGAATATACCGCTAGTAATACTCAGATTACAGATGTAGGTGAAGGGTAGGGCTATTTGGTGTTTTATTTCTTTTATTAGTTTAGTGTCAAGTTTGTCAGGTCCAGTCGCACAGTCGTTTCTCAGTTTATTTATGTGATGCATTATGTCTTTGGTTTGGAAAGTTTTTACTCTAAATGTATTGTTATCTTGTGCATTAGTGATAAATTTATTAGCAAGTGTATCTTCGTCAGTGTTCGTTTTCTTTAGTAGTGTTTGGGCTAATGTTTGACCAATTTCTGCAAAGTAATTATTTAATGTGTTGGCAATATCAGTCTGATCAGTTATTACTGTATCATTAACATCTATTTGTTGGAATTGTGCTGCTGGTTTTCTATTTACATTATTTATTTCCTTTACTGCGTTCCATAATACTTTCGGTTCATCTTTGTTTTCTTCAATTTTTCTTTTATAATATTCTTCTTTTGTCTGTTTCACTATTGATCGGCAGATATTTCTATATTTTTTGTAATAGTTTTGAAGCCTTATATTATTCGGTGAGTTTGAAGACTGTTTGTGAAGTTTGTCACGCTTATGTAAGCATTTAACCAGGTTGTCATTAATCCAAGGTTTAATTTTTCTATTTTTGTGCACCAATTTTCGTAAGGTTGTGTATTTTGTCACAGTTGTATTTATTTTTTCAGTAAAATTCATCATTGCAGTGTTAACATCTGTTTCATTTAAAATATTAGCCCAGGATATGGATTCAAGAGATGATCTAATAGCGTCATAATCTGTGTATTTTATTTGCATTTTCTTTTGTTGATTGTCTTTCTTCGCGTCATTTTTCTTGGAAAACGCGAGCATTGTAGCAAAGTGGTCAGTTACTGTCGTATTTATTATGGTTGCAGAGATATTAGATTTTGTCCTGACATAAATATGATCTATACAGGTTTGAGATATAGGTGTCACTCTTGTAGGTAAGTTGACGGCGGATCGAAGACCATAACTTGCAAGAAGACATTCATAGTCGTCAGCTTGGTGGTGCCTATCTCCAATTATATTGATATTGAGGTCTCCAGCTATGATACAGTTCGTGAATTTATTAAGCCTCTGAAGATTTTCGTTCAACATCCCCTTGAATTTGGTGAATTCATTGGAAAAAAACCACTTGGCATTTCCCCAGGTGGTATCCGATCAGAGGGCAGATTTCGCATTTGTGTTGAGTTCACATCCGCGTTGAATGCCAATAAATTCATAAATTCCATCGACTCCCTCTCTGCAAAAAAATTTAAAGCCTATATCCCTTCTTTCAATATCTCTCGCTTGGGTCTCGTTAGAGGTATTCCTGTAGACCTATCCGAAGAAGAGCTTATCTCGGAACTCATTATTCCAGCATCTTCGGGAAAAGTTATTAAGACTAGGCGTCTTAATTTCAAAGATCGATCATCTGAGTCTGTAGTTTGGAAACCCTCTCAAACTGTAGTTCTGACATTTGAAGGACAGTCCCTTCCCTCTCACGTTTATTTATTTCACAACTCTCTCCCGGTGGAAATTTATTCGTACCCAACAATCCAATGCTTTAATTGTTGTCGGTTTGGTCATTCTAAGCAATCATGCCGCTCCTCTCCCCGCTGCTTTAAATGCGCAGAAAATCATTTAGCAGACTAATGCTCCTCCCCTTCCAATTCCCCCACTTGCGTCAATTGTTCAGGCTCGCACACAGCCACTCATCCATCCTGCCCCGAACTTTCTCGCCAAAAAAACATAAAAAGTTATATGGCCTCCAATAGCGTTTCATACTTCTATGCCTCCAAATTAATAGCTCCTTCTAAAAAATCTTTTGCTGAAGTTGCCTCTCAACCCCAAATTAGTGCTCCTTCAAACTTGTCTTACAAGAAAACTGTAATGACAAAACAAGCTTCTCGTCCAATTAAAACCCCTGGATATGATCAATTTGGCCATAACTCCCAGCTGTTGTTCCCAAATGGTAACATCAGCTCTCTTTTTCCTCAAAACCCTGTCTTTTCTTACTCAAATTCAACTAACAGCAGTGCTTTCAATCCTGATCTAAATGCAAATTCCATAAACAACAATACTTCTAATGACAATTCTTCTTTTATTCAAACTCTTCTCATGCTACTTATCTCTGTTATTAACAATAATAATTCTCTACCGTCCAACGCTGCCTCGTTACTCTCCTCTTTATATTCTCTTCTTCCCAATGGCTGCCCCAACAGCAGCAATTCTGCAGTGGAATTGTAGAAGCGCCACCTCCAATAAAGATGACCTCGTCCGCCTTCTACATTTACACTCCATATCGATTGCTGCCGTCTCTGAGACTTGGTTCAAGCCATCTCAACTCTTCAAGGTGAGTGACTATCAATGTCTGCGGGACGACCGCATTGATGGGAAGGGTGGTGCAGCCCTTTTCATCAAAAACTCTCTCCCCTTCTCCCCTATTTCCATTAAACCCCCAAATTCATCCTTCCAATTAGTGGCAGCCACTGTCTCCAATATTACATTTGTATCTCTCTATATTCCTCCTTCTACCCCATTTGACCTTCCACTGTGGGTTCACATGCTTAGCAAAATTTCTTCTCCCTTGGTCATTTTGGGTGATTTCAATGCCCACTCCCCACTCTGGGGTTCTTCTTCCTCGGATCCCTCAGGTATCAAATTAATTGAACTTTTGGACTCCTTGAACATATGTCTCCTAAATGACGGATCCTCAACAAGGTTTAGTCACCCTGGACAGAATCCTAGTGCGGTGGACATATCCCTCTGTTCCCCGAGTATCTATCCTCTAATCTCCTGGCGAATTTCTTCAGATCCCTGCGGCAGTGACCACTATCCCATTATTTTGAATTTGGCTCAACGGTTGGATACCAATCACTTTAAAAGTAAGCCCAAATTTATTACAAAAAAAGCGGATTGGTCCCGTTTCAGAGACTCTATCCAGGATCTTTCCCTCTCCCTGCCTTCCCCTTCTTCTGATAATTGCACCTCCTCTTATAAATCTTGGACTGATTCCATTCTAAAATCGGCTGACAAGTCTATCCCCAAATCATCTCCTGTAGGCTCGAAGGCTCGCCCTCCCCCTTGGTGGGATGAGGAATGCCTTAGAGTGCTGAAGGAGAGGAAAGCGGCCAATAAGACATACTGCCAACAGATGACTATGAATAATTACATCTCAGCCAAGAATGCCCAAGCTGTTGCTAAACGCACATTCCGTTTCAAAAAAAAAAACAGCTGGCGTAATTTCTGTACCAATATATCCCCTGCTACACCAGCAGGGGAGGTTTGGTCCATGATTCGCAGGTTTAGATCTTCCTTTTCCCTGCCAAAGCCATCTCGTAATTCTGCTATTTGGATTGATGACTTTGTTAATAAAATAGCTCCCCCTTATGTCCCTAATTTTGATGAACTTCCTTCTTTGCCTTTCACTTTAAAATCTTCTTCATGGTTAGATGCTCCATTTTCCTTTGATGAGTTAAAAAGAGCCATTGAAATCCTCAATGACTCAGCTCCGGGCAAGGATAAAATCCTGAATATATTCATCCGTCATTCTGATGACAATTCTCTTACCTACTTTCTCTCTCTCATCAATGTCTTTCTGGATTCTGGCATTATTCCCCCAGACTGGAAAATTCAAAATATCATTCCCATTTTCAAAAGTGGCAAAGATCCAAGCATAGGTTCGAGCTACAGACCTATCGCCCTCTCTTCTACTCTTTGCAAAGTATCTGAAAGAATGATTAAGAATAGATTGGACTGGTTCGTAGAAAAAAATCAAATTCTTTCCCCTTCCCAGTTTGGATTTAGAAAGGGTAAAAGTACCCTTGACAACCTTTCCTCTCTTGTTACAGATATCAAATTAGCATTATCTAAAAATGAATATTGCATTGCAGTGTTCTAGACATCTGTGGAGCATATGACAATGTTCATATTCCCATCCTGAAAGAAAAGTTACTGGCAATAGGTATTCCGCCCAAATTAGTAAAATTCATTGTCAATTTGCTCTCCCAGAGAACTATTTTTGTAGATGGGTCTGAATCCCCTCCCCACATTAGACACATTTTCAAAGGTCTCCCGCAAGGGTCAGTCTTAAGCCCGATTCTGTACAATATTTACACATATGATCTAGAAAAATCTATTCAATTCTTGTGCAACATACTCCAATATGCCGATGACTTGACTTTCTACAAAATATCCCGTAATATTTTTATCGCAGCATCAGCAATCAACAATGCTCTTAGAAAACTTTTGGCGTGGTTAAATATTAATGGCCTTGAACTTTCCCCCTCCAAAAGCAAAGTTGTCATCTTCACTCGTCGTCGAAAGCTCCCAGAAATTCAGGTGAGATTTGGCGATGAAATCATCCCTATCTCTAAAGAAGTTAAGTTCCTGGGAATGTTTTTAGACTCAAAGCTTACTTGGAATTCTCACATAAATTATGTCATCATGAAATGCGAAAGCAACATCAATCCCCTTAGATTTCTGTCCGGAGTGTGGTGGGGATCACACCCATCATCTTTAAAACTTCTGTACAATGCTCTCATCCGAAGCCATCTTGATTACGGATCTTGTCTGTTTGATCCAATGTCCACTTCAAATTCGCTTAAATTAGATAAAATTCAGTCTAAATCTCTTCGCCTTATCTTAGGAGCCATGAAATCTTCCCCAATCAACGCAATGCAAGTTGAATGCTGCGAACCTCCCTTTAATATAAGAAGGCGATGCCTAGCAGAAAAATATATTTTCAAAACATGCTCAATAACTTCTCATCCCCTGATTCCCAAACTTCAATTGTTAAAGTATGAGATTAATTTGAATCCATTTTGGAAAAAACATTCCCCTCCCCTTTTCTATAATTGCTTCAACACTTTCCTGGATGTTTCCACAAACTCCTATCGCAATGAATCTCTCCCCTTATACTCTTATCCCTATAAAAGTCTTACTTTCTATCCAAAGGTGCACCAATTTATAGGAATATGTAAAAAAAATATTAAAAACTCAGTTCAATCCAATAATGCAGAATTCAACAAAATTATTGAAAATAACTGGCCAAATTATATAAAAATTTTCACAGATGGTTCCAAACTCAGTTCGGACTCCCATTGTGGGGCCAGTGTCTATGCTCCTCACAGGAAATTGTGTTTCCCACACAGACTTCCCAAAGAATGTTCCATTTTCTCTGCTGAATGCATAGCTATCATAGAAGCTTTACATCTCATCAAATCTCTCAACATTAGAAATGCCCTCATCCTTTCAGACTCACTTAGCTCATTACAAAAAATAAGCGCATCCCCTCTCAATTCCATTAGTGACTCTCTTACCTGCTCTATCAGAGACCTCCTGCATTCCTTGTCGCTGGCTCACGTGTCAGTGGTCTTGGCCTGGATCCCAGGACACCTTGGTTTTGTTGGAAATGAAATGGCTGATTCTATTGCTAAGGAATCCACTGTTCATGGTCCATTAAATAGCATTCCTATTCCTGTTAGAGACTATTTTCCTATTTTAAAAAATAAGTTACAACGCCAATGGTCCTCTGAATGGAAATCATCCTCTCTGTTAAAAGGTCACCAGTACTCTTTAATTCAACCTTCTATTCCTGTCAAGCCCTGGTTTCACAAATACACTTCCATGCCTAAAAAATACATCTCTTCCATTATTCGAATGCGTTTTGGTCATACTTGTTGTCTAAGCCATCTCGCCAGATTCCACATAGTCAATTCGCCTTATTGTGATTGTGGTTCAGAGGATACTTTAGACCATAATTTTTTTGAGTGTCCTATCAATGACCAATTTCCAAACTTCATACCTGAATTGTTAAAACTTAAAATTGAATTCCCTACCAGTGTACCCTGCCTTCTTAGTCTCAACTCTCCTGAAATTCACTATTTGTTAGCAAAATTTATTTACAAAAATGGCCTCAACATTTAAGCATCTATCAGATTTCTCTCTCTTCCATACGTATACATTTGTTTCTAGCTGTGTTATTATGTACAGTTGTACAGGTTCCTTTTTTTGGGAATCTGTACATCTTCCTACTCTACATTTTTGTAATGACTATTAATACCAACTCTGTATGAAAATGGAAGTATGGAATATGTACAGGTTACTATTTTTGGGAACCTGTACATCTTCCTACTCTTCAATTTTGTAATTATTATTAATGCCAACTCTGTGTGTTACTCTGTGTGTACAGTTGTATAGGTTCCTATTTTTGGGAACCTGTACATCTTCCTACTCCACAATTTTGTAATTACTACTAATACCAACTCTGTATGTTAGTACAACTTGTATAATCTTATGAATATTTGTCTTGGCCCATTGTCTATAAGTATTTGCTAATATAATTTATCTATTCCATGTAAAAAACTGAAATAGTAACTAATTTAAAAAAAAATATGAAAATGTAACTAATTTTAAAAAACTGATAATGTACCTAATTTTAAAAAATCTGAAAATGTAAATAATTTTAAAAAATTGATAATGTAACTAATTTACAAAAAAACTGGAAATGTAAATAATTTTAAAAATATGTAACTTACTTTAATAAATGGCCAAGATCACCCTTAATGGGTGAAAGCCAAATAAACAATTTAAATAAAAATAAATACCGGAGCGCGGGAATGTGCGCAGTTCTTGCGCATGCGCGGGAAAAATATCTTTATCTACGATTTTGACCCTTCTATGTACAAAATTTGCAAGGGACAGTGTCAGAATTAGTCCTGGGTCGATCGATCGTTTTACACGACCCGGGTCACTCACGACCCACTAGCGTCACGAGCGGGTCGCGAAGACCCGCTCTTTTCGCGACATAAAATACGAAACTCGATTACTCATCACCCAGTTACTTTCTAAGGGTGCGCCGCGCGGTAGACGGTCGCCGCCCAGACCGGTCAAGTCATACGCGACACAAAACCCAGGTTATAATTGTGTGAACGTTCTCTCACTGCTCACACCTGTAACTAGTAATGTCATGTCCCAGAAATTAATTTTAAAAAAGACATGCTTGAGGGGTAAAAAAACAATGTTTTATCATGTTTTGGAGGATATAAAAACCTTGGAAAAAACGTGTTGTTCTGAAGCTTTTATTGAGAATTTAAATAAGTAAATTAGCTGTAAGCTAATGCTTTATTATAATTTATTTTTATGAAAGTCAGACGTTTTACACTTTTACCAGTTTATAGTTTCTATTACAATGCACAATTACATTCACACTCACATGAAAAATGAAAAGTTTTTATGAAAACAACACTTACAAAATGTGAAAAGAAATGCACTTCACCCGTCGATTAACAATACCAAGATACGCTCTAATTTAAAACGACGCTGTGTCTAGTCGAATATTTAAAAACTGAATCTACCTAACAATCCCGCGATGACGTGACACACGGGCAGGAAGCAGGATACTGTCACGCACGTGTGTGCGTTGATCGGCAATCGGCGATCGAATGCATATTGAATGTGTCGCAGTTTGCGGGTTCCGGAGCTGACACGTCTCACCCCACCCGCACCCGGCACCCGGCGATCGGTCCGTGAGTCACGGGGTGCAGGAATGAGTGCGCGCGTTGTTCTTGTTGTTCGCGAGTTGCGGATCGTGAGACCCGGGTGCTGACGAATAAATAACCCGCTCGCTCTTTGGTGGCTCGTGAGAGGGTTTCGACGATCAGGTCTTTCACGATCGACCCAGGACTAGTCAGAATCGCTGGTCATTTCTTCCGTCGGGTGCCGCGTCGTAATTGGTGGTGCTTTTTGCTGGCCTACCCTGGCAAACAAGATTAAATCAGCAATGATACACCGATTGTGCTCATCGCTATTTTGAAAATATCAATGTGTTTTGTAATTAGTTTAGGATTAGTTTTAGTATTGCTTAAGAAATACATTGGTTTTAAACGTGGTTAAATCAGTTTTCAGAGTGATTTTTGATTTATTTATTACTATAAGTTATTTCGTAGCTACCTTCAATATTAAGTTACATCAACAGTGAACAGTGTAGTTCACTAAGTAAATCTAGGTAACTACTTAGAAAATAAATCTTTAAATGTTTCTAGTCTATGAATAAATTATTGTCTGTGCATAACCTTACTATTAACCGACGAATCTTATCGTTCTGTTTCCAAACTCTTTTTCTTCATTGTAATATCCCTTACACTCTTCAACCCACGGAGTTAAAACAATCTACACGCCGCTTGTGATAGCTATTGGTAAGTTCTAATTAAGTATGACATTTTCTTCCCGAGTATTATTTGAGCTATTCATATTGCCTACAACTCCGGCTAAAGTTCGGTGTTTGGGCTAAATTCCCAAAAAATAAAACTAGTTATTTTTATTCTAATTTGGGGTCGGGGAATCCGAATCTGAAAGAATTAGGCGGCGGCAAGCAATATTAACTGAATTACAGGACTTTAAAAAATTTTATACACATACAGGAAAATAGCCATTCTGGAAGCATTTTGATTCCTAGACAATCAAACTAGTTATTTTTATACTAACTATGGGCCGGGGAATCCGAATCTGAAAGAATAAGTCGGCGGCAAGCAATATTAACTGAATTAAACGACTTTAAAATTTTCTATACACACACACATGAAAATAATCATTTCGGAAGTATTTTGACACACGTAGTACAAAGATCATAGAAAAACAAGATAACATAGATGTTTTTACCACACAAAATTAAGTGTTGCCATTAAGCAGTAATATTAATAACGTAAAATAACATGTTTATATTTTAAGTACTTATTTTTTATAAATTTTACTCACTTTTGTATCACAAACCATGTTAAATAAACCCGGCGTAGCTGCTAAACTACTTGAAAACAGGGATGTTTTTTTGCCGTGACGCGAGCAGGCGGTATAAAGGGGCTCAAACCATGTTACACAAACCTAGCGTAGCCGTTAAACTACTCGAAAACAGGGATGTTTTTTTGCCGTGACGCGAGCAGGTGGTATAAAGGAGCACAAACCATGTTACATAAACCTAGCGTAGCCGCTAAACTACTCGAAAACAGGGACGTTTTTGTGCCGTGACGCGAGCAGGCGGTATAAAGGGGCACAAACCGTGTTACACAAACCTAGCGTAGCCGCTAAACTACTCGTAAACAGGGATGTTTTTTTGCCGTGACGCGAGCAGGCGGTATAAAGGGGCACAAACCATGTTACACAAACCTAGCGTAGCCGCTAAACTACTTGAAAACAGGGATGTTTTTTTGCCGTGACGCGAGCAGGCGGTATAAAGGGGCACAAACCATATTACACAAACCTAGCGTTAGGTTAGGTTAGGTTAGGGACGCGAGCAGGCGGTATAAAGGGGCTGGAGTTTTACCGCTTAGCTGGACTCTTATATGATCCGCGTATCCGACAGGAACCCTTCGAGACAAGCGAATTTGACAAGGATACGACGGACGAAGGAGACTTGGTCGATTTATAAGGTATGTTTTTCTGCTGTTATCTATTTTCATATTGATATAGGGATAAATATTTTTGAGAGCTGGTAACACTGCCGGCACATGTTTTTGTATATTTCTTGTTTTTCTATGATCTTTGTACTACGTGTGTCAAAATACTTCCGAAATGATTATTTTCATGTGTGTGTGTATAGAAAATTTTAAAGTCGTTTAATTCAGTTAATATTGCTTGCCGCCGCCTAATTCTTTCAGATTCGGATTCCCCGGCCCATAGTTAGTATAAAAATAACTAGTTTGATTTTCTAGGAATCAAAATGCGCCCAAAATGGCTATTTTCCTGTATGTGTATAAAATTTTTTAAAGTCCTGTAATTCAGTTAATATTGCTTGCCGCCGCCTAATTCTTTCAGATTCGGATTCCCAGACCCCAAATTAGTATAAAAATAACTAGTTTTATTTTTTAGGAATTTAGCCCAAACACCGAATTTATTCCCACCCTTCAACCCACGGAGTTAAAACAATCTACATGCCGCTTGTGATAGCTATTGGTAAGTTCTAATTATGACATTTTCTTCCCGAGTATTATTTGAGCTATTCATATTGCCTACAACTCCACTGCCATTACTCCAAATCGAACTGAGCGACCGTTGCGCTACATTTTAGATAAATCATGCTCTAAAAATGCACACCTTCGTGATGTCCAACGTGACCTACACACCAATAATTTCCAATAATAAAATCAGCTAACCGAGGAACGTCAATGTCAATATGACTTTAAGATAAAGAAGTACATTTTCATTGTACGGAATTTATTTCCTTATACATATTTATATTTTTTTAGTGCTCGTGGTGGAATTCCGTTGTTATGGTTTATTGAAACAATCGATCCTTTGGAATAACAAGGTTCTGTCTGTCGATGTAACGTCATGCGATAATATAAGCATATAGAAAGCTTCTTTATGCTACTACCACACCGAAGCCAACCTTCCAACCCGAACTTAATTTGGAGTTGGAGGGTTGGCCACAGCCACCACCCGCTCGGCCAACTTTGGCCAAGTTTGGCCGATTGTGTTGTGGCTGCGGCCAACCCTCCAACTCCAAAATCAGAACTCTAAAATTGCGGACGTCGGACAGCTGATTCGGCGCTTTATCTTATCAGTTGCCTACAGGCGTTTAGGCGATGCTTCGGTTTCCATAATATTGATCTCGATTCTTAAAGATGAAAACATAATTATTTCAAATTATTTTTACACCGTAATAATATTGCGCAGACTGATGTGTTGAGCCATTTCGCACGAACCAGCCATCGCCGATCGCCTTGGGGGCAATTCCAGGCCAACTCGAACTCCAACCTTCCAATTCGATCTTCCAACGCACCAACTCCTCAACGTACCAACACCCTCCACACAATCGTCGAAAGAGTTTGAAGTTGGAAGTTGGCCACCGTGTGGCCGTACCATTAGAGTTCATTAACGCATGAAGTTACCACGGAAGATGGAACCTTGTTAACCCAAAGGGTCTCAATATAAAACTTTTCTCACTTTTTTTATACGAGTATATACTGACTGTTACATATTTCATTAATTTCAAAATAGCTACCAACTAATACTTACCAACTTTTCCTCTAATTTGTCCAAACAGAGACTTCATAGTTTTGGTAATAAGTATTGTTCTGTGGATATTTTATAATCAGGATTACGAATTCTTACTATAATCGTAGTGCAGTATTTTAATATTTTACTCTTTGATTATATAAATGTCTAGATATAGCACTCGAGTGACGAAGCGCCAAAAAAAATATCCACCAAATGTTGGTAGATGAGCTCGGCCTGTCCGCTCAGTGGCGACACTATCGTTGAACGGTAAACACGTGTTGTGTGACATTTGAAAATGACGATTTGCGCTATATCAGTGTGCAGGAATTACTTAGGACGATTGAAAACAACTAAACATGTTACCTATCATCGGTAAGTTACCTTTAAATAACCATTTAGTTAAAGAAACAATTCCGTTTTAATAGTGTAATTTGGTCTTAGAACAACGCCAATTGACGCCATGTTTTGACGCTATGTTTACAGGGTTGCCTGTTATTCAAATTGAACTTTCCCGATAATTATTTCGAAGTAAAAACCGATCATATTTATGTGCGTTTGTAATTTTAAAATAGGTTCTTAATAATTATCCAAATTACACTATATATAATAATATTATAAATGTTTGTCTTTGTGCTTATGTGTTTGTAAATTTTTCGCGTTGACACTATATTTAAAAAAGTTATGAATAGGAAATTTGTTTATCTATTAAAATTACAAAAAATGTGACAGGTTTGTTTGGTGAAGTATCAAGTAAACTTTTAATTTTATTCATACATATTTTACAGAATACCTAATGATCCTATATTAATTTTAATTTTAATTTTAATTTTAATTTTATATACATAAACGGCTATACTGCCTTTTATAAATAAACATATAATAGAGTACAAAATAATATATAATATATAATAGAGTAAGAAAAATAATATCATTACATAATAGTTGTTTTAAACTTAAAAATAACATACAATTATATTAAGAAGTAAGTGGATAGAAAAAATAAGAAAAAGCCGCCGAGAGGATGTCTGGCAACCAGCTAAAAGAACTGTTATTTGCTCTGATCATTTCCATGCCAAAGACCTGTATTTTGTCAACAAACAAAAGCGTCGAAGGTTAAAAAAGGAAGCGATCCCGTGTAAGGTAATTTTTTTAAATATGTAATTTTGTTTTTAGCGGCCCATACCAAAAGGTGCCAAATAACGTAAGTCTATTACTAAACTTCTGCAACCCGTCTACCTTTTCGTATTTCTGACCTTAGTAACTAAATTTTATTGTTCTTTGTAGTTTTAATTTGTTGTTCGAATAAAATAATAATAAAAGTAATATGTAAATAATTTCTTAGAAATATTTTTATGACACCAGTTCTGATGGGGCCAATTATGTTGAAAGTATCCTAGAGGCTACGAAAAACATTTTTGTTAAAATATCGTGTTCATGTTTTTTTTCTATAATTTACAGGCATTGTTCTTAACATCATTAGAAACAGATGATGATGATGATAAGATTAACGATTCAGTTGAAGATAGAGGTATAATAATAATAAATAAAATAATTAATAATAATAATTTGTAAAACATGTTTTAGATGAAGCAGTAAGTTTTTTTTAGGTTAATAAATAGTTTTGATAAAATAAAAAATACCTTTTTTTAAAAGATTTTGTTTCTTGTGTGTTTTGATTCCTATTTTCTTATAGTAAACCTAACCGATTTTGAATCTGTCGCCTGTTTTTTTTATTTCTAAGAGAAATCTGAATGTTCTTTGATAATAGAACTCAAATTATATATATATATATATATTTATTTTTTTTTTGTTATATAAAATATCAGTTACATTATATAAACATATATATTTTACAAAGTATTATAATAAATGTCGTTTTTCGTCATGTATACCTTTTCAGCAAAGAGGAGCTCTTGTTCCTGATAAGGGAGATTACATATTTTTTAATCTTTTTAGATAAGTTCGGAATCCAATCAAAAAGCATCTGGCAGTACTAGTAATTATATACGTGGTCGAGCTACTAGTAGTTACACCGAAGATGAACGAAGAACAGTAAACAAAGGCGAGATTATTGAAGATTTTTCTGATCTTGATTCCATTTTCGATTCACCAAAAAAATTTAAAATGCGTCGAGATTTACGTAGAAGAATACAATTACAAAAAAAACATACTTTAAAGATCCAATCTTTAAGACGCAAAAATCTACGACTTAAAAAGAAAATAGCTTCTTTTAAACAAATTATAGAAACGTTAAAAAAAGAGAGATACGTGGACAATGACACATAACATTTTAAGTGACAACGTGTTTGCTGCGGATCTGTATTCCAATATGATGAAAAAACTAAAAGGATCCAAGAGGCCAGTTAAAAAGTATGCTTCAGAATTTAGAAAATTTTGTTTGACATTACACTTTTTATCTCCTAAGGCTTATAGTTACGTCAGAAGTAAATTCGAGACTTGTCTTCCACACTCAAAAACTCTATCCAAATGGTACTCAAATATTGATGGCTCCCCGGGTCTGACGGAAGAAGCTTTCAAGATGTTGAAAATTAAAAGAAATGACTTAGACAAAAATATGATTTGCGCATTAATCGCCGATGAAATGGCTATAAGACGGCAAGTATGTTTCAATCAAAAGACTTTGCGAGATGAGGGTCTTGTTGATGTGGGGAGTGGACCTTCTGACAGTATGAATATCAATGCATCGGAGGCGTATGTATTTTTGCTTGTCTCGTTGAATGAGTCTTGGAAATTACCTGTTGCTTATTTTTTAGTCCATGGCATGACGGGAGAACAAAAAGCCAATATCATTAAAACAATATTATATAAATGCAGTGAAGTAGGCGTTGACATCGTGTCGCTGACGTTTGATGGCCACAGCTCAAATTTATCAGCCATGGAAGTGTTGGGTTGCAAATACAAAAATCCAAAAGAGCTGAAGACTACATTTAAACATCCATGTGCTGATTATGAGGTGGCAGTATTTTTAGACTTCTGCCATATGCTAAAACTAATACGAAATCATTTTGAGTCGAAGGAAGTGTTTCTATATAAAAATAAAGAAATAAAATGGGAATATATAAAAAAGTTAGCCCAAGTACAAGAAGAAACTGGTTTACATCTTGCTAACCGCCTTACAAGAAAACATATTCAATTTAGAAACTCCGTAATGAATGTTAAGCTAGCAACGCAGCTTCTTAGCAGGAGTGTTTCTGTTGCTATTGAATTTTGTCGACAAGAACTAAAGCTGCCAGACTTTTTGGAAAGCGAAGCAACAGAAAAATTCATAATGATTATGAATAATGTTTTTGACACATTCAATTCTAGAAACTTACATGCACATGGTTACAAGCATCCATTATTCCCCGGAAACAAAAATGATGTGTTTTCAATGTTAGAAGAAGCAAAAGATTTAATTTTAATTCTAAGCCTAAAAGTATCTAGAAAAAGAACATATCAAGAACATCAAACATCAAAAACACTGGTATTAAAAAGCTATGTACCAGTTCTTAAATCACAACCATTTAGAGGATTTCTTGGCATACTAATTTGCATAAATAGTTTGAAATTTTTGTATGAATCTTTAATAGAATCGAACAAATTGAAATATTTAACCACATATCGCTCCAGCCAAGATCACGTAGAATTATTTTTTGGTGCGATACGGATGCATGGAGGCTACAATGATAACCCTAATGCTAGACAATTAAAGGGTATTTACAGAAAATTGCTTTGCCATATGGAACTTAAATCTGCTTCGACAGGAAACTGTGTG
The DNA here is from genome assembly GCA_929108145.2 of Limnephilus rhombicus. Classification (NCBI taxonomy): domain Eukaryota; kingdom Metazoa; phylum Arthropoda; class Insecta; order Trichoptera; family Limnephilidae; genus Limnephilus; species Limnephilus rhombicus. The sequence continues at coordinate 31,679,169 of OV815290.1, read as the reverse complement.
CCATTGGAAAACATAAGTATTTTAACGTGCTCTTCATCCCTTAATTGCATCAATGCAACTGTCCCATCGTTGAGAAATGATAAAGAAGAGGATGAAAGTGAAAATATCGCCGAAAGTTTTAATGAAAATGAAGACAGTTCAATATGTCGACTATTAAATGTTTCACAATATTCTGAATATTCACAACAAATTGTAGGATACATAGCAGGTTTTGTTGTTAGAAGTTTACGAAAACAGGTAAAATGTGTCACTTGTGTTGAATGTCTCATATCAACTGAAAAGCTCCAATACCATAAATTGGTTAATATGCGAGATGAAGGTGGACTTATTTACGCCTCTCGAGATGTATATTCTGTCTGTAAGACTGCTGAAAATGTCATTCGGAAGTTCATGAAACAAGATTTTATAATGACGCCCATAACTTATGCAAAAATAGTATCCGCTGTTATGAAACAATTTGTTGGAGGTGATAATTATTTCGAAGTAAAAACCGATCATATTTGCGGTCTTCTGCATCAAGTTAATTTGATAAGATTGGTCGTGGAAAAATATTTGACCTTAAAATATCACTATAAGACAAAATTGGATAATATTAACCGGAATGTAAAATCTAAACGAAATCTGTTTAAAAAACAAATTCAAAGGGAAGGTCATTAAGAATAAATAATAACTATCGATAGCTTTAGATAAGTTTTAAGATTTTCACGGCCAAAGGCATTTTCCTTATTTGTTTTTGGAGTGTTATGCCGTGTTGCGCTACCTCTTTCTTTAGCCAACGTTTCGGACATCGTTGCAGTATTGGATGATGGATACTGCAACGATGTCCGAAACGTTGGCTAAAGAAGGAGGTAGCGCAACACGGCATAACACCCCAAAAAGAAATAACGAAGGTCGATAGCTTTAGTTTTAAAAAGTTGCATTGTCTTTTTTAGTGTGACATGTTTAGTGTGACATGTTTAGTGTGACATGTTAGTGTGATCCGGCGATGTACTATGTACTGATTGGTTGACAACAGTTCTGCATCGAATACAGAGGTTTGCAACCATGTTTCAGTTAGAGCAATAACTTCAGTATTTTGTGAAATAACATTGTTCGAAAATTCACCTATTTTCGTATTTAAACCACGAACATTTTGATATTTTAAAGATAGTTTTGCCATTTTTAGGTAGGTATAGATTTACCTGGATGTGGGTCACCTTCTTTATTTAATGATGATAAAAATTTAAATTTAGACACAGCGATACCTGCCGGCCAGTTGGCAGCGTCTAGCAAAGTATCTTTCTTATTTTCCGTATTTCTTATTTATTTGTTAAAAATAATCAAATGAAAATTAATCTCTTTTAACAATGATTTTCTTATTTATATCATTATATGTAGAAAACTATCTTACTTAAATGAATTCAAAATTAAACGAATTATAGGTTCCCCCAAAATCGGAACATATTTTTTACCCACTTTTATGGGAAATACTCGGGAGCTGGTATCACTCGACACGCCTACAGTGACGTTAGCGCTCAACGTCAACAATGTAAGTTACGCATACTTGTGTGCGTGTCACGCACATAAGCGTTTCAAATCTGGCCTGTTCTTTAACCGGAATTACAGCGCAACACTCTATCTAGACATTTATATAATCAAAGATTTTACTATTATACGAATATTCCTTTTGCAGTTTTATTATTATTCATCTTGCTTGTAATTTCTGTACCATTGCAGATATATTTGTATATTCATGTACCTATTTTGTTTCTAATCGTAAAAAGTATCATATATTATATATTTACGGAAAATTCCGTTTACCTACGTCGTATTGCATTTCTCCGAATTTATTAATTAAAATATTGTTATATTCATCAAAAGTAAGAACTGTCTTGTGTGATTATTTTCTACAATAGTTCGTTGTCTATGGAAATATCGTTGAACCTTGTGACGTTCACCGTTCACGTCGCGTCTGCCTTTACACGATACCACTTTTGCTCCGTTTTTCTGGGGTAATATTGTATTAAGTGCACAATATTTGCGTTCCATTTATACAGTTTTGTGTCCCTTCTGTGACCGTCACATTTCTATCCCGAAGTAATTCTAATTATTGCACTTCTACTTTTCTAGTGACATTTCTTCAGCACATTGGTATTGACCACCGCCCTTCAACTTGTACGTAAGTAGGTTTATGTTATATTGATTAAGTTACGAAATGTAACATGCAATGTAACACGCAATGAAAGAATTTGCGGTAATTATCGGTTCGGACTGGCCACGCTTATTACGAATAATTTTTAGAAAAAAACTTTAGATTCGCCTTAATTACTATAAAAGGAAACTTTTTGGCTTTGGGGCGGCGGAAAATAATGCATTTTAATTTTCAATTGCATAAAACCAAAATTCACTTCGGGAACCGACACAGCGAAAATCCGCGGCCGTAGCTGTCACTGTGATGTTGGTATCCTTGATAAATTAACAAGAGCTAATACGACTGTAGCTGACTTCGTGGGGTGGGATACCTACATAAAATACCGCGAAATTATGAAAACACAGCAGAATTATTATGTTAACAAACCTCTATTGGTATATATTTGTTATTACGAAATTTAGAATATTAAATGAATAAAGGCCTTTAGGCAAGTTTTTTTACATTGAAAAATTGTTTTTTTTTTTTTTTTACTTAAATAATTTTCAATGTAAAAAAAAAATTTCAATGTAAAAAAAAAATTTTCGAAGTAAAAAAAAATTTTAAGGTTAAAAAAACTTGTCTGAAAACCTATTGTACATAAAACACAATCGGATTCAGAATATTTTTGTTTTTGTGGTGTTATGCCGTGTTGCGCTACCTACCTCCTTTAGCCAACGTTTCGGATAGTGTCCATCATCAGGGTAGATCCGACAGGTGTGAGATGAAAAACGTATCTGGTTTCAGAGTATTTTTTTAAAATTCAATTATATCAATTTAATTTTAGTAATTTCATTTTATTGTCTCTACGCGTTAATTTCTTCCTTCCGGTTTTATGGTTTCCGGTAGCCATGCATTTAGTTCCGATTTAGTTCCGACTGTTTGTTTCGCCACACAGACCTATTGCCGAATAGCTTTCTACAACAACAAAAAATGTCTTGCCAAACGTGCTCTATTGGGATTTTAGAGTTTGCCGATATAGTTAGAAACGATGATTCTATGATTCAGTGGTTGAGAAACCACCGACTTCTATCCCGGGAGAAAATGTGTGATATTTGTGGTAACGCGTGTAGCTTCTCGAATCCTATGTACCGTTGTAGAAAAACTTCCGTCGTAAGTTCTGGCCACAAACGGATCAAAACAAGGTGTAATTTTTCGGTTTCTATAAGAAAGGGCACATTTTTCGGCCAATCAACTCTCACCATCGCCAAAATATGCAACTTCGTCGCATTTTGGGCGATGATGCGTCCACCTCGAACCACCTTCCTCATGGAAGAAATGGACATAACCTGTGAAACGGTCGTGGACTGGTCTTCATATTGCCGGGAAATTTGCGTGCTGTGGTGTGATAAAATGAAGCAACAGATTGGAGGTGTCGGTATTACCGTGGAGATAGATGAAGCGAAGATCGGAAAAAGGAAAAACAACCGTGGCAGAAGAGTGGAAGGAAAATGGATTTTCGGTGGATTCGAGAGGGGATCAAAGAAATTGTTTGTCTGCGGAGTAGAGGATCGCTCCAAGGAAACTTTGTTGAAAATAATCAAGGAATATATACTGCCGGGCACCACGATCATAAGCGATTGTTGGAAGTCGTATGACTGCCTTGGAGAAGAAGGGTTCGTCCATTTGAGTGTGAACCACAGCTTAACTTTTGTAGACCACGAAACCGGAGCACACACTCAAAATATTGAGCGGTGCTGGAGAGATGTGAGGGGAAATGTCCCTAGATTCGGGAGGAAAAGGGCCCATTATGAGGGATATCTCTGCGAATTCCTGTGGAAAAGATCGGTGCCCAAAAACAAAGACAGACTCCACTCAATTTTCCTAATGGCTGCTGAAATGTACAATACGTAGTTGTTTTTTTGTTGTTTATTATTATTTCTATTCAATTATAATGACGATGAAATCCAACATGATTCCATTCTATTATTATTTCTATTCTTCAATTATAATGACGACGAATACCAACACCTCCAATTATAATGACGATGAAATCCAACATGATTCCAGTGCCTCAGCTAGACTCTGAAGTGATTCTAATTAGAGGTTAGTTTACATTATATTATTATTATTAATTCTGTTTTTCATAATTACGCGCCTTTTCATGTATTCACGAAGTCGGCTACAGTCGTATCTAGTTTGTATCAGGGATACCAACACAACACAACACAACAGTGACAGAAATGGCCGCGGATTCGCCGTGTGGGTTCGCGAAGTGAATTTTAATTTTATGCAATTGAAAATTAAAATGCATTGTTTGCCGCCGCCCCAAAGCCAAAAAGTTTCCTTTTATAGTAATTAAGGCGAATCTAAAGTTTTTTTCTAAAAATTATTCGTAATAAGCGTGACCAGTCCGAACCGATATTTACCGAATTTGCCATCCACATTGTCGCAATTTATCATGCAATGTAACAGAATTCCCAAAGTGTGGACGCCTTGCGCTCACGAACCGTGCACACTACGCGCACGAACAGAGTATTCCAACTCGTGCGCAGTGTCGGTTATTTCACCGAACACAAAGGGCGCGCAGTGTGCACGGAGCGCCAGTGTGGACGGATTGTGTCTGCCTTTACTGGAGAACGCGCGCGAATAATGGAGGAAGAAGACACAGGAACAGCAGAGGCTGCACTAGAATCATTGAGTGAATAAAAAGTAATGCAGTTAATTGAGGCGTACAGAACAAGAAATTTTTTGTGGAATTCAAAAATGAATATTTTTATAAAAAAAACATCAAATCTGAGCTATGTTCACCGCGCACAAGCCGGAAACAGATGCGGGTAGGTACATGTTCGGTTCGTGCGCGCGCTGCTTCCACATTTATGAAATGGTCCTTTCGTGTTACATTGCATGTTACGTTACAGAAGTCCGTACCCGGCGTATGACCTAAGCACTTTAATTGGTGCACGTAACACGCGACCGTGAATGATCATTGTAGATTGCGTTGTCTATGATATCATAAACAATTTTATGCTCGTATAAGTCGAAAATTAGTAAAGGAGAGTTTCAATAATTTATATTCTCTTATCAACTAATTGTTATTTACGATTTCAATTAGTGGACCGGGTTTAACATTAATACAGCTTTGAAATAACGAGAGGAACGGAGAGGATTTTAAAGTGGGGAGCCAAATAAATAAAAACGTACCTATTGAACTCTACTTCGAAAAAAATAAGAGTACAAAATGTCTAATATTGATATATTCCTTCTTCTTCTTCTTTGTGTGCCGTATCAGGTCCCCCCGACGTTGGCGATCACTCTTGAAAATGTCTCTCTGTCTTTCGATGCCCGGAATAGCTCCTCCACACTTCTAATGCCGGTCCACTCTCGTATATTTCGCAGCCAAGACATTTGTCTCCTACCAGGCCCTCGGTGACCCTCTATCTTGCCTTTCAATATTAAATGGAGCAAGTGATACTTCTCCCTAATATGATATGTTCCTAAGTCACTGGAATTAAGGAGAGTGCAACAAAGCATTTATAGCCTTTACTTGTTAATGTGTTGAAGTGTGAAGAATATTTTATTTTGAATAAAATAAAAATGACAGGATTATCTTGTTAATTTCATTGACAGAACTGCATTCATTTCGTGGTCAGGTGAAAGAAGTAATATTAATTTTATTTGGAGAGTTGAATTACTGATATTTCGAAACTTTATTAAATGCTTTTACAAAATCCGTACGCACAAACATCGAGTAGACTTGGGTTTTATTTTCAAATAAACATGATGTTAAAATGGAGAGTTTTGTTTCAGGCCTTATTATTATTTGTTTTCAGCTAATACTGATTACCATCACATAACTGGACGCCATCACAGCGGTGCCATGGATCTTCCCAACCCAGAGAGTGTTTCCATCAAGACTGAACCAAGGCCGCAGGAAGAAGGCTCAGGTGAAATGGCGTACACGGGTGTAGAAATTCACCTCCTGGGTGTGAAGAAGGAATATTTGCAGCACGCTGAGAGTGTTCAGCCAACTAGTAAGTGCGTATATTACAGAGGTGTTTACGAGAGATGGGAAGGCTGATAGAGATATTGAAAGGAGGGTAAATGCCGGTAACTCCATTAATGGAGGACTGAATGCCATTGGAGCTAATAAAAAACTTTCAATAAAAGCGAAACTAGCAGTCCACAATGGAGTCCTGGTACCTACCCTGATGTATGGCAGTGAGGCATGGAACTGGCAGAGGAAGGATGAAAGTAAACTGAATGCTGTTGAAATGAGATCCCTGAGACGTATGTGTGGTAAAACCATGCATGATCGTGTTAGAAATGTGGATATCCGCAAAGAATGTAAGGCTGATGGAAGTATAATGAACAAAATTAAGAAAGGGACCCTCAGACGGTTTGGGCACGCAGAGCGAATGAACGAAGAAAGTAGTGTTAAAAGAATATATGATGCCAATGTGAATGGTAGAAGAAGTCGGGGACGCCCGAGGAAGACATGGCACGATCAAGTAAATCAGATACTTGAGACGGGCCATGTCAAAAGTCAGAATAATAGAAGATTATGTATGAGACGATGTATGAATTTGAGTGAGGCAAAGAGTGTGTGCCAAGACCGAGTTGTTTGGCGGTCCGTCCTCTCTGCCTACCCCTGCGGGGAAACGGCGTGATGTTTAGTTAGTTAGTTAGTTAGTGTTTTAGATGAACGCAGTCAGAACAGCTGCTTGTTTTAAAAATGCACTGCTGAGACCAACCCCGATGTATGGTAGTGAGGCATGAATCTGGCAGAGGAAGGATGAAATTAGATCGAATGTTTGTAAAAATTACGTCGTTGAAGAATATACGTAGTAAAATAGAACGTATTAAAAACATGGTTTTCCGAAAATATACAAGGCCGATTAGTTATAATCCCCTTCTTAATCTTAACAATTAATAAGGGGTCGCTTAGATGATTTGTGCATGGTTTCGACCAAGTATATCTAGACAAGGCGTGTAAAAATGACACCGTAACCAAAAATATTGGTTTACGAAACATTTATCAAAAATAAAGTCCATTATCCCACAGTCACAAGAACCATTAGTTTGTACCTTTAGTTGGTCTGCACGGAACAAATTTGTTTTCCAGCAAGTTCGCGGCAACGGAATTACTAGCTTTGTTAAGATCATTTTAAAAACACAAATTTCAGGCAGTTAGAAATATTTTAGGTTTGCGTTATTTCGGACTTTATTATTAAAAATTTAATCAGTTATATGAATATCTAAAAAAAATATGTACATAACGTATGAATTCAAGGCAGCGAATCGAGAAAAGTAAGATTTGATAAAACATTTCTATTTCTTCCTAGCAAAACAACTACGCAAGAGATGCAACGGAATTCGATGGGTAGTTGTATTATGAAATTTCTCATAGGTGGGTGTCACTTTGGGTTTGGAATTGGGTATGGAGGGATAATCGGTTCACGACGAGTTCATCGAAAACGAATTCATCGAAAATCAATTCATCGAAAATCAATTCATCGAAAGCAAATTCATCGAAAATCAATTCATCGAAAACCAATTCATCTAATGATCAATTCATCGAATCGCCAATTCATCGAAAAAATATATTTTGTTGATATTTGAGAGAAATGCCGAGCGGACCGCGAAGTTAAAAAGCATTGGTCAACCTAAACTAACCTAACCTAACCTACCCTAACCTAACCTAACCTAACTTATCCTATTTAACCAACTTTTTAATATTTTTTTATCATCACTCTTAATGACTTTCTGAGATGTTTATGAGTTGGTTTCATTATAAGTTGTCTGGTCACCGTTCCTTAGATATCCCTTTTTTGCAGTATCAGACAATCGGAAATCGAAGAGATGACCTATAAATTTTACATTGTCACTACGAAACTGACAGTTGCTAAATGCGTTTAACTCAGTTAAACAGACCTTTTTAAGTATTTTATTTTGACAGCTCTAATATCTACAAAAAAAATGTTTTTCGATGAATTGATCATTCGATGAATTGATTTTCGATGAATTGATTTTCGATGAACTCGTTTTCGATGAATTTGCTTTCGATGAATTGATTTTCGATGAACTCGTCAGTTACCGGGCTAATCTATAGTTATTATATCGATGGGCTTGGAGAGCAGATGAACGAAGAAATGAGTGTAAGGAAAATGCATGAAATGTAAGTGCTTTGTGTAAGTCGGGGTATCGACCAACTGCGATGTGGTGTGAAGTTAATGCAATATTAATTAACTTAGATGCAATAATTGACAGACACGTTTGTAATAAGCGGATGATTGTTTGGGCAATAATATTCACTTAATTGTCCCTTTGTAAAGTTTATTTAAAATGATTTAATCGCGTTTTTGAGACCGCACTTAAATCATTAACGTAGATCTTTCGCTGGATTGATCTTAACTAAAATATTTTCCGATAAAATGCTTTATTTGTATTATACGCTTTAAATTACCATATTCAATTAGCATATTTTACCTCATTCCTTTGATAGTAACCCAGTACCTTTTATAAGTCACCAGGATTGTCATTGGAAATGAAGCTATATCTTCTAGTTCCACAATGTGTATCCCAGGTCTCATTTCTCCTCTTCACTCCTCCTTCGTTCCCCGAAGGCTCCACAATGGAGAGTTCTCGTCCCCTTGGTTCCCTAAAGTCCCCGCAAGAGAAGAGTCCACTCCACCTTGGTTCCCCGAGGGCCCCAGGAGGGAAGAGGTTTAGCTTTAAGCTGAATATACAAAATCAAAATATTGATTTTATCCTTCTTAAGAAATAAGTAAATTTGATTCCGCTTTTTTTAACATTAACTTTGCACAGGAGGCCCTGAGGAAAATAATTTCCCTCAGGGCCTATGTCATCTGGGATGCTGTGTGGAAGGTCTTTTTGAGGAAAGGAAGGAATGAACATTGGTCTTAAAGAGACCCATGTTGTAGGAAGGAGGAAACACAGAGGCCGGCAAATCATTCCACAGCCGAGCTGTTGAACACAAGAACGAGTCGAAGAAACGACCCGTTCTCAAATGTCAACCATGTACAAATGTTGGGCACGCGTTTGGCGTGTTTCCCGACTATGCACCGGTGCCGAGGGGATCAATGATGCTAGTTCCTCGGAGCATCTTCCATTGTAATACCGGTATAACAAGGATAGCATTCCCACCCGACGCCTGTGCTCTAAAAATTGCAATCCGTCTGTTTAGATGGGAGAATCTTTTAAACGGACCGCCCGTTTCTGCACAGAGTCGGGGATATTTTTCAGGTATTTTGGAGCTCTGAACCATAGGTGACTGCCAAATTCAACCGTGGGGCGCACTTGTGATTTGTACAGGGTTAGCAGTTGTGTACTATTAAAGTATCTGCGGGCCCTGTACAGTACGCCCAGTTTTTGAGAGGCTAACTTTACTCTGGCTTGGATGGAGCCCCCATACCTGGGCTGGTCACTTAGGGTTACACCAAGCATATCAATGGAGGGCCTGTTCGGAAGATACTAGATATTCATTTCGACCCCTTTTAGACGTAATCAGACAAGATTGGATCTTTGAAACATTAAACTTAACGAGATTATTTTTACCCCAAGAGAAAACACTCTCGAGGTAACCGTCCATTATTTGCTTCAAAGCCCTCCGAGCCGTTGGAGTTTGTGAGCCCTTTAGGGGCTTGTCAAACAAAAAGCTATCATGGACTGTACTGTTATCCGCGTAACAGTGAATTGGTGCACATGACAAAAGGTCGTTGATGTGCAACAAAAACAAAGTCGGAGACTGAACCGATCCCTGTGGGACGCCGGTATTTATCGAGTGTGAGGAAGAGGTGAAACCATCGACTACCATCTGAATCGACCTCTCCCTCAAAAAGTCGGCAATCCACGTACACAAGGATGCGGGAAGTCGTATTGACGGTCGTTAATAATTCTGTTCTTCTCGAGGTATGTGAGCAGCTTGTCGTTGATCATACGTTCCCATCACCTTAGACACAACTGATGTGATCGCTATGGGGCGGTAGTTGGCCAGGTTGGAGCGGTCACCCTTCTTTGGAATAGGATTGATAACCGCTTTTTTCCAACCAGAGGGCACAGAGCCAGTCTTCAGGGACATTTTAAAAAGCTTCGTCAAAATTGGAGCTATTTCTGCAGCGCACCTCTGCAGTACCAGGGCAGGTATTCCATCAGGCCCACTAGCTTTATTAACATCTAGCCCTCGTAAAATATGGATTACTTCCCGATGCCGGATCTTCAGCTTTTTCATACGAAAACCGCAGTGAGGAACCGACGTCGGGACAGCACCTTGGTCATCGAGGTGTCAGAGAAGTGGATTATCTCTGGCCTTGTTCTATTAATTAAAATCATCAACGATTGTATTGGTGGCCTTTAAATTGTCGCCAAAATAAAATTATGTGTACCGACCAGAAACACGAGATAAAGTGCTATATTTATTTGTGACAATTTTAAAACCAAATTATCAGGCTCGCATACCTATAAATGGACTACATAATGTTGGTAATATGTTGGGAAATGTTGTGGACTTGTTCCTATGTACAACAAATATCTGTTTTTTTTTTTTTTTTTACATTAACTCCACACAGGAGGCCCTGAGGAAAATAATTTCCCTCAGGGCCTATGTCATCTGGGATGCTGTGTGGAGGGTCAGGAGAGGAAGGAATGAACATTGGTCTTGAAGAGAGACCCATGTTGTAGGAAGGAGGAAACACAGAGGCCGGCAAATCATTCCACAGCCGAGCTGTTGAACACAAGAACGAGTCGAAGAAACGACCCGTTCTCATGTGACAAATGTCAACTGTGTACAAATGTTGGGCACGCGTTTGGCGTGTTTCCCGACTATGCACCGGTGCCGAAGGGATCAATGATGCTAGTTCCTCGGAGCATCTTCCATTGTAATACCGGTAGAACAAGGATAGCATTCCCACCCGACGCCTGTCCTCTAAAGATTGCAATCCGTCTGTTAAGATGGGAGAATCTATCAAACGGACCGCCCGTTTCTGCACAGAGTCGAGGGTATTTTTCAGGTATTTTGGAGCTCCAGACCAGAGGTGGCTGCCAAATTCAACCGTGGGGCGCACTTTCGATTTGTACAGGGTTAGCAGTTGTGTACTATTAAAGTATATGCGGGCCCTGTACAGTACGCAACAAACAATAACAAAAAACAACAAAAAGTAATACAAGTAAAGGTTAAAACAACCTTTACTTGTATTACTTTTTTTTTCTTAAAAATCCACCAGGGCGTAATTAAATCAAAAAAATGATATTAAAAACTTTTTTTTGTAGAATTTAGATGATCACAGCCAAAAGTAATATCGAGATTTTTTGGGGGGTATTGTAACGGAGTGCGCTATCTCCTGCGTTGCGGAGATAGCGCACTCCAACGTTTCGGACAGCGTTACAGTGTCCATGTGTTGGCTAAAGCTAGAGTAGCGCAACACGGTGTAATAGCCCCAAAAGTAAATCACGATTATAAGTGTATTGTTATTTTTGTTATTTCAGTTAGCATTATCGTGGAGACTGTACCCATAAAGACAGAACCAGGACCCCGAGAAGAAGATGGAAAGGAAATTCCTTATACGGAAATAGATCTAGATCTGGCAGATGTTAAAAAGGAATCCTTAGAGCTCTCTGAAAGTTTTACCGAGACTACAGGTAAAATAGATTTGTATTTATCAGATTTCGTTTTAATAATTTGCCTTTACATTAGACATTCCTACTTATTGATTTTTATCTTCCATCTTTTTCAGACAAGATAACGGACTTGAATGTCCTCATGCACCCTGGAGAAAAATCTCATTCGTGCTCCCATTGCAACTACACCTGCTCAAATAAGTCAAGTTTAATGAGGCACTTGCACACCCATACTGGAGAAAAATCTTATTCATGTTCCCATTGCGACTTCTCGTGCTTAAGCAAATCAGCTTTAATAGTGCACTTGCGCACCCATACTGGAGAAAAACCTTATTCATGTTCCCATTGTAACTACTCCTGCTCCCGCAACTCAAATTTAACAGTGCATTTACGCACCCATACTGGAGAAAAACTTTATTCATGTCCTCATTGTAACTACACCTGCTCACATAAGTCAACGTTAAATTTGCACGTACGCACCCACACTGGAGAAAAACCTCATTCATGTCCCCATTGCGACTACTCATGCTCAAGCAAATCAGCTTTAACTGTGCATTTACGCACCCATACTGGAGAAAAACCTCATTCATGTTCCCATTGTAACTTCGCCTGCTCCCGCAAGTTAAATTTGACAGTGCACTTACGCACCCACACTGGAGAAAAACCTTTTTCATGTTCCCAATGTAACTACACCTGCGCAAGCAAATCAGATTTAACAAAGCACTTCCGCACCCATACTGGAGAAAAACCTCATGCATGTCCCTATTGTACCTACACTTGCTCACATAAGTCAGCATTAACAGTGCACTTGCGCACCCATACTGGAGAAAAACCTCATGCATGTCCCTATTGTATCTACACGTGCTCCCATAAGTCAGCATTAACAGTGCACTTGCGCGCCCATACTGGAGAAAAACCACATTCTTATACTTAATCCCGTAACTAAATAATCATGCACACGAAGAGGATATTTGCAATGTAACAATCTTATGAATGGTTAAGAAACTGCATTGTCTTGTTCCCAATGTAACTATAATAAACAACTTTGATAAACCACCTTCCAGAAATCCTTTTTAAGTTCCGATATTTGCTTGCACAGTGGAGAACAACCGTTTTGACTGCAACTGATCATGTTTTTCAAAGAGTAATCTAAGAATTCACATGTTTACCCACGGTGGAGAGAAACCTTTTCCATATCCTGACTGCAACTATTCATGTTATCTAAAAAGTTGTTTTAAAATGTACGTGTTTACCTATAGTAAAATAAAACCTGTGTCATTTTTCCCACTGCAACTAATGTTTTTTCTTTAAAGGTAAATTTAAAAAATCCCATGATTACCCACAGCGAAGAAAAACCTTTTTTGTGTCCAGTCTGCAACTATTACTGCACTCTGAAAGTATACTTAAAAAGTCACCTGTCATGTGATGTCTAAAATATCACCTAATTGGAGACTAACTTTTTTCATTTCGTGATTGTAACTAGCAATTTTTTAAAAAGCTGAAATAAATCTAAGCATTGTTAACTTTTAAGTTTGGTCATGGAGTTTCATAGGGTCCGCGCGGTTCTCAAATTCTTTGTTTCACACACTTCCCCCCGCACCTGAGCGTCTCAGTAGCTTCACTTTTAGCAGTAAAATAGACAGTGGGGAAGGAGGTTGCGTCGCTGGGTGCATAGCACGTGAGTAATAATTGAAATATTGGGTAGACCCTGTCAGGCTCCTCGTCTACTATAAAATATTTTGGTAGTTTTTATGCTTGTTTTAGATTTTTGTTATGAAAAATGGCAGAAAGTAGTAAAGCGAGTTGCTCTAGTTCAAAACAGCCTCGGAGAAAAAATAATAATATGCAAAGACGTGTAATAAACACAAAATTTCCGAGAGAGCTGAAGTCAACTATAGCTCAAATTTTGGGTAAAGATATCGTTACTGAAGATATCCAGACACAGTCAAGGAACCAGAAGAGCATGTATAATATGTCCCGCGAAAAAGCACAGAATGACCACTTACGTTTGTGTGGAGTACAGCAAGCCTGTGTGTCTGCAATATTCTCGTCCTTTGTGCGCTAACTGCCAGTAATTTACAAACCTATATTATGACTGCAGTCAGAATTTTTTATTTATGTTTCCAGAAAGAGCTTTTACGTTTTTTTAAAGTTCGTATATTAAATAAGTAGGGTGATCGAATAACTAAGTGGCAACTTTTTAGTTTAATAAGTATTGTTTACATCATCTGTGATTTTAGTACCGTTTTCACATAATATGCATTCTAAATTTTAATATTTACAAATGTTAATATTTATTTGTAATATAACAATATGAAAGCTTGTTTTGTAACCTTTCTGAAACAGTTTTTACTATTCGGCTACGTTCAGAAATGTTTAATTTATAGGGCTTTAATTGTGAAGCGGTAATAATACAAAGTTTTCGTAAAACTGAAATTTCGTTTGAGACATTAAAAGTGAATATTCGTGATTTTCGGAGGGGTTAATAATAAATGTTGACCTAATAATACGATCATGGAGATCGTCATAATTCGAATGGGGCACGAATACGGTTTCCGTGACCCCGCTACTAAAGTAGAACAGCCCAAAATAAGACGAAAATGAAAATTACATTTTTTTTATATCTCGCTTAGTTTTAGAGATATCGATACTTAAAGTTTTTAATTTTATATATAAAAAATACCATAGATTGCGCTTAATGCAACGTCTCTAATACAAACTTTAATCGCGGCGTCGCGGTAATCGTACTCTCTCCTCAAATAGTGACAAATAAGAATGGTTAAGATTCAGAGAGGTGAAACTGATATTATGATTTTTATAAATATGAATATTTGCCGTACTTTCCAGTGACGTGACTGTATTAATCATTTATGTTTACCAATATTCCAAACGAACTGACGGTATTGGTTTATTTATGGAATTCAAATCTGATTTGCATATTGTATAAAAATGTCTAGCCGCGCTTTTATTAGGCACTGGTTTTGAAAATTACACCATGTTTCAACTTAATATTTTTTTAATTACACTTCTTATATCAATTATTATAAAACTTACAATGAAGCCCCGGGCGGCACTTTTAAGGGGGGCGGCAAATTTTCTCAATCAATAATAATGTCTATAATAAAATCTTGTAAAAATTTAAACCATTACATTTCAATTATTATTTTTAATTGTTAAACAAACGTTTAAGAAAAAAAATTATGCATAGCACAAAGGGTAACAATTATTATAAGCAATAATTATCAGCCTGAAACACTCATCCACATTGAAAAATCTTCCGAGAAAAGATACATGACGCCAACGGGACTTGACCCGTGCTCTTCTGATTGCCGGTCAGCTGCTCTCCCAGTTGAGCTATGGTGGCTTATCTTATACCCGCCAAATGATTCAATATATACCTACTAGTGTTTCATTCAACAATTACTGCTTATTATTTTTTTTTTCCACCTGAAAACAACCAACTTTATTTTTTGCGAGAGAGACACTGTTAGTGTTAAATCCCTCGCTAGGTGGCGTCGAGACAAATTATGTCTTCATTTATTGGG
The DNA here is from genome assembly GCA_929108145.2 of Limnephilus rhombicus. Taxonomy (NCBI): domain Eukaryota; kingdom Metazoa; phylum Arthropoda; class Insecta; order Trichoptera; family Limnephilidae; genus Limnephilus; species Limnephilus rhombicus. Next base: position 31,663,881 of record OV815290.1, on the reverse strand, counting down.
GAAATACTTAAACTTGTCAAATATTAATTATTATTTTTAATTGTTAAACTAACGTTTAAGACAAGATTTTTATGCATAGCACAAAGGGTAAAAATTATTATAAGCAATAATTATCAGCCTGAAACACTCATCCACATTGAAAAATCTTCCGAGAAAATATACATGACGCCAACGGGACTTGAACCCGTGCCCTTCTGATTGCCAGTCAGCTGCTCTCACTTAGCGAGGGATTTAACACTAACAGTGTTAAGTCCGACGAAATCCGTGTTAAATTTGACGACCTCCGTAGTCCAGTGGGTAAGACTCTTGACTCACAATCCGGAGGTGGCGGGTTCGAACCCGGCATGCGCAAATAAATTTTATTTGATTAATTTGTGTTATTTCACAATTAATTCATTTAAAATAATATATAGTATATATGCGGCATGTTCCAGAGTGGAAGATACTATCAGTATCGCCCTGGTGTAAGACCACCATTCAGAATTGAAACGTTGCTTGAAAATGGCTTTAGCCGTGTTTAGTGACCAGATCTGAATAGCCAGGTACTTCCCAACCTTCCTCTTCCCCACCTCCTTCCCCTCCCCACTACCTTCAGCCTCACATCATACCCCAATTGGGGATGCCATAGTCTCACTGGCTCACAGTAAAAAAAAAGTGTCTCTCTCGCAAAAATAAAGTTGGTTGTTTTCAGGTGGAGAAAAAAAAATAATAAGCAGTAATTGTTGAATGAAACACTAGTATATATTGATTATAAATTTTGGGAAATGGAGGAGGTGAATCCTGCGAGATTTCAAAATCATGAGGAGAAGGCGTGTGAAGCGGATTTCGTCGCCACGCACTCTAGGGAGAGCGATGGTAGATACGTTGTGAGTCTGCCGCGCCGCCCGTGTGTGGGTCAACTTGGTGGCTCATTTAACACAGAGGAAAAAAGATTTAAGAACTTAGAAAAGAAATTTTTAATAAATCCTGAATTGAAATTGCAATATGTATAATTTATGCGGGAATATGAACAACTAGGTCATATGGAGTTATGTGATAAATGGAGAGGGGATGAGCAATCCTATTTTTGCCGCATCACGCGGTCATTAAAGAAGCTAGCACCACGACGAAGGTGCGTGTAGTTTTTGATCGTTCGACAAAGACGTCGGCCGGAATATCCCTGAACGATGCTCTAATGGTGGGAGCTGTCATTCAAAAGGACTTGTACAGCCATTTATTACGTTTCAGAAAACATCGATACGTCATGGCTGCGAACATCGAAAAAATGTACCGTCAAATCAACGTATGCGCAGCAAATCGCAGCCTTCATAAGATTGTATGGCGCGAATCACAAGATGAGGAACTCCGACATTACAAATTGAAGACCGTTACCTATGGGCTGGGATCTTCCTCTTTCCTAGCAACGAGATGTCTTCGACAAATTGGTATGGATAATCAAGTTAATTTAGTAGCAAGTCAAGTCATAGAAAATGATTTTTATATGGACGATCTATTGACTGGATGTGATGACTTGGAAGTTTGTTTCAAGTTGAAGAAACAAATATGTGAGATCTTGCTGTCCGCAGGGATGACCCTGAGGAAGTGGAGATCAAATATTTTGGAATTGTCATCTGGGCGGAGCCAAGGTGAAATTGCCAAACAGGGCAATTGTGAAAAAATGATCACTGCCAATTCCAAGAATGAAAAAATACTTGGATTAATTTGAAATAATAAATTAGATTACCTGTCTTATGAAATTGCAAAGCCGTCAGGTAAAACTAAGAGTAAGCGTCAATTATTATTGTGCATAGCTTCCACCTTTGATCCAACGCAGTGGCGGCACGTATCATCATCAGAAAATGCAGCGGATATGCTGTCCCGAGGTACCACAGCTGAAAGGTTAGTCAACGCTTCAATATGGTGGAAGGGGCCAAGCTGGTTGACGGAAGATGTCAGCACTTGGCCATTATCCAAGATGTCATGTTTGGATCCCCCGGAAATCAAAAGTAAAAATGTACTACTGGTAGCTGATGCCTAAGAATGGGATATTTTCGAAAAATTCTCATCGCTAACCAAATTAAAAAAAGTAATCCCTCAGGCGTTAAGATTTATAAATAATTGTCGAAACCCTAAGGATAAAACATATGGCAATTTAACTGTCTCCGAGCTGGAAGCAGCTTTAAAATGACTACTGAAATCATCGCAAGAACATTCCTTTAAAAGAGAATTGAAGGACTTAAAGAAGCATGGGTTAGTAAACAAAAACAGTACCTAGATTGAAAGCTCTCAATCCCTGTTTAGTGGATTAGTGGAAGGTTTAATTTGTGCAAGTGGACGATTAAAATTAGCTACTTATTTATCGCATCATCAAAGACATTATCACTGGCACATAAACTAACTGAAATTATTATACGTAATTATCATTATGAATATTTACATGCAGGTCCCCAAGGGCTGTTATCAGAAATACGCTTGAAATATTGGCCGATATTTGGGAGAAACACTGTTAAGCATATCCTACATAAGTGTGTTGTATGTTTTAGATACCGATCTCCGGTTTGCCGGCAGATCATGGGAAACCTTCCAGTTGAGAGAATCACTCCCAGTCGACCGTTTTCTGTCACAGGCGTCGACTATGCCGGACCGATTAACACGAAGGCTGGAGCGCTGAGGAAATCTCCGCTCCTTAAATTCTATCTTTGCATATTTGTTTGTTTTTCTACCAAAGCGGTTCATTTGGAACTGGTAACAGATTTGTCAAGCGATGCTTTTTTAAATTGTTTAAAGAGGTTCATTGCCCGTAGGGGTCAACCGGAAAAAATATTTTCTGACAAAGCAACCACCTTCAGAGGAGCTTCCAATAAGCTCAAAGAACTGTATGCCAGTCTAAGACTGAACAGTGACAGAATCCATAGGTTTTTAGCTGATAAGGGAATATCTTGGAGTTTTATAGCGCCTAGGGCGCCGAATCACGGTGGGCTGTGGGAAGCCGCCGTCAAGTCCACCAAGTTTCATTTATATCGAATTACTAAAAATAATCCATTGCAGTTCGAATTGTTATATACTTTGCTTTGTCAGATAGAGGCTTGTTTGAACTCCCGTCCCTTAACTTCCCTGTCTGATGACACGACCTACTCCCTCTAACCCCCAACCATTTCCTCATGGGCAGGGATGCTTCGGTTATTCCCGAGGTGGATGTCCGCGAGCTCCCGGAGAACAGACTAAGCCAATATCAAAAATTAAACGCTCTAATTCAATCTTTCTGGTTCAGATGGAAACGAGATTATCTTGCTGAGCTGCAAAAACGGACCAAATGGCAGGCCAGCAACCAAAAGGCCATAAAAAAGGACGATCTGGTAATCTTGATGGAAGACAATCTGCCTCCTGCATTATGGAAGATGGCGCGCATATTAACTACTCATCTAGGCCCGGTTGGAGTAGTGAGGGTAGTTACCCTCAAAACATCACAAGGCACTTTTGTGAGACCCATCACAAAAATATGTTTGATGCCAATAGAATCAAACTTGGATCCAAATTTCCCGACCCGGCAAACCACGGACCTTCCCAAGGTCGCAACCTATATAATTATGGAGCATCGGTATTGGTGTTGTTGAAACTACTGTATTCAGCCTGAAGCCACTGGGGCTTCAAGTCAACAACCACGAGTAGGTCATCCTCGCTGCAGAACTAATGGTACTGTCTGCTTACCAGGGCACGGCCGCCCCTTAATTTATGATGATCTACCCAAATGATGACATACAGAGGTACATGCTGAGGCATAATTCTAATTATGATGACCACCCTGGACAAGATGGCCGAGTAGTCTACCCAGTGAAGTGTTCATTCTGTTCTTGGCAGTGCTATGCCAGTGAAGTAGTCGTTGATGAACTGATAGTCAGTCAACAGCGAACGTTGACGTTGATTTATTACTTTTTGTGATTGTGTGTTGGTTAAATTAAATATAATTGAACTGAAAACTCTCCATAGAGACAATGAGGCATTACCAATTTGTCAATTTTACAAAATTGTTATTAATGTTGTGATTTTTATTATGTTTTATGAATTTTTTGCATGATTTTTTAGAAATTTATAATTTTTTAGGTTTATTTTAATTGTTCGTTAGGTTCCCGGACCCGTTAAATGTAGATAGTTACACATCTTGTAAATTTGTAGTATATTGTGTGTTAATTTAGGATATTCGTAGTTTGTTTTGTATTTAATAAAAACTTGTTGTTTTTCTTCGTTCCCCGCCGGGCAGTATGTTTTAAAAGTGAAGGCTACTGCCATCTAGCGGCGTATTTTTGTAGCTTGCCTGTTTTGATTACAGATTACAGAGTAGCAACGTAGGGCCACACTGATTTAAATACTAGACGATAAAGCAGATTTCTGGATATCTGTATCGTATTTATAGACGTACAATGACTGACACTTTGTTGTTTGTTGGTGTTGAAAAAATAGGTTATAAATAGTATGCGTTTTAGTTAAAAAGCCTCTCTTAAATCGTGGATCTCCTCTCAACAGCTAGCATTATCTAGCAAGTGGTCAAGTGACCGAAGTAGTGTTTTGTCGGGCCGGGAACAACATTATTGTAACATGTGCTGTGAATAAACGAGAAGAAATTAGCCATTGAAAGAATATGTTTTCATTTTGAAGTCCTTCTGCCAAAATTCAATTTATAACAATAGTAAAACAATTTAAAGAATGTAACAGTATAAATGTAAGAGGTTCATAATAAAAATGTAAGAAATAAAATAGTGAAAAGTAAAACGTAAAAACTTTAACACTCCCGGATCCACGATGCGATTATAGTTTACAACGCTCTTTAAAACATCAATAACTCCTCAAATTCTTCAATCATTAAATCAACATTTTAGGTATTCCTAAAAAATATATTTTTGCATCCGTAAAAAATATTTAAAAAATTATGACGATTCTGTATAAAATAATAAAAAATGTTTTCCTAAAAGTCGACACATTTCTATGTCAGATGAGACAACAAATTTTAAATTTCTATGGGAATAACAGAGAAGACAAAACATTAATTCATTCCAACCTCATTAACCTACGTCCAATATTACGATCTCCCTTTAAATATGTATGACAAAAAGAGATGTAAAATAAAACATTAAAACCTTTTGCCTATCTGTAGAGACCATTTTACTTCTCAAAGTTGACATCATAATACGTTTGTCGTCGCTTTCTAGTGCATTTATTTGAAATGTCTGAAAACAGAGATGACAATATTAATTATCTTGCTGCAAAAAAACTTGGGTTGCTTGACATTCCGTTTTCATTAAAAAAGGAGCCACAAAAAAAATAAGGAACCACATCGGAAGGTTCGGCCGACTGACCACCTGATCCTCAAACCAGAGTAATTTTTTAATCCCTTTCTGCGTATTTGCTTAAAATTAACGACAAAATGTTACGATTGTAGACAATAGGATGACGGGGGATGTTTTTTGTTTAGTTTTATGGGTTTTGGGTTATTTGCAGGGTCATGCCACATTAGTTCAGAAGTAATAAATGTTTATTTAATTTCATTTTATTTTTATCAAATAATCTCTTCGTGGAAGACTTGATTAAGACAATGACAATGCAGTTCTTTTTTTACAATAGCTCCACACAGGAGGCCCTAAGGAAAATAATTCCCCTCAGGGCCTATGTCATCCTTGGGGATGATGTGTGAAGGGTATTTTTAGGAAAGGAAGGTTATGAAGTTCTGAGAAGGAAAAGGATATAAAGGGTGGGTAGGAATCTGGGTGTCATTATGTCCAGGAGTAACAGACGTATGAATCCATCTCTTCCACTGCGGTGTTAGGCGATGTTCCGAGAGAGTACAGCTGGAGAAGTCAAAGGGACTCCCTCAACCATTCTCTCCCGATCCGGCTTGCCATGCAGTTGGTAGGCAGATGCATCCGCCGCCAAAACCTGGACAAACCTCTACCCACGAACCTGGGCACCCCTACTATGTCACGAAACGTAGCTAACTACTTGGAATGACCTTTGGTAGAAGTGTTGGTTATCCAATAAATGGTTCCTGGGACGGCGGCACCCATACCCGCTTCCCAAATTGAAAAGTAAGGCATTGAACTGGCAAAGGAAGGATAATTGTTGACATGCTCTATAAATGAGATTCCTGATATGTATGTGTTGTAAAACCATAAAGTTGCATTATAGGTAGAGCCATGTTAATTTGTTGAGATCAGGGGTCCTAGCATGGTCGGTCGATATAGGTTTTATCGAAAATGTCGGTAACTTGACATCGCTCCCAAGCACGACTGCAGGCCGCTAACGAACAAATAACAGTTCACATCGACTAAGGGTTCCTAATTTATTTGACATAAACTGTTATTTCTTCGTTAGCGTCCTGCAGTCGTGCTCGGGAGCGATTTCAAGTTACCGACATTTTCGATAAAACCTATGTCGATCGACCATGCTAGGGGGGCTGGAAGGATAAAAGCCGATAAAATTATAATAATTTCCACCTTTTTATAGCGCCGTTTAGTGACAAAGTCACGTTAAGTGTACTTGATGGATGGGATTAAAAGGTACGCTTATTTAGTTAGGGCATTCAAAAGGGAAGATATGACGCGAAGTGAATAATAGCCAAGGAAGTCGTGGCATGGTCAAGTGAATCAAATACTTTCAGTCGGACCACGCCAAGAGACAGAATAATAGAAATATACAGATAAATCATTTTTAAAAGAGAAAGTTTGAATGTATCTCTTACATCGCGGTAGTCCTCCGATAGAGTGCACCGTAACGCAACCAAGCATTTATTTATTCAGATGTATCTGGATGAGTATAAGACGATTTAAAAATAAGAATGAAGCAAGGAGTATTTGTCGAGATAGAGGATTTTGGTGGTATATCCTCTCTGCTGCATGATGTTGTTTCGGTATCGAAGACAATACTTCATCCAAAATACGATTGTAAACATTACTGCACCACCATAAAACTCTTTTTTGAGGGTCGGGTGCAATATTTAGAATCTTACCTACCTATTTTATTACCAAAACTACCCCCATAAAATAATTATTTTAAAAAGGGACTTTCTTTCCATTGAAACAGTAGCAAAGTGACGTCTTTAGAAATGATTATTACATGGAAGGAAGTAGCAATAAATATAAATGGTTAGGTTTCAATGAATTTACGGTACACTTTGCAATGAATGTTATGATTTTTAGAATACTTTTTTATAGATTTTTTTTTTACTATATTATAACGCTTACTGTCTTTGTTTAACTTGCTATTTCGACCATCTTCTAAAATACATATTTTTCATAATAACGGCATGCCGCCGCCCCGGAAACCATTTATTGGACAACCAACACTTCTGCCATAAGTGACCTCAAGTAGTTACGTTTGATGACTTAGCAAGGGTGCCCAGGTTCACGGGGTACGTTTGGTTCCGGATCTTGGCGGCGGGTACGTCTGCCTACCAACTGGCTCTGCGTGGCTGGCCGGGTCGGAAGAGACTGGTTGAGGGAGACCTTTTGACCTCTCCAGCAGGAAGACCTCTCCCCAAAGATGACATAGACCCTGAAGCGAATTATTTTCCTGAGAGCCTCATGTGTGAAGCTAATGTAAAAAAAAATACTGTGTGTCTGCACTACAGTATCCATAGCTTAAGTTCTTATAGTTTCGTATAGTACTAGAAGACAAGTGGTCGCCATTTTACGATTTAATGTAGATTTACTATAGACGAATGCATTACATAATATGTAGGTAAATATAATATCAAAGTCTTTGTTTTGCTTTTTTGTAAAAATCTTTTACATCTAAATTTTTAATTATATTTTGTTATGCTAAACACCTCGGATTAATGTACGAATAAGAATTTACCTAATTGGTTTTTGTCGTTATGTTCCTGTGAAATAAATGTTTTTAATTTGCTATATAAACTATTTCCACTCATAAAAGTAAATTTTATCCTAGAAGTTATCTTTAAATTTCGGAATAAAAAACTTCACACTGGTAGAAGCGAAACCTTCAGAAAAAAGAGTCGGAAGGCTACGAAGCACCGCATAAAGAGGAGACCGATTATTCTAACCCATTCTCTATAAATGCTATAGATGCATGTGTTTGTGTCTTTTTTGTGTCGCTTTTTCGTTTCATCCAGTTTCAAATCACAACGGTGCTAAAGAAATTTTCACTTCAAAGTAATTGTAAAATTATTTTTTCGTGGTTTGCTTATTGTTTCTTTTTAGTGTCGCTTTTTAGTTTCAACTAGTTTCAAATCACAACGGTGCTAAAGAAGTTTCCACTTCAAAGTAATTATAACATTATTTTTTTCTTGGTTTGTTTATTTTTTTTTTGTGTCGTTTTTTCGTTTCATCCAGTTTCAAATCACAACGGTGCTAAAGAAGTTTTCACTTGAAAATAATTATAAAACTATTTTTTCGTGGTTTGCTTTTGCGTAAAACTGTAAAAAAAAATCGAGTGTTCTTTAAGTATTGTATTTTTCTTGTAATCTATTTCTCTACGCAACTAGTGTTAAAACCATTCAATCTGGTATTAACTTAGATCAGCAAACATAAAAAGCTCTTTACGATAAAGTATTTTTTGTAAATGTATTTAAAAAATGATAGTAGGTCAGTGTCAGCCCTTACTAGTACCTAGCGCATTCCACATGTGGATTTCTGAAACAGTGGCGCTATTCTGGAGGCTAACGTGACCCTAGGTGGTCGCTGTCACAGCCGCCCGCCTTGTTGGGCGTTTCAAATAATATTTGATTATTTATTATGAATGATTATTTTTTTAATATTTCAGTTGAAGGGCACAAAACCAATATTTTTTTCTTACAATAAATTAATATAAGCCAAATAAAAAATATTCACAACAATATTTTTACAAAAAACCCGAAATAATTTCCAAATCCCATAGAGTAACGCTGTGTAACAAGACGTTTTGTCGAGGGTATTTATAGCATGGTATGGGAAAGGTTAATAAAAAAGTACAAGTGTATTTAACTTAAAAGTAAGTAATGCTCTAAATTCTAAATAATATACTGGGGTAATCGTACATAATAATAAGAAATATAAATAAAGTATTACAGATTATGAAATTGCAACTCGTTAAATTTCAAATAGTACCTGTGATCTATTTCTAATGCAATGATGTGACAAGTACCAGTAGGTTATATTACGGTTACATGGTATTTATTAAAATATTTAGTGATTATCACTCTTTTTCGGGGTTTTTACATATGAACGGTAAGAAATATACAGTATTTATTAGATATAACTAAACTGCCTCAGTAATAATATTTTATATTTGTTTTAAAATAAATTTAAGATGTCTACCGACTTGCTATAATTATCTCCCTCCATTAGTATTCTGGGCAAAGAGGAATACATATAGTAGTAATTCCCAGAATTTCGACACTGAATTAAACCCTAACTTCTAGTATTACGTAGTGGTATCCGGAAGCTTATCAATTCAAGCAAAACCGGACTATCAACTATATCATTAATAATTTTTTATATAAATACCAAGTCAGTGAAAAATCTTCGGTTTGAAAATTTGAGCAAATTCATATTATTTAACAGAATTATGTAGTTCAAAATTATTGCTGGAAAACCCATTTTAAAATTTATAAAAAGTCAGAATTTGTTTTGTACTCTTTCAAGAGGTTGTACATGTATATTATAATGTGGGTTCCAGATGGTGAATTGTAGTCAAGTTGACTTCTTACATAGGCAAAATATAACAGTTTAATACTCTTGGTATTGTTAAAATTTCTAGTTAGCCTAGTTATAAATCCCAACATTTTTAAGCCTTTATTGCAGATTTCTGTTAGGTGGTTAACAAATGAAAGATTTGATTGGAAAGTAATGTCTAAGTCTTTAATACGTGTTAATGTCTCAAGAGCATTGTTATCAATGTAGTAATTAAAGTTCACTGGGTTTTTTATTCGACAAAATCTAACAATTTGACAATTTGAGATATTTTAAGTAAAGTCTATTTTCATTGCACAAAATATAATTTATTGATATTATCTTGAAGAATGTTGCAATGGTAAATATTTAAAAAATCTGGAGGTCATCAGCAAAAAGTAAGATAGATAACATCATGAAATATTTTTGTAAGATCATTTATAAATAAGAAAAATAAGATTGGGCCAAGGTGTGAACCCTGTGGAACTCCACTTACGCAACATTGTTTCGGACAGGGGGGATTTTATTCTAACAGTATGTTGGGGTGTAGTAAGATCGCTTTCAATCCAGGCCAATATACTGCCACGTATATCAAGCTTTTCTAATTTCCAAATCAGAAATTTATGGGAAACGGTATCAAACGCTTTACTTAAATCAGTATAAACAGAGTCTTGTGCAGACTAATTATGTTTTTTGCATCTTTTATATGATAATTAATCTAGATAATATATGATAATATATACTTATTCTAGATAATATATACTTTAATATGATAATTAATGTATATATATATCTAGATAATATATATGATAATTTATTTATTTATTTATTTATTTATTGTTTCTTTACACTGTAGGTAAAAATGTTTACAATACAATTTGTTACCTCACTAGGACAAGCCTGTGTTGAGGTTAACAATAATTATACAAGTTAACAAAATAACACAAAATTATACAGATTTTGAAAGAACAATATTGTTGTATTTCTTACAGATTGAGATTAGATTATGGGTACCTACTGGTACCTACTAAACTGATGGCGCTAGGTACTACATTAATGTAGACTCTTAGGGTGACCACAGTTTTGAGATCTGATTTAAAATAAAATAAAATAAAGTTTTTTTTTTTTTTTTAAGGATTAAGTTGTGAATAATAAATATATGTATATAATTTAACATGCTGTAGATTTGGCAAGAGGAAGATGAACAAAAAACGGTTCAAACAAAAATAATATTATTTTAGCTTATTATTATAAACATACTCATTTAGCTAATAATTTAGAAAGGACAAAGTAGAGAAAATCAATTGGCAATCCTCGACTAACACAAATAATTTAAGATCCTTCTTAAAAGTGTACAAGGAATTAGATGACTTTATATGTTCTGGAAGGCTATTAAATATTAGTGGAGCTTGATAAAAATAATTTCTTTGACCAAAAGAAGATTTAGTTTGAATTGCCATAAAGTTCAGACCAGAGCCAATTCTCGTAGTACGAATTTGCTGTGTTCTTTCTGCAAAATTAATATTTTTAAAAAATCTACAAAGCGTTTGTGTAATATATAACTGTTTTACGTTCATTACATTACATTCCTTAAAAAGTAAATGAGTTGGATATTTAATTTTTTTCTTGAACATAACTTTAAGAATCATTTTTTGGGCAATATTAATATTAATATTAATCGGTCCCTTCTAATATTTTAGAAGGGATCGTAGCAGTTCCTCTAACTACAAAAGTGACGGAGGGGGGGTGTATTGATAGCCGTTTTACAAGAATATCAAACTAACCGCTGTAAACATTGTGAAAGTATTTATTGTTTTTGTGTTTAATTCGTAAAACTCCATTTTAATTTTTAGAAATTTAATTAAAATTAAATTTGATAATGTTATTATCGAGTTCTGCAAGTTTTTTGGGTAGTGTTTTAGTTACAGCTGTTTCGACTGGTAAGGTCATTTTCAAACTGTGGTGAAGCCACGAACGGACGACTTATTTATAGGATTTTAAATGTCAATTTTTGAAGGTGTCTAAGTTGATTTATTACCGGTTAAACCAATTTGTAGAGACACTAATTGAGAGAGTGCTAATGTGGGATTCGGAGTATTTCCCTTTGGTTTGCCTTGCACTAAGTGTAAGGGTTTTCTTAATTGATTTAGAATGACGTTATTGCTATGACTCATTTAAGTGCATTATATTTTTTTGGTTTGGTAAACATACTAAGTAGTGGGGAATAAATAATTTTCCTTACTTTATTAATTAGCGTTATGTTGGGGTCATTCGTTCGTTTATTGATTTCTAATTGTTCAAGCAAATTTAATCTAAGACCCTTTCGTTCTATATGTAATGGTTTTGGCTGGTTATTTTTAAGTGGAACGTGATTATTCACTAAGAGATGTTCGGCGAATTTTGAAGAGGTGTTTTTATTTTTATAACATCTTATATGTTCTTTGAATCTAGTTGAGAATGCCCTACCTGTTTGTCCGATGTATGTAGCGTTACAGTCGGCGTGGTCACATTTTAATTCATATATGCCACCGTTATTGAGTTTAGGATTTCTACTTTTTGAGTTTTTAAGGCTTGTTCCCATATTATTATTGGTTCTAAAAGCTATATTTAAACCACATTTTTTAATTTCTTTTGCAATTTTTAAAGATATTGGGCCGAGGAATTCGAGACATGCAAATTTTTCAATTTTTTTGTTATGTACCGGATATATTAAATTAATTTTATTTTTGTATTTCTTGTTTTTTATTATTTTTTCAATGTTTTTTGCCTCATAGCCGTTATTAATCGCGATTGTTTTAATAGTTTCCTTTTCTTTTACGTATGCTTTATTATCTAAGGGAATGTTAAGGAGTCGATGTACCATTGAATGGTAAGCTGATAATTTGTGGGACCAAGGATGAGTTGAATTTGCATTTATCGTAGTATCTGTAAACGTTGGTTTTCTAAATATTTCGAAGGTATGTTTATTATTACTTCTACCAATTGTCAGATCTAAAAAATTTATTTTACCTTCGATCTCATGTTCAACTGTGAAGCAGATTTTATTATTAATGGTGTTGGCCCAGTTAGTAAAGATATCTAACTGTCGGTTGGTGCCGTTCCAACAAATTAAGATATCGTCAACATATCTGACATAATATATTATGTGTTTTGCTAAGGGAGATTTAAGCATTATATTTTCAATATAATCCATAAATATCTCTCCTAGGAGTGGACTTAATGGTGAACCCATGGGGAGACCATCATTTTGTTCATAGTATGTATCATTAAAAAGGAAATAATTTGTTTTTACGCAAATTTTTATGAGCTGGAATAACTCTTTTCTTATTACCGGGTTGATGTTACATTTTTCCAAGATATTTTCAATTATTTTAAGGCATTCTTCAATGGGAATATTGCTAAATAAGGATTTCACGTCTAAAGAAATGAATTGACAGTTATGCGGAAGATCAAAATTTTTAATTTTATTAACAAGTTCTATCGAGTTTTTGACGCTGTATCGTGGTGAAAAATTAGTATATTTTTTGAAGATGAAGTTAAGTCTTTTCGCTAAGTTTGTTGTAGGAGCATTAATAAAGGATATTATTATTAATGCTCCTACAACAAACTTAGCGAAAAGACTTAACTTCATCTTCAAAAAATATACTAATTTTTCACCACGATACAGCGTCAAAAACTCGATAGAACTTGTTAATAAAATTAAAAATTTTGATCTTCCGCATAACTGTCAATTCATTTCTTTAGACGTGAAATCCTTATTTAGCAATATTCCCATTGAAGAATGCCTTAAAATAATTGAAAATATCTTGGAAAAATGTAACATCAACCCGGTAATAAGAAAAGAGTTATTCCAGCTCATAAAAATTTGCGTAAAAACAAATTATTTCCTTTTTAATGATACATACTATGAACAAAATGATGGTCTCCCCATGGGGTCACCATTAAGTCCACTCCTAGGAGAGATATTTATGGATTATATTGAAAATATAATGCTTAAATCTCCCTTAGCAAAACACATAATATATTATGTCAGATATGTTGACGATATCTTAATTTGTTGGAACGGCACCAACCGACAGTTAGATATCTTTACTAACTGGGCCAACACCATTAATAATAAAATCTGCTTCACAGTTGAACATGAGATCGAAGGTAAAATAATTTTTTTAGATCTGACAATTGGTAGAAGTAATAATAAACATACCTTCGAAATATTTAGAAAACCAACGTTTACAGATACTACGATAAATGCAAATTCAACTCATCCTTGGTCCCACAAATTATCAGCTTACCATTCAATGGTACATCGACTCCTTAACATTCCCTTAGATAATAAAGCATACGTAAAAGAAAAGGAAACTATTAAAACAATCGCGATTAATAACGGCTATGAGGCAAAAAACATTGAAAAAATAATAAAAAACAAGAAATACAAAAATAAAATTAATTTAATATATCCGGTACATAACAAAAAAATTGAAAAATTTGCATGTCTCGAATTCCTCGGCCCAATATCTTTAAAAATTGCAAAAGAAATTAAAAAATGTGGTTTAAATATAGCTTTTAGAACCAATAATAATATGGGAACAAGCCTTAAAAACTCAAAAAGTAGAAATCCTAAACTCAATAACGGTGGCATATATGAATTAAAATGTGACCACGCCGACTGTAACGCTACATACATCGGACAAACAGGTAGGGCATTCTCAACTAGATTCAAAGAACATATAAGATGTTATAAAAATAAAAACACCTCTTCAAAATTCGCCGAACATCTCTTAGTGAATAATCACGTTCCACTTAAAAATAACCAGCCAAAACCATTACATATAGAACGAAAGGGTCTAGATTAAATTTGCTTGAACAATTAGAAATCAATAAACGAACGAATGACCCCAACATAACGCTAATTAATAAAGTAAGGAAAATTATTTATTCCCCACTACTTAGTATGTTTACCAAACCAAAAAAATATAATGCACTTAAATGAGTCATAGCAATAACGTCATTCTAAATCAATTAAGAAAACCCTTACACTTAGTGCAAGGCAAACCAAAGGGAAATACTCCGAATCCCACATTAGCACTCTCTCAATTAGTGTCTCTACAAATTGGTTTAACCGGTAATAAATCAACTTAGACACCTTCAAAAATTGACATTTAAAATCTTATAAATAAGTCGTCCGTTCGTGGCTTCACCACAGTTTGAAAATGACCTTACCAGTCGAAACAGCTGTAACTAAAACACTACCCAAAAAACTTGCAGAACTCGATAATAACATTATCAAATTTAATTTTAATTAAATTTCTAAAAATTGTGAAAGTACCTCTGAAGACGTATGGGTGACCATCAAATTCAGCCAGAATAAACTAACGAGATGTCTCTACATATGTGCTGTTTATATACCTCCCCCGTTGCTTGTTGATAATTTTGATTATTTTTTTTTTAAAGTTGGCAATGTTATGGATGCCGTTGGTGAATCAAATACGTTAATTTAAGGAGATTTCAACCTGGGAAATATCGGTTGGACCCACAACGTACCAAACCAGACTCATTCAGACTCAAACCAGTCTCATCTCCAGAAAATTATAATACTGACATCGGTAACCATCTTGTAAATTTTCTTGCCCTAAATAACCTCAATCAATTCAATGGCATTGCTAATAGTAACTGTAGAATCTTAGATCTCGTTCTATGCAATTCAAAAACAATGCAAGTCAGGCAATGTACCGAAATCCTAAGTTGCATTGATATACACCATTAGAGATTGAATATAGTTTTGATTTCAAATTAACAAAAATGCTAAAAAATAAAAACTTACTTAAATATGATTTTAATAAGAATGATTACGTTCAATTCAATAAGGAATTACAAGAACTGAATTGGGCACTTCTTTTACCTGATTTCATGTCGGTAGACGATATGGTTTCTTTATTTTACACTCATTTGTATCGTATAATTGAGAAATGCGTAACCAAATTTGTAAATCGCAACAGGCAGCATCCCCTCTGGTACTCACCAGACTTAGTTAAATTACTAAAAGAAAAAAATAAATTTCGACTTCTCTATAAAAAATATAAGAATCCACGTGATAGAAATTCTTACTAACTCTTACGCACCCGTTGTTCCAAACTCATTAGTTATTGCTACTTTAAACACATTGAACAAATATAATCGTGTCTGGTTAATCACAATAACGTTAAAGCTTTTTGGAGATTTGTCAAACACAAGAAACAAAACATAAGTACTATCCCCCAAAACATGACGTTTGGAGAAAAAAAATCATCATCGGCGAGGAAAGCAGCGAACTATTTGCCGAACACTTTTCATCAGTGTATGAGAAAGATGACATTAGAAACATTGAAGAGACTCAACCTCAATCTGAATAAATAGACTATACGAACAACTCTCTACACACAGTAAACATTAGTGTACACGATGTAAAAATAGAAATGCTTAACCTCGACCAAAGCAAAGGCCCTGGCCCCGACAAAATTCCACCACTCCTAATAAAAAAATGTGTACACAGTCTTGCACTCCCTCTGACCATCATTTACAGGAAATCATTATCTTCATGCATTTTTACAACAAGGTGGAAACAGGGTAATATTGTACCAATACCTAAAAGCGGAGACCTTCACGAAGTCACAAACTATAGACCCATCTCTATTCTCTGTTCATTTGCGAAAATTTTTGAAAAATTAATTTGTCCATATCAGAACTATCATCTCAAAAATCTTATAACTCCAAAACAGCATGGTTTTCTCTCCCAGAAATCAACATCCTCTAATTTACTTTGCTATGTCAATACCTTATCCGAAGCTGTCGATAGAGGTCAACAGATAGACACAATCTACACAGATTTTAGCAAGGCCTTCGATAAAGTAAATCATAGATTACTAATTCATAAACTAAAACAAATGGGTGTTCATGGTACTTTGCTAAATTGGTTTTACTCCTGTCTAACTGACCGCATACAAAGAGTAGTATTTGATGGCTATGAGTCAAGAGGATTAGATGTGCCATCTGGAGTGCCGCAAGGGTCCCATTTGGGCCCAATCTTGTTTCTTGTTTTTATAAATGACTTGTGCGATGTTATTTTGGATTCTGAAATTTTGTTGTTTGCTGATGATTGTAAGATATTTAAAATTATCCAAACATTACTAGACTCAATACTTCTCCAAAACGATATAAACAGAATTTCAAAGTGGTGCAAGAATGTTTCTGAATTCTTTAAAATGTGTTCACATAACCTTTACGCGTAAACACAATTCTATTCCGACTGAATATTTTATCGACGGTACCTACTAAATTCCAGGAAGTCGCAACCATTCGGGACCTAGGCGTATTATTTGATTAAAAAAAACTTACTTTCACACCTCATATCGACAATATCATTTCTAGATCTATGAAAATGCTAGGATTTATCAAACGAAACTGTAAACATTTTAAAAATCGCACATCAAAAATAACGCTGTACAATTCCTTCACCCGCAACGTGTTGGAGTACGCAAGTGCTGTATGGAGTCCAACCTACAAAGTTCATATTCAGCGAATAGAGCAGGTTCAAAAACATTTTACGTACCACCTGGCGTACTCCGATAGGCGAGCTCGATCACTTCCTCACTACACTGATAGACTAAAATTCTACAATGTACGCACCCTTGAACAGAGAAGACTAAATACAGATCTAAATTTTCTATTCAAAATTGTAAATGGTTTAATAAACTGTCCTTTTCTACTTCATCAAATCAGGTTCAATGTTCCTAGAATTGGTTCACGACTGGTAAATTATATTCCGTTAAATATCAAAAATATCGAACTAAGCTGGGGTATGACTCAGCTTTATCGAAAATGTGCCGTAATTACAATGAGGCTTATAAAAAACATTCGATTAATTTGACAATGTCAACATTGGCCAACTTCAAATCATTTCAACAAGCTTTAAAGCTATTAATTGTTTTTGTGTTTAATTCGTACAACTCCATTTTCATTTTTAGAAATTTAATTAAAATTAAATTTGATAATGTTATTATCGAGTTCTGCAAGTTTTTTGGTTAGTGTTTTAGTTACAGCTGTTTCGACTTGTAAGGTCATTTTCAAAATGTGGTGAAGCCACGTACGGACGACTTATTTAAAAGATTTTAATTTTTTTTTTTTTACAGTGAATCCCGCACAAGAATCTCAACTGCTCCCGTCTGGAGCCAGTGAGACTATGGCATCCCCAATTGGGGTATGTTGTGAGGCTGAAGGTAGTGGGGAGGGGAAGGAGGTAGGGAAGAGGAAGGTTGGGAAGTACTTGGCTATTCAGATCTGGTCACCAAACACGGCTAAAGCCATTTTCAAGCAACGTTGCAATTCTGAATGATGGTCTTACACCAGGGCGATACTAATAGTATCTTCCACTCTGGAACATGCCGCAAATTTACTATATATTATTTTTAAATGAATTAATTGTGAAATAACACAAATTAATCAAGTAAAATTTATTTGCGCATGCCAGGTTCGAACTCGCGACCTCCGGATTGTGAGTCAAGAGTCTTACCCACTGGACTACGGAGGTCGTCAAACAAATGTCAATTTTTGAAGGTGTCTAAGTTGATTTATTACCGGTTAAACCAATTTGTAGAGCCACTAATTGAGAAAGTGCTAATGTGGGATTCGTAGTATTTCCCTTTGGTTTGCCTTGCACTAAGTGTAAGGGTTTTCTTAATTGATTTAGAATGACGTTATTGCTATGTCTCATTTAAGTGCATTATATTTTTTAGGTTTGGTAAACATACTAAGTAGTGGGGAATAAATAATTTTCCTTACTTTATTAATTAGCGTTATGTTGGGGTCATTCGTTCGTTTATTGATTTCTAATTGTTCAAGCAAATTTAATCTAAGACCCTTTCGTTCTATATGTAATGGTTTTGGCTGGTTATTTTTAAGTGGAACGTGATTATTCACTAAGAGATGTTCGGCGAATTTTGAAGAGGTGTTTTTATTTTTATAACATCTTATATGTTCTTTGAATCTAGTTGAGAATGCCCTACCTGTTTGTCCGATGTATGTAGCGTTACAGTCGGCGTGGTCACATTTCAATTCATATATGTCACCGTTATTGAGTTTAGATTTTCTACTTTTTGAGTTTTTAAGGCTTGTTCCCATATTATTATTGGTTCTAAAAGCTATATTTAAACCACATTTTTTAATTTCTTTTGCAATTTTTAAAGATATTGGGCCGAGGAATTCGAGACATGCAAATTTTTCTATTTTTTTGTTATGTACCTGAATTTTTTTGTTATGTTATTCGAGACATGCAAATTTTTCTGTTTTTTTGTTATGTATATTAAATTAATTTTATTTTTGTATTTCTTGTTTATTATTATTTTTTCAATGTTTTTTGCCTCATAGCCGTTATTAATCGCGATTATTTTAATAGTTTCCTTTTCTTTTACGTATGCTTTATTATCTAAGGGAATATTAATGAGTCGATGTACCATTGAATGGTAAGCTGATAATTTGTGGGACCAAGGATGAGTTGAATGTGCATTTATCGTAGTATCTGTAAACGTTGGTGTTCTAAATATTTCGAAGGTATGTTTATTATTACTTCTACCAATTTTCAGATCTAAAAAAATTATTTTACCTTCGATCTCATGTTCAACTGAGAAGCAGATTTTATTATTAATGGTGTTGGCCCAGTTAGTAAAGATATCTAAATGTCGGTTGGTGCCGTTCCAACAAATAAAGATGTCGTCAACGTATCTGACATAATATATTATGTGTATTGCTAAGGGAGATTTAAGCATTATATTTTCAATATAATCCATAAATATCTCTGCTAGGAGTGGACTTAATGGTGACCCCATGGGGAGACCATCATTTTGTTCATAGTATGTATCATTAAAAAGGAAATAATTTGTTTTTACGCAAATTTTTATGAGCTGGAATAACTCTTTTCTTATTACCGGGTTGATGTTACATTTTTCCAAGATATTTTCAATTATTTTAAGGCATTCTTCAATGGGAATATTGCTAAATAAGGATTTTACGTCTAAAGAAATGAATTGACAGTTATGCGGAAAATCAAAATTTTTAATTTTATTAACAAGTTCTATCGAGTTTTTGACGCTGTATCGTGGTGAAAAATTAGTATATTTTTTGAAGATGAAGTTAAGTCTTTTCGCTAAGTTTGTTGCAGTAGCATTAATAAAGGATACAACGGGTCTTACGGGAATATTAACTTTGTGAATTTAAGGTTGGCCATACAAAGCTGGGGCTCTTGGGTTCATAACCCTGACATTTTTCTTGGACCATTCGGTGGGAAATATGGCGTTACAACTGTTTATAAGGATATTGACATTATTGAAAATTTTATTGGTTGGGTCTTTAGTTAGAATTTTAAAATCTTCTGGTAACAAGAAGTCTTCCACCTAACTGATATAATCTATTATATCAAGAATAACTAAAGAATTACTTTTATCGGCTTTGGTTATAGTTAGACTATTATCTTTAATTTTATTTTCAAAATTCGCCGAACATCTCTTAGTGAATAATCACGTTCCACTTAAAAATAACCAGCCAAAACCATTACATATAGAACGAAAGGGTCTTAGATTAAATTTGCTTGAACAATTAGAAATCAATAAACGAACGAATGACCCCAACATAACGCTAATTAATAAAGTAAGGAAAATTATTTATTCCCCACTACTTAGTATGTTTACCAAACCTAAAAAATATAATGCACTTAAATGAGTCATAGCAATAACGTTATTCTAAATCAATTAAGAAAACCCTTACACTTAGTGCAAGGCAAACCAAAGGGATATACTCCGAATCAGTGTCTCAATTAGTGTCTCTACAAATTGGTTTAACCGGTAATAAATCAACATAGACACCTTCAAAAATTGACATTTAAAATCTTATAAATAAGACGTCCGTACGTCGCTTCACCACAGTTTCAAAATGACCTTACAAGTCGAAACAGCTGTAACTAAAACACTAACCAAAAAACTTGCAGAACTCGATAATAACATTATCAAATTTAATTTTAATTAAATTTCTAAAAAGCTTTAAAGCTCCCTATTACGTTGTTCTATAAACTTATGAACCTATAAACTCATTGTTCTAAAAACTTGTTCATTGTATAACTTGTTAATTATTATTTTGTAATGTATAGTATGTGTTTGTGTGAATGAATATAATGTATATGTAAGTATTTTATTATCAATGTTGTGTTTGTCTTTAATTAGTGATAGCATCAACCATGTTGTGTAATTGTATCTGTGAAAGCTTTGATTTAAATCACTGTTGACAAACCTAATAAAAATAAAAAAATAAAATAATAAACTACCGGCTTGATCGACAATAGAATATTTATTAATTAATCCGTGGAAGCTTAAATTTTATTAAAGTATGTTTGTTTTATTGAAATATTATTCTGCATTAGTGTCGCAAACGCAAATGCTTACGAGCTGTAGGATAATCTCATAAATGCCATTTTAAAATCAGCGGATATCAGCAAATCAACAGGAGGGTTATCGATTAATATTTCTCATAGTATTTATGCGTGCGATATTAAGATGAGTGAAGATTGTTTAACCATATATTTTCCGAGCGTAAAACGTTCATTATATTATAGATTGAGATGTTTAACCTGACTTGCGTGGGCAGGAGTAGTTGCAATGAGAACATAAATAAGGTTTTTCTCCAGTACAGGTGCGTAAATGCCTCAACGCTGATTTTTTTGAGAAGTAGTTATGGGAACATGAATGATACTGTTCTCCAGTATGGGTGCGTAAGTGCACTATTAAAACTGACCTTCGTGTGTAGGGGTAGTTCCAATGGGAACATGAATTAGGTTTGCTCCAGTATGGGTGCGTAAGTGCACTGTTAAATGTGATTTGCGGGAGCAAGAGTAGTTACAATGGGAACACGAATAAGGCTTTTCTCCAGTATGGATACGTAAGTGCTTTTTTAAATCTGATTTTCTTAAGCAGGAGTAGTTACATTGGGGGCATGAATGGAGCTTTTCTCCAGTATGGGTAAGTAAGTGCACAGATAAATTTGACTTGCGTGAGCAAGAGTAGTTACAATGGGAACATGAATGAGGCTTTTCTCCAGTATGGGTGCGTAAGTGCACTGTTAAATGTGACTTCCGTGAGCAAGAGTAGTTACAATGGGAACATGAATGAGGTTTTTCTCCAGTATGGGTGCGTAAGTGCCTTTTTAAATCTGATTTGCTTGAGCAGGAGTTGTTACAATGTGAACATGTGTAAGGCTTTTCTCCAGTATGGGTGCGTAAGTGCCTTGTTAAATCTGATTTGTATGAACCGGAGAAGGTACAAAACGAACACAAATGAGGTTTATCTCCAGGGTGTATCTTCAGGTCCGGTATTTTGTCTGCAAAAAGATAGCGGGTAATGCTCAAAAGTAATATATGTAAAGAAACGAGAAAATAATTAATACAAACTCACACAAACAAACATCGATTTTACCTGCAGCAGTCTCGGCAATACTTTCAGTGTACTCTAAGCATTCCTTTTTAACATCTGTCAAGTCTATATCTATTTTCGTATAAGGAATTCCCTCTCCATCTTCTTCTCGGGGTCCTGGTTCCGCTTTTATGGATACATTCTCTACCTTTCTGCTTCCTGGAATAACAACAACAAAACATTAAAAATCATAATATGTAACTGAATACATTAAAAATCATATCACACACTCAGTCAAAGAGGTCACAATTAAAAATGTTTTCAACTTCAACTTGATAATCACAGAGCAACCCTTACCATTATATACAGATCTACGAACACACATATTATAAACCCATTCTTACACCCACTGCATGAACTTTTAACAAACGTAGAACTCTGCCAAAACACTTTCCAGAATATAATAAGTGAAATTTAATCAACAATTTGTTTTTTTTTTTTTTTTCATAATTTTTTTATTAGTTACAGATATTTGTTTTTTTTTACTACCACACTGGGCTCATGCCCGTGTTGTGGTAGTCGTACATTTAATATTTTAACATTTCAAAAAATATTAAGAAATTCTTAAAACTAAAGAGAAAAAAAGGATCATATTTTAAAGAAAAGTAGAAATAAAAATGAAAATTCAAAATCAAATTTTGAAATACAAAAATTAATAATAAAGATTAAACGTTAAGAACTCAAGTGTTCTATATAAATTAAAACATATAAGTATATAAATCAAAATTAAAAACATAAATAAAATTTACTGAAAAACTAAGAGAAAAAAAATAACAACATTTTAAAGAAAAATAGAAATTAAAATAGAATTTAAAATTTTGAAATGCAAAAATTTATAATTAAAATGTAGTGTTAGAACTCATGAATTCTTTAAAGTACGTTCGACCCCTTTCAAAAATCCAATGTTGTATACGTGTTATAAAAAGAGAATTAGAATTACTTTACTTTATGTCAGTACTCGGAGCATTATATATTTTAGGAGCGATGAACCAGAATTGTCGTTGAGCGAATGAGGTGTTAGTTTTTGGAACCACGCAACCCAGGTTTGATGAAAAGCGGGTGTGTGCTTGATGTTGTGGAGCGATTAGTAGATTATTTTTTCGTATATAATAAATGCTTGTTTTGGTAAATAGCTGTCGAATATCTACGACCCTGATTTTTGCAAAGAGTTCATTTGACGGATGGGTAGGTTGACATTTAAATATAATTCTCAGAATTAGTTTTTGAACTAAAATAATTGGTCTAATAATGGATTCAGCCCAACCACCCCATCCCACTATACCGTATGTTGCTGTGGATTGGAAATGGGCAAAGTATACGCTTCTTAGAGTCTGTAAATCTAAGATAGACCTAAGGGAGCAGAAAATATGGCAGAGTTTACGAAGTTTTTTACAGTGTCATGTGAGATTGTCATGTCGATGTGAGCTTCCCAACGTAGTTGGTTGTCTATGATTATTCCCAAATATTTTACTACTATTGATGATTTGAGGGTCGAACACGTACAATTAATATTAGATGTGGTTTCTGGATTTTCTAAATTGAGTGGATGATTGGTTAAGGGCAGTTGTTGGCTATATTGTATTTGCGTATAGAAAATGTCGTAAATTGTGTTTTGTCGATGCTAAGTGTGAGGAGGTTTGTGTCAAGCCAATCCTTTACTTTTATTAGAGCATTATTAGTTTTGTTAACAACTGATTGCCATGTTTCATCTTCGAGTATTAAGACCGTGTCATCAGCAAATGATAATATTTTTCCACCAATATTCATGTCACATAGTGAGTTAATGTACCTATATAAGAAATAAAATTGGTGCTAGTATGCTACCTTGGGGTACACCACAGGACACAGATAGTTTATTGCTTATATGTATTTTGTCAGATTGGACGAGAGTTTGTTGTGTTCGGTTTGATAGATAGTTTTCAACCCATGTGTAGGCTACTTCAGTTATTCCAATCTGTTGCAGTTTTTTTAGCAGTAATGGATATGAGACCGTATCAAATGCTTTTGCGAGATCGCATTGCATTCCCTAGCAAACGAATACCTCAATGAACATTTATCAGGATATCGGTCAGCCGTCACCGCTTCAACAAGAGAATTATAATCAAACAATGGTAGTGGTTAGAGATCAAGTCTTTGTTAAGAGTAAACTAGACCATAAATCTATGGTAATTTATTTTTCTGGTATTATGCTATGTTGCGCTACCTCCCTCTTTAGCCAACGTTTCGGACAGCGTTACAGAGTTCATCATCAGGTCAGATGTATGACACATCTGATGATGGACGTGTGATGATGGACCCTGTAATGACACATCTGCCCCGAAGATGGACACTGTTTTGCTATCCGAAACGTTGGCTAATGAAGGAGGTATCGCAACACGGCATAAAACCCCAATAATAAACAAAGAAAGTGTTTTTGTTTTATTAACATTAACAGTATAAGTATGTGGCAGTATAGCCACCCTGATGCATGTCTTCTACTTTCTTATATGTTACTACCCAATTATTCCCATTAATTAGAAGAATAATATCGTCCGCAAAACTGATGTTTTTTACTTTCACATTCCATGTGGCATAGGACATTAATAATGTAAAATTAAAAACAGAATTGGACCCAGAATACTTATTTTTGGATAACGGTATGTCTGTAGGGCTAGAAATTCTTTAAGTGATGAGTCATAGCATGATAAGTACAATAAACATCACCCGGCAGACATCAGCGAGGCACGTCTTTCAACCCCTACAATGAATTAACTGAATCGTATAAAAATTTAAAGCTTACAGTAACAACGTAGCTTACAGTAACGTCTGCATGGAAGACGAGCGAATATATGCAGCCAAGCATAAACATGCAGTTTTATTTTCGATTGTGTTTTGCGACGGTATAATAGTTGTGCACCAAAAAAAGTCAATAAAATACCTGAGTTGTTCTCAGAAATAGATTCCGTACATTCTTCTTTGATAAAAGGATATTCTATATCGATTTCCGTAAGAATCACGGCAACGCTCTCTTCAGCACTTGTGCCTGGTTCTAACTTGATAGCGGTGGAATCCATGCTTTTACGTAAGGAGCTGCTAGTTCTGCTAAACTTTAACTTTATAATGAGGTTGAAGCAACTCTTGAGAGAAGGTGTGATCGTTTTGGTTCAAAGTGTTTAAATTGACAAAAGGAATAAAGTCAGATAAAGTAACCAACAAAAAGTGACAGGAGGAAATTCGGAGTTAATTAATCCATAGATATTACTGAAAAGAAAATAATTTCCAATTCCATTATGTAACATCGTATTGTATCTCAGTGCTGCCATTTTTTATCTAATACAAATATAAAATAGGTTCCCAATGGGCCGTTTTCGCACGATTTTGGCCGCTAGGTTCGCTAATAGTCCTACCGGTCCAACTATTTCATTTAACTGTCAGATCCCATACATTTTTTAGGCCGTTTGACGCAATTTAGTGTTTTTAAATATTATAATAATGCCGTCAACCTGTTGTAGTGTTCCAACGTGTAGAATAGGGTTGGGCACCAGTTTCCCAAAGATTGAAAGACTTGAAAGCGAAATGAATTCATTCAATTAGGTTCATTTCAAATGGGCACCGACTCCTGATTCTGTTGTCTGTAAAGCTCATTTCAGGGACACAGATTATGTATTCAATAATATTAACCATAACAATAAGTACATGACTCATTCAATTAATATCTTACTATAATTGAATCCCTAATATAATACAGAGAGTACTTGTATAGTATTGAACACGTAAAGAAACATTTGACATAGAATGCACAAAATTTTATACACAATGTTTTGCCTTCTTTCGCAGTTAACATTATTAGACAAACTTACCGTTAAATATAAGTGTAGTCAACCACAACTAAAAAATAATTATGGTAGACATAATATCTTAAATATATGTCTACCATAATTATTTTTTAGTTGTGGTAGACATATATTTAAGATATATATTATGTCTACTATAATTTCTTAAATATATGTCTACCACAAATGCAATAATTTTATTACATGGTTATCAAACTGTCTAGCACGAGATTTATGGGCGGGTGATTCTTCTTTGTTGGCAATCTAATTTGCTTTGCATTTCTCGTCCCATGTCTGTATATCTCGTGATTGTAATTTAATTTTCAGTAGGATGTTTTAGGAAAAAAATTATATTATTATTACCAATTATTACAAGCAATAATTGTCAGCCTGAGACACTCATTTACATTGAAAAATCTTCCGAGAAAAGATACTTGCCGCCAACGAGGGATTTAACACTAACAATGTCTTCCTCGCAAAAATAAAGTTGGTTGTTTTCAGGTGGAAAAAAATATAACAAGCAGTAATTGTTGAATGAAACACTAGTATATATTGAATTATTTGGCGGGTATTTGATAAGCCGCCATAGCTCAGTGGTCAGAGCATTCGACCGGCAATCGGAAGGACACGGGTTCATGTCCCGTTGGCGGCAAGTATCTTTTCTCGGAAGATTTTTCAATGTAAATGAGTGTCTCAGGCTGACAATTATTGCTTGTAATAATTGTTACCCTTTGTGCTATGCATAAAAATCTTGTCTAAACGTTAGTTTATAAATTAAAAAAAATAATAATAATAATTAATATTTAACAAGTTTAAGTATTTCCCCAATAAATGCAGACATAATTTGTCTCGACGCCACCTAGCGAGGGATTTAACACTAACAATGTCTTCCTCGCAAAAATAAAGTTGGTTGTTTTCAGGTGGAAAAAATATAACAAGCAGTAATTGTTGAATGAAAAACTAGTATATATTGAATTATTTGGCGGATATTTGATAAGCCACCATAGCTCAGTGGTCAGAGCATTCGAACGGCAATCGGAAGGACACGGGTTCAGGTCCCGTTGGCGGCAAGTATCTTTTATCGGAAGATTTTTCAATGTAAATGAGTGTCTCAGGCTGACAATTATTGCTTGTAATAATTGTTACCCTTTGTGCTATGCATAAAAATCTTGTCTAAACGTTAGTTTATAAATTTAAAAAAAAAAATAATAATAATTTATATTATTATTATTTCTTAACGTAGACCGTAGACGTATTTTATATCATGTAAGTATGGAAGTTTGAGTCTAATTTTATTTTTAGATGTACTGTACAGGCAAAAGCTACTGAAAGGTGTAGTTCCTTCAATATTTCCCTGGATAAAAGTAGAAGTAGGTAATTTAGAATTAAGAAACAGACAGGAAAGGCGTCTGATACGTGAAAAAATATATATGAATTCTAAAAAACCAAAACCTCAAGATGAAGCGGTGTTGCCTGTGAATCTAAAAGACGTTGCAGTGGAAGTCATATTGCCATTTGGTACTCCGTGTGACAGACCGACTCTAGATAAAGACACTCAAGATAATAAAAAGGAAAAGTTAACTGTTTATATTAAAATAAACTTTTGTTCCACCGCAGGGGAAGCTTATGGCGCAGACTACGCCAGTCGAAGAATACCATCATCACTGCCATGGTTGCCTGGATGGAGATGGAGTCCCCCTGATGCCCTTCTGGAAATGGGAGCCTGCCAAATATCCCCCATGAACAGATATTTGCATATTTTTTTGGATTTATTATTACATACTATATTTTTCATTTATTTTCTGTTCCATTCTGTGTATGAATGCGTTGCTATTTTGTCAATGTTTGAACTATTTCAAAATATGGAATGTATGCATTGCACAACATTCTGAAATAAACGATCATTATTATGATACGTTTTAAGATTTTCACGGCCAAAATTATTTTCGTTATTTGTTTTTGGGGTGTTATGCCGTGTTGTGCTACCTCCTTCTTAAGCCAACGTTTAACACCCCAAAACAAATAACTAAAAGATCATTATTATATTTCTTTTATTAAAATAAAGAGTGAGTGTCGCTCCAGTTTTGTCATGGTTTTCTGCGGCCTTGCACGACATCTACTGCCATGGTTAAAAAAGATTGTTGTTTAGTTGTACTAAATAACACATAATAATTAAAAATATATATAAATAAATAAAAAAAACTTTCTATTATTTCTCGAGGTCAATATGAAAAGAACAAGATTGATTACAGACATAATATAAATGTGTCGTACAACATTTACAAACATTATACACATCGTCCATCGAAGAACATATCAGTACAACAAATAATTAACATTATGCATAAATTATTTATTGTTTTGGCATTTTTTAATTATTTTTTTACATTCTTATATTATATAGTTGTGGTAGCATCGGTCAACGCGTGAGCAACTTTGTGGACAGTCAACCTGTTAAAATAAAGAAAATAAGATTAGCAAATTAAATATGCAACTAGTGTAGAAATCTCCCAACCTCCATACTATACAATATTAAATAACATTTATTTTTAGAATTTATTTGATAAATTGATTTTTCCTATGCTAATATTTTATTTGTAAACATTCAATAGAAATATAAATACTATTTCACAGACGAGGGATATCAAAATACAAAGGTGATAAGAGGTAATATAAGTAAACCTATTAAAACTTCTATTCAGCCGTGGTTTCGGGGAAATTTGGGTCCTTTTGATGATGAAGATAGTCGTTCAGCCAGTAGTAGGACTGGTTGAAGTCCCCCTCGCATGACCTGGAGCCCCACGGTAGTAGCACAGTAGCTGGTGAAGGATTCCATGTGCTCCTCGAATGTGTGGCCTCGGATGGGCAGACGCTCCTTCGTCATGTGGTCAGATTCGTCTGAAAATTATAATTGAATAGTACCTACAAGGAATCCGAGAGAAGACGACCAGTGCTATGCCCTAGACATAGTTGGGAGAAATTAAAGATTGTGCTTTAAGCTTTGAGTGTTAAGCGATTAGATTTTTGCCTCGAGCTTTATGCTTTGAGATTTAAGCTTTGCTTTTACCTATGTCAAAAATAATGAAAAATTAAGAGTAACAGAACAGCAGCTTTTGAGTCTGAAGGAAATTGGTAACTATCTGGTTATTCAGATCTAGGCAATACACGTAGCAGATAATGTTAATAAATTGATGAGATTCCTTTGGTATCAGTTCACCAGCAAGAAATTCGGCAGACAAGAGCAGAACATCCATCTACAGTAGATGACAGCAGTATTCGACTTGTGCTCATGCAACATTTCCCTACATACTAGGAATACATACCTCTCCTCCCTTATTTAATAGTGGTCTTTTCAAGATCTTTATTAAAAATCCATTATTTTAAGACCCTTCCTTAAACAGCCGGTGAAAAACCACCATTTAGAAGCGATACATTGCTTGAAATAGCAATAGTTGTGTTAGGTGACCAGGTGTGAATAGTCAGGCATTTCCCAGCCTCCACATTTCCCATATTCTTTCCTCCCCCATTCAATTCAGCCTCACAACATACCCCGATTGGGGGTGCCATAGTACCACTTACTTAAAATTAATCACATTTAAAAGACCGGTTAAATCCCTGGTTAAAGTTTTAGAGGTATAATAAAATCCATATATTACATTCAACGTATGGTTTGAAGGGCAGAACCAGCGCTACGATAAAGAGTCCATCGTCGTCGAGAGCCTGCTTAGCGTTGAGGCCGTTGAGCAGCATCTTACTTTTTGTGCATTTTACTTACAAATCGAGCAAACTTGGTTTGGCTAAACTTGTCGGAAAACAAATTGCAAATAGCTATCGAAATGACAGATCAATCATTGAAATTGAAAATTGAAAGACGTCAGTGCGTCAGTCCATAGATTTGGTTCACATATTAGATGACAGGAGGACCGCTAAACACCGTGCTGCCATCTCTTGGGTATTTTGGAATTACTCAGAAAACGGCCCATTATATTCATTTTTTTTATTTGCCTGAATCTATGTAAAGAAAATCACTTATGAGCGCTTTCCTTAAGTTTGTGGAAAAAGTTCGGTTTATGGGCGAAATTCCTAAAAAATAAAACTAGTTATTTTTATACAAACTTTGGGCCGGGGAATCCGAATCTGAAAGAATTAGGTTGGGGCAAGCAAATATAAACTGAATAACACGACTGCAAAATTTTAAATTCATACACATTCAGGCCATTTTGACGCTATCAACAATGTCATAGAAAAAATCAAAGATATTTTATGTTCAACCACAGAAAATTAAGTGTTGCCATAATATAGTAATATAATAATATCAATAACGTAAAACTTTCAGACACGATACTTCCTCACATGATAATTTATCACATAACTTGATGAATTATGACTATCTCAACGGCCGTATTCTTAGACCAATGGTTTGTGATAGAAAAGAAAGTGCCCCCTTCGTAGCGCCTACTCGCGTCAAGGTAAGAAAACATCCCAGTTTTCAAGTAGTTTAGCGGCTACGCTAGGTTTGTGTAACATGGTTTGTGATAGAAAATAAAGTGCACCCTTCGTAGCGCCTACTCGCGTCAAGGCAAGAAAACATCCCAGTTTTCAAGTGGTTTAGCGGCTACGCTAGGTTTGTGTAACATGGTTTGTGATACAAAAGAAAGTGCCCCCTTCGTAGCGCCTACTCGCGTCAAGGCAAGAAAACATCCCAGTTTTCAAGTAGTTTAGCGGCTACGCTAGGTTTGTGTAACATGGTTTGTGATACAAAAGAAAGTGCCCCCTTCGTAGCGCCTACTCGCGTCAAGGCAACAAACATCCCAGTTTGCAAGTAGTTCGGCTACGCTAGGTTTGTGTAACATGGTTTGTGATACAAAAGTGAATAAAATTTATAAAAAATAATTACTGAAATTATAAACATGTTTTTTTACGTTATTGATATTATTGCTTAATGGCAACACTTAATTTTATGTGGTAGTTTTTTCTATGATCTTTATTCTCAGAAAAAAATGGCCTGTTATTCCTGTTAAATTGTATGTAAATTCAAAATTGTACAGTCGTTTAACTCGGTTAATATTGCCGAGTGTAACCTAATTCTTTCAGATTCGGATTTCCCAGCCCAAAGTTAGCATAAAGATAATAAAACTTCTCCTTTCGGAGTATCGCCCATAAAAAGATGTGTCATTAATTTATTGGAGATTGTTTGTGTATCGAAAATTTTTAAGTCGTGTTATTCAGTTTATATTTGCTTGCCCCAACCTAATTCTTTCACATTCGGATTCCCCGGCCCAAAGTTAGTATAAAAATAACTAGTTTTATTTTTTAGGAATTTCGCCCATAAACCAAACTTTACCCAAGCTTGTATTTGCCGCGTCACTGATCAAGTACTGAGTTAGTTAGTGGCCCACTAGATGTCACTGCTGACAGCTGAACGACAAAATCGTATTATGAAAATATAATTGTCAGATTTATTTGCATTAAAAAAATCCTTAAAATATTATATTATAATTTAAAGAAACCTGAAATAAGGGCTTTAAATGTTGTTTCTTTTGTTTTACAGGTAAGTGAACCTTTCTTTTAACCAATAATGTAATTTTTAAGACTCGTAAATACGTATTATTAGTAAAGCTTTTGTTTTACAGAGAAACACAATAACGCCTTTGTTTTCATTATATATATATATATTACGAGCAAGTAGATAACGAAATCAGCATTCCATTTCATTATTACAAATATATTTTCTTTTCTAGTCTTTTTTATTTTGTAATTTTTACAACTAATAGATTTTCTTTCATTCTTACAATTACGCTTCTTTTTAAAATTATTGCAGATTCTAGATCTAGAAGATCCATTAATATTACCCACAATATTATAATCGGTAGTAACATTGTGTTCTTCGCATTCATGAACCATGAATGCTTGGATAAATTTTTAAAAATAATAACATTTCCATGGAGTTTTTCGGCAGTTCGAGAATAAAAAAAAAAAAATGAGATAAACGCAGTTTTAATTTTTAATATAGAGAGCACTTTTTTCAACTTCACCTTTTTCGAAATTCCGAAATTATAAATATTTCACTTCACTAAACGAGATGGCTCTGAACACAAAGTTCACCATCAATGATGATCAACAAACAAACGAAAATCGTAAAACTTTATAATAAAACATCATTGTCATACAGCGGGTTCAAACGTTTCAATGTTGGTTGATCAAATCCGTCAATCATTAAACAATTTTCAATATCTCCACGGATCAGAAGTTTATTTATACAAAGTATTTCAGTATATTTGTTACTGTAGAAGACCTTTCAACTTTCAACGTTAAACGGAATTTTCAGTAAAACCTATGATTAACCAAAAACGCATGTTCTTAAATTCTAAGATTTACTAGTATAACCTATGTATTACCTGTTTACGGGCTTTTATAGTAACGTATTCATGACGGGTTCATACAAGAGAGCAACTTTAATAAAATATTAAACCAATTTTGAATGCTCCTGAAATACCGGCACCATTTGTCGTTGTTTCATGAGTCATTGTTAGTTTACTCTCGACATGTTCTCGACTCTCGACGGTTCTTACATAATAGGAAGTTGTTCACCGTGGATGATTTAAAATGGCAACACTTATATTTCATCATAAAAACCATATTTTTTTCTTAACTCTGTAATATCTATGGATAAATCCCTTCGTGCTTTGCTTGCTGTCACTTTTCTAGTTGGTTATGTTATTTTGGCTCTCCTCGTTTAGTTGATTTGTACACACACAGAGCTATCAGTCCACCTCTCAACCCTCCAAATCCTTCAACCTCGTTTTAAAGTTAAAGTAAAAAAGAACTACAAAATCCTTAGGTAAAAGTATGGAATCCACCGCCATCAAGTTAGAACCAGTCACGAGTGCTGAAGAAGAGAGTATTGCTGTGACATGTACTGAAATCGATATCGAATATCCTTTTATCAAAAATGAAGGTCCGGAATCTTTTTCCGAAAACAATTCAGGTACCTATTTTGTTATTCTTTTTTAGTACGTAAATGTTACATATATGGACGCAAAATAAATCGAAAACATAGTTAAAAACGTAGATTTTTGGCTGTAATGACATGCTCATAGCTACATAACGATCCGGTGAATATTCGCAACAAACGTCAACGGTTATGTAACGGGATTGTGTATGTTATCTTTACTTTAAAAAACAGCCTACGTTTTTGAATAGTTTGTCTGGCAAAGCAGGGTTTGTGTAGCGGGCTTGGGTATATTATCTTAATTTTAAAAGTTTTATCAAAAAAAGTGCGTATTAACCGTTGACGTTTGTTCCGAACTGCAAACAGAGTGATTTGACAGTATGAAAGCAAATTTTCAATTTACGTAAATAAAATTTAAAATGTAACATTTTCAACCTCCCCGAATGCAAATAGTTATCTTTTATGGTAATTAAGAAGAATCTAAAAGTTTTATTAAAAAAAAGTGCGTATTAACCGTTGACGTTTATTCCGAACAATTACCAACGATCCTATTGTTAAATGAACCAAATAAATCAACACTTATGTTTCAACTTTACAACATAATATTTATTTATTAAATAAATAAATAAATGTTTATTCCGGTATGTGGGGAGAATTGTGCAATCCCACACATTCCATAAGGGTTGTAATACATAATATACAAAATATTTGAGGAGAAAAAATATATAAGAAAAGCAGGTAATAAATATGATTATAAACTAATAGAAATTATTAATTAATAGAAAATACTTTAATTCCTCATAATCTACATGAAACCGTTACGACTTCGTGCACGCCATTTTTATTAACTTAATCCCTCTCTTCTTATTCACTACTGCCATCTATCTTCACAAAAGTTAGACTCTTCAAAATCACTTTTCTCAACACCTATATGTCCGGTCTGTGGCTGAGTTGGCATCGCATTTGATACCAAAGCAACGCGTGTTCAATCTCTCAGCTGGCTTAATCCTCCATCATGACATGTAACTTTTCCGCTTAGTGTGGTGGGAGTGGGAGATTTTCAAATATTGTCAGGCTATTCGTAACCCGGGAATGTTTTTCTTTCTTTAAAAGAAAAAAAAAAGAAATATGTATATATATTAACATCTACAGTGTTGACGTATTTTGACAGCTGCTTCAATTTATCAAGTTTTAACAATCATAATACTAGAAAATCAAACTAAAAAAGTGGTTAACTCGTCTAATCAGGAGAGTGCGCGTTGGGACAGTGAATTTTTTATCCCACAAAGTATCTCGCTAAGGCGGAATACTCGACATTATTCTGGTGTTTATACCACAAAAGACAACTCAGTGCAAAAGTGACTCGATCATTATATAAACACAAAAAACCTATCCCAAAGGCGTTTTTAGCGTCACAAAGGCTCTGCCATCTCTCATTCAAGAAACAAGCATTGTGTCGTTTTTTCTTTTTGTGTGAAATTTTGAAATCAACTACCTTTAAAATGAATACACTGTGCTCCATCTGTAAAAAAAACATTGACACCCCGTCAGACTTCATCTCATGTTGTATCTGCGACGAAAACTACCACTTCATTTGTGCCGATATCGCAGAGACCTCACGACGAGGAACTAAGATTTTACAGTGGCGCTGCAAATTTTGCACAAAAACACAAAAAAACTCAAAAAAAAATACGTCTGAAAAAAATCTAGAACTGACATCTACCGAGAAACCAAATAAACAACCATCATCAACACCTAAATCTACAATTGCCGCCTCATCATACGCCAGTGTGAACTTACCACCAACAATCACAGATGGCTCCAGTA
This sequence comes from Limnephilus rhombicus, assembly GCA_929108145.2. NCBI lineage: Eukaryota > Metazoa > Arthropoda > Insecta > Trichoptera > Limnephilidae > Limnephilus > Limnephilus rhombicus. The sequence goes on along the minus strand of OV815290.1, from coordinate 31,629,167 downwards.
ATCTGACAATCGAGCTATTTTTAACTGAAATTGCTAATTTTAAAGACTTAGTTATTGAATCTGTTGGAAAAAAATACGATGCAATCCTGCTCCAAAATAATGAAATATTAAAAACCATTCAAAGCATATCTCAACAGCAAGAAGACTTAAAATATCGAATAAATAATTTGGAAAAACTACATGAACAAGTAAACTCAGCCTTAAATTCAAGACTTGAGGATTTAGAAAAAGTAAGCGGAAAAAATAATGAAAATGAAAAAAAAATTTGTCTCTTGACAGAACGAAATGAAGACCTAGAAAAAAGAATAATAGCGATCGAGATTGACCAAGAAAACAGGAACAGGCGATTTAACAATACTTGTTTGGAACTTCGAGGGCTTCCAGAATTCAAAGAGGAAACATCACAAACCTTAAAAGACATTATATTCAACACCAGTAAAACAGTAGACTGCCAACTAAATACAAATGATATTTATAATATATATAGAGTATCACAAAGAAATAAAAATATTCCTCCAACAGTTAAACCTAGGTCAGTGGTAATTAATTTTAATTCAATAGCGTTAAAAGAGGAGCTCCTTAATGCTATAAAAAAATATAACAGATCTTGCGAAAAGATTGGGGACAAACTAAACACGGGAACAATCGGATTGTCTGGCCCCATTACACCCATCTACGTCTCAGAACTCCTCACGTCTAAAGGCAAACGGCTTTGGTATCTAGCTCGCCAACGTGCGACTGAATCTAAATTTAGGTACGTCTGGACGAAAGCAGGTCTAATCTACATGAAAAAAGATGACTCTTCTCGACCTATATTAATAGATTCAGAACAAGCTATACCGAAGCTCTGACTACCTGCTCTTTATTCTAATTATCGTGATAAAACTACTCACTACCGCTTTATATCGCCATTTCATACTCTATTACATAACAGCACTATATTATATGAACACCTAGGATTTTGCATAACTCCTATTTGTACTGGAATAATTTTAATTCTAATTTTAATTTTAATTCTAATTTTAATTCTAATTTTAACTTTAACATTAATTTTAATCTTTATTCTCTCTAGAATGGTAACTACACTTATTACAAGATTATTAATTGATTTATTAGTAATAGTACTAATAATTCGGCAAAAGAGAACTCTAATCAACATATTTTATATAACCCAGATATTACTTATTTTTCATACTTATACTACTTTCTACTGTCTTTTGAAAGAGAAAATGCCACACACTAACTACATACGTTATTTATTTCCTGGATTTTATTTCAGATATTATTTCTTACTCAGATATTATTTATTTTTCCTAACTACATCATTTTGTTTACAGTTTTGTCGCTACATATTTCGTACTACAAGTATTGATATGATAATAAAATACTGTTTTAAAACTTTACCCAGAAAACATCAATTAATTTTTGAATTCTAATGGTAATAAACGATCTTCAACATGAAATCGATAGTATCATAGTGCCAAATACTGAAATAATTTTTGAAAACATTAACAAAATTATGCAATTTAATTGGGAATCAAATAGGATTAATATTGTTCATCAAAATATTAGAACGATGGGAAACTTGGATGATTTTCTTATATTTTTGGAAGAAATAAAATCTGTGGTAAAGTTCCATGTACTAATTCTCACTGAATGCAGGTTAAATGATTCATACATAGCCAAACAAATTTCAGGCTATAACGAATACCATACAACATTGCATATTAACCAAAATAGCGGAGTAGTAGTATATATCGACAATACATTAAATTCCTTAGTACAAGAAATAAACATAAATCAGTGTAATTGTTTAAAAATCAACATTAATGAGAATTTAGGTATCCTAGCTATCTACCGATCACCGTCGTTCAATGACATCCAAGATTTTCTGGAAAATCTTATTGGTGAGTTAAAAAAAACTAAGGATTACGCACAATATGTACTGATCGGGGACATGAATATAAATACTATAGGAGAAGTATTGCATAGGCAGTCCGACGACTACTTATGTGCTATGGCTGAAAGTAATTTTATTTCCATTATTAATTCTCCAACTAGGGTACAAGGTAGCTCAAGCTCGTGTTTGGATCATATATATACCAGAAATATAACAAATTCAAATGCATTTGTAATACATAATACAATCACTGATCATTACACCACTGCAATCAGTATCCCAAACTCAATACCCAAAAAACATAAAACTAATCACAAACAAATTATCGATTATGAGGCTTTATTAAATGATCTTAATAATAAAAATTGGGAATATGTTTATAAAGAGACTGAAGTTAACAATGCTCTAAACTATTTTATTAATGAAATCAATACATTCATAACAAAACACACAATAACTAAACGCATTCCATATAGTAAAATACATCTCACCCCATGGATTACCAACGGCATTGTTAAATCTATACACAAAAGAAATCACCTTCATAAAATAGCTAAACGAGACCCATTGAACGATACTAAACAGCAAAACTATTACCGATACCGTAATATTTGCAAAACCGTTATTCGCAAATGCAAAGAGCGTTATTATAAATTCTTACTTGATAAGGATAATTCCAGCAAAAACATGTGGAATGTTGTCAGAGACATAACTTAAAGTAAAAGAAATACCAGTACATCTGTAACTGAATTAAACACCGGAAATTTGATTATAACTGACAATCAATCAATTGCATGTCATACTAATCAATATTTTGCATCTGTTGGGTCAAATCTAGCAAAAAACATTTTATTAGAAACCCAGAAAACGGAAGACTCTTTAGCATTGACAATTGAAACAAAGGAACAATCCTTTTCATTTGATATTAAACCAACTACTGTAGAAGAGGTCTTAAAAATAATCAACAGCCTTAATACTACACATGCAAAGGGTCCAGATAGTCTAAATACACAAATACTAAAAAAAATTAAAAATCAGATTTCTGCTCCGCTATCATATATTTACAACTTAAGTTTTGCATCAGGAATATTTCCTGATCACTTTAAAAAATCAATAATTGTCCCAATTCACAAATGTGGACCTAAATCTCTTGTAGAAAACTACAGGCCAATATCACTTTTAAGCGCGATATCCAAAGTCATTGAAAAGCTTTTCAAAACTAGGTTAAACGAATATGTGGAGGAACATAACATTCTAAGTCCAAACCAATACGGCTTTCGGTCGGGTAAGGGAACGGATGATGCCATCGCATGTCTCACGGAAACTATTGCAGGGAATATGAACCGTGGCAAGAAAACTATTGCCCTTTTCCTGGACCTGGCCAAGGCATTTGACACAATATCTCATAAAATTCTTTTACAGAGACTTAGAAATATAGGAATAAAGGGAAAAGCTTTTCAATGGATAGAAAGTTATATATCTAATAGATTTCAACAAACCAGAATTAACGAGGCTATTAGCACTTCACTAAAATACACTTTTGGGGTACCACAAGGAAGTACACTTGGGCCCCTTCTCTTTATTATATACATAAACGAACTTTGTAACCAACACATTGGTGGCAAAATTATCACGTTCGCTGACGATACAGTTATTTTGTTTGAAGGAGATGATTGGAAAGAAACACACCACCTTGCGAACACAGGTATAAACAGAGTAAAACAGTGGCTGGACAGTAATTTGCTTACACTAAACATACAAAAAACAAAATATCTCACATTTAGCGCTACCCTTGCAGAGCAACCCAAAACACCTCATCACCTCACAATACACAATATTAAGTGTAGCCTTGGAAATAATAACCATACTTGTAAATGCGAAACCCTTGAATGTGTTAAATCTATTAAATATTTAGGTATAATAGTGGATAACCACCTTAAATGGAAACAACAAATTGAAAACACAGCTAATAAAGTGCGCAAGCTTATTTATATATTTATAGCATTGCGGGAAATTATAAAAACTCAAGACATTAAAAAAATATACTACGGGCTCTGTAACTCCGTCATAACCTACGGTTGCATTGGATGGGGTGGAACAGGATTAACAATATTATACCCGCTACTGAAGGCACAGAAATCCATTCTACGCGTCATTATGAAAAAACCCTTCAGATACTCGAGCGACGCTCTCTTCAAGGAGTTTAATGTGCTTGATGTTCGACAGTGTTACATAAAAAAAATAACAATGTGCGTCCACAAAAATATAAGCAAAACGATAACAGTCGATCATAATCATCAAACCAGAAGTAAGAGCAGAAACGACCTTTCCATTCCTACAAGCAATACTGCGGCTTATCAAAAAGTTTTCTCATACCTGGGACCAAAAATATACAACAAAATCCCCTCTCAATTTAAACTGTGTGATTTATCATCCTTCGGTACTAAAATTACAAAATGGTTATTAGAATTAGGTAGGACAGATTCCGAAAAATTATTAAAAAACGTAGTATGAGTTGATTTCTTCGATTTTGTATTTTTTATTTTCCTAAAAAATATTTTTTTATTTTTCTTTCTTACATTTATATATTATATTTTTATTTTATATTTTACATGTATCTATCTGGATTTTATTGTTTATTACTGCTAATTAGTATTTTCCTAAAAAAATACTTTTTTTTTATTTTTCTTTCTTACATTTATATGTTATATTTTTATTTTATTTTATATTTTACATGTACCTACCTGGATTTTATTGTTTATTACTGATGTACACCTAGAATAACACAACTTTTATCTGATATTGTACCTAATATCTAAGTAACTCCCCCAATATGTACCATTATTGTTTATTATTATTGAATCCATTAATGTGAAATTATGTACATGCAACCTGCCAATTTGACTGTCCTAAAACGGGAAACCTTCCTAGTTGGACAGTCAAAGCTTCCTTTTATATTGTTATTATCTTGTATGTAATAAATGTAATAATAAATAAATAAATAAATAAATAAATAAATACGTGTCTATACATATACACGGTATTCTGATGGGTTCTCTCTCAAAGGAAACAAATTATAAAAATCCTTCAGGACCTGTGTCATCTTAAGGGATGGAAAAACTATATTAGCTGGGTAGGAATCTGAGGTCAATGAGACCTATGAATACATCCCTCACACTTCGGTACATGGAGATGTGTCAAGAGAGTCCGGCTGGAGAGGTCAAAAAGACTCCCTCAAATAATCTCGCTCGCTCCGATCCGCCACGCAGTAGGTGAGCAAACGCATCCGCCACCACCTAGCAAGACCTAAACAAAAACACCGTACGTAGCGAAAACCTTGGGGTGACCTTACTATGCCAGGTGTGCTGATTGTCCCATAAATGATTCCCGGGCGGCGGTACCGATACCCGCCTCCAAAATTGAGTAAAATAAATTGTTCAGTCATTAGCTTGTTTCATCTTCTTATATATACAAAATGAATCGCTAAATGTGTTGCTAAGCGCATAACTTTCGAAAGACTGCACCAAATTGGATAATTCTTTTTTTGTGTGTTCATTACTGTCAGGACAAGGTTTTTATAAAACTTCCGGTGAGCTCTGGCATTATGAAAATTGTATAAAAAAATTGCCATTTGTGGCACGCGAGGTTTGAAAACTGAATGTTTGGAAAGCGGGAGAGAGGGAGTGATGGGGGGAGGGGGGAGCGGGGAGGGGGAAGGGGGAAGGTCGAAGGGGGTAGGGGGAAGGGGGAGGGGGAAGGGGGAAGGGGGAAGAGGGAAGGGGGAAGGGGGAAGGGGGAAGGGGGAAGGGGGAAGGGGGGAGGGGGAAGGCGTGAGGGGGAGGGGAAGGGGGAAGGGGGAGGGGGAAGGGAGGAGGGGGAAGGGGGGGGGGAGGGGGAAGGGGTGAGGGGGAAGGGGGTGTAGAGGAAGGGGGAGGGGATGAAGGGGGTGGAGAAGGGATGGGGGAGGGGGGAGGTGGAGTGGGAGCCTCCCTTACAAAATGCAAGCGAAGCCGCGAGAAAAAGCTAGTATATTAAAATTTCGTTGACAATATTAACTGAAAGGTGATTGCTCGGCTGTAGATTCCGGACTCGGAATACAGCTGATTTTCAGCAGCGCCTCAAATATATAAATATACATAAGTAATAAATAATTCGAACAAAATATTTTTTATGTGAATACCGCACAAGAGTCCCAACTTCACCCGCCTGAAGCCAGTGAGACTGTAGCATCCCCAATTGGATTATGTTGTGAGGCTAAATATGGTTGGGAGGGGAAGGAGGTGAGAGAGAGGAAGTTTGGGAAGTACCTGGCTATTCAGATCTGGGCATCAAACAAGGCTAAAGCCATTTCAAGCAATGTTTAAAATCTGAATGTGGCAGGGCGATACTGAGAATATCTTCCACTATGGAACGAGCCGCAAATGTATTACATATATATATTTTTTTAAATTAATTAATTGTGGAAATATCACAAATTCATCAAATAATTGTTTTTGCTCACGCCGGGTTTTGAACCCGTATCTTTTAGATTGGTTCTCAAGGGCCTTACTCCTCATTAAAATTCATTAAATTTCTCCTTACTCAAAATTCATTAAATTTCAATTCAGTTTAAGAGTCGGCAACCCGGATGTTTGATTTATTTATTTTACTAGCTGACCCGGCCACGCGCTGCTGTGGCTAACAAAACACGTCATCGACTGGATGGTTATCCAACCTTTATAACCACCGCCGTCTTTGATTTTATCGCGAAGAGACAGACAGATGCCGCGGAGGACTTTAATTTATAATACGTAGAGATGGTGTGAAAGATTATAATAATGTGCATGAAATGCTTGGAGTAACTAACATATTTAAGTTAATAAGGATTAATACTGTATCCGTCTAAATAACTTTTCAATTACCGCAATGTACGTGACCATTTTTTTAGAAGATAGAATGGGTGTAGTAATTTATATTTAAAAAATAGATATATGCATTCGCAGACTTTTTTGTAGATCTATAAAAGAGGAATATCCCACCATGCATTGTTTTGTTATATCCCAAAAGGATGAGGCAGCGTTTTCAATGAAAGCTACCAGGCGGCTTGACTTTTTCCGACACTTCTAACAATTATCGTTATGTTTCAACCAATTTACACAAATTCTTGACAAAATACATACCTAAACCTTCCTCACGAAACACTCTATCAATTGGTGAAAACCGCATAAAAATCCGTTCAGTAGTTTTCGAGTTTATCGCGAACAGACAGACAGACGACGCGGGGGACTTTAATTTATAGTATGTGGAGATGTAGAGAAGAGATGGAGAGATTTGTATTTACGTGTTTTACCCGCCTCACTTATCACAGTATATGCTGTGCCGGTTAAGTGACAAATTATGTTTATTTGAAAAGTATGTAAATATATTTAAAAAAGGTAAGTATTAAAACAAGATAAATATGTAAAAAGATATAAATATATTTCGGTAAACCCTGCTAAATATAAAAAAAAATACTTTCACCACTATTTAATTATTACTTAAGGGCCCTCAACCCCGATTTGTACCGATTTATTACATATTTCCCTTAAACACAGTAAGTTTTAAAGCTCTTAAAAAATGCATGTTATTCTTGAAGATAATATCTAGACTTTGCCCGCGCCGAAACGCAAATTAAAAAAAGAATTGCAAAGTATGCTCCAAAAATTATTATTTACACGTTTGTTTCAGTTATTTTACGAGTTATATGTATGAAAAAATTCACAGTATTTCTTTAAATGCTGTTAAAGATAATGCCCGCGAGATTTTTGCTCTATTTTAAGCGAGTCGTGTTTTATTAAACATTTTCGCAATTTTCGCATCGATTTTGTCGCTGTAAATATTAGCGCTCTCCTCTAATATTCGTAATTTCGTATCTCTCCATCTTCTTCTTTTCGGGCCCGGTTGCAGAGCCTTAACTAGCTGGTTCCCGGCATGCATTGCTATGCATTTTAATAAAGAAATTATTTCTCCCTGCGTGTCCTTTCCTATTTGGCCCGATCCCCTTCCCCTCCCCTTCCTCACCCGCAACCCCTTCCCCTCTCGCGTTCCCACTCCGGCTCCTCCACCTCCCCCCTCCCAGGTTCCACTCCCCCCTCCCTGGTTCCCCTCCTCCCCTCCCGCGAACCACCTACCCGAGTTCCCCTCCCCCCTCCCGCATTCCATACATTCAGTCCCGGTACATTCAGTTTTCAAACAGCTCGCTTGCCACCTATTGCAATATTTTTTATACATTTTTTTTAATGCCAGAGCTCACCAATAATTTTATACAAACCTTGCCCTGACAATAACGAACACAAAATAAAAGATTTATTAAATTTTATGCAGTCGTTCGGAAGTTATGCGCGTACGTACATTTCGGCGATTGATTTTTATTTATGAATGGATTTTCGTTTAACTAAAATGAAGATTGTATCAAATTGAATTAAATTAAACAGACAATCATTAACAAATGGTTTGGAAACAGAACAGAAAGTAAAAAATATCTATAACTCTTTTCGAAATTCCTACTTTTAGGGGTACTTTTGAGGTAAAAAGATAAAATTAGTCCGGCGTGTGCGGCCAGATTTATTATTTTCCGCTTTTACGATACGGGCCAATCACAATCGAGTCGGGCGCCCGGCATTCTCTCAGCAAGTAAGATCGTAACTCACACTAAGGATTTTTAGTAGGTACGGATTTTTCGGAAAAAGTTATTAATCTTTTTTACTCCTACCATCATGTCCTCCCGAAGTTAATGCACTTTATAATAAAAACTTTATAAAAATCATTGCAAATAATTGTTTTGAAAAAATACAGCGATAAATATTCTTCATATCTATAATATAAAAATGAATCGCTAAATTTGTTGGTAAGCGCAAATCTCGATAGCGGCTGAACCGATTTCGCTAATTCTTTTTTTAGAATATTCCTTGAAGTTCGAGGATAATTCTTACGGAGAGAAAAATTTAGAAAATTGCGCAGAAAATTAAATAATAACAGAAAAGATCGCACGTTTGACAGTTCGCGTGTTAGAGAATGACATTTTGCAAAACAATGAATGATTGTTCAATCAGGATTCTATTTTTGAAAAGTTGAAAAATTTATTTAAAGTAGGTACTCCCCTAATATTTTGAATCGAATCAAGAATTTCAGATATTTTAAATAGGTACCTATGTTAGGTACCAAATTTAATTAGAAAATGGAAATTTGAATAAAAATTGTTAAAGGTGGCACGCGGCCTGTTTTAAAACTGAATGTACTGGGATTGAATATATGGAACGCGGGTGGAGGGTTGGCGGGACGAAGAAGCGGGGAAGGTGGTAGGAAAACGCAGGAGGGAGGAGGGGGACCTGGGAGGGGGTAGGGGAACTCAGGAGGGGGGTTCGCCGGACCGGGGAAGGGGGGGAGTGGAGTGGGGAGAGGGAAGGTGGAGGTGACGGAGTGGGAATGTGAGAGGGGAAGAGGACGCAGGGGAAGAAGGGGAGGCGAAAGGGAAACGGGACGAATGGGAAAGGACACTCAGGGAGAAACAATTTCTTTATTAAATGGCATAGCAACGCATGCCGGGACCAGCTAGTTAATAATAAAGGAAATCACCTAGATAACTTAGAAGCCTTAGAAATAAAAAAAAAATCCCTAAATAATAATGAGTAAATAAAATAAAGAAAATAATAATAAACCAAAAATTATTATCTTTTTGTCCTATCTTAGATACTTTCCCTATCAATGTCCGTTCTGTTTCCTCCCCCACTCTTCATTAATACCTAGCCACGTCCCCGCCCCGATATATCGTAATACATTTTACTCACCCACTGTTTTATAATTTTCAAGTCATTACATATATGTTTGCCCTAATGGTATATTGTACTGGTTTAGCTAGTGCAAGAGGGTTATCAGCAGGAACTGTTTTAAACGATATGACTCAATCTAACAATAAATACAAGTATGAGTCACAAGGATTTTTTTTTGCAATACGTCTTTTCACATATAATCAATGTAAGTGTTGTTATTCCAGGTAGCATCAAGGTGGAGACTATACCCATCAAGGTAGAACCAGGACACCGAGAAGAAGATGAGGGAATCCCTTATATGGATAAAATAGATAACATAAACCTGACAGATGTTAAAAAGGACTGCTTAGAGCACTCTGAAAGTATTGCCAAGACTGCTGCAGGTAATATCGATTTTTGTTTGTGTGAATTTGTTTATTAATGATTATGTTTCATTTGAGAAACCTGCTTATTGAGCTTTATCTGCCATTATTTTCAGACGCGGTAACGGAACTAAAGACCCACCCAGGAGAAAAACCTCACTCATGTTCCCATTGTAACTACTCGTGCTCAGATAAATCACGTTTGACAAGGCATCTACGTACCCATACCGGAGAAAAACCTTATTCATGTTCCTACTGCAGTTATTCATGTTCTCAAAAGGGACATCTTAAAATTCACGTGCTTACCCATACTGGCGATAAACCTCATTCATGTTTGCATTGTAACTACACCTGCTCAAATAAGTCTCATTTAACAGTGCACTTGCGCACCCATTCTGAATTAAAACCTTTTTCATGTTCCTTTTGCAGCTATTCATGTTCTCAAGAGAGATATTTGAAAAATCACATTATTACCCATACTGGAAATAAACCTCATTCATGTCCCCATTGTAACTACACCTGCTCACGAAAAGCAAATTTAACATTACACATACGCACTCACACTGGAGAAAAACCTTTTTTATGTACGCATTGTAACTTTTCTTGCTCTAACAAATCAGCGTTAATGGTACACTTACGCACCCATACTGGAGTAAAACCTTTTTCATGTTCCCATTGTAACTTCTCCTGCTCAAACAAATCACATTTAACGGTCCACTTACGCACCCATACTGGTGAAAAACCTTACGCCTGTCCCCATTGTAACTATTCCTGCTCAGACAAATCACGTTTAACAAAGCACTTACGCACCCATACTGGTGAAAAACCTTATGCCTGTCCTAATTGTAACTATTCTTGCTCAGACAAATTTTGTTTAACAAGACACTTACGCATCCATACAGGATAAGTGCCTTTTTGTCTTCTTACTGTAGCTATTTATGTTCTCTGAAGGGAAATTAAAAAGTTCATATTTTGACCTTTACTGTAGATAACTTCAATTTCCCATTGTAACTACTCCTGCTCACACAAGTCATCGACAGCGCTTACCAATACTGTAGAATACCCTATTCACTTGCCTTATGCAGTTATTCATGTTCACACTCTTACTCATGGTAGAAAAAAATCGCTGTCATGTTCTGGCTGTAAGTATAATGAATAAATTTATTAAACCACTCCATTTAAAACTAGGCCGCTATGGGTAAATTTAATAAACATCATGTCAGTATATGTACATATATTCAAGAACCATGCATTTACAGACTCTGTTGAAAAGCTTTTAAAGCTTTTAGACGTTTTGAAAAATAGATCACTTTATAACATTAGATGTTTACAATATTAATTTTTAAAAGTTAATATTTTAATGCAATAATTACTTTACGCATAAGTATTATGAGCGACTTGGTACTTTATGTACAACTTAATTCCGTGAACCAAATTGTATCACGACTTTTCCGAGTTGTTTTTGATTAATTCACCGGAAATAAATAATTTCATTCATTCCCCAGTCATAAGGCTACAAAGGCTTGGAAATAAACTTTAATTTTGTTGAAAATTTCATTTATTTTGTATTAAAATACAAGAAGAAATTTCTACAGTTTTGATATATGTAATGCTATTTGTTACTCATTTCTTATGTTGAATCTAGCCCCTTCTTTAATTTTTCTTTTGTTGGTTTTTGCTACATACTGAATACCTTTACCTTTACTTTTTTTGTTTTTTGTACTATGTTAATGTTGATTCATTTTGTTCCGATCGTTTTTTTTATATTTACATTCTTCTTTGTGAATAGTGTCAATATGGATAAAATAGAATCGCACATCTCACACGTGTAGATGCTTTAATGGATTAAAAATATTTAGTTTACTACCAATGTAATAATACATTTTATGTAAAAGCCCTAAGGGCGTATATAAATAAATAAAAATATCCATTATCATTTTTTTAATAATAATAACTAACTTACTGCTTTTTCTAATTTCTTGTTTTCAAGTTGGTACTTATTTCTACTTTATATCCTGAAGAAGAAACTATTCCGTTTTCCATTTACCGTTTAGAAAATGTTGATGTTTTATATTATGTAGTTGTGTAAACAAAGTTAGTTATTTTATATAATTATACATAATCTTATACAGTGAAAAGGAAAGCCAAGCTCAGCATCTAGACCATAGGTCCCAACCTTTTTTTGCCCACCGCCCACCTTGAGAATATTTTTTTTTTCTAGCGCCCCCCAACCCGTAAATCTGAAACAGCAATTGTCGTCACGATTATATTTACCACAACGGCGGCGGGGGGAGGGGGGGGATATAGGATGGGGCAAGATGCGTTTTTTAAATTTTTTTATTGTATATTTTATTTGGTGACCGGCCAACTCAGAATAAAACCAACTCAGAAGCACCTCATAAAGGTCATTAAAGAGTGATATAAAAAAATATTGGTTAAGTTAGGTTAGGGTTACCGGCAATTTTATTCGAAGAAAAAAAGACTTTAATATATAATTTAGAAGTATTCTTTAAAAAAAGATTTTTTTGACAATGCATCTTCGATATTATTTGGTATAATATATAAAAGTGTGTCATCAGCAAAATTTTGATAGAACAGTACTTTAGGCACTTCACTATATCATTAATATATATACTTAATAAATAGGAGCGGTCCCAACACAGATCCTTGAGGTACTCCGAGGTTTACTTGTTGTTCTTCAGATATAGCATCTCCAATTTTGTTTCTTTGTTTTCTATTTTTAATTTTATTATTAGTATTTCTCTGTCTATCGTTTCAAAAACACGCCTAAAATCCAAGAACACTACTACTATTGTGTTATCTTCTGATCCATACTGCTTTTCCATTATGAATATTTGTTTCTAAACCCTGCTGTTTTACAAGAATGTTATTTTTTTTCAATAAATTTTCTCATCTGTTCTTTAACTATGGATTCTAGTATTTGTTCATATTTAGGTTATCCAATGATTTTTGCGTCATCGTATTAAAATTTTTCATTAAATACTCACCGTTACCTCAAAATATTATTATTCTCTCTTCTTTCCGATGATTGAGAAGAAGTATCTGTGAATAATGAAATACTCTTATTTATGTTTTCGACACTTAGTATTAAATTTGGCTATTTTAGTTTTATCGTCTTCAACTCCATCGGGAACCGAACTTCCTTAATGTTTTCCCTATGTTTGCCACTCATAATTTCTTTAAGTGTAGTCCACATTTTTCTTGAATCTCTTTGAGAGGTAATAATTTTTAGCCTAGAATACGAATTTTTGGTATGTTTTATTTCTGTACCTATACATGTTTCTAAGTTTCTTACAGGTTTCCCACCTTTCTTCTGGAAATTGTATTTTACAGGGTTTATTAGCTGTATCCCTTTGTTTTTTTAAGAAGATGTAGGGATTTCGTAGGTATACTATTTATTTGTATCTTTTAATATACTACTAGGTGGTTCCTGGCATGCGTTGATGTACGATTTTTAAAGAAATAAATTGTTTCCCTGTTCCCCTCCCGCATTTCCTTCCCCTCCCGCGTTCCCTTTCCATCTTCCCCGCCTACCCCCTCCCCTCTTCCATTTCCTCGTCCCGCCAATCCCCCTGCCGCGTTCCATATAACAGTCCCAGTACATTCAGTTTTCAAACATTTCTCGTGCCTCCTATTACAATTTTTTATTCAAATTTTCGCTTTTCATTCAAAACAAATATTCATTTTTATATATTATAAGAACAATCAATCAAATTTGGTACCTAACGTAGGTATCTATTTAAAATATCTATAATTTAAATAATCCACAGATAATTCATTTTTTACAAAAAAAAAAAAACGTTCAAACACACAATTCAATTTCGTCAAACGCGTGAACTGTCAAACGTGTGAAGTTAAAGTAGACGTTAAGTTTTCTGAAATTATCCAATTTTCTGCGCAATTTTCTTAAATTTTCTTTCCGTACGAACCTTCTACAGTCTGTCAAATAAGAGTAGAAAATATAGGAGGGCGCCACTGTAGTTCAAATAGCAATACTAAACACATAACTCATGGTGTTGATGTAAAGCTGTGTAACCTACATTTTTATAAAAAATTAAAAAGGCGTAAAAGTAAAAAAAAAAATCATAACAATATAGCTACCCACTGATCTCAAAATTAGAATTGCGTATAGGTATATTATTATTATACCTTCGCAAAATTCTGTTAACATAATGAAGAAAAACGATAATGTAATAAAATATAAAACACAGTTTAGAGATTGCTCACATTTATTTAATACTAGCTTGAGTACCTAGCGTTGCCTGGGGTTTAGATCGTGTCTCTAATTTTAGATCTGAATATATTTAACTTATTCAGATCTAAAAGTAGTGTAACTAAACTCACCATTAGTGTTTCTTCCTTTCTACCTACTGTTAAATTCAAATTTATGTTAAATTAAATTAAAGCAAATCACTTTGTAAAACACCTTTTAATCAAATTTATGTCATGAACAAAAAATTTAAATGTGGTTTACTGTGTTCTATACATTCAGTGACATTGCACTTTCAAAGAAAATTTGACAGTTAAATTTGGTGTTGCCAGCCTTCAAATTTTGTAGTTCAATTTTCTACTCTTATTTGACAGACTCTACAAAGTATTGGGAAACTTAAAAAAAAGTGAAATGAAGGCGTGACCGAGGGAAACAGGAATTCATTGTCCCGGCATGCGTTGCTATGCCATTTAATAAAGAAATTGTTTCTCCCTGAGTGTCCTTTCCCATTCGTCCCGTTCCCCTTCCGCCTCCCCTTCTTCCCCTGCGTCCTCTTCCCCTCTCGCGTTCCCACTCCATCACCTCCACCTTCCCTCTCCCCACTCTACTCCCCCCACCCTTCCCCCGTCCCGCAAACCCTTCTCCCGAGTTCTCCTCCCCCCTCCCAGGTTCCCCTCCCCCTCCCAGGTTCCCCTCCCACCTCCCGCCTTCGCCTTCCCCTTCCCCGCCTTCCCTCTTCCCTTTTCCGCTCCCTCGTCCCGCCAACCCTCCTCCCGCGTTCCATATATTCAATCCCAGTACATTCAGTTTTTAAACAGCCCGCGTGCCACCTTTTACAATTTTTATTCAAATTTCCATGTTTCATGTGTATTAAATTTGGTACCTAACATAGGTACCTATTTAAAATATCTAAAATTCTGGATTCGATTCAAACTATTAGGGGAGTACCTACTTCAAATAAATTTATCGACTTAAAGATTTTCAAAAATAGAATTTTATTTAACAATCATTGTTTGCAAAATGTCATTCTCAAACACGCGTACTGTCAAACGTGCGATAGTCGTTTAGGTTAGTAATAGATTTTCTGAAATTATCCAATTTTCTGCAATTTTCTTAATTTTTCTCTCCGTAAGAACCATCCTCGTACTTCAAGGAATTTTCTAAAAAAAGAATTAGCGAAATCGGTTCAGCTAATCTCGAGATTTGCGCTTAGCAACACATTTAGCGATTCATTTTTATATATAAGGTAAGAAGATATATTCGTTGTAGGCATTAGTTTATTTACTACTGTTTTCAAGTGTCCTATTAGTTCATCGGCTTTTCTGTCTAAATTTCCTTGGTTATCGCAGATCCACTTTTTGTTTTGTAATGCCGTACACAATTTATCCTTACTATAGTTCTTTTTATTCCTGTATATATATTATTATACTTCGTGTTTCCTGAGGCTTCAGACTATTATATCTAATTTTGTAATAATTGTTTCGTGATCAGATTGATTTTGAATTCTTCCACAGCATTAACTTCCGCGTAAAAGTCATTTGAAATTACCAAATCAATCATGGTTTTAGAGTTTTTTCATATTCTTGTATAATTTTTGACAAGTTGCTTCCTACCTAGGCAATTTATGGTGATTTGTAATCTTGTGCTTTTTATATTGAATATTAAAATCTCCCCAGATGATTTTCAAGTCTCTTGTATTTATTTGCTAACGGCACCATTCTTCAAAAAAATCTAAGAATTTTGTATTATTTTGATTTGGGGAATGATAAAAAGCTGCATAGGTTCCCAGCTTTAAATCCTTCATAGCCAGTAGGTATCCAGGTATTATTTTTATCTAGTGCCGCATTTGTTGTGACTTTGTAAGAGATATTGTTTACACACTCACACACATAGACTACAGAATTAATGTGATAACTCCACCTGTATGCCTGCTAAATGAGTCGTATCTAATTGTCAAATAGCCCTGAAATGTTGTTTCATTTTGGTTAATTTCTTCGGTAATACAGGTTTCGCTCATCATCACCATGTTCAGTTCGTATTCTTTTAGCATGTCTTCGACTTCTTCGATATGTGCTAGTAAACTAGCTATGGACTTCTCTTTCCTGAAAGTCTGAAACGCCTCCCAATTTTCTCTTTGCCTTCTACCGCCCCCCTGAAGGTCTGAAACGCCCCCAAGGGGGCATTATCGCCCACGTTGGGAACCTATGATCTAGACGAAGATGGCAGTGTTTAAAACAGTAAGATACCACCCGACGCTCACTTACAACCACCAGATATGGATGCTAAATGAACGAACACGTTCTAGAGTCCAAGTTGCCGAAATGAGGTACTTGAGAGGAGTGGCAGGGGTTACGAAATGGGATCATATAAGAAACTCGACGATCCGAGGTGATCTAAACAAGCTACTCTTCGTACGCAGTAAGCAGTCTTAGTACGTGGCTTGGGCATGTACTAAGACTGTCTGATGAATAAATTCCGAGGTAGATACCGAGTGCGATTCCAGAGGGTAGACGTCCAGTGGGCTGCCCCAGACACAGGCAAAACAACTCCAGAAACTGTGTGAGGAGAGGATGAGTCTGCCATGGATGGAGACCGAACAAACAGCGCAAGAAAGAGACGTATGGAGGAGCCTTGTCGATGCAGTGGGTCCCCGAACCAAATAGTACAAGGGGAAGATGTTGCATCGATCTTTTTTACCATCGATGTATTTCGATACATAGATAAATCGATTCTTGAACAATCGATGTTAATAATTGCATCAAATACAAAGTCCGATATAATCGTTTTGAAATGTCATCGAAAGTAAAATCGATTCTCGCTTATTGATGTCAATATTCATTCGAATACACAGTCCAGGCCTCCAGGCCCCCTAGCATGGTCGACCGATATAGGTTTTATCGAAAATGTCGGTAACTTTCCATAGCTCCCGAGCACGACTGCAGGCCGCTAACGAATAAACAACAGTTTACGTCAAATATATTAGGAACCCCTAGTCATTGTGAACTATTGTTTGTTCGTTAGCGGCCTGCAGTCGTGCTCGGGAGCGATGGCAAGTTACCGACATTTTCGATAAAACCTATATCGATCGACCATGCTAGGACCCCAGGGGGGTATAACTCCGATCCAAATTTTCAACTGAGACAAAAGATGGCCATTCTCTACGGCTGTGTGACGTCGTTTCCTCACCCACCAATGAAAAAACTTTGATTTTTTATATGTTGACACCTAGGTCGCTAGGTGAAATGTGGAATAATTATTTGAAAATACTCGCTTCAACGTTTTATTTGCATGTGACCCGAATGTAAAATTGCTTCAAAAATAGTAATATTAAGTATAAAATAGGCGCGGTGTGAAATCAGCAGATTTTAATACATCGATTACCCGATTTTGAGAACTCGTGCATAGGTATACAGGGTGTTAAGGGACGTACTTGACTTACTTTAACCAGTGATTACTGACATTATTTGGAGTAAAAAATGTAAATTAAATTTTGGTCTCCGGTGACATTTTTGATGTTTTTATTTTATTTTTTCTACAAAAACATAAAAAAATTGTAGTTGTTGAACAGTTGGAGGCGGGGTAAGGGGTTCGTCAGATACCCAGCTGAGTGACCAGTGACGACGTGCGGAAGAATTTTTTTTTTGTTTGATTTTGAAGAAAAAAAATTTGAAAAAAAAAAGTCGTCACAAAAAGTCACCGGAGACCAAAATTTCATTTTACATTTTTTACTCCAAATAATGTCAGGAATCACTGGTTAAAGTAAGTCAAGTACGTCCTTTAACACCCTGTATTTGTGGCTAAGAGTATGGCTAAATAGCACATTTCGCGATTCAATTGACGATGCTCGTGAAATCCATTAATTATAACCTTCAAATATTCATATGAAACTCTAAACTCCATTGTTTCGGTTATTTTCAAGCGAATAACTACAATCCTAGCATAGTGCCAAAAGTACATTCATTTTCAGTTTAAACTTTTTTCTTCATTAAAGTCATGATTTGTTGATATATGTAATTTTGTTTTGATCTCCATGTCTTGATGAATCTCGTATATCTTTTCAATAATATTTTCTGCTCGGCACACTAAATCGTGACGGATGTAGTGTCATACCCTAACCCTAACAGCTGACAGGCTGGTGGAGACTACTGGTGTCATTTAGTGCCCGCGCCAACAGAGTCCTGGTTTATTTGCATTTCAATTTATTATACCTAAATTATTATCTACGTAAAGATATTTACATTGCGAGGATAAGCTTGCTTGATGGTGAACTTTATGCACCAGATGCAGTACGATGAATCTGCTAATATTTTAACGTTAATTAAATATTTTTTTATGAACGTCAGTTGGCTTATTTAAAAGCATTAATTTAGCACCAATGATGATATATAATTCTTTTTTTTAGGTATGTAGGACATTAGCGTTGTTGTGTCATTTCAGGAGATGGGGGGCTGATGTGTTTCATCACTCTGTGGCAGCGCTGTCCTTGAGAGAATACAAGAAGGAAAAGTATTCCATGGACTGGACCAGCATGCGACAGGAACAACACATTCTCAGTACTCTTGACATTCCTGTTCTGTATTTTCTATTTGTAATTACTATTATTATCAGTAATAAGAATACGAAAACAGTAAGCAATATGGTTGTGAATGATGAATCCTTAGAGCAGGTGAAATATGTTTATGAGAGATGGGAAGGCTGAATTTTTATTTCTGAAACAGTTTAAAAACTAAACCCATGTTCCCAAGTCCTTCATTGTTAATTTGTTCCTTTGTCTTCCTCCGTTCCTTGAAAGTCCCTACTTATTAGGAAAAGCAGATGTTACAAACCTATTTGCAAAACATAAACAATATTGGCACAAAAATCTAAAATTACCTACTTAAATGAGTTGAAAATTCGCAGTGATATCGTTCACATCTCGCTAATAATCATAAAAAATACTAATAATATACCAAAAAGTATCGGTAACTGTGACCTATAAGTTGTGCCGTTATCGTAGAGAGCAGCCAGCATCAGGATCAACCCGAAACCGTAGATGAACCCGGTAAATGTAGGGACTTTCTTCTTCTATTTGACATATCCTGCGATTGAGGTAAAAAACGCAGTCAATTATTGTCTGTTTCCGCATTGATTTAGATTTACAGTCCACATCCCTCTCGTGTTACGATATTGTTCGTGACACTGACATGTGAAAGAAGGATAAATGCAGGTAATTCCTGCATTTACCCTTCTTTGAATTAATGGACTGAATGCCGTTGGCGCTAACAAAAAATTATCTAAAGAAGCGAAGCTAGCAGTCCACAACAGAGTGCTGGTACCTACTTCGATGTAAGGCAGTGAGGCATGGAACTGATAGGGGAGATAATAATAATATCTTGTAAAAATTTAAACCATTTCAATTTTTTTTTTTGTTATTTTAAAATATGGAATGTATTGCATGGCACTCCCCTGCATACATTCTGGAATAAACTTATATAATTATTATTGTTATTTAATATTTTTGTCGCACCTACGATTCGGACCAATTGAAATGAGCACGGAATTTTTCATTACCGTGACGAAACCGGGAAATCCCTTTCTTTAAACGAATACATAATCTTGATCATAGTGACTGGCAACACCGTAAGTAGTGAATTGCAAGAATTCGCCTATTTTGTTTTGCGCTTGGATTGCTTATGACAACTAATTTACAGTGAGAATGATTGAGAGAGGTCTGTGGACTATGTGATGTGATTGACAATTATTCTAAGAAAGCTTAATTTATTGCTTGATCATAAGTGACTATCGACGTGAGTATTAATTATTGTGAAAATTTGCCGCCCCCCTTAAAAGTACCGCCCGGCGCGTTCATTTTGCATCCGCGGTGGCGGTCAGTTGTTGTGTATGAACTTGTAGCGACGTGGTCAAACCGTGGCTGCCGTGGCCAGATCGCAGCGTCCTGTGTGTGCAGCGTCTGCACGCGGCGCCCAGTGGTTCCAAATACCCCTAAAGCTAGAAACAATTCACAGGGAGGATTAAAGTGGGAAAAAAGTGATATTATTTTTAGGTATGGTTAAAAACAATTAAAATATTCGGTTAGTAAGTTTTACTGGATTTTATTAACGATTTCTGGATTTTATTATAATTTTATCAATGAAAAATAAAATTTTATAAAAATTTCTTCAAATTGATACTATTTATGTCCATGTGAAAATAGAGGCCGAGTAATGTTTAATTTTGCTTTTTAACATTTTAAAGCAGAGGATGAACAATCATCATCATCGTCGGTGCTAAAGATATTTGAAGAATGAATATCCGAAGGAATTATTAAATCGAAAACTTCCTTAGGAAAACGATTTATTATTTCTTTGGGGGTTGCCTGTAACTAATTATGATAGGATCAAATGTAACTAACATTTAATTAAAAACATCTTCATAAAATTTCTCAAGAGAACATTTTCTACAATGGTTCTCGCGATATTTTTAAAAATCTTTGAGCCTCTTCAGATAATCTTAATCAGGCGGCAATATCTAATGGACGATGGGCAAGGATTCTGCCACACTACGTTTATATTGTCAGACATCCCGCAAAGTTAGGTACAATGAAGAATTAAAAATACTAGAATAATCCGCATCCTCTCGCGACCCAATGAACACCTGTTAATTAGAAGAGCGATTATCATCAAATATCTTTTGCACTTGTCTGTTAATAGATGAGCGCCTAGAATAATTGTCTTCTAATAATTTTGGTGCTACCGATTGACTGAAGAGTATACCTCTTTCTCAAACACCAGATGAGAAAGAGGTGCACTTTTCCGAAGATCTTTGGTTTTCAAGCGTTTGGATCGGTCTGAACTACATTCAAATTGTAATTACGACCACCACGTGCCGTTTTCAGGATAAATCGCGTACAATATAAAACCAATGGGAGTCTCAAGTCATTTTTTTATTTTCCATCACAAATCTAGCATATCTCGGCGAGCAACAGTCCATCTTGTATTAATGCGATATTTGAAGCCCGCGATCTTTTTACAGAATTTATCCAACCTCTCTTTAAGGCAATTGGTGAGGTTTATATATATATTTTTTAAATATTAAACTCTTTTTCCATCTGTTGACACAACGAGTTCATCATTCATCATTATGTCAAAAAACTCATTTTGTCTTAATAACAAATCCTTTGAAACCGAACCTGTGACAAAAATAATATTTATTAAGCACTCAAATTTTACAGTAAGTAAATTACGTAAAAATTACTGGGCCGTAGAAACGCAAAAATGCGCAATTTTCTTTTTAAATATGATACGTAAATAGTTCAGCTACAAAACTACATCAGCACATATACTGAATATTAGGGAATATCTAACTTTAACCTTAAGTATTCCAGAAATCTTCGTAATTTTTTTTTTTAATTCATGAGATATTTAAAAAAAAAAAATATCCCCAATTTGTCGCAATAGGAAACGGAAAAAAATAAACTTAACGTCTTTAGTACACACCTGAAGGTATTGAATCCATGTTAAAAAAATCCAGCAAGCGGTGTAAAAAGTTATCAGTCCCTAAATGTTATATAATAAACTAGCTGACCCGGCCACACATTGCTGTGGCTAATAAAACACTTTGTAAAATCCAACCTTTGTAACCACCGCCGTCTTTGAGTTTATCGCGAAGAGATAGACAGATGCCGCGGAAGACTTTAATTTATCATAATTAGAGATGGTGTGAAAGATTATAAGATTGACTTCGACGACCTATGTCAGCTCGTCTTTTCCTTGGCATATTAAAACAGTAAATAAAGTTCTCACGCTCTGACAAACTGATGATGAAGATTTTAAATGATAACTGAATGACAGGTAACGTTTGACAGAAGACTGAAATATGACAATCAGAATCCTTTTTTTTGCATTCCAATTCTAAATTACCTTGTGCTTCTGAAAGTAGGTAGAACAGTAGAACTGTTTATATGAGAAAATGAAATTGTTGTTTTTACTATCTTCCTTACAATTTTTCCATATTATCTCACTTTAAACCTTCCCTGGACTACGACAAACATTTTAAAACCAAAATCACCTAAATCGGCTCAGCCGTTCTCGAGTTTTAGCGAGACAAACGAACAGCAATTGATAATAATATAGAATGGATATAGAAAGCTATCCGTAAAAGATAGATATATACCTTCGCGGACTTTTTTGTGGATCTATAAAAGAGGAATATTCCACCATATATTGTTTTGTTATATCCCAAAAGGATTAGGCAGCGTTTTCGATGAAAGCAACCAGGCGGCTTGACTTTTTCCGACACTTCTAACAATTATCGTTATATTTCAACCAATTTACACAAATCCTTGACAAATTACATACCTAAACCTTCCTCACGAAACACTCTATCTATTGGTGAAAACCGCATGAAAATCTGTTCAGTAGTTTTCGAGTTTATCGCGAACAGACAGACAGACAGACGGCGCGGGGGACTTTACTTTATAATATGTAGAGACGTTACATTTATTTATTTATTTATTTTTTACACGCCCTATTGGGCTTTTCTTATAAATTTTTTACAAACTATTTGTATCAAAGTAACTACTTAAAAATTTTAACAATAAAGAAAATAATAAAGAAAACATAAAGATACTAACAAAAAACAAAAAACGTTGCAACAAAACACAAAACAAAATACATAGATAAAAATGTAAACAGAAACTAAGAATCCTCACGCATATAATTGAATATAAGAGACTACTCAAAACAATATATTATAGTAGTAGCATAGAAGTTATTTGGTAGGTACATGGGACTATTTGTGTCTTAAAGAATAAAAGTGATAGAATATACAACATTTATATCGATTAGTTTTAATATGAAATATATCGCCCAGATTAGAATATTTATTTCCGAGACTGTGAAGTCTCGGAATCGGAGAATTTTGATAAGCTAGTGTCCTGGTGTTATTGAAGTAAAAGCGTAATAAATGTCGGCATTATTTTTTTGGAACATGGATATTGATAAATTGAAGTAATTCAGGACACTCAATTTTGTAGTGCAGTATTTTATGTAATAGTATTAAGTCTGTACTTATTCTTCTTTCTGAAAGTTTCAATATTAACAATTTATCCAGGGGGTAATTGTAATCAATGTTTTGTATAGGAATATGCAATTTATAGTTTATAAACCTTAAAAACTTATGTTGAATCTTTTCAATGTTGTCTGAATTAATATTGTAAAAAGGAGACCATAACGTAGAGTTATACTCAAGTTGACATCTGACAAGGGTTTTATATAACATGATAAATGTGCCTAAATTATTGAAATCTTTTGCAGTTCTCAGCACAAAACCAAGAGTTTTAAGGGCCTTATTGATAAAATTATTAATATGACATACAAAGGTGAGTTTACTGTCGAATATAATGCCTAGATCAATAATTTCACTAACACAATTTAAATTTACATCATTTAATGAATACTGGAAGAATATAGGATTACTAATTTTGGAAAAATTAATGAAATGATATTTATTGATGTTCAACGCTAATTTGTTGATAGAGCACCATTCAAAAAGATATCTCAAGTTAGTTTGTAGTGTAATGCAATCATTAATGTGGTTGATCTCTTTATATAGTTTCATGTCATCTGCAAACAGAATAACGTTTATATCAGTAAATACATCAACAATATCATTTATGAATATTATAAACAAAATGGGCCCACAAACGTCCTGACTGCTCGGGAAGTCAGTCTTTGCTGACGTGTTACGCAGTGACGAAACGTTTTGCTGAATTTTGTGGTATGGGGAAAGATGCGCTGGTATGTGGTGTCAAGATATAGAAACCAAATTTGGTGATCCCTGCAATTTGAAATTTCGATTTGTTTCCGACGCTCCCATACTAGTAAAACCACTGTGCGGCGGGGACGATCAGATCGCGCATGTTGCATATTATTTACTACAGAAAAATATTTAAATTTTTGTAGGACATACATTTTCATGAATTAACATTTAATTTACACTTTAATTGCAGAAATAAAGAAAAAAATGTATCTTACCTTTTTATAAATAAGTAATGAATAAAGTGTTCACGTAGACTGAATGCGTAGTTTGTACTTCTACGATTATTGATTTCCATATTGAGATAACCGTTTGGGCTCTCATTCAATGGAGGTAGGAAATTATTATCGTAATGCACATTTCCGCTATTCGATCTCAAAAAATTATGCAACTTTTACTATCAACTTTTACTATATGAAGCTTTTACTATCGAAGTAAATGTTTTTGATGTCTTTGCCTCCAAAGGTCTAAAAAAATTCGCCATTTTGAGCCAATATGCCGAAAGCATTTGCCACCTCACGCCATGCTTTATATAATCTGTAATTATAATTAGATATTCTTATCTTGATTGCTTGCCAGTATGGAAATGGACGCGTCAGACTTGAGCTTAATCCAAAAGCTTTCGTCTCCAAACATAATTATTTAAAGATTTCCCCTCCGAAGTATACTGCACGATTGACGACATCAACGTACCACGGACGCTAGTTGATCGCTAGTTTGGTGTGAACGGTTTTTGCACGCTCTTAGGACGCTCCCGTGCACGCCACCGTGGACGCAAAATGAACGCGCTGGTTTGGTCAGGCCTTTAAAGGAGCTCCGCAAAGTCCAAGGTCTACGCCTGTAATCCGCGAATACATTTTGCATTCACAAACTGCAAAAAAATATTTTTTTCTGATCATTTTATAATTTTATGTTTATCCTGCTCAGGAATCAGGAATTAAATGATTATATTTTATTTTTTTTATTTTTTTTGGTTATATCTATAAAAGTGAAAGATGTAATTTTTTGTTTAAAAAAGAGGTCATTTATTTTTTGGTTGATTGTGAAATACATTGAAGCTATTTTTATTTTATGTGGCTTATTTCAAATAAACAATGCTAAGATTTGTGGCGAGCCAACGCTCAGGTACGTACCTACTTAAGGTATGTACCTGTGCAATACGGTGACATCGCCGCCTGGCACGACTGAGAACGGAACACGAAGTACACTAAGAAGTACTTACCTACCTGCCCTGAAATATTTGGCATATCGTCGCACCTTATGGAAAGTACCGGAGCTTTCAAATTCCCTGTACATTAGGCGTTAGAACCATCGAGAAACGTGTCGCATTTTCTCGATATTACCAGCCGAATTATTAAACCGTTACCTCCGCCACGGCGTTATAAAAGCCGGAGTTACGGTGTGACCCAGTTAGTCTTTAGAACAGTAGGCCAAACAAATTGTCCCGTTATTTACTACTGTCTCGCTCCGTATTCTGATAATATTGTGAATTATAATTCTTATTAAAAAAACTATCAACAAATAATTCTAGTGTTTTCTTTTACGCGTTTACGTAGCACGTCCGATTGCTACAGATTATAAGATTAAAACATAAATACACTATAATTCTAAATGATTTCATATATATTTTTAGTTTAAAAATGGCCTACCTATGTAATCCACGCGACCACTGGCGTTACTTTTAAGAGCGCAACTACTGTAGGGTTAAGTTGATTCTGAGATGTCATGTAACCATATTATTTATACATGAATGAATTTCAAAATTACTTAAATTAATCAATAAAATTTACTAGCACCCACCGAGATTCGAACTCGCGACCTCCGGATTCGTAGCTCAGTATAGTATAAATTTTAATGACGAAGTGTGTGCCAAGACAGACTTGTTAGGCGGTCTATCCTCTCTGAATACCATTTTGGGGTGACGGCAAGGGCGTAGCTAGGTTTTTGTTAAGGGGGGGCAGGCGTAGACAAACCAAGAATATATCTGTAAACGCTGCATGAGCAACGGGACAGGTTATGTTAAAAATGAAAAACAAAATATCAGGCAGCTGCAGTTCTAATTGAAATATCTAAAATATTTTGGCTCTCTAAATCTACGTTGCTTCGATGATCATTTATAACAGAAATTATACCTTTAATATGACTCATACATCCGTACATATCGATAGTTTCCGAATGTAAAGCATTGGAAATAGGTTCAATATGCCTGAGTACTTGGCAATCAGTTTAACACATATAATGAAAACTGATTTAATAACAGTGCAATGCAACTGATAAGCCCGTTTTCTTGATGCTTCATTATACATGATCAACTAAATAGATAAAAATAAAAATTAAATTGATTCTCACAAACAATAGGCTACCGACGTAATATTACTTTACGGTTTGTGAGCATTCCTGCAGCTTCTAGGGCAGCTGCCCCCCCCCCCCCCCATTTTTTATTTATTCATTCAACAATATCATGAATATATAATATAAAATCATATTACTACATAGTCGTGTATTGGTTACGTTTTGAAAATATTTTCCCTTATTTCGTTTTATTTTCTTCTTCGTCTTTTACACAGTAATTAATAATAACATATTTTAATGAAAATAACATTCAATTACAAAATATACAACATAAGGTAATAATTCATTAATTATTTAATAACAGAACTATATTTTCCCCAAAACAAATCGTGTAGTCATTATATCAAAGTCTGATTAAAAGAACACAAACCGCAGATCTGTTCCCTTTTGAAATCTATGACCGGAATGAACGCCGACAGCAGATAGTTACCGCGACTAAAGTCTCTCTCTGCGGGGCTCTAATTACTCATCTAGGATGCTATCAACCAACCTGCTCTCTTAATGAAGAACTAATCATATAAATAAAATAACTCATTTTGTTAACAAAACTTAAATAAATATAAAAAACATGTTTCAAAAATAATAGTTTCTTGTTCAGGATAAGTACACTAAAAACTTAAAATGAATACATTCAAGAATATATAAATAAATTCCCTCTAAACCCAAACAATTTGTAAGGCAGCTATGGGTACCGCCATATGGGAACCATTTATTGGATAAAAAAAACACCTCTGCAATAGGCCATCGCAAGTGCTTCGCTACATTTGGTGACTTAGCAGGGATGCCCGGGAGTTCATGGGGTTAGGTTTGCCCGGGTCTTGACGGCAAACTCCTGCTGCGTGGCGAATCGGGTCGAGAGACTAGTTGAGGGAAGCCTTTTGACTTCTCCAGCTGGACTCTCTCAACCCATCGCCTTGCAACCCATCGGAGAGATTGATTCATATGTCTGTCACTCCTGGACACCCACATATTCCTCTACCTACCCCTCTTACTTTTCCCTCCCAGAACTTCCTCTCCTTCCCCTCTTCCTTTCCTTAAAAAGACCCTCCACACAGCATCCCCTAAGATCCCCAAGGGAATCCTCTAAGATGATATTTCCTCAGGGCCTCCGTGTGGAGCCAACGTAAAAAGAAATTGCAATGGGCAAGAGATTAATTATATATTTTTTAAATAGTAATTAATAAAATGAGTATGGACGCAGTATTTATTTATATACGCACTTAGAGCTTTTACATACAAAATTTCTAATTAACATAAGGGAAATAAAATTTACACAACAATAATAATAATAAAATTTGTTTGAATTAATCCATACATATGTGTGTAAAATGACGCTTATGCGTGAGATGTACAGTTCTATTTTATCCATACTGGAACTATTTATAGCAAACATTAAGATATTAAAAAAATAGTTAAGTACAAAATTGATCAATATAATACTTAATACAACAAAGAAAAAGAAAAGTGATAAAATCAATTTCAAAACTTCATTTTAATACCGAATAAATGAAAATATAAACTGAATGAAGAATTCAAATTGTTTTTGGGGTGTAATGCCGTGCTGCGCTACCTTTCGGACAGCGTTACATATACTGTTATACCAGCTATTAGTGGAGTGGAGCTGGCAACACGGTATCGCTTCCAAGTAAATAAACACACATTTCACCACTAACAATTACACATCTGCCATAATGATGGACACTGCAACGCTGTCAGAGACGTTGGCTAAAGAAGGAGGTAGCGCAACACGGCATAATACCCCAAAAACAAATAACGAAAATAATTTTGGCTGTGAAAATCTAAAAACGTATCAGAATTGAATTTATTTCCAAGCCTCTCAAAAAACAACTCTGGAAGAGTCGTGTTACAATTTGGTACAAGGGACTAATTTGTACATGAAAAGTTCCAAGTCGCTCATAGTACTTATGCGTAAAATAATTATAACATTAAAAATTTACTTTTATAAATTAAAACAATATAATTGAAGCAACCAAGATGTTAAAATAATGTCAAAAAATATAGCGAATGTGAAAATATATTTAAGCTATATGGCAATTAATTTTTTTGTTCTTTACACTAAATTAACTATTAACACTTTTTCATAATATGTCTAAAATTTAAGTAATCTTATTGCTATTCCATTAAAGTTCTGTGCAAAGTTTTAAACCCACATGTATTTCAAAATAATGATTCGTTTCTAAATTCAGAATAATAATTATTATATTTAAACAATTTGAGCTTTTTTTAAACCAAAGAAAGGTAGGACTTCTAGAATGTTTAATGTTAGAGTTGAGAGAACCCAACGTTGTAAAGTTGTCTATTTGTCATAACGTCTAAAAGCTTGAAAAGCTTTTAAGTAGAATATAAAGCATGGTACTTGAATATCATATACTCACACGGTGTTAATTAAATTTTGCCTTTAGCGGCCCAATTTTTAATGGAGTGGTTAAAAACATTTAATTATTATGCTTACACCAGAACAAGACAATTATTTACCATAAGTAAGAATTTAATTATGAATAACTGCAGGTAAGTTAATAAGGTATTCTCCCGTATCGTGTTACGCACTGTCAATGATAACTTGTGTGAGCAAGAGTAGTTACAGGGGGCAAATTAAGTTTTCTTCGGTATGGGTACGTAAGTGCCTTGTTAAATGTGACTTGCTTGAACAGGTGTAATTACAATAGGAACATAAATGAGGCTTTTCTCCAGTATGGGTGCGAAAGTGCTTTGTTAACGCTGACTTGTCTGAGCAGGAGTAGTTACAATTGGAACAAGAATGAGGCTTTTCTCCAGTATGAGTGCGTAAGTGCCTTGTTAAATTTGACTTGCTTGAGCAGGTGTAATTACAATGTGGACATGAATGGGGCTGTTCTCTAGTATGGGTGACTAAGTGCTTCGTTAGAAATGACTTGTCTGAGCAGGAGTAGTTACAATAGGAACATGAATAAGGTTTTTCTCCAGTATGGGAGCGTAGGTGCACTGTTAAATGTGCCTTGCGTGAGCAAGAGTAGTTACAAATTTGACATGAATAAGGCTTTTCTCCAGTATGGGTGCGTAAATGCACAATTAAATCTGAGTTGCGTGAGCAGGAGTAGTTACAACGGGAACATGCATAAGGCTTTACTCCAGTATGGATGACTAAGTGCTTCGTTAATGCTGTTTTTTCTGAGCAGGAGTAGTTACAATGTGGACATGAATGAGGCTTTTCTCCAGTATGGGTGCGTAAGTGCCTTTTTAAACCTCCTTTTTCTGAGCAGGAGTAGTTACAATGTGGACATGCATACGGTTTTTCTCCAGTATGGGTGCGTAAGTGCACAATTAAACCTGAGTGGCGTGAGCAGGAGAAGTTACAATGGGAACATATATAAGGCTTTTCTCCTGTATGGGTGCGCAAGTGCACAATTAAATCTGACTTGCCTGAGCAGGAGTAGTTACAATGGGAACATGTATAAGGTTTTTCTCCAGTATGGACGCGTAAATGCACTGTTAAATTTGATTTTTCTGAGCAGGAGTAGTTACAATGTGGACATGAATGAGGCTTTTCTCCAGTATGGGTGCGTAAGTGCCTCGTTAAATCTGATTTTTTTAAACAGAAGAAGGTACAATAGAAACACAAATGAGGTTTTTCTCCAGGGTGCATCTTGAAATCCGTTATTTTGTCTGCAAAAAGATAGCGGATAAAGATCAATAAGTGGGTATTTATGTTGAAACGAGAAAATTATTAAAACAAACTCACACCAAAATCGATTTTACCTGCAGCAGTCTCGGCAACACTTTCAGTGCATTCCTTTTTAACATCTGTCAGGTCTATATCTATTTCCGTATAAGGAATTCCCTCTACATTTTCTTTTCGGGGTTCTGGTTCTGCCTTGATGGAAACAGTTTCCTCCTTAATGCTATCTGGAATAATATGTAATTGAATACATTAAAAATCATATCTCACACTAAGTTAAAGAGGTTACAATTAAAAATGCAAAATGTCTTCAACTGAAACTTGATAATCACAGAACTATGTTTACTATTATATGTAGATCTCTGAACACACATATTATAAACCCATTCTTACACTCACTGCATGAAGTTTTAGCAATCATAGAATTCTTCGGTTTTAAAAGTTTACGTTCGGAAAGTTTTAGCAATCATGATCGCTATTTTATTGTTTGAAATTTGCTTAGTGCTTTATGCGTCTTCCAATGTATCCAGAAAGCATGATAAGATTCATAACTTCTGTAGGAAAAACTCCAACGCTTATATACGAGTATCTCTCATATTCTACAAACTTTATGGAAACAACTGCAATAAAATATATTGATCGTGTTGAAATTTTATTTGAAAAAAATTAGTTATTTTCAAATTAATTCATTTAAAATAATGTATAGTATATTTGCGGCACGTTTCAGAGTGGAAGATACTCTCAGTATTGCCGTGGTGTGAGACCGCAATTCAGAATTGAAACGTTGCTAGATATGGCGTTAGCCCTGTTTGGTAACCAGATCAGAACAGCCAGGAACTTCCCCACCTTCCCATCTCCATCTCCTTTCCCTACCCACTACATTCAGCCTCACAACATATCCCAAGTGGGGATGCCATAGTCTCACTGGCTTCAGACGGGAGCAAATGATACTCTTGTGAGGTAGAAGTTTTTTTTAAATATAAAAAAAATATTAAAAAGGATTACTAAAAAGAAAAATCAGCAATGTTAATAAAATTTAAATTATCATAAAGGATATCGCCAATATTAATAAAACCGACATGCGTATTGTTTATTTGACTTAGAAGGGGTGCCCGGGTTCAAGACGTGAGGTTTGGCAAAATCTTGGTGGCTGATGTGTCTGCCCACCTGCTGCGTAGCGGGACGGATCTAAAGACTCTCGTTGGGGAGATCTTTTGGCCTCTCCAGCCAGAATCCCTCGACCTATTGCCTTGCACCGCTGTTGAAGGGATGGATTCATACGTCCGTCACTTCTGGACACACTGACCCCCATATTCCTACCTACAAATCATATCTATTTCCTTTCCAGAACTAAGTGATGCGCGCTATGCATTGTCAACATTAGGTTTCCTTCGAGTTTTTTTTTTAATTAATTTGAAATTGATTTATTTGGTTTTATTAGAATTAAGTGTAAGTGAGTGGTAGTCTAGCCAATTTTGATCATGTTTCACGTGTCTTCTGATTTCTTAAATATGTCTGCCCAATTAATCCTATTAATTAGAAGAATAGTTTCATCCACAAAAATAATTTCACTTTCACATTTCATGTGGCATTAATGTAAAATTAATAATAGAACTGGACCCAGAATACTTCCTTTAGGCACCCCGAATTTGACATCAATAAACTCACTGGTTAGGTTGTCAAGTTTTATCGGTTGCTTTCTTATTTACATATTTACCATTTATCATTTAGATTTAAACTAACTTACAATCCCGCAGGGTAGGCAGAGATGATATACCTTTACCCACTAAGGTACGATAGTGAGCACACACATGAATGTACTCACTATCATACTAGTACATCAGGACTCCGTATCAGCATTCCACTTCCAAAACAAGAAGCTGTTCTGACTGCGTCCATCTGAAATGCCTTCGTGTTATGCAAAACTACTTACTGGTTGGCTGAACACTCTCGGCGTTCTGCAAACATTCCTTCTTCACATCCGGGAGATGCATTTCACATTTATATACCATTTCAGTCGAGCCTTCTTCCTGCGACCATGGCTCAGTCCTGATGGAAACACTCTCTGGGTTGGGAAGATCCATGGCGTAGCTGTGAGAGCGTTCAACTAACAACGGAATACTCTGAAAACAAACTAACAAATAAGTTATAGTATTTCTTTACACAACTAACACTAAAATAAGAAGTGAAATAACTAGGTAGGTTTATAATGTAAAAGAGCCATTATCTGATTATTTCAAAGTATCTGAATTGGACCCCAATTGCACAGTCCTAATTGAAAATTTATTTTTGATTCCCTATCACAATTGCCGCAAAGTTACTATATACTATATACCCAGAAGATAGATGGAAGCTTGAGTGGCAATCAGCCAACGTCAAAAACGCCCATCTCATTCAAGACCCCATTGAGAGACAGCCTGGGTTCTCACTGCCATCAATAGGTTAAGTTGCTCCCATAGCCGTTGTGCTCACATGATGCACAGGTGGGGCCTTAAAGAGTCGGCGATGTGTGAATACGGTGCGGTGCAGACCACCGAGCGTGTGGTCAACGAATGCCCGCTCCATTCATTCCCCGGCGGGATTGATGAGGTCCACAGGGCAACGCCTGAGGCCCTAGACTGGCTCGCAGACCTAGATGTCCCCGTCTGACCCCCCACCATACGAAAGAAGAAGAAGAACTATATGTATATATATATATATATATATTTTTTTTTTATTTAATAAAATAGTATCAATTACATGTTTATATACATTAAATAAATTTTTCTATTAAAATACATTTAAGAGCCTAGCAGTCCTTTAAGTATTTTCAAATTTGGTGAAATTAGTTTGCTGTTTCGTCATAACGTCGCCCGTGTAGTTTTTACATATTTCAACTTCGGTATTCTGTTTTAAAGTTGTACATAATTTCACAACGCTACTTGTAATCTAATTCCCCGATTTCCTCCTCCCGTCAAGCTCTAGGGCGTCGACTTTACCATGAAACTCGTATGTAATTTTGTTCAGCGAGCATTTGGTGATATCAGGGGTATAAAAGCAGTTTTATTTAAAATTTTGCAGAAAGTGAAAAAAATGATAATTTTACCAATGTAAATTATTACTTTTTCAACACAAATTCAAAGGTAAATTAAGGTTACTTTAATGAATCGATAATTATTTTTGTTATTAATATCAACACAAAGAAAAAACCTCTTGTTGTCATTGTTTTATTTGAAAACTTAACAAAATTGATAATAACGGTTGATTAGACGATTATGCACCAAGAATTTTTATTACTACAAAATGTGCATACCTATATTACGAGTATAATACAATATTATATATTCAGGGTATTATTAGGCGTACTTGACGTATTTTAACCAGTTATTCGTGACATTATTTGGAATAAAAAATGTAAATGAAATTTTGGTCTCCAGCGACTTTTTTTTTCAAAAATTTTTCCTCAAAATCTTTTTTTTTCCGCAAGTCGTCACTGGTCACCCAGCCGAGTAGCCGACCAACCCTTCACCCCATCTCTAACTGTCCAACACCTAAATTTTTTTATGTTTTTTGTAGAAAAAAAAATCAAAGATGTCACTGTAGACAAAAAATTCATTTATATTTTTTACTCCAAATAATGTCAGGAATCAATGGTTAAAGTAAGTCAAGTACGTCCCTTAAAACCCTGTAGGTATATAATGCAGTCCTAGTGCTGCATACATATAAAATATATTGATTTTAATACAATACATATATTTTATTTTATTTATTTATTTTTATTTAGGAAGCATACAATTGTGTGTAAAGTAATTGTACATCAAATAGTGAATATAATTTAAACCAGTTAAGTTCAGTGAAATCTAGTGGTTATTAAACAATTATAGTAGGTGTAAATTGTAAGCACGTTGTCAAAATTATCAAAAAGTGGTAATAATCAATACAGAAATAATAGTTTCGAGTAGTTATTGAAATAAAATTACAAAATAAAAAAATTAAAATAATAGTACATAGCGTTAAGTAAAAAGTTATTAAAAAGAAAATAATAAACAAGAATTAATAGTTTTCATTTAAGTACATTGTACGGTTAGTTTGATTTTAGTCGATTTAAGGGTAAAATGGATAATGTGTATATGCAGCACTAGGACTGCACATATACAGGATGTTAAGTACTTGACTTACTTTAACCAGTGATTCCTGACATTATATGGAGTAAAAAATGAAAATGAAATTTCGGTCTCCGGTGACATCTTTGATGTTTTCTTTTCTACAAAAACATAAAAAAAATGGTAGGTGTTGTACAGTTGGAGGAGGGGTGAAGGGTTGGTCGACTACTTGGCTGGGTATATACGTGTTTATATATAAAGCTCAAATCAAAAAACCTTAGTTTTCGAGTAAATAGAGTTTAAAGACTAAATTTTTAAGGTTAAATTGGAAAAAAGTTAAAGTTGCTACATGGTTACTGTCAGATCAGACAGCTTGACAATTCACATCTAGTCACCAAACACGGCTAAAGCCATTTAAAGCAAAGTTTTAATTCTGAATGGTGGTCTTCTACTAGGGCGATACCTTATAATATTTTTAAATGATCAAATTGTGAAATAACACAAACCAATCAAATAAAAAAAATAAAAATTGTTCATATGAAGCGGATACATTGTGATGTGACATTATTAATTTAAAATAAAACAATAACTTTGTAAACACCACTTTTATTTTTATACTTTATGCCGACCGGGTTTCGCTACAACCGTAGCTTCATCAGGGCAGTATAATACTCTACTAATATTAGGTTACATTTGTGTTATAATGTATATTTTACCAAAAATGGGCTGGGCTGGACTCGTCAAGTGGAGGAGGAAGAGGGAGGCATAGATGGAGAATTGGGAATGGAACGGACGTGTTCTTTATCAATAGGGAACAATCTTAGAATGGGACTTTTATTTAAATTAAGTTGGTTATTTACTACCTTACTATTAGTGTTTATGGCTTTCCTAAGTTCAAGTGCCTCTAAATTATCCAACCTTATACCGATGTCGTTTTTATGAATAAGTTTGGCGCCAGCGTTTTTGTCAAATTTATGATCGTTTTCAATCAAGTGGTTTGCAAATTCTGAAAATCCAGAGCTGTGTAAACATCGAAGATGTTCTTTGACACGGGTGTTTATGTTGCGCGCTGTTTTACCAATATAAAAAAATGCGCAATCGCTGCATTAAAGTGAGTAAATTCCCGAGTGTGATACGACTGTCTTCCTTATATCCTTACCGTTCATTAAAAGTTTGCCTATATTATTATTAGTGTAAAATGCTGGTTTGCTTTCTGATGGGAGATTTTTAACACTTTTTTGAGAGAAATTATTGATGTACAGGATTCTACGCCATTGATGAGGTTGATTATTATTACTTGGTATATTATTATTATGAGGTGGACTATTGTATAAAAATTTACTAGTGGATAATTTTTTAAATTTTTTATTTAGAATGTTGTCGACTATATTTGGGTTGTAACCGTTATTTATTGCGATTTGTTTGATCGTAGATAGTTCTGCAAAGTTGGTATTTGATAAAGGGACTGTAACTAATCTATGTGTCATGGAATGAAACGCTGAATGTTTATGGGAGTTGGGATGGTTAGAGGAATTGTGAATTGTTATGTCAGTGAACGTCGGTTTGCGGTAGATTTTAAATTCGATTTTATTATTTATTATTGATAACGTAAGATCTAGAAAGTTTAAGGTAGAATTGGTTCCTATTTCTATGGTGAATTTAATTTGTTTATGGACGGAGTTTATTAGCAACAGGAAGGAGTTGAGTTGTCTCTTGGTTACCAACCAAACACAGAATACATCGTCAACATATCTCTTCCATAACAATAAGTTTTGTAATAATGGTGGTTTACTATTAAAAATATTATTTTCTAAATTGTCCATGAATATATCAGCGATGAGGGGTGATGTCGGTGCCCCCATGGCCAAGCCTTCTTTTTGTTGATAAAAACATTCATTGTATTGGAAATAGTTTTGGTTAAGACATATATTAAACAGGTGAGATAAATCCTTAGAGAAATTATTTGGTAACTTTGAATTTTGTAGCAATTTAGATAAAACATTTTTACTTTCAGCTACGGGGATATTTGGAAACAGGTTAACAACATCGAAGGAGACTAATTTTGCACCATTGGGGATATGTAAGTTTTCTAGCTCATCAATCAAGTCAAAAGAATTTCTAATGGTGTATTTTGGAGCAAAAACTTTTGAGTTATTTAATACATTAGTTATAAATGAAGCTATTTTGAAATTTGGGGAATTGCAACTTGATACGACTGGTCTTATTGGTTTGTGAAGTTTATGAAGTTTTAAGAAACCATATAATTTAGGGGCTTTTGGATTTTTTGTAAAAAATTTAACTTGTTGATATGAGTTGTCTTGAAAGATTACGGATTTACATGATCTTAGAGCACTTTTTATATTTTCTTGGAATTTGGTGGTGGGGTCCTTAGGTAGAATGTCAAATTTGTCCGTGTTAATAAATTCTTGCACTTTAGAATTGTAATCACTTTTATTTAATATTATGACAGTATTGCCCTAGTATTAGTTGTTCTTTTTTTAATTTTTTACGAATGTTTATCATAGTGGAAGTTTCTCGGTTAGAACTAGCTTTAAGATTAGGAACTAGCTTTTTTATTGTTTCTGCACTTTTATATGGGGGTGGTCCGGGTTTATTGTATAACGCAGTTTCAATGTCCACGGCAACGTTTTCTACTGCACTAACTATGTTATTTTTACTAAATTCTAAATTATATTTGAGGCCTTTAGATAACAGGGTTAACTCGTCTGGTTGGAATTGAACCGATGAGAGGTTCTGGACTCGATCGAAGAACTGATGGGTGTATTTCACTGTTTCATTGTTATTGGTATGTTGAGTAGGATTCAGGTTTTTCAGTTTTTTTGTTCATAATTTCACGTTTCTTGTAGGCTTTAATAGAGGCGAAGGTTCGAGTTTTGTCGTCAAACAAATCCCATTCAACCGGGTGTAATTCGTTCACCAACTCTAGGTGTAAAACTTTTAGTGTTAATTTGATATTATTTCGCTTTTTATAGGCACTTTTAAGATCTTCTTTTAACGAAGCAAGTTTTGCTTGAAATAAAGGTGATTTTATTATGTCTGGATTATTATTCATATATTTAAACTATGCATTCAGATAATTAGGAAAAACTTTCATTTTCAGACACTGTTTATAAAAGTGTATATCAACCGCTTCATATGAACTAATATTATTATTTTTTATATGTTTTATTTTTATGCTTTATGCCGACCGGGTTTCGCTACAACCGTAGCTTCATCAGGGCAGTATAATACTCTACTAACATTAGGTTACATTTGTGTTATAATATATATTTTACCAAAAATGGGCTGGGCTGGACTCGTCAAGTGGAGGAGGAAGAGGGAGGCATAGATGGAGAATTGAGAAGGGAACGGACGTGTTCTTTATCAATAGGAAACAATCTTAGTATGGGACTTTTATTTAAATTAAGTTGGTTATTTACTACCTTACTATTAGTGTTTATGGCTTTCCTAAATTCAAGTGCCTCTAAATTATCCAACCTTATACCGATATCGTTTTTATGAATAAGTTTGGCGCCAGCGTTTTTGTCAAATTTATGATCGTTTTCAATCAAGTGGTTTGCAAATTCTGAAAATCCAGAGCTGTGTAAACATCGAAGATGTTCTTTGACACGGGTGTTGCGCCGTATTTTATCTACGTATTCTATTCTATTCTTCGCCGTACGTATTCTATCTACGATCGTAGAACTATCTACGATCAAACAAATCGCAATAAATTTCGGTTACAACCCAAATATAGTCGACAACATTCTAAATAAAAAATTTAAAAAATTATCCACTAGTAAATTTTTATACAATAGTCCACCTCATAATAATAATATACCAAGTAATAATAATCAACCTCGTCAATGGCGTAGAATCCTGTACATCAATAATTTCTCTCAAAAAAGTGTTAAAAATCTCCCATCAGAAATCAAACCAGCATTTTACACTAATAATAATATAGGCAAACTTTTAATGAACGGTAAGTTTAAGGAAGAGTCTATCACACTCGGAAATTTACTCACTTCAATGCAGCGACTGCGCATTTTTTTATATTGGTAAAACAGCGGGCAACATAAACACCCGTGTCAAAGAACATCTTCGATGTTTACACAGCTCTGGATTTTCAGAATTTGCAAACCACTTGATTGAAAACGATCATAAATTTGACAAAAACGCTGGCGCCAAACTTATTCGTAAAAACGACATCGGTATAAGGTTGGATAATTTAGAGGCACTTGAACTTAGGAAAGCCATAAACACTAATAGTAAGGTAGTAAATAACCAACTTAATTTAAATAAAAGTCCCATACTAAGATTGTTCCCTATTGATAAAGAACACGTCCGTTCCCTTCCCAATTCTCCATCTATGCCTCCCTCTTCCTCCTCCACTTGACGAGTCCAGCCCAGCCCATTTTTGGTAAAATATATATTATAACACAAATGTAACCTAATGTTAGTAGATTATTATACTGCCCTGATGAAGCTCGGTTGTAGCGAAACCCGGTCGGCATAAAGTATAAAAATAAAAGTGGTGTTTACAAAGTTATTGTTTTATTTTAAACAAATAAAATTTACTTGCGCATGCTGAATTTGAACCCGTGACCTCCGGAACGCCAGTCGAGAGCCTTATCGAAAATAGCAAAACTAGAAATGAAAAAAATATATTATAAATAAATATATGTAAACGTGAACAAAACTAGGGCATATGTGATTAATTTTATGGTAATAATTTAAGCTTTTTCAAAAATAGTTATTTGCCATCGAATAGATATTTCGCATTTCATATTATTTGTTCTTATTTAAATGTCGGAAACATTTATTTAATTATCATATACATTTATTTAATTATCAAAAACATTATTTAATTATCATGAACATATAATATTATGTTAACTTTGAATATCCCTGAACAGCGCCGACACAGCTCGGCCGAGCGATTGAGTAGATAGTAAATTAAAGAAGAAATTGTAAAAAGGGCCATTTAATAATTCCGACAATGTATTCAGGTCTTGTAAATGACTGATCTTTTGGGTGATTCAGCTTTTACTTAAATTATTTAAAGTAGCGTTGCAGACAACCTTCCGTCTTCGGGCCTGTCCGAGCACTGAAACGATAATTCAAATCTGCTCTGAATATATGATACGAAAATTGATGCAAACCAAATAAATCATTGGATTTTAATATACTTATTTTTAAATTGAGATTCTTAAAATACTGTTTTATTGGATGATATTTTTATTTTATTAACTTACCTGTTTTTTGGTACATTAAAACGATTCTAAAGTTGACTGATTTATGCAGTTTTTTTAATAATATCACATCGTAATTTAGCTAAAAAGGCTCTTTAATTAAAAAATTAAAAAATTAAGCGGCGTATGTTGAGATGTTTTCTATCTAAAAATATTTTTTTTCTTTTTTTTCCTTTATGCATACGACAACATAAGAAAAATATTTGCAGGTCGATTGACATTTGTTAAAAATAACTATTTTTCAAACAGTTATAAAGTATGAAAAATATTTTTTTTAATATTTAATTATATTTCTGGGGATAGAACGTAAATGTAACTATCATTCTTTTGGTATAACTTTTTTTTTTTTTGTACGGTTATGGACGTAGGCAACTTCGAAAACGCTCAAAAATCATTAAATATTCAAAAATCTCTCGTACCATCTTAATAATACGCTTTACACCTTTTTTAAAAGCAAAGCTCGAGTTAAAAAGGCGGATAAACGCATTCTAACCACAATTTAGCAAACGAAAAATAATATTTTTTTTAAATATATAAAACAAAAAATAGATAATTAACAGAAAATAAGAAAAAATCATAT
The DNA here is from genome assembly GCA_929108145.2 of Limnephilus rhombicus. Taxonomy (NCBI): domain Eukaryota; kingdom Metazoa; phylum Arthropoda; class Insecta; order Trichoptera; family Limnephilidae; genus Limnephilus; species Limnephilus rhombicus. The sequence goes on along the minus strand of OV815290.1, from coordinate 31,589,150 downwards.
TTGTACATATATATAAATATTTTTTTTATATATACGTTTAAAACAAATAATATATAAGAAAAACAACAGATTGAAGCGGAAGAGATAAAAAATAATGAGAGAAAAAGGATAACTAATGTTATATTTGAGTTGTTATGTTAATAAGTTATATAAAAAGAGTTTTTATTGATTTTTTGAATTTTTTGTAATTTGTTTCCAATCTTAATTTCAAGGGTAATTCGTTAAACCATAACTCCAATATATTTGTAGAATTGTTGGGCTGTGGTGGTGTAACAGCGCGGTATAGTCAGAGAACCAAGGATATTTGTTCTATTGCTGTTCGAAAAAGGAGTGTTAACATTATTGAGACAATCTTTGTGTATTTGTAAAAGCGTATTTTTTTTATAAATAATATGAAGTGAAAGGACTTTGAATTCCTGAAATAATTTGATGGTGGGGTAATCGTATGGCTTTTTTAGAATTATTTTTATTAATATTCTTTGGATAATTTCTAAAGGCAAAAGAGAAGTTTTGAAAGCACCACCCCAGCCAACAACTCCTTATTGTAATACTGATTGAATTAGGGAAAAATAGAGAGTTCTTAATAATCCAATATTTAGTATGTTACGTATTCTAATAAAAATGTAAATTAATTTTCTTAACCGTTCTACTGTTGTATTGATTTGTTATTTCCATTTTATGTTACTATCTATAATTACACCGAGGTATTTTATATTTGCTTTAACAGTGAGTATAGAGCAGTTATGTTTACATAGATATGACTTTGGATTACAATCAAGGGCGGCTGGTTGAACAGTGTGTTTGTGTGCAGCACTGGTAAATTATATCGTCTAAAATTACTTTATAATATCTTACCGAAAAATATAAAATCTATGAATTTCATTAAAAATATCACCTACCAATATAATGCATAATATAAAATGAATCAGGGAGAGCAAATTCTCAAAGTTCCGCGCGAATTCACCCTGTCCGGTGTGCAGGCCGTTTGCAAGCGGAACGAATTATGTTTTTGTATCGAATATCCCAAACATCGCCAGCACAAAAATTAAGTTACATTGGTGTGCCACCCGGCGGCCTTTATCATACAAACTTAAATTTGGATTTAAGGCCAAAATACTTAACCAAACTGAATAATTCTTTTTTTAATCAAAAGGTACAGCAAATACCTAAATTTTACATATATTTGCTTTTTTATTGATTGATGTTTTAAATTATAAAACGCAGATCATTAACGAATACAGTTTTTTCATAGGTAACTTTGACAATTTTGCCCTCGTGCTGTTTATACATTGTTTATAAATACTGTTTGTATCCTGTTTAAAATGAATTTTTTTTATTTTTTTATTTTATTTTATTTTATTTTTTATTTAATATAGATATATAGTACAGTGGTTTTATATAAATTACATATCGGTACACAAATTATTTAAAATTGCAATCTCACCAAAGAAGAAACTAGTTCTTGTGCTTGATGAGCGAGTTACACTAATTATAACAGAAATAGAATAACATTATGCAATAGGTAAGTATATAATGGGAACAATTGAAACTTCTGGATTATCTATAAGTGTAGGTGTACATACATGGGATACGGTTACATACAAATATATTATGCACTTAAGTGAAATTCGAAAAATCTAAATAAAATAGAGATGAATATAGATTGATAATACGTAGAAAAAAAGAGAAAAACAGGTAATTATTAAGTTAATTATTCCCGATGAAGTGTAGCTTCAGTTTGAGTTTCAGTTTATTGATGTCTTTAGTTTTTTTTTTATTTCAATCGGAAGGTTGTTAAAAAACTTTATTCCTAAATAGATATAATTGTTTTGCATTAGTTTGGTATTAAATTTTGGTATTTTGAAGTTTTCTTCATATCTTTTTGATTGATGGGTTTCAAATTTTTTGATGATATTATCATTGTAAATTTGGATAATTGCATTTTTCTTGAAGATATTCTCTACTCGAGGCACCGTGAAATCGGCGAATATAAAACTAACTAACCAACCATCACGCCGTTTCCCCACAGGGGTAGGCAGAGAGGACAGACCGCCAAATAACTCGGTCTTGGCACACACTCTTTGCTTCACTCACATTCATACATTCTCTTCTATTATTAGTCGATGGTTTCACCTCTTCCTCTCACTCGATAAATGCTGGCGTCCCGCAGGGATCGGTTCTGTCTCCAACTCTGTTTTTGTTGCACATCAACGACCTTTTGTCATGTGCACCAATTCACTGTTACGCGGATGACAGTATAGTTCATGATAGCTTTTTGTTTGACAAGCCCCCAAAGGGCTCACAAACTCCAACAGCTCGTAAGGCTTTAAAGCAAAGAATGGACGGTTACCTCGAGAGTGTTTTCTCTTGGGATAAAAATAATCTCGTTGAAATTAATGTTTCAAAGACCCAATCTTGTCTGATTACGTCTAAAAGGGATCGCAATGAAAATCTAGTCTCTTTCAACGCAAGCAATCTTCCGAACAGGCCCTCCATTGATATGCTTGGTGTAACCCTAAGTGACCAGCTCAGGTATGGGGGCTCCATCGAAGCCAGAGTAAAGTTAGCCTCCCAAAAACTGGGCGTACTGTACAGGGCCCGCAGATACTTTAATAGTACACAACTGCTAACCCTGTACAAATCGCAAGTGCGCCCCACGGTTGAATTTGGCAGCCACCTCTGGTCTGGAGCTCCAAAATACCTGAAAAATACCCTCGACTCTATGCAGAAACGGGCGGTCCGTTTGATAGATTCTCCCATCTTAACAGGCGGATTGCAATCTTTAGAGCACAGGCGTCGGGTGGAAATGCTATCCTTGTTCTACCGGTATTACAATGGAAGATGCTCCGAGGAACTAGCATCATTGATCCCTTCGGCACCGGTGCATAGTCGGGAAACACGCCAAACGCATGCCCAACATTTGTACACAGTTGACATTTGTCACATAAGAACGGGTCGTTTCTTCGACTCGTTCTTGTGTTCAACAGCTCGGCTGTGGAATGATTTGCCGGCCTCTGTGTTTCCTCCTTCCTACAACATGGGTCTCTTCAAGACCAATGTTCATTCCTTCCTCTCCTCAAAAAGACCCTCCACACAGCATCCCAGATGACATAGGCCCTGCGGGAAATTATTTTCCTCAGGGCCTCCTGTGTGGAGTTAATGTAAAAAAAAAAAAAATTCCAACTTTCGACATGGCCCGACTCAAGTATCTTATTCACTTGCTCGTACCATGTATTCCTCGGGCGTCCCTGACTTCTTCTACCATTCACATTTGCGTCGTATATTCTTCTTACACTACTTTCAAATTTATTTCATTTTATGAAACATAAAATAAAATAAATTAAACATTGTAAAAAAAAAAGAGTTTTTGGGTTGAAATTGAAGATTTATTTAAGAAAAAATAGTATTGTGTTTTTATTTTCTTAGTACCGAAAAATTAAAATTTTAATTAAAAGGCGATATGTAGAAGTTTTCGCACTTCGAAAACAGCTTAAAATAGATCTTCTCTCCAAATAAGATTAGTGGGATCATTTTTACCTAATGTTGCTTAGTAATCGTTATCTCATAGTTACGGATTATCAGTGAACCACCACGTTTTCAGGGCAGCGGCCGCCACTGATTACAATTATATGAGTGTATACATATGTTTAGATTCTCAGGGGTAGCATTTTTATTCAGAGTGAATGGTATTACAAAAGTTTTTTTCAGTATTTAGAAATAGTAGATTTTGATCAAACCATTTTTTTATTAAATTTATATCTAGTTCAGCCGTTTTCTGAGTTTCACTCCAGTTTAGTCCATGAGTTAAAATCGCTGTGTCATCAGCATATGATATTATTTTGGACTTTATGGTGAGTTTAAAAATATTATTCACATAAATGATAAAAAGAATTGGTCCTAGAACTGTCCCTTGCGGGATTCCAAAATTACTGGTCTGTGAATCAATCAGACAACCATTTAACTTGACAAATTGCTCTCTATGAAGTAGGTAATTTTTAATCCACGTTAAGGCATTATTGGTTATACCAATTTTCGTTAGTTTAGAGATAAGATTAGAATGTGATATACTGTCAAATGCTTTTCTTAAGTCGACAAATATTCCAATGCATTTTTTTTTTATTATCTAAATATTTATATATTTCAGTTGTTAAATCTACGAAAGCATCTTGAGTGCTCAAATTTTCTCTAACACCATACTGATGTGCACTTAATATATTATTTTCTTTTAAAAATTTAAACATCTGTTTTTTAACAATTTTTTCAAATATTTTTGCTATATTTGAGGTAAGAGAAATTGGTATTTACTGCTTAGAGTGGGGTCACCAGATTTGAAAATGGGCGTAATAATAATTTTTTTTGTAATTTAAAGGAAAGTTGCCATTTGCGAAGCTTGTATTTATGATGTGTGCCAATGGTTTGCAAAGTAAATGAGAATTTTTTTTTAAAGTATTTCTGCAGAAATATTGTTATAACCAGGAGTAGAATTACCTTTTAATTCATAATAGCCTGTTTAATTTCATCAATGTTAGTTTTATGCAATCCGTCTATGTATAAACGGTAGGCATTATATTTGAAATTATTAAGACCATTGTTTGCCGGCGACCGAAGTAGATCTTCAATAATCTCATGTCTTTCGTTTGTCCCTTTCTAACGAAATATTGTGTTTGCGGTGTGCAGCGGGGAGGCGGGAAGGGAAGATTTCTATGTAGTGGTATTTAGTTGCAGCGCTAGCGAGCAAAATATGGTGTTAAAGAGTTTTAAAGAAAAGGGCGCGTAATTATTATGTAACATCATTTTATCGGAGAATACGAGGAATGGTCTTTTTGTGTAGTGCTCTGAAATTAACGGAGATATTGTATTGTTATAGGAGATACGGGAATCGGATGCATGACGTAAAATTGTAAATAAGTAAAATTGAGCGTTACAAAATAAAGCATTTATTTCCATGCCCGAATACTTGCACGAAGACAGTGCAATGCCCCTTTTGTTGATAATATCTATAGCGACACGTCCTATAATATGGGAGACTCCCGACATATTTCGTAATGGTGTTAGTGTGTCCGGTGTCCCGCGTTTCGACGTGTACACAGTAAAAACGCGAGAAACCACCGAAACAAAATTTTAATTTTATATGTCAATATATTTTCGTCAAGACGAGAAATCACCCTTTTGCTAAGTTCATTCAATATTAGTTGAGACATGTATTGTTAGAAGAGCTCCGGAAAAAATAATAATAATATTATACAATTCTGCAAGGAACTCTACGAAACATCTATGTATAAAAATGAATGTATGTTTGCTTGTATGTGTGTTTGTTCCATACGCGTTGCTAAACCAATCATCCTATTGCGATGCAATTCTGGGGATTTGATGTGCGCATGCCCGCGATGGTTAATATATATAGTGGTAAGATTTTTTTTTTATGAATATTAAGATAATTTTAGAATTTTAGAAATATTATTAGAATTTTAAGAGTCCCAACTGCTCCCATCTGAAGCCAGTGAGATGCCTCACGGCATCCCCAATTGGGGTATGCTGTGAAGCTGAAGGTAGTGGGGAGGGGAAAGAGATCGGGAAGAGGAAGGTGGGGAAGTACCTGGCTATTCAGATCTGGTCACCAAACACGGCTAATGCCATTTCAAGCAACGTTTCAATTCTGAATGGTGGTCTTACATCAGGGCGATACTGAGAGTATCTTCCACTCTGGAACGTGCCGCAAATATACTAGGTATGTATGCTTTAAGTGGCACGCGAGCTGTTTGAAAACTGAAAGTATCGGGACTGAATTTATGGAATGCGGGAGGAGGGAGGGGAGTTAGCAGGACGGGAGAAGCGGAAGATGGGAGTGGAGAGAGGGAAGACAGAGTGGGAAAACGTGAGGAGAAGGGTACGAGAGAGAGGAAAGGGAACGGGACGAATGGGAAAGGACACGCATGGAGAAACAATGTCTTTATTAAGTGACATTGCAACGCATGCCAGGAACTCGCCAGTAAGAAATAAAATATTGTACCTTTAGAAAACTTAAATTCAAAATAATAACAATTTCACCCACCCCTTCTACCTTTTTATTTCCCAGAACATCCTCTCCTTTCTTTCCTAAAAATACCCTCCACTCAGCATCCCCGAAGATGACATAGGCCCTTATAGGGGAGAATTATTTTCTTCTGGGCATGTGTGGAGCTATTGTATAAAAACATAATCTTGTCCTTTGTTAATATGTCAGATTTGAAAGTCAAATAATATGTGTAACTTCACATTCAATTATTCTGTAAAGTTCCAAAATCGGCGTCTCGGAATTTACTATGTATATATATATATTTGTTTTCTATGCATACGCCTCAGGGATCTCTTTTTACAGCTTTTTTAACATTAGCTCCACACAGGAGGCCCTGAGGAAAATAAGGGGTCTTTTTAGGAAAGGAAGAAGAGGAAGTTCTGAAAAATAAAAGGGTAAGTATTGCAGATGATTAGGAATCTGTGGGTCAGTGCATCTAGGAGTGACGGATGCAAGAATCCATCCCTCCCACTGCGATGCAAGGCGATGTTCAGAGAGAGTACCTACGGCTGGAGACGTCAAAGGGTTTCCCTCAACCATTCTCTCCCGATCCGGCCTGCCATGCAGCTGGTGGGCAGACGCATCCGCCACCAAGACTCGGACAAACCTCACCCCATGAACCCGGGCAACCCTGCTAAGTCACCAAACGTAGCGAACCATTTGGGATGACCTATGGCAGAAGTGTTGGTTATCCAATAAATGGTTTCCGGGGCAGTGGTACGCATACCCGCCTCGCATTCAGTCTAGGTACCTACTTTCATTCTCCTCTGCCAGTTCCCATGCCTCACTGCCATAAATACCTAGGTAGGTAGGTACCCCGATATCGTAGAAAATATTTAAAAAATAAAAGCTGAACTGCAAAAAATGATAATCTTACTACCTACCAAGTAAACACAAATACGTTGAATATGGTTCTCGATTTTTTCGGTAACGATTCGAAAACGATTCTAAAACAACGAACACCTGCATATTGTCAACAAACAAAGACATAGATACACCCATTGTTAATGTATGGCGATTGAGTTATGTATGTATTAGTTTGTCTGGCGCGATTTTACTCCTTCCCCCCGACCCGCGCAAGCTACCCCGTACAAGCTGCCCCGTCCGGCTGGCAAATGAGTGGATGAGACAACAACAAAAAACCTAAGTAATTTTACTACAAATCTGCGCGTATCTAAATTCGGTTTTTTACACGAATAAAACTGTTTTCAGTGCAGAATAAAATTTTATCGTATACTTCATCATATTCCTGACTCAGGATGTGAGGAGTTTTTTTTTTAAATTGCGTCCATATGCCCAGAAAAAAATTCCAAAGTTGCCTCCTAAATTCATGGATAAATCGTCATCTTTTGGGGCCTATATTTTATAATTTAAAGCAAAAATCGAAAATCGGATTCACATCCTAAGTGTATACATGCCTAACTTATTATTTTAAAAAAAGAAAAAAACAATTAATTTGATATTTTAGCCGTAAATCCAAAACAAAATTTTGTATGAAACAGGCCACGCATGCGTTCCTCTTAATGAAGAATTTTTATAATTATATTTAGGTAGAATTAAGTACTCTGAAAGAAAAGGCAATTTAACGTTTTTGGTTTTATTAAAAACGACATGTTTAAAATATTCACTCATCTATATAAATCACAATGAATCGCCGAAATGTATGTAGGCGCATAAATACATTGTATTATAAAATTTGTATAAAAAAATTGCAATAGGTGGCACGCCAGCTGTTTGAAAACTGAATGTACCGGGACAGAATGTATGGAACGCGGGAGGGGGGAGAGGAACTCGGGTAGGTGGTTCACGGGAGGGGGGTGGAGGAGGGGGGGAGGGGAACCAGGGTGGGGGAAGGGGAACTCGGATCGGGGGTTCACGGGACGGGGAAAGGGGGGGAAAGGTGGGGAATGGAGTGGGGAGAGGGAAGGTGTAGGAGGCGGAGTGGTAACGCGAAAGAGGAAGGGGACGCGGAAGAGGAAGGGGTGGCGGGAGGGGAACAAGATCTGGGGTGGCAACACTTTAAATAATGATTAAACCTACACATAACGAAACAACGTATAAAAACGCACGAAAATATTTTTTTTAAATCAATAAAACGGTGGAAATATCAATTTTATTAATTTTATGAAAAGTTGATATTTCACTAAAAAGTAAATTACTACGTCACTACTTTCTCATTCTGATTGAAATGAATATTTTGGTAAATATGCAGTTAGTCCACCTCACGGATAATACGGAACGTTTGTGTTGTCGAAGTTTGATGCACGGATAATACGGAATGTTCTTTTCTTTTTTAGCTAATAGACAATCAAATATGACATTTGTCGGAAGTACCAATCTTATAAAATAAATTATCTAAAATAAACTCGCTTTTCATCATACTTTTAAAAAACATCCCAGGTTTTGAATGGTTTGTTTGGCTACGCAGGGTTTGTCTAGCGGGTTTGTGTAATTATTTTAATACATTTCTTTCCATGTTCTACTGTTACAAATACTTGTCAATGATGCATTCACTTTGTTTTACGCAAAAATATTTTTCAATGATTGGCAGCATTGATGAAATGTTAAAATAAAAACAATGAATGAACATGGCGTTAACGTGCGAGTGAATTAATTTTAACAAAATTAAAATGTTAAATGCATATTTTTTGCATGTTTTGTGGTCTCCCCCGACATAAATACTCACTTTTCGTAATAATAAAGCTAAATATAACTGTTTGGATAAAAAGTTTTCCGTATTAACGAGTAAGCGGTTTAATGCATAAATAATAATATTTTGTATAGATTTCTACCGTTATCACTTTTCAATTTAAAAGTAACTATAAAAAGTATAAATATGAAAAGTGGGTTAAGAACTCATTGTATTAAAATTTATACAAATAATATAAGTTGAACATAACCTAAAAACCAGTAGTAGTAGTAAAACCTTGCCGGTAAAAAGTTCAGAACTCAAAAAGTGAAATAAGTAAGTTTTAAAATCCTTAAGTCATCCAACGAGTTAATAAGTAAAGCATAAATCTACTCACGTACAAGGCGAAGCACAAAGTTTCAATGTCAATGTGTTTCAATGACGAGGAATATAACCTAATATCATAAGTAGTTTAGCAGACTTCTCGGAAACAGTTAATTCAAAAACTTCAGATATAAATGTGATAATTAAGTCACTTATTAAACACAAATTAATGAAACATACAAACAACAAGTCATTAATGTGATATTAATACGAAAACGGAACAGCAAGCGACGCTCTGAACAACTGTCAGATGAATTTTACCATAGACAAAGATCAAATGCAGAAGAGATTTCACAAAAATATTTATAACGTGCAAGGTAGCGATGGGAAATATCGATGGAATATCGATGTTGTATCGATCTTTTTTTACCATCGATGCATTTCATGTACCCCCCCCCCCCCCAGCTATTTTTTTTAATTTTTTTATTTTGATATACCTTTAGGTATTTTAATGTCAAAAATTCACGGAACTGACAAATGTGCACCATCTACAATAAGGTCGCCAGCATAGGAGTAGGCGGTAAACACAAAGAGCTTAGTCAGTCAAGGTACCGGAAATAGTCATATAGTTTTAGAAAGCAACGAAGGATGAGCTAAAATCATTTTTACGAACGCAGGATAATATAATAATAACATTTTTACCTAGCGGCGAAGACAGAGCGGCGAAAGCAAAGCTGGACCGCAATAAAAATTGGAAAGCCAGGATATTTTCGGCAAGGATAAAATAAAACCCAATATCGCCGCGTCGGGCGAAGGCAATAAACCTTTTCCTTTGGCCCACAAAGCCGCTGCCGCCGTTGGAATTACTTTTGGAGATCTACCCCAGAGCAGGAAGGAAGACCCGAGCGAGAATTTCACCACGAAGCCAGTCACCATTTGCCCGGCCTAGGGGTTGGTACTCCACTTCGCCAACGGAGTGTCCCGACCAGGGATAAAAAATTAAGAGTGTTCTGCAACCCGGCCAGGGTTCTGCAAACGCTCTCCAAACTACACGCGACCGCGCGCAATTTCCCGACCAGGGAAATTAACAGACACGCTCGCGGATTTCGACCAGGAACCGCCGATACGTTCGTGAACTTCCGCCAGAAAGTCCAACCAAGTGACCGTGAAATATTCCGACCAGGAATTTGCGCAAGTTACACTGTGCACAAATTTTCACAACAAAGAACTCTCGCGACTCTACCTGTGCAATAACAAGTGAAAAAAATAGAACTTAAGTTTAAAGTGCCTAGTGACTGTGTGCTTACGCGGAGACTCCATCATCAGCAATCAAAGGGAAGTGACTGAACATTTTATTTATTTTAACCACCGAAGTGATTAGATTCTGAACAATTACATTAAGACTTTACCGTAGAATTAAGCAACCAGACTTTCTAAATTTAAGACGAATTAATTAAGTAGTTTTAAGACTAACACTAGATTAATAATTAACACCCGCCTTTTGTATCCTAATGTAATAAATGTGTCGTTTCTTAAACCAGTAGCTTTTTAATTGTTCCTGCTTAATTTTAAGTTTATAGTTTTAGTTTGAACCCGCCGTAAGGCGCGGGTGTATCAATTGGCGGCCCAGACGTGTGGCTTACCGGCATTTTATGTCTGGTAGAAATCCGAGTGTGGATTTCCGACCCATGAACCCTGAGATTAGAATAGTTACGTCCAAAGGAGGAACAATAGTTGTTATCAATAATTATTAGTTAAATTCACACATAGCCACAAACTCGGTGGAATCTAAATGGATGCCGATAGGTTAGCTTTTCACGATACGCGTTAATAGTAATGGTTCTAAATTAATGATAGGTATTTTTTTTGGCAATTTTTCTTTGTTTTTTTTTTTAATTAATAATTTATGTCTGGGTTTAATGCTTCCCGCCTCAAAGAGTATTTGGCGCCCAAATTAGTTTAGGTATAGTTTTAAAAATAGATTTAAAAATTAATTATACATGGCATCGGCAAACACAACGCGAACCACGCGACAAACCACGGCGGATGCATTGCAGGCAACCGTAGACGTCGGTAACCTCACACCAGCGAAGGAAAAGATGGAAAACAGGGGGCAGACCTCGTGCCATTCGAGGGTTCTGGAAGATCGATTCGAAGGTTTGCCGGAGGAAGAACCCGAAGAGTTTATCGTCGCGTGCGAAGAATTCTTCAGTGCGACAGGCTGTTCGTCAGCACTTAAAGTGGAAAAGGCTGCGAAACAATTGCAAGGAGAAGCAAGAAGGTGGTGGCAGCCTCATTCACGCGGGCGATGGAGCTGGGAGGACTTCGTTGCGCAACTACGGAAGCGTTACGGCGTAGTGGGAGCGAGGACCTCTCTATTAGTCACGCTGTACGGAGACCCGCAGAAAAGCGATGAAAGCGGCGTTGCTTTCTTACAGCGTAAGCGAGCAATCCACAAACGTATATTCGGACAAACAGGCTTGGACGAATTCTGCCCAGATCTGATAGGGCTGATGATGCCTCGTTATCGAGAGCTGCTGGAGGCGGGCCTAATCTTCGGCACGTACACCATGGAAACACTTACCGCACGATTAAACGCCATCGATTTCCCGAAGGAAATACTCTTCCGTGCACCGCCGCCCCAACACCAGGAAAGGGCGGATAGTCGTAACAACGATGCAAGGCGACCGCGTGACCAATTGCCCTGGTGTCATAACTGCCCAGGAAGACATTGGAATGCAGATTGCCCAGAACTGCACCGCCGCAGGGCGGAAAACTAGCATGGCCCGGGCGCCGACCAGGTCGGACAACGTCGCGTCCAGGGCCCCCATACATAGGTACGTATGAGTACCAGCATTTACAACGAGAAGATCAGACTGGACCGCATCAAGCTCAAGAAACTCCACGCGTCTGTCGTGGAAACACCACGGTATACGCGTGCCCCAGTTACACCGGATATTGCCTCCATTATTGAGCACAATATACTCACACTTCAAGAGCAGTACGCCGGGACTAGCGGCCATAATATTTCCCCCCTAGCAACTACGTTGGACGGAGCACAAACGCTAGAAAGCGCTCAACACACGCCTTCAACGAATATCTGGCAAAACGTTATCAACGACGTGCCACCGCCTGTAGATACTTGCTATCCAGGTGAATCTATACAAGCGGGCTCAGATAACTTCACCTGTACGCCAGCCGTAAAACCGACTAGCACAAGCAATCCTATTGTACCGGATATCGAGACGATTCCCGCAATCATCCCCATTGCACAACATGCAATCGATCTGCAGCAATCGTTCCCCAGTAATTCGCCTACAATCGCTTCTACAACGGAGATGATTTCTCCACCCACTGCATCATTGCGCAATGCTACAGATGAACACGATGACGCTCCACAGCCACCCCCCGGCTCCAGCGGCCACAATACGCCGACGGAACCTGCATCAGGTAACCACAGCAGACCACGCCTGTCAACTATTCCTGAAGAAGAAACTCTTTCAGAAAATCACGATACGCCGTACACTCCGGCAATATCTGAGGAACTTCCGACTAGGTATAAAATAGCTAATGTTTGGCCCAAATTCCCACCGAGGACGTATGAACCAATTGATTCCAGGAAAGGGCATAACCGAGGCTCTTATGACGCCAGGAAACCACCCGGTATAACATGAAAGCAGACAATCTCATACCGATAATGAGACCATTGTATTATGTAACTGGGTAGACACCTACATAGACCGCTAGGTAATATGAAGTTGTTAGGATAATTTTATAATTTTTTTATAGATAGTAGAATTGTTTTAGTTAAGTTTAATAATAGTTACTTTGTGCGTTAATAATATTAATTACCGTTAATTTTCGACAAAACACCCGGGGGCGATTGATATACCTTTAGGTATTTTAATGTCAAAAATTCACGGAACTGACAAATGTGCACCATCTACAATAAGGTCGCCAGCATAGGAGTAGGCGGTAAACACAAAGAGCTTAGTCAGTCAAGGTACCGGAAATAGTCATATAGTTTTAGAAAGCAACGAAGGATGAGCTAAAATCATTTTTACGAACGCAGGATAATATAATAATAACATTTTTACCTAGCGGCGAAGACAGAGCGGCGAAAGCAAAGCTGGACCGCAATAAAAATTGGAAAGCCAGGATATTTTCGGCAAGGATAAAATAAAACCCAATATCGCCGCGTCGGGCGAAGGCAATAAACCTTTTCCTTTGGCCCACAAAGCCGCTGCCGCCGATGGAATTACTTTTGGAGATCTACCCCAGAGCAGGAAGGAAGACCCGAGCGAGAATTTCACCACGAAGCCAGTCACCATTTGCCCGGCCTAGGGGTTGGTACTCCACTTCGCCAACGGAGTGTCCCGACCAGGGATAAAAAATTAAGAGTGTTCTGCAACCCGGCCAGGGTTCTGCAAACGCTCTCCAAACTACACGCGACCGCGCGCAATTTCCCGACCAGGGAAATTAACAGACACGCTCGCGGATTTCGACCAGGAACCGCCGATACGTTCGTGAACTTCCGCCAGAAAGTCCAACCAAGTGACCGTGAAATATTCCGACCAGGAATTTGCGCAAGTTACACTGTGCACAAATTTTCACAACAAAGAACTCTCGCGACTCTACCTGTGCAATAACAAGTGAAAAAAATAGAACTTAAGTTTAAAGTGCCTAGTGACTGTGTGCTTACGCGGAGACTCCATCATCAGCAATCAAAGGGAAGTGACTGAACATTTTATTTATTTTAACCACCGAAGTGATTAGATTCTGAACAATTACATTAAGACTTTACCGTAGAATTAAGCAACCAGACTTTCTAAATTTAAGACGAATTAATTAAGTAGTTTTAAGACTAACACTAGATTAATAATTAACACCCGCCTTTTGTATCCTAATGTAATAAATGTGTCGTTTCTTAAACCAGTAGCTTTTTAATTGTTCCTGCTTAATTTTAAGTTTATAGATTTAGTTTGAACCCGCCGTAAGGCGCGGGTGTATCAATTTATTTATAATAAAATATATTTACAATGGTTTTATTTGTATGCCTGTCTCACTAGGGTATACCTGTGTCGAATATACCTCCTGAACTCCGAGCGATTAATCGATTAATCATTCGATTCTTTTGATGTTTCGATGGAAAAATTTCGATTAAATAAATGTTTTGATCATTCCTATCCCTAGTACAAGGTAGGGGGGTACATCGGGATGGCAACGTACATTTTTCAATGCTGGCAATGATTTCTTTACAAGCAACATTATTAATTTCTATAATTTACAATAATACTTTACTATCTATAATCTATGGTCCGGCCTAACCTTGAAACTGTTTCTTAAGATCCGTATTCTTATAAATAATGCAATTTTATAAATCTTGAGACAATTCCGATTCTGCGTCATTACATGATTGACCTCAAAATGACATTTAGATTGTAGGAAACTTATACATTAAAGAGGTCAACAAACTGTTTTTTTGCAATCGGTGTTTATTGAATAATGATATCTTTGTATAGAAGTGTCTAATTCTAGCGATGATAACACTTTTTAGAATAAACCATCAATATTTTATACAGTCACACAAAATATTTTAAGGTACTAGTTAGTACTCGATGAAATTAGAGACATTGGCTGTTCATGAAATATAAATCAAATATACAGCAACCAAATCGATAAAAAACCTCAAAAGAACCCATTTACCTACTTATGAAAAATAATCACCATGTCTTATCACCATGTCAATCTTTAACACATACTGGAAACGTAAATAGTAACCTAAAAGTAATATTTCGTCGTTTACAATTCACGTTTGAATACTACGATTGTCTCGGTTTAACATTCCGATTAATTCTGACCAATCAAAGCGCTTCTTTGACATCGATTCCATTTCCGAATGAATTTTGACGTTTGAGTACTACGATCATATCGGTTTAATATTTCGATTAATTCTGACCAATCACAACGCTTAACTCACAACGATAAATTCTGACCAATCAAAGCGCTTCTTTGACATCGATTTCATTTCCGAGTGAATTTTGACGTTTGAGTACTACGATTATATCGGTTTAGCATTCGATTAATTCTGACCAATCACAACGCTTATCTCACATCGATTAATTCTGACCAATCACAGCGCTTCTCCTTCTGAAAGAAGAATCGATTGTTCAAGAATCGATTTATCTATGACAATGTATCGAAATGCATCGATGGTAAAAAAAGATCGGTACAACATCGATATTTCCCATCGCTAGTACAAGGTGGCACAAATGGATATTTTCCCAATGCTGTGTTCATTATTTCACGATTTGAAATGGCAGCACTTATCACATCACATTACATTGTTCACGTAGTTTCTATGGAAACATTACTCGACTGCTCGCTGCCATCCTATCATCTTTTTGTTGGTTATGATGTTTCGGCTTTACTAGTTTCTACTTTTTGTAAAACTTCTGCGAAAATATTTATGCGTTCTCTCAAGAAATCCTTAAAACTTGTTGTTAAGTTAAAGTAAAACGGAAACACCGGATCTTTACGTAAAAGTATGGATTCCACCGCCATCAAGTTAGAACCAGGCACAAGTACGGAGGAGAGTGTTGCTGTGACGTATACGGAAATCGATATAGACTATCCTTTGACTAAGGACGAATGTTCAGAATCTTTTTCTGAAAACATTTCAGGTATTTTTGGTAAATTATCGACAAGCCGCCGCATGCCGCTACTCTTTAAATGGGCATACAATTTGAAAATTAAACTACTTTTAAACATAAGTACCACAAGAACCATCGGTTTCAGTCGAGATGGGCGGGAAAATATGCATTAAAATACGATTTTCATTCAAAGTTTAAAAATTACCATCTCCATTACGGCCATGTTTTTTTGTATGGATTTAACATTTGCGAATTTTGTTTCAAACTAAAAACGCATATGAATTACTTAATTTACCTAAACTAAGAACCTAATAACCTATTTTGTGTTCGTAAATAGTTGTTTCTTATAATAATTGTTGAAATGAAGCATAATTTCCGTAATCTGTGCATAAAAATGCGGCGGCTTATCGATAAATTAATGTATTGTTTTATGTTATTGGTATATAATTGTTAAAAATAAGATAAAATCGAATCGAATAAACATTTTAACAATTAGAGTTTTCGCATGTCTGTATTTTCATGTTCATGATCGCTCTTCGTGCCAATCTGAACCTAACCTCATCAATCCCAAATATCAACAGCATTTCTCTTATTTTCGTATTGTCCCATTTGGTCGGAAAGGATTTCTTTGATTTGGAACTTACGATGATAAAGGAAAGGCCGAGTGTGACACATAAGAGCCATTTTTCACAAATACGAGTCGGTGAAATAAAGCTTCTAATGAAATTGACATTATTTGTACTGTTAAGGGTCGGGTTTGGAAAACATCGCTCCGCATTAGCAGTAGCATCCGCGTCTCGTAGCAGCAATACTAGAAAATTATATACGGGTAGTTAGAAAAATGTGTAAAGTTACTAGTGATTAAATTTTTTTTACTGTAATCTTACAAATTCTATAAGTTATACATACTGCAACTTTAGTTAAAACGTTGAAAAAGGCCTTCGCGATTATCTCTCCTGAACCTGTTGTAAACATTTTTACCAAAAATCCTTCCGTAATCTCAGAGTAAACATTATGTTAAAACATGCTATTAAATTAAAAGTGCTTCAGTGTATCTAGATTTTTATTGTAATTCGCCTAAACTTTCTGAATTTTTCAACTATTCTCCGCCATACAAAAATGTATGGCAAAATAATACGCCGCGCGATGTCTTATATAACGGTTGAATTTCACAGAATTCATTCAGTCGTGAGAGAGCGGTCAAGGTGGGACCACGCATATTTTTTTCGCAGCAATTTTGTTCGCTGTTTATTCGATTTTTGAAGGAATCATTGAGGAGATAGGTGTTACAGTAACCGGGTAAGTAGAAATAAAATATATCTAATAAATTATTTTTAACTTGATTTACAGTTTTACAGACTTTATTTTTATTTTTAAACTTCAGGTACCTTCAAAATGGGTAAAAATAAAGGAATTCTTGCTTACCGTGCCATAAAAAATAGACCCTCCCACTGGAAGAAAAGGAGAATAAGGTAATAATGTCAATTTTTTTTTTTTTTTACTGATTTCTATCAAAGGTAGTTTTAAGGTGGACTGAAGTAATTTTGCTTTTTGACTTCTAAAAATTTCGGCATCCATCTTGAATTTCTCTGTAGTTATCTACCGATTTGGTTCAATATCAGAATTCGGGCGTTTAGAAGTGCACTGAACTCGGATCTAATGTCAAAATGCAAAATTTCGGCATCCATCTTGAATTTCTCGTGTTCTCTACCGATCTGGTTCAAAATCAGTATTGGGGAGTATTGGCGAGCACTGAACTCGGATCTAATGTCCAAATGCAACATTTCGGCATCCATCTTGAATTTCACTAGTTATCTACCTATTTGGTTCAAAATCAGGATTAGGGCGTTTGGACGTGCACTGAACTCGGATCTAATGTCAAAATGCAAAATTTCGGCATCCATCTTGAATATCTTAAGTACTTTGACGATTTGGTTCAAAATCAGGTTTAAGGAGTTTGGGGTTCACCGAACTCGAATTTAATGTCAAAATGCATAATTTCGACGACCATTTTGAGTTCTCTACCGATTCCGTTCAAATTGTCACTAAGTTTTATTGAAAACAACGACAACATCCATTGATAAATCGAATGAATTTCGATGTTGGGTAAATTCTGGGTTGTATTATTACAAATAAATTTATTTTATATGTTTTTTTAGAAAAGCAGCAGAAGCAATATAAATGACGTCGTTATAACAGAAACTATCAGTGAACATGTAAGTTTTTTAAATAAACATAAGCGGCCTGAGTAATGGCCTTCCATATAAACTTTTTGCTATAATGAATGATCTACCACACTTTTTGTGAATGTTTAGAATTATCGATAATAGACCTGGAGAAAGGATGATGTCATTACAAAATGACAGTCTTATGAATAA
The DNA here is from genome assembly GCA_929108145.2 of Limnephilus rhombicus. NCBI lineage: Eukaryota > Metazoa > Arthropoda > Insecta > Trichoptera > Limnephilidae > Limnephilus > Limnephilus rhombicus. The sequence continues at coordinate 31,571,111 of OV815290.1, read as the reverse complement.
ATGAGGAGCTAACACTTATCACTCTGCATTGTTTTGTATTTTTTTATTAATAAGTTTACATTACAAATGTATAGTATAATGTCCTCCACGCTAGGAATTCACCTGTGTTGTGGAGGACATTTTTCAATTTTAAAATTATATAATAGTAAACAAGTATATAATAGTAACTTTGTTATTTTTGGATAATGCTGTGAAATAACTATAATAATTGTAAGTAATAATTAATTTATTTTGAACTTACATATAACATTTGCAATTTTACCTGTAACACGCACAACACGAGTTACAGCGTGTTTTATACAAAGAAAAAAAAACTTTTCAATAGCCTTCTATAAAAAAACAGAGTGGAAGATACTTTATGTATCGCCCTGGTGTAAGACCACTATTCAGAATTGAAACGTTGCTTGAAATGGCTTTAGCCGTGTGTGGTGACCAAATCTGAATAGCCAGGTACTTCCCCTATATTATTCCCCTCCCACCTTATTCAGCCTCACAACACACCCCAATCACTGGCCCCAGGCGATTGATAACAGTTGGGACTTTGTAAGGTACATAAAAATAAAAATAAAACATTTAGTTGTTTTATAAAAATTTGTCTGAACTTCTTTATATTTTTGACTGTCTTTTTCTAAATGTGCTTCGTTCTACTTTATGTATATCAAAGATAAATTGTAAAATATATTCTTTCTTACTAGGTATTAATAAAAATCTGTATGCATATAAATAAACTTTCAAAAACAAAACTACCTGTTTTTTAATTTCTAAGGCACAGAGTAAAAACTGATTGTCGTAACTTATTCACACCCATTATTTTCTGGTAAAATTATAAAAAAAATTAATAACATTATACAAACCATATATGAACCAGAAATTTTTTCTACATCAAAACACCATTAGATTCTATGTCACATTGAGTCAAAAACTAAGACGTCTGTAAAGGTCCAGGGGCTAAAAAAAGTCTATATATCCTTGCCCTTGCATAATATGATTTATAGTCTGTCGAGCTGTATCAATTATGTTGGAAATAAATTAAAATTTTACAAAGCAAGTGTATTTTTATTCCGTATTTTATCAAAATGCTGAGCAGCCGTGCCTGAATCTAACCAAAATACACAGTAGATCGCGGCGGCCGAGCTTGTTTGCAACTACCAAAAATACCTAACTGCAGTGAATGGGCAGTTTGACCCAGGCGCAAATGTCTCTATGAGCTATCCACGCTATTCCACAATATGATTCTTAGTATGTTAAGCTGTATCCATTATTATAGTAGGAACTAAATTTTAGAAGGCAAGTGTATTTTTATTTCCTAAGTCCGTAGTGTCTAGTATACCCACATCTCCTCTAGTCAGACGCAGCCGGTCAGCTGCGGCCGTGTTTGTCTACAAGTACAAGAAATACCTAACTGCAGCGTCAGCGCGGTTTGATACCCGACCCTTAAGGGGGGCAATGATAATGCGACGTTTCTCATGTCAAACAGTTACACAAAATGTTCATTTTTTTCGATCATATTTTGCGGCAGTCAAATTCCCACAAGTCAAACAACGTAATAAGCATCACGTTTAGTGTTTCCTATTTATTATAAAGTTTTTTTTAACAGGTGAAATAAGTACAACGCAGCTTTCTCATCTGGATGGAGTCACCATCAAAACAGAACCAGAGATGAAAGATGAAGAAGAAAGTGCAATTTCATACATAGAAATTGATATCGAACTCCCAGACGTTAAAAAGGATTGCTTGGAGTACTCTGACAGAATTCTCCAAACGTCGGGTAAAACCTTTTTTTTAAATATGTATTTTTTTATTAATGCACTCACATTATATTTTCCTCTTTAAATGAAATGTACAATACAGGGTCGTAAAATGTAAACCATAGTCAAAAAGACTTATTGAACCCTATCTTGTAAATGTTGCTATGTTTGCGGACGGGATAATTAGCTTGGACCACATATTTGTTTATTGTCTGCATATCGCGTAGTGAAACTAAACACACGTAGTCAAGGTACAATGATGACGTCGTATAAAGACGATAAGTGAAATGTGATTACATCATACGAAAATATATTGGGAATAACATCACATACAACAAAAGATATGGAAAATGTGACTACTTCATAACAAATATATATGTTGCTTAACTCAACATATTTATACTTTGTGAAATTGTAAGGGATACCACGTCATCATAAATAAAACAAAGTCGGGTTAGTTACACTATTTATAACTGGAGATCGGCTGGACCGATTTTGATGATCTTTGAATTGTTGGATTTGTCTCCGCCCGGATTACAGAATAACTATTAAACATCGCAAAAATTCACGGAAAAGAAAGTTATGAACAAAATAAACTTTTTCGTACATTTTTTATGGAACGAATTCTCAAATTTTGAAAGAAATGCAGCAATATTGTAATAGGTATAATATTTAACTATGCGCGAATTCCAAAAATAAAATAAAAGTCAAATGTCAATGGGCTGATTGTTGTGCTTTTGTTCTCAAAATCATATAATGCTGCCCCTCTTTCTTACACACTAAATGTCAATAGTCGAAAATGGAACGAATGGTGAACGTATGTCTCTTCACCCCTCCAAAGGAAAAATACAATAATAATAAATTTCTGAAGTGAAAAGCATTTTTTTTACATAAGCTCCACTCAGGACCTATGTCATCTTAGGGTATGGTGTGTGGAGGGTCTTTTTAAGGAAGGGTAGGGTAGGAAGTTCTGGGAAGGAAAAAGGCATGAGGGGTGGGTAGGAATCTGGAGGTCAGTGTATCCGGGAGTGAATCCATCCCTCCAACTGTGGTGCAAGGCCATTGCCTTGACCGGAATTGACCTTTTACCTTGACCTTTCCAGCCGGACTCTTTCGACCCGTTGGTCGAGAGAATCCGGCTGGAAAGGTCAAAAGGCCTCCCTCAACCAGTCTCTCTCGATCCGGCCAGCCACGCAGCAGGTGGTCAGACGCATCCGCCGCCAAGACCCGCACAAAAGTCATCCCACGAACCCGGGCACTCCTGCTAAATCACCAAACGTAGCGAACCACTTGGGGTGACCTATGGCAGAGGTGTTATAATCGTTCAATAAATCGTTCCCGGGGCGGCGGCACCCGTACCCGCTTCCTTTCGAAAATTCCCGTAAGGAAATGGAAAAGTAAGAAAATCACAAAAAATATAAATCCATACACAACGCCATATCTGATACCGACAAAAACAAAACATGGACAGTTGGGCGTCGATAATTGCTTCATTGTAAAACTTAATTTAATTCTACAGTTATTGATTCTGAGGCGGTACGAAGTTCGTCGGGTCAGCTAGTATCAATATAAAATATGGTTAAAACTAAAGCGGTACTTTTAAACTAAGGCAAAATAACATCTCATACAGATATGGTAAAGAAAAGTGTAGAATGGGTAGTTGATGAACTTGATTACCAAAAATAGATATTTGCAAAATTATTTTTTTTTATATAAATATTCCTTCTGTTCTATTGACACCTGCAGATGTCATGAATGTACTCGCCCATGAAAGTTTTAATATTGATTTTTTCAGGTCCTTCCGGAGTAAAAAACACCACTTCTATTCTACGAAAAGGTGTCGAAAGGGAAAGTAATAATTCGAAATATTTCCCTTGTACTAGATTGAACAAAAAAATTACGTCAAAACAAGGATTGATTGCTCATTTCCTCACTCATTTTAAAGAAAAAACACTTCTTGCGCAAAGTAAAGAAAAATTACTTTCTTGCTCGTACTGTAACTATTCATGTTCATTGAAGTCAAACTTAAGTAGACCCACGCGCACTCAAACTAAAGAAAAACCATTCTCATGCTCTTACTGTAATTATTCATGTTCACAGAAGTCACAATTAATTGCACATATTCCCACTCATACTAAAGGAAAACCTTTCTTATGCTCCTACTGTGACTATACATGTTCATGTATGTCAACCTTAACTAAACACTTTGGCACTCATAGTAAAGAAAAACCTTTCTCATGCTCTAACTGTATTTATGCATGTTCACAGAAGTCAGACTTAACAATGCACATGCGCACTCATTGTTAAAATCAATAACCAGCTGGTAGTGCCCTCTTTGGAATAAAATTTGTAATAAATGTAATATGGTTCGGCGCTTGACTGAACCCCTGTTGTGTGTTCTAGTAATTAATCTTCAAATTATAAAATAAATACCTAATCCAGCCGATTGAAAGTTGTGTGTTGTTTATTTTGATTGTGTGATTTTTTGTTAGCATTTTTATAAATACGATGTGCTTCTTTATTCTTTCCTCTTTTTACCGGTGCATCCAACGAAGTGGGAGTGTTTTAGATCCCAGGGACCGAGCCGTCACATGTAGAGTCCAAGAATAGTGCAAGTCATGTCTAAAGTAAAACTGTAAAGAAATTGTCGAAAACTTATTTGAAATTGAGTGCCTTTCATTTGAATTGAGACCGGAATTTATACACTCATTATTATGTGAAAATTCTTTACTCACTTTTATGTAAAAAAAAAACATTCTCGTGCCCTTCTTGAAACTATTCATTTACGAAGAAATTACACTTAAGAATCAACTTATACAGTGCTCACTCGATCGCCACAACACGGGCATGTGCCTATCTCAAATCTCAACTATGTAATAAATAGTGCAAACAATAAAGAAATATTCAAAAAAGGTCTTCTTCTTTTTTGTGTGGTGGAGGGGTCAGAGGGAACATCTTGGTCTGCAAGCCAATCTAAGGCCTCAGTCACCCTGTGGAACGCATCAATCCTGCAAGGGTAAGCGTGGTGCGGGCATTTGTTGATCACATCGTTGAGACTTGGCTGCATTTATGCATCATGTGGTCACAACGACCCAGACTGCCCTCAGTGGACCCCCTTGTATGCGATGGGCTTTTCCCATGTTGTCCGATTGCCATTTGATTTCACCTATCTTCTGGGGTAGGAGGAAATCAGAGGAACCTCTCGCCTTCTATCCAGAAGAGTTTTCGGGACAACATCATCGTGCAAGGATATCGAGTTTTTTGCAGCGCCTTTTGTTTTACCTCAGTTTAGCAATCTGTCGTCAGGTAGGTATTTATGTTAGGTATAGGTGTTGACTTCCAAAGGCCGGCTAGTGGTTCGCATTGAGGGATAAGCTGAACGGTGCTGAGTAAAAACTATGCCTGCATGTTTAGCTAATCGTGTAGGTAAAGCAGTGAGTAATGCGGCACCCATATTTAGCACCCGGGCCTCCGCCCGCAAATATTGCCGCTATGTGATGGACCGACAACTGATTTCGAAAAAAGGTTTTCCGGCCAAGGGGAATCACTAAATATCGTGGAACAATTAAAAATAATATCCCTGAATAAATGGCACTCAAAGATGGATTTCTTATTAAAAATACTCACTGACAAACACTATTTTGCTTCTACAGGTTGAAAAACTATAGCTATACTTATTAAATATCATAAATTCGGTATCGTTGCCCCGGGAACAATTTATTGGATAACCAACCCTTCTGCCATAGGTCACCCAAGTGGTTCGTTACGTTTGGGGACTTAGCAGGGGTGCCCGGGTTCACGGGGTGTGTTTTGTTTTCAGGTCTTGGCGGTAGGTCAGATTGGGAGAGAATATTTGAGGGAATCCCTTTGACTTTTCCAGCCGTACTCCCTTGGAACATCGCCTTGCACCGCAATAGTAGGGATGGATTCATGCGTCCGTCACTCCTGGAAATACTGACCCCCGGATTCCAACCCACCCCTCATACCATTTTCCTTCCCGGAACTTCCTCTCCTTCCTTTCCTAAAAATACCATTCACTCAGTATCCCCAAAGGTGACATAGGCTCTAAGGGGAATTATTTTCCTCAGGGCCTCCTGCGTGGAGCTAATGTCAAAAAAAAATCTCCACACCTCCTATTGAAGTCTGGCAATCACCAGCACTATCTGCACATAATCAATAATCACCCGACATTATTCTCTGCGCGATGGCGAGGTGAATGTACGCATGACTTGTATTTTACCTCGCTACCTCTGATCTTCTTCAGGCTCTGGACGACGGGCGCATGAAACCACCATCCTTAACACTGTTGCATTATTGCCGTTACAGCCGATGACGTAAACATCGCCCTCACTTAAAAAGAACTGGGAATGCAGCAGATTATGAATATTCTAGATATAAAATGAAAAAAAATTATAACTGAAATACAAATAAAAAAAAGACTTCCTGGATCATGCTGGACATTTACGAACTTTTTGTCATGAAATCATGATTGACAAGGCCACTCTTGCTCTGGAAAAACAAACGGATTGCAATTTTTAGAGCGCAGGCTGATCGAAATGTTATCCTTGTTCTACCGGTATATGGAATTCAATGGAAGGTGCTCCGTGGAACTAGCTTCATTTATCCGGCACCGGTGCATAGTCGGAAAATATGCCAATACGCCTAGAACGGGTCGCTTCTTCGACTCGTTCTTGTGTTTTACAACTCAAGTGCTATACTCTGTGTTTCCTCCTTCCTTTAACATGGGTCTCTTCAAAACCAATGTTCATTCCTTCCTCACCTCAAAAAGACCCTCCACACAGCATCTCAGATGACATAGGCCCTAAGGAAAATTATTTTCCACGGGTCCTCTTGCATTTTTTTTTTACATAAGTTCCACACGGGAGGCCCTGAGGAAAATAATTTCCTTCAGGGCCTATGTCATCTTAGGGGATGCTGTGTGGAGGGTTTTTTTTATGAAAGAAAGAGTAGGAAGTTCTGGGAAGAAAAAAGGTACGAGGGGTGGATAGGAATCTGGGGGTCAGTGTATCCAGGAGTGACAATCGATCCCTCCAACTGCGGTGTAAGGCGATGGACAAACTTCACCCCATAATCCTGGGCACCCCTGCTTAGTCACCAAACGTAGCAAACCACTCGGGGCACTATGGCAGAGGTGTTTGTTATACCCGCCTTCCGAATTCGAAGTTCTGGGAAGGAAAAGGTACGAGGGGTGGGTAGGAATCTGGGGGTCAGTGTATCCAGGAGTGACAATCGATCCCTCCAACTGCGGTGTAAGGCGATAGACAAACTTCACCCCATAAACCTGGGCACCCCTGCTAAGTCACCAAACGTAGCAAGCCACTCGGGTCACTATGACAGAGGTGTTTGTTATACCCGCCTTCCAAATTGTAATGGAGTTAATGTAAAAATATATATATTTTGTAAATTCAGCCAAGGGCGTAGCTATAGCATGCACACGGAGGAGGGTTCGAGCCTAGGGTGGGGAGGTTGATCCTGGGAGGCAAGGGATAAAGGGGGGGTTGGAAAATTTATCAGATCCTCTACTTACCTATTTTGGACCTCTCTTTACCTTGACTAGGAACGTTTTTCAGTGTATTAATGTCAGTATTCGCTAGGTTATTAACAGTAGTCAGCAATACATATTGTTTTCCCTTTTATTATTTGTGTGAATGTGTCATTTACATAGAAGATAAACAGTAACGGTTTCAGGTCTGTACCTTGAGGTACGCCGAATTACTCTATTTTGTTGGCTAAGCACATCGTTGAATTTTACAACTTGAGGACGTTTGAAAAGGCAGCTTTTTATCCATTCTAGAGCTGCACCATTTAATCCAATGTTTATTATTTTACTTATAAGTTTGTCAAGTGAACTGTTTTCGAACGCTTTTTTGAGATCTATGAAAATTCCAATGCCTTTTTTGGATGTATTTAATGGATATCTATGAAAATTCCAATGCATTTTACTTATTGATGTATCTAATGAATAATCCATTAAGTACATCATTAAAATGCATTGAAATTTTCATAGATCTCAAAAAAGCTTTATTATGAACAAGGTTAGTTAAACTTTGCAATTGCATACTGTATGCTTCTACCTTCCATAAAACCGAACTGATTTTCATTAATTATTTTATTTCATTTCATATATTCGTTCATACATTTTTTTTTAATATCTTTTCAAAATAAATTGTTACATTCGAGATACTGATACGGGTCGGTAGTTGCCCATTTCTTCTGGATTACCAGTTTAAAATATTGGAATAATGATAGTTTCATAAATATACAAACCACCCACTACATCGATAACTTCGGGCTTTTGTTCGAGAAAAATTTGGTCACTATTTCACCATCAAAATGCAATAGGATTCGAATTTTGACAGTTGAAAAACACTGTTGCGTTTTTTTCGTTTTAATACGAAAAATCGAATTTTTGGCATTAAGTCAGTTATATTTTTACTTTTTTGTCCTCTTTTGAGTTCGTTTATTGCTGACCAAGTCCAATAAGTGTAATTTTATTTTTGTTTTATATCCTTTTGCCCCAATGGCCTTTGCCATGGGGAAGAAACCCCCTGATCCCGCTCCCCCTGACCATTCAAATTTTGACATTGGTAGTGAGGTAGAGATAACAGACCTTCAAGTTCCATCTTCTACTCCAAAAAAGAGGAAAGTTTGCGACCTTCCAAAAACTGATTCTTCGCAGGTCTCAGTTCCTGTAGCTTCTCCTCTTTCTTTGTATCCGACTTCAGCAAAAGCTCCCTTCATAGTTTATGTTCAAAACAACTCTCCTGGCCACTCTTTACACCCCCTTGAATTTGGTAAATTTATTGGAAAAAAACCACTTGGCATTTCCCCGGATGGTATCCGATCAGAGGGCAGATTTCGCATTTGTGTTGAGTTCACATCCGCGTTGAATGCCAATAAATTCATAAATTCCATTGACTCACTCTCTGCAAAAAAATTTAAAGCCTACATCCCTTCTTTCGATATCTCTCGCTTGGGTCTCGTTAGAGGTATTCCTGTAGACCTATCTGAAGAAGAGCTTATCTCGGAACTCATTATTCCAGCATCTTCGGGAAAAGTTATTAAGACTAGGCGTCTTAATTTCAAAGATCGATCATCTGAGTCTGTAGTTTGGAAATCCTCTCAAACTGTAGTTCTGACATTTGAAGGACAGTCCCTTCCCTCTCACGTTTATTTATTTCACAACTCTCTCCCGGTGGAAATTTATTCGTACCCAACAATCCAATGCTTTAATTGTTGTCGGTTTGGCCATTCTAAGCAATCATGCCGCTCCTCTCCCCGCTGCTTTAAATGCGCAGAAAATCATTTAGCAGACCAATGCTCCTCCCCTTCCAATTCCCCCACTTGCGTCAATTGTTCAGGCTCGCACACAGCCACTCATCCATCCTGCCCCGAACTTTCTCGCCAAAAAAACATAAAAAGTTATATGGCCTCCAATAGCGTTTCTTACTTCTATGCCTCCAAATTAATAGCTCCTTCTAAAAAATCTTTTGCTGAAGTTGCCTCTCAACCCCAAATTAGTGCTCCTTCAAACTTGTCTTACAAGAAAACTGTAATGACAAAACAAACTTCTCGTCCAATTAAAACCCCATGTGATCAATTTGGCCATAACTCCAAGCTCTTGTTCCCAAATGGTAACATCAACTCTCTTTTTCCTCAAAACCCCGTCTTTTCTAACTCAAATTCAACTAACAGCAGTGTTTTCAATCCTGATCTAAATGGAAATTCCATAAACAACAATACTTCTAATGACAATTCTTCTTTTATTCAAACTCTTCTCATGCTACTTATCTCTGTTATTAACAATAATAATTCTCTACCGTCCAACGCTGCCTCTTTACTCTCCTCTTTGTATTCTCTTCTTCCCAATGGCTGCCCCAACAGCTGCAATTCTGGAGTGGAATTGTAGAAGCGCCACCTCCAATAAGGGTGACCTCATCCGCCTTCTACATTTACACTCCATATCGATTGCTGCCGTCTCCGAGACTTGGTTCAAGCCATCTCAACTCTTCAAGGTGATTGGCTATCAATGTCTGCGGGACGACCGCATTGATGGGAAGGGTGGTGCAGCCCTTTTCATCAAAAACTCTCTTCCCTTCTCCCCTATTTCCATTAAACCCCCAAATTCATCCTTCCAATTAGTGGCAGCCACTGTCTCTAATATTACATTTGTATCTCTCTATATCCCTCCTTCTACCCCATTTGACCTTCCACTGTGGGTTCACATGCTTAGCAAAATTTCTTCTCCCTTGGTCATTTTGGGTGACTTCAATGCCCACTCCCTACTCTGGGGTTCTTCTTCCTCGGATCCCTCAGGTGTCAAATTAATTGACCTTTTGGACTCCTTGAACATATGTCTCCTAAATGACGGATCCTCAATAAGGTTTAGTCACCCTGGACAGAATCCTAGTGCGGTGGACATATCCCTCTGTTCCCCGAGTATCTATCCACTAATCTCCTGGAGAATTACTTCAGACCCCTGCGGCAATGACCACTATCCCATTATTTTGAATTTGGCTCAACGGTTGGATACCAATCACTTTAAAAGTAAGCCCAAATTTATTACAAAAAAAGCGGATTGGTCCCGTTTCAGAGACTCTATCCAGGATCTTTCCCTCTCCCTGCCTTCCCCTTCTTCTGATAATTGCACCTCCTCTTATAAATCTTGGACTGATTCCATTCTAAAATCGGCTGACAAGTCTATCCCCAAATCATCTCCTGTAGGCTCGAAGGCTCGCCCTCCCCCTTGGTGGGATGAGGAATGCCTTAGAGTGCTGAAGGAGAGGAAAGCGGCCAATAAGACATACTGCCAACAGATAACTATGGATAATTTCATCTCAGCCAAGAATGCCAAAGCTGTTGCTAAACGTACATTCCGTTTCAAAAAATAAAACAGCTGGCGTAATTTCTGTACCAATATATCCCCTGCTACTCCAGCAGAGGAGGTTTGGTCCATGATTCGCAGGTTTAGATCTTCCTTTTCCCTGCCAAAGCCATCTCGTAATTCTGCTATTTGGATTGATGACTTTATTAATAAAATAGCTCCCCCTTATGTCCCTAATTTTGACGAACTTCCTTCTTTGCCTTTCACTTTAAAATCTTCTTCATGGTTAGATGCTCCATTTTCCTTTGATGAGTTGAAAAGAGCCATTGAAATCCTCAATGACTCAGCTCCGGGCAAGGATGAAATCCTGAATATATTCATCCGTCATTCTGATGACAATTCTCTTTCCTACTTTCTTTCTCTCATCAATGTCTTTCTGGATTTTGGCATTATTCCCCCAGACTGGAAAATTCAAAATATCATTCCCATTTGCAAAAGCGGCAAAGATCCAAGCATAGGTTCGAGCTACAGACCTATCGCCCTCTCTTCTACTCTTTGCAAAGTATCTGAAAGAATGATTAAGAATAGATTGGACTGGTTCGTAGAAAAAAATCAAATTCTTTCCCCTTCCCAGTTTGGATTTAGAAAGGGTAAAAGTACCCTTGACAACCTTTCCTCTCTTGTTACAGATATCAAATTAGCATTATCTAAAAATGAATATTGCATTGCAGTGTTTTTAGACATCTGTGGAGCATATGACAATGTTCATATCCCCATCCTGAAAGAAAAGTTACTGGCAATAGGTATACCGCCTAAATTGGTAAAATTCATTGTCAATTTGCTCTCCCAGAGAACAATTTTTGTAGATGGGTCTGAATCCCCTCCCCACATTAGACACATTTTCAAAGGTCTCCCGCAAGGGTCAGTCTTAAGCCCGATCCTGTACAATATTTACACATATGATCTAGAAAAATCTATTCAATTCTTATGCGACATACTCCAATATGCTGATGACTTGACTTTCTACAAAATATCCCGTAATATTTTTATCGCAGCATCAGCAAAAATTCAAATTCGCTTAAATTAGATAAAATTCAGTCAAAATCTCTTCGCCTTATCTTAGGAGCAATGAAATCTTCCCCAATCAACGCAATGCAAGTTGAATGCTGCGAACCTCCCTTAAATATAAGAAGGCGATGCCTAGCAGAAAAATATATTTTCAAAACATGCTCAATAACTTCTCATCCCTTGATTCCCAAACTTCAATCGTTAAAGTATGAGGTTAATTTGAATCCATTTTGGAAAAAACATTCCCCTCCCCTTCTCTATAATTGCTTTTTCCTGGATGTTTCCACAAACTCCTATCGCAATGAATCTCTCCCTTATACTCTTATCCCTATGAAAGCCTTACTTTCTATCCAAAGGTGCATCAATTATAGGAATATGTAAAAAAAAATATTAAAAACTCAGTTCAATCCAATAATGCAGAATTCAACAAAATTATTGAAAATAACTGGCCAAATTATATAAAAATTTTCACAGATGGTTCCAAACTCAGTTCCGACTCCCATTGTGGGGCCAATGTCTATGTACCTCACAGGAAATTGTGTTTCCCACACAGACTTCCCAAAGAATGTTCCATTTTCTCTGCTGAATGCATAGCTATCATAGAAGCTTTACGTCTCGTCAAATCTTTCAACATTAGAAATGCCCTCATCCTTTCAGACTCACTTAGCTCATTACAAAAAATAAGCGCATCCCCTCTCACTTCCAATAGCGACTCTCTTACCTGCTCTATCAGAGACCTCCTGCATTCCTTGTCGCTGGCTTACGTGTCAGTGGTCTTGGCCTGGATCCCAGGACACCTTGGTATTGTTGGAAATGAAAAGGCTGATTCTATTGCTAAGGAATCCATTGTTAATGGTCCATTAAGTAGTATTCCTATTCCTGTTAGAGACTATTTTCCTATTTTAAACAATAAGTTACAACGCCAATGGTCCTCTGAATGGAAATCATCCTTTCTGTTAAAAGGTCACCAGTACTCTTTAATTCAACCTTATATTCCTGTTAAGCCCTGGTTTCACAAATACACTTCCATGCCTAAAAAATACATCTCTTCCATTATTCGAATGCGTTTAGGTCATACTTGTTGTCTTAGCCATCTCGCCAGATTCCACATAGTCAATTCGCCTTATTGTGATTGTGGTTCAGAGGATACTTTAGACCATAATTTTTTTGAGTGTCCTATCAATGACCAATTTCCAAACTTCACACCTGAATTGTTAAAACTTAAAATTGAATTCCCTACCAGTGTACCCTGCCTTCTTAGTCTCAACTCTCCTGAAATTCACTATTTGTTAGCAAAATTTATTTACAAAAATGGCCTCAACATTTAAGCATCAATCACATTTCTTTCTCTTCCATATGTATAGATTCGTTTCTTGCAGTGTCATTATGTACAGTTGTACAGGTTCCTATTTTTGGGAATCTGTACATCTTCCTACTCTACAATTTTGTAATGACTATTAATACCAATCCTGTGTGTTACTCTGTATGAAAATGGAAATATGGAATATGTACAGGTTCCTGTTTTTGGGAACCTGTACATCTTCCTACTCTTCAATTTTGTAATTACTATTACTGCCAACTCTGCGTTACTCTGTATGTACAGTTGTATAGGTTCCTATTTTTGGGAACCTGTACATCTTCCTACTCTACAATATTGTAATTACTTCTAATACCAACTCTGTATGTTAGTACAACTTGTATAATCATATGAATATTTGTCTTGGCCCATTGTCTATATTTGCTAATATAATTTATATATTCCATGAAAAAAACTGAAAATGTAACTAATTTTAAAAAAATATGAAAATGTAACTAATTTTAAAAAACTGATAATGTACCTAATTTAAAAAAATCTGAAAATGTAAATAATTTAAAAAAATTGATAATGTAACTAATTTACCACAAAAAAATAATTTGGAAATGTTAATAATTTTAAAAATATGTAACTTACTTTAATAAATGGCCAAGATCACCCTTAATGGGTGAAAGCCAAATAAATAATTTAAAAAAAAAAAAAAATGCAATAATTTTTCGAATGATGATGATGATGACGAGGATTTGTGACGTCACACACCATAGACGAAGATAGAATAAGCGACAACAAAAAAAGCGCGACCATAGACAATATAATTTTCTTTCGAGGCCTACCCAGTACCACCCAAAATGTTAGCCTTAAATATTATTTTAAAATTAAAACTCGTAATTACATGATAAGAATTTTATTAAAAACATGAAATACAAACAGGAAATACACATAATTAAAATATGACTGCGTTCCTACAAAACTACTGAATTTTAAAAATTTTCATTTTATAACAAAACCTATTCACGTACCTATTATATCTTTCGTCAGGTCTAAAATAAATTTACCATATTGCCAAAAACTCCAAGCCGGTAACTCCATTAATGGTGGACTGAATGCCGTTGGCGCTAATAAAAAACTGTCAAAAAAAGCGAAGCTAGCAGTCCACAATGGAGTCCTGGTACCTACCCTGATGTATGGCAGTGAGGCATGGAACTGGCAGAGGAAGGATGAAAGTAAACTGAATGCTGTTGAAATGAGATCCCTGAGACGTATGTGTGGTAAAACAATGTATGATCGTGTGAGAAATGTGGATATCCGCAAAGAATGTAAGGCTGATGTAAGCATAATGAGTAAGATTAAGAAAGGGACCCTCGGATGGTTTGGGCATGTAGAGCAAATGAACGAAGGAAGTAGTGTAAGAAGAATATACGACGCGAATGTGAATGGTAGAAGAAGTCGGGGACGCCCGAGGAAGACATGGCACGATCAAGTTAATCAGATACTTGAGTCGGGTCATGTCAAAAGTCAGAATAATAGAAGAGAATGTATGAGACGATGTATGAATGTGAGTGAGGCAAAGAGTGTGTGCCAAGACCGAGTTGTTTGGCGGTCCGTCCTCTCTGCCTACCCCTGCGGGGAAACGGCGTGATGGTTAGTTAGTTAGTTAGTTATTGCCAAAATATAACCAAGGTCCATCGAGACATTAGTTGCATAAGATGTTTGATGTTTCATTCGCGGCTCAAATATGTATAATATTTATTAATTTGGAGTTTAGTTTAGTTCAGTTCATCATATTTTTCCTGAAATCATTAAAATTAATGTAACAAATATACATTGAAAATTAAAACTCTTCAAAACAAAAACAAAAAATATTACTGAAGAAGTTACATTTTATAAAAACTATATTGGTTCACTTATGGACATTAGTTAAAAAATGTATTTTTTTTATTTTATTTGTGTACATGTGTATGGTACATGTATGGTATGGTACATACATGTACATGTACCATACACATACCATGTATGGTATGGTACATAAATGTACATGGTATGGTACATGGACATGTATTGTGAATATGGAAAATAGTTAAAAAAATTTAATTTTTATTTTATTTGTGTACATGTACATATCTATGTATGTATGTAGTTACATTATTCCTCCCGTGTCATTTAATTTATGATTTATGATTACTCTCTTACTAAACCAAGTTCTAGGATACCTACTTACTTATATAAAGAAACCTACGCAAATGCATTAAATTTGTCTGACGTTAATAAATTTTTGTAAAATGAAAGTAAATAATAAAAATAATAATTACCTCTGCATCATGCACAATGACTGATAGTATTTCCCTTAACCTCATCTAACCATCTCCAGAAACAGAAGCGAATGTATTGGGATGTGGATATTATATGTTATATTGTAAACAAGTAAAGTTTTGTCGGTTCAGATTCCAGTGAAAAATAGGAATAAATTTATTAATACTGATAAAAATATTAAAAAAAATGTTAAAAATAAGAACAGAAAGTGCAAGCGTAGTGATAAATGTGTTGTTCCTATCATAAGCTTGATATGTAAAACGGCACAATACCCCCCAAAAAAACTCTTTAATACTTTTTGCCGTGAAAATCTAAAATCATACTTGAATATTAGGTATTTTAGCAAACCTAACTCCTAGAAAAAAGCAAATGAAATGCTAATTGTTAAAATCTATTTTATATAATAAAAAAAGAGTCCCGGAGTGGCCCAGAGAACGGAAGAATGAAAGTGATAAAATCGAAAGATGGAAGAATGTTGACGAATGAAGAAGAAATAAAAGAAAGATGGATGAAATATTTTGAGGAAGTCTTCGAAAGCAACCCGGGTGATAGTGAGTCCAGCGTCGAATCGGTTATAAACGATGACGGAGTGAATGTTATCAAAATCAGTATGGATGAAATAAAAAAATCGATTAAATGCATGAAGAATGGTAAGGCTGTTGGTTTCGACAATATTGCTGCCGAATACTTTAAAGGAGATAGCCATATTATTCTCACATGGTTGTGCAAACTTTTTAACCAATGTTTAGAGGAGGGTTACACGCCATTAGATTGGAGAAGGGCTGTAATCATGCCGTTGTACAAAGGTAAAGGGTCACGCATGCAATGTGGGAATCATAGGGCTATTAGCCTGCTAAGTTCTGTCGGCAAGCTGTATGGAAGAATATTGATTGAAAGGGTAAGAACGGAAACAAAGGAAAAATATGGGATGTGCAAGGTGCCTTTATGAGTGGAAGAGGATGCATGGACCAGATTTTCTCCTTGCGTATGCTCACTGAGAAGTTTCTGGCGAAAAACAAGAAACTTTTCTGCGCCTTTGTAGATCTTCAAAAAGCGTACGACCGAGTCGACAGGAAAAAGCTATGGAAGGTGTTGTCCAAGTATGGAGTGAATACAAATCTCATACAGGCAATTGCGTCTCTGTACAAGGGAAGCGTTGCATGTGTTAGGGTGAACGATGATTTTACGGGGTGGTTTGACATCACAAAAGGTGTTAAGCAAGGCTGCGTAATATCACCATGGTTATTCAATCTATACATGGATAATTGTATGCAAGAATTGAAAGATGCGGGATTGGGCGCGAAATTGAATAGTCTGAAAGTATGTTGCCTGTTGTATGCTGATGACGCGGTGCTGATTTCTAACACTATGGAAGATCTACAGTCTCTAGTATCTAGGATGAACGAAGTATGTATGAAGAATGAGTTAATGATGAATGTAAGTAAGTCTAAAGTCATGGTGTTTGAAAGAGAGAGTACGAAAACAGTGTGCGATATAGTAGTGAATGATGAATACTTGGAGCAGGTGGATGAGTTTGTTTATCCGGGTAGTATGTTTACGAGAGATGGGAAGGCTGATAGAGATATTGAAAGGAGGGTAAATGCCGGTAACTCCATTAATGGAGGACTGTATGCCGTTGGAGCTAATAAAAAACCTTCAATAAAAGCAAAACTAGCAGTCCACAATGGAGTCCTGGTACCTACCCTGATGTATGGCAGTGAGGCATGGAACTGGCAGAGGAAGGATGAAAGTAAACTGAATGCTGTTGAAATGAGATCCCTGAGACGTATGTGTGGTAAAACCATGTATGATCGTGTTAGAAATGTGGATATCCGCAAAGAATGTAAGGCTGATGTAAGTATAATGAGCAAAATTAAGAAAGGGACCCTCAGATGGTTTGCGCACGTAGAGCGAATGAACGAAGAAAGTAGTGTTAAAAGAATATATGATGCAAATGTGAATGGTAGAAGAAGTCGGGGACGCCCGAGGAAGACATGGCACGATCAAGTAAATCAGATACTTGAGACGGGCCATGTCAAAAGTCAGAATAATAGAAGAGTATGTATGAGACGATGTATGAATGTGAGTGAGGCAAAGAGTGTGTGCCAAGACCGAGTTGTTTGGCGGTCCGTCCTCTCTGCCTACCCCTGCGGAAACGGCGTGATGGTTAGTTAGTTTAGTTTTATAATAAAAAAAACATAAGTACTATTGTCAAAATCCAGAGAGGAAATTGGGGAAGATTAAATTAATGAGATAGGTCGATGCAACATAGGGTAATTGTTTGGAACAAACGTCAACGGTTAATACGCACTTTTTTTCGATAAAACTTTAAGATTCTTCCTAATTACCATAAAAGACAACTATTTGTATTCGGGGAGGTTGAAAATGTTATATTTTTAATTTTATTTACGTAAATTGAAAATTTGCTTTCACACTGTCAAATCACTCTGTTTGCAGTTCGAAACAAACGTCAACGGTTAATACGCACTTTTCTTTATAAAACTTTTAAAATTAAGATAATATACACAAGCCCGCTACACAAACCTTGCTTTGCCAGACAAACCATTCAAAAACGTAGGCTGTTTTTTAAAGCAAAGATAACATACACAATCCAGTTACATAACCGTTGACGTTTGTTCCGAATATTTATCCAATATAGAAAACATGTATACCCTTTTAAGATGTAATCGTGATGTTCGACTGCGACAATTATTAGATTCCGGGTGGATAAATATGTTCTGAAAACGGAAACTTGTACAACACCGATTAAAATACAACTTAAATAACATGCCTACTTTAGGAACACTGAAATATCAACCAAAGGAAGTTTCCCAACTGTAATTTTGTTCCAATTACGGGTCCTGTTCTTCCACTTTTCATTCGATCGCGAATTCCCAAAATCCATACTCATCACACTTATTGCCATCTTCTTGCGTCGGAATGTCGGAAACATGTCGGAAATGTGAATGCTTTGTAATTGTCAAACGAAAATAAAGCAGACAAAATACAAGGTGGAGGTATTAGCTGGGGACCATAAACAAATCGAAGGGGACTTATGATATCACCAAAGATTCGGTTCACATTTTGGATCGGAGTTATACCCGCCTGGATAGTTTGTAAATAGATAAAAATATTCCAATTTGGAAACTTGTATTTAGTATATGCATTAATGGTATAGAGCAGGGGTGGCCATCTTGATTAGACCGAAGATCTGTGCCGTCCCCGCATTTGGGTACTTCAACCGCAGATTTATAAGCGCCCGGGGGGGGGGGGGTACATGAAAATTTTTAAAAAATTTACAACCTCATTTTATGCCGATTTTTATAATCACATGTGACGAGTACTCTTCCAATAAAAATCATGTTTATTTTTTTCACTAACTCCACTTTGAAGGTCCTGAGGAAAGAAATTTCCCTTAGGAAAAAAAATTCCCTCAGAGCCTTTGTCATCTTTGAAAATGCTGTGTGGAGAGTCATTTTGAGGAGAGGAAGGAGTGAACAAGGGTCAGGAAATCGACAATGGTATACAGGTATTAAGATTTCGCATCTCGTATTTTTACACTGAGTTGAGGGAACAAGGCAGATTTTAGCTTAAGATTGATTCTGCGTCCCCAAATAATAGTTACACACGGAACAGTCAATTTATCAGGATTTCGAAGCATTTGGTAAGCAACACAAATGTAAATCTTCACTCTAAACACAAAACTGGATTAAATTAAATCTCTATGCGGCGATTTAAAACTACACTCAGAACATTAAAATGGATTTTCTTTGATTCTGGCAGCACATACATAGTCTTCAACTAACTAAAAACTTATTTTGAAATGTGTCAGCAGATGAATCCGTAACTGGAATTTCACATTCTGAACACAAAACTGGTTTAAGTTTAATCTGTATGCGGCGAATTATAACAACACTCAGTGAAAATGTTTTTTTTATTTATTCTGGCAGCACATAAATAGTCTGCCACTAGAATTTTGTAACAGCACTTCGCGTAAGGGAATGTTTTTCTTCGAAACGTGTCAGCAGATTAATCCACAACTGGAATTTTACATGAGTTAGACAACTTTGATTACTATTATATGTATGGTTTTCCTATGAATTATGAATTTTTGGAAGAGAGGGGGGGGCGGCCGAGCCCGGCTCCCAATTTTTTTTTTACACTAGCTCCACACATAGAAAATGGAAAAATGAGGAAAATAATTCCCCTCAGGGCCTATATCATCTTCGGGGAAGCTGTGTGGAGGGTCATTTTAGGGGAAAAAGAAGAGGAAGTAGCAGGAAAGAAAAAGGTACGAGAGGTGGGTAGGAATCTGGGATCAGTGTGTCCAGGAACGATGGACGTGAACGATGGACACACGATCCCTCCTATTGCGGGTAAGGCGATATTCCGACAGTCCTGCTGGAGAGGCCTACAGGTCTTCCTCAATCAGTCTCTCCCGATCCGGCCTGCCACACAGTTGGTGGGCAGATGCATACGCCGCCAAGATCCGGACAAACCTCACCCCATGAAGCCGGGAAACCCTGCTTAGTCACCAAACGTAGCGAACCCTTTTTTTTTTTTTTATTATTTATTTAATTACAGAATACATTTTGTACAAAAAATTTGAGTAGACCCACAAAGCTGTCATATGACAGCTTGTCTGCAGGTTCTAACAATTTAAACATTCTTAATATTATATCTAAGAAAATATTTGTAAATACATTTATAGTTTTAAGGAAACATTAGAATAGATCACATAGTAATATTGGATAATTTAACTTACAATCATAAATATATAAGATAGTTCAATATACCTGCCTAATAACAAGATATGTAGGCAGCTATATTAAGATATTCAAAGATACATGGAGTTTTCACTCATTAACCATAGTTTTATCATTTTAGGACATAGTCTCTCATTTTTTTCAAGTTTTATGTTTTTATTGATTTTATTGAAAATCACTGGTATTAGATATTCAAGAGTACGGCTTCCATATTTATTTAATATTCGAGGAGTTTTTAGGCCCTTTCCTTCTCTAAATCTTGTGGTATGTTTGTGTACAAGTAGGTGTTTGTAAGGGCTTTCCCCCATATTATCCATAATAGTAGTGAACCAGTGGAGACCTTTTATTGTAAGTAAGCTCTCTGAGCCATACAGTAGTTTTAAGTTATGTCTCTGTTTGTAAATATTTGTTGTGACAATTTTTTTTATTATGGCAGTTTGTAAATTTTCAATATATTTAATGTAAGTAGTGCTTGCATGTCCCCAAGTTCGAATACCATATCTAAGGATGGATTCTACCATAGAACCCATCTACTTGGGGTGACATATGGCAGAGGTGTTGGTAATCCAATAAATGGTTCCCGGGGCGGCGGTACCCATACCCGCCTCCGAAAATTATAATTATAAAAATATCTTGTAAAAAATTTAGCATTTCATTTCATGGATCGATATGTTTCGATGGATCATCACACCATCCATGTGTTCAAAGTACAAAAATAGGATAAAAACCATTTTCGTGTTCTGTGAATCAATTAAAGCTGAGGACTCGCGTGCAGATTAACTCTCAGGTTAAAACCAGTTTCACGTTACGAATGAACTGTCAAAATTCCAGTAGCGGATTAATCTAATGACGAATTTCGAAGAAAATCGTTCTAATATTTCGGGTAGGGTTTTTGTTTCAAACCATTCTTAAAAATTCTTAATTTGTAGAAAAACCATACGCACATTATGAGAGAAATACTAATTAAAGCTGGGAACTCGCTAGAGGATTCACGCTCAATTTAAAACCAGTTTTGTGTTCAGAATGTAAAATTCCCGTTGTGGATTTATCTGCTGACACATTTCAAAGGAAAAATTCTCTTATTCGAAGTGCAGTTATAAAATTCTAGCTGCAGACCCTATGTATATGCTGACAAAATCAAAGAAAAACCGTTTTCATGTTTTGAGTGTAGTTTAATTCGCCACATACAAATTTAAATTAAACCAGTTCTTATTCAGAATTTCAAATTTCTGTTGTGGATTCATGTGCTGACACATTTCGAAGAAAAACAACCTCTTATTCGAAGTGCTGTAATAAAATTCTAGTTGCGGACTATGTGTGTGCTGCCAGAATCAAAGAAAAATAATGTTCATCTTCTGAATGTAGTTTAATTCACCCCATACAAATTTATATTAAACCAGTTTTTTGTTCAGAATATAACGATAAATGAAATAACAAGTTGCAGATTTATCGTGTACCGAGTGAAGCTTTACATTTGAGGTGCATGCTATTTGCTGCAAAATTCTGAGAAATTGAGTATTCCGTGTGTTTTATTTTGGGATTCTTACGCAGAATCAATCTTAAGTTAAAACCTGTCTTGTGTTCTAAACACAGAGTAAAAACTTCTATTACAAGGATACCATTCTCGATTTCCGAGAGCAGTTATAAATTTGTAGTAGAATTTATAACATGACTTTTTTGGAAGAATACTGGTGATGTGGTATAAAAATCGGCCAGCGGTAATAAAATGCGGTCATAATAAAAAAAAAGGATTTCTACCCCCCCCCCCCCTCCCCCCTGCTGAAAATCTGCTATTGAAAACCTAAATAGGAGGGCGGCGAAATTTACATCCGCCCCGGGCGGCTGACACCCACGCTACGCCACTGATTATCACGTGGTCCATTTGAAAAGTATCTGAATTTTTTTTTAGCCATTTCATAAATATCACTATGATCGATGGAATTATTAAACGGATAACTGATGAATTCCACCAACTTCTCAATTTTCTCGAAATCACTAAAGCGATTTTCGAAGTCAGGAATAAAATTGTAGGTAATATTTTATTACATATTTTTTTACAATTTTTTTAAATTTTTACTTTTCGATGTCGACTCTGATAGACGCTGTTTGATTTTGGAACGCTGCAACAGTATTCATAATTTCTGTTAATGATTTATTCTTGCCTTGTAATTTTAGATTTAATGTGCTCAGCTTTCCGGTAAAATCTCCTAAATCACACTGCCAGTCTAAATAACACAGATGCTGGTAATCATCACCCCTCTCTTCAAGAAAATTTGTTATTACATTCAATAACATGATGGATCGGCATTTGAAAATCATACAAGATGATACGCGCAGCTCTTGTACGGGTTCTTGTCCAGCTACGGGTCCGAGTTCTTGTGCAGGTGCGGGTTCTATTGGGTTCGAGTTCTTGGCCGGGCCCGTGTCTGCGATCGACTGGACTAATGGCCGCGATCGACCGGTCGATCGCGATCGATCGGTTGCCCATCCCTGGTATAGAGTTTAGAAATTTAATTTTTAACATTTAAAAAATACAAACAGATGCACACAGTTAAAGCGTAAATAAAACTTCACCCTTAAATTCGTTGTAGGATTAATTAACCTAGGGAGCGTTCCCAGGGGCTTTACCTTTGTTAAATTAGTTCTGCCCCTTGGAAGACTGAAAGCCTGTGTTAGCTGCCTCGCGAATTATCTGGGACGTAGATTCCTATTTTAGCTAGAATGTCTGGAATTGATAATAAACCATTCAGAAGCTAAATATAAGCCATCAGCAGTAATACGACTTCCCTTCTGGATTTGGGTTACCCAATATTACCGAGATGTTTACTGTTGGAAACAGCCAAAGGTAAAAAAAATCTTAACGCTCTAATTTAGGGGTTCTACATTAGAGTGGGAACATTTCTGAAGTTTGTGAACATCATAACTCAAAATCTTGACTAGACTGATGCTTTTGAAATTTTGCACACTATTTTTACACATAAATCAACAGGTAGTCAGAGGGAGTTTTTTTACCACTTTATAATAACAAATTCACCGAAAAATTTTAGCAAAAGTCGCGTTTTCACTTCAAAATGCTGCCAAAAATAAAAATAAATCGAATAAAAATTCCCTCTGACTACTTAGGAAAACGTATTACCTTTTAAACGCATTTCAATTTTTTTGTTTCAAATGATCCGGTGACGAGTTATGGAGTCACTGCATACAACTTTTTTTCGAGGCGCCTCCGGAGATTCGCTCTCACTGACTTATTTATTGATTTTTTTTTTCAAAGATACTTCAGATGTTACTCTATAAAGTGAGTATAAAATAAATAAAACCAACATTAT
This sequence comes from Limnephilus rhombicus, assembly GCA_929108145.2. NCBI lineage: Eukaryota > Metazoa > Arthropoda > Insecta > Trichoptera > Limnephilidae > Limnephilus > Limnephilus rhombicus. Next base: position 31,547,733 of record OV815290.1, on the reverse strand, counting down.
TCAAATCTCAAAAAAAAAATCATGACAATATGCCTTTATTTCGCCTTTAAAACCTTACCCCCCCCCCCCCCGCGCCCTTAAGGCATCAGGACACCGTAAAAAATATTTTTGGAATGTTTTTTATTTATTTTATTTTTTAAAGAAATTCGAAAAATTGACGGAGATGCAGGATTTTATGTGAAACCATTTGAAACAGTTTACATGTTGAATTATCCTTCAGCAAAACTTTGAATGCCTTTTTCTCGAAACTTTTTGTTGACAACATATTAAAAAAAATATACATTTGATTTGCATGCACCAAGTCTTAATTTATTCGAAAATCTACTGTCTACGCCTAAAGCATAGTTTAAAACGGTTTCATATAAAATGCTGTATCTCCATCAATTTCACCAATTTCCTCAAATGGTGAGAGCATTATTAGCAAATGCATCTTTCAGAAAATAAATCAAAAATAACTTCTTTTTTTTCAGTGTTCTCAAAGCCTTGTTTAGGATTTGATCAAGGGAACATGGAGGCGTTCGGAGGCCCCACCAGAGTCAGAGGCCCGTGTGAACTGAATAAAAAACAACTTGTAAAATTACACCAACTTCACTAAGGAGGGGGGGGGGTTCTTTCAACTTTGCCGCCGCGGGCTTTTGACGGGCCTAGTCCGCCACCCTTTTCAAACTTACAAAACATTTTTTTTTTCTAAAAACGTAATTTTATTCATAATGAATCTGTTCTTTTACTAAATTACGAGAGGTATGCCATCTCCACATTCAATAAAAAAATGAATACAATACAATAAAATACAATTACCCTTTATGGCACATAAAAGGACACATACGTAGAAACAAAAATATATATATATTATTAAAAAAAACATTACAATGAGCCGTCTTATCACCAACGTGATATCTTCCAGACAACCTTTTCCAAAGCATTTTAGCAAGAAGGTAGGTAGTGCATACTGAAGCATGTACAACTTTTATATTTTAAACACATATTAAAAATAAAACAAAACAAATGCCAATATGAACCACTCACGGCACCTTCAATCACTTCAGATACTAAGTAATGTTGCAAAAAATAGAAGGAAAGAAAAGTAAAATAAAACTTTGTTTACATATTTGTTTTAATTATAGACTTTTTATTTATTATTTGTGCATGATGTGAACATTGGTTATTTATTAGGTTATAACTTAATTATTATAATTTGTTGTTTTCTTTAATGCGTGTACCTAATGTTATTAACCTGTAAATATTCCTAATAAAAAAGAATTTAAACATCTTGAAAGCTGACTTTTTCCGAAACTTCGTTGCTCGCTAATTGAATCAAGTCTTTTTTCTCGGGTCGCGGGACCCCTAGCCAGTTGCCTACTCTGCCTTAGGGATAACACGTTACTGCTCATAAAACTACCCTTTTAAAATAAAAAAAGAATCATCGAAATCGGTTGGCGTGATATTGAGTTATTCGTTCATTTGTCGCGCACATACTTAATGCAAATTTAAGACTTATATGATTTTCTCATGAATGCCATTGTCAGAACTAGACCAAAATTGAAATGGGACCACACGGGAAGCACCAACATTCAAATAAAAAAAGAATCGTGAATATCGGTTCACCCAGTCGAAAGTTCTGAGGTAACAAACATAATAAAAATACAGTCGAATTGAGAACCTCCTCCTTTTTGAAGTCGTTTAAAAAGGTTTTGCTCCACTATGGGTGAACATGTGAATTTTTAGATTTGCCTTTGAGGAACATGAATAGTTGCACTCATTGCAAATGTTTTTCTCCGCTGTGCTTAAGCATGTGAATTTTTAGTTGTCTCTTTGTAGAACATGAATAGTGGCAGTCGGAACAAGAATAAGGTTTTTCTTCACTATGGGTGAACATGTGATTTTTTAGATATGCCTTTGTAGAAAATAATAAGTTGCAGTTAAGACATGAAAAAGGTTTTTCTCCACTATGAGTCAGCAAATGCTTATTAAGATATGCCTTTTGAGAAAATAAAAAGTTACACTCGGGACATGAAAAGGGTTTTTCTCCACTGTGCTTAAACATGTGAATTCTTAGTCGTCCTTTTGTGTTACATGAATAGTTGCAGTCGGAGCATGAAAAGGGTTTTGCTCCACTATGGGTAAACATGTGAATTTTTAGATTTGCCTTTGTAGAACATGAATAGTTGCAATCGGGACATGAAAAACGTTTTTCTCCACTGTGCTTAAACATGTGAATTTTTAGTTGCCCCTTTGTAGAACATGAATAGTCGCAGACGGAACAAGAAAAAGGTTTTTCTTTACTGTGGGTGAACATGTGATCTTTTAGACACGCCTTTGTAGAACATGAATAGTTGCAGTCGGTACACGAAAAAGGTTTTTCTTTACTATGAGTGAACATGTGATGTTTTAGATATGCCTTTGTAGAAAATGAATGGATGCAGTTAGGACATGAAAAGGGTTTTTCTCCACTATGAGTGAGCAAGTGCTTCTTTAGATATGCCTTTTGAGAAAATGAATAGTTGCACTCGGTACATGGAAAAGGTTTTTCTCCACTGTGCTTAAACATGTGAATTTTTAGTTGACCCTTTGTAGAACATGAATACTTGCAGTCAGAACATGAAAAAGGTTTTTCTTCACTATGGGTGAACATGTGATCTTTTAGACTTGCCTTTTTAGAACATGAATAGCTGCAGTCGGGACACGAAAAAGGTTTTTCTCCACTATGGGTGAACATGTGAATTTTTAGACGTGCCTTTTTAGAAAACGAATAGTTGCAGTCGGGACATGCAAATGGTTTTTCTCCACTGTGGGTAAACATGTGACTTTTTAGATCTGCTTTCCTAGAACATGAAAAGTTGCAGTCGGAACAAGAAAATGGTTTTTCTCCAGTATGGGTGAACATGTGATATTTTAGATGTGCCTTTGTAGAACATGAATAAATGCAGTCGGGGCAAGAAAAAGGTTTTTTCGCACTATGCTTAAACATGTGCATTTTTAGTTGCCACTTAGTAAAACTGGAATAGTTACATTCGGGACATGAAAATGGTTTTTGTCCTCTTTCCGTCAGTAAGTGTTTTCTTATATCTGTCTTTTGAGAACATGAATGGTTGCATTCAGGACATGAACAAGATTTTTCTCCAGTATGAGTGCGCAAGTGCAGTTCTAACGTTGACTTACATGGATGACATGGGAATCGTTTTTCCCCAGGATCCGTATTTAAGTTTGCCGATAAGTCTGAAAAAGATTGCAGATAAAGCTTTATAAGTAAATAACGGTAAGTAAAAAAATAAATATGGGTAGTATAGAAAAATAATAATTGTAAAGCACGAATTGTTAACTTTCAAACAAAAATCGGTTTTACCTGCAGCCTGGGTAATTCTGTCAGATCGCCTTTATAAGTAAATAACGGTAAGTAAAAAAATAAATATGGGTAGTACAGAAAAATAATAATTATAGAGCATGAATTGTTAACTTTCAAACAAAAATCGGTTTTACCTGCAGCCTTGGTAATTCTGTCAGATCGCTCTCTTTCCTTTTTAACTTCCGGAAGGTCTATGTCGATCTCAATGTTAGAAATTCCCCCACCAAATCCTTCTCCGGGTTCTGGTTCTGCCTTGATGATATCAAACTCCACTTTAATGCTACCTGGAGAAACAAAACCACAGTATGTACATTTATTTGCAAAGACGAACGACCCATTACATTCGTGTACAGATCTTCCTATTAGAAAATATAACAAAACATATTGTTTTCATAAAAAAAAACATAAAATCGAAAAAAACATTAACAAAACTTGTAGAAGCGGAAATTTATAAAAGTTCTTTAAGGTTAAATTTAAGAAATAGAAAGGACCCAAGATGTCTGCTTCAGGGATCGATACTTCAAGATGAAAACAATACTTCTGATTCCCTGAGCCCCTTCAGAAAAGAGTTTTGTAGTTTATTGTCAACCGAAATAATATGTTTCCGCATCAAATAGACATGTATAAGTTATAACTAATTTCATGTATGCGAAGAGTTGTTAACTTGAGTAATCGGGAGCTTTTGAGAGAATTATAAGTAAGTTAAAGTATGGTTAGCTTGTCAGTCTGCTGTGAAGATATATTTTATAGGATAAACCAGAATAACTTATGAGCTACAAGAGAGGACGTCAAAAATAAGGATATATGAATATGTCCTGTCTAAGAAATATTCCAAAATGGACAAGAATTCTGAACAACTGAAATTAAGATTCAACATATTCTAACTTTTGTAATGAAACTTACTGGTTGTCGAAGTACTCGCCGCGTATTGCAAATATTCCTTTTTCACATTGGGGAGGTCGATATCCGTACATGGCATTTCACCTCCAACATCTTCCTGGGACCCTGGTTCCACCTTGATGAAAACATTTTTTGTGTTGGGAAGATCCATGGCCTTCTGTGATGGCGTGCAGACTTATTAAAAACGGTGGTGGGTGGTACCAGCTCAAAAGAAATGAAACTTGCTATACCTGTATAAATAAACGTACAATCTCACAATACAACGTACAATTTCAGGGTGTAAAATAATAAAATAAACTTCGTGATGATTGTGAGAAACACAGTGACAGTGACAGTGACGTTATTGACAGTGAGAAAACGCAATAAAAAATGGGATGTGTACCCTAATGATATCGAATCAGTTGGAAATGAAATGTTTTATTAATGGTAAAATAGTAATTTAAAGAGAATGAAATGTAGGATGAATAGTCAATCCGTAAATATAATAAAAATAATAATTATTCGAACACCATAACACGGCCATGAGCCTGGTATGGCGGTCGAAAAATCCACAAATTATTATTTAAATAAAATAAAATTAGCCTTTATTGCTGTAAACTTTTAAAACATTTATCTAATCAACTTTTTTTTTTAAATATTATTCTAAATTATCAGGGTTCGCGTCATTATTTTTAGAAACAGCTTGTCTTTCGACATAGGCCTCCTCTAAAGATTTTCATTTTTCTCTATCCTTTGCATATCTGAAGTTCTTTTGGGAAAAAATTCGGTTTAGGAGCGGCGTTCCTAGATAATAAAACTTGTTATTTTTATACTAACTATGGGCCGGAAAATCCGAATCTGAAAGAATTAGGCGTCGGCAAGCAAAATTAACTGAATTACACGACTTTAAAATTTTCTATACACACACAGGAAAACAAGCCATTTTGAACGTATTTTGACACTACAAGTCATAGAAAAACAAGAAAGATGTTACACCACATAAAATTAGGTGTTGCCATTAAGCAATAATATCAATAACGTAAAACTTTCCGACACGATACTTCCTCACATGATAATTCATCACATAACACATTAACCTGATGAATTATGACTATCTCAACGGCAACATGGTTTGTGCCCCTTTGTACCGCCTGCTCGCGTCAAGGCAAGAAAACATCCCGGTTTTCAAGTAGTTTAGCGGCTACGTTGGGTTTGTGTAACATGGTTTGTGATAGAAAAGAAAGCGCCCCCTTCATAGCGCCTACTCGCGTCAAGGCAATAAAACATCCCAGTTTTCAATTAGCGGCTACGCTAGGTTTATGTAACATGGTTTGTGATACAAAAGTGAGTAAAATTTATAAAAAATAATTACTTAAATTAGTTATTGATATTATTGCTTAATGGCAACACTTAATTTTATGTGGTGTAACATCTTTCTTGTTTTTCTATGACTTGTAGTGTCAAAATACGTTCAAAATGGCTTGTTTTCCTGTGTGTATAGAAAATTTTAAAGTCGTGTAATTCAGTTAATATTGTTTGCCGACGCCTAATTCTTTCAGATTCGGATTTTCCGGCCCATAGTTAGTATAAAAATAACTAGTTTTATTATCTAGGAACGCCGCCCCTAAACCGAACTTTACCCTTCTTTTGTTTAAATATTAATTACTATCAAAGAAATGAAAAAAGAAAAATTTAAAAAAAAAAGTTAAATATGTAGAATTTATATGTGGACATGCTCGAAAATGACTTGTCATGAAAATATCATGTAAATATGCATAATAGTTGTTATCGTGATAGTAGCCACACAACGTGTAGAACTATCAAAAATACTATGGTGTAGTTTTGAATGAGACGAACCAGTTGATACAATATCATCTGAATGGTAGATTCTTTTAGTATCACCCTGGTAAAAGACCACCAGTCAGAACAGTGGAGGTAATCCACCTCTTACCCGCCCTGGTATAAGTAACTGATGGTTACTCCTTCAAGGCTCTCGCAAGATTCTAATTTTTTGATTAAACGAAGCTACATTTATTTATTTTGAACGAATCTAGACCTCCAGTGTCCATGCATACGTTGTTAGTAAGCAATATGCAAGTGCTTAACAGGAAAAACAAAATGCAAAAAAATAGGTTAGTAAGACAAAGATAAATTAAAAAGGGCAAAAGAAAAACTCATTCATGAGACTCCATGACGCGGCATTGCATCTTTAAAAAACCTGCAAGCACCTGCATAAAATAGAGAACATAAGAAATACAATAAATCTTAAATCAATTGGCAAGTACCAACAAAAAATGTAAATGGCTTTCGGTCTGACCATAAACTACACTTAGCTTCCGTGTCCCTTAGCCAACCACTCAGTGAAGCCTCAAAGAATGCTAACGGAATATTTGGGGTAAATTTGGTATTTGGGTACCAGTCAGAACAGAGAGGAATTGCTATAACCTTTAAGTACCGACGTGTGGTCTGACAGACACCTTGAGCGTTCGAAAAGTCTAGTTTCCTACGTTAGCGTAGTAGTATTACCCTGCACTTCTCTCTACCCCTCGAGTAGTTGCCCAACAGTGTTCGTGGAGAATGGCAGTGTCGGATGGTACGATTTCAGTAAGTTATGGCTGTTATAAGATCGCGAGCGGTCTGTCAGGCCACACGCCGGTACTTATGTTACTTTTTTATATATGCCTTTTTTCAGATTATATGGGTTTCCTCTTTTATTTTCTGTCAAATGTTACAATGAATCGACCAGGCTCTTCGGGCATGAAACGGGCAACCTCAATTGAAAATAACAGTGTTCCTGTCACTAGGAAGAAATATGCAACACGGCCTCATCCCAGGGGAATTGCGCTCGTCGATAAAAAGAGTTCTTGGGTCAGATGCGCCGGAAAACGTAAGGGAAATAGAGGGTAACCAACCTAGAAAACTATTTCATATCTGTCCTTCAAAACTAAAATACAAGACTGCTTACAAATGAGACACTTGCACGAAACATGTGTGTCTTCAATGAAGCGAGCTTGTGTGCAAAGACTGTTAATATTTGATAGTTCTTACTACTGGATGCCTTCTGGTTTTTCATAAAACTGCTGTTATTTATGTATTCTTTGTTTTCGTAGTTAACCTATTTATTTCAATTTAAGAATAATTTATTCTTAAAAAAAAACAGTGTAAATAAAATACATATTTAGATTAAGTTCAGGTCCATTTTTAATTCCAAAACGTCGACGTCTGTTATATAAATGCTTATGATTAGTAATAACCTTGCAAATCCTAGTATTATACTTTACTAAAGCAATAAGAGATACATAATCAATATTTAGCAGTAATGTTTTTAGAAAAATACGAAAAAATACATTATTTTTTATATTAAAACTATGGTGATCTAGCAGACCTCACGTTGGTACTTCATCATCATCACTATTGGCTCTACAACCTGGTGGGTCTTGGCCTCCTCAAGAGTCTTCCTCTACTCATCTCGGTTCTGTGCCAGCTCTCTCCAGTTTAGAAGCTCCATGATGGATATGTCTTTGAGGACGTTGTCGCTCCATCTTAGTCTTGGTCTTCCCAGGCTCCTTCGCCCTATTGGTCTTGATTTCAGCAGGGACTTTGGTGCTTGGTGCTCGGTAAATCTCTCCACATGACCCAGCCACCGAAGTCTTCCCAGTTTTATAAATTTTGCAACGTTTAGCTGTTAAATAAAGTATAGAGCTCATTGTTATAACGTCTGCGCCAAAATCCATTTTCTTTAACCGGTCCGAAGATGCGCCTCAAAATTTTTCTTTCGAAAACGTCCAATGCTCGCTCATTCCCTTTAGTTAGTACCCAAGTTAGTACTGGTCTGATAAGAGTTTTGTACACTAATATCTTCGTGTTTCTGGACATCAGTCTGGACTTTAATTGATTTTGTAGGCGGAAATAACAGCGATTTGCGTTCACTATGCGCTTCTGGATCTCCTCTGTGGTATTATTGTCGTTTGTTATCAGGGAGCCTAGGTATGTGAATCTTGGTACCGTTTCGAAATTTTGGTTTCCACATGAGAGAGTTGGGATTTGTTGGGTGCATCCTACGGTCATGTATTTGGTATTTTGCTGGTTTACTACGAGACCCATATTTTTGGCAGAGGTTTCAAGATTTATGAAGGCACGTTGGTACTTATGTAACTAAAATGGCACCTCGGTACTTAAACGTTAAAAAGCTTTAGGCGTTTTTCGTGACCATATATCGGGTATTTATATACCTAAATACACAACATTGGTTTCTGTATGTCAAGGGGTAAAGTAAAATATACTCGGTAATGTGTATTATTAATAATGAGTAAACGCAAGACAAAAATGTGATGTAATACCGAATGGGATTGAATACTTAATAGGAATAAGTTTAAACTTTCCGTTCAGTGTAAAGAATTAATAAACTGGTAAATATCGGTTCGGACTGGCCACGCTTATTACGAATAATTTTTTGAAAAAAACTTTAGATTCGCATTAATTACTATAAAAGGAAACTTTGGGGAGTAAATAATGAATTTTAATTTTCAATTGCATAAAACCATCTTCGCGAACCGACACAGCGAAAATCCGCGGCCGTACCTGTCACTGTTATGTTGGTATCCTTGATAAATTAACAAGAGCTAATACGACTGTAGCCGACTTCGTGGGATAAGGCGCGTAATTATGAAATTTGTCTAGCGGGCTTGCTTGTTTAACATGGTTTGTGATATAAAATAATGTGCCCCTTTATAACGCCTACTCGCGTCAAGGCAAGAAAAACATCCCAGTTTTCAAGTAGTTTAGCGGCTACGCTAGGTTTGTGTAACACGGTTTGTGATTCTGGCGTACAATCTCACAAGACGAAAGCTACGAAGTCGGCTACAGTCGTATTAGCTCTTGTTAATTTATCAAGGATACCAACATAACAGTGACAGGTACGGCCGCGGATTTGCGCTGTGTCGGTTCGCGAAGTGAATTTTGGTTTTATGCAATTGAAAATTAAAATGCATTATTTTCCGCCGCCCCAAAGCCAAAAAGTTTCCTTTTTTAGTAATTAAGGCGAATCTAATTTTTTTTTCTAAAAATTATTCGTAATAAGCGTGGCCAGTCCGAACCGATAATTACCAATAAACTTACTAAGTAATAGCTTTTTGACATTTGTGATAGGTAAATAATGAATTACGCGTTACTTGTTCAACGGGGCCGCTATATTCGATCTGGTTCCTGGTGTCAGGAGTCTCAACATCTCCAAAGATATACTAGTCTGGAACTATCGAAACTATTCTCCAGCCGTCAAACTGTCCTATTTTTTAGAGATGGCTCCTTGAGCACATTTACAACAACCTCTTGTTTAGTAAGATCGGTTACTAGTACCGAGAATCCGGGGTTCGACAATTCAAACCGCTATAAGTTAAAGTTTTCCTTTCAGAGTAAAGATTTAAAAGTTTGGTTAGCATTTGTGACAGCGGCTGTAAATCTAAAATGAACAACCGCAAGTACCGTCGGTCGCGTGTTAACCTGGTTGGTGTTGGGTAACTCAATAATATTGTCATGTAGTATATTTTTACAATAAATAGACCCGAATAAGTGGATAAAGTCTTAGTTAGTCAATATAACATGAAAACACTTACTTACAAGTCAAAAGTTCCAATCTGTTGAAGAAACGTCACTAGAAAAGTACAGATGCAAGAACGTGATTAACTTCGGGATAGAATTGTGATGTTCACTGAAGTAACATAAAACTGTATAAATGGAACACACATATTGAGAAATTATTACAATATTACTTCAGAAAAGAGCAACAAAGGTGTTGAGATACTATGCAAGTCACAATGGAAACTAATTGGAGATCAGTAATGCCATATTCTAAAAATGAAAAAACCGTATTTCTGGGGTAAAAAAACCATATTTGGAGGGATAAACAAACTTGTGTTTTTTTTAAGCTTTATTTGAAAATTAATAGGGAAACAACAAAACCTACCTAAGTAAATAATTTTGAATGCTTTATAAAACAATTTATTTTTATTTTCCTTAGAATAATTAGAATTATAATTTTCCATAGACAAAAATTTTTACAAAAATAAAACATACACACCATGTACTTAATTTTATTTCTTAATATGAAACTGTCTTAATATGAAACTTAATATGAAATTGTGAAACTCAAAATTTAAATTAAACGATAAAAAATTAAGTTTTTCAAATCCATGATATATGTTATCGCAAATTCTTCATTAATTCTAAAAATATTTTCAGTTTTTGTAAGATAAATTAATCTATTTCAGTGAATTAAAAAATTATTTCTTGTCATAGATTGTCATTATTAGACACTGAACCCGAAATTAAGTTCATGAAGTGAATTCGTGATTTCAATATTTCCCTCAAGCGACACACTATAAAAAATCGATCTCTCTCAAAAATAAATATTTTTGGTGATATGAAAAAGACACGGAGGTATAAATGACCAAAAAATACCATGTAGTATGGTATAAACTATGCATCTGGCTACACTGCTAGAGATGGTCAACATTCCTGTCAACTTATTCGTTTGCGAGGAACCGGTTCCGATGCTGTCACTGGAACGATCGATTTAATTTCTCGGAGGAACTGGTAATTTTTGGGTCGCGCCGTTTTGAAATATTTGTCGTGAGGGAGCACACTCCGGATCGGTAGAGACGGGAGTTACATGAAAGGTGAGAAGTCGTACCTAGTAGTGATTCGTGTCGTTTATTTGGCTACGTAGCTAAGGTCGGTGAACAGCGGTTACAGGATGTAAACAGAAGTGCCGTAGATGAAGATGTTTCTGGGGCAAGGTGGCGATGTTGTGGTGAAGGTCAGAATTGCTGCGGCCAAGGGTGGATCCAGGATTTTTTCTGGGAGGGTAACAAGGGGCGGACGGGCAAAATAATCAACACTTACTGTTAGAAATTAACTTGAAGTATCATACTTCAAGTTTATTTCTACAAATTCAAGTATGTTCCCCAAGTAGTTCGCTACGTTTGTCTAGGTCTTGGAGGCGGATGATCAGGAAATACTGAACCCCAGATTCCTACCCACCCCTTAAACTCTTTTCCTTCCCAGAACTCTCCTCCTTCCTTTCCTAAAAAAAACCCTCCACACAGCATCCCCAAAGATGACATAGGCCCTGAGGGAAATTATTGTCCTCAGGGCCTCCTGTGTGGAGCTCATGTAAAAAAAATGTATAATAAGGTTTATGAAAGTGTCAAAACAATAGAAAAATTTAATGTTCAATAAAGAGAGTTTTTGCTCTAAGTATGTACTGTAATGGGATCTCCACAGTACACAACAATACTGTCTATCCTGCACTGTCCCCCCCCCCTCCCCCCCTAAATCCGCTCTTGGCTGCGGCGGTGAAGGATACGTCTCTTCAGGGCCCGCGGTGAGTAGCGGAGAATGACCTGATCTCCTAGACCGTCGCTCGACGCCTTTGAGCTTTATTTTACGCCAAGGCATGCTCTAATGAACAACTTCGTGGAAGTCGATGCAACCTACCAACCGATAACAAGTTCGGGTATCTATTTGCCAATATTATTGGCAAATAGATCCTATATAACCAATATTATTGGTCATTGAAAAGATTCAACGGACGTTTCTAAGGTTTATAAACTATAAATTGCATATTCGGAGTTGAATGGCGATGGTTCGGTGAGTTGGACCATCTGCAGGTAATCTTTATGAGACGAAAGAATGATCTCAGCGGCAGCGAAATGCAGCGGATCTCGATAACCTTAGACGAGGAACTGCTTCCTGGACAGAACGTACTGCGGACCTTGTAGTCACAGGAGTAGAGCCGTAGTTGTAACTGTTAGGTACGGTGGACGAGGAGAGCTACAGTAAATCCTCAAGGAAGGTGCCCTGGGGGCTGGGAGCGTGAAGATGCACCGGGCACTCGTTTGTATGTTGTTACACGTTGCTAATTAAAAAACACATACTGACATGAATGGTTTTTACTGAGGCTGGCATAAATAAACCAATGGGGGCTGGCTTGATGGTTTCTGAATCTGTTGATTTCCCTGACAAACCAACAAGTGAAAGTGCTTGATATTTTTCGAATTGATTTTCAAATTATACGGTGTCACTAACCGCGGTAAGTACTACTGAAGTACTATCGAAAGTGGTCACTACACTCGCAATAAAAATATTAGAATAATTGTAAAAATGTGCCCCCCCCCCCCCACCTCCATACCCCACTCTCCACCAATTTGTGAAGAAACTGTGTTAAGAACCGGTTCCAATAATAATAATAAATAATTATTGGATAATTTGTAGAACGCTGTTTTTGTAAAAATGTTAAAATGATGAAGCTCGAAAATTGTTGTCACTTTTTACAATATTTCTATTTTTTTTTATTATTTGATAAAACGAAGTGAGTCAAGAATAACCGGTTGCTCAGAGAATTAATTAAGACCAAAGATTCTCAACCTTTTTTTGCCCACCGCCCATTTTGAGAATATTTTTATTTCTAGCGCCCCCTAACTAAGGGGGCATAATGGAATACCACGACAGGGTCACATTTGTCACAGCGGAGGGGGCGTAACGGGATACCACGACGGAGGGGGCGCAATGGGATACCACGATGGGTTACATTTGCCATAACGGAGGGATTTGCCATAGGGAAGAAAAATATTATTTTTATGGATGGATGACCCTAATGGGATGGGATGGGGCAAGATAGGATGGGGTGGGTTGGGTTTCTCCGGGTCTCCTACCGCCCCCCTGAAAGAATGAAACGCCCCCCCAATTATCTCTTGGTCTTCTACCGCCCCCTGTAGGTCTGAAGCACCCCTAAGGGGAACCTCTGATTTAGACAGTTCCACGACAATGGAACTGGTTCCTTGTAACCGAGACAGAAACAGTGTTACTGAAGCTCCCGATTTTTCGGGAGATCTTCCATTTTTTCACTTCATCTCCCGATCTACCGGAATGCATCAAAATCTCCCGATTTTTCGAAGTTCTCATTGATTGATCGTTTCTCGTCAATTTTTTGTCTATGGCAAAAAAAAATATTCCCCGGATTCGGGTATTGACCAGAATAATTACAAAATTCTGCAATCTAAGCATATCTCTATTATAGACCCATACAAACCGATCATTTATGAATTATGAGCTGGAAATTACAATTTATTACGTAACGGACGGGTGTCAAACTGGATTTTATTAAGGGCCATTTATAAGATTTTGAGTGTGTAAGCGGGCCAGACCCAAAATTAAAACCTATGGTAAATTGTTTAAATCTTTATTTAGTTAGATATGTAAGTACCTTGTTATTATAACTTTTCATTCAAGTTAAAAAGGAGGGTAAAATGGTAAATTATCTTGAGCCGGACACCTGACTTCTCTTATTTTTGATAAGCTCATTGAAGTCGGGTGTCATATTCGTGGTAAGTAGTTATTTTAAGAATCGATTGGAGATGTTCATCCGTAAACCTTAAGCGATGTTTGTTCTTTTTTTTATTTTCAAAACGGAAAACATCCGCTCGCTTAAATAGTTACTACCGGACACACAAAGGATAAGTGCTGTATGCTTACTTATATTTGGATATTAACAACATATTTAAAAGCATTTTTTTTTAGGTTAACATTTTGGCAAGGATTAAACTTCAAACTTTCTTTAAAAGAGGTTTTTTTTCCACTGTGAGACGGCTTGCGGACTTTTAAATGTTCCATTTGAGAACATGAATAGTTGCAGTCGGAATATGAAAAAGGTTTATTTCCACTGTGAGAGGGCTTGTGGACTTTTAAATGTTCCTTTTTGAAGTTTTTGCAGTCGGAACATAAAAAAGGTTTTTCTCCACAGTGAGTTCACTTGTGAGTTTTTAAATTCTCCTTTTTAGCACATAAATAATTGCAATCGGAACATACAAAAAGGTTTTTCTCCACTGCGAGACGGCTCGTTGATTTAAAATTGTCGCTTTCGAGGACATGAATAGTTGCAGTCGGAACATGTTAAAGGTTTTCGCCACTGTGAGACGGCTTGTGGATTTTAAATTGTCACTTTATAGAACATGAATAGTTGCAGTCGTAACATGTAAAAGGTTTTCTCCACTGAGAGACGGCTTGTGAACTTTTTAATGTTCCTTTTGAGAACGTGAATAGTTACAATCGGAACATAAAAAAGGTTTTTCTCCACAGTGAATCAGCCTGTAGATGTTAAATTGTGACTTTCAAGAACATTAATAGTTGCAGTCAGAACACGAAAAGGGTTTTTCTCCACTGTGTCACGGCTTGTGGACTTTTAAATGTTACTTTTAAGAAAATGAATAGTTGCAGTCGAAACATGAAAATGTTTATGGTTAAATTTTAATCTAATATAACTCCTAAAAATTTCAGAACAGTAATAATTTCCATAATTTCATTAACAATTTTAATATGGTCCATGCACTTTCTTTTCGTTTTTGATGATTAGACTGAGATATTAGTAGGTATTTCAATAAAGGATTACTAAACAGTGTATCGTTATCGAGTATCTGTCGCCAGGTGAGAGTTTTTTGAAAAAGCCCATGAGGTGGTTTATTGGTTCCATAATAAAAATAAAATTAGTACTTATTGATTAAAAGATTGTCACTTACATGAATGTCGTTCACTTTTAAAAGTAAGTAGGTATTAAATTAATTTGGCGTCTCGTTAAGGTACGGGTGACAGTCTAAGGTCGAAGTTTCACAAAAATTTGTGCTGAATTGCCAGACATAAAATAAGTCTCCGTTGAACGTTAGGGAAAATTGCTTTATTCCACGGGCAACATCTACAATAATCGTATTGACGGCGCTGCTTATGGATTTTTCGTTTGTTGTTAAGGTTCTGCTGCGAAATAGTAAAAGGGATTCGAATTATTGATAAGGGAGAATTTCATTAAAATAATTCTAGTCATCTCCCGATTTCTACAAAATTCTCCCGTTTTCTCCCGATTTTAAGGCAAAAATTCTCCCGATTTTGAAGTTTTGGTTTCGGTAACACTGGACAGAAATAACGACTATCACTAGTGACGTTTCCAATGTGACTTGCATCTTGCATCATATAGCACTGTACCATACCGCAAAGCTTCGATTTTCTAAAGTAATATTAACCATTAACAGCACAAAATTTGAATGCCTTTTATAAAGTTATTATTATTTTCAATTACTACCACATTTCTATCCCGGAGTAAGTCACGCTTTCGCACTTTTACTTTTTGCAACATATTTTACCACTGCAGACATTTCTTCAACATTTTAGATTTGTTGTCTTGTACGTACGTAGTTTCATGTATATTGACTAAGTACGACCTCAGCCTTTTAATTGGTACATGTTTTGTTAAAGGAATAGATCACATTTCACAAAATAATATATTGTATTATAATATATTGAGTACCTAGTCATGCAACGGAAGTGTCTTAACGGTCTTAACTTAATTTCATATCTAGGTCATATACTTCGAGGGGACAAGTATCACTTGCTCCATTTAATATTGAAAGGCTTGATAGAGGGTCGCCGAGGGCCTGGTGGGAGACAAATGTCTTGGCTGCGTAATAAAAGAGAGTGGACCGGCATTAGAAGTGTAGATGAGCTATTCCGGGCAGCGCAAGAAGCGTGTTTATAGGTATAGGAATAGCTACAGATAGAGCACGCGAATGGTTTTTCTATAGTATAATTGTGAATGTGTACAGTTAAGCTAGACTGAAGTGAACGCTAATAGTTACAGTGAGCGCATGAGCTTGACTTTTCTTAAAAATGAGTAAGCTAGGGGCTAGTCATTTGAGACTATCGTGAGACTGAATAGTTGCAGTAAGAATATTAGACTGGTTTTTCTTTAAAATGAGTTCGAATGTGTGAAATTATGTGTGTTTTTTCGGAACACAAATAGCTACAGTAAGAGCAAGAGAATGTTTCTTTTTTAGTGCGAGCAAGCTTGTGTCTAGTTAACGACGACATATGTGAAAATGAACAGTTACAGCAAGAACATAAGAATGGTTTTTCTTTAGTATGAGTGCGAATATGCAAAATTAAGCGTGCTTTTTCCGAACATAAATAGCTACAATAAGGGCATGCAAACGGTTTTTCTTTCGTATGAGTGCGAATGTGCAAAATTAAGCTTGCTTTTACTGAACATGAATAGCTACAGTAAGAGCATGAGAAAGGTTTTTTTTTAGTGTGAGTAAACTTGTGTCTGTTTAACGACCACTTATTTGAACATGAATAGTTACAGTAAGGGCATGAGAATGAATTCTCTTTAGTATGAGTGCGAATGTGCAAAATTAGGCGATCCTTTTCAGAACATGAAAAGATACAGTAAGAGCATGAGAATGGCTTTTTTTTCGTATGAGTACGAATATGTACAGTCAAGCATGACTTACGTGCACATGAATAGTTGCAGTATGAGCATGAGAAGGGTTTTTCTTTAGTGTGAATAAGCATGTGGCTAGTTAAGTGTGACTTTAGTGAACCTAAATAGCTACAGTAAGAACACGAGAATGGTTTTTCTTTAGTATGAGTACGCAAGTGCTTGGTTAAGTTTGACTTATGTGAAAACGAATGGTTACAGTAAGAGCATGAGAATGGTTTTTCTTTAGTTTGATTGCAAATGTGTACGGTTAATTCTGACTTATGAGAACATGAATAGTTACAGTATAAGCATGAGAATGGGTTTTCTTTAGTATGAGTAAGTATGTGCCTAGTTAAGTTTGAATTCCCTGAACAGGAATAGTCACAGTAAGAACATGAGAATGGTTTTTCTTTAGTATGAGACCGGATGTGTCGAGTTAAGATTGACTTGAATGAACACGAATAGTTACAGTATGAGCATGAGAATGGTTTATCTGTAGTACGAGCGTGCAAATGAGCCATTATTGTAGGCTCCGATGCAAGTTTAGTAATTTTAGACTCTTTTCCAATGCATTTTTGTTTAACTGTAATTATTTCATTTATTTTCAGAGCTGCACCTAGAAGAAAAAAGTACATCATAAAAATCTCATTGTTGTATTAAAACACTTTCTTTGATTGTGTGCAGGTCAGCGGGAGTACAGTCAGGGGAAGAAATGGCGTTTATCAACTGCCTGCTGGATAGTGAATAATTTAATTTCATATTTCAATACCACGCTAAAGGGCGGGTCAGTGAGTAAAGTGGCTGCTATCCATGTTACGCATCATGTATCAATATAAAAATATAACAACAAGATACACTAGTTTGTGAAATTTTAATTAATAACGCATTATCTTATTTATTTTCTGCCTTTCTCACGCGTTGTACCAGGGACGTTGACCTTTCACTGGTTTTCAAGCTCAGGTATGCAATTTCATCAATCTCAAATAAAACTGTAGATTTCTACACAGATAAACCCACAGACAATCTTATCTATCATATACACACACTGTCGGTTAAGAGCGACAAGTGGCTAACCAACCACAACAAATTGAAACACTAGCCGTTATTAACAATGTCTTTTTTATATTTGTAAAAGGACATTGTAAAGATCGCTTGGTTGTTAATAAACTCAATTTGGCAAAAATGTTAGTAACCAGACGATAATATATAAAATAATATATATAGGCAGAACACGAAAAAAATAAAAAAAATTTAGAAATAATTTGATTTTACCCGCCGTTTGATGAATTCTTCCAGAGTGCTCCAAGCATTCCTTTTTAATATCTGGGAGTTCGATATCAATTTCTGAAAGTGAAATTTCAATTTCATCACTTCTTTTATTCCCCAATTCTGCTTTGATCGTGACTCCCTCTGGATTAGAATGCTCCGATGGATTTGTTTCACCTGATATCAGAAAAATATTTAGTAAATATGTTATTATCAAGCCAAAAGCTGGTTTTGATGTTTTACTTTCGATTACTTGATTATAGTGACGCAAACTGCAAATGACAATCATGAATCATTATTTTTATATTTCGTGGTCTTAATGGTTCTTTCGACAATCTCACTCGTACTGTATACGCCATATACCTCCCTTCCTAACCTTAACCATGTTTTATAAATATGATAGCATATGTGGTGGTTTACTGCTAACCCTGTACAAATTGCAAGTGCGCCCCACGATTGAATTTGGCAGCCGCTTCTGGTCTGGAGCTCCAAAATATCTAAAAAAAAAACTCTGACTCTGTGCAGAAACGGGCGGTCCGTTTGATAGATTCTCCCATCTTAAAAGACGGACTGCAATCTTTAGAGCATAGGCGTGAGGTGGGAATGCTGTCCTTGTTCTACCGGTATAACAATGGAAGATGCTCCGAAGAACTAGCGTCATTGATTCCCTCGGCACCGGTGCATAGTCGGGAAACACGCCAAACACGCGCCCAACATTTGAACACGGTTGACATTAGTAACATGAGAACGGGTCGTTTCTATGACTCGTTCTTAAGTTCAACGGCTCGGCTGTGGAACGATTTGCTGGCCTCTGTGTTTCCCCCCTCCTACAACATGGGTCTCTTCAGGACATAGGCCCTGAGGGGAATCATTTTCATCAGGGCCTCCTTTGTGGAGTTAATGTTAAAAAAAAGGTGGGAATCGGCCTTACCATCAATGCTATCTTCAGCATGTTAAAACAGCCTCGAAAAACCTGCCGTATTTTAAATCGACTACAATATGCACTTGTGTAGTTAATCAAGTATTTTTATAAGAAATTCTGTCACTAATTCGAAGAAAAATGAACACAATCCAAGAAATAAAAATTCAAATAAGCCCTGAGATACATGGCTTATCGGTGGCTAACGAAATTTATTCGATTATTGCAAAGATAAAAAAAAAACCTGCGTTGATTTCGGAAATTGGTTCCAAGCATTCGTTTTTGATGCTTGGGTGAATTATGTATGCTTATTGTCAGTCAACGAAAGGTGTATTATTGCAATGATAAAAAAAATACCTGAGCTATTTTCGCCAATTGTTTCTGAGCGTTCATTTTTGACGAGTGGATAAATCACGTCAGTTTCCGTAAAGATCTTACAAGCACTCTCTTCCGCATTTGTGTCTGGTTCTAACTTGATGGAGGTGGAAACCATACTTCTACGAAAAGGCTCGGTAGTTCTGTATATCTGAAACCAATAAAACCTTTTATTATTGAATAATTGTGACAGGTTTATCTTCTCCGCTAAATAATTGGATAAAAATTTCCCTATCCAGTGCACGCTCAAAACACGCTTTAAAAAATTAAAACAAATTGTACTAGGTAGATTACAGTTAGTAACAAGTAATTCAGTAACCGGAATTGAAAAATATTGCATTTTAATTGTTATTTTGTTATCTTTAAAAACACGAAATGTCATTTCTCAAGGAACGCCATGTTGTTAATTACGGCGGCAAACGTCTCGCGTGATTTTTCGTGTTTAAGAAACCGAACAAAATAATGATTAATACGCATTATTTATCATTTCCGAAGATTGTAATTCGTATTTATTATTGTCTAACTGACAGAAAGTCATTTTTTCTTTTAAAAATGCGTATTTTATCGTCGTAATTAACATGGCGGTTCTTGAAAAACGACATTTCGCGTTTTTTTAAATTTAAATAAAAACATTAAAACGCAATATTTTTCAATTCCGATTACTGAATTAATTATTACTAACCATTATCTACCTAGTACAATTTGTTTTAATTTTTTAAAGTGTGTGTTTGAGCGTGGACTCGATAGGGAAATATTTACCAATAATTGGTAACCTGCAATGTGTAGGCCGAAAAAAGAACTAAAATATTACAGTAATCTTTTTTCACAGCTTTAAAGGCGTGCTGAAAATATGTTTAGGGTAAGATAATGGAGCGAAAATAAATCTAAAATTCATTATTAGTTGCAAACCAGTTTTCAATTGTCATACCCCAATGACAACTGTTTTACTCCGGAACAACACGATTTACCGTGGTATTGTAAAATATAAAACAATAAAGGTATTATTTTGGGTAAATATTTTGTTGATAACAAGTCGAAATTTTTAACGAGATTGTAGGATTACTTGATAGAAGGATTGATTGCTTTATCGAATGCTTACGAATTGACAGCAAACGATTTCTTATTTAAGAAAACCAACAAAATACTGAGAGCAAACGGCCGGAGGTTATCCATAGAGACTGAGGAATTAAGAAATTATTTCTCGCATCCATGATGAAATCGAAGTGTTGCCCCGTCGAAAAATTGAAAAATCGTCTGCCAGGTAACCGGTAATTACCTATTTTTTTAAAACGTTATCTTCGCTGTGGTAGATCAGCACCCCTTTTCGCACAACCTTTGCCGCTAGGTGTCGCATTAGAATGGAATAACTTATTATGGGAGAAAATTATTTACAAACTCATTCACTTGACACTAGCTAGAACATTCCTTGAGTGTGAAAGTTATTTCCACGTGGCCAGCATTTTTCTGAAGACGCGTAATCGAGGTCTCATAAATAAATATATGTTATAATGAGGACTTCGTACAAAACTACATGACTTTAAAGTAACGGTACCTTTACACGGACATGATATATTTATCCTTACTGAAACATGGCTCGTTTCAGATATAAAATCTCCTGAACTTGGTTTCACAAACCATAAGATATTTCGGTGTGACAGAAACCCTAAATCAAGTACCAAATCCAGAGGAGGCGGAGTTTTGATTGCAATCAGGGAAAATGTTTCAGTGAAAAAACTAAAAACGCAAAATACCTCATTGGAGCAATTATTTGTACAAATTGTCACTCCCATGGAAAAAATCATCATGGGAACTGTATACATACCTCCAAACTCCGACATCCAAACCTACAAGAAACATTGCGAAGACATCGAATTTCTTATGTCAAAAAATCCTGTATCGAAAATAATTATTGTCGGCGATTATAATCTTCCCAATTTGAAATGGAACTCCAGTGACAATGGTCATATTACTAACGAAAGTTCTAACGACCCAGCACGTAAAGTGATAGATACGATAAACTATTTAAATTTGCATCAACATAATTTTTTACCCAATATATATGATCGCCTTCTAGATCTTGCCCTTTCAAACAGCTCTAAACTGTTTGTTGAAATGTCAGACGATCAGCTCGTTCCGGTGGATAATAATCATCCCCCCTTACACATTATAGTAAATATGTACACGAACAATCCACCACTAAAACAAACAACACTCAACTTCAAAAACGCTGATTACGATTCTATTAACTACCAACTCACTAATACAGATTGAACTTTCTTGACCACTAACAGTGATATCGAACAAATACTAGAAAAACTCTATGAAACATTTTCTGAAAATATAAAATCTCATGTCCCCTCGTATACACCAAAACACAGAACATATCCAATTTGGTTCTCCACAGATCTTATACTCTTACTTAAACAAAAAAAACAGCTACATAAAATTTTTAAACTGACTCACCAAATCAACGACCACTCAAACTTCTCAGAAACGAGAAAGAAATGTAAAACACTATCGAAACTGTGCTTTAAAGCACACATCGCCTCCGTTGAGAACACTGCGCTAAGAACAAGGAATCTTTGGAATTTTGTTAAAAAATTCGGATCATTTCTAAAGTGTATACGAAGGTGAAATACCAGATAACAACGTACCACCATACACTTATAAAAACACAATACATCTACATAATTGTCTCATGACACAGGAATCATGCTTAAATAAAATCATTTCACTTGGCCCCGATAACATCACACCAATATTTTTCAAACAATGCGCATCTGCAATAAATATCAGGTCCACTCACCGCATTATTTAACCACCTACTTTCTTCTGGACATTTTCCAACCCGTTGGAAATCTAGTTATATTACCCCGATTTTCAAAAAAGGTGACGACACAGACATTAAAAACTACCGTCCTATATGCATACAATCAGCACTCCCGAAAATCTTTGAATACCTTGTTCTCGATTTAATTTATCCATCAATATTAAAAGTAATTGATAAAAACCAACACGGATTCGTTTCTGGTAGGTCAACTGCTTTTGCTCCCCGAAAGTACTGGAGAACTCTGAGAAATGCCTTCTGGTCTCAGGTTTGAGGAAAGGAAAATCCTGATCTATTTCCTTTTCGTGGTGGGGAGTGAGCAACGACCTCGTATCGGCAAATATAGACAGGGACCGAGCGTTGGCCGGAATAAGCTGACCACTAACTTTCGCCCTACCAGGCGCCTGTTGTCTAGGGCACCCTCTTGTCCTGGAGAAGTAAATAATCTCCAAAGGCGGAAGAACCTTCGAGGTCAACGGCATAGGATGTGGAAAGAAACGTGAAACTACCACATTAAAGGTCCAAGTGGCATCCCAAGAACCAGCAAAACATGAATACCCAATCTCAAGTAAAATTCTCCAGAGGTAAAATAGTCCCCCGTTCGGATCTCCGGGTGGGGACTGCTCGAGATGCTAGAAACACAAAGTCAATAGCGAAACAAAAGTCAAATACAAAGAACCAAACAGCGAGATGGGCAACGTGGAATGTCCGCACATTACTGCAAAACAGCAAACTGGATAATCTGAAAGCTGAGATGCAAAACTTAAATTTGAATGCCCTAGGTATAGCAGAGATGAGATGGCCCAATTGCGGAGACTTCTGGAGTGGCAACTACAGAATTATCCACACAGGATGCGTAAAGGATAAACCTGGCCAAGGGGGAGTAGGCGTTGTGCTGTGCAAGGAGTGGGGAAGACGGGTTAAGGGATACGTGCAATATAGCGGAAGAATTATTCTAGTCAAAAGCCTGTAGACACTGTAATTATCCAAGTATATATGCCAACATCTAGTCATAGCGAAGAAGAAGTGGAGGAGGTATACAGTTCGCTAGATAAACTTATATTAGAGATAAAAGCAGGTGAAAATCTGATTCTCCTAGGAGATTGGAATGCTGTTGTAGGAGAAGGACGTGAAGGAACTTGCATTGGGCCCTTTGGGTTGGGTGCAAGAAACGACAGAGGAAACAGATTTACAGAATTCTGCGAAAAACACAAACTAATGATAGCAAACACTTGTTTCCAACACCACCCAAGACAGCGATACACCTGGAAATCCCGTGGAGACAGACAAAGACTGCAAATAGACTATATAATGGTTAGACATAGATTTAAAAACCAAATTAAAGACTGTAGAAGCTATTCCGGTCCAGATATAGATAGTGACCATAATATGGTAATGGCCAAAAGTCTTCTAAAACTGAAAAAATTAAAAAAGAGAAAAATCTCAAATGGGATACAAAAGTATTAAAGATAAAAGAGATTAGCGACAGTTTTAGTGAAAAGACGCAAGAGTGCAACCTAATGGAAGAGGAGAACGTGAATGCGATCTGGAAAGTGATAAAGACGAAGATTATAACTACGGCAGAGGAAACTATAGGCAAGGAAAAACCCCAAGCACGGAAGGAATGGATAACCGATGAGATCTTAAATATGATAAAGGATAGAAGAGAGCTCAAAAATGATAAAAAAGCTGAATCACAAGAGAAATTCAAAGTGCTGAGAAATCAAATAAATAGAGAATCAAGAATAGCCAAAGAAACATTCTACCAGAATAAATGCGATGAGATAAATGACGACCTCAAGAGATGAAATGTAGAAAGAGCTCACGCTGCGGTGAAAGACGTTCCGGCTGAACTAATTAAGCCAGCAGGAAAAGGAACTATAGATGCCCTGTTTAAAATGATACAGACAATGTATAAGACTGGAAAGATACCAGAGGATTTCGAGAAATGCCTAATTGTCGCATTACCAAAGAAGGTGGGCACGACGAAATGTGAACAACACAGAACTCTTAGCCTAATATCCCATGCCTCAAAAATATTGACTAATATCATTCTAAAAAGAATCGAACCAAAAGTAGAGAACATCCTTTCCGGAGACCAGTTTGGCTTTAGAAGAGGTGTAGGAACCAGAGAAGCAATATTGTCGCTACGAATACTACTAGAAAAAAGATTAAAAAGAAACCAAAACACATTCATCGCATTCATAGACCTGGAGAAGGCTTTCGACAAAGTAGAATGGAAAAGACTCTTCGAGATTCTGAAGAGAATTGACATCAAATATAGAGATAGACGAATAATCCAGGCGCTATACAAGAATGAGGCCGCTATAATCAGATGTGACAATGATACAAAAGAAGCCAGTATAAGACAAGGGATGAGACAGGGATGCTCTCTGTCACCTGTTCTTTTTAACGCATATATACAAAGTGCGATTGATGACTTGAGGGAGAGAATGAGTCACAGAAAAGGTGTAAAGATACACGGGCAAAAGGTGGATATGATAAGGTTTGCTGACGATATTGCTTTGGTTGCTGAAAGCGAAGAAGAACTGCAAGAGGCCTTAACAACCATGCAAAGCATTCTTCAAAATAATTACAACATGAGGATAAATAAAGACAAAACAAAGCTGCTGACTGTAGGCCGAACGCAACATCAGATGAGAGTAGAGATGTCAGGAGTTCCACTAAAGAACACCAAGGAGTTTGTCTACCTCGGGAGCAAAATAACATGGGACGGTCGGTCTAAGAGCGAGGTCGACAGCCGTATACACCAGGCTAGGCTTGCATTCAATAAAAGGTCGAAAATAATAGAATCGAATAATATAGACCTGAAACTGAGAATACTCCTCATCAAGACCTATGTATGGAGTATCTTGATGTACGGCTGCGAAACATGGTGCTTATCCGAAAGAGATAAACGGAGACTAGAGGCTTTTGAGATGTGGTCCTATAGAAGACTACTAGGAATTTCCTGGAGAGACCACATCACAAATGAGGAGGTTCTCCAAAGAATCGAAGGAGGAAGGCACCTGCTCAGGATCTTGTCCGAAAGGCGCGCAAGATGGATCGGCCATGCAATAAGACAAGAAGGCCTCTTGCATGCCATAATGGAGGGTATGACCGAGGGGACAAACGCTAGGGGACGCCCACGCCGAGAGTACCTGGAGGACCTGCTGGTGGACGTGCGCTGCTTATCATATGCAGAATTCAAAAGAGCCGCACAAGACAGGGAAGAGTGGAAGAAACGAATAGATGAAATTGCTGCAAACCAATCCCAGGATTGAAACCAGAGAGAGAGAGGTCAACTGCTACTAACCTGTTATAGTATCAAAAAAAAACAAGTTGACAGTATCTACACAGATTTTTCAAAAGCTTTCGACAAAGTATCACATAAATTATTACTTAGTAAACTGTATGCCTTAGGACTGAGAGGCAAGTTGTTGGATTGGTTCTCAAGTTATTTGTCTAACAGAATCTTATTTGTTAAAAAAACATTCTAAATCTAAGTTATTATATGCAACTAGTGGTTTACCGCAAGGGAGTCATCTCGGCCCCATCCTTTTCTTAACATTCATAAATGATATCATAAGTTGTTTCGACGATTTAGAAGTTCTGCTTTTTGCTGATGACATCAAATTATATAAAGAAATATCCAATATAGGTGACTGCCTAATCCTACAGTCAAACATCGTCAAATTACAAAATTGGTGTGTCTTTAACAACTTATTCCTCAATATCGATAAATGTAAGACACTAACATTTTGTCGAACAAAGACCCCACTATCTTTCAAATACACAATAGATAATAAAATTTTAGAAAAAGTCAAAGAAATTAGGGATCTTGGAGTTGTGTTTGATTCGCAATTAAATTTATAAATCACATACAACAAATAACTAACAACGGCATGAAAACACTAGGATTAATATCAGAACAATCAAAGACTTAGATTCGTTGGAAGTTATAAAAATCGTATATTTGTCACTTGTACGCAGCTTGCTGGAATGCAATTCCATAGTTTGGTCCCCATATTATCAAGTTCATATAAGAAATATCGAAAGAGTGCAGCACAAATTTTTAAGATTTATTAACTTCAAGTTACACATACCTATTCAACACATTAACTACACATCTTTATTAAATTCACTTAAATTGCATTCCTTAGAAAACAGAAGAAAAATAAACTATCTAACTTTTTTGTTTAAAATTATTACACACTAGGGAACAAATACACCTCAAATATCGATGTATTTAATACAAGTTTACCGTTATTCAAGAAATATCTGAACAATATTTTTATGTAGAATATTTTGATATCTAAGGAGCATCACGTGGGGTCTATTGCATATATTTGTGTATTTCCATGTAAATCTACAATGTAAAAACTTGTTAACGTTTTCTTTTTATGTATCTTGCATTTTGTCATGTATTATTTATGACATTTAATCAGTCACCTGTAAATTTTGTAATTACTGACATACCTACTAGTTTATTTCTATGCCATTCACAACTTCGAAACTTTCTCTTTTATTGTAATGCACTATCTTTCCTTAAATTTATCTGTATACCTACCGAGAGTTTATTTCCTTAATTTTTTTTTCCTTAAATTTATCTGTATACTTTCATATGATGTTTACTACTTATGTTTTTATAGTTTATCTTTTTTATCCAAAAAAACTGTCTCTGTATTATAAACTTGTCATGTAAATGCCCATCAGGGCGTTGAAAATTAATAAATAAATAAAATAATAAAATAATTATTTTAACGAGTTTTAACAGTTCACCTACACGAAAACGTTAAGTAATTATTTATTATCTATCACTTTTGCAAACATTTTATTTATTCCTTATTTCAATTAGTAGTTTTGCCATGTTGAACCCAATATTGGGTTTTTTCAAGATGGCTTGGTTTTCAAACTTGTCTCCAAGGAAATTTGCGAATGTGAAGACACTATTATTAAACACCAAATATTCCCAAAGGGAAATAATAGCCGTAATAGGTACCTATTTAAAAGTCTGTGGTTAACAGAAAAAAGAAAAAAAATTATCAAAACCTCCGCATTGAAGTGGATCGCAATGGGAAATGTGGCAGAAAACGAATTACCACGTCTCGTACTGACCGTAAAATTAGAGACATCTGTCTCCAATATCGCAAAAATAGTGTGGCTCATCTGACTATGATGATCAAAGAGATCAACGATCGAAGGTATCGGGGTCTCCCAAAGCACAGTAAAGAGATGATTGGCTGAGGACATCCTCAATGAAAATCGGCCAGCTAAAAAACCTCGCCTTATGGTAGCTATGAGGAAAAATCGACTAGAATGGGCCAAGGCACACCAAAACATTACTGTTGAGGGAAGGAAATTATTATTTTGTAGTTTTCAAGCTTTTAAAAATCCCAATCATCTGATTTTGGTTTTTAGGTATGCTTCTCTCTAGAGTCCATATTCCAAATTTTGGTGGACCAATCATCTTTCGTCGGTCCCGTCCCAGTGGAGAAATGCCATCCGGACTGCCTTGTGGAGACGATCAAATACCCTACCAGTATCATGGTATGGTCCGTCATCTCATCCAATATGATGGGACGCCTCTACATTACGCAAGGGACCATGAGGCATGATCAGTATAGATAAATACTGAATAATCCGTTGCTCCCTCAAGTCGGAGTATGGTTACCTGGTGTCCAGGAGTACGTATTTATGCACGATTCCGCATCCTATCATAAAGCCATGACTCATTGCATTCCTGGCTGAAAGTGGCTAGTTTTACCTTGTCTAAGGAATTCCCCTAACATGAACCACATTGAAAACCTGTGAGAGCTCAGGACGAGGGAGATTGTCAAGGAGGTGATCACGACCAACGAGCAGCTCATCGAAATGCCCATCTGAGAGTGGCATTACTCTCCTGAGCTAAAGAGCAATGCAAAACTGTGCATTGAGAGTATGCCACGGCTTGTACAAGCTGTAGTTGCGACTAAAGGCGATATTACAAAATATGAACTTTCCGTGCGATAAAGTTTCAAAATAATTTAACAAAAAAAAAATGCAGATTAAGAACAAAAATGGTGTTCAAATAATCCAAACTAAATGTTCTTCTTAATAAATAATAATAACTGTACCTAAAATCATACCTTTGTTGTACGAATACAAAAGTGAGAAAACACATTTTTCGAAGGTGTCCCCATATGGACATATGTCCATATGAGGAATGTAGTGGAATGTACCTAAGGGAATGGGGAATCAGGAACATCATTGTGGAACATTCCAGAACACTCTTGAATGTTGTCCTGAGCGAAGCCAGGTACCCCAACTAGTAAGGAATAAAAACACATATTTGTTTAAAACCACTTTATTTACCGGTTTCGGAAGTGCCCTTCCTTCATCAGGACAATATCAAAACTAAGATAAAATTGAAAAAAATGACAAACTTTTTAACATTTAGGTCTCGGAATGGAGTATGTGCAAATGGAAAGGGGTACTTAGGGCATTTACGGAAATAACATCAAAAAACCTTTTCTGGAAATAGGTAAGTATAATTTATTTAATACAAACGGCATAAGTATGCCATAAACATTAATTACATGTCACAAATTCATATTCAAAATATTAGTAATGGTAAAACAGTGTATGTATAACAGTTAATTGTGACGATACATTGTGAAGTGACACCAGAGATACATTTACATGCCAAAATCTATAATACAAATAAAATTAATAGTCATTAAAAAAATATGATAGCATAGCCGTCTTGTACCTATGTTCCGTGCAGTTAAATAGATCTATCACATCAGCATATCTATTAGTAACTTCATGCAACCTAGGTAAAAGTGAGTGTTTCGTATACTCAGTCCGATTATTGTTACATTTAAAAAGGATTTTAGAACGAGTAGTTCTCGTGGGAATATGAAATTCAATGAGCTTAGTTAGATCAGGACTGTCTATTCTACCATTTACAATTTTGAACATTAATATTAAGTCGGATATAATTCTTCGATCTGACAGTCTTAGTAAATTTAATTCTTTCATCAAGTAATTATAATTTATGTTTTCAATGGGAATACCGAGGTTAAAATTAATGTGTCTTAAGAATTTGTGTTGAATTTTTTCGATTGAATCTGAATGTATTTTAAAATGGGGGGACCAGATCGAGGAGTTATATTCGACTTGACTACGTACTAAAGATGTATACAAAATTTTTAAAGTTGAAATATTCTTGAAACCTCTGGAATTTCTAAGAACGAAGCCAAGCATTTTGATACCTTTATTATAGATTGAGTTTATATGGGATATGAAGTTTAATTTAGAGTCGAAAATTATGCCCAAGTCACTAATTTCTGCGACAGAGGTAAGGGTAGAGTTGTTAAGTTCATAAGGATGAATAATTGGTTGACTTATTCTGTAAAAACTTATTGAATAACACTTATTTATGTTCAGATAAAGTTTGTTAATAGAGCACCAACTAATTAATTTGTTTAAATTATTTTGTAGACAGGCACAATCTTCAGCGGTTTTGATGATTTTAAATATTTTTAAATCATCTGCAAAAAGCAATACATCCACATCTTTATCAAATATGTCAACAATATCATTTATGAACAGTAAAAACAAAATTGGGCCTAAATGGGACCCTTGAGGTACACCACTGGTAACTTTAAATTGATTGGAATAAAACAAATTAATTTTTACAAGTAGAACTCTATCAGATAGATAGCTTGCAAACCAGTCTAAAAGTTTTCCGTCAATACCGAGCTTACGTAGTTTAACCAGTAGAATTTTAATAGAACTATATATAATAGAACTATATATAATAGAACTATAACAAAAATTTACTTGGTATTTACTAATATGAAGTTTTTTTATTTATTGTTTCATTGTTAATTACAAAAGTTGAGAATTTTTCGAGCATCGCCCGGCACATGCCCGGGTTGTCGTTGTTGTTATCAGCCTTCTTACGTGCTTTTAAGTAATCTACAGGGTGCGGCACGGAAACTTGCTGATTTGAAAAGTAAATAAAAGAAAAAGTACTTTATATATCGATTTAATTCTTTACGTATCGTATAGTACACATTCTGAATTTTTGTTTTAAATAGTTTTAAAAATTACATCGGGCAAATGGCGGCCCTCATTAGTGATACACTGATCTACCCTACATTTGAAGTTTCCCTCCTCTCTTTCGAGCATATCGACGGGAATGTTGGTGATGGCTTGGCGGATGTTGTCCTTCAGGTGTTGCCAAGGTTTGTCGTTATAAACGATGGATTTGAGATATCCCCATTAAAAAAATCGCAGGGTGCCAAATCGGGGGAGCGCGCCGGCCACGGTACGCAGTACGTCACCCCTCAAGGAAATAAGGCGCTCGTGGAAGTGTTCCCTCAAAAGCTCCGTCCAGCTGGAACCATACGTCCCCAAGTTCCACTTCTTCAAGTTGTGGAAGAAAAAATGTGGAAGAAGAAAAAAGAGAGCGCAAAAACGACTCCCTCACCCTCTCGACTTTTCTGGAGTTCTGGAAGTCCTTTGACCTCCTGGGCCTTCTATTGCCACACTCTCACTTTCCTTAAATGTGTCCACCCACGAAACAATTGATTGCCGCCTAGGAACGGGACCCGCGAGATGAATATTGAACTGAGTACGGAAGGCACGTTGGGTGGCGACCACCGAATGACCGTTCAAAAAGTAGGCCTCGACGGCAAACGCCCGCTGTTCCTTTGTCCAACGCATGACAACAACTGACTTGTGGTGTAACAAAACTTCAGGACCCCTTCTTTCCAATGAAACCCTCCCCACCCCTTTCTGACCACGCCTCGCTCGTCGGCGTCCAATTCAAATCAGCAAGTGTCCCTGCCGCACCCTGTATTTTTTTGCATTTAACGGTAAATTTAATTACGGTAAATAATTTTAATTCCTGTATCCTTATTAGAAGAATGATCGTAATTGACTGAAAAATTATTATTAGTATACATTTCAAAAGTTCCGTGATTCTAATATTTATATATATATATAGTTAT
Organism: Limnephilus rhombicus; assembly: GCA_929108145.2. Lineage (NCBI taxonomy): Eukaryota > Metazoa > Arthropoda > Insecta > Trichoptera > Limnephilidae > Limnephilus > Limnephilus rhombicus. The sequence goes on along the minus strand of OV815290.1, from coordinate 31,516,821 downwards.
CTTACCTGTGTAGAATGTTGGACAGACATTGCAACACGGTTTATACTACCTGAGCGGCATTTACAATATCCATTGCTTAGAAGGCAATTCTGTACTATAAGTGCAAAGGTAATTCTGTAAAGGCAATTCTGTACTATGAGTGCAAATTATGTGTGTTCAATTAATTGTGCTTTTTCTGTTCATAAATAGGTTTTTTTTTTTTTTTTTTTATTATAGCGACTATATACAAAAATTTTACATACAAAATGAAATGTGAAATTAAGTACAAAATATTGTATTTCTTAGTCCTCCTCACTAGGGGGTCCTGTGCCGAGGAGGACTAAAGTTATTTAAATATAGTTCATTTGTCTTCTATGTCGTTTTTAGCGTCTTCGCTAGGGTTTTCTCATTGACGTCTTTAAGCCATATTTTTATTCTTGATTTGTATTCAATTGGATTTTTTATTAGTTTTATGTCTTGGGGGAGGATGTTATGGAGTTTTGTTGCAAAGTATGTATAGTTTCTTTGTCCAAATGTGGTTTTATAACTTGGAATATTTTTTATATCATTTTTATTCGATCTAGTGTTATGCATACATGGTCTAGTAGAGGATTCATTATTTTTGAAGAGCTTCAATAATATATTTTTGGAATATATTTGTTGTACATTTGGTACGTCAAAGTTATTGAAAATTTCAGTTGAAGGCGTTCTAATTGGTACTTTCAATATGGTCTTTATGATTCCTTTTTGAATCGTATTCAGGCTGTGTAGGTACGTATTTGCAGCAGATCCCCATCCTATGATTCCATATTCAATTCGAGAATGACATAACGCGTAGTAGACCTTTTTCATATCCTTTTTATTTAGCACGTTTCTTAGATTTTTGAAGAAATATATAAGGCTTGTGAGTTTTTCCGTAATACCTTTGATGTGTAGGTCCCATCTAAGATTTTCGTCAATTATTACTCCGAGATATTTTATGTTTTGTGTTTTTTCGATGACGGGGCAGTAACATTGTATATTATTTCCATGGCATTCATGTAATTTTAGTTCTAGTGATTTTATTGGCTGGCCCCTTGAGTTCATTGAAAATGTTATATATTTTGTTTTGCTTATATTAAGGGTAAGCGAGTTGATTTTAAGCCAATTTTGAAGTGCACTAAGCCCTTTTTCAGCCTCATTAAATGTATCAGTCCAATTTTCTTCTTGAAATAATAAAACAGTATCATCAGCAAAACTGATTACGTTTCCTTTAATGGTAAGGTTAGTTAAATCGTTGATGTAGATAATGAACAGAATCGGTCCCAGTACACTTCCTTGAGGAACGCCATAGTTTAAAGATAGAAGTTTGCTCTTTTGTTTGCCAATTTGTACTTGTTGTTCTCGCCCTGTTATATATGACTCCAATAAGTTAATTGTTGATTCGGCCATTCCTATTTTTTTTAGTTTAGTTAGTAATATTTTATGGTCTATTGTGTCAAAAGCTTTTTGAAGATCTATGAATAAAGCTAAACATTTTTTCCCATCATCTATGTTTTTTATGGCCATGCTTGTTAGATTTTCTATGGCATCATTGGTGCTCAGATTTTCTCTAAAACCATATTGGGATGGTGATAGTAATTTGTTTTGTTCAAGAAATTGAACAATTTGCTTCTTCATTACAGTTTCCAAGATTTTTGAAAAAGAGCTTAAGAGACTTATGGGTCGGTAGTTATATATATCCTTTTTGTTACCACTTTTATGTATGGGTATAACTGTAGCTTTTTTAAGGCATGAAGGGAATACATTTGTAGATATAGACAGATTGACCAAGTATGTCAATGGGAAGGTCAGTTCATTTTGTAGTTGTTTTATTGTTTTATTTGAGATTATGTCATTTCCCGATGATTTATTATTATTAAGGGATACAATTGCATTTCTGATTTCAGTATTGGTTACATCAGTTAACTTTAATTTATCTATCTGGTTCATATATTCCTTTTCTTCTGGTAAAATGCTAGTTATTGGTTGTCTGATTTTCTTTGCTAATTGTGACCCTATATTAGTAAAAAATTCGTTTACGTATTCGAGAATTTTGTCCGGATGCTTTGCGAAAGAGATTTGGGTATTTTCAATTGTTAATTCCTCCATGTTCTTGTAATGGGATGATTTTGCATTTGTAATTTCATTAATGATGTTTCATAACGCTGATGGATTTCATTCGTTTTGTGCTCCGATTATCATACGGGATCGGAGGAACCCTGATTTTGGACTTCCGCACAATAAGGGTGCCTACCTACACGGAAAACAAGTGTCAAGCGCTTTATCGTGAGTCCGTTGCTAACCACCGACCGTATCGTGACATTTCGCACCACGCCGAAGTGTTATTCATCATATCGTCACATAAAGTGTAAATCCTACCGTCTTATTTCGTATACTTTGTGTGAACTCGTGACTCAAACTTTACCGAAGTTCTACCAATCAAATAGAACAATCTCGAACGCTTATGGACATCTATGACTGTCACCAAGCCAGAAGACAACAGACGTGAGTACCACTTAATTGTGATATACCTTTCTTGTTTGGTGGTTGGGCATAACTTATCGAAATCCATAAGCGACTTAGCAAGAGTAGCCGCAAGGTTACCCTCATCACCATGCCCCGTGCGTGATCATTTTGGTGCCGGAAACCAGCGAACCTTTAGATAAATTCTCATAATAAATTCTTTCTTTGGCAAAACGAAAGAATGCTATGAAATATTACGTGAATTGAAATGTCATTTCAAAGAACGAATTCAAACAGTGAATCGTAGAATTAGTTTACACAGTTCTTAATTATTAACGACCTAACGGGTATTTAAATTATATCGAATTCTACTTTTTAATTCATAAAATTTTCCTGATTATTTCGTTAGTACATTTGTTTATTTAAAAAAAATGGCTAGTACTTTACAAGGCTTGCGTAGAAGACGGAACGTAGCCATTAGCAGAATAAACAAGGTGTATGAGGTCGGTCAAAGCGTTTTGCAAGATGCAACCAATTACCCATTATTTTTAGCGTATTATACGAGGTTGCAAAACATTGTTAATGATTTTGAAACCGTTCACGCTGACATCTTAGCTTTAGATGAGGCAAACAAGGACATTGAAAATCAAGTTCGCGAAGCTTTTGATAATGTTTATTTCAAAATCGTCGTAATTCACAAGGAATTAACGAATCAATCTTTCGAATCGGAGCCCGCGAACATTATCGTACAAAACTTTTCAACATTTCATAATCAAGCTGTCATAAAACAAACGTCATCGCTTACTTGTGACATGAATAAGGCAAAACCTGAAATCAAAGGGTCCTTGACTGCGTTCACTTCAAAGTGCGCATTTTGCAAGGGTATTCACCATATCGCTAAGTGCAAATCATTTGCACTCAAATCGGTTCAGGAACGTGCTCAATTCGCAAAGGCACACCGTTGGTGTCTGAATTGTCTCACGCCTTCTCATTTTCTCACGAATTGCAAATCTGTGTTTGATTGTCAGAAATGTCATCGTAAGCACCACACTCTTCTTCATAGGGAAGACAACATTTCTGCTGAAGAGGAGTACCAACGACTCACCACATTTGCCATTCAAGGAGCTTCTATTTCAGATCCTCCAGTTCTTTTCCTCGCAAACTTCTGTGACAGATCCATGGTACGTTTGCCTACTGCTCATATTATCAATCGTGATCCCTCCGGCAGTTTTCAAACGTTTCGTGGGTTGACCTGTTCAGACAGTCAAGCACACTTCGTATCTAATCGCACTGCCGAGCGTCCAGTCAGCTCTCAGAAAATCCGTGGCTTAGGCCAATCTTCTATAACCGCGTCAGGCGTCACTAATTTCGATGTCGATGTTAAGGTACAAACTACATTCAACACGAAGTTACTTCCATCGCCAACGATTCAATTCGACCAGTTATCTTATCATCTGTTCCAAGACATACTTCATGCCGACTCTGACTGTCACAAACTGACAACTGACACAGGAGCGACTGACCTACTTCGAGATGTTGAGATCTTGCCATCTTTACCGAGACCCCAATTAACGGGTGATCTTCACCAGCCTTCAGCTATCAATTCACCATTCGGTTGGCTTCCTCTGGATTCGGTTGGTTTTGCTACCGATCGTCAAACAAACTCCTTCATCGAAACCAACCAGTCTCGTCTTCCAGAAGAAGTCAAGAGACTGAGGGAGTTGGACATATTTCCTCAGTCTTCACAGCCCACTAAACAACGTAGTGACCAAGTGTATCGCATTTATCGCTCACGTGACTTTTCTAGTCAATTTATCGAAACCAACCAGTACCGTCTTCCTGAAAAGGTCAAGAAACTGAGGGAGTTGGACACATTCCCTCAGTCTTCACATCTCACCCCTGAAGAACAACGTGATGAGCAGGTCCATCACACTCATCACTTACGTGACCCTTCGGGACAATTCATCGTAGCCTTACCTTTTAGTGAAAAGGATAAGGATATCGCTTCCCCAGGTTCGCGTGAAGCCTCTTCGCGCATCATCCTTTCACTCGAACATAAACAGACATTAAAGCTCAGTTTACGTGAACCGTACTTCGCTTTCATGACTGACTACTTGCACAGTGGTCACATGACACGTGTTCCTGGAAAAGATTTACTCAAGGAAATGCATCACATACTTCGTCATTGCATTCTTCGTCCGGGCACCGTTACCACTATGTTGCGAACGGTCTTCGATGCCTCGGTGACGGAGGTGAATGAATCATCGTCAAATGATGCCTTCCTTATCGTTCCCAAGCTCCAAACGAACATTGCTGAACTTCTGCAAAACTTTCGTTCACCATCTGTGGTGTTCATTGCTGAGGTGCGGCAAATGTATCGCCAAATATTTCTTCAAGAGCCAAATCACGCGTTCCAAAGAATATTTTGGCGTCATCAATTATCGGAATCTACCCCGGATTACCCATTACACCCTGTGACTTCTGATATCTCTGCCTTTATTCTGTCCTATCGTATTGTCAGATCGTTGACAGAAAAGAAAGGTTACGGATTATCACTCACACGCCACGCGATCACTTCGGACTCAAATATCGATTCTATCGTCATCGGCTGTTCCAGTTCAAACAAGTTTTCAAAAAGTTTGGAACAAGTTCAACTAACGCAATCCGAAGTCATCGAACATACCAAACGAGGTCAACTTGAACTGCAGAAGTGGGATTGTAGCAAACCGAAACTTCGCGCCTTTCTACCGTCGGACTACTATCTCACTGATGTAATCTTAAAAAATGTTGATCATTCGTTTACTCTCAGAGTATTGGGATGGAAGTGGAGGCCACCGGATGATTCACCCGATGATACTCGTCACGGGAATCGTTACACCGACCAATTATCGCTTTTGACAGTTATCGCATCTAACCATCGGCGTCAAGCATCATCGGTTGATAATTCATCGGATACCGCTTCACGTGGTCATTCTCCGGCCGATCTAAACCGTAACGTGTTATGGTGGGCGGAGCCCTCCGGGTTTGTCCAGCCAAACGACTCTTGGCCCATTTTAGATGGCCATGTTAACAAAACTGAACTCCACTCTGAGGAACGAGTTCAATCGTCATTAGTCCAACATGATGATATTCTGCTGGACTTTTATTAAAAAAAATATATCGTTTTCGGAAACTCCAACGCCTTATGGGTTCTTGTTATCTATTCGTACACAACTTTCATAACAAAGCCTCTCGTCGTTCGGATTTTCTACTTAATCATTTCGAAATTCGTATTCTATCTTTAACCAAACATTGGACATCACTCTCTACGGGTGAGGTGATTAGAATCATAATTAAAAATCTTGTGCTTATCGCTACGTTTCGTACTTTGAATGGATCTTCTCTTACAAGATTCACCATTCACCAAATCGTATCCATTGCCTAGGCAATGTGACTAATCATCATCATTTCGCGGTTCGTTTTATTCTTTTTTACGTCTATGTTAATCGTATCATTTAGTTTCTTATCGTCTAGCTTGTCTATATCTCGTTATCGTTTAAAATGACTTCTTTTGCTTCGTCTTCTTTTCATCTACGTCACGTTTCATGGCATTCTGCGTTTCGCTTAACGTTCAACTTTTCTTTAAAATACAATTAGCTGTATTTTGGTGGGCGGAATGTTTCATAACGCTGATGGATTTCATTCGTTTTGTGCTCCGATTATCATACGGGATCGGAGGAACCCTGATTTTGGACTTCCGCACAATAAGGGTGCCTACCTACACGGAAAACAAGTGTCAAGCGCTTTATCGTGAGTCCGTTGCTAACCACCGACCGTATCGTGACATTTCGCACCACGCCGAAGTGTTATTCATCATATCGTCACATAAAGTGTAAATCCTACCGTCTTATTTCGTATACTTTGTGTGAACTCGTGACTCAAACTTTACCGAAGTTCTACCAATCAAATAGAACAATCTCGAACGCTTATGGACATCTATGACTGTCACCAAGCCAGAAGACAACAGACGTGAGTACCACTTAATTGTGATATACCTTTCTTGTTTGGTGGTTGGGCATAACTTATCGAAATCCATAAGCGACTTAGCAAGAGTAGCCGCAAGGTTACCCTCATCACCATCCATAATTTGCGCGGGGCATTGTTACATTCGTCTATTTTCTTCTTATAATAATTTTCTTTGACAGTTCGTATAACATTTTTGCAAATATTTCTGTACCTTTTGTAGTATCGTTGTATAAAAATATCACAAGGATTTAATTTAGATTTCCTATGTAATTCATCTCTTTTTCTAATGCAATTTATAACGCTTTGAGTTATCCATGGCTTAAGATGTTGGTTTTTATGCGAAATCTTTTTTCCTATTGATTTGGTATTTGATACGATGGTGTATGTTATATATTCAGTGAATTTACTCCAGGCATTATTTGCATCAAGGTTTTCCAGTAGGCTTATCCAGTTTGTATTGAGTAACTGTTGTTTTACATCATTCCATTTGGTTTCTGTCTTTTGCACGATAATTGGGTAGGGCTGCGATCTTTGTATTTTCTTTTTTGTAATAGATAAAATTGTTGTATAGTGGTCGGTTATAGTAGAGGTGAATATGATAGATTTGGTTGATTTAATAGTCTTACTGAACATGTGATCGATGCAAGATTTGTTGTCATTAGTTACACGCGTAGGTTTATTTATCATACTTTGGAGTCCATGGGAGGCCAGTGTTTGTAGATAATCAGTTCTATTGGGATGACCATTTTCTAATATGTCAATATTTATATCTCCGATAAGGAAGACATTTTTTGTGTTTTTTAGAAGATTGAGTTCATTAGAAAGCGTTTCAAGAAACTGATTAATATTAGTTGTAGCTGGTGATCGGTACAGAGCTAATATCGTGGTTTCATCACCCACTTTGATCTTTAAACAGTTTGCATTTGAGAATTTTATTTCATTGACTTCAGTTTTAATGTCATCTTTAATGTACGCTATCACACCATCATTTTTTGTGTAATTCAAATTGGTTGCATATGACGTGTAATTATTAATTTGCAAGGGTGAATATTTATCCTTTATCCAGCATTCAGTGAGGATAATTATATCTAGATTTATTTTTAGATTCTTAATTAGTATTTGAAGTTCATCGAAATTTTTGTTGATACTTCGTATATTTTTATTTAATATATTAAAATTGTTTTTAAGAGTTGACAGTTCATCTGGTTTGTTTGTAGTTATTGTTTCATTATCATTTAAAGTTGTTAAAGCCTTTGGTTCAGAAGTAATTATTGTGGTATTCATTTTCACAATATAAATTATTAAGTGGATTTAGTAATGTTTTTTTTAAATATAATTTGCTAAATTATTTTTACCATATCATCTAGGTGCTTTATGTAGATAATTTTATCATCTTGTTTTTTACGGATCATAATTTTGCCTTGTTTGTACCAAACGTATTGATAATCTTTTTCCCTGGCTACTTGTTTCGTTTTCCATAATATTTCTTTATGGTACGGGCTCAATTCTTCGCCGATGTAGATAGGAGATGTCGTCAAATCCTTTATTTCATCATAATTTATTTCTTTTTTCTTTTCAAGGAGGGAATCTCTTTTTCTTTTATCTGAAAAGATCGCAAGAAGTTTTGGAGGGGCTCCATTTCGTCTGTCTGAGACTCTCGTAACGTCAGTTATATCTGTGTGTAGAAGGTGGATTCCTGCTGCGGCAGCAACTTTTTTTACAATTTCCAAAGGTTGTTCGCGGTTTTGTTGTGGAATTCCTGCTATTTCCAAACTATTTGATTTTGTTAGGGTCTCCATATCAGACAGTCTGATTTCAAGCTTTTTTATAATAATATTTTTTTCCGTTTGGTCTTTTTTAATATTCTCAAAATCTGTTTGAATTACCCGATTTAGATTATTTGAGACCTCAATTTTTTTTAATATCTCATCGTATTGAGCACTGATAAAATCAATGCTTTTAGTAGTTTCGGAAGTTTGTAAATCAATTTTTGTAAATATATCTTTTTTAAGGGTTTCAAATTTTTTATCGATGTACTCAATAATTTTATCCATGTTTATTTTATCTTCGGAAATTATTGGGGTTTTGCTACGTGTAGTCATCACTATTTTAGTTAGTTCACAAATGCCCCTCACAAAGTATGTTTGAAAGAAAATTGTTTGTGGCAATCACTATTTATTTATTTTATTGCATAGACTGTGGCATAGACAAAGTCACTAAAATTGACAGTTGATGTTTTTATGACTTGGGATTTGCGTAAACATCACTCACACTATATCTTTAAACTAAAACTTTTTGATCCCACAAAGGTAGGGCGTTTAAACTTTAATTTAATCGATTTTTTTGCCTCCAAACAACTGCTATTTATTTTTAGACTAGTTTATATGAGACGCGGAAATTTTCGATCTTAGTACTATAGTTAACCATAGAAGAAGGTATAGCAATAGCAAGAAAACGTTTGTTAATATGAGTAATGTTGTGTATAGTTAAGCAAAATTTATTAGAACATGAATAGCTACAGTTATATAAACTGATATATTTTGCATATGTTAGAAGTCAACTTGAATACAATTCTCCCGTCTGGAACCCATATTACAATATACATGTACAAGCTGTTGAAAGAATACAAAACAAATTCTTACGTTTTCTTAATTTTAAAATGGGTATTCCAGCAATTATGTTGAACTACAATACTATTTTGAATGATATGAATATGCTTAAATTGTCAGATAGAAGAACTTTCACTGACTTGGTATTTCTGTATAAAATTCTAAATGATTTAGTTGACAGTCCGGTATTGCTCGAATTGATAAGCTTCCGGATTCCACTACGTAATACTAGAAGTCAGGATTTATTTCAGTGCACTAATTCTGGAACTAACTACCATATGTATTCCTCTTTACCCCGAATACTAATGGAGGGAAACAATTATACCAAGTCAGTGGACATATTCAATTTATCTTTAAACAAATATAAAATATTGTTACGAAGGCAGTTCAGTTATGTACAATAAATACTGTATATTTCTTACTATTCATGTGTAAAAGCCCCGAAAAAGGGCGTTAATAAATAAATAAATAAATAAATAAGTAAGAGTATGAAAATAGTTTTTCTTTATTGTGAGAACTTAACGACGACTTATGTGAAAATGAATACTTACAGAAAGAGCATGAACATGGATTTTCTTTAGAATGTGTGGGAATGTGCAAAACTTCGCGTACTTTTTACTGAACACGAGTAGCTATAGTAAGAGCATGATAATGGTTTTACTTAATTATGAGTACGCTCGTGCACAGTTAAGTATGACTTCCGTGAACATGAATAATCACAGTAAGAGCAGGCGAATGGTTTTTCTTTAGTATGAGTACGCTCGTGAATAGTTAAGTGTGGCTTTTGTGAACATGAATAGTCACAGTAAGAACATGAGAATGGTTTTTCTTTAGTATGAGTACGCAAGTGTCTAGTTAAAGACGGCTTATGTGAACAAGAAAAGCTACAATAAGAGCATGAAAAGGGTTTTTCTTTAGTATGAGTGCGAAAGTGTTCCGTTAAGTGTGACTTTTGTGAACATGAGTAGTTGCAATAAGAGCAGGAGAATGTTTTTTCTTTATTATGAGTAAGCTTGTGACTAGTTAAGTGTAACTTCAGAGAACAAGAGTAGTCACAGTAAGAACACGAGTATCGTTTTTCTTTAGTATGAGTTCGCAAGTGTTTAACTAAGGATGACTTCTCCGAACATAAATAGTTACAATAGGAGCACGAGAATGGTTTTTCTCCAGTATGAGTACGAATGTGTACAGTTAAGTGCGACTTATGCGAACACGCATAGTTACAGAATGAGCATAAGAATGGTTTTTCTTTAGTATGAGTGCGAATGTGTTCGGTTAATGATGATTTATGTGAACATGAATAGCTACAATAAGAGCATACAAATGGTTTTTCTTTTGTGTGAGTGCTAATGTGTACAGTTAAGTTTGACTTATGTGAACATGAAAACTTACAGTAAGAGCATGAAAATAGTTTTTCTTTAGTATGAGTAAGCTGATGGCTATTTAATTGACCCTTCTGTGAACAAGTATACTTACAGTAAGAGCATGAAAACGGTTTTTCTTTGGTATGAGTGCGAACGTGTACAGTTAATTGTGACTTAAATGAAAATGAATAGTTACAGAATGAGCATGGGAATCGTTTTTCCTTAGTATAATGAGCCATTGAGGGAGGCTTCGATGCAAGTTTCCTGTCACAAGTCGAACAAAGGCAGGATTTTGAATTTTTAGATGGATTTCCTTTGCATTTTTGGGGAACCGAAATTATGTTTTCAACTCTCAGTGTTGTATCTGAAAAAAAACAGCATAAAAAACTTCGTTGCTATATCTAAATACTGCATTTATTATTAGCAAGTAAATGAGAAGAAAGGACAGTTTATTTTTAAGATTTCATATTTTCACGGCCAAAAGTATTTTGTTATTTATTTTTGGGTGTCGCTACCTCCTTCTTTAGCCAATGTTTCGGACAGCGTCACAATGTCCATCATCGGAGCAGATATATGTATGTTATAAACATGTATGTTAAGCCTAATAAAATAAACCTTTCTATTATTTTCAAACACTATTTGACAATGTGGGGATTACTGGGTGCTTTACATCTGCTAAGGCCCCATATTTAGACAATGGGGTTCAACAACTAACTACTAGAATGTGAATAATTTTGTAAGTCGAAAACACATTTCAATAACGCGTGAGGATGGGTCAGCGAGCGAAGTGGCCGCCAGCAAGACGACTACTAAACAGGGAAGAAGAACTTGGAATTTTTCCATTTCGATAATATTGGTTGACCAAGTAGTTTAGTTTAGTGTCGGGTGTATCATTTTTAAGATACAATAACTAAAGAGTCATTTGGGTGAAATTTTGAGTAACAAAGCTACTTCTTTTCTTATCCCACCACTATTGTGTCATTTTGTTATGTATTTTGTATATTGGCGTTTCCCGTTCATTATTTATTTATTTTTAAAATAGGTACAAACAGCTTATACATAAAATTTAGAGATACATATAAACAAAGTTAAATTATGGTTACGATTTTAGATTTTCACGGCCAGAAATATTTATGTTATTAGTTTTGGGGTATTATGCCGTGTTGCGCTACCTCCTTCTTTAGCCAACGTTTCGACGTTTAACTTCTTTATGGAGAAGTTTAAGGAAGTGGCACTCGACACAGCTTCGGCTGTTCGCAAAGTATGGTGGCGGTATGTCGACGATGTCTTCGCCATTTGGCCTCATGGAACAGAGAAACTGAACGAATTTCTGGACCGTCTCAACTCACTCCACGTTAAAATTAAGTTCACAATGGAGCTGGAAAATGACTCTAAGATCCTACCTTTTCTAGATGTGGAGGTGATGCGAAAAGAAGATGGTAGTCTAGGACACACAGTGTATAGAAAACCAACTCATACAAATCGGTATCAACATGCTGATTCCCATCACCACCCAGCGCAGAAAAGAGGACTTATCCATACATTGGTGACCCGAGCGACCAGAATATGTGAAGAAACAAAAATCGGAGCAGAACTTACAAAACTGACCGATGCACTGGAGCGTAACGGTTACCCAGAAAGGCAGACAAGGCAAATCATAAGAGCCAAATCTGCACCAAACGAAGACAGAATTGAACAAGAGTCAAAGGGCTGCGCTTTCCTGCCTTACGTTCACAATGTGACAGACAGAATTGCCAGGCTATTGAAAAAAGAAAGCATCAAGACTGTCTTCGGAACCACGACAAAAATACGCGACTTTTTGAGGCCTGCAAATACCAAGTTTCCTCTGGAAACCGATGGAGTATACAAACTCAGCTGTTCTGGATGTGACAAGGTTTATGTAGGCCAAACAGAGCGGACGATTTCCAAAAGGGTATCAGAACACTTCCGTGCCTGTAAACTTGGCCACCCTGACAAATCGGCAATCACCGAGCACTTAATCTAAACCGGCCATTACTTTGGATTTGTCCCCGAGGTCCTGGGAAGACCCAAAACTCATAGAGCACGCCTGATTACGGAGGCAATTGAAATTCACAAAAATCTTATAAATATTAATAGAGACGACGGAGCTAAACTCAATAGTTCTTGGTATCCGGTAATTGACGGTTACATCAAGGCTAAACGCAAAAAAACATGTTGAAGTATATTGTAGCTCCAGCTCGTAGAGGAGTGGAGCTGGCAACACGGTATCGCTCCTAAGTAGATAAGTACAAACGTCACCCCTAACTATTACACATGTGCCCTGATGATGGACTCTGCAACGCTGTCCTAAACGTTGACTAATGAAGGAGGTAGCGCAACACGGCATAATACCCCAAAAACTAATAACAAAAAAAAAAAAATTATGTCCAGCCAAAAAGGTCTCCTATGTTAAAGTTACTTAGAGATGGAGTTTCATTATATTATCTTAAAACTAATTTTAGGTGAGGAGAGGAAGAGAAATAAAGGAAAAGGATAGGAGATGCTCCCGATACATTCCACACTCTTGTATTAATTTTCTATCGTAAGCGTTATTTCTATTCGGTATTTCTGCACGGTATTAAAAATTAAAAAAGGGTAAGTATTAAAAATGGCATATTGTAAAATTTTGTTTTATATTGCGCACACATGCGGGGAATTGGGGATTTTTTTTCTAATGTTAGTTCTACGTGTGGGCAAATGAAATAAATTGGATTGTCTTTTTGATCTTGACGGAATATGATTTTTGATTAAGTTGGTAAGCTCTGGCGAATCCAGGCCATTAATCAGAATTTTGAATAACAAGGTTTTGTCAAAAATTAATCGTCGTGTGTGATAGGGAGTTGAAGTTGTGAAAAATAATAGATTCGGTGTAATTTGCGTGTGATTGATGTGACAAGCGTAAGATTTGTTTATAATGTAAGAGTTTAAATTTTTGGTAAATTTTCGGGATTAGTTTCCATGGTTATTACGAATATTTTTTTGAAAAAAAACTTTAGATTCGCCTTAATCACTATAAAAGGAAAGTTTTTGCATCACGGCAGGCAGAAAATAATGCATTTTAATTTTCAATGTCGTTAAATAAAATTTCACTTCGCGAACCGACACTACGACAGCCCGCCAGCTGCCACCCGCCATTTTATCACTGTTAAAACACGTTTTTGAATGGTTTGTTTGGCTACGCAGGGTTTGTGTAGCGGGCTTGTGTATGTTATCTTTACTTTAAAAAACAGCCTACGTTTTTGAATGGTTTGTTTGGCTACGCAGGGTTTGTGTAGCGGGCTTGTGTATGTGACAAAATGGCGGAAAGCAGCGGGCGGGCTGTCGTAATGCCGGTTCGCGAAGTGAAATTTTATTTAACGACATTGAAAATTAAAATGCATTATTTTCCGCCAGCCGTGATGCAAAAAGTTTCCTTTTATAGTGATTAAGACGAATCTAAAGTTTTTTTCTAAAAATTATTCGTAATAGCCATGGACACTAATCCCGAAAAATTACAAATTTTTTTTTAAATTTTTTCGATTCTTCCGATATGGGCTTGGTAGAAAGGAGTCCAGATCGGTGTGCTGTGTTCTAAGTGGAACAAAGAGTTTTATTATTCTGCTTTAAGGGTCGGGAAAATGGATTGCGTAGTTTTCTAAATCTCTTGCTGACAGAAAAATGAAAGTCAAATGTTCAGTTTCATCAAACTCGGAATAAAAGTGTAGGATATGTATAAAAAATAAACCTACAGACACTCATTATATATACTTTATCATTATAAACACATATTGTAGGTTAAGATTGCTGCTTCAAATAAACAAAGACTATTCTAAGAAGTCGCACCACGCCATGGTACGCGTTGAGAGCAATAGGCAAAACACAGTGGGTCGCTTATGTACACCATCAATGCATACCAGTTTTGTACAACACTACTACACGTACAATGGAGTGGTGCGGTTTAATCAACTAGCAATAGAGCTGATATTAAAACCTGACTCCAATAAATTCAAAAATAAATTAGACAATAATATATTTAATAACTTAGCTACCTAGAATCGCATTAATAATAGGTACTTAATCAACACTTTTTTATTTTTGATACACTTGATTTATGTACGTATGTGTTATAATTCATATTTTTTTTTTTAATCTTCCCTTTACACACGAGTAGTTGTACTCTCGTAAAGGTTATATATTATATACATATATAATAATTCAATTGTATCCCGAAAAAATGTAATTACTCATAAATATATTACATGTATATACATGTAGTATAATTATGCATATGCATATAAAAACTAATAAAAAAAATGGCTAACTAACTTTGCCAAATTCAGTTTTTATTAAGCAAGACGTAGTGTTCTTTTCAATTTCCTCTGTTATCATTGAAAAGGAACATCGTAATGAACAAAAAGGAATTGTATATGGTGTGGTACGTGTTATTTTTTTTTATTTGTGTTTTAAATTATGATATTATTGATGCCTTCAAAGAATTCATTTTTGCTTGATTTCAGATGCAACTTTAGCATTTTTCTTGAGTCAATTGTAATCATTAATTGTAATTGAGTTAATATAAGAAGACGAAAAAAGGACATCGGCAAAACACACAATAAACATTATTGAATCTCAATCTGCGCAATATTAAATACAACAAATCCAATTTATATGTATTGTGTATAATTTTGTATATGAAATGGAGGCCTCAGCACGGGTAAACCCACCCAGTGAGGCCAACATCATTGAATTGTGTATAAAATGTAAATATATTGCAACAAATAAATAAATTAAATATTTGAAAGTAATTACCGAAAACAATACACGTCATATAAAAATAGAATAAAACATATTAAAAAAAAATATTTTAATAAAGAAATTTTATTTTACCCGCTGTTTGGTGAATTCTTTCAGAGTGCTCCAAGAATTCCTTTTTAATGTCTGGGAGTTCAATAACAATTTCTGAATATGATATTTCAGTTTCGTTTCTTTCTTTATTCCCTGGTTCTGCTTTGGTGGGAACTGCCTCTACATTAGAATGCTCCGTCGTACTTGTTTCACCTGATAACGGAAAATCTTCATCAAAAAGTAAAATTAATAAACGGGATTCTTGCTTCGCTTGCTTAATGTAGATGTTACACCCAAAGATAAAAGATCATTGCTCGCACAATACCGCTCTCTATACAATCCCATAAGACTTGTCACACCTAAGATGATGTGTTTGGAGAAGTGGCGGGCTAAGCCCGTCAGGGCCTGTCCGCACAGCGATTTTTCACCGCGCGTTTTCTTTTCGCAACATTCTGTGACACGTGGGATCTTGTAGGGCTATCCGCACTGGCGGTAAAAAAAACGCGCGAAAAAAAATTCTGTGGTTTGATGCAAATTGAACGCGATGCGGTGCGGATTTATTTCCGCGCGAATATTTTGTGCAGTATGAAATAGTATGACCATGGCCGCACTGCGGAATAAAATTCGCGCGTTTCACATCAGTTGTGCTACGGCGCTGCTACTGACAGGATGTCGCGCGCTTCTTCTCCCACCCGATCGACGAGCGCACAGGAATTACCAGAAAATGACGAAATTGATGTGGAGCAATTAATCTCGCTGATGCACAGGAGGCCTTAGAGGCCTGGGGCGACAAAGACGAATTAGCCCCCCCCCCCCCCCCTAGTTTTTGAAGTCGATGTAATTTTACAAGCTTTTTATTCACGCGTTCACGCGGGTCTCTGGTCCTGGGGGCGCCCCAAACGTCTCCATGTTCCCTTGATCAAATCTTAAATAAGACTTTAAGACATCAGGACAGCATAAAAAAAATTCATGTTTTTATTTCATTTTCTAAAAGATGCATTTGTTAAATGTTTTCACCAAATGTTGTAAGAAAATACATAAAATTGACGGAGATACAGCATCTTATGTGAAACCGTTTTAAACAGTTTGTAAGTTGAATTATCTTTGAGCAAAACCTTGAACGTGTTTTTCTCAAAACCACGTTTTTCAACCTGGTTGACAACATATTAGAAAAACTGTACATCCGATTTGCGTGCACCATGCTGAGTACCCTGCCTATTACGATTGTCCGAAGATTCTTCCAATGTAGTAACAATTAAAAAAAAAAACATCGTTCAATGCATTTTGCCCTAGCCTATATACTTGTAAAACAAGGGTGTCGTTACAGAATCAGCTCGATGGAACGACCCGGATCCATATAATAACGCATGCAGAATTGTATTTGGGTACAGAAGGTACAGCAGGGCATCGACTTAATGTAACTTAGCGCCAATTAAATTATTTTAGGTTTTTAATACTTTTTGCGCGTTATGCTTTAAAATATTGAGGTGAATTAATTATTTGCGCCCGTATATATGTAATGTGAATATAAATAAATAGTTTTGTCCATAAACAAACCCAAATCTTACAAAAAAGGCTGAAAAATAGAATATTGGATTGCGTCACCGATACAAAATTGAATTTTTCAGCCTTTCTTGAAAGATTTGGGTTTGTTTATGGGCAAAACTATTTATTTATATTCATATTAAATATGTACATGCGCAAACAATTAATTTACCTTAATATTTTAAAGCGTAACGTGCAAAAAGTATTAAAAACCTAAAAATATTTAATTGGCGCCATCTGTGAATGCGTAGATTATAACGTTTAACCTTAACATGGAAAATGACGTTTATGAATAAAAACAGTTTTCATGGTAAATAGCCTTACTTAATAAAAATGACAGTTTTTGTGTGGTAAATGACTTTACCATATAAAAAAAGACAGGTTCCCATAATTAATTACGTAAAAGTATAAAAATGGCAGTTTAGTAATAAATGAAATAAATTAGCAGACCATTTTAAAAAAGTAGTTTTTCACAATAAATGACCTAACAGTATAAAAAGGGTAGTATGTGGCTTTACCGTAAAGAAGGCAATTTTCCATGGTGTATGACCTTACCATTTAAAAAGGAATATCTCCCACGACAAAAGACCAAGCAGTATAAACAGTTTTTCATGTCTTCCCGTAAAAAAAGGACAGTTTCCCATAATAAATTACTTATCTGTAATTAAAGAGCAGTTTCCAACGGTAAACGACTTTACAAAAAAGGACAGGGTTCCATTAAAAAGGGCAGTCTCCCAAGGTAAATGACCTTACCGTAAAAAAAAAACGGCTTCCTGCGGTAAATGACCTAACCGTACAAAAACAGTTTTGATGGTAAATAACCTTATCATATTAAAAATACGGTTTCATGGTAACATACCTTACCGCACAATAGTTTTTATGGTAAATTATACCGTATACAAAAACCTTACCGTAAAAAAAATATTGATTCATGGTAACATACCTTACCGTATAAAACAGTTTTTATGGTAAATAATATTTCCGTATACAAAAGACGGCTTCATGGTATCATACCTTGCCGTATAAAACAGTTTTATGGTAAATAATCTCACCGTATAAAAACAGTTTATATGGTAAATAACATTACCGTATAAAAATACAGATTCATGGTAACAAATCTTACCGTATAACAGTTTTAATGGTAAATAAACTTACCGTATAATAACAGTTTTTCTGGTAAACTCCGCGATGGAAAAAATCCCAAGAAAATGCTACCCATACAACGCAGTGAGGAAAACATAAACACATCTAACAATGTTAAATACTTGGGGCCCGCCATTTCTGAAGACCTCTCGGATGATGGCGATTTGTACGACAGAAAAGTATCGGTATTCACTATCACCAAGTCATAAACTGTACGAAAATCCAGTCACTATGGCCAGGGCCGTATTATCCGTAAGGCAGTGTAGGCAACTGCCTAGGGGTCCCGCATCGGCTAGGGGCCCCTAGGGTAAAGGGGGGCCGAGTCATGCATTACCCAGGGGCCCCGACACGTTTAATCCGGCCCTGGCAAGGCCGGATTATTCATAAGGCAGGGTAGACCACTACCTAGGGACCACACACCAGCTAGGGGCTCCTATGGTAAAGGGGCCCCGAGAAGTGCATTGCCTAGGGGCTCCGACATGTTTAATCCGGCCCTGACTATGACACCACGTAGGGGTTTTTTTTTATAAAAGTTCCCCTTTTATTTTTTTTATTTTTAAATTTCAGTCTGCTCGGTGCCATAGGGATTCCTGTTTTGGCACTTGGGGTCGGATCTCGGCCACTTCTGCTAAGTCACCAAACGTAGCAAACTACTTGGGTTGACCTTTGGCAGGGGTGTTGGTTATCCAAAAAATGGGTTTCCGGGACGATGAAAATTTTCCATAAAAAGTCGGAAATATAATCGCTGCTCCGCCATTTTTTCTTTTTTTAGATATCGAAATTCCCCTACATGGTGCCATTGACACTGGATTTTCGTACAGTTTAAGAATTGGTGCATTCAAATCGAATATATAATAGTATAGCTTGCTTAATACATATGTGTTCAGGTTTAAAAACGTGTTAAAATAGTTTCGAGAAAAACGCATTTAAAGTTTTGCTGAAGGATAATTCACCATACAAACTATTTCACGTAAAATGCTGTATCTCCGTCAATTTTGGTGAGAGCATTCTTAAAGTATCTTTCAAAAAATGAAATAAATAAAAAATTACAATTTTTTTTTACAGCATCCAGGTGCCTTAAAGCCTTGTTTAGGATTTGATCAGGGGGACATTGTGGCGTTTGGGCCCCCCCCCACTTAGTCCGCCACTGGTTTGAAGCTCAAAATTATAAGCCAGAGGTGGGGAACCTGCGGCCCGCGAGGCCTTTTGGTGCGGCCCGTGGGCACTTTTGGTGCGGCCTGCTGAAATAACCACAAAAAATTTCACAGAACGGGATGGTTTTTTCACGGTGTTTTTTCAGATGCATTTTTAAGACGTTACCTATCACAAAATCGTTACTAGCAAGCAAGTAGTTAAGATACAAATAAAAACGTGATTAAGCCCCCATTTTATTTTTATTTTAATTTGTTATTGCGAAGCGATAGTGAAATTCCATCGGATCTTTTAATTTTCTTATACGGGACAGTCCCGATATTTCAGGATTGATGGAAACTCTATTCGCAACTCTCTATTCGGAATTCTCAAGCAGTCCGTCATAAACATTATTTTCTAGTCGTCGCTGCGGAAGTTAAGTGGATAGTAAATCAATAAAATCCTATTAATGACAACTACGAAGAAAAGAAAAGTTGAAGCTGAATGAAACGTGAAATCATTTGAAACTAAATTAAGGCTGTGAAAAGTAACTCGAAATGAATAAAACGACGTATTTTCCAACACTGCAAGGAGAAAAATCTTCTACATCGTTTGAATATGCTGGTGAGTGCGCTAAATTAAGTGAGGCATTTAATGAATGATTTAAGGACGTGAAAAGAGAGTAAACGGATGTGAACATATTTAATACGAACGATTTGAACATATTTAATATTCAACGTCGAACCATCGAATGTGCCTGATAATCTGCAGCACAAAATTATTCAATTACAAAGCGATAGATATAACAATCTTCCCAAATAAAATCAGGAATCACTGGTTATATTAAGTCAAGCATGTCCCTTAACATTTTGTATATAATTCAAACAATAATGCCATGATAATTGCCACACTTCTGGCATAAAAAAAAATCATTACATGTAATTTATTGTTATTAGGAAAATAAACATAAAAGTATATTGCGGACAATAAATATGCTACAGAATGTAGAAAAAAAATCACGTAATCACATTACAATTTAATTTAATCTGGTTGACTAGTGGACTCCTATACAGATTCATTCTAAAGGTAAAACGAATCTTGTGTTCACAATGCAATTCCTTGGTGTGGATTCATCTGCTAACCCTAACGCATTTCGAAGGTAAAACCATTTTGGTGTTCTAGGTGCAGTAATAATTAAAGCAAAACGCAATGAGAAAATTCCATTTCGTCTGCTTACGCATTTCATAGAAAACCGTTCTCGTTTTTGAAGTGCATTTATAAAATTCTAGTTGCTTTTGTTCTGCCAGTATTAGGGAAAAGCCATTTTCATGTATTCAGTAAAATGGCTACACTCTGTGTATGCACGTCTCCGCGCACAGATTCACACCATAACTGAAACCAGTTCTGCGTTTAGAATGCAACGAAAAAATTCCAGGTGGGTTTCATTTTTTGACGCATTCCTCGTGTTAGAAGTGCATTTATAAAATTCTAGTTGCATACTTTGTACTGCCAAAATTGGTGGAAAGTCGTTTTTATGTTCTGAGTGGGGTTTTAATTCCCCACGTAAAAACTCACTTTATAATTAAAACCAGTTCTGTGTTAAGAATGCAACGAAAAAATTCCAGGTGGGGTTTTATTTCGCTAATGCGTTTCGTAAAAGAAAACATTCTCGTGTGCGATGTGCAGTTATAAATTTGTAGTTGCATAATATGTATACGTGCTGCAAGTATTGTTGGAAAGCAATTTCACGTTCTGGGTATAGTTTTAATTCCTCGCGAACAGATTCATCGTGTAATTAAAACCAGTTCTGTGTTAAGAATGCAATGAAAACGCATCAGGTGTGATTTAATGTACTAACGCATTTCTTATATTAGAACTGCATTTATAAAATTCTAGTTTCGTTGTTTATGCTGCCCCAGAATTAGAAAAAATCCATTTTTTAATGTTCCGAGTGTAGTTTTAATTTTTCGCATGCAAATTTAATCCCCCCCCCCCACCCCCCGAGACGGAAATCAGAGTGCGGCCAGCGGGTCAAAGTATGAACATCCAAATGGCTCGCGACGCTAAAAAGGTTCCCTACCCCTGTTATAAGCCGTAACCTCTGATGAGGCGATATGCGAAAAGTTATGCGACCCCCTCTCCGCCGTAAACAGGGAAGGGTCATTTTAATTACGGAGCTGCGTAAACATGCGGATGACAGCTGTCAAGTTGACAGATCCAGTGCTTATAAAAAATGACATTTTGCAGCAGCTCTCTAATTCAACTGACCATAGGAAGAAATATTTGTTAGCATAATGTGACGGTACAACGCATAAGAACTCGCGGATCAACAGATAAGTGCTCGCGCTTTCAACGCTGTGTGTGACTAATTCTTTACTGTTATATAGACGCAAAATACAAATGACAATTAAGGTACGGTCAAACAATAGACTATATACATGGCGTGTACAATAGACTATATACATAGCAATTTAGATCAAGGGTATAAATGCATAGCGATATACCTAGATTTAGCTAAAGCTTTCGATTCAATCTGCCACCAAACGCTTTTTAAAAAATTAGAAAACATAGGCATCAAAGGCAAGGAACTCCAACTATTAAAAAGTTATATGAGTAACAGAACACAGCAAGTAAAAATTAACAACCATATTAGCAAGCCACTGCCAATTACATATGGAGTTCCACAAGGAAGCATACTAGGGCCCGTTCTTTTCACTATTTACATTAATGAACTTTGCAGCATGAAAATAGACGGTGAAATAGTTAGTTATGCAGACGACACAGTTTTACTCTTTAAATCTAAGGATTGGAAAAATGCATACAACATAGCGAATTTAGGAATCACGCGAGTGAAATCATGGCTAGACTCAAACATACTTACACTGAACATATCGAAAACAAAATTCACAACGTACAGTATAAATAGCACAGGACAGCCAAAAAATAACACAAACACCATAAAAATACACGAATGTTTAAACACCAACATTTGCGTTTGCCCTCCTCTAGAAAAAAAAGAACAAATAAAGTATCTAGGAATCATAATTGACCATAACCTTAGATGGACACATCACATCCAACAAGTCACAAATAAACTCCTCAAAACGATACACATTTTCCTAAACATAAGAAACATATACAAAATACAACAAATGAAAACAATATATTTTGCTCTATGTCAGTCTATAATAGAATATGGAATAATTGCTTGGGGAGGAGCAACAAACTCAGCTATCGAACACCTGGAAATTGCGCAGAAAGCGATCTTAAAGGTAATACTTAAAAAACATAGACTTACTGATACAGACCAAATATTCAACCGTTGTGACGTACTAGACATACGACAATTATATGTTAAATCGCTACTAAATTACATTTTTGACCAAAAAAACAACCTTCAACAAACACAAAATATCACAAACAGACCAGTTAGACAAGCATACAAAGAAAACTTAAAAACTCCGACGGTAAATACAAGCTTTGGACAAAGACATTACCAATATCACGCTATAAAAGCATTCAACAGTCTAACACTTGAAAATAAAATTGAGGAAAACAAAAATAAATTCCGACACAAAATTACAAAATGGATTAAAGACCAAAATAGACAATACTATCAAAATATCATAGCATAAAATAACAAAACATATAAGTAACACACAAAACCAATATAAAACACAATCACCCACAAACACACAACACGTATTAAAAATATCGTTTTTAACCTTATATAATATTATTTATTCTTAATTTTACGTTAATTCTAAATCTCTAATTTTTAAGTTTAATTTGTCTTAATCGTATGTTTTTTATTTACTTTTTTCCTTTCTTTCACCAATATTATGTATATATATATTTATATGTATTGTGTATAATTTTGTATATGAAATGGAGGCCTCAGCACGGGTAAACCACCCAGTGAGGCCAACATCATTGAATTATGTAAAAAATGTAAATAATATTGCATCAAATAAATAAATAAATAAACACAGATCCATTCACATTAATGATCAGCGATAATATTGTTCGATTATTGCACAGATAAAAAAATACCTAAATTGTCTTTGGAAATGGATTCCAAACTTTCTTTTTTGATGAATGGGTAATCTGTGTCCATTCTCATATCAGCACTCTCTTCCACTGCTTCGTATCTGCTTCCAACTTGAGGAAGTTGGAATTCTTAATTCTACGTAAGGACTTGGTAGTTGTCTTTCTGAAACCAATACAACATTTGATTACTTAACTGTGGCAGAACTGGGGTTTATCAAATTAAATAAAAAGGGTAAATATGCAGTTAGTCCACTTCACGGATTTTTTTTTCCTGAGCTCCACACGGGAGGCCCTGAGGAAAATAATTTCCCTCAAGGCCTATGTCATCTTTGGGGATGCTGTGTGGAGGGTTTTTTTAAGGAAAGGAAGGAGGGGAATTCTGGGAAGGAAAAGGGTTTAAGGGATGGGTAGGAATCTGGGGTTCAGTATGTCCTGATCATCCGCCTCCAAGACCTAGACAAACCTCACCCCATGAACCCGGGCACCCCTGCTAAATCACCAAACGTAGCAAACCACTTGGGGTGACCTATGGCAGAGGTGTTGGTTATCCAATAAAGGTTCCCGGGGCGGCGGTACCCATTCCCGCCTCCCAAATTGTAATTGTAAGATAATACTGAACGTTCGTGTTGTCGAAGTTTGATGCACGGATAATACGGAATTTTTCTTTTTTAACTAAACGAATGTGAAATTTGTCGGAAGTACCAATATTATAAAATAAATTCTCTAAAATAAACTCGCATTTCATCATTATTTTAAAAAACATTCCTGGCCCTCTAGCATGGTCGATCGATATAGGTTTTATCGAAAATGTCGGTAACTTTAAATCGCTCCCGAGCACGACTGCAGGACGCTAACGAAGAAATAACAGTTTACGTCAAATAAATTAGGAACCCTTAGTCGATGTGAACTGTTGTTTGTTCGTTAGCGGCCTACAGTCGTGCTCGAGAGCGATGTCTAGTTACCGACATTTTCGATAAAACCTATATCGACCGACCATGCTAGCACCCCTGGGTTTGTGTAATTATTCTAATACATTTCTTTCCATTTTCTACTGTTATAAATACAGGCACATACTTGTCAAAAGTGCATTCACTTTGTTTTACGCAAAAATATTTTTTCTATGATTGGCAGCATTGCTTAATTGTCTATGAAATGTTAAAATAAAAACGATGAATAAAACAATGGCGTTACCGCGTGTGCGAATTTATTTTAACAAAATTAAAATGTTCAATGCATATTTTTTTTGCATATAATAAAGCATTGCGTAATAATAAAGCTAAATCTAACTGTTTGAATAAAAAAATATTCCGTATTAACGAGTAAGCTGTTTAACGCATAAACAATATAGAAAGATTTTTTGATTTAAAACTAAAAAGTAAGTAAATGATAGAGGCGAAAATAGAAGGAAAATAATGCTGCTAGCTGCGGCGTATACGGATATGGATATTTGGACAAGGATAAGCTAAATATGGCACTGTGCATGCCCTTCTTAACCTAATCTAACCTTACCTTACCAAACAGAATTCACCTATTTGGCCAAACAAACAAACTTTAAGATTAGGTGACCATGTATAGACATGCCATGCATGATGCGACTGTGAGCGCGTAGATACACCAGTGCACAACTCGATTGTATTTTGGACATACCTATTAATCTAACTTAGGTACTAATTTTGCGACTTTAAAATCGCCATGACATCGTCAATTCACACTTTATTTTAAAAACACTTTCTATCTAAATTAAATGAAATATCTTGATGTAAATATCAGTGCCGTAAATAGGGCGGTGCCACCGGTGCCCGGGCACAGGGCGTAGACTCTGGGGGGCGCAAGAATGGCGTATAATAGGCGAAGGGTCCACTTAAATAGTGCGCAGTTATAGAAGCTCGCACAGGGCGCAGAAAAGGCTATTTACAGCACTCGTAAACATAGATCAATATTTTAAATGGAAAACACACGTTTTTGAACTCATCAAAAGGATTAGGAAATGTATTTATATATTCCTAAGAACATTTCTAAGGTTTTCTAGTCTAAACTATAAAACCTAAAAAGAATGTACCATGCATTTGTAAAATCTACATACGGTAGTATTTGCTGGGGAGGAACATACGATGTTATTTTAAATCCACCAAAATAGTTCTCAAAGTTGATAATTAAGGTTATCTTGAAAAATTCATCTACATTTTTTACTGAAAAAACTTATCAATAAGTATTAAATGTACCTACAATAGACAAAACATATTAAACAAAGGTTCAAAGAAATACAACTTTATAACTAACAATTCAATATATCAGCAAAATATCAGAATAATATTAAAATGCCAACATTTAATACCAAGCACATTTAAAATACCTTTCTCTATCTAGATATATAACATATTTTAGCAACCTCCTTTAAATCTAAAAAAAAATCGACTAGAATTATGAATTCCAGCTTAAATTGAAAAATTAACTGAAATTACTTATCATTTGCAATTTTTTTTTATTTAGCTAACTAACCATCACGCCGTTTCCCCACAGGGGTAGGCAGAGAGGACGGACCGCCAAACAACTCGATCTTGGCACACACTTCTTGCCTCGTTCACAATCATACGTTGTCTGTCGTCTCATCCATGCTCTTCTATTATTCCGACTTTACACATGACCCGACTCAAGTATCTGATTCATTTGGACGTGCCATGTCTTCCTCGAGCGTCCTCGACTACTTACTATTATTATTATTTACTGACTTACATGATTTCATGTAATTGAGCATGAATTCCCTCACCACATACAAGAACCTTGTCTCTTTATGGTGAGGAAAGCCTTTTTTTATATTCCTTATGTAACATTAAAAAAATGTGTACTTGTTGTAAAAACATACAAATATTAAATAAAAAATATGGTAATTATCGGTTCGGACTGGCCACGCTTATTACGAATAATTTTTAGAAAAAAACTTTAGATTCGCTTTAATTACTATAAAAGGAAACTTTTTGGCTTTGGGGCGGCGGAAAATAATGCATTTTAATTTTCAATTGCATAAAACCAAAATTCACTTCGCGAACCGACGCAGCGAAAATCCGCGGCCGTAGCTGTCACTGTTATGGACTGTAGCCGACTTCATGGGATACCTGCATGAAATACCGCGAATCACAAACCATGTTACACAAACCTAGCGTAGCCGCTGAACTAATTGAAAACTGGGATGTTTTTCTTGCCTTGACGCGAGTAGGCGTTATAAAGGGGCACATTCTTTTGTATCACAAACCATGTTACACAAACAAGCCCGCTAGACAAATTTCATAATTACGCGCCTTATCCCATGAAGTCGGCTAGAGTCGTATGAGCTCTTGCTAATTTATCAAGGATACCAACATAACAGTGACATTTACGGCCGCGGAATTTCGCTGGGTCGGTTCGCGAAGAAAATTTTGGTTTTATGCAATTGAAAATTAAAATGCATTTTTTTCCGCCGCCCCAAAGCCAAAAAGTTTCCTTTAATAGTAATTAAGGCGAATCTAAAGTTTTTTTCTAAAAATTATTCGTAATAAGCGTGGCCAGTCCGAACCGATATTTACCAAAAATATATATTTTATTATTAACTATAGATTATGGTTTTACCAACACTAGTATCTAATAAATAATAAAAACGTAGATACTAATTTAGATTTAACGAAATAGCTATAGCTATTTTATAGTTAAATTTATAAATTTTTAAATAGTTCAATTTTATAAAATTGAACTAATAACTTAAAATATACAATAATTTTATAAAATTGAACTATTTTCCATCCCCGATAACTGAAATAATTGCGTGGAATCAGAGGTTTTTTTGGTAAACTTTCAAAATCGCTAAACACGATTTAATACAAATATTTTTCAGAAAAAATCTTCTGATTCATCTTAATTACTATAAAAGACAAGGTTACGTTACTGCCCATCGTTACGTTATAGAATCAGGAATATCAACATAACAAAACGACCGAAATTATTATAAATGGCTGTCATCCTACACGACAAAAGCAAATGTTCATTTCACTTTAATGAAAATTGAATTTTTGAATGCAGTCTTTTCCATGGCCTTGAATTCGGATAGTTATCGTTTGTAGTAATAAAGGTGAACCAAAGTTTTTTTTTCAAAAAAATATTCGTATTAAGCGTGTTCAGCAATTTCGAAATTGGTTTTAAACACGTATTAAGATCGGTAGTTGCAGGTAAAAGTTTAACTAAATATATAATTGCATATAAAGAGGTTAATAAGCGAAAAAAATACAAAAGCGTGCATTATTACCAAACTTGCAAAACTAAATATCAATCTTTATACCAAGTGGCACCTGTTTACTCGAGAACAACACGATTTACCGTGGGATAATTAAATACAAAGTAAAATTATACTGTGATGTTAACAAATCGAATTTTATAACGATGTTGAAGTGTTTCTTGATAGAACTCTGAGGTTTACGAATTAACGTAAATAATATAACCGTCAAAAAAGTGACAGCTAGAGGTCAGCGGCCGCCTGAGATTTATCCATAGAGAGTACAGAATTAAGAAATAAATTCGTGTTTATTTTATGAAATCTCAGTGTTGCCACTTTTTCATCACCTCGCAAACAGGCCAAGGAAAATTGTTGGCTGAGTCTGAGTAGGTACCGGGTACGGGCGTGAGTTTGTATTCAGTGTTTATTGTAATAGGATTTTAACCTAGTATCTAGGAATAACTAATGCATATCGATCGTTCGTTTAAGCACTTGGGTTCGGTAGTTTTGACACTTTGGGTCGGTCATAACTTCGGCCCTATGGCACTGAACCGACTAAAATTTTGGATTCTTACTAAGAACCATGGTCTGTATATGAATAAAAAATCTTCTAAAGCAGTGTTTCCTAACCTTTTTCAGCCACGTACCCCAGGTAATCAAGTTCAATTTTCAAGGACCCCCTTAATAAAAAACCAGCAATAAATTACGAACCAATTATTTTAGTTATACAAATTCAAAAAATACTACAACAGCAACACCAACCTTCACATTATTAATTAATGGTTGATGTTACTACTAAGTTGTAATCTCAAATCAGATTCCCTTTGTAATCTGTTCCTGTATTTGTTTTTACTATATACAAGAGCAGAGAATATCTTTTCACAAAGGTATATTACGATTGAGAAAAACAGTAATTGTGTCAGTGCTTCTTCTGATATTTCCTTATAATCTTTCTTTACAATCGACCAAAAACTTGATAAGAGAGAATTCTTTGAAATTTTGTTGTAAAGCTGAATCAAGAGATATTTCTATTAATTGGTTTTCCTGTGTAGTTGTCAAGCCAGTAATATAAGTAACATCTGTGTTGAAAGGGTCTAATACTCAATTTTTATTTTTGTCGGGTACTGGAAAATAATTCCGAAACAAAGATATTACGAGACTCTTGGTGGCATTTATTTATTATTGTTAAATGGTCCAGATATGGGACTGCGGACCCCCATACATTACGGGTTAAGAAACACCGTTCAAAAGGAATAATTTTTTTTTAATTTATCGTTTTACGGGCGCTTTCTTACAACACTTGTGGTCGGTCAATCTACGATACCGAGCCGACTGAAATTTTGAAAAAATCATCGTTTAAACACTTGGGGTCGGTCATTTTAGCATTTTGGGTCGGTCATAACTTCGACCCTATTATGGCACCGATCTTTTTTGGATTCTTTACACCATTCAATAAAAAATCTGCCAAAAGAAGAATTTAAAAAAAAAATCACCGGTTTAACACTTGGGGTCGATCGTTTTAGCACTTGGGTTTGGTCATTTTTACATTTGGAGTCGGCCATAATTTAGACCCTATGGCTCTTAACCGACCGAAATTTTTGATCCTTATTAGTAATCATGGTCTGTACACGAATCAATAAAAAAATCATCCAAAAAAATATTTTTTTTTATTTTATCGTTTAACGGGCGCTTTGTAACAACACTTGTGGTCGGTCAATAATTTCGACCCTTCGGCTTCGGCACCGAGCCGACTGAAATGTAGGATACTTTATAAGAATCATGGTCTTTACATAAATCAATAAAAAATCTGCCAAAAGAAGAATTTAAAAAAAAAATCGTCGTTTTAGCACATGGGGTCGGCCGTTTTAGCACTTGGGTTCGATCGTTTTTACACTTGAAGTCGGTCATTACAGACCATATCGCACTGAACCGACTGAAATTTTGGATTCTTACTAAGAATCATGGTCTGTACACGAATCATTAAAAAATCTGCCAAAAGAAGAATTTAAAAAAACTTCGTTTGTACAGATGAGGTCGGTCGTACAAGCACTTGGGTTCGGTCATTTTTACACTTGGGGTCGGTCATAACTCTGGCCCTAACTAGCACTGAACCGACTGAAAATTTGGATACTTACTTAGTCATGGTCTGCACACGAATTACTAAAATAATCTTCCAAAAGAATAACGACAATTTTTTGAAATCATCATTTTACGGGCGCTTTGTAACGACACTTGGGGTCTGTCATAACTTAGACCCTATAACACCGAGCCGACTGAATTTTTTTGAATTTTACTAAGAATCATGGTCTATACGAGAAGCAATAAAAAATTCAGCCAAAAGATTTTTTTTTAAATTCATCGTTTTAACAATTGGGGTCGAGTATATTTCAAAAAACAAAGGCTACCGTCTCACTGTGCCAGTGTCATTTCATTCCTTTTTACTAAATTAATCATTTTATATAGATAATAGTTTTAAAATAGTATTGTTAATTAGTGTCATATAGTTTTAACTTGTATATTTGTTTTCTCAGCAAGTATTTGTGTTATGTAATTGGTTATTTGGAGCAGTTAAGGTAAGATTTTTTTTTTTGATTTGTGTCCTTTAGATTTACCTATTCGAAAATGGATCAAGAAAAACCACCTGATCCCCCAGATGATGGTTTGCTATCGGAAAGAGGACATCCTGGAGAACATTACTGTTCCTCAAGGTTTCGGAAAAGTTTTAAAAGCGCGTCGTCTAAATTATAGGTTTAATACGGGAAACTCTGTAGAATGGAGACCCTCTCAATCCGTTGTCCTAACCTTTGACAGCAAAGATCTTCCACAAAATGTGGAAGATCTTTGCTGTCAAAGGAAGAAATGTTTAACGTCTCTCTACCAATAGAGCTCTATGTGTTCCCAACTGTGCAGTACTACAAGTGCTGCAAAAGAACCTCTGCAGATCAGAATCCCGTTGCTTCAAGTGCAGTTCGTCCCATAGTGGCGATTCCTGCGATAAAACAGAGGAAAATTATAAGTGTTTAAACTGCTCCGGAATTCACATGTCCATCAGCAAAACTTGTCCTGAACTGTCAAGGCAGCGCAATATTAAGCACACAATGGCCGAGAAGAGCATATCTTATGCGGAAGCATCAAGAATGTTTAACAAATCCATTCCATCTTATTCTGAAGTAACTTCAAAAAATTCTAAAAAATCCACCCCTTGTCAACCTTCTTCTTCTTCATTTAGAAAAACTGTTGAAAGGGTCGTGAAACCTAGAGTTCTAACAAAAAAAAATAATGCTAATCACGAATCCCTTCTGTGGTTCCCTAATGGACAACTTCCTTCCAGTTCAAATTTCAATTCTTACCTAAAGTCGTCTACTAATGAACAAAATTATAATATAGACCTTAACTCTACACTAATCACCTCATTTACATATTTTACAAACTTTAAATAAAAACAACATTCAAATACCATCCCACGTTACTAAAACAAATTACTAATATTATCAACTCAACTAGAAATGGCTCCTCTGATGAGGATTCTTCAGTGGAATTGTCGTAGTCTTAGAAATAAGAGTGGAGAATTTTTAAACACATTACACTCAAACTCAATTGCAGTGGCTGCCATCTCGGAGACGTGGCTGGAACCAGATTCTGATTTCAGAGTCAGGGGATACCACTGTCTTCGAGACGACCGTCAAGATGGAAATGGCGGCTCCGCTCTTTTCATTAAAAAATCATTACCCTTCTCCCCAGTAGATGTAAAACCAATTGGTTGTCCTTTTGAAGTGACGGCCGCAAAGGTTTTTGACACTACAATAATTTCATTGTATATATCACCATCTAATAAACCTTCAAAATCAATCCTGAAAGCAATGTTTTCCAAGGTCACTACCCCTTCTCTTGTTCTGGGAGATTTCAATGCCCATCACGGATTATGGGGAGCTCACAATTGTGGCAGAATGGGCAGAGATATTGTTGATCTACTAGACGAACTAGACTTTTGTATCATCAATGATGGTTCTCCTACCCGTCTAAAGGTGCCTGGTCAGTGACCCAGCATGGTTGATCTTACTATTTGCAATTCCAGCATAGCCGCATCCCTGTTATGGAAGGTTTTTGATGACCCTCATGGGAGTGATCATTAACCCCATACTCATTGAATCCTCAAATATTTTCCATTCCAACAAAAATGTCAAGTGCAGTAGTCGAAAACCAAGGTTCTTAACTGCCAGGGCCAACTGGAATGACTATTCAAATCATACAAAGTTCTCTATGCAAAATCTGCCCTTTCCAACTACAGAAAATGTTGCGGAATGTTACGATTTATTGGTGTCTGCAGTCATTACGGCCGCAGAAAAATTTATCCCCATTAAAACGGCACGTAACAAAGAAAAACCTCCCCCAGCTCCTTGGTGGGATATTGAATGCTCAGACGCAGTAGATATGAGGAAAAAATATGCGAAAATTTATTCAACAAATATGAATTTGGAGAACTTCCTTCAGTATAAACAGATTGAAGCTAAGACCAAACGTCTTCTAAAAAACAAAAAACGTCAAGGCTGGAAAAAAATTTGTTCATCATTATCTCCCGAAGTTCCTCTTTCAGTTGTTTGGAATTCAATTCGAAGGTTTAAGGGTTCTCACGTCCCAACGGTGACTCGACCACTAACTTCAGAGTGGGTGAAGGAATTTGCCGATAAACTAGCTCCTCAAACTGCAAGTAATTTTAATGAAACAGAATTCACATACTCATTTAAAACATGGGGTTGGATGGACACCCACTTCAATTTAACAGAACTTAGGGAGGTCTTAAACGATCTCACAGACTCATCCGCTGGTGTAGATGGAATTCCTTATAGCTTTATTAAAAACTGCGACGTTAACACACTAAACTATTTTCTGTCAATTATAAATCTGATCTTTGACTCCGGCAAAATTCCATCATCCTGGAAAACTCAAATAATTGTTCCCATTCTGAAACCCCAGAAAGACCCTAACTCTGGACTTTCTTACAGACCTATAGCTCTGTCATCTTCCTTAGTTAAAATAGCTGAACATATGATTAAAAGACGTCTAGACTAATATGTAGAAAATAAGAAAATTCTTCCCAGCTCTCAGTTTGGCTTTCGAAAAAGAAAAAGTACGATCGAAAGTGTATCCATCCTGACTTCTGATATCCAGTTGGCCTTGGCCGATAATGAATTCCTTGTCGGTGTTTGCCTTGATGTGTGTGGAGCTTTTGACAAAGTTTTATTAGATGTTTTATTTAATAAATTATTAAAAATTGGCATCCCTCGTAATCTTTCCAGTTTTATAATTAACCTCCTTCTTACCAGTGCTGGATTCTCCTCCACTGGAATTAATAGTAAACAAGGGTTTGCCTCAGGGCTCCGTCCTTAGTCCTATCCTTTTTAATATATATACCTTTGATCTGCATCTGATCATCCATCTTGTAAAATACTTCAGTATGCATATGATCTCTTTATATATATTTCAGGACGAATTATTTCTATTCTGGAGGAATTGATTAACATTTGCATGAAAAACCTTGACACCTGGTTAACAAATCACGGCTTAGAAATTTCTCCTTCCAAAAGCAATGTTATCGTCTTTTCCAGAAAACGTGTTACTCCGCGTGTAACAGTCCAAATAAATAATTCAATTCTCCCTATGCAGGTACAGATAAGATTTCTTGGGGTAATTTTAGACTCTAAGTTAACATGGAACGAGTATGTTAATTTAATCATTAACAAATATCAAGCTGGCCTCAACGCTTTACATGCCGTTTCACGGGTCTGGTGGGGAAGTCACCCATTCACCCGAAAACATTTTTATAACGCATATGTTAGGAGTCATTTGGATTACGCGTCATTCCTCATCGAACCCACTTCTAAAAAGAACCTCGCGAGGTTGGACCGTATCCAATTTCAAAGTTTAAGATTGATTATCGGAGCAATGCGTTCTTCCCCAATTAACGCTTTACAAGTGGAGGCTGTGGAGGCTCCTCTTCATTTCAGAAGACAGTTCTTGGCTGACAAGTTTTTATTTAAATGCTTAAGACTCTCTAATCACCCACTGAAAGACAAAATTACTGCACTCACAGCTCAAGAGAAATCACTGCCATATTGGAGGAACAAATCAATCCCTCTTCTTGTTAAAAGCCTCCATACGTACAGTGCGTATAAACCCCTCTTAAATCCATCAGACAGACTTCCTTTATATGCCAACTCCTTTTGTATTCATTTGTGTAAACCAAATATTCTTTTTTCTCTCGACATAATTAACAATCACGAAGCTCCAAGAAAACTTATCCAAATTTTAAATTCTAAATATTCCAACTGGAAAATTATTTACACAGATGGTTCCAAGTCTCCCTTATCAAACCACGTGGGAGCGGCATTCTACTGCCCATCAGATCAAGTCGATAGAAAAATTAAACTTCCAAAAGAGGCTTCCGTTTTCACTGCTGAATGTATAGCCATTTTTGAATCCCTCAAATACATTGACGATGATCACATTGGAAACTTCTTAATTCTCTCCGATTCCCTGAGTGCACTTCAAAAATTAAACTCTTCCCCCTCCCATTACCCAGAAGACGATTTCTGTGTTGGAATTCGTACTTTAATTCATAAATTAACCGACTCTGACAAAGAAATCGTCGTGGCTTGGATACCTAGTCACTGCGGTATTCCTGGAAATGAAAAGGCCGATTCATTGGCGAAAGATGCCATTATTTCGGGGGATATTTTATATAAATTTTTAAACACCGATGACATTTTCATAAAATTGAAGGAAAAAATGATTTCCACATGGCAGAATCATTTGGAAGAATCTAGTCAATCAAAAGGATATAACTTTTTCACAATTCAGCCAACGATTCCTTCAAAACCGTGGTTTTCCAGACTTTCTTTTAACAAATTCTCGACATCCTCCATTTGCCGCATGCGGATAGGACATTGCTGCCACAATGTTCACCTGACAAAAATTCATGTTAAGAATTCTGCGATGTGTGAATGTCGTCTTGGTGAAGAGTATCTCAATCATATTTTTTTCAGTTGCCCTTTAAATAATTCATACAAACATTTCATCCCTCACCTAATCAGTTCGGGCATATTGCCTCCCTACAACATTGCATGCCTGTTATCTTCTGTGAACAAACGTGTGTATAAAAGCTTGGCTAATTTCCTGAATATTAACAGCATCAATTTGTAACTGTAAGTTAATTTTCATGTATTTATTTTATTTTTTACGCGCAATAAATTGTGTCAGCATATCTTTTAATTTCCTTGTTATGTTTAATTAAAATCATCTCTTATTGTAATAATTTTGTGTATTATTATTTGTATAGTATTATTATATAATGTAGATAGGTTCTTGTTATTAAAACTAAATAAGTTAATATTAATCAAAAATTACACTCACAAAATTACACTCACAAAAGCATTCACTTGACACTGGCCAGAACACTCCTTTGGGGTGAAAAGCCATTACAAAAAAAAAAAAACAATTGGGGTCGGTCGTTTTAACACTTGGAGTCAGTCATAACTTCGGCCCTAGAGTAGCGATCCGGCTGAAATTTAGGATTCTTACCAAGAATAAACAGTACAAATAGTGTCTGTTTATGATTCATTAAAACATCTGTAAATTATTCATTAAAAAATCTGCCAAAAAGAATGTTTAAAAAAAATTATCGAATGTACACACGGGGTAGGTCGTTTTAGCTCTTGAGTTCGGCCGTTTCTACACATGGGGTAGGTCATAACTCTTGCCCTTTGGCACTGAACCAACTGAAATTTTGGATATTTATTAAGAATCGTGGTCTACACATGAATCAATAAAAAAACTCCCAGAAGAATATTTTTTTAAAAATTTACATACTAAATTTCTTTGGCCCAATGTCACCGAGTCGACTAAAATTTTGGATTCTTACAAAGAATCATGGTCTCTACGCAAATCCATAGAAAAATGTGCCAAACGAAGAATTTAAGAAAAAAATCATTGTTTGTGCACATGGGCTCGGTCGTTTTAGCACTTGGGATTGGTAGTTTTAACACTTGGGGTCGGTCATAAGTTTGGCCATATGGCACTGAATCGACTGAAACTTTGGATTCTTACTAAGAATCATGGTTTGTACACGAATTCATAAAAAAAGGCATCCAAGAGAGGAATTTTAAAAAAATCATCTTTTTAACACTTGGGGTCGATCGCTTTAGGACTTGGGTTCAGTCGTTTTAGCACTTGGGGTTGGTAGTTTTAACACTTGGGGTCGGTCATAACTTTGGCCCTATGGCACCGAATCGACTGAAATTGTGGATTCGTACTAAGAATCATGGTATGTAAAAAAGCTTAATCCTTAAGAAATTCAAAGTTTTGCTGGCGCTGTGTAACAACACTTGTGGTTTGTCATAACTAAGACCCTATGGAACCGAGCCGGCAGTAATTTTGGATTCTTACTAATAATCATGGTCTATAATACGAATCAATAAAAAAATCTGCCCAGAGAGACAAATTATCAAAAAAGTATCGTTTTAATACTTGGTGTCGGTCGTTTTAACATTTGGGGTCAGTCATTACTTTGGCCCTAAGGCACCGGTCTGACGAAATTTTGGATTCTTATTTAGAATCATGGTTTGTACACGAATTCATAAAAAAAGTCTTCCAAGAGAAGAATTTAAAAAAATCATCTTTTTAACACTTGGGGTCGATCTCTTTAGGACTTGGGTTCGGTCGTTTTAACTCTTGGGGTCGGTCATTACTTAGCCCTATGGCACCAAGTCGGCTGAAATTTTGGATTCTTACTTAGATTAATGGTATGCACACCAATCAATAAAAAATCTGCCAAAATAATATTTTTTTTATATATCGATTTACACTCACTTTGTACGGGCACTTGGGGTCGGTCATTTATTTGTTCCTACGGCACCAAGCCGACTAAAATTTTGGATTCTTACGTAGAATCATGGTCTCTACGCAAATCCATCAAAAAATGTGCCAAACGAAGAATTTAAGAAATAAATCATTGTTTGTACACATGGGCTTGATCGTTTTAGCACTTGGGTTTGGTTGTTTTAACACTTCGGGGTCGATCATAACTTAAATATGTAGGGGCGTGTAAATAGCCCCAGACGCGAGGGAATACTACCCTATGTAATTAATGAAAGATGAACTCTTCCCTATGTGACAAAACAGATTATACAGCAATTCCAAATCCTCAGTGAAAACAAAACAAAAACTCACTCGAGAATGCAGCTCTCCACAGGATGTCCAGCACAAACGACACTAGTTTCCTTCAAATATTGATTTCGCCAAGACGGTAGTGCCCAATCTCAACAGGTGTTTATCACAGGAAGGTAGATCACACGATGAATATTAATTTGCAAATTAAAAGTACGTGCAAAAATCTCACAAGAATAATTTTATTATGGGTTAATTATTTGATTTGGACTGACATCTATTGGCTTTAACCAACACTCACGTCGTAAGTAATTGTCTGCCCCACAGAGGTCAGAAAATACCTGAATTCACTGAATTTCAATGTCACATAGGGAAATTCAATATAATACAACCACTATGGTCCCATAGCATAAATTATTAATTTATAGTAATCCCATAGTCCCATAGCATTTATTTATTTATTTATTTATATCTATATATTACAGTTTACACCTTATTGTTAACATTTTTACATATGTAATATATATTTTGAAAACATTTTTACATATTAATATTACATTTCATTATGTTGTGTGTTAGGTAGGTTTGAGAAGATGAAACTGTTGGTTGGTAATATTGTATGTTTCGTGAACACCTCACTAGAAGAACCTGTGCTGAGGTGTTTACGTGTTTATGATTAAGTGTGACAGGTACAGGTATTTATGTGTTGTAGTAGAAAATTAGTTTTTTTTCTTTTTTTTTTACATTTTAATGTTAATTGTACATAGATTACTTAGAAGAAAAAAAATATATATATATATATATATATATATATATATATATATATAAGGTATACATGTATATTATATGTACATATGAATAGTTGGTAAATTCTTGATAGACATGTTTATTTATTTTGCTCTTGTTATAGTTTGGTTATGTTTGGTTAGGGATTAAAGTATTTTGAATAAAGTGAATATCTTGACTTTTGATCCAGGCTGTGATATGTTTTTTGTGGATGTTTGTAGATGTATTTGCAATTAGTTGTTGTTTCAGAGTAATGGGCATATAATTAAAAAGTTTGGTTGCATAATACTGAAAATGTCTTTGTCCGTGTGTGGTGTGTGTTATTGGTATGTTCAGGGTTATATTTGTTAATGACCTGGTTTTTATTATTATTTTGGGTTGAATTGGAATATGGAGTTTGTTTTGGAGGAAGTATAGCAGAGCAGATTTGGCATAAAGTTGTTTTATTGACATGACTTCTAATGTTTTGTATATTTCGGTTGAATCTGTGTAGAAAGGCACTTGCAGAATTAGTTTAATTATCGCCTTTTGTATCTTTTGAATTGGGTCAATTGCTACATTTGTAGCACTTCCCCAAGCCAGTATTCCATATGTCGCAATGGATTGAAAAAGTGCAAAGTATATGGATCTGAGTATTGTTAGTGGGAAAATGTTTTTAATGGATTTTATTAGGTGCATGACTCCTTTTAGTTTATTTGTGATGAAAGTTATGTGTTCAGTCCAGCGTAAGTGTGTATCAATAATAACCCCTAGGTATTTTGTTTGTTTGACCCTTTCTATATGCTCGCATTGACAATTGGAAGAAGTTTGTTCACAGTCATGCAGAAGCAGGTCTATGTTTGATGGAGGTTGACCTCTTTGTGTAATACTATGTGTGATGTATTTTGTTTTGATAGTATTGACGGTAAGCGTATTACTGTTTAGCCATTTTTTGACAACTGATAAACTTTTTTCGGCATTTATGAATACATCTTTCCATGTGGCAGCTTGACAAAGAAGAACTGTATCGTCAGCGAAGGTCACGATTTTACCTTCAATTTCAATGTCACATAGTTCGTTTATGTAGATGAGGAATAATAAAGGGCCAAGTACACTCCCCTGTGGGACTCCGTACGTAATTAAGAGTGGTTCATTTATCTTGTTATCAATTTTAACTTGTTGAGTTCGGTCAGACATGAAGCTTTTAATTAAGTCGAATTCTACTCCGTTAATACCTATGCTTTTTAACTTCTTGAAAAGTTTTTCGTGTGAGATTGTGTCCAAGGCTTTACATAGGTCTAAATAAATTGAAATAACTTTTTTCTTAGCATCAAGATTATGTGTGATGAAGTCCGTTACAGTAGCTATTGCATGTTCTGTGTTGGTTTATCGACAGTATTTGTTTGGTTTCCAGATAGTGTTGAAGCTGTTTCTTAATAATTTTTTTCCAAAATTTTTGAAAAGGTATTTAGTAGCGTAATGGGTCTGTAGTTGTTTATGTTATTTTTTTGTCCTGATTTAAAAATTGGAATGATAAGACCTTTATTTAGTAAGCTGGGAAAAATTCCTTCTTTTAGACTAAGATTAATTAAGTATGTGAGTGGTTTGAGTAGTTGTTGGCTTACTGTTAAGATAGTTTTGGAGTCCACACCATCGGGTCCCGTTGTTGTGTTATTCTTTAGTGATTGAATTATTTTATTGGTGTCTTCTAGTGTAATGTTTTGTAATTTGAAGTGTCTGTTCATATTTTCATTGCTGATGTTAGTGGCAGTGTTTTGAGGTTCCTGAATATCTTGGAGAGGCTGTGATTTTTTTATATTTTCAGCTAGGCTAGCTCCTATATTAGTGTAGTGCTTGTTAATATAATTGAGGATGCGTGTAGGATTGTCGTGGAAGTGGATTTCCTCATCATCAATAAGTAAATTTTTTATGGTATCATTTTTGTTCTTCTGTGAATGCGTACTTTCCCTCAAAATTGACCATACGCTTTTAGGGTCATAGTTTGCTGCTATAAGTTTGTTTTGATAATACAATTCTTTGGCTTTACGTATTATTAGAGAACAAATGTTTCTGTACCTTTTGTAGAAGAAATAAAGCGGAGTGTCGTAAGGGTTCAGTTTAACTTGTTTGTGTAGTT
Organism: Limnephilus rhombicus; assembly: GCA_929108145.2. Classification (NCBI taxonomy): domain Eukaryota; kingdom Metazoa; phylum Arthropoda; class Insecta; order Trichoptera; family Limnephilidae; genus Limnephilus; species Limnephilus rhombicus. The sequence goes on along the minus strand of OV815290.1, from coordinate 31,477,362 downwards.
TGTCCCTTTTTTTAATGCTATTTATAATGCTTTGGGTAATCCATTTTTTAAGTCTTACTTTGCGGTGCGGGATAGGTATGTATATCGTTTTGGTATTTTGGGTAATGAGAATTTGTAGATGTGTTATGAAGAAATTCCAGGCCTCTTCTGCCGTGTTAAATTTTGTAAGATGTTCCCACGTTTGTTTTTCTAAGCATTGATTTAGATTAACATAATCAATTATTTTTTGGCTGTATTATTTTGGAACGTTGATTTTCTAGTTGGCGAAGTCAGGCCTATCATAGTTGTGTAGTGATCTGTGATTGTGGATTCGTATACAGCACTACATATTTGACTTTTTGATTTAACCATAAAGTGATCTATACATGATTCTGAGTCTTTGGTTACTCTGGTAGGAGTGTTAATGGTGCTTATAATGCCATGTTCCAGAAGCATCAGTTGGTAATCAATATTTTGAGGGTGACCATTAGGAAGTATGTTTATGTTAAGATCACCAGCTATGATGATGTTTTTGTATGAAGTGAGTTTTTTAAGGTGAGAATCTAGAGCCATTATAAATGGTGAAATGTTATGTGTGGAAGGTGATCTGTATATAGCGAGGGCACACGTGTCTGAGTCGATGATTATTTGTAGACAGTTAGTATTTATCAAGTCGATTTCTGAAACAGAGGCGTTAAGACTATCATGTATGTACACAGCAATCCCATCATTTTAATTTTTGTTTTTTAATGAGTGATACGCAGTACAATTTATTTTATGTTTTTTTGTAAATGCGGTTGATATCCAACATTCCGTTAGGATTGTGATTTTGAAATCGGTTTTAAAGTTGTTTAAGAGTATGTCAAGTTCGTCATAGTTACGATTAAGTGATCTTATATTTTGGTTAAGTAGTGTCAGAGAGCCTGGATTGTTAAAAATATCATCACATTGTTTTGAGTCATTGATTTTATGATGTTGATGAGAGCTATTAAAGTTAATTGAGAGTAAATCAGCCATGATGTTATGTAAATCAGAATAGTTTTGTAACGAAGTCTGAGTGACCTTCATTAGTTACATAATTTGTTTAAGTCATTTTCATGTTTTATTTGTATAGTATTTTCCCCTGGCCCTTTCCGGACCAGCAGTTTTCCGGATTTAAACCAAACGAATTGGAAGTTTTTGACTTTTGCTGATTGTTTCGTTTTCCAAAGTAACTCTTTGTAGTACGGTGTTAGTACTTCACCTATGTATATGGGGGAGTTTGGAATTAATGTCTTGGCCGCGTTTTTGAGTGTTAAAAAGGAATCCCTAGTTTTCAGGCTGTGGAAGGCAGCACGGAGTTTGTCCGGGGTGTTGTGTCTCCGGTCCTGTGTTGAGGTCACCATTCGCAGATCCTGCTGTAACAGGGGCATTCCCAGGGAACTGGCGACCCGAAGTATCGCTTCCACAGGTGGTTCTCCCGGCTGCAACTTTACGCCCGCCATCTCTATGCTGTCAAAATGTTTTTCTTGCTCCAATTCTGCCAGACGACATTCTAGAGAAGAGATTCTGATGTTTTTATTTTCATTTTCCTCGCGTAGGTATTTGGTCTCTTTGTGAAGGTCCTCCATTTTTTTAAATCTTGTAAGCAGATCTTCGTATTGGTTGCAGATGAAATCACTGCTTCTCTTTAGTTCATTGATTTCATCTGTAAACATAATTTTTATTTCCGTAATTTTTGAATCGAAGTGTTTCGTAAGGCGCTCATAGAGGAAGTTACTTTCTTCATTAGATTTAGGTACGTCACTCCCATTCGTATTCTGCGGGGCGTCCTTGATCTTTTGTTTGGGAGCAGTCTTGTTTGAAGGTATGTCATTTTCATCTGCGTCGCAAGGTGTCGCTGGTTTTCTTTGTCTGCTCATTTTGAATTATTGTAGTGATTAGTTTTGTAGATAGATGGTAAAGTTTTGTAGATCGATGGTAAAAAAGTAGCATAAATTATTAATTTAAATGAGACTAATGCCCAAATGTATTTAAATATATTTTATGGCGCGTATCCATATTCCCCGCCTTGGAAGTTCATAGAACTTACAAAAGAAAGAATAGTATAAAAATACGAATGAAACAAGAAATCAAATAAAAATAAAGTGACTGAATTCACCGGTTACATTCGAACGACACGCATTGGAAATTTGCAGAATCTCACAAAATAAAGAAAAACAACTAAACATATAATGTAATAAATAAAGTTCAACTGACCAAGATAACCGATATTAAGTAATGCCATGTCTGAGTCAGAGATCATTGAAAAAATGACTAAGAACACAAAAAAAAAAAAAAAAAAAATAGATAAAATATAAAATTATTGCGTTGGAATGGGATATAATTTGACAACCGGACGTTTGAAAGAACCAAATCGTGTCTTTACCGTCGCAACGCGAACAATTTTATCCATTCCGGGATGGATTTCAGTTATTACGCCTAAAGGCCAATTTAACGGAGTGGAATCTTCCTGTCCCACTCAATCCCATATCAATCGGATGATCAGAAGTAGTCCACTTCTGCCTGACTTGCAAGGTGTGCAGGTACTCTGAACGCCACTTCTACCAGAAGGACTGAACCATGCTGTCCAATAATTGCTTACGCTGAGTCAAATTGATTTTACCGTCTGCCAGGACAGACGCAGGCGAGTACTGCAATGGTGTCGACATTAAAAAATGCGCAGGCGTAAGGACTTCTGGAAAAGGGTCAGAAGACATAACTGTAAGTAGACGCGAATTCATTATGCACTCAATTTGGACTAGCATAGTCTGTAACTACTCATAGGTGAGAAGCCGAGTTCCAATCACACGGTAGAAGTGTGTCTTCATGCTCTTTATGTTCGACTCCCACATACCCCCAAAATGAGACGCACGTCGTGGAATCATTTTCCACTCTATACGACGCTTAGCGAGTTCGCGTTTTAATGAGGGCTCATATTCAGATTCAACCAAAAACTTGTAGAGGTCATCTAATTGTGCCTTTGCACACACAAAATTGGTACCATTATCTGAATACAAGCATGTTACCGGGCCACGCCGAGAAATAAAACGACTGAAAGCAGCCAGGACAGCATTTGAAGTTAAGTCAGTGACCAACTCAATATGAATAGCCTTGGTCACAAGGCATACGAATAGACAGATATATATATGCCTTTTGAGAATGTTGTCCTTTCCGACGAGTCAGCGTAATACGGAGGGGACCTGCGTAATCTACACCGGTATGTACGAAGGCCTTTGCTTCTGCAACACGATATGACGGTAAATCTGCCATCTTCGGTGTAGGATGCGATGGATTTAAGCGGAAGCAACAATTGCATTTCCGCACCATCGCCCTAATAACAGTCCTAGCATCTAATATCCAATAGCGTTGACGTAAGATAGACATAAGAAGTCCTGGGCCTGTATGACAGTTCACGACATGAAAGTGAGCGATGATCAGATCGACAACACAGTCATGTTTGGGAAGTAAAACCGGATGTTTAAACTCAAAAGGTAAATCGAAAGCCGCCCCCCAATACGTAACAGATTATCTCCATCAAGAAATAGAGATAAGTTTATGAAGTTATGAGTTCTGAAGCCTTTTGGAATGAAATTTGCCTTTCTGGAGTGCAGAAATATCTCCTGCAAAATTAATACTCTGCACCGCACGAATCACAGCTTTTTCAGCAGTCATAAGATTATTGACCGTTCCAGAGGAAAGTGATATCTTTTTTATGAATCGGAGGACATAAACAACAATCCTTTGTTGTTTATCCCAAGTGGATATACGCTGAGCCAGTTCACTCAGGACCGATTTTTCACCCTGAAATGTTGCAGTGAGCACATTAGCTTTGTGTTCAGGCATTTCACCAGTATTGGTAGGGTAAAACGGTTTTAATGGCCATTCCAAAGGTGGGCTGCGAATCCATGATGGGCCGTTCCACCATAAATCATGTGAAACGAGTTCGGAAGGAAGCATGCCACGAGAAAGGCAGTCGCTCGGGTTTTCACTACCAGCAACGTGGTAAAAGTTCTCTGGAGACAAATTTTCTTGGCACTGAGCCACGCGATTACTAACAAACACCAACCAGCGATGCGGTGAATAATGTATCCAAGAGAGCGCAACGGTAGAATCGGAAAACGCATATGTTCCTGCAATAGGAAGACGCTCAGAATAATTATCTTGAACCGTCCGTATTAATTTGGACATCAATACTGCGGCACAGAGCTCCAAACGAGCGAGGGTCGTCACTTTGGTGGGAGAAACCGTTGATTTCGCGCACAACAATCTCACTGTAATTTTCCCAAACAGATCAGTGGTGTGCAAATAAATCACACAGCCGTAACCATTCATGCTTGCATCGCAGAAAGCAACAACGAGCACCGTACTGTCTTTCAGAACACCAACATGGCGAGGGATTTTCATCATTGAAATTAGAGGAAATTCCTGTGTAAGCGCTGAAAACCGATGAATAACGCTATCAGGGGGTGTATCATTCCAATCAATGTTGCACAGCCATAGCTCTTTGATAAGTAATTTAGCGTACAAAATGACAGGGGTGACCAAGCCGAGAACATCAAATAAGCGGGCGACTGTGGAGAGTATGCTCCGCTTTGTGCACTTCTCCTGAACATAAGATGTCGTAAAGAAGAAGCTGTCATCAGCTGGTTCACACGAAAGGTCCAACACCTTAGAGGTATTGTTAGAACCAACAGTGAAGTCCACTGGGCTGCGGTGAGAATCCGGGAGGTTCTCAAGTACAACTTGAGAATTACTAGTCCATTTTACTAAATCAAAGGCACCGGACTTAAACAACGACATTAATTCTCGAGAAAGACGTATGGCGCTGGGCTCATCTGCAATATGATTTGAAGAGTCCAATCTGTATATGGACCAGGTCGTCCATATACAGCTTGGACTCTGCCACTTTGGTAGCGTCCGGGTAATGTGGTCTCATATCCTGGGCCAACTGGCGAACAGTCCGCATTGCTAAGTATGGACTTGCCGTCAAGCCGAAAGGAACTCGATTGAAATTCCTCAGGTATCTACGATGCTTGCTAGGAACTTCAATCTGTAAATACATTTGCTGATTTATATCCGCAGTCATCGCGATGGGAAAAAGACGAAAGTCAAGCAAAAGCAGAAACAAATCGGCTTGCAAATTGGGACCAGTATGAATAATGTCATTCAGTGACAGCCCTGTGTGTGTTTTAGCACTAGCATCGAGCACAATACGAGGCATTAGTTTGTCTGGACGAGTGACAGAATGATGTGGGATGTAATATCCATCTTCTGTGATATCGGACTCTGAGACTTCTGATAGGTAATTATTTTCAATATATTCACTGATAACCTTGTTATAATTCGCCTGCAAAGCAGGGGAATTTTTAAATTTTCGCTCCAATGCCAAAAATTGGCGTTGAGCAGAAGTACGAGAATTATCCAATTGTCTTGGATCTTTACAAAAAGGTAAAGCAACAGAATATCTACCATCATCAGTGCGAGAAATCGATGAAGTAAAGAGATTCTCACATTCTGTCTCCTCCGGACTTAGAAATTTTATATTAGGTATCTCTTCTAACAGCCAAAATTTTTGCACTAAATCATTCAGTGCGAGTGCCGAAAATGATGTGTTTGTGTTGAGCACATTATTGGGGTAATCACCCATCAACACGGAACCGAAAGCGGTCGATAACGCGGGGGGTGCATTACTACCCGATTCAACCCTGTTCCCTAAATAAATATATGGGAACAGTTGTGCACCTATAACGACATCCACGCATCCAGGAATATTCCACGTTAAGTCCGCGAGAGGTATCACTGAATCGACTGAAATTTTGGATTTTTACTAAGAATCATGGTTTGTATAAGAATTTATAAAAAAAGTCAAACACGAGAAGAATTTTAAAAAATCTACTTTTTAACACTTGGGGTCGATCGCTTTAGGACTTGGGTTCGATCGTTTTAGCTCTTGGGGTCGGTCATTACTTTAGTCCTATGGCACCAAGTCGGCTGAAATTTTGGATTCTTACTAAGATTAATGGTATTTACACTAATCAAGTAAAAAAAATCTGCAAAAAGATTTTTTTTATTTATCGTTGTACAGGCACTTGGGGTCGGTTATTTATTTAGACCATGGTCTCTACGCAAATCCATCAAAAAATGTGCCAAACGAAGAATTTAAGAAAAAAATCATTGTTTGTACACGTGGGCTCGGTCGTTTTAGCACTTGGGTTTGGTAGTTTTAACACTTGGGGTCGGTCCATGACTTTGGCCCTATGGCACTGAATCGACTAAAATTTTGGATTCTTACTAAGAATCATGGTCTATACACGAATCAATAAAAAAATCTGCCCAGAGAAACGAATTATCAAAAAGTATCGTTTTAATACTTGGGTTCGGTCGTTTTAGAACTTGGGTTCGGTAGTTTTAACTCTTGGAGTCGGTCATAACTTTAGCCCTATGGCACCAAGTCGGCTGAAATTTTGGATTCTTACTAGAATAATGGTATTTATCAAGAAAAAAATCTGCCAAAAGATTTTTTTTTTTAAATTTATCGTTTTACAGGCACTTGGGGTCGGTTATTTATTTGGTCCTACGGCATCTGTGCCGATTGCTCTGGCCGACTAAAATTTTAGATTCTGACGTAGAATCATGGTCTCTACGCAAATCCATCAAAAAATGTGCCAAACGAAGAATTTAAGAAAAAAAATCATTGTTTGTACACATGGGGTCGTTCGTTTTAACACTTGGGTTTGGTAGTTTTAACACTTGGGGTCGGTCATAACTTTGGCCCTGTGGCACCAAATCGACTGAAATTGTGGATTCTTCCTTAGAATCATGGTGTGTATCTTCCAAAAGCTTAAACTTTAAGAAATTCATCGTTTTGCGGGCGCTGTGTAACAACACTTGTGTAATACATTATAGGTCATAGCCATAGCTCCGAGTCGGCAGTAATTTTGGATTCTTACTAATAATCATGGTCTATACACGAATCAATCAAAAAATCTGCCCAGAGACGAATTATCAAAAAATTATCGTTTTAACCCTTAATTACTCGCACAAAGAACATTACATAACTGCTCGCATGGGGTCACAGATGACCCCAAATAGTATGAGTAGTTTTTAATATATATTGAAATATATAAGTAAATGAAACTATTTTATTATTAAAGTGCTTTGTTTATTCTATAATATCTATAAGTAACTAGCTTCATTACACCTATCTACAAAAAAGGAGACGACACTAATATAGCCAATTATCGCCCCATTTGCATACAGTCAGTACTACCTAAGCTTTTTGAATTACTGGTTCTTGATGAAATCTATCCCAAATTAATAAAATTAATTGACCAAAAACAGCACGGTTTTATTAAAGGTAGATCTACCGCAACTAACTTAACAATATTTCAAAACTTCATAATACAATATTTTGCAGAAAATAAACAAGTCGACTGCATATATACACACTTTTCGAAAGCATTTGACAAAGTATCCCATAAACTACTAATCCAAAACTATTTGCTCTAGGAATAAGGAATAACATGCTAAAATGGTTTACTAGCTATTTATTAAATCGTAAACTGTTCGTCAAAATAAAATCATGGATCTCAAAAGCTTTCTGGGCTACTAGTGGCCTACCGCAAGGTTGTCACCTTGGCCCGGTTTTGTTCTTCATTTTCATCAATGATATAACTAATTGCTTCGATGTCGAGGTATTGCTCTTTGCTGATGACATCAAGCTATACAAGAAAATAACTGATGTAAATCATTGCCATATACTTCAGTCAAATATTAGTAAGTTTAAAGATTGGTGCGTTCAAAATAATTTATTCTTAAATGTAGAAAAGTGCAAAACCACGACTTTCTTCAGAAATAAAAATCCTGTTTTATTCGAATATTCCATCAACACAGCTTTAGAAAGAGTCACTGAAATGAGAGATCTTGGAATTATTTTGGAAGAAAAACTAAGTTTCGCCAATCATATCCACCAAATTGTAAACAAAGGTATGAAAACACTAGGCTTCGTATTAAGAACAACCAAAAACTTTAATTCCATACAAGTCATTAAATTAATATTTGCATCTCTAGTTAGATGCCTAATGGAATATAACTCGGTAGTTTGGTCTCCATCTTAAAAAATTCACATTAATAACATTGAGCGAATACAGAAAAAATTTCTGCGTTTTATAAATTTTAAATTAAATATCTCACTAGAAGACTTGAATTATAATTTTTTATTAAATATTCTAAAAATACACACACAAGAAGACAGACGTAAAATAAACGACTTAACATTTTTATTCAAATACTTAACTCTAAATTTGACTGTTGCGAACTACTGCACTCGTAAACTTACGAATACCTACAGTAACTACACGACAACATACACTATTCTACTGTAGCATTCATAAGCGGAACTACATTGCCCACTCTCCGATACAACGATATCACACTATGGGAAATCAGTACTTAGGTGATATTGACATATTTAACATAAACTTGGCGAATTTTGTTGATTTTGTAAAAAACTTATTCCAAAACTATTCCTTAACATATCTGTTTTTCTGAAAACCTATGAAATCGCTGTATTTTTGTATTTTTATGACTGGTGTGCTTTTTTATCAAATTTTATTTTTATCATTTCTGTATATTTTTAAAAATAATCTGTCATGAATTATTTGTACAACCAAAATATAAAAGCCCTTTGGGCGTTAAATAAATAAATAAAAACAAATAAAATAAATTACTAACTAATTATACAAAAACAAGTTAAACAAAAATAATTATCAATAATTAACAGTTTGTACTTAGGTATTGGTTACGCCCATACACATACCTACTCATACACATACCTACATAGCACGCATACATACTGTCACTGCTTGGGATTGGTATTAATTATTGTTGCAAGTTCCTTTGTCCTACCTATTCCCAATTGCCTACCCGTCAATCTTACCCACAATCTTACTCAGTCTGTAAATAACTCCCGCCGCAACATATAGCATTGTGCTTCCGCTATCGGTTAATCCGCTATCAAAATAACTGCGCCGTGTACTATAAAATAAACCAACTCACGACTATTGCTTTAGACTATTGTGCCTGTTGGATGGGAGATGAAGCAGATGATTGCATTGCCAGCATTCAAGTTCTTATCCTTTTCCGGTGAGTCATTTCCTTTCTATGCAACATGTATTTTTATTATTGCAAGCAGTGGTAGTAACACAAAATCAAGGTCCTTCGCCAGTCATTTTTACACAAACACAACAATCCACTCTCACAACATAAAATACCATTCAGGTATACTGAGATTATAGTATTAACACGTATTTTTTAGAAACTCTCCGAATCACTCTTGTTACACTGTTGTCAGTATATTTCTGAGTGATCATTTCTCAAAAATCTTGTACATTTCTTGCATATTGTTGGTACAAATAAAAGTAACGTAATTACTCGCATGGGATCTCCGCTTAAGAGTGCAGCGACGCGTCCTTCCGCTCCCGTGAATTGGTCGCTACAAAAATACGAACTTAGACGCGCGTTATAAAGCTAGCGAGGGCGAGGGGGGAAACGGGTACTTCATTTTTTAATCCGAAAATGCTTTGACCCCATGCGAGTAATTAGGGGTTAATACTAGGGGTCGGTCGTTTCAGCACTTGGGTTCGGTAGTTTTAACATTTGGGGTCAGTCATTACTTTGGCCCTAAGGCACCACCGGTCCGACTGAAATTTTGGATTCTTACTAAGAATCATGGTTTGTACACGAATTCATAAAAAAAGTCTTCCAAGAGAAGAATTTAAAAAAAAAATCACCTTTTTAACACTTGGGGTCGATCGTTTAAGGACTTGGCTTCGGTCGTTTTAACTCTTGGGGTCGGTCATAACTTTAGCCCTATGGCACCAAGTCAGCTGAAATTTTGGATTCTTACTAAGATTAATGGAATGCACACTAATCAATAAAAATATCTGCCAAGAGAATTTTTTTTATACATTTATCGTTTTACAGGCACTTTGTATGGGCACTTTGGGTCGGTCATTTATTTGTTCCTACGGCACCAAGCCGATTAAAATTTTGCATTCTTACGTAGAATCATGGTATCTACGCCAATCCATCAAAAAATGTGCCAAAAGAAGAATTTAAAAAAAAAAATCATTGTTTGTACACATGGGGTCGGTCGTTTTAGCACTTCGGTTCGGTAGTTTTAACACTTGGGGTCGGTTCTCACTTTGGCCCTATGGTACTTAATCGACTGAAATTTTGGATTCTTACTAAGAATCATGGTTTGTACACGAATTCATAAAAAAATCTTCAAAGGGAGGAATTTTAAAAAAAATCATCTTTTTAACACTTGGGGTCGATCGCTTTAGGACTTGGGTTCGGTCGTTTTAACTCTTAGGGTCGGTCATTACTTTAGCCCTTATTACTTTAGTTTTTGTGTGAATGAATGACCACTGCACAAGTAAAAATGAATGCACATAAAAGGAATAGGAAGGAGAGGACTTACTGTAGAACCTTGTGGCACTTCCCCGGTCTCATGGCTTTGTTTATATACTTGTACAGTTAATAATTGCGGTATTTATGGGATTGAGTTAAAGAAATGCGGGAGCGGAAAATTATAGTCTTACGCGGCGAGTTTCAATTGATGACACTGATTTGTTTTTAACTGAATGTTTTGGAAACGAAAATTGACAGGAACGTAGGGATGGGATTGGATAGGAAAGGAACATACGAGGGATGGGATATATGTGACAACCAAGCTACAAGCACAGAGTCTATGATATATGTAGATGTATGTAGGTGAGTGTAGCAATGATTGTGTAAACGCCCAACCATGCCCCCGCCTGGAAGGGGATGAAAGAATCCACTTCCATAAACCATAAGAGTGCATTAAGTATCACTTAAAAAAAAAAAAAAATTAAAATTGGTGAAACTTAAAGCTAAAAGAAGGGCCGTAGATCCAATAGCTGATGGCCAAGTCAACGGACTATGTTATTTATTTATTTAATACAAATGGCATAAGTATGCCATAAACATTAATTACATGTCACAAATTCATATTCAAAATATTAGTAATGGTAAAACAGTGTATGTATAACAGTTAATTTTGACGATACATTGGGAAGTGACACCAGAGATACATTTACATGCAAAAATCTATAATACAAATAAAATTAATAGTCATTAAAAAAATATGATAGCATAGCCGTCTTGTACCTATGTTCCGTGCAGTTAAATAGATCTATCACATCTGCATATCTATTAGTAACTTCATGCAACCTAGGTAAAAGTGAGTGTTTCGTATACTCAGTCCGATTATTGTTACATTTAAAAAGGATTTTAGAACGAGTAGTTCTCGTGGGAATATGAAATTCAATGAGCTTAGTTAGATCAGGACTGTCTATTCTACCATTTACAATTTCGAACACTAATATTAAGTCGGATTTAATTCTTCGATCTGACAGTCTTAGTAAATTTAATTCTTTCATCAAGTAATTATAATTTATGTTTTCAATGGGAATACCGAGGTTAAAATTAATGTGTCTTAAGAATTTGTGTTGAATTTTTTCGATTGAATCTGAATGTATTTTAAAATGGGGGGACCAGATCGAGGAGTTATATTCGACTTGACTACATACTAAGGATGTTTACAAAATTTTTGAAGTTGAAATATTCTTGAAACCTCTGGAATTTCTAAGAACGAAGCCAAGCATTTTGATACCTTTATTATAGATTGAGTTTATATGGGATATGAAGTTTAATTTAGAGTCGAAAGTTATGCCCAAGTCACTAATTTCTGCGACAGAGGTAAGGGTAGAGTTGTTAAGTTCATAAGGATGAATAATTGGTTGACTTATTCTGTAAAAACTTGAATTAAAACTTGAACTGTAAAATATTGAATAACACTTATTTATGTTCTCAGATAAAGTTTGTTAATAGAGCACCAACTAATTAATTTGTTTAAATTATTTTGTAGACAGGCACAATCTTCAGCGGTTTTGATGATTTTAAATATTTTTAAATCATCTGCAAAAAGCAATACATCCACATCTTTATCAAATATGTCAACAATATCATTTATGAACAGTAAAAACAAAATTGGGCCTAAATGGGACCCTTGAGGTACACCACTGGTAGCTATAAATTGATTGGAATAGAACAAATTAATTTTTACAAGTAGAACTCTATCAGATAGATAGCTTGCAAACCAGTCTAAAAGTTTTCCGTCAATACCGAGCTTACGTAGTTTAACCAGTAGAATTTTATGGCACACTTTGTCAAAGGCCTTGATAAAATCTGTGTATATGGAATCGACTTGAGTTTTGTTAGCTAATGCATTTGATATAAAGTTTTCATATAATGAGAGATTTGTCAGAGTTGACCTGCCAGACAAAAATCCATGTTGATTTGGAACAATGAGATGGTTAATATATGGGTAAATTTTATCAAGAAGTAATTTTTCAAAAAGTTTCGGAATTATAGATAGCTTACATATAGGTCTATAGTTAGTGACATCACTTTTATTACCCTTTTTAGTATAGACGTTAGATAACAACGTTTCCAAATGTCCGGGAAGCAACCTGTATCAAGCGATTGATTAAACAAATTATTATTGCAAAGGTAAAGGGTAAAGTTTTACCACTGCCCTGCGGTATATGATTTGCGGTATGCGGAATGCGGTATGCGGTATAAGGTATGCAGTATGCGGTATGCGATACGCGGTATGCGGTATTCGGTATGCGGTATGCGGTATGCGGTATGCTGTATGCGGTTTGAGGTAAAAGGGGTATGCGGTATGAGGTTAAAGGGTATGCGGTATGCGGGTAAATCTCCCATTATTGGGAATTGCCGTTGGGATTAATTTTAAAGCACGTATAGAACCGATGCACGCGCTTATTAACCAGATTTCGCAAAGAAAATAATTTTTGTCTTAGTAAAATTTTCGTTTTCAGTTCGGGCGGATCAGATACAGATTTTGAATCGAAACGTTGTAGAGGCCTATCACCTTGAGGTAACTGAGCAAAAGCGGGGCCCTTAAACCATAATGTATGGTATATTAGCTAAGCGGGTTTTAGACCACGCAACAGGCAGTCAGCGGGATTGTCATTATCTTTTGTATGCATTCAGCCTCCAGATGATCTTGTATTTGTGATACGCGGTTAGCAATGAAGGGCTGCCATTTAGCGGGCAGTGAATTTATCCATGCTAGCGCAACCATGCTGTCACAAAAGGCTTAAGTCGTATGAACTATCGAATTTGATGCGTAGGTGTTACTGACCGTACGCATTAATTGGGCAAGTACCATCGCTCCACATAATTCTAGACGCGCAAGTGAAATCGTCTTCGCAGGAGCGACCTTAGATTTGGCGCATAATAAGCTAATTGTGGTTTTGTTAGTATTTGGACAGTAAACATGTAAGTATTTAACAATTCCAAATGCGCGTTCGAATACGTCAGAAAACCCGATAAGTGTTAATACATATTGGTATTCGACACCTAAAAGGCGAGGAATTTTAATAAATTGCAATAATGGCAATTCCTTTTCAAGCTGACGCCAAAGCGTGACAACGGTGTCAGGAGGAGGATCGTCCCAATCCAGGTTGTACTCCCATAGAGATTTAATTATAAGTTTAGCTAATAAAACACCCAGTGCGACGAAACCCATCAAATCCCAAAGACGAACAATCGTCGATAGGATGTTTCGTTTGATGCAAGCTCTTTCATCAGAATTTACAACAAATATAAAATTATCAGAAGCGGGAATCCAATGAAGACCTAGTATTTTTAGGTTTTCATCGAGATTAAATTCCACATGTTCCTTGACACGGCGATCTGAAGGAATCGTGGACAAAAAGTTTGGAGAATTACCGGAGAATTTTACAAGATCGAATCCTTTCGCAGCGAATAGTTGAAAATTGAGGATAATACGAAACAGATCACCTTGTAAATTATTACCGGTGTATAGGATATCATCAAGCGAATAACCAGAATCGGATTTCATACTTGCGTCCAGCGCCATCCGGATTTTGGTTGTCAGTTTATCTTCGCGAACTACGATATGATGCGGGATTACGTAATGCGGTAAATCAGAAATGTCAACTGGTGAAATGTAACTTTTCTGAAGGTATTCGCACAATATTTTGTCATATTCAATTTTTATGGTGGGTTGCAATTTTAAGCGGCGTTCGAGGGGTCGGTACTTCTGATCGGCTGCCGGCAACGACGCGCCAAGGACAGATGGACCTTTTCTAAACGGTAACGCGACAGGTCGTTATATTTAACGACCTGTCGTGTCACGAGAAGTTGTGAGCTTGAATTGTTTCTCACATTATTGTTCATCAGGCGTTAAAAACTTCTCGTCGGAATATCTTCCAATTCAAAGAAGCGTGGAAGAGAAAAAACCTTATTTTCTGCGAACGTACAAAATGATTGCGTGTCGTAGTTACTTGGGGTTTCAATCATCGTCGGAGCAGTGCCTAAGATTAAATACCCTAAAGTAGTTTCAATTTCAAACAGCTGACCAGGGGGACCTGATATTTTGTTAGCCTTTAAAATGCGAGCAAACATGTCACATCCCAAAATAATATCAATCTCACCAGGCAAACAGAAAGTTTTATCTGCTAAGGGTAAATTGTCGAGATACGATAATGAAGCGCGGTTTATATTAACGGTAGGCAGTTCGCTAGTGACACTTTCTACCATATACGGTTGAATCGTATACGAGTGAGCGTCGTTATACAGGGAGAACAGTTTGAGACAAGTCATTCCTTTTTGTTAGATTTCTTACGTCACCTATTCCCGTGACAGCTGGGAGATGATTGTCACGTAAGATTTAAACGTGAACAGCATTTACGCGTAACAATGTCCCTTTGGGAGCCGCTATCGATTAGTGCACGTATTTTCTGTACCTGACCCTTAAGATCTCGGGTTAAACAAACGGCGTTTCCCAAAAGTACTGTTTTATTTTCACGAAAGTATGAGTTTGTCACACACAGCGATACTGGATTCGGAGTCTCTGAAATATTATTATCGCTATCTGTTTTTAACGTGGAAGATGTTATTGGGTCTGACTGTGGTTTTCGCATATCAGTTTGCTTGAAATGCAATAAAGTATGGTGGTTGAGAGCGCATGATTTACATGTGCTCTTCGATTTGCATGATCTTGTGTTGTGCCTAGTACTAAGGCAGTTCATACAAACTTGCGTATTGGATGACTTAATGAAATCGATCGCGTGGTTCTAGACTAATAAACTTAGAACATGGATATAAAAGGTGCGATCCCTTTTGACAACAAAAACAAATGTCAATGGAGTGATTGTCACTTTTCTCGACATTTATAAATGTCTTTGCGGAGTTTGTCCTTTGCGGTTTAGCGGAAATATTATTATTATTTGAACTGAGGTGGGTAGATTATGCTTGCGTAACTTGCGCACGAGTAAGTATTCTTTGCTGTACTCTTACAAATTCAATTAATTCTGAGCTTGATGGAAAACTTTCATTGTCTCGAATAGAAGATTCGAAAGCTTTTACTGTCTCTATATCAAGGCGTTTAAGACCCAGATGTAGCAAGATAAATTCTGCGAGATCTTTAATTTACAACTGTTTCAGCGCGGCAATGTTCGCCGAATATGTGTCTGCAAAATGTTCTAAGGAAGCGGGCGTGACCAAATTAACCACAGGCATTTTTAATAACCGGTCAAAGTATGATTCTGCGAAAATGCGATGATCGTTATATTTATTACATAAGGCATTCCAGATCACCTGGTAATTTGTACCGATTGGTGTGATCGTCTTACAAATAGTTAGTGCCTTTCCCGTCAACTTGGACATGAGATATTGCATCTTTTCGGAATTGTCCAATGAACTATTTGAATGAATAACAGAGACATAGGTCTCATAAAATAGAGGCCAATTTTCCAGATTTCCGTCAAAGCATAAAATTTCTAGTGGCGGTAAATTAATTGAACGACGCGGTTTTTCTACGGGATTTGACAACATAAACTCGGTAAATTTAATGACGCCATACATTTCCTCAAATGCGTTCAGTTGAGTGTACTCGGTGACTGCTTCTGGATTAATTTCCAATTCACAGTTGACTTTTTCGTCTAGAATCGTAATGAATTCCGAACGAATTCGTTCTACGGTCCGAGCGCCCGATAAAAATGCTTGACGATTTGTAGCACTATCAGACGATGTCTTTATTTTGTCAAAAACTGACTGTAATGTCGCAAAACTAGAAGCTAGCTTCGCGTTTAGTCTTTTCAGACGTCTGTCATCCCGTGACGATGAACTAAACGGTGCGGTTGTAGACATCTTCTTGTTCTGGTTAATTATTAAAAGTAACAATAATACAGTCCAAGAATATGCTTATAATGTTTGTTTTGAAACGAATAAAATTAAATATTTAAATTTATACTCAATGTCCACAATGTGCGGTCCACTTTGACCCCAACAACTGTGAGGGGTTAACAGTTAGGTAAATTTGACCCCGACAACCGTAAGGAATTAACACACTGAATTAAAATGTATTAATTTATGTGTAATCAATGTCTGACGATCGCACTGGATTAAATTACAAGTTGTGTACCGAAGTACCTACTAGTACTACACTAGACTTAACGATTATTTGAAAATAAATTCGAAAATTCAAATCAAATTCACTTGTTGATTGTCAAACAGTTTTGGTAACCAATATAATAACAAACTATTTTTATGACAAAATGGCTAAGAAGAAAATAATGCGTGTACCTAGTAATTAAATTGCGGTTGATCTTAATACACTTTTCAAATTTTTAAGATGTTTTTTTAAAATGGTTTATATATCCGGCTCGAAGGACCATGAATGATTTTGCGAGAAGTATTCGTGTGTGTGATTTAGGTGCGAATGAATGTCGAAGGACCTTGCGTATGTGTTTTTGTGTGAATGAATGACCACTGCACAAGTAAAAATGAATGCACATAAAAGGAATAGGAAGGAAGGGACTTACTGTAGAACCTTGTGGCACTTCTCCGGTCTCATGGCTTTGTTCATACACTTGTACAGTTAATAATTGCGGTATTTATGGGATTGAGTTAAAGAAATGCGGGAGCGGAAAATTATAGTCTTACGCAGCGAGTTTCAATTGATGACACTTGTTTTTAACTGATTGTTATGGAAACGAAAATTGACAGGAACGTAGGGATGGGATTGGATAGGAAAGGAACATACTAGGGATGGGATATATGTGACAATCAAGCTACAAGCACAGAGTCTATGATATATGTAGATGTATGTAGGTGAGTGTAGAAATGATTGTGTAAACGCCCAACCACTAATCAATATAAAAATCTGCCAAAAGAATATTTTTTTTAATTTACCGTTTTACAGGCACTTCATACGGGCACTTGGGTTTGGTCATTTATTTGGTTCTACGGCACCGAGCCAACTAAAATTTTGGATTCTTACGTAGAATCATGGTCTCTACGCAAATCCATCAAAAACTGTGACAAAGGAAGAATTTTAAAAAAAAAAACATTGTTTGTACACATGGGGTCGGTCGTTTAAGCACTTGGGTTTGATAGTTTTAACACTTGGGGTCGGTCATAACTTTGGCCCTACGGCACTGAATCGACTGAAATTTTGGATTCTTACTAAGAATCATGGTATGTACACGAATTAATAAAAAAATCCTCCAAAAGCCTAATCTTTAAAAAATTCATCGTTTTGCGGGCGCTGTGTAACAACACTTGTGGTCTGTCATAACTAAGACCCTATGGCACCGAGTCGGCAGAAATTTTGGATTCTTACTAAGAATCATGGTCTATACACGAATCAATTAAAAAATCTTCCCAATGAGACGAATTACTTGGGGTCGGTCGTTTTAGCACTTGGGTTTGGTAGTTTAAACATTTGGGGTCGGTCATTTATTTGGTCCTACGCCACCGAGCCGACTAAAATTTTGGATTCTTACATAGAACATGGTCTCTACACAAATCCATCAAAAAATCTGCCAAAAGAAGAATTACAAAAAAAACTTCGTTTGTACAGATGGGATCGGTCGTTTTGGCACTCTTGGGTTCGGTCGTTTTTACACTTGGGGTTGGTCATAACTTTGGCCCTATGGCATCGAACTGACTGAAATTACTGAAATACCCAAAGTATGCCGTTTTAAACCTTCCCAAATTCGCGCATTGGTCTCTGGCTGGACAAATTAATAATACGTTGTTTTCTCAAAAATTTACATCACTGGGACTTTAATGTTTTTAGTAGCTTCTCTTAGACATTGTTTAATGCGGCACGCGCGTTGGTGCGGAGTTGGACGTGTGTCACTTTATTAGTGGAAAGGACACGCAGGGAGAAACAATTTCTTTATTTAAGTGGCAACGCATGTCGGGATCTTGCTAGTTATATTATTAAATGTAATGATTGTAGCAAAATCTATCTATCTTCTATCTTCTCTTCTATATAAATAAAAATCAATCGCCGAAATGTATGTACGCGCATAACTTCCGAACGAATGCACCAAATTGAATAATTCTTTTTTTTGTGTTCGTTATTGTAACAAGGTTTGTATAAAACTACTGGTGAGCTCTAGCATTATGAAATTTGGATAAAAAAATTGCAATATGTGTCAAGCGACCTGTTTGAAAACTGAATGTATGGAATGCGGGAGGGGGGAGGGGAACTCGGGTAGGGGGTTTGCTGGAGGGGGGAGAGGAACCAGGGAGGGGGGAGGGGAACTCGGGAGGGGGTTTACGGGACGGGGAAGGGGGGGGTGGAGTAGGTAGTGGGGAGGTGGAGGAGGCGGAGTGGAAGGGGAGGCGGAAGGGGAACGGGACGAATGTGAAAGGACACGCAGGGAGAAAAAATTTAAATGGCACAGCAATGCATGCCGGGTACCAGCTAGTAAGTAAATAAAATACTGGGTAACAAGCACTGCTTTAATTGATTGCTAAATCAGATATTTATTTATTTATTTATTTATTAACGGATACCTAGTAGTGCTAATCCTAGCTTCTGACTAGATACGAAACGAGTTATTTAAGAGATCAAAATGCGTGCATTTCAAAAGATATCTATTAGACTTAGACAATTGACATACTTGTTATCACACCTGAACAAGATTACAAAATTCAAGGAAATGTTTTTATTTATTTTATCTTTTTTACCGATTTTTTTTCTTTGTTTTACAATTTTTTTATAGAAAAATGTGTTCTTACCAAGGTATCCCGTTCGAAGGTTACATTGTGCATATTTTCGTGTTAGAAATATAAGTTAATAGTTATGTTGAAATATAACAAGAAGAAAATTATAAAGTCATATCTAAAAGAAAGCACAATACAATCATTAATCTTTGGTAGGTTGCAAAACTGAATCTATATTCTTCCTTCCCATGTCCATACTCCATATCTTAATGATTTTTTTAAGTCGGTTATTTTTTTAATGGTTTCTATTGCAAGAGGCAGTATAAAATAATTTTATTGAGAAGTATTGCATATATATTCGTCCAAAAGTCGTCTTAGTTGTGGGTTGGAGGAATGTTTGTTGTAATGTGTTCCTTTAATCTTATTAGTTCATTGTATCAGTGGATATTCAGTTTTTTTTTTTAACATTATCTCTGCACATAACATCTTTCGGGATGCTGTGTAGGGGATATTTTTAAGGAAGGATTCGTGAGAAAGTTCTGGGAAGATAAAGGTATGAGGGACCGGCCAATCTGAATGAAATTAAGTCAGAACCTCCTTTTAGAAGTGATGAAAAATATAAATTAAAATATGGTTTTAAAAAAACCTATTTAAAAATACATATTTAAACAATCATCCCGCGCATGCCGTGCACTTAGGCGCATCCGTCAACAAGACCTGGATATACGATATACCTGTTTAATTCGGGAGGCATGAGGAGTATGAGGACTGACGGATAAATGAATTTATAAATTTCGAAATGGACAAACCCTTTTTTTTACTAAATCTAATGCCATGTGGATGATCTACTTTTTCTTTGTATATTGAATCCGACAATAGGTTTTGGTATACAATTTTGAACCACAATATCCCTCAAACACTATTATTAACCGACTTATATTAGGTCCTTACATATGAAATTGGCGTTTTGCGGTACTGGCAACTTTAATCTCAAATATCTTCTATTTGGTTAGGAATTCCAAATTCAAATTTGTACAGCTATTTACTCATGTATTTGTGTTTCGAAAATTAAAATTCATTTGTTTTTTTCTTTGCGTCACTTAGTTTACAAATGATAATATCGCGTTATTTACGAGTACGAGTTCCACCGTGGCACCAGTGCTGCAGAAACGGCTCGAATGATTAATGATGTGTATGGCGACCGTGACGTAAAATAAAACACCGCGTGGTGTTTTCTTTTTTTTTGTCGTTCACTACAGCTTTCTTAAATCTGGCCAGACGATTACGGCAGATGTCTATTGTCAGCAACTGCAAACCATGATGGAAAAGCTAGCTGCTAAACAACCGAGGCTGGTTAATCGCTCTAGGCCACTGCTGCTTCATGACAACGCTAGACCACACACTGCACAACAGACGGCTACCAAATTAGAGGAGCTTCAATTGGAATGTCTGAGACATCCACCGTACTCTACGGACCTTGCCCCAACAGATTACAATTTTTTTAGAAATTTGGATAACTTCTTGCAAGGGAAAAAATTTAACTCCGATGGGGCAGTCCAAACCGCCTTCAAAGATTTTATTGATTCCCGTCCGAATGGTTTTTTTAGTAAAGGGATCGATGAACTACCTATGAAATGGCAAAAGTGCATAGATAGCAATGGTACATACTTTGATTAAATAAATATATTATATTTTTAAAAAAATCGACTTTATGTTCCTCCCATACAAAACGCTAATTTCATATGTAAGGACCTAATATTTAATTAATGAAGACAATATTAGCGCAGATACGTTTTTGGATTTTCACGGCCAAAAGTATTTTTGTTATTCGTTTTGGGGGTGTTATGCCGTGTTGCCCTACCTCCTTCTTTAACGTAACGTATCGACACTGTAACGCTGTACGAAACGTTGGCTAAAGACGGAGGTAGCGCAACACGGCATAACACCTTAAAAACGAATAAAGAAAATATGTAGACATTGCAGACATTTTTTTTTTTATTTACGTGTTAGTATATTTTTAAAAAAACTTCTCCCAAATATCTACCATCAATTTCCTAATTTTTAAATTTTAATTTTAATTAAATTTTAACCTTTGTACTATAAAATGAAAAATCTTTTATCTGTGGAGATAAAAGAATTTTCATTGTAAAATCCTAAAGATAAGACACAGTTTCATATAAATATTTGCTTATTAGGTCATTAAGTATTATATCTGAATCCAACTAAATCTTTTAGAAAGTTTTTTGAGTGTCTCGCTTCAAAATAATATATTTCCAAAATGTGGAAATTGAATTGTGTCTTATTTTTTGCTATATTGGTTACTGTGCCAGTCGTAAAACCTGAAGAAAAGTCTTCATTTGAACTAGCAGAGTTGTACGGTGAAAAATTCAATCCTAGAGGTAACTATTTATATATTTTATTTAATTCTCTGTGTCGAGGGTTCTAAGTCAAAATTGCATTAGTGGCATTTTGCTACTTTTCAGGAAAAGCAAAAACATTAAAGTGTTAAACTTTAATAATTTAATTTTACCATGATGATGGTTTGGCTCTACAACCCCTGGTGGGTCTTGGCCTCCTCAAGAGTCTTCCTCCACTCATGTGGGTTTTGTGCCAGCTCTCTCCAGTTTAGAAGCTCCAAGTTACGAGTAGATATGTCTTTGTGGACGTTGTCACTCCATCTTAATCTTGGTCTTCCCAGGCTCCTTCGCCTTCTCGGTCTTGAGTTCAGCAGGGACGTGTTTGATGATCGGTCATTCTCTCCACATGACCAAGCCACCGAAGTCTTCCCAGTTTTATAAATTTTGTGACATTTAGCTCCTTAAACAGAGTATAGAGTTCATTGTATTTTACTTTTGGTTACATTCTGGTCAATTTCCAGCTTTCTTTTCATTCTTAAAAAATATGGGTTCATGTCATTTTTACTTAAATATGGTTTTGGCATGAAAATGGATTATGCGTATAAATAGAACCAATAATAAATAATTATTTAGTTTTAAAACCACAAAAGCCTTTTTTCCTCTCAGAGAAATTTTATGAAATATCGATTTTCATATTAAGATGCGAAAATGGGTACCGCCGCCCCGGAAACCTTTTATTGGACAACCAACACCTCTGCCATGTGTCACTCCAAGTGGTTTGCTACGAAAACAGTTTATTATAAACAAGTTCTGCTAAGTAATTATTACTAAGCGTGACAGCTGTTTCGCCTTCTGAAGCCATCATCAAACTGATGTTATCTAACATTATCAAACAGTTTGATAATGCCTTCAGAAGGCGAAACAGCTGCCACGCGTAATAATAATTACATAGCAGAACTTGTTTATAACAAACTTTTTTTTTAGATTAAATAATAATATTTATTTATTCATGTAAAAGAAATAAAAATTAAAACGGAGTTCTACAATAATTTTAATAAAATTAAGTTTTAAATTAAAAATAATAAAAAATGATTTGCTTCGTTTGGTGACTTGGCAGGGGTGCCCGTGAGTGAGGTTTGTCCAGATCTTGGTGGTCGATACGTCTGCCCACCTGCTGCGTGGCGGGCCGGTTGGAAAGAGACTTGTTGATGCCTTTTGACCTCTCCAGACTGTCTTGACCCATGACCCGTCTGTCACTCCTTAACACACTGAACTTTGAACCTTTTTCCTTCCCAGAACTTCCTCTCCTTCATTTCTATAAAAAGACCCTCCATACAGCATCCCCTAAGACTGGTCCCGAAGGAAATTATTTCCTCGGGGTCTTCTGTGTTTTTTTTTTTTTTTTTTTTTTCCATTAACTCCACACAGGAGGCCCTGAGGAAAATAATTTCCCTCAGGGCCTATGTCATCTGGGATGCTGTGTGGAGGGTCTTTTTGAGGAGAGGAAGGAATGAACATTGGTCTTGAAGAGACCCATGTTGTAGGAAGGAGGAAACACAGAGGCCGGCAAATCATTCCACAGCCGAGCTGTTGAACACAAGAACGAGTCGAAGAAACGACCCGTTCTCATGTGACAAATGTCAACTGTGTACAAATGTTGGGCACGCGTTTGGCGTGTATCCCGACTATGCACCGGTGCCGAAGGGATCAATGATGCTAGTTCCTCGGAGCATCTTCCATTGTAATACCGGTAGAACAAGGATAGCATTCCCACCCGACGCCTGTGCTCTAAAGATTGCAATCCGTCTGTTAAGATGGGAGAATCTATCAAACGGACCGCCCGTTTCTGCACAGAGTCGAGGGTATTTTTCAGGTATTTTGGAGCTCCAGACCAGAGGTGGCTGCTAGATGGCCAAACAGATAGAGAGATCTGATTCTACGGAGGCAAATATCTTAGAAGACAAATTTGGTCCTTGCGGACTGCGAAAGACTGTATTTTATTTTTAGTAAATCTTTCGTAACCCAATTGTTGGAACCAATAATTTTGGTTACGTGGTCAATTTTAACATCCACACGCCCTGTCTTTTTTTTACATGAGCTCCACACAGGAGGCCCTGAGGAAAATAATTTCCCTCGGAGCCTAGTCATCTTTGGGGATGCTGTGTAGAGGGTATTTTGAGGAAAGGAAGGAGAGGAGAGTTATGGGAAGGAAAGGGGTTTAAGGGGTGGGTATGAATCTGGGCTTCAGTGTGTCCTGGTCATCCACCTCCAACACCTAGACAAACTTCACCCCATGAACCCGGGCACCCCTGCTAAATCACCAAGGACCTATGGCAGAGGTGTTGGTTATCCAATAAAGGTTCCCGGGACGGCGGTACCCATTCCCGCCTCCCAAATTGAAAACGTCTAGACTTTGTGGGTTGATGCTTTAGTGAAATTTTACTACTTTTCAGAAGAGAAAAAAAAAGTTTTTTTTCTGGTCATGTTAGGTTAGTAAATATCAATCTTTCGCGACATACTATGTTAATCCAATGAAATACAAAATAAAGCATTGTAATAAAAAAAGCGTTTTTTAATATTAGCGCACTCCCTCTAATATTCGTACGTACATACATCTCTCGTACTGCTTCTTTTGGAACACTTGCTACTGGGCCTTAAACCGCGGCATACCCCATTTCTACCGATTTATTATATAAGTACTTGCTTTTGCCCCCGGCTTCGCTCGCATAGTCCCCCCCCCTCCTCTTTCCTCTCCCCCCCTCCCAAACTTTCCCCCTCCCCCTCTCATGCCCCTCACCACCCGCCAAACCAGCTACTTTCATTTTTCAAACAGCTCCGCCACCTATTAAAGCGTAACAACCAAACACAAAAAGTTTTGTATTTATAATATTAGTATAGACTAGTATAATTTTAACTATCAAGGGGATCTCCATAGTCCATAGTAACCTAAACAAATAACAAAATGATTGGATAAGTTTTAAGATTTTCACGGCCAAAAGCATTTTCGTTATTTGTTTTTGGGGTGTTATGCCGTGTTGCGCTACCTCCTTCTTTAGCCAACGTTTCGGACATCGTTGCAGTGTCCATCATCAGGGCAGATCCGGTAGATGTCGACACATCTACCGGATCTGCCCTGATGATGGACACTGCAACGATGTCCGAAACGTTGGCTAAAGAAGGAGGTAGCGCAACACGGCATAACACCCCAAAAACAAATAACGAAAACAAAATGATTACTTATAGTTAATTACCAAGCAACTTTTGTCTTTGCTTTGTACTTTGCTTTTCGTCTGGACAATAAACGTCACACAAATAATTTCATAACGCCAGAGCTTATTCATTACCCCAGAACTTACCAATATATACTGCCTATATTACTCGCAAATAATGTAGCTTTCTATTGGGGTAAGTATTTTAAAGTCCAATCACTATTTTTTGCGTGAAAGAGTAACAAACATACATCCATACATCCGTACATCCATTCAAACTTTCGCCTTTATAATATTAATAGGATCAATCAATTTGGGAGGCGGGAATGGGTACCGCCGCCCCGGGAACCTTTATTGGATAACCAACACCTCTGCCATAGGTCACCCCAAGTGGTTCGCTAGGTTTGGTGATTTAGCAGGGGTACCCAGGTTCATGGGGTGAGGTTTGTCTAGGTCTTGGAGGCGGATGACCAAGACACACTGAACCCCAGATTTCTACCCACCCCTTAAACCCTTTTCCTTCCCAGAACTCTCCTCTCCTTCCTTTTCCTAAAAAAACCCTCCACACAGCATCCCCAAAGATGACATAGGCCCTGAGGAAAATTATTTTCCTCAGCGCCTCCTGTGTGGAGCTCATGTAAAAAAAAAATCCATCAAAAACACTTAAAATTTTAAAGCTCTTAAAAAAATATTCTTCAAGATAATATATATAGTCGGTAGGTATAGATAGGAATGTAAAGATTCTATGTATACATTCCACACGCCGAAACGCAAATTATATAAAATTTCCTCGATACAAAAAAATCGCAAAGTATGTTCCAAAAATTATTATAAACACGTTTGTTTCAGTTATTTTTCAAGTTATATATATGAAAAAAATCAGAGTGTTTCTTTAAATGCTGTTTCGGACAACCCCTGCGAGATTTTTGCTCTATTTTAAACAAGTCGTGTTGTATTCAACACATTCACGATTTTTGCTTAAATATCATCGGTTTTAACATTAGCGCGGTCTAAGATAATATTTTCCTTCGAAATGTGTCCGACAAAAACTGGGAATAGATCTATTTATCGGCAATTTTTTCTCGAGATCGACTCAAAAAGCACTCACGATCGACCGTTTGAGCATCCCTGGTATACCTGCTCAAAAAGAATAAAATGGACAGATATGTAAATACGGTCCATTTTATTCTTTTTGAGCAGGTATACCAGGGATGCTCAAACGGTCGATAGCGAGTGCTTTTTGAGTCGATCTCGAGAAAAAATTGCCGATAAATAGATCTATTCCCAGTTTTTATCGGACACATTTCGAAGGAAAATATTATCTTATTCGAAGTGCAATTATAAAATTTTTGTTGCAGACTATGCATGTGCTGCCAGAATAAAAAAAAACAACATGTTCTGAGTGTGGTTTTATGTCGCCGCACACAGATTTAATTTAATCCAGTTCATAATGTATAGAGATTTAATTTAATCTAAACCAGTTTTGTGTTTACAATGTGAAGTTGGATTCATCTGCTGACACATTTCGAAGGAAAAAATTATCTTATTCGAAGTGCAGTTATAAAATTCTAGTTGTAGACTATTTATGAACTGCTAGGATCAAAGAAAAACCATTTTTATGTTCTGAGTGTAGTTTTAGTTTTTTATTGGAAGAATACGCGTCACATGCGATATAAAAATCGGCATAAAATGATGTCGCAATAAAAAAAGGGTAAACCCCCCCCCCCCCCCGCCGGTACAGCTTGTCAGAGTCGATCGTTCTGAGTCTTATAATATTGAGGTAGTTCGCCAGCAGTGCAAGTTTGAGCACCCCTGAGGTATATCGTTCCTTAAAGTCTAGACGCTTGAAATAATATAAAAATACATGTATTTATTAATTTGTTCCAGCCGTTTGTTCCGTGGCCATATCCAGTCTAAGCGAGGATGCTCCAGCGATAGTGGCTCTACCAGGAGAGGTCCTGCTGACACCAAATGGAACCACAGGATATCTGGACTTGGCGGCGGGAGCGCAGATAAAACTGCTCTGTATGGGTAACGAGTTGCGACCGGCCTACAACAACGAGAGGCCTGCAGTAGCGGTAAGATATAAAAAGAACTGCAAGGCCCTTTTCACACAAAACTTACATTCCTCTCCTCCTTTTCCTAAAAGAACCCTCCACACAGCAATCCCCAAAGATGACGGAGGCTGTGAGGGGAATTTAAAAAAAAACAGGCCAAAATACCCAACTTATTACCCACTAATACGGTACCGTTTCGGAATAAACATACGTTCCTTATCCCAATAATATTGCAGCTCTTTCTTACACATTGAATAGTTGTGGACAAAAGGTGAGACTCACAAAAGACGTGTGGCTATTTCCTCCAAAGTCCTTTTTTTACATTAACTCAAAAGCAAGGGCCCTGAGAAAAATAATTCCCTTCAGGGTCGATGTCATATTTAGGGATTCTGTGTGGAGGGTATTTTGAGGAAAGGAAGGAGAGGAAGTTCTGGGAAGAAAAATGGTATTAAGGGTGGGTAGGCATCTGGGGGTCAATGTGTCCCAGGAGTGGCGGACGAATAAATGTTCAGAGAATATTCATTCGTCCGTCCATGAACCACTTGAGGTGACCTATGGTAGAGATGTTGGGGTGCAGACATACCTAATATACAATAACTAATTATTTTTTTACCAAAAGATACCAACGGCAATTATCTATTAGTCTTTTACTTCATTTTCATTTGCTGTGGTTCCTCTTCGTTCATGTGTCTAACGTATGTGTTTGCTTCCAGACCCTCACGTGCAACGAGAGCTCCAAGTTCACCAGCTCGGACTGGTTCCAGGGCAGCGATGACTTGTACCATTTCACCTGCACTTGTCCTCCTCGCACCAACATCGCTGAAGGATTGGTAAGATCACATAATAATCTTCAATTTTATTAGGTACTTGTGTAGACCCATGAAAAATCACCAGATATTATAAATTCTAGGATTTGTGATGTCTGGGTACACAAAATGGGAGCCTTGCGGCATTCCACTTAATGCTAAAAATTTGTAAGAATACGTGCTATTTATTTTCACACTATGGCTTATTTTGGACAAATAACGAAAAAAACAATTTCAACTACCATAAACTTCAAGTGTCACCAATTTATTGATTAATATTTTGTGACACACCTTGTCAAAGGCCTTGCTAAGACAGTGTATACTGAGTCTACCTGGCTCCTGTTTTCTAAAGATTTTTTTTTCGTATTTTATTTATTTATTAACCAATACATATAATACATAATTAACCAATATATAAAACTAGTTAGGTAATAATACCTCCCTTATTGAGAAATTTTCGTGTTTAGAGAGGGAGCACTATCAGATTGACAGTACTATACCTACATACTTAACAGTTGTTACAATTCGGATGTATGTAGAACTAGTTTTTTTATACGTCATAATGAACAATAAGTTAACATTTTTTTCGTACATAATGGAAAAATTTTATACATAATCAAAATATAATGAAACACAATTTGAATTTTCATACATAGAGAAAATATAAGTTAGCATTTTTTGTTCATAATGGAAATATAAGTTTGGCACATCGTAACACATACCTAAATCTAGTTAATAGTAAAATGTTTTTTAAGTTTTTGTTAAAAAATTTCATAATTCCTTTCGGATTGTATTTCTTTAGGGAGTTCGTTAAAGCACTTTATGGCTGAGTGTGTATAATGATGTTGGGCTGTTGTTGTATTAAGTTTAGGGATTATAATTTGTTCCATGGGCGTAGCCCATGTGTATGTATTTGTGCCATGTAAAGTTAAGATATCAACACCAATAATATTAAAATAAGGAGAGTTAAGAGAATGTTATTTTTAACCCTAACATCTCAAAATGATATTTTGTATCTAAAAAGATAAATGGGGACCTCTGAAAGAAAAAAAAATTAACTTGCAGGTTCCATTTTTCGGTGATTGCGGTTGATTTTTATTTGGAATTCCTTCGAAATTATTATTTCACTTAGCAAAAAGTGTTTAATAAACATATAACAGGATAAGTGATACAGTTAGGTGAATACGTACTTGCATAAATGTGATTATTTGACTAATTTCACTGCTTAAAATGTTATAACATGTACAACTAACGCTTATTAAGTATTTTGTTTTGAAAAGTTTTATTTTCTGTATACATTTGTTACTTTCATTTTATTAAAAAAAAATTAAGTAACCAATGTACAAATAATTTTTCTGTAATAGTAGTTATTTTAAAGAGAACAATTTTTTCATAAAGGTCCATAATTTGTAACGTCCGTTTTGTCCCCGTTTTAAAAATAGCTGTAAGAAAACTGTGTTTCCATGTTCATAAAAACAGTAACAGTAACAAAAATTCTTTGGTGCTTTTAATATCAAAAATAAAAATCTTATTCTGTAACTTCCAGTGTTATATTTCGTATTCTGAAGTTAGACAGTATGTTTTTGCTTGCAGACTTGCACAACAGGAGTAACGCAAATCTTTATCGGGGTGCAAGGATTCGGGAAGCAGTACTTGACCTATACCAGCTGCCTCCGCAAGGCCAATGGACGCGTTGAGTATACTACATACCCCCAAACCGCTGTGAACTTGCTGGCGCAGGAGTTGACCATGCCCCCCACCTTCCAACGTTAGTATCATTCTTTAATCGGTACCTTATTGCCGACTTCAATTTCCAAGGTTCGCCAAGGCTTCTCCAATCCGGCCTCAGTGATCCGGAGGTAAGACTTTCGATTCACAATCCGGGTCCGAACCCGGCGTGCGCAAATAAATGTTATTTGAATAATTCGTTCACAATTGAATACCGGAAACTTAAAAGGGTGTAAGTGCTTTTTACGAAAAATGAGCTAGACGATAATTTAAAGTATGCTCAAGCACTCAAGGAAACCCCATTTTATTTTTATGCCAAATCAGCAAATGAATACAATATTTTTTTAATATTATTTTTTTAAATATTTTTAGCATATTTTAGATTTTGAATATTTCAAATAACCGTTTACCTCCTTTTTTCAATGGAACTTACACCCTTTTAAGTTTCCGGTAGTCAATTAATTAATTAAAAATAATGTTAAGTGTATTTGCGGCATTTTCCAGAGTGATAGATACTCTCAGTATCGCCCTGGTGTAAGACCACCATTCAGAGTTGAAACGTTGCTTGAAATGGCTTTACCCATGTTTGGTAAACAGATCTGAATAGCCAAGTGCTCTCCTATTCCCCATTTTCTCCCCTCCTCATTTTCTTCCCCTCCCTCTCCTATTCCCCATTTTCTTCCCCTCCCCAGTACCTTCAGTCTCACAATATACCACAATAGTATCACTAGCTCCAGACGGTAACAACTGGAACTATTGTGAGGTGTTCATATAAAAAAATACAAAAATTAAAAATCCTCCCGGTCCTGCTCTGCACGGACAGTCAATGATACTTGGTCACTCTAGAATCATTTGTGACCTTCCTCCGCTTCTTCTGCCTTCCACTTTGCCGGTGACCAAAAGTTTCTCCTGATTTGAGCTCAGTCAACGTCAAATGCCACCAGAGACCAAAATTTTATGTACTTTTTTTACTCCGAACAATGTCAACAACCACTGGTTAAGGTCGGTGTATTTGGCTTGTGTATTCATCTTTTCATTTCTGTTCTGTTCAGAGGGTGTGTACTTCCCGGGAATGCGCATGCAGAACCTCTACCTCATCGAAACGCAGCTAGAAAACTTCATAGCGACCCTCGGGCCGACCATGGGCGCGTTGCATCTTAAAGATGACTTTCTGGTTCCTGGTCAACTAGCAGCCAGCGCAGACTTCACGCTGGTTCCGGCGCAGAGGACTACATTTAATTACGTGAACACCGCTCCACAGTGGGAGGGTTTGAACGAAGGAAACTGGGATATTTTAGAAAAGGTGAACCTCTTAATTGTTTATTTATTTATTTTGAATTTCACGTCCATATTTATTATTTTTTCACCACTGAATAGTATAGGTATTTATTTTATTTTATTTTTTTATTTCTTTTTATTGAGGAAACAAACAGTCATACAGAAAGATGATTATAACAATAAAATTCATATGTTGTAGACCAATTAAGTTCCATTATGTTAAAAAATATTGGTTTAGTATTTTTACCTACTCAACTTATTAAATGACAAAGAAAAAAATAAACATAATAAAGGAAAGAAGAACATAAAAAAGAACATAAAACATAATATAGAAAAACGAAAAATTATTAACAAACATAGTTATATGGTTATACTATTTACTATGGTTGATAATAATATAATTTTCACAAAAAAGAGAAAAAAAAGTATTTTAAGTTATTAATTTATTAAGCTGCATTTTATATGATTTCAAGTCATGGTTGAAAATGTCTACATCTCGTAAGGCATTGTAAGTTTCACAGATACGTACTATTACAGAGTTTTGCGCATATTTAGATTTACTGTGTGGTATTCTAAATAAGTCGTTCGATCTGGTGTTTTGTTTGGGGCATCGAAATGCAATATTTTCTAACATATATGATGAATCAACAAGGCAGTTCACGATTTTGTGTAAGAATAATGCATCAGAGATTTTTCTGCGTTTATATAAAGCGATAGGGTTAAATCGATGATCACTAAAACGATAGGATAGGTGTTTTATAAATTTGTTCTGGATATTTTCGATGCGATGAATATATATTTGATATTGAGGATTCCAAATTACTGAGGCGAACTCGAGTTGTGAACGTACATATGACATATATAACAGAATTAGGGTGTGTGCTATATTAAAAGGCTTTGTAATGCGAATAATGAAACCCAATTGCTTATAAGCTTTTTCT
Organism: Limnephilus rhombicus; assembly: GCA_929108145.2. Lineage (NCBI taxonomy): Eukaryota > Metazoa > Arthropoda > Insecta > Trichoptera > Limnephilidae > Limnephilus > Limnephilus rhombicus. The sequence goes on along the minus strand of OV815290.1, from coordinate 31,445,885 downwards.
AGAATATTTTCAATATGATCCCTAAATAACATTTTAGAATCCAATATTACTCCAAGATCTCTTATTGTTTCTACTCGTTGTAGAGGTACATGGTTTAATTTGTAAATGTAATTAATTGGATTTTTTTTTCGTGTAAAAGTAATAACATTACATTTATTTATATTTAGATATAATTGATTGTTTTCGCAATATTCCTCAATTTTGCTAACGTCTTCTTGTAATTGGTTGCAGTCATCTATGGAGCTAATACATTTATATAATTTCATGTCATCGGCATAAAAAAGGAAACAAGAATGGTTTATAACATGGTTCATATCATTTATATATAAAATAAACAATAGAGGCCCTAGATGAGACCCTTGTGGTACCCCTGAGGGAATAGTTATAATTTGTGACATGTAACCTTTTAAAGCAACAGCTTGACTTCTATTTTTAACATATGAAGAGAACCATCTCATAAGATCTCCACATATTCCAATCTTCGAGAGCTTGTTTAACAGTATGTCGTGATTTATTTTGTAGAAAGCCTTAGAAAAATCTGTGTAAATGGAATCAACCTGTTTCCTACTATCCATAGAGTTAAAAACAAAATCAGTAAACTGTCCTAGGTATTGGGAACTTTGGAGGACCCACCACTTACCCGCCCTGGTATAGGTAACAGATGGTTACCCCTTCAAGGCTCTTGCAAGGACTCTAATTTTTTTGGTGAAAACGACTCTACATTTGATAACTAAACTAGACCTCCAATGTCCCTGCATACGTTGTTAGTAAGCAGTATGCAAGTGCTTAGCGGGAAATACAGATACAATAGGTGTAAGTATGATAAAATATAGGCAAGACAATGAGACAGGTTGGTGAAAGTTCACGAGGTGGCAAGCGCTGGGTGATTGTATCCAGCGTATCCTACAAGCACCTGTTTGGGAAGAAGACACAGTAGATAAGTAATAAGGGAATGGCAAACGGTTGGGAGTCCTCGTCAATCGATTGGCAGTCCCAGCAAGAACGCGCATGACATTCGGTCTAGTCGTGAACCACACTCAGCTTCCGCGCCCCTTAGCCGGTATTGGGAACTAGCAGACCCGGCCACACGTTGCTGTGGCTAACGAAATACAACGCCATTACCCAATCTTTATAAAATCCACATCACCCGCTTGCCAGCTACCCGCTGCCCGCTGCCTGAATTGAATATTTGAATTTATCGGCTTTTCTCTACTATAATAAGCATGATATAAACTAATTAACTCGCCACTAATTAAACAATGCTTGCAATGCAACACTGGATATTTGAAAAGGGAAAATCAAATACCTTTTTACTCTAGGACATCTATTTTCCAATTTCTTCAGTAGAACGAATTTCAAAAGTGACTATAGTACGGCCCGCCAGCCGTTTTAATTCGCATAAAAATATGTTTTCTTTGAATTTCTCGGCTTTTCTCTAATATAATTTACATGTATTATACATATAAACATTCCTCTTCAATTACTCTATCTATTGGTGAAAACCGTGTGAAAATCCGTTGCGTAGTTTGAAAGATTAACGCGCACATACATTTTGAGCGACTTCATTTTATACTATGTAATGATGATGTAATGATGATAATGATGGTACAATAAATAAATTAAATGCGTCGAAGCAAAATAAGTCGAAGTAGAGAGCTGGTAAGTTTGTTTATAAGATTTGTTGTTCTTGATCCGTTAAATATGAAGAAATCACGGGAGGGGAGCTGTCAAGTGAACACGCCGGGCCGGGTACCTTGACTGACACCGACTCCAAAAATAACAATCGTACCTACATATTGATGAGTAGAAAAACTAAGTTAATTATTAAGTTGTAGAATAATACGAAATTATTTTGACTTTTTAGTGAATTTTTTTTAAGTCGTTTTTTTGTTTTGTTAAATTTATTGTTTATTTTATTTTTATTTTAGTGAATCTGAAGTAGGTACACTAACAAATTTATCTGAATATGGGTAGACGTACTAGGGTGCTGCTCATATGAGACAGACATTATTTGGCCATAACGACGTTACGGTAGGTGACTCGAAGATCCGGATAGCCTATAAAAGATTCGGCTGTGTTTCGTTAATTTGCTCCTAAGAATTGAAGAGTTCCGTTACTTTGTCATGGATCCCATAATCAGAACCTAACCAAACTCTCAACAAACTACCCTTGAAGTACATCCTTTTCAATAAAAAAGAATCATTGAAATCGGTAACCGTGATATTGAGTTATTCGTCCATTTGTCGCGCACATACTTATGCAAGTAATAATAATAATAATAATCATATTTATTTCACATAAAATTTTACAATGAAACATATTTGGAAACTTTTATTAGCCAACTAGGAATGGATACTGTTTTAGTCCAGTCAAATTGACAAATTTAGTTTTTTTTTTTTTTTATTATTTTTTTTTTATTTAATTACAGAATACATTTTGTACAAAAAATTTGTGTAGGCCCACAAAGCTGTCATATGTCAGCTTGTCTACAGGTTCTAAGAATTTAAACATTCTTAATATAATATCTCAGAAAATATTTGTAAATACATTTATAGTTTTAAGGAAACATTAGAATGGATCACATAGTAATATTAGATAATTTAACTTACAACCATAAATATATAAGATATTTCAATATACCTGCCTAATAACAAGATATGTGGGCAGCTATATTAAGATATTCAAAGATACATGGAGTTTTCGCTCATTAACCATGGTTTTATCATTTTAGGACATAGTTCATATCATAATTTCATATTACATTGATTAATTATATAAACATATTATTTATTGAATGAAACAAGTGTTACGATTGAATTCCTCGTAGAAGCTTTAGTTTATAACTACAATTTTGAACTTATAAAAAAAAGAATAAGCGAAGAGAAAAAACAATGTCTTAAAGTACAAATTTAGTATCGAATGCTTGTTTAACAATAGATAAATGTTTGGTCATTTAAATCGCTTGCAAAAATTGAGAATCGAGACATTCTTCAAGCGTGATGACAAAATCCATATTATAATTAACGTGGATGTTTAAACGTGATTACAAAAAATAATTATAATTATAATTAACGTGAGTGACGTATCCCTCTACTTTACGAGCGGGTAAAGAAACTCAAAAAAAATGTGACTCGAAAAGGATGCAGAAAATGAATAAAAACAATTTGTATATAAATATGTCATAAGTTAGTTAGTGTATAAATAGTGACATGACAGAGTGGTTGATAACAAATTGTATTTATTTCCCTTTCCTTGCTTCATTTTTTCATCCTACTAAGATATTTTCTCTTAGAGCACTTTATAAAATAAAACCGGTAAAGTAAATAAAATCCAAATGGTAATATTAAAAAGAAAGATCACCGCAGGACTTGAATGTAGAACAATGGGAAGGGTATTGATAAAATAATAGACAATTATGTTCTGAAGTTATAAGTACGTGTTTTTTGTAATATTACGTATACTACGTAATTTTGTATAAATTATATTTGTACGTATTTTGTATAAATTATAGTTTACGTAATTTTGTATAATAAAAAGAAAGATCTCCACAGGAGTTGTAGAAAAATGGGAAGGGTATTGATAAAAGAATAGACAATTGTGTTTTGAAATGATAAGTACGTGTTTTTGTAATGAATGGAACTATGAGTGAGTGTTTTTTTTTTTTGTTTTTTTTTTTTTTTTTCTTATATATTTTTTTTTTGTTTTATTTTGTTTTTAAATTTAAGACTTATATGGTTTTCTCATGGATGCCATTATCAGAACTGGACCAAAATGAAATGGGAGCACACGGAAAGCACCAGCTTTAAAATAAAAAAGAATCGTCAATATCGGTTCACCCAGTCGTAATTTCTGAGGTAACAAACATTAAAAAAAAAAGTAAAAGCACAGTCGAATTGAGAACCTCCTCCTTTTTGAGGTCGTTTAATTAATAGAATATTAGGTTGTAACCACGTTTATTGTTTACAAAACCAACATGTTTCGTAAGCAATACTTACTTCAACAGGGTTTACTTAAAACTAATTACAACAACAGACAGACTTAAAGGTGTGAATAGATAAGCGGTAGTGGAAAGGGGGAGGGGGTAATAGGGCATAATAAGGAAATAAGTTTAATGTTTAATTTCATCTTTACACTCTTCAAAGATTTCTAGTTTATCTAAAATTTAAATGAAAACCAATAAAATTACGATGTAATAACTCCATTAAAAATCAAAAGTATGATTCGTCTCTAATAACTCTGAGAAACTATTTTTGTACATCTCATATGTTCCTCGATCCTAATTTCAAAGTTCTCGAAGAACCTATATATAAAAGAATCCATAATCATTACAATTTAATGAATATACTCCAGATTATTATTTCTATTCTAAAAGAATTTTATACGTCTGCACTACATAAAAAAAGATAAAATACTTTTGTATGGACTCCCCGGTCAGATCTGTCGATCAGAGGCTTTAATACAGGTGTGGGGAAACTGCGGTCCGCGAGGCATTTTAGTGCAGCACGCGAGCATTCAAAGTGGCAGAATGTACAGAAAAAAAAATACATTAAAAAACGCGAATTTATTAATTATTTGTAAAACATTTTCAAGTTATTCAAATAAAACAAAAAAAAACATCTCCATAGAAATTTACTTTAAAAACCCTATTAGTGTTTTGAATGTACTTCTTCTAAAGGAAGCTGAAGACTCACATACAGATTCACTGCTAAATTGAAACCAGTTTGGTGTTTAGAATGTAAAGATATGATTCCAGTTTCGGATTTATCTGCTGTAGTATATCAGTGTAAAGTAAACCATTAAAGTTCCGAGTATAGTTTAAAATTCGAGTTGTACGCAGTTTACTGTAAAAATCGAAGTAAAACCATTTGCGTGTTCCTCGTATAACCATTATTTATGCTTGCGGAGTCTTTATGCACAATCATTCTTAATTTAAAACCAGTCTCTTGTTCTGAACGTCCAACGAAAAAATCATCTCTTGATGAAATTCAACGGAAACCATTCTCGCGTCACGTGTGCAGATATAAATGTGTTTGCGGCTAGTAGAGCCCTTCCGTGAATTGAAGGATTAAAAAGTTATACCATATTATTGTATATTTTCAGTATTTTCATAGCGGAATAACTTATTGAGAAAAACTTTAAATTGTAATATTTTATCATTGAAGATAATATAAACAACTCTCAAAAGTAAATTGTGAAATAGAAAAATCAGAAAAATATTCAGTTGCATCTAGGAAAGAGTAGATCCCCGGCAAGGCTGAGATCCTGGGTTCAATTGCTGAACCGAGGGAGACAAGAGTTTACTTAGTACTAATCTGAATGAGAGAAAACAAATGAATTTCGCCGGCGCACGACCTATAAACAGAAATTTTGATTTTATGTTCATATTTTTTTGAATTGTTCTTCGAGCAGCATAATGTATATTTTTTTATTTGCAATAACTTTTCACAGAGTATCAGGGTCAGAATTGGAGAACTCGCAGCCGTGACAACGATCTACAGCGGCACGTGGGGTAACCTTGAGCTGGTGGATGACACTGGAGAAAAGAAGGTCATCTACCTGAATGCTGCCGCGCTGCAGGTTCCCGTCCCTCTCTACTTTTACAAGGTATTACTTGTCATTATTCCAGTGCAGTGCAATGCAGTCTAATATTGAATCAAATGTGCATGCTTCGTTACGAACAAACATTAAGATATATATTATGTACATAAGATTGCTGGCAAACAATCAGTTTATTTTATTCTTTCAGGTAGTCTACGAGACCGTCACGAAGAAGGCCACCGCCTTCGTTAATATCAACAACCCACACGTGACTCTGGAAGAAGCAAAGGCGTTAACTTTCTGCATGGACTTCTGTCAAGGATCCACCGCCTTCATGTGGCTCGAGTGGGAGCAAAATGACATCTCAAAGGGGTACTCCTTCTGCTGCCAAGTAGACGACTTCCAGAAGACCGTCACGCATCTTCCAGTTCTTGCTAGCACTGGACTATTTGCGTAGATCTATTGATATACCTTTAATAAATAAAGAACCTTGGGTGTGATTTGAGGTTTTCACGGCCAAAAGCATTTTTTTCTCGATCCATTGCAGCGATTTTATCCACATTTTGGTTTAATTGTAATCAACTTTAATTTTTTTATGAATCTTAAAAATAGTATCCTAATCCTAAGTAAATTGCAGGTGTAAATACCAAACAAAATGTAAATTGTAAATTTCCTTAAAATAAAATATGTAAATAAATTTTACATTTTGTTGAAAGAATGGAAACACAGATCAGGAAAATATTTTTTACAGAACTAAACTTAAGTTAAAAACTAAATTAATTTAATGAAAAAATAAATTATTTTACTGATGTTAGGCACTCTTAAAATAGTTATCTCCCTTTATAAATAACCAATTTTGAACACTTGTGGTATAAATAGCTTAGTTTTCGATTTCCTAACACCAGTAGGTACTCAGTGAGTTTAATCTTTGGGAGCAATATAAGAGAACTGTCGCTGATCCAAAGCAGTTATCATTTTAGGTTTGATAAGCAACGGGTGCGAATTTTTTGTTGTTTTTTTTTATCATCAAAACATTTTTCCATATCTGCATGAGACTTGCCTTTATGTCATTGTCTTTAAAATAGGTTTATATTCCACTGTGAGTCAGCAGTGAGTCAGCAAGTGACTTTTTAAATTTTCCCTACGAGAACATGATTATGTGCAGTCATAACACGGAAAATACTTTTCTCCACTGTGCGTCAGCTTGTGGATTTTTAAATTCCCCTTTCTAAAACTTGAGTAGTTGCGATCGTAACATGAAAAAGATTTTATTCCACTGTGATTCAGCATGTGGCTCGTAAACTGTTCCTTCGTAGAACATGTCGAAATATGAAAATGTTTTTTTTTCCGATATGAGTCAACATGTGACGTTTTAAATTATTTTTAGTGAACATGAATAGCTGCAGAAGGAGCAAGATAAAGATTTTTTTCCACTGAGAGTCAGTTTGTGGATTTTTAAATACCGCTTTCTTGAACACGAATAGTTGCAGTCGGAAGGGATATAAAAAGGGTTTTTCTGCGCTGTGCGTCAGAAGGTGCTTCTTCAAATATTCCTTAGGAAAACATGAAAACGTATATTCGGAACATGAATAAGGTTTTTCTCCACTGTGAGTAAGCTTATGGTATTTTAAAGATCTCTTTGTTGAACATGAAAACATGCAATCGGAACAGGAAAAAAATGTTCTGCCCATCGGCCCTACGGCACAGAACCATCTGAATTATTGGATTCTTACTAAGAATCATAGTACACGAATTACATAGTACACGAATTAATAAAAAAATCTGCCAAAAGAAGTTTTTTTAAATCGTTGTTTTAACACTTGGGGTGGGTCGTTTTAGCACTTGGGTTCGGTCGTTTAAACACTTGGGGTCGGTCATAACTTTGGCTCTATGGCACCGAGCCGACTAAAAGCGCCCGACAAACGATGATTTAAAAAATATATTTTTTTTGAAGATTTTTTTATTGATTCGTGTACAGACCATGATTCTTAGTAAGATTCCAAAATTTCAGTCGGCCCGGTGCCATAGGGTCTAAGTTATGACAGACCACAAGTGTTGTTACAAAGCGCCCGTCGAACGATTATTTATAAAAAATATTAATTTTAATATTTATGTATTGATTCGTTTACAGACCATGATTCTTAGTAAGGATCCAAAATTTCAGTTGGCTCTGTGCCATAGGGCCGAAGTTATGATCGACCGCAAGTGTTGAAACTACAGAACCCAAGTGCTTAAACGACCGATCATAACTTCGGCCCTATGGCACAGAGCCAACTGAAATTTTGGATTCTTACCAAGAATCGTGGTCTGTACACGAATCAATAAATAAATCTCTAAATTAATATTTTTTTATAAATAATCGTTCCACCGGCGCTTTGTAACAATACCTGTTGTCTGTCATAACTTAGACCGGGCCGACTGAAATTTTGGATTCTTACCAAGAATCGTGGTCTGTACACGAATCAATAAAAAAATCTTCAAAAAAAAAAAATTTTTTTTAATCATCGTTTCAAATTTTAATTTTTGACGTATTAAAAATATTCATTTTTGTATTTTATAAAAACATTCAATCAAATCTGGTAAATAACATGGATACCTATTTAAAATATCTATAATTTTAAAAATTCATAGACAATTATTTAATTACAAAAAAAACAGCTGCCTGCTAAATTCAATTTCATCAAAAGAGCGAACTGTCAAACGTGCGAAGTTAAAATAGTCGTTAAGTTTTCTGAAATTATCCAATTTTGTGCGTAATTTTCTAATTTTTCTTTCCGTAAGAACCTTCTAGAAAGTATTAAAAAACTTTAAAAAATGAATGAAATAGGTAAAGTTGTTCTAAAGTTATGGCGTGACCAAGAGAATCAAGGATTCATTTTTATATACATAGATGACATTTGTATAGCGCAATTTTGTGTTATTTCACTTCAAGTGCGCTCTACAGTAATTAACTTAAAAATAATCTAGTATTCAGTCAAATTTATTCCTATAGTGCTATGATAAAAAATGTACAATACAAAGTAATGACAAGTATAATATAATTTGATACAAAATACATTTGGTTTTGGTAGAACCTTTGGTTGCAATAAATTGTCGTTAGTGCCCTTATCTAAGGGTGCGTAGCGCAGGACAATAATAATAACTGGCATAACAAAAAATAAAATGTACAGTACATTATAAAGCAATGATAAAAGAACTACAAATAATCATTAGTAAGAGTGCTATAGCACAGGACAACAGTAATAACCAAGTCGACCAACGGACGTACTTTCGACTGCGATTACGAGTGACGACGCTTGGAGAATGGAGACCCAGGATTCTAACGTTTTTAGTCTATGTTTTATCTATGTCAGTTTATTTTTAATTATCATTATTACGATCGCTAAATGTTTATGAAAATGTATTTTGAAGCCATAAGTATTTGAAATACAAATTACAAAACACCCCAGGAGCAGGTAATTGAAATACCAATTACAAAATACATTTTTAGGAAGTAATTGAAATTCAAATACTGCCCAGCCCTGGTTACAACACACTGGTCTGTCATAACTTAGATCCTATGGCACCGAGATGGCAGAAATTATATTTAATTTTTTATTGATAATATGGTTATCAATAAAAAATTTGTCAAATGAAGAATTTAAAAAAAACATCGTTTTTAAACTTGGGGTCGGTCATTTTAGCACTTTGGGGTCAGTCGTTTAAGCCCTTGGGATCGGTAATATCTTCAGCCCCATGGCACACAACAGACTGCCCTTTTTGGAATCTTACTTAGAATCGTAATCTTAACACAAACCAATAAAAAAATCTGCAAAAGATGAAATTTAAAAAAAAATCTTCGTTTTTACACTTGGGGTCGGTCGTTTTAGCACTTGGGTTCTGTAGTTTCAACACTTGGGGTCGATCATAACTTCGGCCCCATGGCAGAGAGCCAACTGAAATTTTGGATTCTTACTAAGAATCATGGTCTGTCAAGAGAAGATTTTTATTTTTAAATCATCGTTATTGCAATTGAAGTCGGTCATTTTAGCACTTGGGTTCGGTCGTTTAAATACTTGTGGTCATACGAGTACCTTAGTTCCTATGGCACCGAGCCGGCTGAAATTTTGGATTATTACTAAGATTCATTGAGGTCGTTCGTTTAAGCACTTGGGGTCGGTAAATAACTTCGGCTCTATATGGAATCGAACAGACTGAAATTTTGAATTCTTATCAAGAATCGTGGTCTATACACGAATCAATAGAAAATCTGCCATAAGAAGATTTGTTTTAAATCATCTTTGTAACACTTGGAGTCGGTCGTTTTAGCACCTGTGTTCGGTCGTTTAAACACTTGGTGTCGGTCATAACTTAGAACCTATGGCACTGAACGTCGGGGACTGACTGAAATTTTGGATTCTTACCAATAATCCATGTAGTACACGAATCAATAAAAAAAGTCTTCCTAATAATTTTTAAAATTTTTATCGTTTTACGGGTGCTTTGTAACAACACTGTCGGCCCGGTGCCATTGGGTGTAATGGCACCGGGCCGACTGAAATTTTATAATCTTACTTAGAATCATGATCTGTACACGAATCAATCAAAAAATCGACCAAAAGAAGAATTTAAAAAAAAAAGATTGTTTTAACCTTGAGGTCGGTAACAAATTTGGCTCTATGGCACCGAGCCGACTAAAATTTTGGTTTTATGCAAAGAACCATGGTCTGTACCCAAATCAATAAAAAATCTGCGAAAAGAAGTATTTGTATAAAAATAATGGTTTTAACACAACATGGGGTCGGTCGTTTTAGCACTTGGGTTCGGTCGTTTTAACACTTGGGGTCGGTCATTACTTCGCCCCTATATGGCACTGAACAGACTGAAATTTTGGATTCTTACTAAGAATCATGGTCTATACACGAATCAATAAAAAATCTGCCATAAGAAGAATTTTTTTTAAATCATCGTTGTAACATCTGGAGTCGGTCGTTTAAGCACTTGGGTTCGGTCGTTTAAACACTTGGGGTCGTTCATAACTTAGACCCTATGGCACTGAACCGACTAAAATTTTGAATTCTTACTAATAATCCATGGTCTGTACATGAATCAAAAAAAAATCTTCCAAAAGAATAATTTTTTAAACATTTATCGTTTTACGGGCGCTTTGTAACAAAACTTGTAGTCTGTCATAAATGTCTGTCAAATCAATCCAAAATCTGCGAAAAGAAGTATTTGTATAAAAGTAATCGTTTTTACACAACATGGGGTCGGTCGTTTTAGCACTTGGGTTCGGTCGTTTTAACACTTGGGGTCGGTCATTACTTGCAACCTATGGCACTAAACCGACTGAAATTTTGGATTCTTACTAATAATCATGGTCTGTACACGAATCAATAAAAAAATCTTCAAAACAAATTTAAATCATCGTTTGTCGGGCACTTTGTTACAACACAGTCTGTGGTTGGTCATAACTTAGATCCTATGGCACCGAGATGACAGAAATTTTGAATTATTATAAAGATTCATGGTCCTGTACCATATCTATTATTAGCTTGGGGTCGGTCGTTTTAGCACTTGGGGTTGGTAATAACGTCGGCCCCATGGCACCCAACAGACTGAAATTTTGTAATCTTACTTAGAATCATAATCTTAAAACTAACCAATAAAAAAATCTGCAAAAGATGAAATTTAAAAAAAATCATCGTTTTTGCACTTGGGGTCGGTCGTTTTAGAATTAGGGTTCTGTAGTTCCAACACTTGGGGTCGATCATAGCTTGGTCTGTACTATACACGAATCAATACAAAAATCTTCCAAAAGAATAATTTTTTTAAAATTAATCGTTTTACGGGCTCTTTGTAATAACACTTGTGGCCTGTCATAACTTAGACCCAATGGCACCGGGCCGACTGAAATTTTGGAATATTACTTAGAATCATGATCTGTACACGAATCAATCAAAAAATATGCCAAAAGAAGAATTTAAAAAAAAAATCATTGTTTTAACCCTGGGGTCGGTCACAAATTTGATTCTATGGCACCGAGCCGACTAAAATTTTGGATTTATGCTTAGAACCATGGTCTGTACCCAAATCAATCAAAAATCTGCGAAAAGAAGTATTTGTATAAAAATAACCGTTTTGCACAACATGGGATCGGTCGTTTTAGCACTTGGGTTCGGTCGTTTTAACACTTGGGGTCGATCACATTACTTCGGCCCTATATGGCACTGAACAAACTGAAGTTTTGGATTCTTACTAAGAATCATCGTCTGTACGCGAATCAATGAAAAAATATTCAAAAAAATATAAAAAAAATTATATCATCGTTTGACGGGCGCTTTATTACAACACATGTGGTTGGTAATAACTTGACACCGAGATGGCAGAAATTTTGGATAATTACTTATGGTAAGCCCACACAGCGGCCAACGTTCCAACTTCAAACGTTTGGACGATCGTGTGGAGGGGTGTTCGTGCGTTGGAAGTTCGAGTTGGAAGGTTGGAGTTCGAGTTGGCCCGGGATCGCCCTCGAGGCGATCCCGACGGCCAACTCACACGAACCAGCCTGCCGCAGCTGTCCACAAATCAGTCTGCGTACTGCAGGCGATCAAGACGCGCGGCAGCGTACTATTAAAATGACAATATTATTACGGAGAGTGGTATAACAACTATTTGAAAACATGTCGTGTATATAAGTATATACGTATTATACGTGCGTAATAATTAAAGGCAACAGATACTGCTATAAGATACAGAGTAGCTACAGCTGTTCAATGTCCGCCATTTTGGGTTCGGAATTTGGGGTTGGAGGGTTGGCCGCAGCCACCACACGATCGGCCAACCTTCAAACTCCAAACATAAGTTCGGAGTTGGAAGGTTGGCTTTGGTGTGGAAGTACCATTAGATTCATGGTCTGTGCCCTATCAATAAACAATCTGTCAAATGAAGAATTTAAAAAAAAAAACATCGTTTTTAAACTTGGGGTGGATCGTTTTAGCACTTTAGGGTCAGTCGTTTTAGCACTTGAGGTCGGTAATAACTTCGGCCCCATGGCACCCAACAGACTGACATTTTGGAATCTTACTTAGAATCATGATCTGTACACGAATCAATAAAAAAATCGGACAAAAGAAGAATTTAAAAAAATATATTGTTTTACCCTTGGGGTCGGTAACAAATTTGGCTCTATGGACCGAGCCGACTAAAATTTTGGTTTTATGCTAAGAACCATGGTCTGTACCCAAATCAATAAAAAATCTGCGAAAAGAAGTATTTGTATAAAAATAATGGTTTTAACACAACATGGGATCGGTCGTTTTAGCACTTGGGTTCGGTCGTTTTAACACTTGGGGTCGGTCATTACTTCGCCCCTATATGGCACTGAACAGACTGAAATTTTGGATTCTTACTAAGAATCATGGTCTATACACGAATCAATAAAAAATCTGCCATAACAAGAATTTTTTTTAAATCATCGTTGTAACATCGGTCGGTCGTTTAAGCACTTGGGTTCGGTCGTTTAAACACTTGGGGTCGTTCATAACTTAGACCCTATGGCACTGAACCGACTAAAATTTTGAATTCTTACTAATAATCCATGGTCTGTACATAAATCTAAAAAAAACCTTCCGAAAGGATAATTTTTTAAACATTTATAGTTTTACGGGCGCTTTGTAACAAAACTTGTGGTCTGTCATAACTTAAACCCAATGGCACCGAGCCGACTAAAATTTTGGTTTTATGCTTAGAACCATGGTCTGTACCCAAATCAATCAAAAATCTGCGAAAAGAATAATTTGTATAAAAATAACCGTTTTGCACAACATGGGATCGGTCGTTTTAGCACTTGGGATCGGTCATTACTTCGCCCCTATATGGCACTGAACAGACTGAAATTTTGGATTCTTACTAAGAATCATGGTCTATACACGAATCAATAAAAAATATGCCATAAGAAGAATTTTTTTTAAATCATCTTTGTAACATCTGGAGTCGGTTGTTTAAGCACTTGGGTTCGGTCGTTTTAACACTTGGGGTCGGTCATTACTTCGCCCCTATATGGCACTGAACAGACTGAAATTTTGGATTCTTACTAAGAATCATGGTCTATACACGAATTAATAAAAAATCTGCGAAAAGAAGTTTTTGTATAAAAATAACCGTTTTGCACAACATGGTATCGGTCGTTTTAGCACTTGGGTTCGGTCGTTTTAACACTTGGGGTCGGTCACATTACTTCGGCCCTATATGGCACTGAAGAAACTGAAATTTTGGATTCTTACTAAGAATCATCGTCTGTACGCGAATCAATGAAAAAATATTCAAAAAAATATAAAAAAAATTATATCATTGTTTGACGGGCGCTTTATTACAACACATGTGGTTGGTAATAACTTGACACCGAGATGGCAGAAATTTTGGATAATTACTTATGGTAAGCCCACACAGCGGCCAACGTTCCAAGTTCAAACGTTTGGACGATCGTGTGGAGGGGTGTTCGTGCGTTGGAAGTTCGAGTTGGAAGGTTGGAGTTCGAGTTGGCCCGGGATCGCCCTCGAGGCGATCCCGACGGCCAACTCACACGAACCAGCCTGCCGCAGCTGTCCACAAATCAGTCTGCGTACTGCAGGCGATCAAGACGCGCGGCCGCGTACTATTAAAATGACAATATTATTACGGACAGTGGTATAACAATTGTTTGAAAACATGTTGTGTATATAAGTATATACGTATTATACGTGCGTAATAATTAAAGGCAACAGATACTGATATAAGATACAGAGTAGCTACAGCTGTTCAATGTCCGCCATTTTGGGTTCGGAATTCGGGGTTGGAGGGTTGGCCGCAGCCACCACACGATCGGTCAACCTTCAAACTCCAAACTAAGTTCGGAGTTGGAAGGTTGGCTTTGGTGTGGAAGTACCATTAGATTCATGGTCTGTGCCATATCAATAAAAAAACTGTCAAATGAAGAATTTAAAAAAAAAAACATCGTTTTTAAACTTGGGGTGGGTCGTTTTAGCACTTTAGGGTCAGTCGTTTTAGCACTTGGGGTCGGTAATAACTTCGGCCCCATGGCACCCAACAGACTGAAATTTTGGAATCTTACTTAGAATCATAATCTTAACACGAATCAATAACAAAAGCTGCAAAAGATGATTTTTTTAAAAAAATCGCGAGAGGGAAAGGGGACGCGGAAGATAAAGGGGAGGCGGAAGGGGAACGGGACGAATGTGAAAGGACACGCAGGGAGAAAAAAATTATTTATTAAATGGTATAGCAACGCATGCCGCGTACCAGCTAGTAATTAAATAAAATACTTCGTCACTAGCTCTGTTATTGATTGCTAAATCAGATATTTAACTGATTATAGTGCTAATCCTAGCTCCTGACTAGATAAGTAACGAGTTATTAATGAGAGCATTAAATGCATGCATTTCAAATGATGTCGATTAGACTTAGACAATTGACGTACTTGTTATCTCACCTGAACAAGATAACGGAATTCAAGGAAATGTTTTAGTTTATTTACGTTAATCTTTTGTACAAATGTTCCGTTAATCTTAATAGTTTATTGTATCAGTGGGTATTCGGGTTTTTTTACATTAGCTCCCTCTGCGCAACGTCTTTCGGGATGCTGTGTGAAAGATCTGTTTAAGGAAGGAAAGGTGAGAAAGTTCTGAGAATAAAAAGGTAGCAGGGGTTAGAATCGGGGGTCACTGTGTCTAGGGGTGACGGACGTACGAATACAATAATCCCACTGCCGTGGAGTTAGTTTAGGTAGGAATCCGCCACTAAAGCCTCGATGACATTGAGCGGGTTTACAAGCTACTAGCCGGTGAATTCACTATCTGCTAGTAAACTTGCTCAGTGCAATCGTATTACTAGCTAACTACCAGATTGTGAACAACCTACGAAAAAAATTGAAAGGGGTTAATACTACTCGCTACTCGCTAGCGTGTACGGCAGATGGCAAGATGGCGGCCTTCGAACAGCTGATTTCGTAACTGTCAAGCGACTGCTTGATCTGTACTATCTGCTAAGTAACCGGCAAATAGCGACTAGCGGTGAGTTAACTGCGAATATTGGGTGGGGATTGGGGGAGGGGGGAGGGGGGGCGAGTGGCTCGTGCGAAGCCGGAGGCAAAAGCTAATTTCTAAATAAATAAATAATAATAGATATCGACTACTAGCGTGTCTGTACGTTTTGATTTTTTTTTTAAGTTACTTATACGGCCTCCGTGGTCCCGACGTAAGACTCTCGACTCACAATCCGAAGGTCGCGGGTCCGAACACAGCGTGCGCAAATAAATTTTATTTGATTAATTTGTCGTATTTCACAATTATTTAATAAAAAATTAATATACTGACAGTATATTTGTGGCAAGTTCCAGAGTGGAAGATACTCTCAGTATCGCCCTGTGTAATACCACCATTCGGAATTGAAACGTTGCTTGAAATGGCTGTGGCCGTGTTTAGTGACCAGATCTGAATAGCCAGGTACTTCCCCCTTCCACTAACTCATCACATTCCCTTCCCCACTACCTTCAGCCTCACAACATACCCCCATTGGGGATGCCATAGTTTCACTGGCTCCAGACGGCAGCAGTTGGGGACTCTTGTGCGGTATTCATATCAAAAATTTTAAGTTAGGACCCTCCAAAATCGTTATAATTGCCTGCTTTGAATGCCATCAAAAGACGTTCGGTATATAACTAGTTAACTAGAATATTTTAATAGATCAAAACTTACAAAGAGTTTTTTTTCTTTTAATACAAGTTAGTAAAAAAATCAATCCACTTTGGAGGAGAAAAATGGGGAACACAAAACCTCGATTTTGATGATTTTATTTAGGTATTAGCTTTTACCGGAGGCTTCGCTCGCGTGGTATTAGGTGGAAATACCACTGATTCATTCATTCATTCATTCATTTATTCGTCATTCATTCATTTATTCATTCATTCATCATTTATTCATTCATTAATTTATGGTTCATTCATTCATTCTCAATTCATTCATCATTCATTCATTCATTCATCGTTCATTCATTCATAATGCAATTAATAAATTATTCATTCCTTCATCATTCATTCATTCATCATTCATTCATTCCTTCATCATTCATTCATCATTCATTCACTCCTTCATCATTCATTCATTCATCATTCAATCATTCATTCATTCATCATTTATTCATTCATTCATTCCTTCATCATTCATTCATTCATCATTCAATCATTCATTCATTCATCATTTATTCATTCATTAATTTATGGTTCATTCATTCATTCTCAATTCATTCATTATTCATTCATCGTTTATTCATTCACAATGCAATTAATTAATTATTCATTCCTTCATCATTCATTCATTCATCATTCACTTCATCAAACAATAATGTTAACTAAAATAAAGTTTTTGCTGTATGGAAACCTACTTTACACATTTATTAAAAAACCATAGATAAAATTGCGAGAAACAATTAACAAAATTTCTGCCTCAATACAGGTTCACCTAGTGAGGCTGGCAATGCACAACTAAAAATACTGTATAACTATACTACTCCTGTGTAACCTTTCTTACATTACTTTCTGTTTGTTAATTTTTCTGTACTGATTGATGTAATCTATTTGTAAACTACATTGAGTATGTAATTTTTTTTTATTTTTTTTAGTTATATTGTTGTTATTTCATTGAATAAAGATTATTATTATTATTATTATTATCATTCATTCATACCTTCATCATTCATTCATTCATCATTCAATCATTCATTCATTCATCATTTATTAATTCATTCATTCATTTATCATTCATTTATTTATTCACTCATGATTCATTCATTCAATCATGCATTCGTTCATTTGTTTCCCGGCAAGCGTTGCCTTCCCTCTCCCCTCCCCACTCCCCTCTCCCGCTTCCACCGTCCCGCGAAACCCCCTCCCGAGTTCTCCTTCCCCCTCCCGGGTTCTCTTCTACCCTCCCGAGTTCCCCTCCCCCCTCCCCTCTCCAGCGAACACATCAAATCCCCAAAGTTTCATCGCAATTGGATGAACGGTTAGCAACGCGTAATTTCATGATGCCCCAGCTCACTATTGTATACAGAAACCTTCGCGGGAATGCGCACATCAAATCCCTAAAGTTTCATCGCAATCTTATGGACGGACGTACTTGCATATACACAAACCCAGAAATAAACATATTTTTATTTTTATTTGTATAGATTATCAGTCTGAAGTGCAGTTGTCCCTTTCGCCCATTATTAGGGGGATGAGTGCAATGGACCCGTCTTAAGTCGGGTCCATTGGGCGGGAAAACGCCAGACTTTTGCTTTGATAGTCAAGGTCAAAACATTGAAGGTCATAAATGTTTGACAATTTTTGTAGTGTTTGAGCTTCCCGTGTTCTGCGGAAAACAAAACAAAAACAAAACTTAAACATCCCATCTCTGGTGAAGCGGGAAGGCAGGCGGGGGCCGGCGGGGGGGAGAATTCATTTTTTGACAGAAGATATGCGATGCGGTCGTGTGTGGGGAAAACGGAATGGCCTTTTATGGTTATGTGCCATGAGCGAGCATAATCACAAGTTTAAAATATTATTATACCTAAATATAATATAATAATCAAAATATTTGATAATAAAATCATAATATAATATCAAATATTTATAATTATTCTGTTTTTGACGTAAATGTTTACGCACTCTAAATTATAGTAACTTTAGGTCGTTCAATACAATGACGTTATTATATAATGTTATTGGTGCAATACCTAATCGATATTTGTCGGAAATCTTTCCTGATAAATAAATGTCTGTGTTTTCTTCCTGGTGTAGCATCTTTTCCACATCGAGCGCATTTTAACATTTACGTAAACGATAAACGTCAAACGTCAATTTTTTTGGTTATCAACTGCGCGGACCTAAAATTATTAGTTATGATTTTAAATAAACACACTGTCGTAATGGATGATTATTTCTTTCGTGAACTCACTTGTAAATAAAGTCTATTAATTTATAAATCGGTTTCAGAGACACGAAAGAAATTGACCAATTTAAATTTATTCTATTTTTGATGCTACGTAATTATTCACGCACTCTAAATTCAATAGTAATCGATATTAGTTGGAAATATTTCCTAATAAATAAATATCTATTAAAATATCTGTGCATCTCAAATTCAATAATAACTTAGGACATGCAATAAACGCCAAACGTCAAGTATTGCGTACGCGTGGACGTCCGTATTCCAGACCAGTTGTCAAATTGTGTGAACTGCGCGAACTTCACCCTAATTAATTGTTTGAAAGTCCTCCAAGCGCCGAAATGACCTTCAAACGCCGAACACTGGAAACTCAAACACTACAAAAATTTATGACATTGAATGTGTGTTATGGGACTGTCAAAGCAAACGTCTGGCCATAGTCTGGAGTTTGCCCGCGCAATGGACCCGTCTTAACAGTGACAGCAACAGTTTGGTAAAATTCCTATTGTTTAAATTTCTCGTTCACCGGTTTTCCTTTTAAATGACAAAGTTGTAATATTGTACGAGTAATGAAATACGTATAAATCTTACATAACGTGGATTTTATCAATGAATTGTGATTAATCTTTTAAATCTGTTTTTATATTCAAAAGATGAACTATCGGATTAGATATTAATTACCACGTTGTTTTCAATAAAACTAATAAATCATATTTGATATTTAGATAATACAACTAGAGTTCTAATTATATATATGTGGCTTAGAACAAAAAAGGTTAATTTTTTAATTAAAAATACATCTTAGCTCATAGGTCACTGGTTAGTAGTACACTTTCCATTTATCTATGAAATTCTACTATCTATTTACATATAAAAATCTCGTGTCCTGGTGTTTGTGGTCGCACCCCTCTGATACGGCTGGGACGATATTTATGATTTTTGTATGTATATTTGGTAGGTGTGAGAATAGGTCGTAGTAAGTATATTTCATACCGCTAGGTGATTAGGATGTCCCTACCCAGAAAAAAAATTTCAATTTTTTTAACAAATATTTTTTTTGTATTTTTTTATTTATTTGGAATCAAAAAATACCTATAACCCCAGATTTTAACCCTCCTACTCTATCCTCCCATTTTTTAATCGCAATTTTAGTATTTTTGTATGAACAAATTTATTAATTATAATTATTTCATTCATTTTTGTATGAACAAATTTAACTGCCTTTCGTATTTCAAACAGAGCGAAATTATTTATGTTGTTGAATGACAGATGGCGCTACGTCTGCCTCATCGAGCTTTCATCCACACATGCAAGACATTCACGAGAAGCGTCGCGTCGTTTTGAGATTTCATTCGGCATCATGTTCTCGCATGTTCAAACATCGAGCTAATTTGTGTTGGCTAAAGACGGACTGACAAAAAATATCGTACACTCAATTGCTCTTCGAAATTCATATTGATTTTCTTTATTTCATTTGCCTACTTTAGTTGGTGTTTTTTTGCTTTTATCGGCGGTCATCGTCTACAGCGCTCCATTCCTCTTTCTGTCATAGGATCCCATGCCCACACACCTACAATAGATTCGATATTTTTTTATTTAACAACCAAAATATTCACTAAAAAATCATTTATATGGCGGAACAACGTTTGTCGGGTCAGTTAGTACGCAAGTATAAAAATCTCGTGTCCTGGTGTTTGTGGTCGCAACCCTCAGAAACGTCTCGAATGAGATATAGAGAATATAAAAAAAATTATGTCTATTTGATAGGTATGAGAATAGGTCTTAAGAGCGTTTAACCAGCCAGCGGACGAAAATCCACATTTCGTCGAAAGTTGTTCTTCCGATCGTGCAGGACGGTTACAATGAGAAAGATTAATTATTCTCCGTACCAGCTTTTTTAAATTATAACTCAATATCGAATTTATTTCAATCCAAATTAGCTTTAATTTATACATTCATCCAAAAATGCTGAAAGGCGTGATGATAAAACTATTAAAATAGTGTACTTTTTGTAGTTATTTTTTGATTATAAGTATTTATCATTTTTCAATAATGTCTAAATTTAATAAGAATGTTAAAAAAATCTGAAATATATTAGTTTGTAAGTGCGCAAATAAATACACAAATGGACCAATTTTCGTCAAGAAACACATGTACGTACATATTTTTTAATGATTTTATTGAAACTAAAATTAAAATTCTAATACATAACTTTGCTAGACAATGTATTGATTTATTTTACTGTATGATTACATTATTTGAAATGGGTGGGGTATAATACAAAAACTTTTTTGAAAATTTAACAAATCTGCCAACGACCTATGGAATAACCTTATTAGACTAAAAATTTAAAAAAATTCTAAAAATTTATTACATACGAATGCTAGATAAAAGAACAATCTTTCGAAATCCATTTATAATTTTTTGTGGAAAAGAGTCAATACGTCTAAAAACTTTTTTGAAAATGACGTATTTCAGGCTTTCTCTGGTAATGCCCTCTTAAGGGGTCGTCCATTAATCACGTGAGGCTCGAAAGAGGGGGGGGTTCGGAAAAAATCACGAAATATCACGAGGGGGGGGGGGGGTAAAATGAGATATCACGTGTATTTATTTTTCGTGATAATATTCTGAAAATTTCGAAATACTTTGTACTAAAAAAAAAATACACGTGATTTTGGGGGGGGGTCTAAAACCTCACCACATATCACCAGGGGGGGGGGTTAAAAATTTGCTAAAAATAAATCACGTGATTAATGGACGACCCCTAAAGTATATTTCATACCGCTGTGATTAGGGTGGCCCTACCAAGAAAAAAAAATCTATTTATTTGACAATTTTTTTTGGCATCAAAAAATACCTATAATCCCAAATTTCTACCCACACTTTCCCATTTTTTAATCGCTACCCTACATGTTTTACTTGCGATTTTTGTATTTTTGTATGAACAAATTTAACCGTCGCGTCGCGTCGCGTCGTTTGTATTTCAAACACCATGTTTTCACACTGACAATTATTATACGTGGCATGTTCTCGCTTGGGCAATCATCGAGATTATTTGTGTTGGCTAAAGACGGATTGATAAAAAATATCGTACACTCAATTGCTCTTCGAAATTAATATTGATTTTCTTTATTTCATTTTCCTACTTTAGGATTAAAAATATATAACTTTTTTTTACTTTACATTAGACTTTTAAGAGATCAAACAATGAATATTTCCGTTACTTAAAATGATTAAAATTAAAATGTTAATGAAACACACTGAATTGAGAAATTGGTGTTTTTTTTATTTTTCAGTTCAGTTTCAGTGCCGGCAACCCGGGCGTTTATTTATTTTTCATTTATTTACAAAGTTTTATTTTACCCACCTCACGACCTCACTAGACATAGTCTGTTCCGAGGTAGGTAAATAACATTTTATATTTATTAAAAAGGATATGAATCAGAGTAGACATAATATTATAAAAAGATAAATAGTAGTATAAAAAGATAAAAAAAATTATGTGATATTAAAAATGATAAAAAATAATAATGATAAAAAAGAAGTATAAAAAGATAAAAAAACAATGTGAAATTATATGCCTATATGCACTTTGCCTATCCTATGCCTACTTTGCTTATATGATAAAGAAATATATATGAAAGATAAAAAATAAAATCTATGAAGATATATACCTATAAGTACATACATGAACATTCATACATGTACATTTTCTTTTCCATATATCTATACATGTATATATATATATACAAACACACATTTATACTTACACACATATACACATACACATGCATACATGCATACATACATATATACATACACAAACATGCATACATACATAATGTTGTTATATTAAATATTTACGTATACATTTTGTTTTTGTTTTTGTAAGTTGACATGTTTTTGTAAAAAAAATTATACATTTAAATAAGAAAATATAAAAACCGTGGGTAATAGTTAAAATTGTATGCTGTATTACATTAATTTATTACATTACAACACAGGCACATGATAGTTAATATTTGTACAATACACTGCATATTTTGATATTATATAATTTCGTAGGAAATTATATGAAATGAATCTGTAAAATGCACTCGTATTAGTTATTTAGGATATTCCGAATGTCCTTTCTTTCCTTTTCAGTCAACCATATAACAAATCTTTTGAACAGCCAGTCCAATTTATTTGAGGTAACGTAAGTTTTTGTTTGTGTTAGGAAGATATTGAAAATGTGTGGAGCCAGGTACGATTCATGTTTTTTTGCGAAAGTTGATTTAATATAGGGAACCTGAAAGTGATTATTTACTTTTGCTCTTGTATTTTTATCGGCGGTCATCGTCTAAAGCGCTCCATTCCTCTTTCTGTCACACTTACGATACATTCGTTAAGTTTTTTATTTAACTTTCAAAATATTCACTAGAAATAATTTATATGGCATTTACTTTTGCGGTTTCTAAAAAAAAACGCCATCGCTGAAACGCTGCCCGAAACATTGGCTAAAGAAGGAGGTTGCGCAACACGGCATAACACCCCAAAAATGAATAATGAAAATATTTTAATATGTAGAGAGTGCACATTTTTTTTTTTTAATTTACTTGTTAATATATTTAAAAAAAACTTCTCCCAAATATCTACCATCAATTTCCTTTTTTTTATATTTAATTTAAATTAAATTTGAACCTTTTTATGATAAACGAAAAATCTTTTATCTCCTTAATCCTAAAGATAAGACAAACAGTTTCATATAAATATTAGCTATTTTATTTAATTGGGTCATTAAGTAATATATGTGAATTCAACTACATATATATTTTAGAAAGATTTTTTAAGAGTATCGCGCTTCAAATTAATATTTCCAAAATGTGGAAATTGAATTGTATCTTATTTTTGGCTGTATTGGTTACTATCGCAGCCATAAATTCAGAAGAATGGCCTTTATTTGAATCAGCAGAGTTGTACGGTGAAGAATTCAATCCTCGAGGTAACTATTTATAATTTTTTTAAATTCTCTATGTCGGGGGTTCTAAGTCAAAAGTGCGTTAGTAACATTTTGTTACTTTTTGGGAAAAGCAAAAACAAGTAAATTGTTAAACATTGATAAATTAATTTTTCCTTTTCGTTATTATCATTAAGGACCTTGGGGTTATACTTGATAGTAACTGTATTTAAATAAACATACATCTTCTATGCTTGGTTTTATAATCCGTTCCTGTAAACAATAGATATAATATAACAATACAATTTTTTAAATTTCCGGTTTAGACAAATTTTCTAAGACATTCTGTATATTTTTTTTATCGTATTTTATAGGTGTGAAAAAACTATCATTACATAGCCGAAAATCATTTAAAAAAATAACATTTTCCACACGAATGGCACAGGAGAATAATGAGGCATACCAAAAATATTACATCTCATAAATATTTTTTTCCTTGATCCATCTTATTGATCATAAATCATTATAATGTACGAGGTATATATAACTAAATCCAATGTAATATACTTGTACTTGTAAATTATAGTAATAATAAGAATATTATTAAATTTTATTTTGTTAAAATCAGCACAATAACCATTATACCTCTAAAACACGCACTGACTTCTAAAATATAAGGGGTTCTCTTCAGAACATCTGTCAAAAAGTCAAACCAAATGATAAGTTCGCAGAGAACAAACAATAAATCTAGTGAACGAATTAAAAAATTCGCCTAAAATCAAAGTGATGCCATATAAAAAAAATAAATAACTGTGGAATTTTACAAAATTAATAGAAACATTTTCGGAGACGGGACATTTTCATGTAGTGACGTCACGAGCCCAAATAATGGGTTTATTTATTTAAAAATAAAAAAACTGTAAGTACATTTCTAAAAATTTTTACTAACATTTTCGCAATCTTAATAAATATGAATTCAATGCAAGTGGCCTATTCAAATATCTTATTACTTTCAAAATACTATATTTCTCATACGTTCGTAGTATCCTTGAAAACGCATCTCTAGTGTGGAACCCAGGCTATGCAATACACAATAATAGAATTGAAAGTGTTCAAAATAGATTTTTGAGGTACCTCAACTTCCGTTCTTTTCGATATCATGTTAGTAATGAAGACTCTGCAAAGTTCTTCAATTATATACAGAAGTTAACTTGCTGAAGAAATATAGCAGATTCGGTAATGTTATTTAAAATTACCCAAATAATATAGCCTATTTTAGCCCTCTGACCCAAATGTGTCGACTATATAATAATATAGAGTGTGCTGAAGTAGCTATTTTTGCCGATAATTTATATGGGTTAAAAAAAATGCCCTCAAAAAATATGTGCTAATTTATTATGTATCATTTGTGTCTTTAATTATGTCTCTTGTCTTGCCTCTCATTAATTGTCAATTGTCATTTGAGTAAAATTAGTATTTTCTTTAATTTTCTATTTCTAACTGTTTTTTGTTTTATTTATCTAATTTTTATTTAAACTATTTCCAAATTAAACCATTGAATACTTTGGATAATTGATTTTATGTAATTTTTTACCTATTTTTCTTATTTGTATAATTAACTGAGTTTTAATAACTGAGTTGTTCTCACGTGTATGAGAACAATCCTTTAAAACCCAGTATAAATAAATGAATAACTTAATCGATAGTCCTGATCTTCTTCAACGCCTATCATTCCATGCTCCAAATCGCAACAGCAGGCAGTCGCTTACTTTTAATATCCCTCTTTGCAAGACCAACTCCAAACAGAACTCATTTATCTACAGATCCACATATTCATTTAACCTTTTCCCCACGTTGAACTACTCCATTTTTTCAATACCCATATGCGGTACATGTATATGTCATATTTCAAATACCTATCCATCCAATTTTATGTCAAATTACAGCATATTATGGCATGATTTATCATACTATATAAACAGATGAGATTAACCTTTCCCTTACTGTGCTAAAAAAATACGCGCGCTCCGGTGCTGTGTAATCAATTCACGTGTTAAAATCATCGATTTTATATCGGAAATATATGAACATTCATAGCTAATCGCTTTTGTTTTTCGTAAGTTGTGTTACAAGTGATAATAATTGTAATTTAATTGCTAAAAACATGAAAAAACCATCGTCTGTTGCTCAAAAAACGGGCGAGGAGACCATCTCAAAGGATTGCCCGCGAACGACTAAGGCGCTGGGCGCTGGGCGCTGGGCTGCTACCCAATACATACTATATACAGCTATGTATGTTTAGCCACTACGCGGTCGTAGGTATTGACGGTCGAAACACAACACGGCGGTCTCTGTTTCTCGTGTTCCCGTATAGCAAAGTAGAGCGAGACGTCACATAGCGTGTCATCTCCCCCCGCACACTCTTCGCGTATCACGGTCCACACTGGCACACGGTTGATTGTATTTGTGGTTTATTCCCGATATTTAACAAAATATCTCTGATTTTGAATTAAATTTGCTAATTATTTAAAATATTATTTTTTAATTCAGTGTGTAAATGTATAACGGAGGAATACCTAAAATCTGAACCCAGAATTCATTATACTTATAGAGATATAAAAGTTATTAGAAGCAATGTGTAGTATTTACGCATTACAGACCAGGAAAGGTTATTATCTACAATTTGAAACCAAATCGTCGTCTGTAAACACTCCTAGATGATTATAAAAACAAAAACATTAAATTCCATACAAAAACGTCCCCTTGTTATCTTAAAGACGGCGCCATTTATCCGCATGCTTGTACTCAGGACACTGCGTTGATAGACACAAGTGGTACCTCAATCACTTATTATTATTAATTCGTATAAACAAGTTCTAAAACTTCTGATGACACTAAAATTAATAAAATTTTTATGTAAATTCAAAATCACAGTTTCACAACATAAACAAACGTGTGCGAATACGCGCGATCTCGACAATAAATGTCGACAATTTGGTCAGTCGGAATCGAATGCATGCGCGTGCGCAACTACTAGCGCCATCTGTGGAGTAAATTGTGAACTATACACTCAAAGGCACGAGGGCACATTCACTTGATTATAGATGTTTTTTACAAAATACAATTTTACTTTCGAAATATGCCTGAAGATGTCAGCATCATGATAGTTACACGAATGTCCTAGCGAGCGGGAAAAAAACTGTGACATAGTAGCGCTGTGATATCGGCAGTCGAAGTTAGCGTAACAAGGGCTGATACGGGCGCGTGTGAGGCGTGGCTTTTGCCGTATCAACTGTTGTTACGATCGGGTGGAAAAAGTTAACTTAAATTATTACCACACTGATATTTTTAACTCGACTTTACGTGACATAAAACGAAAACTCACCATGCAACTCTTAATCCTAAACCTATGCTCCTCCTCTCCCCTCCCCTTTCGTATATTGTAACTAAAAAATTAATTAATTAAGAAAACACCCTTACAATGTCACACTTTATCATTCACTCTCATCAGCGGAAAGTTCATAATTATTGGCATAATTAACATCTCATTGTGTAATCTCAGATTTGCTGTCAACTTTCCCCAAAATAAATAAAATAAAACATAAATCATCATCATCACTCCTGGCTCTACAACTACTAGTGGGTCTTGGCCTCCTCAAGAGTCTTCCTCCACTCATGTGGGTTTTGTGCCAGCTCTCTGCAGTTTAGAAGCTCCAAGATAGATATGTCTTTGAGGACGTTGTTGCTCCATCTTAATCTTGGTCTTCCCAGGCTCCTTCGCCCTATTGGCCTTGAGTTCAGCAGGGAGGTGCTAGATGCTCGGTCATTCTCTCCACATGACCCAGCCACCCAAGTCTTCCCAGTTTTTAAATTTTTACGTTTAGCTCATTGTATTTACCTTTTGGTTATATTCTGGTTAATTTCCGTATTATTTCAATTCTTAAAAAATATGAGTTCATGTCATTTAAATTTCTCTTGGCGTGAAAATGAGTTATGGGTTTTAAAAAAACCACTAATAAAAAATTATTATGTTTTAAAATCACAAAATCCTTTTTGCCTGTCCAAGAAATTTTATAAAATATCAATTTTCGTGTTGATAGGCGTAAATAGGTACCTACCGTCGCCCCGGGAACCATTTATTGGACAACCATCTCCTCTGCCATAGATCATCCCAAATGGTTTACTACATTTGATGACTTGGTGAGGAGTGCTCGGGTTCATTGGGGGAGGTTTGTCCAGGTCTTAGCGGCTGCGTAGCGGGCCGGATTGAGTGAGACAAGTTGATCAAGGTCTTTTGACCTCTCTAGCTAGAATCCAACGACCCATCGCCTTCCACCGCAATTGGAGAGATGGATTCATACGTCCGTCACTCCTGGATACACTGACCCCCAGATTCCTACCCACAGCAGGTGGGCAGACACATCGGCTGCCAAGACTTTGACAAACCTCACAACAAGAACCCGGGCACCCCTGCTAAGTCACCTGCTAAGAACCACTTGGGGTGACCTATGGTAGAGGTATTGATTATTCGATAATTGATTTCCGGGGCGGCGGTAAGGTGATAGATAGTGATCGAAGGTACGGTGATAGATACCTGCTCAAAAACAAGAAGATGGACAGATATGTAAATACGGGGGCAATTCAATTGTTAGGGGCCTTCTATATGGAGGTAATGTAAAAAATATATATATATATATATATATATATATATATATATATATATATATATATATATATATATACATATATTTATAACCAAACTCCCCATCTGATTCCAACACCCAGGGCCGGATTAACCATGTCGGGGCCCCTAGGCAATGCATGTCTCGGGGCCCCTTTACCAATGGTGGACTAACGGGGGGGGGGGGGTTGAAAGGGCTTCCAAACGCCTCCTTGTTCCCTTGATCAGGGTAAGGTTTCAACATGTCAGTATATTGAGTACTGTGTCAAAATTTCAAGTAAATCGGAGCAAAACTAACGAAGGTACAGCATTTCAAGCTACCGGCCCTCACTTTTATTTTCCCAAGCAGATAGGTAGTGCATACTGAAGCTTGTACAACATTTATATTTTAAACATATGAATGTATAATTAAAAATAAAATGAAACAAATACCAATATACCACACACGGCACTTTCAATCACTTCAGATACCTACTAAGTAATGTGGCAAAAAATAGAAGGAAAGAAAATAAAATACAACTAAGTTTACATATCTATTTGTTATAATTATAGACTTTTTATTTATTATTTATGCATGATGTGAACATTAGTTATTTATTGGGTTATAACCTAATTTTTATAATTTGTTGTTTTCTTTAATGCGTGTACCTAATGTTATTAACCAGTAAATGTTCCTAATAAAAAAAAACATCTTGAAAGCTGACTTTTTCCGAAACTTCGTTGCTCACTAATTGAAGCAAGTCATTTTTTCCCGGGACGCGGGGCCCCTAGCCGATGCGGGGCCCCTAGGCAGTTGCCTACTCTGCCTTAGGGATAATCCGGTACTGCCAACGCCTCTCTTAGAAGGCCTGAGAAGATAAATTTGGTCCATACAGACTGCGAAATACTGCATTTAATTTTTAGTAAATATTTTCGTAACCCAATTGGGTTACGAAAATTCTAACAATTGTTGGAACCAATAATTTTGGTTTCGTGGTCATTTTTAACACGCCCTGTCTAGACTTTGTCATTCGGTGGTTTAGTGAAATTTTACTACATGTCAGAAGAACAAAAATGTTTTTGTTTTTTTTTTCTGGTCATATTCATTACTTGCTTAGTAATTATTTTAAAAAAAATTCTTTCCCAATCTACTATGTTAATCCAATGAAATACAAAATTAAACATTGTAATAAAAATGCGTTTTTTAATATTAGAGCACTCCCTCTAATATTTGTATTTACATATCTCCTATCCTGCTTCTTTTGGAACGCTTACTGCCGGGCCTTAAGCCGCGAAATACCCCGTTACAACCGACTTATTACATATGAATATTAAGACGACAATTTCCCCTAAAATATATTCAGAATCTTAACGACGTAAGTAAAGAAGCCTTGTATACAAATTGTGACTCTCCACCCGTCTATTGGATGGACCTACTGTCGAATTTGCCGTATCAAAGAAAAGAAAAAGAAGAAAAATAATGTGGGAATCTTAACGACGTAAGCGAAGAAAGCGTGTAAACAAATATACGCCGCGGCAAGGCGTATAATACGAACGTACTGTCGAATTCACCCTAGCAGGCCTGGAGATCCGACCTTTCTGCCGCGTTCATTTAAATTAATTATGAAGAACGTGTTACAAATATTTAAAATGTTTCTCCATGTTGTCCTCCCGAAGTTATATTCATCGTTTAGAAAAATAAAATCTGGTGCTTACCCGCTAACTTTATAGTTGGAAAACGGGTTATAAAGTTTTAAAATCGTTTTACGTAAAATATATTAATGGTAAGGTACTGTTTTTATTAATCTAAAATATAAATAATTCGCATTTCTTGTGCGGCGTGGAAATAAAACAGTTATTTTAGTTACGAAGTCGCCGGAAGTGATTAAAATGTGAGTTTTGAGCAACAAAAATTATTAGGGTTGTATACCGCCTTAAACTCTTTAAGTTTTAAAGCTCTTAAATATATATATATATGTGTATATTATTCTTGAAAATAATATCCAGACATTCCCTGCGCCGAAACACAAATTATATGAAATTCCCTTGATAGAAAAAACGCAAAGTAATTATTATAAACATTTTTTCAGTTATTTACAAGTTATATGCATGAAAAAAATCACAGTGTTTCTTTAAATGCTATTTTAGGCAACACCCGAGAGATTTTTGATGTATTTTAAACGTGGCGTGTTTTATAAAACAATCACTGGTTCCCGGCACGCGTTGCAATGCCATATTCAAAGAAAAACATTGTTTCTTCCTGAATTACCTTTCCCGTGCGTCCCCGTTCCCCTCCCGCGTCCCCTTCCTAGCTAGCAACATAAATTATAGCCTATATGTTATTCTGATATACGAACTATATTATTGTGAAGTTTCATTAAAATCCGTTAAGTAGTTTTTGCGTGAAAGAGTAACAAACACGCATACATTCGTACAAACTTTCGCGTTTATAATATTAGTAAGATTTTCGCAATTTTCGCTTAAATATTATCGATTTTAACATTTGCGCGCTCTCTCTATAATTCGTATTTACATATCTGTCTATCTTCTTCTTTTTGAGCAGGTATACCGCGCCTTAAATCTAGGCGCTTGAAAAAATATATAAAAATACATGTATTTATTAATTTGTTCCAGCCGTATGTTCCGTGGATATATCCAGTCTAAGCGAGGATGCTCCAGCGATAGTGGCTCTGCCAGGAGAGGTCCTGCTGACACCAAATGGAACCACAGGATTTCTGGACTTGGCGGCGGGAGAGCAGATAAAACTGCTCTGTATGGGTAACGAGCTGCGACCGGCCTACAACGACGAAAGACCTGAAACAGCGGTGAGATATAAAAAGGAATGACTGCGAGGCCCTTTTCACTCAAAACTTAAATTTGGATTAGAGGCCTTCATCTCCTTCTTTTACTAAAAAAGACCCTCCACACAGCATCATATTATGCACGACAGGAAGATATCTATTTTCCTTTCGTGCGAACATTTGTGATTTCATTTACGTTAGAAAGTGAAAAAAACAGCTCGCGTATCACCAATTGTAATTTTTTTCATCCAAATAGATACAAATATAATGCCATCGTAGACTTTTTTGTAGATCTTTAATAGAGGAATATCGCACCATGCATTATTTTGTTATTATAAAGTGATTAGACAGTGTTTTCGATGAAAGCTACCAGGCGGCTTGTCTTTTTCCAACGCTTCTAACAATTATCGTTTTGTTTCAACCAATTTACACAAAACCTTGACAAATTATACACCTAAACCTTCCTCAGGAATCACTATATATATAATCACATTAGGTGGGTAGGCCATAAGCCGACATAGCTCAGTGGTTAACAGCAGTTGACCGGATATCAGAAGGACGCGGGTTCAAGTCCCGTCGGCTGCATGTATCTTTTCTCGGGAGATTTTTTCAATGTAGATGAGTGTTTCAGGCTGATAATTATTACTTATAATAATTGTAAAAAATGTAAGATATTCTAATGTACGCATTCCAAAACCAAGATAACATTACACAGACAAACTCGGGCCGATTCATGGGATCCACATTACAACATACATTCCACCAACCTACAACTAAAACGGCTTTTGGCAAAAGAAATATGCACTACTTCTCAATAAAATTATTTAATATACTCCCTCTTGCAATACAAACCGTTGACAAAATAACCGACTTCAAAAGAAGCATTAAGATATGGATTATGGACATGGGAAGGAAGAATATAGATACAATTTTGCAACCTACCAAAGATTAATGCTTGTATTGTACTTTCTTTTAGACATAACTTTATAATTTCCTTTTGTAACTAACTAACTAACTAACCACCACGCCATTTCAAGCAGGGGTATTCAGAGAGGATGGACCACAAAACAACTCAGTCTTGGCGCACACTCTTTGCCTCATTCACATTCAAACATCGTCTCATAACACTCTTCTATTATTCTGACTCTTGACATGGCCCGACTCAAGTATCTGATTCACTTGATCGTGCCATGTCCTCCTCGGGAGTCCCCAACTTCTTCGACCATTCACTTTTGCGTCATATATTCTTCTTACATTACTTTCTTCGTACATTCGCTCTACATGCCCAAACCATCTGAGGGTCCCTTTCTTAATCTTACTGCCTTGCATTCTTTGCGGATCTCCACATTTTTCACACGGTCACACATGGTTTTACCATACATACGCCTCAGGGATCTCATTTCAACAGCATTCATCTGCCTTCCTCTGCCAGTTCCATGCCTCACTGCCATACATCAGGGTAGGTACTAGGACTCCATTGTGGACTGCTAGCTTCGCTTTTTTTGACAGTTTTTTATTAGCGCCAACGGCATTCAGTCCACCATTAATGGAGTTACCGGCATTCACCCTTCTTTCAATATCTCTTTCAGCCTTCCCATCACTCGTAAACATGCTACCCAGATACACAAACTCATCCACTTCTCATTCTCCAAGTTTTCATCATTCATAACTATCTTGAACACTGTTTTCGTACTCTCTCTCTTTCAAACACCATGACTTTAGACTTACTTACATTCATCATTAACTCATTCTTCATACATACTTCGTTCATCCTAGACACGAGAGACTGTATATCTTCCATACTGTTAGAAATTAGCACCGCATCATCAGCATACAACAGGCAACATACCATATGTTGCCTATTTTCCTTTTGTAATATTTTAATATAGGTATTTACTTATATTTGAAATACGAAATGTGACCTTAGAACACAATGTGACCTTACAACGGGGTGAACTTGTAAACTTAGACACATTTTTCTCTAAAAATTGTATAACAAAGAAAAAATAAATAACAATTATTATAAGCAATAATTATCAGCCTGAAACACTCCAACGGGAGGCCAACGGGACTTGAACCCGTGCCCTTCTGATTGCCAGTCAGCTGCTCTCCCAATTGAGCTATGGCGGCTTATCTTATACCCGCCAAATGATTCAATATATACTAGTGTTTCATTCAACAATTACTGCTTTATTATATTTTTTTCTACCTGAAAACAACCAACTTTATTTTACAACACTAGTATATATTGAATCATTTGGCGGCTATAAGATAAGCCGCCATAGCTCAATTGGGAGAGCAGCTGACCGGCAATCAGAAGGGCACGGGTTCAAGTCCCGTTGGCGTCATGTATCTTTTCTCGGAAGATTTTTCAATGTGGATGAGTGTTTCAGGCTGATAATTATTGCTTATAATAATTGTTACCCTTTGTGCTATGCATAAAAAATCTTGTCTTAAACGTTAGTTTAACAATTAAAAATAATAATTAAAAAATAAATAAATTTAAAAAAACTCAGTTTGAAAGAAAGCATCATTTAATAATCACCGTCACCCGAACACCACAACAAAGTGTTTTCTCCATCTTTCTTTTTCTTCTTCTTCATTGGCTGCGATTCCACGTGTTGTGTGCATGTGTCTGACTTGCAGTAGCGGATTTAGGGGGGGGGCACGGGGGCACGTGCCCCCCCCAGACGGTATTTTTGTGTACTGTGGAGATTCCATCACAGTACATAGTTAGAAGCTAAAACTGTCTTTATTAAACATTAATTTAATTTTTCGATTGTTTTGACACTTTCATAAACCTTCCTATAGATAAATACTTGACTCTTGTAGAAATACTTGAAGTATGATACTTCAAGTTTATTTCTAACAGTAATTGTTGATTTTTTTTGCCCGTCCGCCCCTTTTGCCCCCCCCCCCCCCCCCCCTACCTCTAATAAATATAAAACTCATAACAATAGTGAAAATTAATACAAACAATTTACTGCACTGCACTAACAACTTAATTAACTAACACAAATTCTAACAGTAATAGTTGATTTTTTCGCCCGTCCGCCCCTTGTGCCCCCCCCAGAAAAAAATCCTGGATCCGCCCTTGCTGACTTGTGTGTTTGATTTCAGACCCTCATGTGTAACGAGAGCTCCAAGTTCACCAGCTCCGACTGGTTCCAGGGCAGCGATGACCTGAACCATATCACCTGCTCTTGTCCTGCACGCGCCAACATCGCTGAACAAACCGCGGTAATGTCACATAATAATTCCTTTTTCTATAAAAAAAAACTCTCTTTTTATAACTTTTGAAGTTTATTCCCATGTGATATATCATTGAAGACGAAGATAAAAATAAAAATCTAAACGAAAATACGAAAGAGACCGAGTAATTAAAAAAGTTAATGATCGCAACTGGGACTCGAACCCAGAACCTCTCGTCTAACCGGGACGTGCGAGTTTACCAATTCCGCCATTGCCAATTTGGGAGGCGGGAATGGGTACCGCCGCCCCGGGAACCTTTATTGGATGACCAACAACTCTGCCATAGGTCACCCCAAGTGGTTCGCTACGTTTGGTGATTTAGCAGGGGTGCACGGGTTCATGGGGTGAGGTTTGTCTAGGTCTTGCAGGCGGATGACCAGGACACACTGAACCCCCGATTCCTACCCACCCCTTAAACCCTTTTCCTTCCCAGAACTCTCCTCTTCTTCCTTTCCTTAAGAAAAAACCTCCATACAGCATCCCCAAAGATGAAACCGTCATATTAGACTTTCAAATTTTAGAATTAACAATATTATCTTCAACTTTTTTTTCATATTATTAGGCAACTACCCTTTTTATTGGAAACAATCATTCTAAGAATTGGTTTATAACCTAGGTAGGGTCAAGGATAAATATAATCGATTTTATTTATATGATTCTTAGTATGCAGGCGCGGTGCGGCCTGTTCTAAGGGCTCGTACACATAAACACGATAAGACGTCGCATCGTGCTACGACGTGGCATCGTACCGAATGCACATTTTACAAATCTCCTCGCTCGACTCAAGCGGTAGTTAAAAATTATTTTTAACTATCCTTGTTTAAATTCCTGGGTTCAGGAAAGCATTTGACGGTAGAACAAAGAATGTTTAACTATTGCTGGAGTCGAGCGAGGAGATTTGTAGAATGTGCATTCGGTACGGTGCCGCGTCGTAGCACAATGCGACGTCATATTGTGTTTATGTGTACGAGCCTTAATGTTCACTCTGTCAATGTGAACCGTTAACAAAATTGAACAATATTTTGCAGCTCATCATATAGTCCTACATAATATTTTTAATTATTAAATTGTGCACAATCTTTAAAATAATGGCAAAAAATAGGACCCTCCAAGCTGACCTCATGTCCCTGAGACACCCTGTAGGCTCGCACAGGACACACTGTTACCGCTGTGTGGATGCAATGTATAATGACCGTAGATTTACAAACCACCCACATACTGTAATGATTAATGATGAAAGGTAATGAAAGGTAATGAAAGGTAATGAAACAGATGCAGGTAAAGCGGGCGCAGATATCTCCCGTTTTAATTTAGCGGTGTCTCTCAGACATTATTTAACCCATTGGCCACAAACCCCGTCAGCCTGCCGGGTGTGCAACTCAGGTACTTAACCACAAACCCCGGCACGCTGACGGGCTAGTGTAGGTCCGCCAAAAAACGGAAAACGAGCTCAACAATTACATTTTTGAATAAAATTTTAAATGTCGAACATTCTGTAGGCAATTAATCATTCATTTCGTAGAATTGGCAATAAAATTTTTCTTATGTTTTTTCCCTGATATTTGTGTTCCAAGTTTTGTATGCTGCCAGCCGCCATTTAATTTCTTCAATATTGCAAGTGGTTCTAGGCTTTTGGTAGTGACCCTGAACGTCCCTGATTGCTTTGAGGACTATCATACCAAATTATTTTATTAGTTATTAGTTATAAATGTATGTAAAAAACAAAAATTATTATTGTTCGATTTATGTACATTATGTTTTTATGTAACTTTTTTAATAAAAATGTGGAAAAAAACTTACGAAAAAAGAGAAGGTTACATTTGTTTCCTTATTTACACATATTTTATTATTTTTTTAAAATTATATTTGAATGTTTTTCTTTAATTGAATATGTAAATAATTTTTTTTTTAATTAATTCATTTGAGTATATGGTTTAAAAGTTACAATAGATTTAGTGTACACCAATGCAGGTTTTCAATTTTTGGTACAAAATTAATTCAGTAGTGAAGGCCAATTTTTTTGCTCATTAATTCTGTGGCCAATGTGTTAATAAAGAATGACACAACAAGGGCCTTCTCTCGTGATCCAAATATTAATCTGATCGGGCCTGCATTTCCATACAAGAAATTTAAATGGAATGAGAATTTACAATGTCAGAAGATTTTTTAAAAATCCAAAGCTTCAGGCGGTTCGGTGTGATAGAGTCTGAGA
This sequence comes from Limnephilus rhombicus, assembly GCA_929108145.2. Lineage (NCBI taxonomy): Eukaryota > Metazoa > Arthropoda > Insecta > Trichoptera > Limnephilidae > Limnephilus > Limnephilus rhombicus. Next base: position 31,409,521 of record OV815290.1, on the reverse strand, counting down.
AAACGAAAAATTTTATATTTTGACTTGCATTACCCAGTGACAGTGATGAATTTTTCCACAAATACTACTTTTTGCAGATTTTTTTGTATGAATCCTATAAAGACCATAGTTTTTAGTAAGAATCCAAAATTTCAGGCGGTTCGGTGCCATAGAGCATGAGAAGTTTACTTTTATCCATTACATATATATATCACTAGAAGTGACTTCCATTACGAGCCTAATGTAATGCGTGGCGTTAAACTTTAAAGATATCGAATTATATATATATATATATATATATGTTTTTTTTTTTAATAATTTTTTATTTTTAATATTATGTTTTACATTGTATTTACATGATAATTATACATCTCAGGTTTTTTTTACTACCCTTTCATTGAAAGCATGTGCTTGTGTATGGAAGGGGAGTGTACATTAATGTTATTAGTTAGTACTTAAATAATTCATTGTACATACATATATTTGAGCTACAGTATTTATTTTGATTACAGTGTGTATTTAAAAAAAGAGAGAATGTTATCGAAAACTAAGGATTTTTGTAAGATTAATTAAGTGACAGTGGTTTTTTTCTTAAGAATATTTTTAAAATGTCTCTTGACAGAGAGCAGAATTCGGGTTTTATCATTAATGCTTCTGATTTCTTCTGGTAGTCGATTGAAAAAAGTTCTTCCCTGGTAAGTGTAATGATGCTGTGCAAAAGACGTATTTAGTTTTGGGCATAGAAAAACATGTTTAAGTCGACTTCTGTTTTTATTTAAAAATGGATATTTATATTTTTCTTTTATAATTTGAATTAATGAATTTTTAATATATAAATCAGTCAGTGGTTGAGTGGGCATAGCGCTTGGGTCCCACCCGAGCATCGCGTGTTCAATTCCTCAGCTGGCTAAGTCCTCCATCACAACACAAGCAACATTTTCGGCTTTCTGTGGTGGTAGTAGGAGATTTTCAAACATTGTTGGGTTATTCGTAACACGGGAATGTTTGTCTTTCTTTAAAAAAAAAAAAAAATCTTTAAATGTGGGTACTTGAAATTCTTCAAACAGGCTTTCTGTTGGGTAGTCTAAGGATTTTTTTAATATAATTTTAATAATAATTGTTCTTTGTACAATTTCTATTGGAAGAAGGTTACATTTATACACGGATCCCCAACTAATAATAGCGTATTTGTAAAGTGGATTAAACTAAGGCATAGTAGATTAAATATAGATTTTTTTTTGACAGAAAATTCTTAAAAAAATATATGTTAATTTTCTGATTTTGTTTACTACTTGACATATATGATCCTTCCATTTCAGATTTTTATCAATAATTACTCCGAGATATTTAATTTTATTTGTTGTTTTTAATATTGTACAGTTTGATTTGCAATAATGTTGGCTGTGAATTTTAGTGTTATTGTGTATGACAATGTTAAAAATTTTGGGAGCGTCGTTTGGATGGATTGCAAATGGAATTACAAATGTCTTTTCACTATTTAGTGATAGTAAATTATTGTCGAAAAAATTCTTAAGCGTATTGATGTCTTCTGTGGCCTTTAATTCTACATTTTCCCAAGTATTTTCACTTATTATTAATACTGTATTGTCAGCGTATGATGTAATTTGACCATGTAAATGTTGAAAAAAAATATCGTTTACATAATATATGGTAAAAAGGATTGGTCCAAGCACTGTACCTTGGGGGATCCAAAGCTTGAAATCTCTTGACCACTATTAACACGATTGATTTTTACCACTTGAGGGCGGTTTTTTAAGTAGTTGGTGGTGATCCATTTAATCGTGTTGCCTTTTATGCCAATATTAGAAATTTACCAATTGTTTTTTTACTATTTTTTCAAAGATTTTTCCTATGTTAGAAATTAGACAAATTGTTACTTGGTGTAGATCACCAGATTTGTAAATAGGTGAGATTATTTTGTTTTTGTAGTTCATTGGAAATATTCCTTTCTATAAACTTAAGTTTATTAAATGAGTGATGGGTTTTATTAAGTAAGATTTCATAGATTTTAACATGTGTGCCGTAATAAAATCAAAACCGGGAGTATTATGTTTCTGTAAATTTTTATTTTGTATGTTTTTGCGGGTTAGAAGGTTTATTAATATATTTCGCAAGATTTTTTCCAACTGTAAACAAATATGTTTGCACATTGTTTAGGCTGTAAATTGGCATCTATAATTTTTTTATCATGTTCAATGTACTTAATATTTTGTGTTTTTTTTGTATTGTCTATGGCCAAATTCACAGTTTTCCACATTTGTTTATGGTTATTTTCTGAAGATAATATTTTATTTTTAAAAAACTCTTCCTTACTTTTTGTAATATAAGATGTTAATTTATTTTTATATTTTTTATAGAAAATATATGCCTTTTCATCATGGGGATTTTTTAAAGTAGTTTTATAAAGTTTTTCTTTGTTTCTGATAGATATTATAAGTCCTTTGGTAATCCAAGGTTTTAAACATCTTAATTTTGATTTTATGTGTATTATTATTTCAGTTGTCAAATTTTTAATGTGTTGCGACAGGATATTTTCAAAGTTAGTCAAACATATTTCGGTATCATCACTCTTTAAAACATTGTTCCAATCTTCCTTTTTTTGTTTTTCAAAGAGAATAGTCATGTCTATTGCTGATTTTTTGGGTATTAAATTATGTTTAATACCCAAAAAATCAGCAATAGACATGACTATTCTCTCTGATATTATTATACAGAAGTAAGCATGAATGATGATCAGTTATGTTAGTTTTCCAAACAATTGGTTTTAGTTTGTGAAGATCTTTAATGTTTACGTTTGTCCAAATGTGATCTAAACAAGATGGAGTATGTTCTTTTATTTCTCTAGTATTGTTATTTAAGCAAGATATGAAATTTTGTTCAGTCATACAACTGATGTATTCAGTTTTGTTAATATTTTCTATTTTTTCATTAATGTTCACGTTAAAATCACCCACGACGAAGCAGAGTTTATTTTTTAATTTTAATAATATGTATTTGAGGTCATTAATAAACGTAATAATACTCGAGCCATGCGTTCTATAGATAGCTATTAGATGATATATTGATTTGTCGAGTTTGAATTGTACTTCGATGCAGTTTACCAAATGTATTGGGTGTTCTATTATGTTATACTAAATTTATGTTTGCAAATATTATTATTCCCGAATTTTTGTTGATATCTACTTTGGTAAAAATATAATTGTACTCAGGTAAGTGATAAGACGGTGACTCAGCGTTCGTAAATGTTTCGGATAACACTATGAAGTCCGGTTTCTTAATTAAATTATTTATTTTTAGAATTAGTTCATCTAAATTTTTCTGAATTCTACGGATATTTATGTGCATAATAATTATATCATTGATGTTTTTAAAAATAATTTTGTTACATGAATCAGTACAAATACATTCATATTCTTGAATTTTAATATTTAATTCTAATTCGCTATTTGAGAAATCATCCATTTAATGTATTTTTGGTTGTATTTTGCAAAATTATATATAAGATTTTTATTCAATGTCGTAGTTTATTCTTTCTTTGGCTAATTTAAGCATGTAAGATCGGAACTTACATGTTTCGCTGTTTGTTCGGTGGTCCATTTCATTCATTTTACTGTTGAAGGAGTTTATTTCTTTCTTCTTGTTAGCTGAGTGACAGTTAGCGCATTTGGGCGGCAGTTCCAGGGATTTACATTCGGAGATGGGATGATCTTCTGAACAGTGCTTGCATGTTGGTTTATTCACTTTATTGTAGCATTTTTGTGCTGTGTGTCCAAATCTTTGACAATGGAAACATTGGGTAAGAACATTACAATCGGTTACATAGATTCTCATGAATCCTCAATGAATTTTTTTTCTATTTATAAGATGTAGTCTCATTTCGGGATTTGTTTGGAGAATTAAGTTTTTGCTGTTAGTTTTTTTGTTTGTTGATGGCTTTAACTTGTAATATTTTTTTGTCTTGGTATTTTTTACATATCATTTTGATGTCGTTGTTTTGTTCAATGATGTCTTCTAAGAATTCTTTTTCGGTATAGTCTTTGTCAAGACCTTTGAATATTACACATGGATCCGTTTTCACAAGTACCTCCGCTATTATGGTTTTGTCGATTTCATTTATCGTATTTTTGAATTTTTTGCATCTTCTAATGTTTTTTTAATATCACTTACTCGAATTCCCAACTGCGATATTTAGATTTTTTGTATTTTCTCTTTTATTTTCTCAGTGTTCTTTTAAGCTTTTTATTTTTATTTTTATAATAGGAAATCGTTTTTCTTGCGTTGCGATATATTTCTTATTCTAAAGTTAGACGGTATGTTTTTGCTTGCAGGAATGCATCGCAGGAGTAACACAAATCTTTATCGGGGTGCAAGGGGTCGGGAAGCAGTACCGGACCTACATCAGCTGCCTCCGCAAGGCCAACGGACGTGTGGAGTATACCACCTACCCCCAAACCGCTGTGAACTTGCTGGCGCAGGATTTGACCATGCCTCCCACCTTCCAACGTTAGTATCATTCTTTAGTCAGTTCCTCATTACTGAGGATAGTAAATTTCGATGTTAATTTCCATGGTGGATAAGGCTCCACCAATCCAGCCTCCGTGGTCCCGAGGTAAGACTCTATCTAGATTCATAATCCGAAGATCGCAAGTGTGCAAATAAATTTTATTTGATTAATTTATGGTATTTCACAATTGAATACCGGAAACTAAAAATGGTGTAAATTCCTTTTACAAAAAATGAGGTAGACGGGAATTTAAAGTACGCTCAAATATTCAAAGAAAACCTAATTTTATTTTTATGCCAAATCAACAAATGAATATAATACGTTTTCAATATAATTTGGCATAAGAATAAAATAGGGTTTTCTTTGAATATTTGAGCGTACTTTAAATTCCCGTCTACCTCCTTTTTGTCAAAGGCACTTAAAGCCTTTTAAGTTTCAGGTATTCAATTAATTAATTAAAAACAATATATAGTATATTAAATAGTATATTTGCGGGACGTTCCAGAGTAAAAGATACTCTCAGCTTCGCCCTGGTGTAAGACCACCATTCTGAATTGAAATGTTGCTTGAAATGGCTTTATCCATGTTTGGTAAACAGATCTGAATAGCCAGGTACTTCCCCTCTCCTCTCCGCATCTCCTTCCCCTCCCCACTACCTTCATTCTCACAACATACCCCAATTGGGAATACCATAGTCTCACTAGCTCCAGACGGGAACAGCTGGGACTCTTGTGAGGTATTCATATAAAAAATTAAAAAATCCTCCTGGTCCTGCGCTCCACAGACAGCCACTGATACTCGGTCACTCTAGAATCATTTGTGACCTTCCTCCGCTTCTTCCGCCGGTGACCAAAAGTTTCTCCTGGTTTGAGCTCAGTCAACGTCAAATAAATTCAATGGAGACCAAAATTTCATGTACATTTTTCACAAATACAAATAATGTCAGGAATCACTCATGTACGGCCCTTGACCACTGGAGCGACAGCTATTTAAAAAAAATTGCCAACTGTAACATTAAATAACTTGGTGTGCAGGAAAGTGTCAACTAATAGTCTGTAATCTGTATATCACAGTTTATTGATGATTTCAACACAATTTGACATAACTAGCGGTTCCGTTCTGTTTTACTCTCCCTCCATAAACGGAACTCAGCTTGCCGTCGCAACCGCAAACCCCTCCTCCTCTTCTATTTCTGCTAGGCTGCTAATTCCGTCCCATTGCTGGTCACATACATATAAATGGGTGTTACACAACATTAAAAAAATCATACCTTCGAATTTTAACATGGAGACATAAAAACTTATTATAGTGCTAAATAGCCAATGAATTAACCTGTCTATTACCGTTTATTTCATATTTGTAGAATTTATAAAGAAAATATTTTAAAAAAATCGTAAATTTTATAACCGCGGGAATCCTGTATGTTGTTACTTTGAAACACTGCCATGAGAGGTACTTATTCGAGTCAACATAGAATATTTTCGATTTCTATGTATTTTCTGTGGTATAACTTGATAATGAAAGGTACATGTCTATGGAAAAAAAAGACTTAGTTTAACCGTAAACAGCTGATCAGAAATGCTGCGTGAAAAAAATATTTAAAAAAACTATTTTTAACCTTGTTATAAACTACGAAGTTTGGATTTGCGACATTTATAGTCATAATAGATAAAGCATTTCAATAGCTTTGTTTTAAGTCCAAAATAACAAACGTGGGAGCTACAAATATATTCAGTCAAGTGTGTTTTCACGCTAGGGCGTGTGTTCCCACAGAAATCTTTGTTATTGTTATAACTCTGTTATTGTTCTAGTGACAACTCTAGAATCAAGTTTCACACTGTTATTTTTTCACTAAAGTTTTCCATAGAAGTACATAAAAAACACTTATTTTGTAGAAACAGTTTTCACCCGCCAAATCGCCTACACGCTTCGACCAAGTATACCCTAGATCGAAGCCTACACGCCATTAGACATTGTTAATTCTTTATTAAATATTCTTGTATGAAATGATAAAAAAGTGAGGCAACTAAATTGTGGTAAATATCGGTTCGGACTGGCCACGCTTATTACGAATAATTTTTAGAAAAAAACTTTAGATTCGCCTTAATTACTATAAAAGGAAACTTTTTGGCTTTGGGGCGGCGGAAAATAATGCATTTTAATTTTCAATTGCATAAAACCAAAATTCGCTTCGCGACTGACACAGCGAAAATCCGCGGCCGTACATGTCACTGTGATGTTGGTATCCTTGATAAATTAACAAGAGCTAATACGACTGTAGCGAACTTCGTGGGATAAGGCGCGTAATTATGAAATTTGTCTAGCGGGCTTGTTTGTGTAACATGGTTTGTGATACAAAAGAAAGTGCCCCTTTATAACGCCTACTCGCGTCAAGGCAAGAAAAACATCCCAGTTTTCAAGTGGCTTAGCGGCTACGCTAGGTTTGTGTAACATGGTTTGTGATTCGCGGTATTTCATGTAGGTATCCCACGAAGTCAGCTACAGTCCATAACAGTGACAGCAAGTGACAGCTACGGCCGCGGATTTTCGCTGCGCCGGTTCGCGAAGTGAATTTTGGTTTTATGCAATTGAAAATTAAAATGCATTATTTTCCGCCGCCCCAAAGCCAAAAAGTTTCCCTTTATAGTAATTAAGGCGAATCTAAAGTTTTTTTCTAAAAATTATTCGTAATAAGCGTGGCCAGTCCGAACCGATAATTACCTAAATTGTTTATAATACATTTATACAACAGAATAAGTAATTTTTTTAACATAAACTGTTATTTTAGTATGTACCGTTTTCACATAAAACCATCACATGAGTCATTTTAACATTTTGTTTATGTTTGCATTCTAATGTTAATATTTACAAATGTTATTATTTATTTGTAATATAAGTATTTGAAAGCTTATATCATAACCTTTCAAAAACAGTTTTTAGTATTCGGCTTCGTTCAGAAATGTTTCATTTATAGAGCTTTAATCGCAATGTGGAAATAACACAAAGTTTTTATAAATCTGACAGTTCGTTTAAGACAAAAAACTTGCAAAATCGCAAAATATCTAAGTGGTTAACACCTTATACACATTTTAGTTTTTGTGTTCCTCTTAATTTCATTTCTGTTCTGTTCAGAGGGTCCGTACTTCCCGGGAATGCGCATGCAGAACCTCTACCTCCTCGAAACGCAGCTGGACAACTTCATAGCGATTCTCGGGCCGACCATGGGCGCACTGCATCTTAAAGATGACTTCCTGGTTCCTGGTCAACTAGCGGCCAGTGCAGACTTCACGCTAGTTCCGGCGCAGAGGACTACCTTTAATTACGTGAACACCGCTCCCCAGTGGAAGGGTTTGAACGAAGGAAACTGGGATGTTTTAGAAAAGGTGAACGTCTTCATTGTTTGTTTATTAATTTTAATTTTCACACCCAGCTGGGCTTTAATATATTTATTATTTTTTAAACACAAAAGAATATTGTTGCATAAAGGTTCGATGACACTAAGCGAGTTTACAAGCTACTGTCTACTAAGTTTAAAAGCGGGTAAATGGGCGAGTGAAATTGTCATGATAACACACAAAACTATCCACTCGCTCAGTAGTGTAGGAAACTGAGGTCGCTGTTAGAGCCAGTAACAAGAATAACGACGCCTGCGTGAACTGATTCTGTGATGTTTGGCAGTCGAAATCAGCTGTTTATTGGCAGCCATCTTGAAAAACATAAATAAACCAATCATGAGCAAGCGTGTGGTGAGTAAAGTTGACGACCTTTCAACTTTTTTCGTAGATTGTCAACAATCTAGTTAGCAAGTAACACGATGACACTGAGCGAATTTACTAACAGATCAGTGAATTTCCCTTGCAAACTCGCTCTGTGTCGTCGACGCTTAAGGCATATAAGATGTACTCGAAGTCCGCTTCTTAAATTTCAACCGTACAGACACTAGCGTATTAATACTATCAGAATTAATATGTTGGAAATGGGGGAAGCATTTTTGAGGTGAATACTTCTTTAGCACCATTGTGATTTGAAACTCGATGAAATGAAAAAGGTACACTAAAAAGAGACAAACACATACATCTATAGGATTTAGCCTGCAATAGAATGAGATAGAATAATAAGTCTCTTCTTTGAGCTTCTTCTTAGTCTTCCCACTCTTGTCTATTTTAGTTTTCTGAAGGTTTCACTTTTGCCCAAGGGCGGATCCAGCTTTGGCGCCAGGGGGGGGTCACATAGCGCCAGGGGGGGGGGGGATCACATAGTCGTGGTCAAGTCACAAGAAGTTATAATTTAATTTTGGTAAGGGAACGTACCCATACTGCGTGACCAACTTTTTGCAATTTTTAAAATTAGGGAGGCGGGAATGGGTACCGCCACCCCGGGAACCTTTATTGGATAACCAACACCTCTGCCATAGGTCACCCCAAGTGGTTCGCTACGTTTGGTGATTTAGCAGGGGTGCCCGGGTTCATGGGGTGAGGTTTGTCTAGGTCTTGGAGGTGGATGACCAGGACATACTGAACCCCAGATTCCTACCCACCCCTTAAACCCTTTTCCTTCCCAGAACTCTCCCCTCCTTCCTTTTCTTAAAAAAAAAAACCCTCCACACAGCATCCCCAAAGATGACATAGGCCCTGAGGGAAATTATTTTCCTCAGGGCCTCCTGTGTGGAGCTCATGTAAAAAACCTCCCCCCCCCCCCCCCCCCCCGGTGACCAAAATCCTAAGCAAATTGCCGCTCATTTGTACCAAGCGTGGTATTTTGAAGACCCCCCCCCCTGAACAGGTCACGTAGTATGGGTACGTTTCCTAATAATAGATACAAGTAAAAAGCAGGTAGGTGATTTTGATAATAATAGATACAAAAAATATTTTAAAAAACATTATGTTTAACAATTTTAATTAGTGGTCCACCTAGGTCCAGGACCCAGCCCAGGGGGGGGTCATGACCCCCATGACCCCCCCCCCCCCCCTGGATCCGCCCTTGCTTTTGCCGCGTGTGAATTGCACACTCTGATTTCTTTTTTTTTTTTGGTAAATCTTACAATTTTGTATCTTACAATGTATAATAAACTTCCCTTCTATTAAAAGCATTTACTTGTGGGTGGAAAAATAGTGTACATTTGAATAAGGATAACAGATTAATAATATACAGATATGATTTTAGATTTTCACGGCCAAAAGTATATTTGTTATTTGTTTTTGGGGTGTTGTGCCGTGTTGCGCTACCTCCTCCTTTAGCCAACGTTTCGGACAGCGTTACAGTGTCCATCATCAGGACAGATGTGTAATTGTTAGTGGTGAAGTGTGTGCTTATGTACTTAGAAGCGATACCGTGTCGCCAGCTCCACTCCACTACGAGCTGGTATTACAGAATACTTCACAATGGTTTTTTGCGTTTAGCTTTCGTACAGCCATCAATTACCAGATACTAAGAACTATTGAACTTAGCTCCATCGTCTCTATTAATATTAATTGAATTTTTTTGTGGATTTCAATTGCCTCCGTAATCAGGCGTGCTCTATGGTTTTTGGGTCGTCCCAGGACTTCAGGAACAAATCCAAAGTAATGGCCAGTTTCGATTAAGTGCTCGGCGATTGCCAATTTGTTAGGGTTGCCGAGTTCATAAGCACGAAAGTGTTCTAATATCCTTTTGGCGATCGTCCGCTCTGTCTGGCCTACATAAACCTTGTCACATCCGGAATGACTGACGATGGACACTGTAACGCTGTCCGAAACGTTGGTTAAAGTTGGAGGTAGCGCAACACGGCATAACACCCCAAAAACAAATAACAATAATACTATACAGGACAATTATTTTATTAAATAGTTTACATTTTTTTTATTACAAAAGAATACAAAAAAAAATATTTACAGCTAATAATGGTTACATCGTAATCATGATTATAAAATTAAAAGAGATAAATATTTATGTATTTAATAAGAAATACAAAAAAAAAATTATATAGGATAAAAAAGAGCATTATAGGATTATAAAAATAGATCATTATACTAGGCCCTGCGGGCGGCAGGCGACACGACAGTAGCTTTGTAACAAATTTCACGTACTAAGATGGTGTTGCATTAGGCACATGAGATGCACTCGAAGTCGTCGTCAAAGGCGGCGTCAGAAATGAACTCGAAGTCGGGTTCTTAAATTTCAACCGTACAGACGCTAGCGTCTTAATACCTTCAGATTAATATGATTTTCAGATGGAAATAGGTGAAGCATATATTTGTTGATATATTAGAAAAATTCAATTCAACACTGCCAATATATTCATATTTATTCCCTGTTAATATCGGTTCGGCTGTCAACGATGAAACCGTGCTCTGGACATCGATATAAAATCATCGGAAGTTACGCTTATCGATCCAATATTGTAAATTAACGATCTCATTAGCCTAGAGCGACGGCTGGCGTGATCTAGCGGTAAGGCTTTTGACTCGCAATACGAAAGTTGCGAGATCGAAACCCGGCGTGGGCAAATAAATTTTATTTGATTAATTTGTGTTATTTCACGATTAATTCATTTAAAATAATATAAAGCATATTTGCGGCACGTTCCAGAGTGGAAGATACTCTTAGTATCACCCTGGTGTAAGACCACCATTCAGAATTGAAACGTCGCTTGAAATGAATTTAGTTGTGTTTGGTGACCAGATCTGAATAGCCAGGTACTTCCCCACCTTCCTCTTCCCCATCTCCTTCCCTTCCCCACTACCTTCAGCCTCACAACATACTCCAATTTGGGATGCAATAGACTCACCGACTCCAGACGGGAGCAGCTGGGACTCTTGTGAGGTATTCATATAAAAATTTAAAAAAAGATCTCCTGGACACAAGAAAACGAATGCATTTTGCCGAGGCACGGCCTATAAAAACAAAAATGTTGATCATCTTATGTTTAGAACCTTTTGAATAATTTTTGTAATACTATTCTTCAGGCATATTGTATATTTTTTCATTTGTATAATTTTTTGCAGAATATCAGGGTTAGAATTGGAGAACTTGCAGCCGTGACCACGATCTACAGCGGCACGTGGGGTAACCTTGCGCTGGAGGACGATACTGGAGAAAAGAAGGTCGTCTACCTGAATGCTGCCGCGCCGCAAGTTCCCGTCCCTCTCTACTTTTACAAGGTATTACATATTCACGGTGAAAAGCTTCTTGTAAACACGAAAAACACATCTTAAGCCTCGATTACATTGAGCGAGTTTACAAGCTACTAGCCGGTACGTTTAAAAGCGGACAAATCGGAGAGTGCGATTGTGATGATGACACACAAAACTTTCCACTCGCTCGGTAGTGAAAAGCTAAAATAATGACTCCCGCGCGAACTAATTCTGTCGACAATTTGTAGAAAACTGAGATATTTGCAGTTAACTCACCGCTAGTAGCTATTTGCCGGTTACTTAACAGATCGTATAACGAATAATTCAGATCAAGCAGTAGTTTGACAGTTACGAAAACAGCTGTTCAAGGGCCGCCATCTTGCCATCAGCCGTACACGCTAGCGAGTAGCGAGCAAAGTTGACCCCATTTCAACTTTTTTCGAAGGTTGTTCACAATCTGCTAGTTAGCTGGTAATACGATTACACTGAGCGAGTTGACTAGCAGATAGTGAATTCACCGGCTAGTAGCTTGCAAACTCGCTCAATGTCATCGAGGATTTAAATAAAAAAATCTCATAAACAAAAGTAGGACGTCACATTCTGCTGAATTTTTTTTTCCTTTTATTGCACAGTTAAGATAAGGAAATACTGAGTCCACGCACGAAACGCAATTTAAATCGTAGGTAGTATCGCGATATTCAATGGATTTTATTCTATAAATTACTTTGTAACCATTGGATTGGTTTTGGTCACATTTTGACCAATTTGCAAACATCCTCGAGCATTCGCTGGCCAAAATTTTTAAATAATTATTTGTATTATTTTAACTTTATGAGTAAAACCTCAAATTGTAGGTAAAATTTAATGAAATGACTACAATATTAGCGAAACTCAATCAAAAATCTGGAAACCGAAAAATCAGAAAAAAACTTGGCGCCTCTGGGACTCGAACCCAGGACCTTCGGCTTTCCGGGCCGCGCCTCTACCGACTGAGCTAAGGTATTCCTATTCGATTCGGTCATTTTTAACTGTATCATACTTCAACTAAGAACTAACAATTCTAATTTTGATTTTCTTAACACATATTTTATTGGCTGCTTTCTTAATGTACGTTTGCAAGATTCAAAGCAGAACTAAATGCTTTCTAGATAATTTTTTATCCATTTTATTTTTAATATGCGACATCTATTGACTTTTCTGCAAGTCTAGTATGAATATTTATTTTGACACCTTAGCTCGATAGAATGTCGCTAATATTGTCTTAATTTAATTAAATATTGCAATTATTGGTGTTATTTAAAAAGTTCCGGCAAGTTGTACAATTTGATTTGACAAGTTGTACAATGTTTGATTTAACCCCTCCGAATTTTCGAGAATATTCGCTTTTGGTGTCTTTAACAAAATGACATTTTACGAAAACTTTTTGTTATTACCGCTTCACAATTAAAGCTCTATAAATAAAACATTTCTGAACATAGCCAAATAGTAAAAACTGTTTTAGAAAGGTTACAAAATAGGCTTTCAAATTATTGTATTACAAATAAATATTAGCATTTGTAAATATTAAAATTTAGAACGCAAACATTAAAAATAGATAAAAATGACTCACGTGATGTTTTTATGTGAAAACGGTACTAAAATCACAGATTATGTAAACAACAATACTTATTCTAGTGTATATATGTGTAATAACACTTTTGTCACCTCACTTTTTTATCATTTCATACAAAAATATTTAATAAAAATTTAAAATGTGGAGCGCGGTGGAGCTGCCGGTAGCAAATTTGCGCGGGTAAATATTTTTGTCAACTACACGACTGACAACTGATTCCTGTTATGTATTTCCATAGACAACTTGATAGGGATGTGCAGCTTGATCTACTATCGACCTTTTACTTTTTGTTTTAGGGATGTAACTAAAACAATAATGGAGTTTAATAACGATTTCTATGGAAACACAAGCGCTGACGTATAAACACGCTTATTGTAGTTGACTGCTGTCCTATTTTTAACGCTTATATCTGCTTACGTTGCAGAGGGGTTGACACAAAGATAACTGGAAGAGGTGCGAAACAAAGAGAGGTGTGTGGACTTCTAAATTATTTGTTATTGACAATTCGCTAACCGAATATATTGAAATATGCATGTTTTTCTGATAATTTTCTCATAACGTTGTTACTTACAATTTGGGAGGCGGGAATACCCATTCCCGCCGCCCCGGGAACCTTTATTAGATAACCAACACCTCTGCCATAGGTCACCCCAAGTGGTTCGCTACGTTTGGTGATTTAGCAGGGGTGCCCAGGTTCATGGGATGAGGTTTGTCTAGGTCTTGGAGGCGGATGACCAAGACACACTGAACGCCAGATTCCTACCCACCCCTTTAACCCTTTTAATTCCCAGATCTCTCCTCTCCTTCCTTTCCTTAAAAAACCCTCCACACAGGATCCCCAAAGATGGCTTAGGCCATGAGGGAAATTATTTTCCTCAGGACCTCCTGTGTGGAGCTCATGTAAAAAAAAAAAAAGCATATAAAAAGTTGTGTGATGGAATTTAATTCGATATTATCTACTAGGATATAGACAACATATGTATACAAGACATAATATTTAATATTCTAAAAATAGGTAAATTAATATTCTAATAGTATTCTAAAAAAAGCACGGCCGGAAATTTTCAAATTGGACGCTCAGAATGCTTGGAGTGTATTTTAATCATTGACACGAACACACAAGTGGATAACTTATAGCGTTTATTACTAATAGCGGTCAGTGATTGAATGGGCATTGGGCATAAGGCTTGGGTCCCACCCGGGCGTCGCGTGTTCGATTCCTCGGCTGGCTAAGTCCTCCATCACAACACAAGCAATATTTTCGGCTTTCTGTGGTGGTAGTAGGAGATATTCAAACATTGTTGGGTTATTCGTAATCCGGGAATGTTTGTCTTTTTAAAAAAATAAAAAAATAGAAATAAAATAAAATTTAAAAAATCTCGCCTTTTAACATAAAAACGAGCAGTAAATGTCAATAAACATCAAACGCATAATTTTTTAACAGACATAATTTTTTTTTTTTTGGATGTTATGCCGTGTTGCGCTACCTCCTTCTTTAGCCAACGTTTCGGACAGCGTTGCAGTGTCCATCATCAGGGCACATCCGGCAGATGTGCTGGATTATACATCTGCCGGGTCTGCCCTGATGATGGACACTGCAACGCCGTCCGAAATGTTGGCTAAAGAGGGAGGTAGGACAACATGGCACAACACCCAAAAACAAATAACGAAAATACTTTTGGCCGTGAACACTGACCGTTCAACTCCTCGGAAGGCCTTCCACCGACTCCATCTTTTTTCCACATGTTCCATGTGCAACGGCGTTGTGTGGAGAGCGTAGGATTACGTGACGTGTGACAAGAAGTGTGTTTTCGAAGCATCTATTTTCGTAGAAAATATATGGATTGCAAGTTGTCCATTGGAGGAGAACAACCACTTTCATAAATGACGTTATAAGGAAACACATGGTTTCCTCCTTCACCGCAAGTTGTCCAGATACATCTGTGCATTGCGTTCATTGCGTACGTGAGTCCTAGGTTTACTGCCCCTGGCGTGCTGCAAAATCTAAAAATATATCCCCTGTAACATTAAAGTATAACAATTATTATAAGCAATAATTATCTGCCTGTAACACTCATCTATATTGAAAAAAATCTTCCGAGAAAAGATACATGCTGCCAACGGGACTTGAACCCGTGACCTTCTGATTGCCGGTCAGGTGCTCTCACCATTGAGCTATGGCGGCTTATCTCCTACCCCAAATAATTCAATATATACTAGTGTTTCATTCAACAATTACTGTTTATTACATTTTTTCCACCTGAAAACAACCAACTTTATTTTTGTGAGAGAGACATTAGTTAGTGTTAAATCTCTCGCTAGGTGGCGTCGAGTTAAATTATGTCTACATTTTTTGGGGAAATACTTTAACTTGTCAAATATTAATTATTATTTTTTAATTGATAAACTAACATTTAAGACAAGATTTTTATGCATAACACAAATGGTCACGGGTTCAAGTCCCGTTGGCGGCAAGTATCTTTTCTCGGAAGATTTTTTCAATATAGATGAGTGTTTCAGGCAGATAATTATTTCTTATAATAATTGTTACCCTTTGTGCTATGCATAAAAATCTTGTCTTAAACGTTAGTTTATCAATTAAAGTAAAGTTGCAACCGCAGTTCAAAGAAACAATAAGTGTGCCCATAAGGTCGAGTGATTTGTCTAAGACTATTAGGACTACGTATCTTATTCCAGTGCTGAGATAATAAGTAATATTGAAATATAAATGCATACTTCGTTACGAACAAACATCAATAAATATGTTTATAAGATTGCTGGCAATCATTCAATGTATTTTATTCTTTCAGGTAGTCTTTGAGACCGTCACGAAGAAGGCCACCGCCTTCGTTAGTATCAACAACCCACACGTGACTCTGGAAGAAGCAAAGGCGTTGACCTTCTGCATGGACTTCTGTCAAGGATCCACCGCCTTCAAGTGGCTCGAGTGGGAGCAAGATGACGTCTCCAAGGGGTACTCCTTCTGCTGCCAAGTAGACGACTTCCAGAAGACCGTCACGCATCTTCCAGTTCTTGCGAACACTGGACTATTTGCATAGATCTATAGATGTAAATTTAATAAATAAAGAACACTGGTTGTTATTTAAGGTTTTCACGGACAGAGGCATTTTTTTTTTCTTTATCCACTGGAGTGATTTTACCTACATTTTGGCTTAATTATAATAGCTATTTTTTTTTATGAATCCTAAAAGAAGAGATATACGGTTAACATTCGGAGATATGATTTCTAAAAGTGGGCGGAAAATTTCAAAACCGAAGGATTAAAAATTGGACTCGAGGATGAAATCATTAATAACAGTTTTTGTACAAGAGTTTTTACTTGAAAATTGTGTTTATTATTATAAACAGTGGCGGCCAGCTCTAAGATGCGGAGGAGCGCCGCACTCCCAAAATTTCTGGTATCTAAAAATTCCCGAGCGCCAAAAAAACATACTTATTTCCGACACGCCTCATCACAGTTCACAATATACACTCGGTTATAATGCATACATAGAATAGGTGCCTGCTGGATTGCGCGCGTAACAGAACAGATTGTTTTGTGCCTATATTCAGAGTAGTGGTTCGTTTTGCAAATCGATCACAGGATTCGCAAGAGTTCTTCCATAATTCCAAAATGAACCAAAATCATAGGTAGGTTGAATGCTTTTAAAATTTTACGAAACCGCGGGCGGCGATCGAAAAATTTCCACCACATCAAAAGGAACGGTTCGTTCTGTAGCATGTTAAACGGGGACAAGTTTGTGTCATATTATTATCCATATCGTGTCTTTATTTCGAGAGGAAGACTTTCGGATGTGTGAGAAACTGAACATTTTTTTAACTCGATTTTCATGTCAATGAGTATCTACATACAATTTTCTGGATAAGTTTAAATTAAGGAATGAAATTATTATAAGCAATAATTATCAGCCTGAAACACTCATCCACATTGAAAAAATCTTCCGAGAAAAAATACATGACGCCAACGGGACTTGAACCCGTGCCCTTCTGATTGCCGGTCAGCTGCTCTCCCAATTGAGCTATGGCGGCTTATCTTATGCCCTTTGTGCTATGCATAAAAATCTTGTCTTAAAACGTTAGTTTAACAATTAAAAATAATAATTAAGGAATGAAATGTTATTGAATTTGAATTTACAATCGCGGCGACTTTACAAATGCTGATGGATCAATATTTATTTTACAACTGTTTTACAATAATGGAATATGGGATGCTTTTTCAGTGTGTTGTTCTTCACAATCCTTATGACGTCGTTTTAGATTGAGCGATGTTGTTCAACTTTAACCTTTAACTAGTGTCGTGCATTTTTTGTAACGTTTGTACTGACGTGAGGCCTGATAGGCCGCGTATATTATGCAGTGTTTTATAAAGAAAATGATGATTTAAATATCTGTCTTTGCATTAGGATGTTAAATGAAGTGTTATAACAAAAACTATGCATAGAAAGAAAATAAAATTTATTAAATTTTTAAATATAAGACTACAATAAAAATTTGCTTGAATTTTGGGGAAAAATCTGACTATTAGATAAAAATGATCAAAACACAAAAAAAAACCCCTCACAGAATAACAAAAAATTGTATTTCTTACATAAGACTAATATAAATTTTAGAAAAAAAATAGAGTAGGTACATACACCTTCTGAAAAAAAAAATGTCCACAGTCGAACTACACCTTAAATTCTAAGCACAGTCAGGGCACACTTGTTTCGCTTGACGATGACGGCGCCTCCAGGTGTTCAGGTTGAGTTTCTTCGGTATCAGAAATATCAGTGATAGTATCCGTATCATGCTCAATGTGCTCCGGACAAAAATCTTCTCCAACGTCGTCAACCTCGGATCCGCTGGAATTTTCATCCGCGATCCAGTTCTCAATCACTTGCGCAAAATTTGGATTGGATTCATTTACACATATCCGAGATCTCTTTGGATGCGGTAAATCTGTCGCAGAACTATTTATTTTACTTCCTGAAGTCCCTGGTACATCCATAGTTAACAATATCTGTAAAAATAACAATTTACTCTAACAATAAAATAAAACAAAAAACTTACGTAACTACTGACGTGAGGCCTGAGAGGCCGCTTCGAAATTTCAAATCGTAATTACTCACCAAATGCGCGCATGAAGACACTACTTTCTGCTCCCACGTCAATGTGCGTACTGAACTTGCAGCTACTTAAAAGTGGGGATTGGTGTTACGCGGGGAAAGGGGTAAACTAGCAAGTCAAGTACCTGCCGGGGCCTGTAAGACCGCACGACAGCAGTTAAAGGTTAAAAAGAATTTAATCTTTCTTAAGAAATACAATTAATTCAGACTCAATGTATTGCATGCACCCAGAGACAATGGAGGATCGACCTTATTTACAAATAGGTAGGATTTTTTCATAATTGAATTTATTTTAATTAGAGTAGGTAGGTCCAAGATTTATGGGATATTTCTATGGGATGAGGCACTTACCTCCCCATGTCCTGGAATAAATACCATTATTTTTTATATTAATATTTTAGCACACCACCCAATACGTAGTATCCGTTGTTCGTTAAATACACTTAAATACAACGTATAATGAAAAAATCTATAATTGATTTCTTAGTTAAGTAAATTGCACATGTATAAACTTACCAAAATAAAATAAATAAATTACTTATCTTATTTATTGAAAGAATGAAAATACAGAAGAGTAAAAGTTTTTTTTTAATTAGAATGAAGTTAAAAAATTAAATTCATCTAATGCAAAAATAAATTATTTTACTGATGTGGGGCATTTCTTAAAATAGTTCTTTCCTTTCATAAATAACCAATTTTGAACACTTGTGGTATAAAGAGCTTTAGTTTTCGATTTCCTAATACCAGTACTCAGTGAATTGAACCATTGCATGCATTGGAATAAATATAAGAGAACTGCCGCGTCGCTGGGCGAAAGCTGTTTTCGTTAGACGAATTATGCATTTTAGTTATGATGGGTAACCGGTATTCATTTTTTGTTGTATTTTTTTGTCATCAAAACTTTTTTTCCATATCTGCACGAGGCTTGTTTTTGTGTCTTTGAAAAACATTTTTCTCCACTATGAGTTAACACGTGACTTTTTAAATTTTCCTTACGTGAACATGAATATGTGCAGTCAGAACATGAAAAATGTTTTTCTCCACTGTGCGTCAGCTTATGGATTTTTAAATTTCTCTTTCTAAAACTAAAATAGTTGCAATCGTAACATGAAAAAGATTTTATTCCACTGTGATTCAGCATGTGGCTCGTCAACTGTTCCTTCGTAGAACATGAATAATTGCAGTCGAAACATGAAAATGGTTTTTTTCCGATGTGACTCAACATGTGACGTTTCAAATTATTTTTTAGTGAACATGAGTAGCTGCAGTAGGAACATGACAAAGATTTTTTTCCAATGTGAGTCAGTTTGTGGATTTTTAAATATCGCTTTCTTGAACATGAATAGTTGCAGTCGGAACATAAAAAGGGTTTTTCTGCGCTGTGAGTCAGCAGGTGCTTCTTCAAATATTCCTTAGGAAAACATGAAAACGTACATTCAGAACATGAATAAGGTTTTTCTCCACCGTGAGTAAGCTTGTGGTATTTTAAAGTTCTCTTTGTAGAACATGAATACGTGCAATCGGAACATGAAAAAAGTTTCTCTCCACTGTGAGTGCGCATGTGTACCGTCAAATTTCCCCTTTGAGAACATGAATATGTACAATCGGAACATGAAAAGGGTTTTTCTCCGCTGTGAGTCAACATGTGACATTTCAAATAACTTTTTTGTGAACATAAATAGCTGCAGTCCGAACAAGAAAAAGGTTTTGCAATACTGTGAGTCCGAATGTGATTTTTTAAACAACTCTTTGTAGAACATGAATAATTGCAGTCGTCACATAAAAAGGGTTTTTCCCCAGTATGGGTGCGCATGTGTACGTCAAATCGTGACTTATGAGAGCAGGAGTAGTTACAATGGTGACAAGAGAATCTTTTTTCCAATGAATGCATCTTCACATCCTTCAATAAGTCTGAAAAAAATTACAGAAAAAGCGTAATTAGTGTAAGCACAGTAAATTCATAAAAATGCAAGAACTAGGGAAGCAAGAATTGTGAATTTTGACCCAACTATATACATCTCCCTTCTACCTACTTTCATTGTACCTATCCTATCTGACAATATGTGCCAATATTACCTGCATGTATCTTTTTTTTCATACCTCAAAGAAACAATCAGTCCATTGCAGTACAGATCCCGTGCAATTGTCACCTCCTACGGTATCTCGGTGACTGTATTCTTCTCTCGATTCTTACGAAACTTGTGCATTTATCAACCCAGTGATTCCCCTGTACCATAATATCAAATCTTACAAGAAAGTGCTGTGCAAAATTAAGATAAGACAGATTCACCAAGCTATTGCCATAGTTGTGACACATTGAAAAACCATTTTTTTAATTACAGTCCATTAATTCGCAGTCAATTCATCTGAGACTACAATGAATTTTCACAAATAAAAATCGGTTTTACCTCTTGTCTGGGTAATTCTTTCAGATCGCTCCAAGCATTCTTTTTTAATATCCGGTAGGTCTACGACAATTTCCGTATACGATATCCCACCTCCATCTTCGTCTCGGGGTGGTAGATCTGCCTTGATGATAACAGACTCTATAATAATGGTACCTGGAATAATAAATTAACAATACATTGATATATCGAGACACACCAAACGTCACAAACAAAAGCACGGTTGCCCTTTTCCAAAAGATAACTAAAATAAGACATGATCAACCATTTTTTTAATTATAAACTGGCTATTTAAATACGATTGAGAAACCGCTGAAAACCGCCGGGAAAAAAATTAATTTAAACTCAATTTTAGTAAAGCGAAAGACTCAGATGTCGGCGGCAGAGATTTAATAATTATTCTCAAACATATTCAAAGAGAAGTTTTAGTTTTTACAGCCACTGAAAAAATTAATTCCTCCATTAGTATTAAATTATTTTGTTAAGAGTTTCAGGTCACATTCAATAAAAAACACACTCCGTGAAGAAAAGTATTTATTAGAGTTTATTTTACATTAAAAAGTATAAGTAGGTGACGATATTGCACTGTTTTATTTCTACCTAGCTGGAGACCGGTCGGGTCCCAGTTCTCAGGTTTGAAGGGACTGCTTTTCCCGCTTGCGAATTAGAAAGAAGAAAGATTCAAGATATCCTAATGTATGTATTTGTGAACTCGTCAAAAGGATTAGGAAATGTATTTATATATTTATTAGACTTAGAAATATTCTTAGCTTAGAAAACCTAAAAAGAGTGTACTATGCAACTGTTCAATCTATATTGCAATATGGTATTATTGGCTGGGGAGGAACATATGACAATATTTTAAATCCCCTCAAAATTGTCCAAAGGTTGATAATTAAGGTAATCTTAAAAAAACCGTCTAAATTTCCTACTGAAATTCTTTTTTCAATATTCAATGTGCCTATAATAGACAAAATCTATAAAAAATATTCAATTCTTCAAATTTACAAAGAAATACAGTTAAATACTCGTAACTTCCAATTCAATACATCAGCAAGATACCAGAAAACTATTAAAATTCCTAAATTTAATACTAAGCACATCCAAAATTCCTATCTTTATCTGGGCATAATCTATTATAACAACCTCCCATTAAAATTAAAAACCATCGAAAATATGCAGGAATTTAAGCCCAAATTAAAAAATTACCTGAAACTACTATAAAAGTCCCAAATATGTTTACTTTGTATCTTAAAGTCTGCTATTTTATAAATCATTTATTCCTTCTTTTTTCTTTCATTTCTTAGTTTCTAAATCTGAGTCTACTATTGTATAAATCTTGCGTTCTTTCTTACGTATCCTTTACTTACTTATTACAATAATTTTTGTTACTAACTTACATGATTCTTCCATTTATAATGATTTTTTAATTTATATTATGATTTTTTTAAACTCTTCAGGATTTTTATTTTTAAATTATACAAGATTTTTTAACCTTCTTATTATTTACAATAGCCGTTATTACTAACTTACACGATCATTAATTTACTAATTGAGCTAGAACTCCCTCACCAAACACAAGAGCATTGTCTCTTTATGGTGAGGAAAGGCAATTTATTTTTATTTTTTGTTAACCTTATGTAACTATGTAACTATGTAACTGTTGTAACTTCATATGTATTTTTAATAAACATTGCCAATAAAAAAAAAAAAAAATAAAAAAATAAAAAATGTAAAAAACCAGGCTTAAAAAACTAACAATTCTGTCAGTGTGTTGACAACAGCTCACAATGACACTCCACATAGTCTACATTACTGACTGAAAGAAAACGGCTTAATCCTATAGCATTTAATAAACATAATAGACAGTAGGTTTTAGTTAAGCTCCGAACCTAATGCCTTTGAGTTTATACCCCAGAGAGAGCAATTCAGCAATGGTAATTAGTTTTAAGCATATTGTTGTTTAAACATATTTATTTGTTATGTTTTTCTTAAAACAAAAAGCTTAATGTGGCGCAGGACGTTGTTGGTAGGGATCGCGAAATGAATTACTTATTTGAGTTTCCTGTGAGCAAATATTTTAAAGGTACAAATAATAATAACTAATGGACTTCAAGATCATGCGTCGTAAAGAGTATCTATTATGACTATGAATCTTTCCACATAAATTAAAAAATATGTATTAAACAATTAATATTTTCCATGCAAAGCAACTTACTGGGTGTCGTAATAGTTTCAGAACCTTGCAAACATTCCTTTTTCACATTTTGTGGGTTGATATCTATATCTGTATACGGCATTTTACCCTCTTCCTTGCACCCTGGTTCCATCTTGATGGAAACATTCTCTGGGATGAGAAAATCCATGACACCGCTGTGATAGGGTTCTATTATTTGATGGAAAATGGTTCCAACTCAAAAACATTAACCTGAAAACAAGCATTGTTTTAGCAGAAGTTTATTTTGGGTGTACGAAATATGCATATTGAGTCTCGATTGGAATATAACAAGACGCATGCATTAAGTGTTTTACGTATGCCGTTGTTTGATAAAACGTTAGTAGGTGGTGTGGTGGTCAGATTAGAACATAAAGACATAGCGTTCAGTCATATTTACCATTGCCAGTGTATACCACTGTGAAAACCTTTCTATGGTAATTATCGGTTCGGACTGGCCACGCTTATTACGAATAATTTTTAGAAAAAACTTTAGATTCGCCTTAAATACTATAAAAGGAAACTTTTTGGCTTTGGGGCGGCGGAAAATAATGCATTTTAATTTTCAATTGCATAAAACCAAAATTCTCTTCGCGAACCGACACAGCGAAAATCCGCGGCCGTACCTGTCACGGTTATGTTAGTATCCTTGATAAATTAACGCCAGAATCATAAACCATGTTACACAAACCTAGCGTAGCCGCTAAACTACTTGAAAACTGGGATGTTTTTCTTGCCTTGACGCGAGTAGGCGTTATAAAGGGGCACT
Organism: Limnephilus rhombicus; assembly: GCA_929108145.2. Lineage (NCBI taxonomy): Eukaryota > Metazoa > Arthropoda > Insecta > Trichoptera > Limnephilidae > Limnephilus > Limnephilus rhombicus. The sequence goes on along the minus strand of OV815290.1, from coordinate 31,385,778 downwards.
TTCTTTTGTATCACAAACCATGTTACACAAACAAGCCCGCTAGACAAATTTCATAATTACGCGCCTTATCCCACGAAGTCGGCTACAGTCGTATTAGCTCTTGTTAATTTATCAAGGATACCAACATAACAGTGACAGGTACGGCCGCGGATTTCGGCTGTGTCGGTTCGCGAAGAGAATTTTGGTTTTATGCAATTGAAAATTAAAATGCATTATTTTCCGCCGCCCCAAAGCCAAAAAGTTTCCTTTTAGGTATTGTAATTAAGGCGAATCTAAAGTATTTTTCTAAAAATTATTCATAATAAGCGTGGCCAGTCCGAACCGATATTTACCCTTTCTATATAGTGATATAATTACGCACAAATTTTGACTTTGAAGTTGCGTCTTAAAAACGGAGAATGCTCGTAATCGTTTCAACTAATAAGAATAGTGTGATCGATACACGGGTAAAAAATATCAGCATTAGAACCAACCAATAACTATCTCAGGCATTGGGATGATAGAATAAAAACTGCGTGGGTTAAACAGCTTAAAGGATAATGCATATAGGAAGAAACAGGAAGGCATAAATATACGGAAGGATTGAGAGGATTCGAGTTGGCGAAAATATCTGTCAAATATAATAGTGAGGTTATGTTGAGTTATGTGAACATAGACAATAATATAAACATAGACAAAAAAATAATAAGATGATATATTATTGTCACGACCTATACCGCGACACGAGAATATGACTGTAAATACTTTTTGTTTTTTGATGAGTAAAGACCAATAATTGTGCTTTGAATTTTGATCGTAGGAAGTAGGAAATGAGAGGAAGTCTTTTACCTTTTGACGGCTTCTTATGGCGTTTCAGGATTGATCTTGGGTTCCCAATATCGGCACAACACCAGGGTTTTAAGACACGACAGTTTGATTAGATAATATGAAATCTTGCGATGATTTGCGATATTTTCGACGAGAGCACAGTGACCAATGTCACTACCAAAATCCAACTGCCCAAATAGGTAAGGTAAACTTGGGCAACAATATTGTTCAATTATTTCCTCATGTAGGTAGAACCATCTTCTTCTTTTCCTGGTAGAGACTTTGAGGAAAGGAGGAAGAGAAAGGAATGTATGATTGAAGAAGGACTTGGGGAATATGGATTTAGTTTTTTAAAAGACTGTTTCAGAACCAAACAATTATTATAATCATTCAAGTAGGTACTAAATGATAAAGTAGGGAAGATAGAACGCACTGCACGAAGAAGCAAAAACGACAATCGCGAGAAATGTGGTTCGACAAAATGACAATTGATGTGAGGGAGCGGTCCGTATCGGTAGAGACGGGGCGTGAGAGAAATGAAAGTCGTCAGTCGATGTAATGTGAGTCGTCTTTATTGTGCTACGTAGCGATGGTCAATGAGCCAGGGGCGTAGACGGAAGAGCAGACAGTGATGGTGCGCTGTAAGATGTGATGATGGTCAGGAAGCTGCAGTGGTGAAGATAACGTCTCTTCAGATCACTAGAGTGGTAGATGCTGACCAGTTCCAGGCGGTCGGTCGACGTCATGAGGACGGAGATGACGGCTGTGACTTCGGTGAGCTGGAGTCACACGCAGGGCAGGAAGAAGACCTTGTGAGGCGATGAGGAGAATCTCTGCGGCAGCGAAACATGACAGGCTTCGGATTGCTGGAGATCGAGTTACTTCCCGAACAGAAAGCACGGCGGGCTTTGCGGGAGAAGACATCTCAAGTCGTGGTGCGGCGGACCGGACTGCGAGACAGCGGTGGTGGATGAGAGCCTCAAAGGTGTTACGGAGAGTCCGAGATGCTGCGCTGGAGAATGCTTGTAAATCACATAGCGTCTTTATAACGTCTAGACGGTTCCTCGCTGGCGGGCAAGCGTTGACTGACGGATCGGGACTGACTGCGCGAGCGAGCGAATCTGTTGCTTAAATACCCGCGGTAGAGTAACTACTCTCACGGTAGGTAATACGTACCACTTCGGCAGTTGACGAGAATGTTCGACGCCGTACATATTTGTTTTTTGTTTTTGTAACTTTATTTAGATGTAAGCAAATTTTTTCATACATCTAGTATTAAAAAAACATATAAAATACATAATAAAATAAATATAGTCATAAAATTATAACGGAAAGAATACAGTTTTAAAAAGAAATACAGTTACTCCAGTTAGAAATACAAACAATAGGGTTTAAGACATACAGTTAATACAAATAAATACAATTCATAAATTTTTCTTAATGTATGTAGCACATGTTTTACGAAAAGTGTCAAGACTTGAGGCTTCCTTTATGGAATTTGGTAGGTTATTATAAAGTTTTTGACCTTTATAAAACACGCTGTTCTGTGTACACGTCAGTTTAGTTTTGGGAAGCCTGAAGTCTCGGCAACTCCTCGTAGGATAATTGTGAATATTTTCATGGTACATAATATTAGTTTGCAGATATTTAGGGAGCATGTTATTTTTAAGCTTGTACATCATTGTTAACGTATTATATATTATATGTTGTTTAGTTGTCATCATATTTAAGTTTTGTAACATACTTTTAACTCTAGTAAAGATATTACATTTCAGAATCATCCTCATTCCCCTATTTTGTATAACCTGTAGTTTATTATTTTGGGTCTCGTTACATAAGAATAGAACACTAGAACAATAATTTAAATGAGGAGTTACAATAGAATTATATACAAGGTGCGTTGTCTTGAGATCCAAGTTATTCCTAATCCTTTTTAAGAAGCCAACTTTTTTAGCAATTTTCTTAGATATGTAATCGAAGTGTTTGTCGAATTTTAATTTATCGTCTAATATTACACCCAGATATTTAATATTGTTAACCCTTTCTATATTTATGTTATCAATGGTTAGTATTGCATGTTCAGTTCCACCTTGACTATCAATAATCAAAAATTTAGTTTTCATAACATTCAGTTTTAGTTTGTTTATGTTTAACCAAAGCGTTACATTATTTAAGTCATTTTGTATCTCTTCAATGGCATCCTGTAAATTTTTTCTGGCTATATATAACAATGTATCATCAGCAAATAATTTAATGGCACAATGCTTTAAAACTTTAACAATATCATTTATATATATAATGAATAACAATGGACCTAGGACAGATCCCTGTGGAACGCCTTTGCTAGTATGACGTGGATCCGATGTTATTCCACCATATTTTGTTACTTGCGTTCTTTCTGATAGATAATCAACAAACCAATTAATTTCTTTACCGTTAATTCCAATATTTCTTAATTTTTTTATTAATCTGTCTCTATCGATTGTTTCAAATGCCCTTTTTAAGTCTAAAAATACTGCAATAATTTTACTGTTTTTATCTCTATAATTTTTCCAATCTTGTATTACATAGTTAATAGCGGTTTCACAGGAAAATTTATTTCTAAAACCCGATTGTTGTCGAACTAATATCTGCTTTGTCTCAATATAATCAGTTAATTGCTCCTTTACAATGTATTCAAGTATTTGTTCATATTTGGGTAAGCAATTTATCGGTCGGAATTCGTCAAATTTTTTTGGGTTATCGATTTTCGGAATAGGAGTTATTACAGATGTCTTCCAAGTTTTGGGAAACACTCCACTATTCAGAGATTCATTGATAATTTGGACCATCGATTCGCCAATAACATTAATGGAGTCTTTGATTATATTTATTGTTATACCGTCTGGAGATTCTTTCGATTTCATGTTACTTAAGACTCTTTTTAAGTATGGTAAATCTATATTTTTAAACTTAAACTCTTCATCGGTGCATACAGGCCTGTCTATGTCTAGGTTGTTAACAGGACATTCTGGAATACTTTCGCTTATAAGATCTATGCTCGATATAAAGTGCTTGTTAAATTTGGTCGCTATATTCTCAATTTCTTCTTCATTTCCATCTGGGAAATCAATCGATTTTACAACTTCTTTTTGTTTGCCCTTTATGATTTCTTTTAGTGTTATCCAAAGTTTTCTTGGCTCATTCTGTTGTGTTTCTAATTTTTGTTTATAGTAATTGCACTTATGTTTTTTAATTTGTTTTGAATAAAAATTGCGAATTTTTTTATATGCATTCCATTTTTCATTGGATGGTTCCAATTTTGCCGCTTTATATGCATTATCTCTCTGTTTTTGAAGGTTATGTAACGGTATCGAATACCATCTGTTAGTATTTTTAAACTTAACCCTCCTTATCGGCATATTTTTATCGATTGCGGTCGTCAATATTTTGACGAAATTTTCTGCTTTGTCATTTAACGAATTAGACTCAGTAATTTGTGAGATACCATTTTTTAAAGTTTCACAGAATTTAAAGTGATCATAGTTCCTTTTATCTCTATACATAATTTCCCTTGACTCATTTTTTATTACACTCGTTTCAAGTAGTGTTATTATGTTTTCGTGGTCTGATATTTTTGGTGTATCCACAACCTTTACGTTCAAGTAAAAATGATTTGATATAACCAAATCAATAATGGTTGCTGATGCGTTTGATATTCTCGTTGGTTTTGTCACAAGTTGTTTCATTCCTAGATCATTCACTAAACTTTGGAGTCTATTACTGTAGGTATTCTTTACTTTCATATCAATATTAAAGTCACCAGCTATGTAAAACATATCTTGGTTTTTCATATTTTTAATACACCAACTTTCGAAGAAATCTAAAAATTTCGAATGGCTTTGGTTTGGTGAGTGGTATAATACAGAGTAGGTTCCTTTAATCAAGTTTTTTGTTATTTGTATTGCCAGAATCCACGTATTTTTTCCATCAAATACTTCATTTGATATTATTTTGAAAGATATACAATCTTTAATGAACATAATCACTCCTCCCGTATGTCGACTATGTGAATCGCATCTTACAGTTGAATACCCTATAAATGACACTTCGGAATTGTATACATCGTTGGTTATACACGTTTCACTTAGCATTAAAATTTCTGGTTTGACTTCTTGCAATAATAATTCAACTTCATTTACATGGGCCAAAAGGCTTGCAATATTTAAGTAATATACAATTGCTTTTCTTTTTATCCTAAAAAATCAATTTTTCTCTTCTCTGATTCTATATTTCTTTTGTAAATAGGACACTCCTTGCTCCATGCCTGATGGTTATCGTTCAAATTTAATGAAAGTTTATCATTTGTGAGTTTGCAGTTAATACATTTCATTTTGTCAATATTTTCCTTACATTCTGACGTATCATGTTCGTTTGAACATCTTCCGCAAGATTTTTTATTTTTACAGTCCCCTGCCTTATGTCTATATCCGTTGCAGTTGAAACATCTCAGAACTGAGAGATGATCGTAGACCGCACATCTGTTCCATCCAATATTTATCTTAGTTTCTTCTAACATTTTAGAGTGTGTTTTTCCATCTACTTCTATGAATACAGTAAAATTATTGTATCCACTACTTTTTTTGTTTTCTTTTATAAATTTGACTGATATTTTAGAGTTTTCTTTATCTATGTAATCATTCTGCATCCTTATATTGTTTTCAATTTCTTCGGCGGTATATTTATCTGTAATTCCTATCACTTTTACCGTTGGATTTTTGGGTTTAGGAATATCAATGTCATACCTATCCCCAAGCTTATTGATGATTTCTTTTTGGATTTTTACTGTTGATTCTGTGTTCTTCAGTTCAACTATGACTGATCCTTTTTTAAAATTTCGGATTCCGGCCACGCCCACATTAATTGGATCTATGTGACTCTTTAATTCATCCTGCGTTTTCTTGTTCTTCTGATCCTGATTTTTCGGTTTAATGATCACAATTGGTTCATGTTTCTTTATTTTTTCCTCCACTTGTGGCTGAATAATTGCTTGATTTTTGGATGCAGTCAGTTCACCAACTACAATTCCCATAGTAACAGCCATTTCTCCAATAGTTCCCAATATGTCTGTCGTTTTCGGCGTTACTTTCGCTATTTGAGTTTTTGTGAAGTTATTCGATGGATCATTGAAAATAGTTAATAGTTCCGTTATCATTATCTTTGCTTTTGTCATATATTCTAAAGACTTTACTTGGAAATCCATAGTGAATAGGTTAATATCCTTGAAATAGAATAATAAATAGATTAATAACCTTGGATGTTTATTTTTTGCGCCTGTTGGTGGGCAAAATCCGCAACACCTTCACTATTTCTCACAGTGTTTCATATGTAGGTAGAGTATTCAAATTGTCAAAATCACGGTTATTAGACTTCTTTCTTATAAAGAGCTTCACTTAATTAAAACAGTTCTGTACATACATGAAATTCACTCCAGTACTACCGCAACACTGTTATACCACTGTTACACGGATTTGTATTGATTGATATAACTTTTAGCACTTTATTTCGTTATTTTATACGGAGCAAATTTACACTTGACGTCTGCTGTTGGTAGGTGTAACTGTAACTCGTTATATATTGCACGGTGCTATCACGAGACCTTTCTAGGCGGTGGCGATATTACTATCGTCGAGCCGGGACGGCAGGCGAGCAAAGTACATCACGACCGGCATAGGTAGATACCTAGGCATGTAGGTTGGCCGGTGCCGCGCGAATGATGTTTCTCGTGCGTTCTTTCAGATGGCAAAAGTGGCCAGTTGTATTTCATCATTACTATTTGCATTAATGTATTACGCTTCAGATAGATCCACTTGATAGAACTCTATGTAGGAGGGTTCTTATATTAATAATCTATTTAAGTGGAAAGGTAGGAACGAATTAAAAGAAACTAAGAATATAGTGAAATGTACATTTTTCTAGTACTTAATAGAAATTGAAAGAGATTAACTTAGGGTTGATTTCACTTAGCTACTAATATAATTAAATCTTAAAATTAGAAAGTCATTTGCAAGCCCACGAAATTGACCTCAATTTGTTAAATGTGTGATTCACTTAGATGGATTGGAGTAAAAAAACGTTCATTCGCTTCCCTTTTGATGCTGGTCTTCGAGTCACTAATTCACAAAATATTTTATGTCATTGGTTCACTGACGCAGCTTGGTAAGAATCCTGGGCTGATTCCTTGGACTGATTTCTGAAGGGCGGAATCAGTATATTTGTTGGCGTTACTCGCGGTCATGGTCTTGGTATGGAGCCAGATAGCTTCCTCGTCAAAAGCTAGGTGAAGATTCTGGTCGGAAGGTTTGCGAGAACGTCCCGGAGAGTCTCGTCGGCTTCTCTAAAGAGTGGAGAGAGACAGCTTCCTCGGGGGAAGGCAGGCGACAACTCTTGTGGTTGCAAGGGTCTCCGAGAAGGTTCTTATAAAAATGGTGAGTTCTGGCGTTATTAAATTATTATCTGTACCATTCATCCGATTGCGATATAACATTGGTTATTTGTTGTGCGCACGACTGCGAAAGTTTCTGTACATATAATTGTGAGCTCTGGCGTTATTAAATTTGCAGAAAGGAATCAGCCTAGACGCCGTTCCCGCGATACGGTATCACACCGTAATCTTATGTTCTTAACAAGCTCTTTGTCAGATTGATTTGATTAAGGATATTATTTTTCTTTAATATAAAAATCTTGTAAATACATTATTATAGAGATTTTGAAAATTCAAATACTCCTTTTTTCCGGATACGAAATCTATCCTATACAAATGCAGATGCTATAAGTGTTTTTTTGTTTTAATAGAGCTGCGCTTTTGTTTGACGACTTTAAAGACCGTGCTGGGCTGTATTTTAACAATATTGTGTCCACCTAATCCCACGCAGGCGGGTATAACTACGATCCAAAAAGTCAACCGAATCTTTGGTGATATTACAAGTCCCCTTCGATTTGTTTATGGTCCCCAGCTACTAAATCAACCAATAGGAATCTTTTCTTTTTTGTTGCATTTCTCTGCTTTATTTTCGTTTGACATTCTTGACATTCACATTTTCGACGCAATAATGTACGAATACGAATTTTGAGAATTCGCGATCGAATGAAAAATGGGAGAACAGGACCCGTAATTGGAACTAAATTACAGGTGGGAGTCTTCATTTGGCTGCAATTTCAGTGTTACTAAAGTATTTTTTGAAATGTATTGTTTAAATTGTTTTCAGAACGTATTTATGTTCAACCCGGGATCTAATAATTGACGCTGTCCAACATCACGATTACATCTTAAAAGGGTTAACTTGTTTTCTATATTGCATCGACCTATCTCATTAATGTAATTCATTTCGATGCTGGAAAAGGAAAAATGCAATACAGCTGTGACAAAGATGAAACAAAGCCGGGCGGCGTTTTGTCCACACAAACGTATTCCCCAATTTCCTCTCCTGGATTTTGACACTAGCGCTTATGTTTTTTTTTTTTATTATTTAAAATAGATTTTAACAATTAGCGTTTCATTTGCTTTTTTCACAAGTTCTTATAGGATTTAGGTTTGCTGAATTACCTATTATTCAAGCATGATATTAGATTTTCATGGCAAAAAAGTATTATAGAGATTTTTGGGGTATCGTGCCGTGTTGCGCCAACTGCTTTTAAGCCAATGTTTCACAACTACCCTGATGATAGGAACAACACATTATCAGTTCGCTTGCACTTTCTGTTCTTATTTTCAACATTTTTTATATTTTCATCAGTACATTAATAAATGTATTCCTATTTTTCAGTGGAATCTGAACCAACAAAACTTTACTTGTTTACAATATACCATTCTCTACCCACACTCCAATACATTCGCTTCTGTTTCTGGAGATAGTTACATGAGATTAAGGGAAATACTATCAGTCCACAGGTAATAATTACCTCTACATCATAGTCCACGATGCAGAGGTAATTATTATTTTTATTACTTTCATTTTACAATAACGTCAGACAAATTTAATGTATTTAAGTAGGTTTCTTTATATAATTAAGTAGGTATCCTATAACTTGGTTTAATATGAGAGCCTTCATAAATTAAAAGACATGGGAGTAAATGTAACTACATACATACATAGGTACATACTATAATACATACTTATACACAAATACAATAAAAATTGCATAATTTTACAAATTTCCATAACTGAACCAAAATAATTTTTAGAAAATATTACTTCTTAAGTCCTATTTTTTATGATTTCAGGAAATATATGGTGAGCTGAGCTAATAAACAAATATAATATTTTTGAGCCCCGTATGAAGCATCAAACATCTTATGTAAACTAATGTCTCCATGGACCTTGGTTTTATCTTGGCAAAATGGTAAATTTATTTTAGACATGACAAAAGATAAAATACGTTCAAAAAAAAATTTATCGTTAAAACAATGTCTTCATGTGGCAATTTGCTACAAAAATATCCTGCTTATATTGTATTCTTTAAAATATGTGCATTTAATTTTGAGTTTTTCATTTTTCTGTTATAAGATGAACATTTTTTAAATTCAGTAGTTTTGTAGGAACGCACAAACATATGTTAATTATATATTCTTGTATTTCCTGTTTCTACATGTTTAAAATAAAATTCTTATCGTGTAATTGCGAGTTTTATTTTTAAAATAATATTTTAGGCGGGATTTGGGTGGGATTGGGTAGGTTCCGAAAGAAAATTATATTGTCTATGGTCTCGCCTTTTTGTTGTTGCTTACTCTATCCTCGTTATGGTGTGTGACGTCAGAAGACCCCGTAAAAAAAATCGAAAAATTATTTCATTTTTATGGTGAAATAGTGACCAAATTTTTCTCATACAAAAGCCCGAAGTTATCGATTTAGTGGGTGGTTTGGTATATTTATGATCCCACGATAACAATCAGTAACTGACCTAGATTGGTGGTAAAAATTTTGAAATGCCTAAATTTAACATTAGTGTTTCTCAAGGCAATTAATTACACTTAACTCTTAGCAACACTCGCTATTTTCAGCCTACACAAATTCACTTGTGGGGTGCCTACATAGGTCCCCATGAATTTATGTTTCATAAAAATAGAAATGGGCACTATTTTGGGATTTATTTATTTAAAATTAATGAAAGACATATAATAAATCCAAGAAAACTAGTTTATTACATTTTTTACACAAACTTGTGAAAAATATAGAAATTTCAAGCGGAGTCATCTCATTTTTCGATCCAGCAGGATCTCCTAGGCCAGGCAAATGCACAATAATGTAATGCGCTCGAACTTATGACATTGGAGGACCTACCACTTACCCGCCTTGGTATAGGTAACAGATGGTTACCCCTTCAAGGCTCTTGCAAGGACTCTAATTTTTTTGGTAAAAACGACTCTATATTTGATAACGAAACTAGACCTCCAATGTCCCTGCATACGTTGTTAGTAAGCAGTATGCAAGTGCTTAGCGGGAAATACAGATACAAAATGTGTTAGTATGACAAAATATAGACAAGACAATGGGACAGGTTGGTGAAAGTCCACGAGGTGGCAAGCGCTGGGTGATTGTATCCAGCGTATCCTACAAGCACCTGTTTGGGAAGAAGACACAGTAGATAAGTAATAAGGGAATGGCGAACGGTTGGGAGTCCTCTCCAATCAATTGGCAGTCCCAGCAAGAATGCGCATGACATTCGGTCTAGTCGTGAACCACACTCAGCTTCCGCGCCCCTTAGCCGGTTCCTTGGTGATGTCTCAAAGAAAAGTAAATGGGAGATTGGGGGGAAATACCCGACGACCCTAAGGAATTCAGCGTCGAGTAGCCGGAGGCAAGGCGAAGGAGAGCCGAGGCCGCCCCCCTAAACCTAAAGCCTGCACATGTTGCTGGGGTGGTGCAATTAATTTTAGAGGGCACCGTGCCATCGTCGACCGACTCCTGTTGATGCAAGGACGAGGTCTAACGCTCCCCAGAAGGGGAAAAAGAAACATAACAAAATAAATAGATGCAGTTCAGTTCGAACCTATGACAGCGATGGCGGTGTTTTTCTCAATGTACTGTTTTTGCTATAAAATGCATTAGAGAGACTATCACTAAGATTTTCATTATTCAGGCTATCATTTTCCGAGCAACCAATACATAAAAATGTAATTTAAAAAAAATTCTTATGTAACTACACTCGTGGGCGACCTAGGTCCCAGGTCCTGGGTCCTAGGTTCTGGGTCCTAAGTCAGCCCGGGCGATAGAGAGCTCGATACTAAGAATGCAAGGAGCCGCAAGCCCGTGAGGCTTAAAATAAAATAAATATTTGCAATAATCTGCTTGGTGCAGGATTCCCCCGCGAGTAAGGATTAACAAGATATTAAAAATTTTAACGCCCTTTGGAAAAGAAATGTAAAATTTACAAATACAAATGTAGAGGCAAAAATAAAGTAATAAAGTTGGGTACCTACTTGGCGAAGTAGCTAGTTAAGAATAGGTAGTTAAGCTTTTTTCAAAATTAGAACTATATACTTAGATTAAGATTGTTAAAAACAAAAGCAAGTTGTCATGTTGTGGGTCTTCTTGAAAATATAATACGTAATATCTGTCCTGTTGTTTTCTTGAATATAATAAACTAGCAGACTAGTGGCTAACGAAACACAACGCCATTACCCAATCTTTATAAAATCCACACCACCCGCTTGCCAGCTGCCCGTTGCCCGCTGCCTGAATTGAATATTTGAATTTATCGGCTTTCCTCTACTATAATAAGCATGTATTATACATATAAACTAATTAACTCGCCAACGAATTTCAAAAGTGACTATAGTACGGCCCGCCAGCCGTTTTAAATCGCACAAAAATATGTTTTCTTTGAATTTCTCGGCTTTTCTCTAATATAATTTACATGTATTATACATATAAACATTCCTCTTCAATCGCTCTATCTATTGGTGCAAACCGTATTAAAATCCGTTGCGTAGTTTAAAAGATTAACGCGCACATACATTTTGAGCGACTTAATTTTATACTATGTAATGATAATAAAATTTATATTCCACACAAATTACAATTTTTAAATTCATTAATTAACATCATTTTCGGATTGTATTTACCCAATTACAATTGATTCATTTAATTTTATTATGTACCTAGTAGAAAAAAAATCAATTACTAATAAAAATAACAAAAATCATTAAAAAAATGACAAACAAAATGATAATACTAAAAGTTTAAAAATGTTGTCTAAAAATATCGCTTTTCGAAATATTACTACTATTGTATTATGGTGGAAGAAAAGCGTGCTTACTATTGTTGTATTTTATTATGTACCCACCCTCACAATATTGTCAGCTCTATTTTAATGTTCACAAATTTGGAACCAACTCCTAGCGTGCCAACCTTTACAACAAGTAAAGTTATTAATTGTATTATGGTGGAAGAAAAGCGTGCTTACTATTGTTGTATTTTATTATGTACCCACCCTCACAATATTGTCAGCTCTATTTTAATGTTCACAAATTTGGAACCAACTCCTAGCGTGCCAACCTTTACAACAAGTAAAGTTATTATATTTCTGCTGTAGGTATTTACATTCTTATTTCTATTTTTGAACTTTAAAACCCCTCCGAATTTTCGAGAATATTAGCTTTTGGTGTCTTAAACGAAATGACATTTTACGAAAACTTTGTATTATTAACGCTTCACAATTAAAGCTCTATAAATGAAACATTTCTGAACGTAGCCGAATAGTAAAAACTGTTTTAGACAGGTTACAAAATAAGCTTTCGAATTATTATATTACAAATAAATATTAACATTTGTAAATATTAAAATTTAGAATGCAAACATTAAAAAAATGTGAAAATGACTCACGTGATGTTTTTATGTGAAAACGGTACTAAAATCACAGATTATGTAAACAACAATACTTATTCTATTGTACAAATGTGTAATAAACACTTTTGTCACCTCACTTTTTTATCATTTCATATAAAAATATTTAATAGAAATTAACAATGTCGGGCGCCCGTAGGAAATTTGGCGGGATAAATTATGTGTCAGACTGCGCGTCTGACAGAATGTTCTTTTTATGTATTTCTATGGACAACTTGAATAGAGATGTGCAGCATGATTCAATATAGACCTTTCGCTTTTTATTTTACCGATGTAACTAAAACAATAACGGAATTATAACGGTTTCTATGGAGACACACGTGCTGACGTGTAAACACACTTATTGTACTTGACTGCTGTCGTATTTTTAGCGCATATATCTGCTTACGTTGCGGAGGGGTAATGTTTCCTACATATAAACTTTAATGACTCTAATACCCAACTAAACATGAGAAATCATTTCTCAATTGAGTTGGGTAGCTTTATTTAAAAAAAAAAAAAAAACTTTTCTGAAATTAAACTTAAATGTTCTGTTTTTTTTTTTAATATGTATTAAATGTATTATCATTTATTTTTAATATTTTTTTATTAATTGTTTCTTTACACAGTAGGTATAATATTTACAATACAATTTATAACCTCACTAGGGCAAGCCCGTGTTGAGGTTAAAATTCTACAAATTAACAAAATAACACAAAATTATATGGGTATTGAAAGAACAATATTGTTGCACGTTTCTTACAGATTGAGATTATGGGTACCTACTAAGCTGATGATACCGATGATTAATGACAATATATATTATCATTAAAAATAAATCATTCTGGATATACAGTATTTAACAAAGGTATGCGTAATGTAATTTGTAGTTAATTTTTTAAAGTTTGAATACTCTTTTCTTTTTTTTTTATATTTCTAGTATTTGATTATGAATAATAAATCAATCTGTAATATTATAATATAACAAACGCTTATAAAATAGTTTGAATACTTTTTTATGTTATTTTCTAGTAATTATGCTTAATAAACAAATCTGTAACTTTTCTGCGGACATTCCACACTTTCAAATTTTCTCCACGCTGAGTCGGCAAGTGATTTCTAAAATTATTATTCGTAAAACATGAATAGTTGTAGTCTAAACAAGCAAAATATTTTAACAGATGAGATTCAGCTGGTGGATTTTTAAATACCCAATTCTAGAACATAATAAATAAATGCCATCGGAAATTAAAAACGCTTTTCTTCGCAGTAAGTCAGCATGTGTCTTCAAGTTATCGTTATGAGAAAACGAAGACGTACATTCAAAACATCAACAAGGTTTTTTTCCACTATGAGTAAGCAAGTGACGATTTAAACTTCTCTTAGTAAAAGATGAATAGCAGCAGTCAGAACACGAAAAGGGTGGCTCTGCACTGTGAGTCAGCTTGTGGACTTTTAAATTAGTCTTTCTAGTACATGAATACGTGCAGTCAGAGCATGAAAAAGGTTTTTCTTTACTGTGAGTCAGTATGTGTGTCGTCAAAGTTCCCTTATGAGAACATGAATATGTGCAGTGGGAACATGAAAAAGGTTTATCTTTAATGTGAGTCAGCAAGTGACGATTTAAACTTTTCTTAGTAAAAGATGAAAAGCGGCAGTCAGAACATGAAAATGGTGGTTCTGCACTGTGAGTCAGCTTGTGGATTTTTAAATTACTCTTTCTAGTACATGAATACGTGCAGTCAGAGCATGAAAAAGGTTTTTCTTTACTGTGAGTCTGTATGTGTGTCGTCAAATTTCCCTTGTGAGAACATGTATATGTGCAGTAGGAACATGAAAAAGGTTTATCTTTAATGTGAGTCAGCAAGTGACTTTTGAAATTTGCCTTCGAAAAAGATGAATAGTTGCAGTCAGAACATGAAAAAGGTTCTTTTCCACTGTGAGTCAGCTTGTGGATTTTTAAAGACTTCTCTCTAAAACACGTATATGCGCAGTCAGAACACGAAAAAGGTTTTTCTTTGCTGTGAATCAGCATATGTTTCGTTAAATTTATCTTTTGAAAACATGAATATGTGCAGTACGAACATGAAAAAGGTTTTTCTCCGCTGTGAGAAAGCAAATGAATTCTTAAATTTCTCTTCCTAGAACTTGAATAGGTGCAGTCCGAACAAGCAAAAGGTTTTTCTCTGCTATGAGTCCACATGTGTTCTTTCAAACGACTCTTTTGAGAACATGCATAATTGCAGTCAGAACATGAAAAAGGTTTTTGTCCACTGTGAGTCAGCAAATGAATTCTTAAATGACTCTTCGTAGAACTCGAATAGTTGCAGTCCAGACAAGCAAAAGGTTTCTCTCTGCTATGAGTCCACATATGTACTTTCAAACTACTCTTTTGAGAACATGCATAATTGCATTCAGAACATGAAAAAGGTTTTTCTCCGGTGTGAGTCAATATGTGTTTTTTTAAAATACTCTTCCAAGAACATGTATAGTTGCAATCGTAACATGAAATTTTTTTTTCTTTACTGTGAGTCTGCATGTGCGACTTCAAATATCTTTTATAAGAACATGAATATGTGCAGTAATAACATAAAAAGGGTTTCTCCCCACTGTGAGAAAGCAAGTGAAGTCTTAAATTACTCTTTGTAGAGCTTGAATAGTTGCAGTCCGAACAAGTAAAAGGTTTTTCTACGCTATGAGACAGCATGTGGATTTTCAAATAACCCTTTTGATGACATGAATAGTTGCATTCGGAACATGTAAAAGGTTTTTCTCCACTGTGAGTCGTCACGTGTTTTATTAAATTACTTTTGGTAGAACATGTATGGTTGCAGTCGTAACATGAGAAAAGTTTATTTCCACTGTGAGTCAGCATATGTGTCATCAACTGTCCTTTTGTAAAACATGAATACTTGCAATTGCAACATGAAAAACATTTCTCTCCAGTATGGGTGAGGAGGTGTAGTTCTAACCCTGACTTACGAGAACAAGAATAGTTACAACGTGGACAAGAGAATCGTTTTTTCTCAGGATGCGTCTCCAGATCCTTCAATGAGTCTAAAAAAATTACGAAAAAGCTTAATTAGTTCACTAAAGTAAATTCGTAAATTCACAAGAACTAGAAGACCAAGTATTATGAATTTCAACAAATAAATTTCCGTTTTACCTGTTGCCTGGGTAATTCTTTCAGATCGCTCTAAGCATTCTTTTTTAATATCCGGTAGGTCCACGACAATTTCCATATAAGAAATTCCCCCTTCATCTTCTTCTCGGGGTGAAAGATCTGTATTGATGACAGCCTCTTCAACAATGATACCTGTAATAATAAAATGACAAATTCATTTTTAGAAAATGAATTTGATAAAATATATTATGATAAAACTATTCTAACAGACAGAACAATTAGTCATAATTAACCTGATTTAACATGACAAAATTAAAACTTAATAATAATATCTTTATTTGGAAAACAAACAGCTTTACAAAGATACATAAAAAAGTGCTAAAATAAAACAGCAAGCCTAAAAACATGTATTCGCTGATAATTTTTTTTTTTTTTAGTAGCTAGACAAGAAAAACATAAAGAAAAACTAAGAAAAAAATTAATTATTATTTTTTAATTTATAAACTATCGTTTAGACAAGATTTTTATGCATAGCACAAAGGGTAACTTTTAATATTTACTCTTAACTATTTTGAAGCTAAATACTTAAATATGCATGATAAAAATATAGAAAAACGCAATAAAGGGTAAGCTTATGAACTATAGGAGTATAAGGATGATATGTATGTAAATTAGGGAATATGTAAATATATTGCAAATTAGGAAAAGAAATCTGATAAATAATACAATGAATATAAATTTGGATGTTAAGTGGTGTGTTGTGATGCATTACATTTATATAATAGTGTTGCTTTGAATTTGTTGAAAGTTATATTGAAGATGTCTGCATATGTGAGGTGTGTGTTATGATAGTGGCAGGCTCGATGTATGAATTCATTTTGTAAGTAGTTGGTGTTGGAGCGGCTGTTATAAAAAAGGGATACGTTTCTGCTATTGCGACCAGGAACTCTAATATCTATTTTTTGTAAAAGATACGGGGAAGATATTGTATTATTTAGGATTCTGTACAATAAAAATTGATCAGAAATAATTCTCCTACAATTTAATTTCGGGATTTTAAAGAATTGACGGATATCTTCATTTGATTGGAATGCATAAAACGACCGAAAATTTATGTGGGAGAGAAATATCATTGATGTCGCTATTCCAAATTCCTGCAATATTCAGAAAACTGTTTCTGAAAAAATAAGAAAATATACAGATTTAGGAAATGAGATTAAAAGAATTTGGCATTTTCAGACTATAAAAATATTACCATTTGTTATTTCGGCTACTGGCATTATACCTAGCTCTCTCATTCTAAATTTAGGCATATTAGATTTGTCAAAGAATTTATATATAAAAATGCAAAAATCAGTCATTTTAAATACATGTAGGATTACAAAAGATTTTTTAAATATTTATATTGAGGGATCAGTAGGATTTATAGGTTCAATTAGGAATTCCACAGAGCCGAACCCTCTGATATGAAAATATCTGGAATCGGTGAATTATTTTCCCATTTGGTCTCTTTGACATGTTGTTCTTGTATTATTTTGTATTTAATAGTGCAATTGCATAGGTGGATTGACTAGATGATCATTTGTGGAAAAGTGTGTGAAAGGGTTAAGTTCTTCCAGTGGGAACGATTAACCCGGACATAATTTGATACGTCAAGACACATCGAGTGTCACACAAAAGCACGTCCGCCCTTTTCCGAGAAATAACTCAAATAAGACGTAATCAAACATTTTTTAATTATAAACTTACTTCTTCAAACTATGCAAATACACTTTGTGGCATCATTTTTAATTAAAGGAAATCAAATAACTTTGTTAAAACACCACTATACATATAAACAATATTATTTTCTTCTCCTTTTTAATTTTAATCTTATTCTGGCGAAGAAAACATAATTTTCGAAACATGTTGATAATATTGATTATATAGTGGTGTTTTAACAAAGTTATTTTTTTCATTTAATTATAAACTTACCATTTAGATATCATTGAGAAACCGCGGAGGAATGGAAAAAAATTGTATAGGGACTCGGATAACGGTGGCAGAGATTTAATAATTATTCTCAAATATTTAAACAATTTTAAACTTTTTTCTACTTAATTAATTTACGACCGGTTTAGGCCCGTCTTCAGACTGGTAAAATTATTCGTTAAAGTATGGTTTACATAAACAACATTTGGGGGAGGAGGGTTAACATCAGTGGCGGCTAGTTCATAAGAGCTCCCGAGCGCCGCACAACCCACAAAAATTGAAGATCATAATACGAAACGCGGTTCGGTTATAAATTATTATAATATTTTCTCAAGATCTCATACAGTACGTAGGTAGGTACCTATTATACGTGCTATCTAAGCGACGAGAGCCAGCCCTTGTGCCCATCTTCATAGCAGTTCGTTTTCGATAGCGGTCCAGAATCTTACTACTTTGTGAGCAAATCCCGTGAACAGTCGGAAGCGTGGGTATATACGATTCTTTACAAATTTCACGAAAGCGCGAACGCCGCTCCGAATTTTACCCCCACATCGAAAGGCGCGGTTCGTACAGTGGTTTGTTAAACGAGAACACTTATATGTAATGTTTTTGTCCACATTTTGTCTTCAATTTAACAGCAGAGCTACTATTTTCAACGAATGTTCCGCGCGGTCTTCTCTTCAAGTCAAGGCATGTCACTATATTATAACGATAATGAGTTATTAGCTGATTAGTTGTCAACAGGCGGGCATAACTCCGATGCAAAATGTTACCCGAATCTTTGTGTAATATCATAAATCATAAGTCCACTATGGTTTGTTTATGGTCCCCGGCTACTACATCCACCAATAGGAATCTTTTATTTGTTGTTGCATTTCTCTGGTTTATTTTCGTTTGATATTTATATTTCCGAAGCAATAACTACGAATATGAATTTTGGGAATTCGCATTCGAATGAAAATTGGGAAAACAGGACCCGTAATTGGAACAAAAGTACAAGTGAGAAACTTCCTTTGGTTGTTATTTCAGTGTTCCTACAGTATTTTTTGAAATGTATTGTTGAAATTGTATTTCAAACTGTGTTGTAAGTATATGTTTCCGTTTTAACATAACGGAGAATAGAACTTCTTTATAAGTATCTAGGAATGTACCTTTCCTAACTTTATTGTCTAACTTAATGACTCTGGTGAACCCCCACATATTTTGACCACCGGCCGCCACTGGTTAACATGGGTGATATATGAGGATTTTATTCAAATTAAAGTATGGATTTTCTATCTTTATAAGATATTCTCGAATACCTTCAATGAAGAGTTTTAGTTTTTACAGTCACTGGAAAAATTAACTCATGCATCAAAATTAAATTATTTCTCGTTGTTATTACTTAAAACAAAAACAAAAACAAAAAAAATTTACTAAGTTTAAAAGCGGGTAAATCGGCGAGTGAGATTGTCATGATGACACACAAAACTGTCTTCTCGCTCAGAAGCATAGGAAACTGAGGCCGCTGCTAGCGCCAGTAACAAGAATAACAACGCCTGCGTGAACTAATTCTTCAGATGTTTGACAGCCGAAATCAGCTGTTTATCGGAAGTCATGTTAGACACATAAATAAACCAATCACGAGCAAGCGTGTAGGCGAGTAAAGTTGACGACCTTTCAACTTTTTTTTCGTAGATTGTCAACAATCTGCTAGTTAGCAAGTAACACGATGACACTGGGCGAGTTTACTAACAGATAGTGAATTTCCCAGATAGTAGCTTGTAAACTCGCCACGTGTCATCGACGCTTAACGTTTAGTCTATTTGGGTGTCATTCGAGCATCGGGCTTTAGATGACTTAAATCTATGCAAAAAATGTAAATTGTCTTCGATTTTTTTCCGACAGACGGCATTAATTTTGAAGTTTCAACCGATTTATTTTTCTATTCTACAACAAAAAATGATGACCGTAAGTTATGTAATTATTTATTACTTTTATTTTGTATTTGTTTACATTAATAAATATATTTTGTAAGATATCGTGAGCTTTCCAAAAAGTAATTAGGTAATATAAAAGGACATTATAACCTCAAATTCTTTTTGCTTTTGTCATAATATTGTGTCAGTATATTAATTTACCAATTATATGTTACTGTTTATTATTAACCTCATTTGCATGTTGATAATTGATTACATTCGTAGTTATTTATGTATAATAATTATTATTTTACAGACCATTAAAAAAAGAATTATCACTCTATGTATTATCGCTTCCTTGTTGTCGAGGAAAAGTCCTTCTCAAAGAGAAGTAGCTTGCCCTCAATGAAAAGAAGCTTCTACTTGAAGTGAAGAATGGTGAGGAGGACCACCGACCAACGGAGAACAACGCTTCAAAGACAACATTTTGGCTGTGATGGAGAGAATGCTTGCAGAGCTTTTGAAACGGAAACGTAAGATTTGATTTAATGTATATTTTTTTTATTTACACTTATACGCCTATGGGGCTTTTACATTGGGTTGCAAAAAATTCTTATATTACAGTAGTTAACGATAGGATAAAATTAAAAATAACAATAAACTGAAATAATGCATCAGAATACAGCGCCCTTGAGGTGATTTTTCACAAAAACGGCGCTATATAAATCATCCAAATATTATTATTAATGATATCTTGACCTAAAAAAATTGTTTTTAGTATGTTTCAAACACCAAATTTATTACGTTAAAAATGTCAGTATTAAAGAAAAAAATTACCTATTATAATGGTGACATATATTTATCTTTATCTTTACTATTCTTTATCTTTACTAAGTATAAAATGAAGTCGCTCACGCTGTATGTGCGCTTAGATCTTTTATTCTACGCAACGGATTTTCATGCGGTTTTCATGCGGTTTCACCAATAGATAGAGTGATTGATGAAGAAGGTTTTTAGGTATATAATTAGTCAAGATTTTGTATAAATTGGTTGAAATAAAATTGGATATTTTGTATCAATATATCAGATCAAAATATATTGGCTAAATCTAAATCTAAAGATACTTTTTCAACAAGCGTAGGCCTTCTGTTCGCAAATATTAGGTAAAAATAAAAGTAATTAATGGATATAAGAGTACGCGTCTGCAAGCATCTGTCAAGCATGAATCTTTCCAAAACGAACCTAGATTTCAACCATCTGTATTCGACAACTAACATTTTTACACATTTATGCAACACAACTTACTGGATGTCGGGGTCGTCTCAGAATTCTGCAAGCATTCCTGTCTCACATCCAGGAGGTCGATATCTAAATCTGAATATGGCATTTCATCTTCACCCTCTTCCTGGAACTCTGGTTCCATCTTGATGGAAACACTCTCTGGGTTGAGAAGATCCATGATACCACTGTGATAGCGTTCTATTATTTGATTGAAAATAGTTCTAGCTCAAACAAATTTACCTGAAAACGAACATTGTTTTAACATAAGTCTATTTTGGGTGTAAGAAATATGCATATTTAATTTCGGTGGGAATATCCTGTCAAAACAAATCATATGCATACAGTGTTTTACGTATAAGTTGTGGAGGGCGCTGTCGTCTGACATAACGTTAGTAGGTGTGATTGTCGGATTAAAACAACCATACTCAACCTGCGGCCCGCCAAGCTTTTGTATGTGGCCCTAAACACTTTATTTTCAGGAACTTGATTTAAAAAAATCTGTCATTCAAAATTTCGTATATCTTGAGATTCGTTTCGACTTTGACGTACAGATGGTGACACCCGAAAAGGTTTGGGTAAATTTTGGGGTTCGCTGGCAACGGTTAATACGCACTTTTTTTTGAAAAAATCTTTTGATTCACCTTAATTACATTAAAAGACAAGTATTTGCATTGGGGGAAGTGGAAAATATTTTTGTGTAACATGGTTTGTGAAACAAAAGAAAGTGCCCCTTTATAACGCCTACTCGCGTCAAGGCAAGAAAAACATCCCAGTTTTCAAGTAGTTTAGCGGCTACGCTAGGTTTGTGTAACATGGTTTGTGATTCTGGCGTACAATCTCACAAGACGAAAGCTAATTTTAATTTTACGTAATGAAATTTAGAATGAAATATTTTCCACTTCCCCCAATGCAAATAGTTGCCTTTTAATGTAATTAAGGTGAATCAAAAGGTTTTTTCAAAAAAAGTGCATATTAACCGTTGCCAGCGATCCCCAAAAATTAATAAGGTTTGTCATTATGGTCCACATGATTTGGTATAAGAGTGAGATACGTTTTTTAGATTTTCACGGCCAAAAGTATTTTCGTTATTTATTTTTGGGGTGTTATGCCGTGTTGCGCTACCTCCTGATTTAGCCAACGTTTCAGACAGCATTACAGTGTCCATCATCAGGGCAGATGTGTAAGAGTGTTGCTATTGCAAACGCTAGATTTATTCCCAAAAAACAAATGTTTGACACACAAGTACGCGCGCAAATAATTTATAAATAAAAGTGCCACTTCTGGAAACCACCGCATCAATTATAATACATAAAAACTGGTTAATGTCACTGGTTAGTCAGTTACCTACTTGCAAATTTTGCTGTCGTAAGTATTGTTTTATTATAATTTAAATACGAAAGAATAATGGCGGGAGTGTCGACAAAGAGTGCTTCAAGACAAATGGAAAGAAAATTATTTCTTTGTTGGTGTGGGGGGGGGGGGGTTGATGATTTTTTTTCGTCATAATATACATCCGCGTAACTTTACAAATGCTTGTATGTGGCCCGAAGAGAAAAAAAGGTTGAGTATCATTGGATTTACCACCAACAACTTATACGTGCAGCACTGTAAAAATCTTTCTAAATAGGAATATAATGAAATTGCGCAATAAAAACGGAGAATGTTGTCGTTTCAACTGATAAGAATAGTGTGATCAATACTCGGGTAAGAAATATCAACATTAGAACATACCAATAACTATCTCAGGCATGAGATGGTTGAATGAAAACAGTGTGGGTTAAACAGCTTAAATGATATTATGTAGATTAGGAGATTAGAAACAGGAGCGATCGAGCAGATGCGATTTCAAATGAGATAGCGAAAGCCGCGAAATGCCGCGAAAACACACGTCAAAAATAATAGTGAGGTTATATGAACATAGACAGATCGACAATAATATGAGCATAGACTAAAAAAAAACAAAATGGATGTATTCTCATTAAAGTAGGTACTAAATAAAAAGCTTTCGAAAAAAGAAGGCATCGTCGGAAGAAATAAATAACTTTATATATTACTTATACATCTAATGATTTATTTATTTATTTATTTAATGGACATAAACAGTCTTAATAACATAATATACATAGGAAGATAACAAAAAACAGACCAATTATTAATGTTCACAGATAGGTATTTAGAAACATAAAAGTAACTGAATGTAAACTAGAATATTTAAAAAAGAAAAAAAACAGGACGAAGCAGCAATAAAAAAATATTTAATAAAATAAAATACTTTTTTGTTTAAAACCACGATATTTATTAATTTTTTAACCGACCGGTTCCGCTTAACTTAAGCATCTTCAGGGTACAAATTAATACTAATACAGTATTAATTTGTACCTTGAAGATGCTTAAGTTAAGCGAAACCGGTCGGTTAAAAAAATAATAAATATCGTGGGTTTAAACAAAAAAGTTTTTTTTTTTTTTTTTTTTTCAAAAAAAGCAAACACATTGTGACTTGACATTTTAAATAAATAAAAAGAAAACACTTTGTTTACGTCACTTTATTATTTCTTCCGTCTACCGGTTTCGGTACCTCCGTAATCCTGATGATGGTACGGAGGTACCGAAACCGGTAGACGGAAGAAATAATAAAGTGACGTAAACAAAGTGTTTTCTTTTTATGTATTTTATTTTATTAAATATGTCAAACCACAAAGTGATTGCTTTCTACAATAATAAAAAATATATATATATAATACAGGTGTAGATTCAACAAGTGATAAACCTAAATATAAAAACACAACAATAAAATAAATGCGATTATAAATGAAAATAAAATAGGGTGCAAATTAGGTATTTGGATTGGGACGGGTAAGGGGAGGACAGGGATAAGGGAAAGTTGCCATGCAGGTAATTTAAAAATATTAGGTACAATATGAATATGTGTTATGTATTATTCGCACGTAGAATGTTATACAATGAAATTCTGTAGCGAAAGTAACTATAACTAATATGTCAGCAAATGTTTCTAAACGTGCAAATTTAATGTTATAGTAGTTACATGTCCTTTGCATAAATTCATTTTGGTTGGAATTGGTGTTGCATCTATCAATGTAGAAAAGGGTGTCTGCTATATCGAGTCGGCGCGTGGAAATTTATTTTATTTAGCAACTCCGGGCAGTCAACTTTCGAGTTAATAATTTTGTACAGGAGCATCTGATCAGCGACAAGCCTCCTGTTGAGCAGTTTCGTGATTTGAAAATGGTTCTCGATTTCATCGTAAGAATTGTATACATTGAATGATTTAAAATTGAGGAATTTGAGAAATCGCTCCTGAACTCTTTCAACCTGTTAACATAAACAATATAGCGCGGGTTCCAAACCTGTGAACAGTATTCCAGGTGAGGACGAACATGTGAATTGTAGAGAATCAGATAAGTCTTGGTGTTTTTGAAAAATTTGCATGTTCTTAGTACAAAGCCTAGACTCTTTGTTGCTTTGGTGACAATGTTATCAACGTGTTTTTCAAAGGTAAGTTTAGAGTCCAAAAGAATCCCGAGGTCACGTATATAATCTTTATTTGTTAACAGCAATCCAGAAATGGAGTAATCATGCAGTATTTTCACTCGGTTACGTGTGAATGTGACTTTGCAACATTTAGAAATATTGATAAAAAGCTTATTTCTGAGACAGTAATCCGTCAGTCGGTCAAGATCTTCTTGTAAACGCACAGAACAGTCTGGAGAGCTTATAGGAAGGTATATCTTCATATCGTTGGCAAATAGCAAAATTTGAGCGTTGTGAAAACATGTCCTAATATTATACATATATATAGAGAAAAGCAAAGGACCCAAAATGGACCCCTGAGGCACACCGGAAGTGATAATTTTCCAGATGGAGGAAAATCCACCCACTGTCACAGCCTGGGACCTGTTTGTTATGTATGAAGATAACCAACGAAGGAGATCTCCATGAATACCATGATTAGCAAGTTTTCTAAGCAGGACGCTGTGGTTGATCTTATCAAAGGCTTTGCTATAGTCGGTGTAGATTGTATCAACTTGCACACGTTTATCCATAGAGGCAGACAAGAAATTTATAAATGTTATAAGATTTGTAGCAACAGAGCGACCTGCAAAGAATCCATGCTGAAATTCATTGATCGAATTCTTTACCACAGGGAATAACTGGTCATATACTATGTTTTCGAACACTTTTGAAAAAATGCAGAGCTTGGAAATGGGTCTATAATTATCTGCTTCACACTTATTTCCCGATTGATTGACGTGATGTAGGCTCTTTTCCATATATCTGGAAATGTACCAGTCTTAAGCGATATATTAAACATTATAGATAGCGGAAGTGACAAATGATTTGCGCACTCGGTAATGAACAGTGGTGGAATACCATCTGGCCCAGCTCCCTTGTCGGAATCAAGCCGTTTTAAATATTTAGATACAAGGTCAGCATCGACAAAAACTGACCCTATCGCACAGACCTGCTTAACTACGGAGCCATCGCAGGAAGTCCCCAGAGGGTCAGCCGGTTCGTAGACGGAATGGAAATATTCAGCAAATAAATCACAGACTGCCTGTCCCCCCTCGCCTGTTAAATCCTTAAGATTTAAAACGCTAGGAATAGATGCTGATAGTTTTTTTGATTTAACATATGACCAGAATGCTCTGGGATCTTTGGCAATATTCTCTTCAGCATTATTAATAAAGTCTTCGTGACACTTCTTTGCCATTTTTTCTGTCCGGTGCGTAGTCTTGAAAAAGTTATGTAATCGGAAGAGTTCTTATAAGTTATATATAATCTGTGAGATTTCTGCTTTTCGCGAATAAGTTTTATTAATGATGAGCTATACCACGGGGGGTAGGAATGTTTACCAGTACGCCTCAATGGAACCTTATCCGAGATCAAATTAAATAATATTGTAAAAATGTGATACTGCAGGATTGACGGAATCGGTTAAGTTAAGTACGTTCCAATCTACTTGTGCCAGGCTGTCTCTTATGTCATCATAATTAGCCTTGTGGAATGAGGGCCTTTTAATTGATTTTTCCTTTACGACCGGTGGTTCAACGAACTCAGCAGTGATAATGATGGATTTGTGGTGAGTATCCTCAGGAACCAACGGATCGTTCGCGGGAGCAACGCGTACCGAGAAATTAGAGAGAACGAGATCAAGAATTCTTTCTAACGTATTTTGAACACCATTATATTGGTGGAAGTTACAGTAATTAATATTGTCGATAAATGTTGCGCTTATTATAGAGGTATAGTTGCAAGGAATCATGTTTACCTCACCCACAGGAAGAGTCCAGGTAATATCGGAAAGGTTAAAGTCTCCCATGATAAGAAATTTGTCGTCAGGTTGATTCAAAAGCTTAATACCTAGATCATTCGAAAAGGTGGAGATTCGAGCATTGAAATTGAAGCTTTTGGACAGGTCAATACAACAAAGATGAGCGCAAGTAAATCCATTTGCACGTGGGATGCGAAGAGTCACCCAAATGTCTTCATCTGTAGAACACCATGAATTATTACAAATTGCATTGAGTTCCTTTTTGACAGCCAAGAGCACCCCACCACCCATTGTTACACCTTGAATATTTCTGTCGTGTCGGAATACATTGTATCTTGAGTCCAAAAGCTCCCCATCTGAAATAGAATCTGTCAGCCAGGTCTCTGTTATGCCAATCACGTCATAATCACCGCTCGTAACACTGCGAAGAAATGTATCAGTTTTTGATCTCAGTCCACGTACGTTCTGATAAAAAACACTTAGAGGCAGGGACTCTTTTTCAGTATAGTGACAATAACAAAAATATGCAGAGAATATGTGAACATAATGTGAGGTGTAATATGTATAGATACTTGAAATATGACAAGTACATTATAATAGTTGAGTACAGAAAGAGAGAATATCTTGCAGTTGACAGGAGTTGAAAAAATATAATAAGGTAATGATGTGCGATGATAAATATAATGGTAATGCAATGGCAATTTGAGATGCAGGATAGGACAGCGTGTGGAGGGAGAGGGACGAGCATGCAATAATAATCGGATGAGCAGTAGGTGTTTCCTTATGTTATTTTCTGGAGGTCGTCTTCCCTCCTGACTAAAAAAGCTGGTGAATTTTCATTTTTTCTCACCAAGATCTTGCAGTCCTTTACCCAAACAAATTTAAAACCTGATTCCCGTGCTTTGGTTTTAACCTTTGAAAGTAGAATTTTATTATTAATTGTTAGGTGGTTGTTGACATAGATTGTAGTTTCAGGCCCCCTAGCATGGTCGATCGATATACGTTTTATCGAAAATGTCGGTAACTTGCCATCGCTCCCGAGCACGACTGCAGGCCGCTAACGAATAAACAACAGTTTACGTCAAATATATTAGGAACCCCTAATATTGTGAACTATTGTTTGTTCGTTAGAGGCCTGCAGTCGTGCTCGGGAGCGATGGCAAGTTACCGACATTTTCGATAAAACCTATATCGATCGACCATGCTAGGACCCCAGGTCCCGAATATTTTAGGTCGGTGCTGCTTATCTTTCTGGCCTTTTTGGAAAGAGCGAGAAATTCCTCTTTCCTCCGTCTACTCGCAAATCGGATGTCAATTGGCTTAACCTGGGTCGTCTTCGTAGCCACTCGCGTCACGATGTCTATATCTTCTGGCTGTAGTGCGAAACCAATCTGCTCGCCTATTTTCTGGGCTATACAGAGAAGGTTTTCTCCTTTCGTCAAAGACACGTCCTTGATTTCAAGGTTTTTCATCCGGGAGAGCTGATCCCGCTCGTCGAGTTCGTACCTGAAGATGTCCATGCTCTTCTTAATAGATGCCACCTCCGAAACTATCTGGTCGACAGTCTCCAGTCTCTTCTCAACCGCCTCCACCCTCTTTTCCGTATCGGACATGGCTGCTAGTGCGAACTCGAGGCTCTTGTTTATGTCGGATATCTCACCCCACATTGGCTTAATGCGAGTGAGCTCGACATCGATTTTGTTCAGCTTCTCCATAATCTCGGCCAGAGAACCAGCTGGTACCATCTGCGACGACGTCGCAGGAGTTGCAGCTGGAGATCCACTGCGGGCTGCATTTCGCGTACACGGCTTCATAATGTTGTTTATAATTTAATGTAGCTAGTATTTTTAATATGCGTAGTTAAATTGGTTCACTTGTTTTAACCGGTTAGTCAAAATTGAGTTTATTTTATAAACAGATGTTAATTAAAAAGTTTGTTTATGAACTGTAGTGACATCTGTTGACAAGTCTTATTTTGTGTTAACAGTATGATAGGCGACTGTTAAAAGTTGACTATTAAATGTTGATGTTTATCGCTAGATGGGGTATATAATTTGTCTGTAAATTATTTTATTTATATAATTTAATATACTTTGTTTTTAATTATAATATTTATAATATTTTAAAGAAAAAACACAATGATTTGATCACTCAAATGTTTTGAAAGTCGCTAGTTTTATCACTCGAAACTCAAAATAAGATTTGTACACTCTTGTAAACTTTGCAAACAGAACACTATAACAGCCTTACTAAAAAAAAACCACAGCGCGACCGATTAACTGTGTTATTGCAATAACATAAATAAAGCTCGTATACACTAAAACACGTTTTATTACCAATAACGTTTCTTACGTGGTCACGCTGTTAAAACGCTTTGAAGATATGACAACGTTGTATATGGTTTTAATTTACTAGGAAACAATGTTGTTTTAATTTTTCTCCGCAAGGGGCATTATTGGCGCGCCTATGCATTAGTTCTACGGCCCGCGACAGCCCGCGATGACAAAACAGCTCGGTGTGTTTTATGGCGGGATATCGAAAATTTTGTGATTTTACGTAATAATTTCTATTGTAGTGACGAATTTACTCTTCTGTTAACATAATTGATATATTTACAATGTTATTTGTGTGGTTTACATCAGTTTAATCAAGTAATTGTACAAACGCCGTACTTTCAAAGTTGAACTGTCAGAATATTTCCGTTATTTGTTTTTGGGGTGTTATGCCGTGTTGCGCTACCTCCTTCTTTAGCCAACGTTTCGGACATCGTTGCAGTGTCCATCATCAGGGCAGATCCGGTAGATGTGTCATCTACCGGATCTGCCCTGATGATGGACACTGCAACGATGTCCGAAACGTTGGCTAAAGAAGGAGGTAGCGCAACACAGCATAACACCCCAAAAACAAATAACGAAAATGCTTTTGGCCGTGAAAATCTTAAAACTTATCTGTCAGAATATTGTTTTTTATAGGTTACTTAAAAGATAAAATTTTCATTTTAAGATCTTTATTTTAAGAGAATTTCTTAAAAGTGATAATTTTTATAATATTAAAACCTAATACATGTGTTCGTAAGCGTATCAAAAAAATTAACGTCTTTAGAGATGCAAGAAATCTGTTTTAAATTTCGGTATTATTTCTAAGTTATTTTTTTGGCAATAAAAAAAACTTTGAAATTTTTTATTATTTTTTTATTGTATACACGATGAAAAAGTGAGGTGATAGTTTCCTTCCAAATTTATTACATAAAAGGACTGTGTTTTTTAAATTTTGATTTTATTTAAATTTCTCTACATTTTGGTCAAAAATGTTGTGGGAGGAAATTTTTTTCCATTTTTTTCCGAGTTTGAATCTTAAAATATGGCAGTTTTTGAATGCTAAAGTCTATTTCAAATACTCAAATCTAAAAGGTAATTTTATCTAGTTTTCATAAATGGTATTTGTTTTTACAACACCTTCAAAAATAAGAAATATATAGAACATTCAAAATACTATGGAAAAATTACAAATATCGTTCGGACATCAATGGTTAAAACAGAGATAAACTACCCTCTCAGGCCGTGGAAACCATGTGTATTTCTTTCAAAGAACAAATTTTTAATTAGTAATGTTTTCACATCCGCGGCCGTTTGTGAATTGAATAAAATTTTCACTGGGTTTTTTAGTAAGGCTGACAGTGTGTAAGAAAGAGGGACAGCATTATATATGTTTAAAATGAAAGTAAAACAATCGAAGCATTGACATTTGACGTTTTTGAATTTTTGGAATTCACTCACTATTCAATATTATGCTAATCACAATATTGCTGCAGCTCTTTCAAAAGAAGAGAATTCGTTTCATACAAATTGTATGAGGAAAAGAATTTTCTTCTTATTTTTTTGTGAATTTTTCCGATGTTTTAATAGCTATTTTGCTATTCGAGGTGGAGACAAATCCAACAAATCAAAGATCATAAAAATCGGTCCAGCCGTACTTGAATTATAAATGTTGTATTTTTGTTTTATGTATTAAGGAGTTATATTTTTGTTTATTATATATATTTTTATAATTTTTTTCCAATTGTTTGTCACACGAGCGATTGTATAAAATTTTTAAAACATTTCAATGCGCCCACTGAACGTAAAATTCCCATGGGCATATAAACAGAGTAAATAAATAAATAAAAATATTACTAGGTACGCCACCAGTTGTAAATGTATGTCAAAAAGAGAAGTGGGGCTAATACACTGCCTTGGGGTACACCATAAGTATAAACTTTTAGCACGGTTGATAATGATAGATGACTTTGGCATCCCGTGTCTTTTCTTAAGAGTTTTCTAATGTTCCCAGAAAAAAAAAAACAAGATTGATGGCCTACGTGGGCGAGTGGTTGAGATCCTCGATCACGAATCCGGAGGTCACGGTCAATAAATTTTGTTAGGCTGGGGTTAGACTCGTAATTAAAATTTACGGATTACATAAGATTTTGACAGGTCACTCACAGGAGCGTTCACATATGCATCCGACTTTTGGTAATTAATGATCACGGAAGTTGTTCGGAAGTTCGACCTGTGTAAATGCTCATGCGACCGTTTACAACTATAAATTTATATGCGGTAAGATGGCTTCCTGTCAACAACGACCTGCTACTGTCAAATTTACGCGATTTCGTCAATAAAGACGAAAAGGCCCAAATAAAGTATTGAAATAGATTTTGGCTTTAATTAAACAATTCTCCATCCACTTTTGTGCCGTCAAAGGCGACAATTAATTTCGTTTCATCCGAATGACAGCTACCTGACATGACATCTGCTGACAGTAGGGTTGCCATCCGTCCGGGTTTCCCCGGATTTGTCCTAGTTTAGAGGGCGTCCGGGGAGCGTCCGGGCGAGGTTTCATTTGATGTCCGGGTTTAAAATTTTTTTTTAAAGTCAAACATATACGTTTGCCCTGAGGAAGGAACGGTCGTTCTGAAACCGGTCGGTTTTTAACAAATATAAAAGTGGTTCAAACAAACTAACATTGTTTCGTTTATCTTTAATTAAAATTAAATTCAATTTCCAAGAATACAGCTGCATTGATTTTTACAAATTCCTTTTAAAAAGGCAAGATATTCAAAACGGCTATCGGAAACAGTGATAAATACAAAAAAAAACTGAAAAGTAAAAAAGGCGAGGCTGAGGATAGAGCTTTAATAGCTAGATAATTAATTAATGTACTTATGAGTGCAATAATTTCTTTTCATTTTTGTAGTTAAAATTATGATTGTTTTTATTACGTAAAAGAAATTTACAATATGGCTGTTGATTAAAACTTTAAGGTGATATAAATGAGTATAGTTTTTGATTATTTTATGCTTAAAAAAATTAATAATGTAACTTTTGTTACAGTAAGTCTAAACTTAAAAAAGATTCAGTTTTGTTGCTTAAGATTTAAGAAGAGTGAATTTAGTTCATATTATGTTAAGAGATATTTTGTTGTTTGAATGGCTGCTGATAAAAATTTAAAGATATAATTATTATTGAGTTAAAGAGTTACTTCAAAAATTGTAAGACTGAATACTAAAATGGTCTCAGTATTTTTAAGATTTTTGTTTAAAAATTTAATTGAATTTTGTTAGGCTTAATATTTTAATAAGGTTTTGTTTTCATAAAGTGTATTAATAATTTGTGTTTTATTTTAAGAATAAAAAAAAATCTAAGTGATTATTAAAACAATTTGTAAAAAACTGTAATAAGATTCTGTTTTGTTAGGTACATTTATAGTGATGACTAAATAGATGATAAAAGATGACTAAATTTAATTTGAAAATAAATATATAGGTGATTTATGACATTTTGAACTGTTTTTTATTACACTGACTATGTTTAAAAAAACCTGTTGACATGTCCGGGTTCTGGGCCCTAAAATCCGGGGTTTTCACGCGCTTGTCCTGGTTGCCAAATTTAAGAGATGGCAACCCTAGCTGACAGCAACCGACTTCGAATTCAAAATTTCAAACACGTAAATGTTAAAAACAGAAACATTAAGATTGGAAGGGATTGGATCGATAATTGAATAGAAGGATGCTTATTTTCCAGAAAACTTAAATGAGTGAAAATAAATTCTAGTTTTGTAGGAAAAAAATCCTACGAAAACAATTGTCTTTAATTTTTGACATTCGCAACGGTGCGCGGCGCATTTCGGAACTATTTCTTGCGGCAAGTCTCTTATCTTATCAAACTGATTTTATAAGCTGCTGTAAGAAGGCTAGAAATTTGCGCGCGCGCGATTAGACCTGTCAAAAAACTTCCGAAAGAATAAGTTCTGTAACTTGCTATAAATTACGTTAAGTGACTTTTGGTGTCGTTTACATTTGCAATTTGGCAATAAATCGCTTACAAGAGCGATTTACAGGAAAAAATTTACGAGTCTAATCCCAGCCTTCTAATCAATAATATTCTGTAAGTAACTAAAATTGAAAGATCAGAACAAAGTAATAGGTACTTCAATCGTCACTTTTTAGGTTATGTCACCGGGTGGGGCGATTCCGTCCATTTTCGATAGGCAATTTTAATTTTAGGATTAAAATGTAGGATTGAATAAAAAGTCACTGTTATATGAACTAATATTTAGTTACATGGTTATTTATTAATTTTATTTTTTTTAAATATTTTTACAGAATACCACAGTGTTGCGGCGGACGCGATGACTTTGATGTGGGCCGAAAATGCTTTTGATACAATTCCAAGATAGTATTAGATCTATAACAATTTACCAATTTTTACCTAGCCCCGCCTTGGTGGTTTCTGTCTCCACGTTGCACTGTAAGAATACCACCATTGCCGTTTCGTTAGTATGAGCTTTGATCGACAAGGAAAGGAACATGGTGATATTTTGACTTTAATTGTTTAAAGCGTCGATAACACTGAGCGAGTTTACAAGCTACTGTCTACTAAGTTTAAAAGCGGGTAAATCTTCGAGTGACGTTGACATGATGACACACAAATCTGTCCACTCGCTCAGTAGCGTAGGAAACTGAGCTTGCAGGTCACTGCTAGCGCCAGTAGCGAGAATAACGACGCCTGCGTGAACTAATTGTATCAGATGTTTGACAGTCAAAATCAGCTGTTAATTGGCAGCCATATTGAAAACATAAATAAACCAATCACGAGTAAGCGTGTGGCGAGTAAAGTTGACGACCTTTCAACTTTTTTCGTAGATTGTTAACAATCTGCTAGTTAGCAAATAACACGATGACACTGAGCGAGTTTACTAACAGATAGTGAATTTCCCAGATAGTAGCTTGTAAACTCGCTCAGTGTCATCGACGCTTTAGAGAGAATGCGATGCGGGGTAGCGAAGGAGCGGCGAGATTCAAGTGCTAAGGGTCGTGAAGTCGATAGGCGTTACTTCCGACGATTTTATATCGATATCCCGGGCACGGTTGCACTATTGACAGCTAAACCGATATTGGTAGGGGTTAAATAAGAAATCGATAAACGCTGGCAACAATATGAATCTGTCTAAGCATTTACGTTCCTAACCGTCAAACCGCTACGAAAAATTAAAAATACTAATAAATTGAAATACTAACCTTAATATACATTTGCACTGTGCATCTAATTTTTGACCCTTAACAGGAGTTAATGAGGTCGAAAGTCTCGAAGATCAAAAAGAATGAATTTTATTTGATATTTTTGTTATGATTTTGTAATGTATTACCACTAAAAAAAATAAAAATTTAAAAAGGAAAAAATCTATAATAGTTTTTTTTTATATTAGCCAGCTTCCACATTCATATTAACACATCCAGTGGTGGACTAAGGGGGGGGGGGGCGCCCCTAGTAATGGGGGCCCCAAACGCCTCCATGTTTCCTTGATCAAATCCTTAATAAGGCTAAGGCACCAGCCCCCCTAGCATGGTCGATCGACATAGGTTTTAGCCAAAATGTCGGGAATTTGAAATCGCTCCCGAGCACGACTGCAGGACGCTAACGAAGAAATAACAGTTTATGTCAAATAAATTAGGAACCTTTAGTCGATGTGAACTGTTGTTTGTTCGTTAGCGGCCTGCAGTCGTGCTTGGGAGCGATGTCAAGTTACCGACATTTTCGATAAAACCTATATCGACCGACCATGCTAGGACCCCTGGACACTGCAAAAAAAAATTATTTACTTAATTTTTTGAAAAATGCACTTTTTAAGAATGCTCTCACCAAATTTTTAAAGAAATTCGAAAAATTGACAGAGGTACAGCATTTTACGTGAAACCATTCAAACAGTTTGTATGTTGAATTATCGTTCAGCAAAACTTTGAATGCGTTTTTCTCGAAACTATTTTAAGAGGAATATAAACGCTAGAAATATTTCGAATCTCATGCCTGCAAAATTTAAAAAACGAGCGTCTTTTTGCACGGGGCAAGTAATAGCCCAGTCAGTGGGGATTTTTACCTTGCAAATGGTCGTGTAGTAGCGATTTTGATATATGTTGTTAAGATTGATACTCTAAAGAAAAAAAAAAAGTTTTCGACCTTGGGGGGGTCGAGCTCGAGCCGCCATCTTGGATTGAAGGTGCCAAAATTTGTTTTTTTCAAAATAATTGTGTAATGGTTGATCTTACGACCAAATTGCGAAAGACAAACTTAAAGAAGATAAAATTTCAAATAATTTTTGTCTCAAAATTTTTTTTATAAGTCTAACAGGTAACGAGTTACAGTTGCGGAAATGTGAATATTTTTCTAAAAAATGGTGAAATTCCCAATTTTTGTTATTTTTTCGGGCTACTCATTACATAATTATAATTTTGTAAACTCATTTCCACACCACCATGCGGTAGAGAAAATGGCGCATTTTTTATTGTGGTATCCCCAGTAGGTCTTCTTCCTCTTCAATGGCATTACAACCCATTTGGAGCCTTGGCCTCCTTCAACATAAGTCTCCACCGCCCTCCGTCCTCGACCGTCGTCTTCCTAATTGCGACATGGAGTAGTCCTTTTGCATCCTTCCTGACATCATCCTCTCGTCTCAGCCTAGGTCTGCCCGCCTTTCGTTTACCTCCTGGGTTTTCTGTTAGAACCTTCTTCGGTACTAGTGTGCTTGACATTTGATGCTCATGTCCGGCCCATCTTAGTCTTTGGAGCCTTAAATGGATAGAGAGTCTGGGAGCTTGGTAAATAACATAGATTCTCCATGCCTCTCCCTCATGTTAATGTAAGTACTTACATACTGCTTTCTCACCCCGTATGCATGGACATTGGAGGGTCTAGAGTCGTTCAAATAAATGTAGATTCGTTCAATAAAATAGATTCTTGACGTGTGCGGTGAAGGAGGAAACCATATTTTTCCTTATAACGCCGTCGGGAAAATGATGGGGTCCCCTCTAATGCCTCTCCTTCTCGCACCGCTCCTAAGATTTTTCGAAATACCTTTCTTTCGAAGGTGTCCAGCTGTTCCCGCCACACATCCATAGGCCAAGACCGTTCTAATAATTGTTTTATGTAGGGTTTTCCTATGGACGTTTCGGGATTTGAAACTGGCAACAACGCGAAGTAAGTGTTGTTAGTGCCTGTAATGCGCTTTCTTACTTCTACTGGTTTTTTTTGTCATGCGTTATGATGGAGCCCAGGTATGTAAACTCTTCGACGAAATAAGTGTCTTTAAATTTCAATTTATCTTTTATTCTATGGTGTGGGGTTCTGGTTTGCATCATGATTTTAGTTTTATTCTCATTGATTTGCAAACCCACCTCTCTTGCTGAATCTCCAAAAACCTCTCTTTCAGCCTGTAGGGATCTTTCGACAATGTTAAGGTCAGTACCTATGTCTATTCCACAGATATGCCAGCGATGGTATGGCGAGCCGCACAGAGTTCGACTAGTATTCATAATTATGTTACATATTCGCTATTGCGTAATAATATTTTTTCTTGATCCCGGTTGGTTGATATTGACATTTTAATAATAGCCTTTGTCATCAATGTCATGATCTAACTCATTGCCTGTGGTACTGAGATGCTGGGCTTTCATTGGCAAAATCTCTTCATATTCAATTGCAAGAAATAAATTTTAATAAAGTCTCGGGTGCTGGTTTCTTTGTCATTCTTACTGGAACAAGCCCATTGGTGCCACGTTTCCAGCCCCAGTTTTCTGGATTTTTTTGGATTCCATACCATTTTTGAACTCCCGTACAAAGCAACAAGAAAGCGTTTTCTTTCATCTGCTATGTCTTCTGGTTTTGCATCATGTTGTTTTCATTCGTATACTCAATGAAGACGCACTGGCAGACCAGCGTTTTTAAGGCTTACTAAATGTTCATTATCACTACAAAATAGTTTCATCCATGCACTCGATGACGTCGGGTTTGTCATAGTGGGATCATAGAGCACGATAGAGCAATATAGGCGCTGAGGTGGCAACGCTGCAGTCAGCACTGCAGGCACGCAGTATGTTGTCGTCTCTTTCTCTCCTCTATGAAACACGAAAAATTACTGTAATTTGAAATAGATTTTGCTATTTGTGTTGTGGAAATACGTTAAAATGATATTGTGTAATATGTTCTTACAAAATTTATCATGAATACTTCAGTTTTACGATTTTTTGTCAAAATTTTCTTTTTCTACCGCTGTAAGTCATTATATATTAGATTTATTAAAAAAAAATTCAAACAAAAAGAGTACGTAAGTTAGTCTTCTTTAAATTTGCCATAAGCATTTTTGTTATAAAATCAACCGTTGACGAATTATTTTGAAAAAACTAAATTTGGCACCTTCAATCCAAGATGGCGGCTCGAGCTCGACCCCGCCAAGGTCAAAAACTTTTTTTTTTCTTTCCAATCCAGTCCCAATCTAAACAACATATATCAAAATCACTACTACACGACCTTTTGCAAGCTAAAGGCCTTTTTTATCCCCCACTGACTGGGCTATAAGCGAAAAAGCGGTTTTTATTTATTTTGTGCATAATTTTATAAGAACGAAAAAAAGTTAGAACATGTAAAACCTCAAAAATAGTCTTAGCCATAAAGGGGTATTTAAAAAAATTGTTCCTTGTATTACTTCATAGTTAAGTCATGAAAAAACATTTTTTTGTGGTTTACGCTTATATTTTTTGTTACGTAAATAATAATTTTATTGTAATTCCAATACAATAGAAAAGCTAGTAAAAGCTTCGATTTATCCGTAGCATATTTTTTGATGTTCATACTGTAATCCGATTCGTCGTAAAGATGAATCAAAATAGTATCTAAATAGGATTTCACGTGTATATTCATCTTAACACGTTTTTCAACCTGACAACATAAGCGGTATGCCTCACTGCTATACATCAGGGTAGGTACCAGCACTCCATTATGGACGGCTAACTTCGCTTCTTTGGACAGTTTTTTGGCGCCAACGGCGTTCAGTCCTCCATTAATAGATTTGCCTGCATTACCCTTCTTTCGATATATCTGTCAGCCTACCCATCTCTCGTAAACATACTTGCCAAGTACACAAACTCATCCACCTGATCCAAATACTCATCATTCAAAACTATGTTGCACATTTTTTTCATTCTCTCTCTTTCAAATACCATGTCTTTAGACTTACTTACATTCATCATTAACTCATTATTCATACATACTCGTACTTCGTTAATCCTATACACGAGAGACTATAGATCTTCCATACTGTCAGAAATCAGCATACTTACAACAGACAACATTCTTCCAGATTACTCAATTTCGCGCCCAATCCCATCTCTTTCAATTATTTTTTTTACATTAACTCCACACAGGAGGCCCTGAGGAAAATAATTTCCCTCCGGACCTATGTCATCTGGGATGCTGTGTGGAAGATCTTTTTGAGGAGAGGAAGGAATGAACATTGGTATTGAAGAGACCCATGTTGTAGGAAGGAGGAAACACAGAGCCCGGCAAATCATTTCACAGCCGAGCTGTTGAACACAAGAACGAGTCGAAGAAACGACCCGTTCTCATGTGACAAATGTCAACCGTGTACAAATGTTGAACACGCGTTTGGCGTGTTTCCCGACTATGCCCCGGTGCCGAAGGGATCAATGATGTTGGTTCCTCGGAGCATCTTCCATTGTAATACCGGTAGAACAAGGATAGCATTCCCACCCGACGCCTGTGCTCTAAAGATTGCAATCTGTCTGTTAATATGGGAGAATCTATTAAACGGACCGCCCGTTTCTGCACAGAGTCGAGGGTATTTTTCATTTTGGAGCTACAGACCAGAGGTGGCTGCCAAATTCAACCGTGGAGCGCACTTGTGATTTATTTATTTATTTATTTATTTATTTAAACGCCCATAGGGCTTTTACATAGAATGCAGTACATTTTTTTAATTACAGTGAAAAGAATGGGTTTACAAAATACAATACACAATACAAGTAACATAGTATTTGTTAAAAACAAAATATAGGTTACATAAAATATAAGCGTTAACAAAATACAGGTAACATAAAATATAAGAAACAAAATATAGTCCATAAAATATAGTAGTTGACATAAAGTAGGTAATTTTTAAAATTGTTGTTCTCATTAGTTTACGGGATAGGTAGAAATAAATAGTTGGCACATATGGCGTTTGAAGTTTGCTAAGTTCAAATTATTGTCAAATACATCCAGATTGTTTAAGTATTTGTTACCAAGACTATGCAAACGTTGTATTGGAGAATGTAAATCATAGTTCGAATGAGATGTACGTATATAAAATGTCAATGTTTGTCTAGTTGTTCGTGTAGGTACATGTAGATTTATTAATTGCAGGAGTTCACAACTGTCGAATTTAGAGTTTAATAATTTTAATAAAAAAGTTAGGTCGTTTATTTTTCGTCGGTTTTCTAATGTTGGAATATTTAAAGTATTCATTAACGACGGATAATTTATGTGCTCTAAAGGGATGTTAAGTTTAAAATTTACAAAACGTAGAAATTTTCTTTGAATTCTTTCAATAGTATGAATATGAATTTTATAGAAGGGCGACCAGACTATGGAGTTATATTCTATTAGGCTTCTAACAAGGGATGTATACAGTAGTTTAATGATTTGTAACGATTCAAAGTTTTTAATTGTTCTTAACACAAATCCTAAAGTTTTCATACCCTTATTTGCAGTTTGTTGAATGTGAACCGTGAAGTCTAGTTTCTCATCCATTATTATGCCAAGATCCCGCATTTCCGATACTCTTTCTAAATTTATTTTATTTATTGAATAGTCGAAAAACAGTGGTGTTTTTTTTCTGGAAAAGGTCAAAGTTTTGCATTTTTCTACATTTAAATATAGATTGTTTTGTGAGCACCAAATTTTTAGCATGTCTATATTTGATTGAAGAATTTCACAGTGATTTGTACAGGATTACCAGTTGTGTACTATTAAAGTAACTTCGGGCCCTGTACAGTACGCCCAGTTTTTGGGAGGCTAACTTTACTCTGGCTTCGATGGAGCCCCCATACCTGAGCTGGTCACTTAGGGTTACACCAAGCATATCAATGGAGGGCCTGTTCAGAAGATTGCTTCCGTTGAAAGATACTAGATTTTTATTTCGATCCCTTTTAGACGTAATCAGACAAGATTGGGTATTTGAAACATTAAATTCAACGAGATTATTTTTACCCCAAGAGAAAACACTCTTGAGTAACCGTCCATTATTTGCTTCAAAGCCCTCCGATCCGTTGGAGTTTGTGAGCCCTTTGGGGGCTTGTCAAACAAAAAAACTATCATGGACTGTAATGTCATCCGCGTAACAGTGAATTGGTGCACATGACAAAAGGTCGTTGATGTGCAACAAAAACAAAGTCGGAGACAGAACCGATCCCTGTGGGACGCCAACATTTATCGAGTGTGAGGAAGAGGTGAAACCATCGGCTACCGTCTGAATCGACCTCTCCCTCAAAAAGTCGGCAATCCACGTACACAGTACGACAGTACATACAATTATCCATGTGTAGATTGAATAACCACGGAGACATTACGCAGCCTTGCTTATGCCTTTTGTTATGTCAATACATAATATTATGATTAACTATGATACAACATAGATTTTCACAATTGACACACATGACTTAATATAGCATCTCGATTCGCAATTTTTAATATTACTTGGTAACACGTTAAATATTTTGGGCGCGTTAATTCCAGGGTTCGCTGTCCGTAGTTTTTGTTATATTTTGGAACAAGCATTCCTTCATTCTTTGTGAACCTCGTATTACGTTCACGTTCCACTTTCCTCTTATATTCAGAGTCAGACTATGTTCAATCAATATTTTATCCTACCATAATAAGGCCTGCACCGGTAAGATAGTTACATTCCGATACAACAATGATATGCTTCGTCTCTGTGAATGAATATGTTTTTGAACTAGTAATTTAACCATAGAATTTTGTACTGATTGCAGGTGGTTTAAATTAGTTTTGCAAGAGTGTCCCCAAGTGGTTATTCAATACTTTAAAGTTGATTTTTATAAACTCTTGATTA
Source organism: Limnephilus rhombicus (assembly GCA_929108145.2). NCBI lineage: Eukaryota > Metazoa > Arthropoda > Insecta > Trichoptera > Limnephilidae > Limnephilus > Limnephilus rhombicus. Next base: position 31,345,107 of record OV815290.1, on the reverse strand, counting down.
TTATAAACTCAATTCGGAAAATATATGTCGGCTTCTTGTCGCTATGCACCGTAGAAATACGAATGAAGAAAAGAGTGTATAGGTACCTAGACAGAGTGTATTGTGTGGCAATTTTTCATCTCCGCCTACCTTTGCGGAGAAACGGCATTAGTTAGTTAGTTCGATGAAGTGAATCGCCCCCCGCATGCAATAATAGCGGGCCGCGCGATCAACACCGCTAGCATTTGGTAGCCCGTGCGGGCAGATTGCATTCAGTGCACTGATCTCAGGACGTAAATAGACGCCTCGGTTGGCTGGGGAACTGGTGCCTTACATGCGGAGGATGCAACACGACATCGACATAGTGACCGAATTATTGGAAATGTTCTACTAACTCAATGAGCTCTATACTTTGTTTAAGGGCCCGCAACCCGGATTTCTACCGATTTATTACATATTTCTCTTAAACACGGTAAGTTTTAAAGCTCTTCAAAAAATATATGTTATTCTTGAAGATAATATCTAGACTTTGACCGCGTCGAAACGCAAATTATATAAAATTCCCTCGATATAAAAAAATCGCAAAGTATGCTCCAAAAATTATTATAAACACGTTTGTTTCAGTTATTTTACAAGTTTCATGTATCAAAAAATTCACAGTGTTTCTGTAAATGCTGTTTAAGATAATGCCCGCGAGATTTTTGCTCTATTTTAAACGAGTCGTGTTTTATTAAACATTGTCGCAATTTTCGCATCGATTTTGTCGCTGTAAATGTTAGCGCTCTCCTCTAACATTCGTAATTTCGTCTCTCTCCATCTTCTTCTTTTCGACCCCGGTTGCAGAGCCTTAAGGGGCTAAACGTCGCAAAATTTATAAAACTGGGAAGACTTCGATGGCTGGGTCATGTGGAAAGAATGACCGAGCATCAAGTACCAAAGTCCCTGCTGAACTCAAGACCAATAGGGCAAAAGAGCCCGGGAAGACCAAGATTAAGATGGAGCGACAACGTCCTCAAAGACATAATATCTATCTTGGAGCTTCTAAACTGGAGAGAGCTGGCACAAAACCGAGATGAGTGGAGGAAGACTCTTGAGGAGGCCAAGACCCACCAGGGGTTGTAGAGCCAAGAGTGATGATGATGACCACTAACTCTATCGATGACGATCATAGACAAATTAAACAATGGACTTGCCCTTGAGAACAAAATAAGTTGTACGGAGCGGGGAGATGAGGTGAATGCCATGCAACTAGCATTGTCCTAACATCAAACAGTATTAATAGCTTAACGACTGTACGGTTGGAATTAAGAAACCGGATAAGAAATCATCTCTGCGCCGCGCCTTACCCAAACCCGTTATCGTACGTGAAGTTTGTACACAAAGCTACATTTGTAATAGAACCGAATTAAAGCAATTTTAAAAGATGGCGCCACACAGCTAGCGTGATTAGTGATTAGCATCGCCATGCAGGCGTAACTGCTACTGGATTTGTAATTTCGTTTATCATTCCGGGTATGAAGAGATTGACAATAATATGATTATTATTGTAATAACTGGCATTTGTGAATAATAATACCACACAGCTATATATATTATATATGACGTCATTGCCTGTTACGGTTACTTTGTCCTGGTCTGTCAATGGATCCCAGTGGATCCGAGAAACCGACTATTTTTGAAACCAGTTCTTCTATTGGATTTATAAAGTGGTCATCAACACTAAAACTGGGCGAAGCTGAATCAAAAGCCGCCTGCGGGGTCTAGCGGCAATAACCTGCTGAGCGGGTTTTTAACTGCTAGTCTGTATTTATTGGGCGAAAATAATATCTGCTTACCACTAAGTAGTTATTTTTGCAATGTCGCGCAAAATGTTGGCTGCGTAAAAACCAAAACTGCATTCCCAAATCGTTATACAAAAGTTGGTGTTTCTTTCCACAATCAAATATTTCGCTGCACTCTTTAGTTATTTGGGAGGCGGGAACCGGTACCGTCGCCCGTGAACAATTTATTCAATAAACAACACCTTTGCCATAAGTGGTTCGCTACTTTTGTGATTTAAAAGGTGTGTCCGGGTTCAGGGGGTGAGGTTTGTCTGGGTCTTGGCGGCAGTTGCACCCTTTGACTCATACGTCTGTCACTCCTGGATACACTGACTCCTACATATCCATCCTCTCCTTCTTTTCCTAAAAATACCCTCCAAAATACAGCATCACCAAAGATGACATGTGTCTTAAAACTTTTACAATTGTGTTATAATTTTCTCACCTTCCACATTTTTCGCTGCGTAACCTGATTTTTATACAGTTCGGTAAAAAACGAACAAAGGGGTCGTCCATTAATCACGTGATGTTTTTAGCAACTTTTTAACCCCCCCCCCCCCCTTGGTGACATGTGGTCAGGTTTTAGACTAACCCCCCCCCCCCCCCCCCCCCCAAAATCACGTATATTTTTTTTAGTACAAAGTATTGTGAAATTTTCAGAATATTGTCACGAAAAATAAATACACGTGATATCTCATTATACCCCCCCCCCCCCCTCGTGATATTTCGTGATTTTTTCCGAACCCCCCCCCCCCCCTTTCGAGCCTCACGTGATTAATGGACGACCCCTAACTTAAAAATAAAATACAAAGAATTGCCATCAAATTCGTAATTTTATTTAATTTTTTTCTGCAAATGATATTGTAAAAATATTCCATTGGTTTTTAAAGCTCTTTTTCATTAAACGATAAAACATTTTTGTCATTGACCAATCAACCGACTTCTCTAAATTTATTTTACCATTGCCTAGGAGAGAATACTCAAAAACGCATCCAACGACACTAGAAGACATTGCCCCTAGGGGCAGTCAGTTGCAATCCTAAAAACAAACAAAATATAGTCCAACTTTAATGAACGTATCAAATAATGCGTTAAAAATTGTTCGTAAAATTATACAAGCATTGATTTGAAAAATTACGATGGATTTTGAAGTTTTGATGTTTGTTTTCATCCGTGAAATTTAACAATATATTCCTCAAGTGTCCGTTAACAGTGTAATTTTAAATAGATTGGTTTAATAACAAGTTACAGTGTTGTGAATTAATTAATAGACAGATAATATATCTTATAATAATAGTTAAAAGTGTTGTTTAAATTTAATGCCTGAAGGCTTCTACTCGACAATTTGTATTAATAAGGTTTTTGAAGTCCACTTTTAAAGACTTGTTTTATATTTTTGAGAGTTTTATAAAATTTGGTTTTAATTGCATGATCGGTAAAATTTAAGAAAAGTTATAACAATAATATTCATCATGGATGGAAATGACAAATTTGAGAGGGTTCAAGAAATAAACAATAACGCACCAAACGAAGATAAAATTAATAACAAGGATGAAGAAAAGATGAATCCAGAAAAGGTGCAAATGCAATTGGAGGAAGAAAAATATCGCCACAATGAAAATACTCGTTCAGAAATCGACAAAATGCAACACGAAGAAGATAAAAACAAGATACATGAAAAAACGCGTTCAGAAATGGATGATTTTAAACAGGAAGAACAAGAAAAAATCATGCTAAATGAAAAATTTTATTCTGAAATCAACCAAATTAAATACGAACAAGAAAAATCAAAACGAAACGAATCAATTAAACCAGAAATTGACAAAATACAACACGAAGAAATAGAATCAGTAAAAAATCTGGCTAATAAGCTGGAAGATTTCGCTGATATGGATCCAGAAATCAGGTACAATGGAAGTGACTCTTCCAGGAGTCCAGCGAGGGAAGACATCATAGACGGAGACAGCTCTGGAAGTTCAGATGGGGAAGAAGACGTGGACAGTGGAATAGCTGAGGAACCGCTTCCAGTGAGAAGACCGTTTGACTGCTATGATCTAGCCAACTTTTTCAGTTATTGGTGAGTTAAAATTTTGGTTTTTTTAGGTCTAGAATTTTGGCAAATTTCCTGTTAGCTTTCCAATATATATTTTAAGACATTTAGATAATTGTGGTGGATATTATCAGTTACGCCCTGACGAAATGCTAACGGTCAAAGTTGAAACGTTTCCTTTTTTGTTTTTTATATTACCATTGGAGCGAAAGCGCAATTTAAAACTTTTTCTCCAATTGTTTGAGATTTTTTGTTGATCGTTTTGAATATTTTCCGCACACACATGAGACAAGGAAAAGAAAGGAACTAAGACTCCCCTTCAGGAAAAAATGCAGAGTCAAAAGTCATTGATATATGGAACATTGAAGATATTTGGAGAATTACCAGAAGAAATAAATTTGGAAGAGAACATAAAGGCATTTAAAATGAAATTGCGGAGATATATGATTGATTTGGTATAGATGTGTTATTTTAAGTGTATGTATATATAAGGATTGTATTAGGACAAAGATAACTATGTACCTATTTAAAATACCGCGATAAACACAGTAAAAAAATAATACCTCCGAATTTTAATACGGAGACATACAAACTGATTATAGTTCTATATAGACAATGAATTTACCTACCTTTTGTCGATTATCACATATTCGTAAGAATAAAATCGTAAATATCTAACTAATTACTCACAAACAAGGGAAAATTTGCCAAAATTGGCGGCAAATCAATCCGAGGTATTTTAAATAGTGTCATATTGTGGCAAAAAGCGCTACAGTGGATAAATACAGAACCAAACTCCCAACTGATCCTAACCGTCTTTAGCTAGTGATACTATGGTATCCCTAATTGGGGTATGTTGTGAGACCGAAGGATATGGAGTTGAAGGAGGTGGGTAAGTATCTGACTATTCATAACTAGTCACCAAACTCGACTAAAGCCATTTCAAGAAACTTTTCTCTTCTGAATAGTGGTCCTACACCAGGGATAGTATTCATACTGATAGTATCTTTCACTCCGTTAATATCCTGTATATTATTTTTAACTAGCTGACCCGGCCACGCGTTGCTGTGACTAACTAAACGCAACGCCATCTACTGGATGGTTATCCAACTTTTATAACCACTGCCATCTTTGAGTTTATCGCGAAGAGACAGACAGATACTCAGACGCCGCGGAGGACTTTAATTTATAATACGTATCTAGAGATGGTGCGAAAGATTATAATAAATAATAATGTGCACGAAATACTTGAGTGAACTAACGTACCTATCTATTTAAGTTGATAAGGATTAATACTGTAGTCGTCTAAATAACTTTCCAACTATCGCAATGTACGTGACCATTTTTTTAAAGATAGAATGGATATAGTAAGCTATCCGTAAAAGATAGATATATACCTTCTCAGACTTTTTTGTAGATCTATGAAAGAGAAATATCCCACCATGCATTGTTTTGTTATATCTCAAAAGGATTAGGCAGCGTTTTCGATGAAAGCTACCAGGCGGCTTGACTTTTTCCGACACTTCTAATAATTATCGTTATGTTTCAACCAATTTACACAAATCCTTGACAAATTATATATCTAAACCTTCCTCACGAATCACTCAATCTATTGATGAAAACCGCATAAAAATTCGTTCAGTAGTTTTTGAATTTATCGCGAACAGACAGACAGACGACGCGGAAGACTTTAATTTATAATATGTAGAGAAGATTAATAAAATGTGTGAAATTTAATAACATGAAATGACCAACTAAGTTTGGTGTGGTCAAAGGCCAAGTTCTTCCCCGCCCTTCTCTTTCGCATATCCTTACTCTCGTCACTTCCTTCAGCCTCACAAACTATGAATATTAACAATTTCATTCAATTAAATTGATTTAAAAAACAATCTGACGTATATTTAAGACATGTGCTAATTTTACAACTATAAGCTAATATGACGTCTTGGCAAATAGTAGTAATTGAACTAAAAATTATGGTTTATTATTTGTTATTTTTTTTTCTTTATTCTCTTTCAGTCCTATATACTTACTATGTTTTATATTTTATTTTACTTTTTATTATGTCTCTTATCTTAGCATCTCCACCAGTGGCGGATATCTACATATGGGGGGCGCGCGCCCCCCCCTTGCCCCCTCCCAAATGTCTGAACCATCTAAGCGTTCCTTTCTTAATCTTACTTATTACGCTTGCATTCTTTTCATATTTTTCTTACACTATCGTACATGGCTTTACCACATAGGGATCTCAATTCTATAGCATTTAATCCTTCCTCTGCCAGTTTCATGCTTTACTGCCATTCATCGGGGTTGGTACCAGCACTCCGTTGTGGACTACTAGCTTCGCTTCTTTCGACAGTTTTTTGTTAGCGCCAACGGCATTCAGTCCTCCATAAATGCTGAGTTACCTGCATTTACCCTTCTTTCAATATCTCTGGTTACGCATTGCAATATGTTTTGTTTGTTCGAAAATTTAAATAAATATATATCACAAAGAGGGTACTTACTCACTCCTTGGATTTAGCAGAGACACCTAAATGGATTGTTTTTCAAAAATAGAAGAAAATAACTGACACTGTTTGTTTCTTGGAAAATTTTAATCATTGTGAAAAACTATGAGTTTGTGTATTGATTGACAAATTTCATCTCTTGCAAATTATCAAGTCACCTGAGGATTGCATTGACTGAATTTAATTATTGATTGGAGCACATCACGGAGGCCTCCAAGCATCAAGATCTACAAAACAAGGTTGGTGGATTTGTTATTTTCCCTGGAGTTTCTCTTTGTGCCATTTATGATATATTTGTTCGCGCAAGTAGAGTTTTTTCATAATCATAAATCTTGGGTATTAAGCCCAGAGGGTCTGGGGTTATTTACACACCTCGGGCTCGCATATTATAATGCAATCTCTATCAGCCTTCCCATCTCTCGTAAACATATAATATACTTCCCGAATACACAAACTCATCCACTGTCATTTTTGGGTAACTATTACAAATTGTCTTTGGAGATGCTATGTGAAGGGTAATTTTAGGGAAAGGAAATAGTGGAAGGAAAAAGGTATGATAGGTGGTTAGGACTCTCTGAGTTAGTGTGTCCAGGAGAGATGGACGGATGAACCTTTCCCTCCCACTGCGAAGCGAGGCAATGGGTCGAGAGATTCCTGCTGGAGAGGTTAAATGGTCTCCCTCAACCACTCCTTTCCAGCTCGCCGTGCAGTACGTGGGCAAACGCATCCACCGATACTTTGAAAAACCACATCCCATGAACTCATGCATCCCTGCTAAGTCACCAAACTTAGCGATCCACTTGGGATGATTTATAGCAGAGGTGTTGTTTATCCAATAAATAATTCCTGTGGCGGCGGTACCCACACTCGCCTCCTAAATTGAAACTTATGCTTCATTCACATATATACGTCGTTTCATGTAAAGGTACTCTAAACATGGCCCGACTCAAGTATTTGATTACCTTGATCGTGTCATGCAGTCCTACTGCTCCCTGTGGCCAGACAAGTTTTAAATGTGAGGTCCGCCAATCTTTTATTTATTTATTGAAGTGAAAACTTCTTTAGCACCGTTGTGATTTGACAAGCACATACATCTATACATTTTAGTCTGCGAGAGAATGAGATAGCATAGTCGGTCTCCTCTTTGTGCGTCGCTTCGTATTCTCCCCACTGTTGTCTACTTTTTAGTATTCTTATATCTTTAGCGCCCCCCCCCCCCCCTCTTGAGTTTTTTTTCTGTATCCGCCACTGATCTCCACCCAGTAACAATTAAACCTTGATTTACGCAAACTGTGAACATTTTTTTTTAATTTGAGTGTTAATATTAATAACATTAAATTCTGTAAACGTTTCAAGCAATACGTAAACACTGCACATTCTGAAACGGTGCCAATTGGTAACAACGTCATTATGACGTAGAAAAAGCTACCATCTGGCCCCCTAGCACGGTCGATCGATGAGGATTGACAGGATAACTTTCTGTAACTTCTCATCGTTTTGCAGATCGCCAAAGAATTAGTATTAGCAGTTCATAATGACTAAGTGTTCTTAACCACTGGAGTGACTGCTGACTGCACAATTTTAAACTTTTTTTCTCCGATTCCTCGAAATTTTTTGGTAATTTAAGTTTTTATTCCAGCAAGACTGGGAGGGTAGTGCAATCCCAGTCTGCCATATTACATAAACAACTATAAAAGAAAGAAAAAAAAAAGAGTTTAAATATTAGGTAGGTACCTAATTAAAGCATAAAATGAAAACAAAATTCATCACACAAATAACAAAAAATAAGCATAAAATTAAAATAAATAATAAGTAGACAGAATTAAAAATAAAAACATATTTTGGGATCGTCCATCGTGGAGGTCGCCTCATCATCTGCATCCATCGCTCATTTAATGGGGAACTGAGCCACTCGGATGCAGCCACGACAATGATATTGGTTGAAGTCCGTATCCTGCTCCAGAAGCTGGCTAGTCGGTGGCGAAGTAGGGCTGGGAATGAGTGCACCCTCCCCTCGGTGAACATCGTGGAGGCACTGCAGAACCTCGGTAGTTGCATAAGTTGCCTGTATGCATTATTGTAGCACACCCTCAGTTTGTCCCATTGCGCTGCTGGGTATTGTGTCCACAGTTCTGACGTGTACAGGGCAGTACAGTATGTCTTGAATAGTAATTTTCTGACATCTTCGCTACAGTGGTAGAACCGCCTTGAGAGCATTCCGGCCCGTATATTAATTGCTCTTCTTTGTCGTTCCATATCTTCTATATCCTTCATGTCTTCGGTTAGGATATGTCCCAGATACTTAACCTGTGAGGCCACAAGCAGTTCAATTCCTTCTAGATATATTGGAGGAATATGTGATGGCTCCTTATTGTGTTTGAAAGCGACGATGACTGACTTTTTAGAATTGTACAACAGGTTATGAGAGTTTGCGTACTCTTCGCATATTTGCACAAGTCGTCTCATCGCTTTAATCGAAGGTGCAAGCAGCACCATGTCATCGGCGTAATTAATGTTGTTACTTCCTTGTCCGCAGATATGACAACCGATTCGTGTATCGTTCAACTCTTGTAAGAGGTCGTTAATGTACACATTAAATAGAGTTGGAGACATATTTCCCCCTTGCCTGACACCGCTCTTAAGGAATAAAGGTCTTGAAGAAGCTCCTGCCCATTGAATGTGATTTTCCTGTTGTCCGTACCAAATAGCCAGCATATTGACCACTGCTGCTGGAACATTTCGCTTTATGAGTTTTTCCCATAATAATTGATGGGAAACACGATCAAACGCCTTGCTTAGGTCAAGAAAACACCCATAGACTGTGGTTTTTCTTTTTTTGTAATAGGCTATTGTTTGTTTTACTCCATAAATGGCCATGTCGGTTGATGAGGCGCTCTTGAAGCCGAATTGGTTATCAAGGGTAAATAGTTTCTCTTTGACTAGCGCGAATAAGATTTTTTCAAATAGTAATGATTTTGAATATTTTCAGCCCACATTAAAAAAAAAATCATACCTCCGAATCTTAATATGAGACATACTAACTGATTATAGTTCAATATAGCCAATGAATTCACATATCTTTTGTCGATTATTACATATTCATAGGATGTATAAAAAAAAATTATAAAATCGTAAACTTCTATTTAATTACTTACAAATAAGGGAAAATTTTCCAAAATTGGCTATCCTTGGCAAAGCTATCCGAGGTCTTTTAAATAGTGCCATATTGTGGCAAAAAGCGCTACAATGGTTAATATATTTGACGTCAACTGTTGTTTGTACCAGTTATCCTACCAATCCTTATCGATCGACCATGCTAGGACCTCTCTTAAGACTGTTAAGACCCGTTCGCATTGGACAAGTAGTTTAGTCGAGAAGCGAGTATATTTGTAACTAAAAGCGTCTGAACACCACAATTTTAATGGAGTCGCTTAGAGTTATTTTGTTATATTTTTCGGGCGAGTTGTGCCCCCCAAGCAAACCACAAGCGCAAACCCGTCATTTTATCAGTAGATGCAGATATGTCGTCCCGTTGGTGCGAAGATGCTGCTCTAATATTTTTGTGTACATAGTTAATTTATTTTCATCTCACTAATTTATTGTTCCACCCCTTCTAAAATAAGCATTTCAATCAGGTTAATTACTTAGCGTATTTTCTTTGTTGCGTTGCAGCCAATGTAGGTACCTACTATACTTGACCGTAATGCGAACGCTTTTCGGCCAGTCGAGTAGTGAGTTACTCGCTACTCGACTAAACTTGCCAAGTGTGAACAAACCATTACCAACGTTGGGAAGTGTGACGTCAATAATGCCATCTTCTCGACACAAAACAAACATATTATTATGGTTTTGGCGGCAAATCGAAAATGGCATACTTTCATCGGTATAGAATAATTATTCATCAATATAAAAATAAAATAAAAAAGCCAATCTTCATAATTTTTTTCGAAAATAAAAAAACCAGTGAAAATATCCTATGTCCAATAGTTTCAGTGTGCAGTTGGGACTCTTGTGCGTTATTCATCTATATATGTAAAAATTAATATTTCTTTCTCTGCCCCTTATTATTTCCTACACCATTCATTCGATTGCGGTCATATTTTGGTGATTTTTGTGTGTATGCCCGCGAAGTTTTCTAAGTATACAGGGTGTCCGGGGGTGTGCATTAAGTGCATTAACTTCGGGAGGTGATTCTACATGATGGTAGGAGTAAAAAAGATTAACAACTTTTTCCGAAATTCCAACATTTTTTTCCCATACAAAAAGACGTACCTACTAAAAATCCTTAGTGTGAGGTACGATCTCACTTGCTAAGAGCCTGCCGGGCGCCCGACTCGATTGTGATTGGCCCGTAACGTAACAACAGAAAATAATAAATCTGGCCGCAAGCGCACTCGCGCCGTTCTAATTTTATCTTTTACCTCAAAACTACCCCCTAAAAGTTGTAATTTATCTTTATCTTTTTTACTGAAGATGACGGGGAATCAAAAGTTTTTTTTTTTATATTAATTTATCCCACTTCAATAAATAATTAAAACAATGCGTTGTGCTTTTAATCACTTATCATTAGATAAAAAAACAAGTTTTCCGTATTTAATTAATGCCATCTATATATTATTTTCAAAGTTATTTAGATAATAGTTTCTCTTTTAAATTACAGATGGCGGTAATGTCAAGTTATTTTCGTTTCTGCTTATTTTTAGCAAAACAAAATAAATAAGTTCGTATTCACGATTTTTTTCCAACTAAAATCATAAAAAACAAGTAGGTATTTGACAGTTAGGGATGGGGTAAAGAGTTGGTTGGTTACTCGGCTGAGTGACCAGTGACGACTAGTGGAAAAAAAAATCATTTTTTATATGAAAAACTCTCTACAACTTTTGAAGATGTAATATAATCATTGAAGAAGAAGATTACAATAATAATCTAAACGAAATATGAAAGAGAACAATACACAGAAAAAAGATAATGGTCGCAACTGGGACTCGAACCCAGAACCTTTCGTCTAACAGGGACTAAAAAAAATTTCGTTTGATTTTGAAAAACAAAATTGAAAAGAAAACAAATTTGACCAAAATTAAAGTTTAATTTTGGTCTCAAATTAATGTCGGGAAATACTGCTTAAGGCGCCACAACCGGGCTCAAAAAGAAGAAGATGGAGAGATTTTAAATTACGAATGTTAGAGGAGCGCGCTAATATTTAAAACAAAATAAAATTGTGAAAATGTTTAATAAAACACGACTCGTTTAAAATAGAGCAGAATTCTCGCGGGGGTTGCCTTAAACAACATTTAAAGAAACAATGTGATTTTTTTTCATACTTACGACTATAACTTGTAAAATAACTGAAACAAACGTGTTTTTATTAATTTTTGGAGCATATTTTGCGATTTTTTTCGATCGAGGGAATTTTACATAATTTGCGTTTCAGCGCGGGGAATGTCTTGATATTATCTTCAAGAAAAACATATATTTTTTGAAGAGCTTTAGGTAATACTTTAGGTAATACCAGCCTTACTAAAAAAAACCACAGCACGCCAGATAACCCGTGTTATTGCAGCAACATGAATAAAACAAAAATACACTAAAACACGATAACATTACTAATAAGATTTGGTCTTAAAACGTATTGTAAATCCGGCAAACAATGCATATTTAAGTACTAAATTGTTTGTTTTCCTTCATAACCGCTAGGTGGCGCGGCGGCGCGGCGCCTGCGCATTCGTTGTTCGCGCTCGATAAAGACGCTGGAAGCGCGAAATGATTTCTGTGCGTGCAATATTACTTATGTGATGGTTAATTTCTATTAATATGAATAATTTACTCTTATATTTATATCATTGATATATTTACCGTGTTTTTTGTGGTTTTTCATAAGTTTTAGTCAAGTTATAAAACAATAGTCGTACTTTGAAAATTGAAGTGTCAAAAACTATTTTATATGATACATGAGAATTCAAATTTACATTTAAAGGTTTTATTTTACGATAATTTTATGAAAGTGGTGTTTTTTTTTTAAATAATAATATCTAATACATGTGTGCCTAAATGCATCAAAGAAATTAACGTCTTTAGAGATGCAAGAAATCTGATATAAAAGACGGTATAATTTTTAGGTTAGTTTTTTAGCAATAAAAAAACTTAGAAATTTATTATTATTTTTTTATTGTATGCACGAGGAAAAAGTGAGGTGATAGTTTCCTTCCAAATTTATTACATAAAAGGACTGTGTTTTTGAAATTTTGTTTTTTTTTTTTAATTTCTCTACATTTTAGTCAAAAAAATTTTGATAAGAAATTTTTTTCCATTTATTTCCGAGTTTGAATCTTAAAATATGTCAGTTTTTGAATACTAAACTGTATTTCAAATATACAAATCTAAAAGGTAATTTTATCTAGTTTTCATAAATGGTATTTGTTTTTACGACACCTTCAAAAATAAGAATTATATAGAACATTCAAAATACTATGAAAAAATTACAAAAATCGTTCGGACATCAATGGTTAAAACAGAGATCAACTACCATCTCAGGCCGTGGAAACGATGTGTATTTCTTTCAATGAACAAATTTTTTATTAGTAATGTTTTCATATCCGCGGCCGTTTGTCAATTGAATAAAATTTTCACTGGGTTTTTTAGTAAGGCTGGTGTTTAAGGGAGATATGTAAGAAACCTGTAGAAATTCTGATAGCGACGGCTTAAAGTAAGTCAAGCATGTCCCTTAACACCCTGTATATTTTGAAAACTCTATTGCAGTATATTTTTTTAGATTTCGTGGTTTCGGCACCGTGAAAGTTCGAAAAAAGAATTGTCATTGCGATAGTGACGTTGCTTTTAACATATTGTATAATTCCTTATTTGCAATTTAACAAATGTGTTACATAAAATTTACCTTTATACATAAGTAGCTATTTAAATACTTACCTTATTTACATTTCTTACGATTTCGGAGGAAACTCGACTTTGATTTATTAATAAGAGAAAATTCCGATCCCAACCTAAATGTTTACAAATTTTCAAACCAGATGCGTGAATGCAGCTTTTATTGCGATGAAAGAAAAGCTTTTATTTTGGGATATGTTACTCATTTATTTTAGTTGTATTACCGGCTTCGCCCGGGATTTTTGAGCATATTTATTTATTTATTTATTAACAGAAACAAACAATACATTAGACAATTCGGTTAAAAAAAATTACAATTAATAAGTATATTACATGGTATATTACCTATTATATGTTTCATTGTAGTGTCTTATTTATGGTATGCATATTAAGTAATTACCGGGTGATGTATGTAGTGAGGGTGTGTGTGTGTGTGTAAGGGTGTGTGGTGTGTGAGTATGTGTGTATGTATGTATGAGCATTGAACAAATTATAATACTGACATGATGCTCTTTTTAAATTTGGGCATGGAATCGGAGAAAATGTCGATGTTAGAATTTAGACCAATAATATTTATATATTAATAATAATAATATTCATATTATATTTATTTATTTTTACATATGAATAGTATAAATTATACAGTATTTATTGTACATAACTGAACTCTCAGTAACATTCATTACATATTAATGTAAAGTCGCTCCCGCTGTCTGTACGCTTAGATCCTTTGAACTACGCAACGGATTTTCATGCGGTTTTCACCAATAGATATAGTGATTCATGAGGAAGGTTTTTAGGTACCTATATAATTTGTCAAGGATCTGTGTAAATTAGTTGAAATATATAAAATATGCGGGCAGCGGGCTGGCAAGCGGGCGATGTGGATTTGATATGGGTGCAAATTAACAGATGGCGATGTTTATAAAGGTTGGGTAATGTTGTTGTTTGTAGGTGGCGTTGCTAGTATTTTATATTTGTGTACCTAAAGTTAAATTGAAGATGTCTACTGACTTGTTATAATTATTTACCTCCATTAGTATTCTGGGCAAAGAGGAATACATGGGTAGTTAGTCCCAAAAATTCTACACGTTGCTGTGGCTAACGAAACACAACGCCATTACCCAACCATTATAAAATTCACACCACCCGCTGCCAGCTGCCCGCTACCCGCTGCCCGAATGAATATTTGAATTTCTCGGCTTTCCTCATGTATTATACATAAAAACCTTCCTCTTGAATCACTCTATCTATTGGTGAAAACCGCATGAAAATCCGTTGTGTAGTTTAAAATATCTATGCGCACATACATTTTGAGCGACTTCATTTTATACTATGTAATGACATAAAAAATTAAAAAATGCTTGCTTTGAAATATGCATGTAAGTATGTTGCTATATTAAGCTTAGGATATGTTTGAAACTTTCAATATACCTTCGTTCTATCCCCGCGAAGGTTTCAGGATTATTACAACCACATGACAATACAACTGAAAAAAATTGTTTTCATTACAAAAACTCTCGCGAAATTGTCAAAAATGTCACAATTCGAGAATGATTTTTTGCAATCATTACAAAAACTCTCGCAAAATTGTCAAAAATGTCACAATTCGAGAATGATTTTTTGCAATCATTACAAAAACTCTCGCGAAATTGTCAAAAATGTCACATTTTCGTTATTTGTTTTTGGGGTGTTTTGCCGTGTTGCGCTACCTCCTTCTTTAGCCAACGTTTCGGACATCGTTGCAGTGTCCATCATCAGGGCAGATCCGGCAGATCCGGTAGATGTGCCGGATCTGCCCTTATGATGGACACTGCAACGATGTCCGAAACGCTGGCTAAAGAAGGAGGTAGCGCAACACGGCATAAAACCCCAAAAACAAATAACGAAAATGCTTTTGGCCGTGAAAATCTTAAAACTTATCCAAAAATGTCACAATTCGAGAATGATTTTTTGCAAGCCATCGATTGTTCAATCAAAATTCAATTTTCAAATAAACACTTTAAATTAATGAATTGACTTAAAGTAAAGAAGTAAGTCAGTCATAATAGGCATTTTAAATAGCTACCCGTGTTAGGTACCAAATTTGATTGGTTGTTATTATAATATAGGTACAAAAATGAATATTTGTAATATACGAAAAAAAAAATGAATAAAAAATTGTAATATATGTTTTATATGTTATATTTTTATTTTATTTTATATTTTACATGTACCTACCTGGATTTTATTGTTTATTACTGATGTACACCTAGAATAACACAACTTATATCTGATATTGTACCTAATATCTAAGTAACTCCCCCAATATGTACCATTATTGTTAATTATTATTGAATCCATTAATGTGAAATTATGTACACGCAACCTGCCAATTTGACTGTCCTAAAACGGGAAACCTTCCTAGTTGGACAGTCAAAGCTTCCTTTTATATTGTTATTATCTTGTATGTAATAAATGTAATAATAAAAAAATAAAAAAAAAGGTGGCACGCGAGCTGTTTGAAAACCAAATGTACTGGGACTGAATATATGGAACGCGGAAGGAGGTTGGTGGGACGGGTGAGCGAGAAAGGTGTGAGAGAAGGCGAGGAAGGTGAAGAGGGAACGCCTGAGGGAGATGGAAGAGGAACGGGCGGCGAAAGAGAAACGGGACGAATGGGAAAGTAAATAAATCACGACTTCTAGTATTATTACGTTGTGGAATCCGAAATACATATCATTTAAAAAAGTGTTGTAGTCCGACATAATTGCTGATAATTCCACCTATATAATATAATGTAATCATAAAAATAATTCTTAAAATGCCGCTTACTACCAGCACTGATACTATCTTCAATTCCTTCAACGTTATGGACATAAAACAGCTCTACTCAAGATCCATATTACTTAATTTACACAAAAACAACAAAACACCATACAAAGCTGCACAAACAATACACAATACCCGAGCCAAAAACAACGAACTTCTCCAAACTCCTTTTTTCAAAACCACCTTCGGGCAAAGACACTCTAAATACATAGCTTGCAAACTATACAATACACTACCAACTACGATCAGACAAAGTGACTCCTTTACAAAATTCAAACAAGATATTAAAAAATGGATTATAAGACACATATAGACAGAAATAACTATTCACATACAACCTAACCCATATAAAATAAATGAAAATAATGGAATCCTGTCAAATTTAACCTATAAATAGATTAGGCAGAATTTATTTCATTACTCCATCTCCAACATTTATATAATAACTCTCTTTAAAAGATTTACCACCCTTCCAATCACCCTTCTGTTCTAATTCTATTCATAATATGTATTTTACCTGAAATATCTTTGTAACTACTATATTCATTTATATACCTGTACGCCTGTCTCGACACAGGTATACCCTAGTGAGACAGGCATACAAATAAAACCACTGTAAATATATTTTATTATAGATAAATAAATAAAAAAATAAAAATAAATGTTTCGGTCTGGATAAAAACAAAGGGTAATAAATTCTTTCATAACCAATGACAATGACATATATCAAAACAACATTTTAACATTCATTGTAATAAATTATTAGCTACTAGCTGACCCGGCCACGCGTCGCTGTGGCTAACTAAACACAAAGCCATCTACTGGATGATTATCCAACCTTTATAATCACCGTCATCTTTGAGTTTATCGCGAAGAGACAGACAGACAGACAGATGCCGCGAAGATATTTAATTTATAATACGTAGAGATAATGCAAAAGATTATAATAATGTGCATGAAATGTTTGAGGTAAATAGCGTATTTAGGTTGATAAGGATTAGTTAATACTGTATCTATCTAGCTTTTCAATTAACGCATTGTACGTGACCATTTTTTAGAAGAAAGAATGGGTACAGTAAGCTATCCGTAAAAGATAAATATATGCCATCGCGGATTTTTTTGTAGATCTATAAAGGGGGAATATCCCACCATGCATTGTTTTGTTATATCTGGATTAGGCAGTGTTTTGATGAAAGCTCCCAGGCGGCTTGACTTTTTTCCGACGCTTTTTTGTTTCAACTAAATTACACAAATTCTCAACAAATTATGTACCTAAACTTTCCTCACGAATCACTCTATCTATTAGTAAAAACCGCATGAAAATCCGTTCAGTAGTTTTTGAGTTTATCGGGAACAGACAGACAGACAGACGAAGCGGAGGACTTTAATTTATAATAATATACGAGTATATGTAGAGATGTTGAGATATTTTTCTTATGATATTTTACATTATTCTTTATTTTTTGTTCAGAAACAAAACTATTCCTAGGTTTCAATGGATGTAATACAATTTTTTATTTACGAAAAATGAATGTCATCTTTGGGGATGCTGTGTGGAGGGTCTTTTAAAGTAAACAAATTAGAGGAAGTTCTGTAAAAGAAAAGGATATGAGGGGTAGGTTGGAATCTGGTGGTCAGTGTGTCCAGGAGTGACAAACGTATGAATCTATCCCTCGCTGCGGTGGAAGGCAATGGGTTGAAAGAGACCAGCTGGAGAGGTGGTCTCCCTAAATTAGCCTCATCCGATCCGACCCATCACGCAATAGGTGGACAGGCATCCTCCGCCAAGACCTGAACACAACTCCCCCCAATTAACACGGGAACCCCTGCTAAATCACCACGAACTACTTGGGGTGACCTACGCCAAAGGTGTTGGTTATCCAATAAGTGGTTCCCGGGGCGGCGGTACCCAAACCAGCCTTACAAATTGACATATATCCCAAAATTACATATATTAAATATTTCGAGGTGGGTACCAGTAACACGTTTCCATGTTATTTGTCGTAGTTTTCAATTTGGAAGGCGGGTATGGGTACCGCCGCCCTTGAAACCATTTATTGAATAACCAACACCCCCGCCCTAGGTCACTTCAAGTGGCTCGCAACGTTTGAGGACTTAGCAGGAGTGCCCGGGTTCAAGGGATAAGGTATGAATAGGTCTTAACGCGAACGAGTAGGTGATCTAACGCATTCGGGGGATTCGGTTGAGAGTTAAGAGAGACCTAACCTAGATATCTCTAGCCGAACTTATCGACTTATCACCTTGGGAGGGATGGATTTTTACATCCGTCGCTCTTGGACACACTGACCCCCAGATTGCTACCCACCCCTTATTCCTATTTCCTTCCCAGAACTTTTTCTCCTTTCTTTCCTTTTAAATCCCCCCAGAATATTTTTTAAACATGGAGTCCTACAAATTGAACAATAAACTGTAAATATTTTTTCAAATTTTGCAAATTCACTTTGTGGCACCATTTTATTAATGAAATAATTAAAAACACTTTGTTTTTACCACAATAATCTTTATTTAAAAGTCAACATGTTTCAAGAACGATGTTCTCGTCATCAGGACATTTAATGTACTAAAACTAAATGATCAAACATAGAAAGACAGGCATGGGTAGAAATGGAAGTAGTGGAAGAGGAGAGAGGTGGAAAGAGGAGGTGCTTTGAAGATCAACAAGGGGGAGGAGAGGGGGGGAGAGGTGGAAAGGGGGGTTGCTTAGAGGAATTTAGACAAAAAATTACAATGGAAATATGTTTAAGATAGGGTTATTCACAAAATTAATTTGATTGTTAATAATATTTAATTTTAGTTGGTAATAGTTTTAGTTAATAATAGATATTTAAATATTATTAACAATCTAATTAATTTTGTGAATAACCCTATCATAAACATATTTCCATTGTATTTTTTTTTATTTTTTTTTTTTTTATTTAAGTTTTTATTCCAGCAAGACTGGGAGGGTAGTGCAATCCCAGTCTGCCATATTTCATAAACAACTATAAAAGAAAAGAAAAAAAAATAGTTTAAATATTAGGTAGGTACCAAATTAAAGCATAAAATGAAAACAAAATTCATCACACAAATAACAAAAAATAAGCATAAAATTAAAATAAATAATAAGTAGGCAGAATTAAAAATAAAAAGATATTTTGGGATCGTCCATCATGGAGGTCGCCTCATCATCTGCATCCATCGCTCATTTAATGGGGAACTGAGCCACTCGGATGCAGCCACGACAATGATATTGGTTGAAGTCCGTATCCTGCTCCAGAAGCTGGCTAGTCGGTGGCGAAGTAGGGCTGGGAATGAGTGCACCCTCCCCTCGGTGAACATCGTGGAGGCACTGCAGAACCTCGGTAGTTGCATAAGTTGCCTGTATGCATTATTGTAGCACACCCTCAGTTTGTCCCATTGCGCTGCTGGGTATTGTGTCCACAGTTCTGACGTGTACAGGGCAGTACAGTATGTCTTGAATAGTAATTTTCTGACATCTTCGCTACAGTGGTAGAACCGCCTTGAGAGCATTCCGGCCCGTATATTAATTGATCTTCTTTGTCGTTCCATATCTTCATGTCTTCGGTTAGGATATGTCCCAGATACTTAACCTGTGAGGCCACAAGCAGTTCAATTCCTTCTAAATATATTGGAGGAATATGTGATGGCTCCTTATTGTGTTTGAAAGCGACGATGACTGACTTTTTAGAATTGTACAACAGGTTATGAGAGTTTGCGTACTCTTCGCATATTTGCACAAGTCGTCTCATCGCTTTAATCGAAGGTGCAAGCAGCACCATGTCATCGGCGTAATTAATGTTGTTACTTCCTTGTCCGCAGATATGACAACCGATTCGTGTATCGTTCAACTCTTGTAAGAGGTCGTTAATGTACACATTAAATAGAGTTGGAGACATATTTCCCCCTTGCCTGACACCGCTCTTAAGGAATAAAGGCCTTGAAGAAGCTCCTGCGCATTGAATGTGATTTTCCTGTTGTCCGTACCAAATAGCCAGCATATTGACCACTGCTGCTGGAACATCTCGCTTTATGAGTTTTTCCCATAATAATTGATGGGAGACACGATCAAACGCCTTGCTTAGGTCAAGAAAACACCCATAGACTGTGGTTTTTCTTTTTTTGTAATAGGCTATTGTTTGTTTTACTCCATAAATGGCCATATCGGTTGATGAGGCGCTCTTGAAGCCGAATTGGTTATCAAGGGTAAATAGTTTCTCTTTAACTAGCGCGAATAAGATTTTTTCAAATAGTCTCGAAAGCATTGTCGCCAAGGAAATCGGTCGGTAATTTCCTAATACCGATGCATCCAGCTGATTGGATTTCAGGATTGGTACGATAATAGTTTTGCTCATATCCATCGGCATGTGTGTGTGTCTTAGGAGGCTTGAGTACAGGGCGGCTAGAATAGTATGAAGTTGATCTCCTGCGTATTTTATGTGCTCAATACCAATGGCGTCGTATCCTGGACTTTTCCCATGGGCGGTTTGCTTAATTGCGCTTTCAATCATTTCATGAATAACATTCATGACCAGGTCATCATTGGCCGCAGGCGGGCATGTCATTATCGAAGGTTTCATGGTATCTCCTTGATCCTCGCTTAAAGAGAAAAAGTCTCTAAATTCGTTGGCTATGTTTTCATCACCCGTAATGTTGTTGACGCATAGTGGAACTTTGCTCTTGGCTTTCAGCACAGTTGAAGTTTTTTGCCAAAACTTTCTGAAATCTTTGTTATGCATAGACGTAGCTATGCTATCCATTCGCGCTTTGTTTTCCGAGTGTTGACATTTTCGGAGAGCAATTTTAAAAGATTTCTTACTAGTTTTCCTTTCGTCTGCGAAACGGCCTTCCGTAGGCCTTCCGGCTGTAATGTAATTTGTTGTCATTGTTCTTCTAAGCAACCTCCCTTCTACCTCTCCCCCCCCCCCTTGTTGATCTTCTAAGCAGCTCCCCTACTCCACTTCTTCCATATCTACCCACGCCTGTCTTTCTATATTTGATCATTTAGTTTTGGTACATATAATGTCCTGATAAAAACAAAGTGTTTTTAATTATTTCATTGTAAATATTTAGATCATAATTCTGTATCCTTTTCAGTGACGTAATCCTATTTCCATGACGCAAATTGGATGCATATCCATCAAATTGATATGACTTAATCGTTTTGCTTCTGGAGCCATAAATGCTTTCTAATTTTAATATTCGTGGTTTATTTATGTTTTCTAACGAGGCCAGCACGAAAACACATTACTCGGTGGCGACCTCCGTAGCCCACTGGTCTGTGCAGTTTCAGTATAGGGTGGACCGTTAATTATTTATGGAAGATTTGTTGATATAGTAGCTCTAGCACGGTAATAAGATAATAATAATAATAATAAAAATGGTTGAGTATTGGAAAGTTGAGCGCAGAAATAGAAGGATTTATGCTTGCCATTCAAGATAGAGTCTTTAATACTAAAAACTATAGGAAGCATATAATCAAAGGTACAAATCAAATTGATGATTTATGTAGAAAATGTTTGGCTTTTCCGGAAACTATAGATCATATTATATCGGGATGTTCTGTGTTAGCGCCGTCCGAGTATACATTTAGGCACAATCGGGTTTTAAAAATAATTCACTAAAGTTTGGTAATTAAACATAACTTGATTGACTGTCGTAATATACTCGTAGTAACATATTATGAATATGAACCAAAATCAATTTCTATAAAATAAAGATACATTAGTCTATGGATGGCGTACGACTTCTTTCATTTCTAAGAGCTTTGTTAGTTCAATCCGTGCATTAAATAATCCAATAATTCTGAAAAACCTACAACATTATTAAAAAATGTATGTATGTTGACAGATAACCGAAACTATTAGAGTTAATATATGATATTATGGAGGCCAAGCTAAAATGTATCCGATCGTCGTTCGGAATATCTTTTATCAATCGTTGACCGTGCTCGCTAATTTTGATAATAACAGACCCTAGATCATGGGTCGGCAACCTTTTGTGGTCCAAGGGCCAAATATTTGACTAGGTAGTAGTTTTCATAAGGTCGAAATGCTCCAAGTCAACTTTAATGGGGGGGGGAGGGGGTGACACAACGTTATCCGCCCCACCCATGCTAGCTACGCCACTGCATATCATTAGAGTATAACTACAATATTCCCCAGTTCTAACAATAAAACAAAACGGTTTTCTTATTTTTACGACATTTATTGTTGTTAAAATGGCTACATAAATAAAATGGCAATGTAAATCATTTTTTAAGAAAGAGTAAAAGAAACTTCGAACAGAACTCAATGGAATTTTTGTTGTTGGATTTGACTTGCAAGTTATTTAATATTTGCTTGCATTTTTGATTTGGAGACGCGTAGTATTGCGTCCAAATGTAAATGTGATAATCGAGAACAGTGTTTGTTTTCCGATAATAGAGAACTCCAGTCCAATTTTTTTATTTTTTTTATTAATAATGACCTTCTAACTTAAATAACTGCATTTTTATTTTTATTTTTAGAGTTAGTTTTAATAGTTAAAATAATTGTCAAAGTTTTAATTTTTCAAGACCCCCCGAAAACCACTGGAAATATTATGTTAAATCGTGTGACGTCATCACTCCTGAAAAATTAGTATAGGATCGGGAAATCAGCTGATCAACTACCGCCATTTTGAAATTCCGTTGTTCGAAGTATTCTCCCTAGAAGAAGCATTACTATTTTTTTTGTGCAGTAGTTTTTTTAATATTTTAAATAATTGAGATAAACTAATAGAGGTACCTCTATTTTTGATACTGAATTATTCAGGCTTAAATATTGTTTCAATTAACACAACAATTAAATCTCTATAAATAGTATGAAATAAAGAATAACATGAAATGTTGTTAATACTGATGGCTTGTGCCATACCTACATTTCAATTGATTTCAATACAATGTGATACAATGACTGGTGACGCGTGACGTCAGCGCTAACCATTCAAATGTACCAACTTTACAGTGTATTTTAACGAGACGTTAAAAAATGCACTTTTTAATATTTTTTTAAGAACTCGATTATGAAATAAAACTTATATATTCAGAATCAGCGTTTATTGGTCTATATGAACATATTTTTTTAAAGCGATAATATTTTTCACTGGAGTTCCTTATATACTTACTACCAAACATAGCAGTTATTTGCTGAGCAAACCTTTTTAATTCTTTGTACTTATCGGAAGGCAAACTCCCATAGAAATCTACCAAGTTATTTTTTTCCTTAAATGCCATTTTAAGGATATTATCACTTTGCAAATCTATCAGGTTGATTTGCAAATAGCTTGGTACATTATCGATATCCACTGCGAAGGGGTTTTCGAAAATCTCCATCTTGCATGAGATTTTTTTAAAATCAGCAAACTGGTTTTCAAACTCAGTTTGAAGTTGTAGTAATGCACTTTTCATATTAGTGTTTTCCCAAATAAAATTAATCCCAGCTTCTTCTCCTGCTTTCTTGCAATTTGGAAAATGATGGAGTTTCCTTTCGTCGATATGCTTGATAAACAATGGTTTCATTAATAATTTTTAGTTTAATTTCAAATGATTTAACATCTGAATTAGGGTTGCCATCTGTGCCATGTTTAGCTTTTTTAGGTCGTGCCCGGCTAAATATTTATATGTCCGGCCTGTACGGCTTTTGTTAGGCTTTTTGTTAGTGTAACGCGGTGCACGCAGCGTCTGCAGAACGAACTTGTCTCGGTTTGGTTTTGTCTTTAGTCAGCTTATTAGTGGCTCTTTTATGTCAATATTCAATATTCAGATATTTCAGTCAACAAAGTAATTGACCAGTGTTCACAAATAATGGACAATATAAAAATGATAGACTGGAACAAAATTTCTGCCCAATCAATTTAACCGCAATTTTACGACATTTATCGAGGGCTCACCCAGATCGCGTGGAAGAAATCAAAGAAAACATGAATAATATTTACAAAATTGCGAAGGACTACTTAAACTCTTGGACAATTCAGTGCCGAATCGAAACACTTTAAGTGGATGACTTTAGCTGCGATACCAAGCTGGGAGCAAGTAGCAGAAACGATAGACATTATGTCTAAAAAAAATTAGATGACAGTAAACTTTTTGACCAATGAATGGCAGAACTATGCGATTCCAGGCCATAACGCCAATGTTGAAGAGTTTTCTCTTTAATAAACGCCTAGTGGACCAGGGAACGCAATAAATTGCAAACAGAAACAATTACTAAGATGATGAACACATTGTGTAATTTAAAAATGACATGTTAAGAATTGTTTGAAATGATTTACAAAGAAAATGACGTTTTGGATAAAGTAGGTGAAAAGGCCAAATAAACAAAATTGTAGATTTTTGGAATTTATGAATAATTTGGAAGAGTCGAGATTTTAATTTATTTTTTTCGTTTTTGTCCACAAAGATTATGTTTCATGAAAATTTTTAGTTAATTGTTTAACCAGAAATAGAGTTATGTTTTATTTGTTTGTTATATCCAGTAGATGGCGTTGTGTTTAGTTAGCCACAGCAACGCGTGGCCGGGTCAGCTAGTTTTAAATAAAAAAATAATACCAAAAATTAGAGTGTGCTATTCACACGCGGTAGAAGTGAAACCTTCAGAAAACTAAAGTAGACAAATGTGAGGACACTAGGAAGCACTCTTTTATCAATGTGAAGGATGATTTTTTCCATACTTTTGTCGCCGAATTCCACTGCACCTTTTCCTATACATTTGGTCATCTTCTTAGTATTTGTGTTTCCTTCTTCGGAGTCGCTAGATGTCGCTTTCTTTTGTGTTTTCTTTTCCTGTTCATTTTGGAGTGGTTTGAAGATTGGAAATTGATTTCACAACTTTTTTTTTTTTGTATTTTGTAAGATTCGATCCTTGGTCCGCTGAATGTCTGGCCGCTAAGGTCCTTCGGGTGCTTCATACCACTAGACTAGACCAAAGGAGGCTTGCATGGGACCGTGGATTTCTCGTATTTTATTGGAACCGAGTACCTAAACAACATAATTAAATGGTCACACGACAATGGCATTATTATAAACGCAAAAAAAAACAAATATATGCTTATTCACTCACCATATACAAATTGTCAGGATAAGGAATTGCATATAAAAAGTCATTCATATGATTGTTTACACACAAAAAACCAATCCTAACAGTGTAATTGCCCAAACATAGAAAAAGTGTACCAATATACACACCTTGGTCTTACAATACATGTCAATTTTAACTGGTCAAATCATATTGAAAATGTATGTAATAGATTAAGATCCATATTAGGGAAATTTTACCACCTAAAAAACTTTGTTGATAAAAATATATTATACTGTATATACAACGCATTAGCAGAATCAATTATAGGATACGGAATAAATAGTTACGGATTAACGTACAAAACGTACTTAAATAAAATAGAACAATTACAAATCCGTTTCCTAAAATTGATATCAGGCAAAAAAAAAGTTCAATTATGTGAAGGCGATTATTAAAAAATTTTCTCCTTGTGTAATGTCCTCTCTATACACAGTAAGGTAGATTATCAATTAACGCTAGATGAATTCTGGAATACAGAATTCAAAAAACCTGTAAACCACAACTACCCTACTAGGCATAGAGAAGCACAAATGTTTATTATTGATAAATCTCAAACAGCCTTACTAAAAAACCCAGTGAAAATTTTATTCAATTGACAAACGGCCGCGGATGTGAAAACATTACTAATTAAAAAATTGTTCATGGAAAAAATACACTTGGTTTATACAGTCTGAGAGGGTAGTTTATCTGTTTTAGTAATGATGTTTGAACGAAATTAGGATTTTTTCCTAAGTATTTTGAATGTTGTATATATTTATTATTTTTGAAGGTGTCGTAAAAACAAATACCATTTATGAAAACTAGATAAAATTATCTTTTAGATTTGTGTAATTGACATACGCTTTAGTTTTAAAAAACTGCCATATATTAAGATTCAAACGTGAAAAAAAAATGGAATTTTTATTTTACCAAAACATATTTGATGAAAGTGTACAGAAATTTATAAAAAAACAAAATTTAAAAAATACAGTCCTTTTATATAATGAATTTGGAACGAAACTGTCACCTCACTTTTTCCTCGTGCATACAATAAAATAGTAATAAAAAATTTCAAAGTTTTTTTTATTGCCAAAAAACTAACCTAAAAAATGATACTGACTTTTATAACATATTTCTTGCATTTTTAAAGACGTAAATTGTTTTGATACGTTTAGGAAAACATGTATTAGATATTAATATTTAAAAAAAACACCACTTTTATGAAATTCTTATAAAATAAAAACAAATGTAAATTTGTATTTTCATGTTTTATATAAAATACTTTTTGACATTGCAATTTTCAAAGTATGATTATTTTTATTATAACTTGACTAAAACTTATTAAAAACCACAAAAACTCGGTAAATATATCAATTATACGAATATAATGGTGAATTAGTCATATTATTAGAAATTACGATCACATTTGAGTAAGTAATAATATTACACACACATCCGAGGAGTGATTTTTTTTCCGCGCTTTCAGCCCGAACGACGAATGCGCAGGCGCCCGCACCGCCACCTAGCGGTTATGAAGGAAAACACACAATTTAGTACTTACACTATGAAAAATTACATTGTTGCCAAACTTATAAAATACATTTTAAGAACAAACCTTATTAGTAATGTTATCTTGTTTTAGTGTATTTTTGTTTTATTCATGTTGCTGCTGCAACGCGGGTTATCGGGCGTGCTGTGTTTTTTTTTTAGTAAGGCTGAAAATGTATACGGTGATAGAACAAAGAGGCATAGAATTCCGAAAATATTTAACGCATTACCTGAAAATATTAAAAATGAGACATCTTATTCAAATATTAAAAAAAAGTTTAATTATTCTATCTCCGTAGAACATGAAAGCAAATAACATTGTATACAAATACCCAGATCGAATATTGATCAAATACCTGGAAATTACTATCACACACTGTATTCATAAACATTATAATAATTAGTATTTTAGATTTTACACAGTTATTACAATGTAAAACATAAAAGTATAATAGTATTAATTAAATAGGAAAAATTAGAGATTTCTTACAATCAAACCGATTGATCAGTTTTGTAAGATTTTAAAGATAAATATTGTAAAATTAAAAAAAACTGAATAAACATACTTTAAAAAAAAACCGTGAAATAAATAAATATTTTAATGCTGCAAATCCTGTAGATGTTTGTGCTTGTCTATTTTTGTGTCGCTCGCTTCCGTTTCATCGAGTTTCAAATCACAAGGTGCTAAAGAAGTTTTCGGTTAAAAAAAATTTTATGCAATAGGAAAAAAATCACTGACAACCTACACACGGTTGGCGATGGGTTAAATTGCGTCGAAGTCAATGAAAAAATACACAATGTCATAAAAATCTTGCGTTTTGGCAGATTACCAAATAAAATTTTCTTTATTGTTATGGGGGACTGTCTAAAACAGCCGAGATAATATTGTACGAAAAAATAATAATATTTCTTGTCGCCGATAACGGATATGATAAATAGTCCCAGATCTGAATAGCTAGGTACTTCCGAACCTTCATCTACTCCATCTCCTTTCCTTCACCTCTTCATTCTGCCTTAGAACATTAACCCAATTGGGGATTCCTTCGTCTACTGTTTCTAGGCGGTTGGGAGCAGTTGGGACTCTTTTTCGGTATTCACATTTTTGTGATGAATTTTAACCTGATAACACATGTGTTCGATTTGGGAGACGGGTGTGGTTACCGCCGCCCCGGGAACCATTTTTTGGTCACCACAAGTAGTTCGCTACGTTTGATGACTTCCTGGGTTCATTGGGCTTGCGTTTGCCCACCTACTGCGCCGCGGGCCGGATCGTACTGGCTGAGGGAGACCTTTTGATCTATCCAGCCGAACTCTCTCGACTCATCGGGTTGCAACGCAGTGAAAGGGTTGGATTGATACGTCTGTCACTCCAGGACACATTGACCCCCAGATTCTTACCCACCCTTCATACCCGGTTTCTTCGCAGAACTTCCTCTCCTTCGTTTCCTGAAAAACAAAGCAGAGTGCGCAATTCACACGTGGTAGAAGTGAAACCTTCATAAAACTAAAGTAGATAAGAGTGGGGAGGCTACGAAGCACCGCACAAAGAGGAGACCGATTATACTATCTCATTCTCTCGTAGGATAAATCCTATGGTTGTATGTGCTTGTCTCTTTTTAACGTCGCTATTTTTCGTTTCACCGAGTTTCAAATCACAACGGTGCTAAAGAAGTTTTCACCAAAAAAACTCTAGGTCTAGTGATAAGGCTCTTAACTCGCAATCAGTGGGTCGCGGGATCAAATCCCGGCGTGGGCAAATAAATTTTATTTGATTAATTTGTGTTATTTCACAATAATTAATTCATTAAAAATAATATAAAGTATATTTGCGGCACACTCCAGAGTGGATGATACTCTCAGTATCGCCCTGGTGTAAGACAACCATTCAGAACTGAAACGTTGCTTGAAATGGGTTCAGCCGGGTTTGGTGACTAGTTCTGAATAGCCAGATTCCCCACCTTCCTCTTCCCCGTCTCCTTCCCCTTCCCACTACCTTCAGCCTCACAACATACCCCAATTGTGGATGCCATAGTTTCACTGGCTATGAGATTGAAGCAGCTCTTGTGATGAACAACAAAAAAATCGTTAGATACGTTGCACGTCGCGGGTTCAATCATCTATTTGTTGAGTCCTCCATCACTGAACAAGCAAAATCTTCCACTTATAAGGATGGTGGTAGGATTAAAACAAATTAATTTTGTCGGGTTATTCTTATTTTTTTATATGAATACCGCACAAGAGTCCCAACTGCTCCCGTCTGGAGCCAGTGGGACTATGCATCCCCAATTGGGGTATGTTGTGACGCTGAATGTAGTGAGGAGGGGAAGGAGATAGGGAAGAGGAAGGTGGTGAAGTACCTGGCTATTCAGATCTGGTTACCAAACACGGCTAATGCCATTTCAAGCAACGTTTCAACGTTAGTCTGAGAATTCTCTTTATTTTCATATAAACATTTGCTGGAAACAAAGTAATGTATGGAATGTAAGGGAATGTAAAACTGTATACAGAATTATTATTAGATTCGTGTAAATAAACTGCTTCGTAATAGATTGTTAACGAAATACTTAACATGAAACAAAATTGATTACTGCAATTAATTAATACCAAATAGTGACTGTTTGGTTTTGAAATGTGTTATTTATATGCTTAGTTCCTACCGGAATGTGATTTATCCTATTCCAACGTCTCCCTCACCAGGATCTTGCTGAAAAGTATTTGAAATTTTGAACAATAGTTTAAATTTAGCAAGAAAAATAGTGAAAATTCTAGTGCATTTGGGGACCGACTAATCGAAACTATCGATATATTCCTGCTCTTATGGTGCATTAGACGTCCTTGAGGTGATTTTTCACTAAAACTGCGCTCTACAAATTATCCCATTATTATTATTATATCTTCTGCGTCTCGTACAAAATGACGAGTGTGGGAACGTGCGTCACTCGTCTTTAGTTCAAGTAGCAAAACGTTAAAAAAAGTTAACAAAACTCGACGGCGAATGGCAGACGTCCAACACTTCTCTTCCTTCCACTTCCCTCCGGCAACTCCAGAATTATCCTTGAGGGGAGCATTTAACTGTAGAGGATGAAGTGTTACGATGAAAATCAAATTGAATAAAAAAATCAGCCCGTAGAAACAAAGCTTTTTAATATAATACATATATTTTTTTATGAAGGCCCCGTTCTCCGCACAAAAAAAACCATTTCGGACGAGTCGTGAAATTTACTTTTAACGCATTCGACAAGAGGTGTATCTGCAGCGCGCGGGTCAATAGGAAAGCGCGCGCATTATTATTACAAAAAGGTCTGGTTTGAACTTGGCTAATAATTCTCGACAAGCATCATTTCAAATATGCGTTCCCAGAGAAGTTGATAATATTTGTAGGGCTGCCACAATTTTAAAATACACATAATATTTATGAAAATATCTGTTATTTTCTCAATGTATTACGAGGCTTAAGTAGTGAAACAGTTTCGACTTTTCGATACGGTTCTACGCATAGAACGGCATTGGAGGGGACCGCACCACTTTCCCAACGGCGTTATAAAGAAACATATGGTTTCCTCCTTTACCGCACACGTCAAGACTCTACTTTTTTTTCAACGAAGCTACATTTCTTTGAACGACTCTAGACCCTCCAATGTCCATGCATACGGGGTTAGTAAGCAGTATGCAAGTACTTACATTAACAGTATACAAAAGATAAATAGAAGTAGCAGCCCGTGGAATAATTCTTCTGAAATAGGTAACATCAAAAAGAGATAAAAGTGTTAGTAAAAGAAAAAGAAAAATAAAAATAACGGCTATGACCAGTCGAAGAAACCTTCTGTAAATAAAATAAGTAATGAGAAAAACCAGTTATATAATTATGTTATAATGTAAGTAATTACTATAATTTTTTATTATTTTATTTTTTTTTTATTTATTTATTAAAATACAATACAGAATATAGTATATTATATAAAGCATTGTACTCCCAAGAGTTAATAAACTCATTGCGGGAATGATACGCATTACATGAAACATATAGCTGTATGTATTAAGTGGACATATCATAGGACATACACAACATTATTATTTCAGATAGTCATTCATAAAATGAAGTTTGAGCATGTTAGTTTGGGTCTTTTTACATTGACTTGCACATTTGATCTCGTTGGGTAGTTGATTATATTTTGTGTAAGCTATGTATTCTAGGGATCTTAGTCCATATTTTGTTGATTTGATTTTTGGTATATGAAGTTTGTTGTGATTTCTTGTGTTGTGTTGGTGTACGTCGCAATTGTAATTGAGTTTAGTGTTGGAATGTGCCGAGTGTTGAATTAATAATAGCGGAAAGAAAATAAAATATGTAAAAAGAAAAGCCAGAGAAAGTATTCCATAGACATAGACCACCGGGCAGTCCCAATGAGAATGCGTATAGCTATCGGCCCAACCGCAGACGATGCTCGAAGTCCGCGCCTTTTAGCCGGTTCCCCGATTTTGCCTCATAGAACGGCATGACCTACTTACGCCATCTTTTGGGCCGGCTAGCATCCAATTTCAGATAAATGCGAGCAATTAAGGAAAAAAAAAATTTATGTTAATACCGCACAAGAGTTCCAACTGTCTGGAGCCAGTGGGATCATGGTCTCGCCAATTGGGGTATGTTGTTAGGCTGAAGATGATGGGGGGGGGAAGGAGATGAGATAGAGGAAGTACCTGGTTATTCAGATCTGGTCACCGAACAAGGCTTTTTTTCACATTTACTCCACCCAGAAAATAATTTCCCTCATGGCCTATGTCATCTTTGGGGTTGCTGTGTGGAGGGTCTTTGAAGCCATGTCAAGCAATATTTCGATTCTGAATCGTGGTATTACACCAGGGCGATGCTGAGAGTATTTTCCACTCTGGAACCTACTATTTTTAATTCATATTTATGAAATAACACAAGCCGGGTATCGTTAATTTGCTCCTAAGAATTGAAGAGTTCCGTTACTTTGTCATGGATCCCATAATCAGAACCTAACCAAACTCTCATCAAACTACCCTTGAAGTACATCCTTTCCAATAAAAAAGAATCATCGAAATCGGTTGGCGTGATATTGAGTTATTAGTCCATTTGTAGTGCACATACGTAAGGCAAATTTAAGACTTATATGGTTTTCTCATGGATGCCATTGTCAGAACTGGATCACACGGGAAGCACCAGCTATCAAATAAAAAAAAAGAATCACCAATATCGGTTCACCCAATCAAAAGTTCTGGGGTAACAAACATTTAAAAAAATGCAGTCGATTTGAGAACCTCCTCCTTTTTGAAGTCGTTTAAAAATGGGACCACGTAACATACAAACAATTTTACAGAAAGATGCAGAACGGTAGAGTTAAAACAAGTCTTCAAGTCAATTATAATGTGGGTAGGTACCTATTAGCCTTTTTGCAACGTTTTTATCGGCTTAAACCTATTTTTTTGTATTTTTGGGACCAATATAGTAATTGCTACTGATAGGTATACTTTCGTCTTGCACAGTTGGTACTTGCTTTTGTGTGTTTTAATATAGTATAAACGTATAAATTGACTAGTACTCACGTACGCAACTGAGACGTGGGTACTGACTAAGAGGAATGAGCGAGCACTGAACGTTTTTGAAAGAAAAATTTTGAAACGTGTCTTCGAACCGGTTCTAGAAAATGGATTTTGGCGCAGATGTTACAACAATGAGCTATATGTTTAAGGAGCTAAACGTCACAAAATTTATAAAACTGGTGAAGACTTCGGTGGCTGGGTCATGTGGAGAGAATGACCGAGCATCAAGCACCAAAGGCCCTGCTGAATTCAAGACGAGAAGGCCAAGATTAAGATGGGTCCTCAAAGACATATCTACCTTGGAGCTTCTAAACTGGAGAGAGCTGGCACAAAACCCAAATGAGTGGAGGAAGACTCTTGAGGAGGCCAAGACCCACCAGGAGTTGTAGAGCCAAGAGTTATGATGATGATGATAAACTTATAAATTCATGTAATTTTCCCAGATCCGTTTTTATTCAATTCAACGAGAAATTTCGACACATCCTCTTTATCTTTCCTCCACCGACTCTCTCGTGCACTTCCAAGCGGCCAAAAAGCGTTCAGTTCCAATCCAAACCCACCGGGTTCAACTCCGAACCGATCGCGAAAGAAGTTATGGTCTCTAGCGAACCTTAAACCTCTCTCTCTCTCTTCGGGTAAATCCGACAATATTCGGTAAAGTTCGGAAAATTTCTGAAAAACTGATGTGTGAAATTTTGTGAAAATATTTGACGCAACCCGTTTAAAAATCTCTTTTCTTTAATGATTCAATTGAATTTTAGTTCTGTGTGTTGTGACAGTGTTTGCGCCTTGAAATTCGATAAATTTGTTTGAGAGTTTGTTTTTGTTGGTGACCGGAAAACTCAGAATAAAGCAACTTCAACACCTCCTTTGACAAGTCATTAAAAGTGGTGAAAACAATTTGAAAAAAATTGTTTCAGTAGGTTAGGTTATGGGCTATTTAAAAAAAAAAACTTTTATTGACTTTTCAAAGGAGTCCTGAAACGCCACTTCGTTGAGTTGGCATGTAATAACAAAATGTGACGACAGCTATTTCGCCTTGAAGTTTTTTTGGATAAAAACAAGTTATAATTTTTAACCCTGAAAAAATTTGGCATTTTTTTAAGATGGTCAAAATATTTTCGCTTTACAATAAAATGCAAATATTTGGAATATTTCTGACCACATTCAAAAACCAAAAACTGTTTTAGAAAGGTGATGACGTACGCTTTCAAATTATAGAATTCGAAATAAACATTTTTTTTATTATAAAATTTTTGCATACAAACATAAAAAAGTTTTCAAAATGGCTCACCTTTTTCTAACTTAAGTTACTGATAATAAAAATTAAAAAAAAACACATGCATATTTTATTTGACAAATGTACAACAAACACATATTGCAACCTCACTTTTTTATGGCTCTATGTAAAAATAATTTATAAAAAATTTTCGATTTTTAAAAAAAAATTTTCTAACCATGATAGTTACAGCATTTTATATGAGACCTGTGTGCGTTGGGACAAATATGGTCTCATGTGATTAAACATCTATTTGTATCGTTTTATTTGTTTAGCGACTATATTTTAAGAGTTTGATATTTCTCAATCCATAAAAACCACCTGCATTCAGAATCCAACCTTGAAATGCCTGTAGCCGTGTTTGGTGACCAGATCTGAATATCCAGGTGACTCTTTCTTACCTTCTTCCCTTCACCGCATTCTTCAATCTAACCACCTTTTTTACATTAGCTTCACACATGAGGCCCCGAGAAAAAAATTCCTCCCAGGGCCTTTTTCATCTTTGGGGATGCTGTGTGGGGGGTCTTTTTAGGAAAGGAAAGGAAAATGGCATTAGGGGTGGGTAGGAATCTGGAGGTCGGTGTGTTCAGGAGTGACGGACGTATGAATCCATCCCTCTTACTGCGGTGCAAGGCGATGTTCCGAGAGATTACGGCTGGAAAAGTCAAAGGGACTCTCAATCACTCTCTTCAGATCGGCCTGCCATGCAGCTTGTGGGCAAACGCATCCGCTGCCTAGACCCGGACAAACCTTACCCCATGAACCTACCCAAATCGGGAATGTTGCAGTGCCATTGGCTTCGGGCAATTGGGACTCTTGTGCAGTTTTTACATAAAAATCAATCTGTGACATTCAAATTTAAGATATAATGTTTTTTGCTCTCGTCTGAAGCCAGTAAGACTATGGCATCCCCAATTGGGGTATGTTTTGAGGCTAAAGGTAGTGGGGAGGGGAAGGAGATAGGGAAGAGGAAGGTGGGAAACTACCTGGCTATTCAGATCTGGTCACCAAACACGGCTAATGCCATTTCAAGCAACGTTTCAATTCTGAATGGTGGTCTTACACCAGGGCGATACTGATAGTATCTTCCACTCTGGAACGTGTCGCAAATATACTATATATATATTTTTAAATGAATAAATTGTGAAATAACACAAATTAATCAAATAAGATTTATTTGCCACGCCGGGATTCGATCCCGCGACCTTCGGTGTGCGATTCAAGAGCCTTACCGCTGGACTACGCCGGCCGTCAGTGAGGATTAAGGGAGTGGGGTCTGAAAGAAGGGAAGGGTGAGGTTGGCAAGAACCTGACATTTAAATCTGGTCTCCAAACTTGGATAAAGCCATTTCAAACAACGTTTTCATTACTAATGGTGGTCTTTCACCAGTGCTATACTTAAAGCATTTATCAAGGTGAACCTTAATGCGAAATTACTATTTAAGATTCATGTTTACTACTAATCGGTTTATATTATAAATGCCAACAAATATTCTATGGATAAATTAAAGCTGTTCCTGGCGTTTAGCTTGAATAGAATTTTAATATAATTTCTTCAAATTTTGCAAAATCATTTTGTGGCACCATTTTATTAATGACATAATTAAAAACACTTTGTTTTTTACCACGATAATCTTTATTTTAAAAATCAACAAGTTTTGAGAACGATGTTCTCTTCATCGGGACATTATATGTACTAAAACTAAATGATCAAATATAGAAAGACTGGCGTGGGTAGAAATGGAAGTAGTGGGGGAGGAGAGAGGTGGAAAAGGGAGGTGCTTAGAAGATCAAAGACAAAAAATTACATTGGAAATATGTTTAAGTAGGGTTGTTCACAAAATTTATTTGACTATTAATAATATTTAAATTTCTTTTAACATTTTTCCTAATTTCTAAAAGATCTAAGTGAAAACCACTAACGTTAGTGTGTAAAATTTTAAAACCAGCATTTATATCAAATGAATGGTTAATGGTTAGAACTCCGACAGAAGAATTGTTTCAAAGCATTCAAGTCTACAACATACAAAAACTTTATGGAAAAAATATTTTATTTAAAATTTAAAAAAAACATATCAGAAAATCCACTGTCCAACATAGGATACACAACCAGGGCAATAAACCAAAATATCCTAGCTACAGCCAGTTTGAAAACATCTTTTGGACAAGGAAATATGAAATTCAATGCGACAAAACTATACAACGCTCTACCAACTCAAACAAAAAAAATAACAGAAATAAATAAATTTAAAACAAAAGTAAAAATATGGTTGAGAGAACAAAGTGAAAATGAACTATCAAACATACTGAAGACCTTGTAAAGACAAATGGATACTAAATACAAATGTGGAAAAACTACAGGCCGCCTCAGAACAGGAAACCCTAGTGAGGAGGACTGTGAAAAAAAAAACTTTATAATACCTTAATACCTATAATATAATTTATAAATACATTATGTACAAATTTTGCTATAGATACTAATAAAAATAAAAAATAAAAATTCAATTAAATGGTTAGCAAATTCCGAATAATTATTATTTTTTTTTTTTTTAATTCGTTTATTCCAGATCTCGGGGAGGGTGGTGCAGTCCCACGAGTTCCATATTATACATATATAATACATTAAATTAAAATATTTCAAGATGAAAGATATTTTTTTTTTACATAATGAAAGGAAATAAATAAAAGAAAATAATAACAATACAAAAATTAAAATTAAATTTGAAAAAAAAAAAAAAGATAACTTTTTGTTATCTATTTCATCAGGAAGTGGCTCCATCGCTTATAAATGGGACCCTGCCAGAAGTGGAATGCTGCCATCACAAGAGTGTTTTCGCTCGAGGCCAATCGCGTTCTGTAGCTGGTGATCCGTTTTTTTATTAATGTTCGGAATCCGGGAACGCGCCCTTCTTCAAACATCTCGGTGGCACTGCAGTACCAGGACAACCCAAAAAGCGTTCGATATGAATTGTTGTACTGTATTTCCATTCTTTTTAGTGACGCTTTGTTGAAGTTGGTCCACAACTCCGAGGTATATAGGCTCGTGCAGTACGTGTTAAAAAGTTGCCTTTTTGCAGCTGGGCTGCACTTGTTAAATCTTCGAGAAATCATATTTGCCCTAATGCACAGTGATCTTCTCTGTCGCTCAATATCCGAGTCATCACTGAGGTCCGCTGCTACGATGTGTCCCAAGTATTTGACCTCGATTTTTTCTATTATTTTTGTGTCGTTTAGACTGACGGGTAATACTTTCATGGTGCCTGCACCTGACTTGAGTACGAGCAACACAGACTTAGTGGGGTTATAGACCATATTATGTTCAGCAGCGTATTCTTCACAAATCTTTAACAGCTTTCTCAGTCCTTTTATACTTGGTGACAAAATGACCATATCATCTGCATACGCAATGTTATTTACACAGTTATTTCCCAGGTGACAGCCTACGTTTGCCGAGGTGAGTTTATCGCTTAAATCGTTCATGTAGACGTTAAATAAAATCCGTGATAAGCTTCCCCCTTGTCTGACGCCGCATTCCATATTCACAGGTGTTGACATTTTATTTTTCCAAATAACTTGGTTCTCTTGTTCATGATGCCAGACTGCCAGAATGTTAATTATTGAACCTGGCACCTTCCTTTCTTTAAGTTTTTTCCAAAGTAGTGCGTGAGAAACCCGATCGAAGGCTTTACTTAAATCAAGAAAACAAGCATACACTGTTGTTTTTCTTCCCTTATAATATTCGATACATTGTTTTAAGCTGAATATTGCCATATCTGTAGACAATTTAGATTTAAAACCAAATTGATTGTCGGATGTGAATAGTTTGCCTTCTATTTGAATTTGTATAACTCTTTCAAATATTCTGGATATTATTGTGGCAAGAGATATCGGCCTATAGTTGGAAGTATTGGATAAGTCTTCTTGTCTGGATTTAACTAGTGGTACTATAATTGTACGTGAGAAGTTTCTTGGCATGTGCGTGTGTTGAAGAATCTGTGTAAATAATGTTGCTAGAAGCGTGTATATTTTTTCACCAGCGTTTCTTACATGTTCTATGCTCAGGCTATCATAACCGGGAGATTTTCCAACTTTCATTCGTTTGACAGCGGTTTTAACCATATCTTCCGTAACGATTATGTTTTCGTCCTCATCTTCGCATGGTTTTTCTAAGAAGGTGGGTTCTTTTCTTTCCGATGTTTTCGCAAAGTAGGTTATGAAAATATTAGCAATCTTTTCTGCGTCTGATTTTCCTTCAATATGAGTCGATATCTGTGCTTTAGATTTTAAGATGTTGTTGGTTTTTTGCCAAAATTCTTTAAAATCTCTATCCTCAAATGCACCCGATATTTTGTCCAGTTTTATTTGTTCCGCTGTTTTTTGACATTTTCTTAGCTCAGATTTGAATTTTCTTCTCAATATTTTTCGGTTTTCTGCCAAAGGACCCGTCCGGGGTTTTCCATTTTCAATCCATTTCATAAGTGCATTTCGTGATGCTTCATAATGAATCGAAACACTGTCGTTCCATCCAGGAATATGTTTGGCTGTGGTGCTGTTATGTTTACGTCCACTCTCGAAGACGTTTTTTGCGGCCGTGCATAGTGACTCTACAATTCTCGCATACAGTTCATTGATGGCATCTTTATGAAAGTTATTTTTGCATCCTGACTTTTTACAGAGTTCGACACTGCTGCTGTAGTTAATGCGGTTTATTAAAAATGATGCTGTTACAGAGTAGGACATGATCTGGGATATATTATGTGCTCTCCATTTTACTGGATCCAACGCAATCGGGGCAATTCCCTCCGTAGTGGTTATTCCTGTTGTTTCTAACCAA
Organism: Limnephilus rhombicus; assembly: GCA_929108145.2. Taxonomy (NCBI): domain Eukaryota; kingdom Metazoa; phylum Arthropoda; class Insecta; order Trichoptera; family Limnephilidae; genus Limnephilus; species Limnephilus rhombicus. The sequence goes on along the minus strand of OV815290.1, from coordinate 31,306,734 downwards.
ATAGACATGGGCCGGTGATCTGTCCAGTCAACATCGTATTTTATCGAAATATTTTTAGTCATCTTTTTAATTGTGGCCGTTCCTATGCAGTGATCTAACCAGCTCGTTGTATTATGTGCATCGCTAACGTAAGTGTAAGAATTTTCTGGCAGTTTTTCTACATCGACACAGTGATATTTATTTTCTTTGCAAAACGATAATAAATCTTTCCCAAATAATGTTCTTGGGTCGGAATTAAAGTCACCCATTACAAGGCAGTTCGTATATTGCTTGTCTTCAATAAGTGAATGTAAGTTTGCTAGGCATCTTGAGAATTCGGGTATGTTGTCATTACAGAAGGTTGGCATGTAAACTGTGAGAATGCACAACAATCCTTTATCCAGGGTTATTTCTATTCCCGCTACCCTACTATCGTTGCAGTCGATAGCCTTGGCCCTTATTGTGCTGCGCCACAATATGCCCGTTCCGCCGTGTGGACGCCCTCTTAGTATGCTAGTGGATGTATCTACTGCAGATGTGCCTAAGCTTGAAAATTGGGGGTGTATTTCTGAAAGATAGTTTATTTCAGTAGGTAAAAGCCATGTTTCTTGTAGTAAAATTACATCATATTCTTCACAAATATCGTGAATAAATTTCACCGTCCTTCTTACTGATCTGCAGTTGATGGTAATAATTTTAAGAAGATCCATTATTTACATTGTTTAAGCTTTTGTCCGAGCTGTAATTTCTCTCTTTGAAAATTCTGTACACTATTCCTTCGGGCCAAAAATCTTTTTCCATGAATGAGCTGATTTTTTGCGTGAGAATTGTTACTTTGAATGTTTTGAAAGGGGTCGGTTTGAAAGGTTTGATCCATTCTACATCTATATACGGTTGATTTTTGGAAGAAATAAATAGTTTTAAGTCATCAGCACTAGTTTCTGTGTCAAATCTTGAGGCATAAATTGCCGTTCTTAGGGGAGCCGCCTTGATACTTGATGTGGGTCCTGTACCCTTGTGATTTTTATTTAATTTACGTTTTTTCACGACGGTAAATCCGATATTTTCATTATTTTGGTAGTTCCGAATTGTCTTAGGCTCGGACCGCGGGCCGTTGTCTAACGGTTTCTGGGTGTCTACGCCTGATTTGTTTGCTAGTACATTGGAATATGTGTTTTGTTTAGTGTGCGTATTACTACTGTTCGGTTCGGTGACCTTGACATTAACCAAAGGCATTTCTTCGGTGTAATTTGAATTAGCAGTTTGATTGTTTACATTTCTTGGTTTCGGCTCGGATTTTAGATCATTCATCAAAATGGTCATCTGCTGTCTTAGCTCATCTACATCATTTTGTTTGCACATTTGTGCCTTTATGGTAAAGAGTTCCGTTTTTAAAGACAAAATATCTTTTAGAAGTGAGGTTATGTCAACAGAATCAAAACAAACTGGCGGTAGTTTATGCAGATTTTTTGCTACAAAAGTTGGCATATCTGTTGTCTCGGTCTCTTTAATTACTTTGATCATGTCGTAAAGATTCTTTACCTTTTTTCCATCGCCCTTTCTGGTGATTCTCCTGTCATCGACCTCTGAGTACAAGAGATCTTTCGAAAGTTCCACTTCGTCTTCACTGAAGTGTGTGGAACAAATTTGTACGATTGACACTTCATCTAACACGTCAACTTTATTGAACAGAAACGTTAAAAGTTCATTAATAACAATTTTTTCGCATTTTTTCACTTTTTCCGTCATCGTAACGATAAAATTGAACCGTCCGCGATTTGTCCATAGACAAGTTATGCTATTTAGCTTATTATTTCTATTTAGACTTCTCAAATGTTCCTTAATCCTCGTTTCAAAATTTCTGCATGTTTTACCTATGTAAAAATGGTTACAGTCATTACAATTCAATTGATAATGAAGAGAACATCGTTCTCGAAACATGTTGATATTTTAAATAAAGATTATCGTGGTAAAAACAAAGTGTTTTTAATTAATCACAGGAGACCATATTTGTCTCATATAAAACGCTGTAACTCCCTTACTAAATATTTTCTAATCGGTGTTAGAAAGGAAAAACACTACGCTTTATATACCAATCTAAAAAATAGCCGCCAAAAAAGTAAAATGTACACTTTTATGTACACAAAGTTTTGAATCGCAAATTGAAAAAAAAAATTTAACTTCTAAACTAATTTTTTATAAATTATTTTTACATAGAGCGACAAAAAGTGAGGTTACAACATGTGTTTGTTGTACATTTGTCTAATAAAATGTGTATGTGTTTTTTTTTATTATCAGTAACTTTAGTTAGAAAAAACGTATGGTCAGCTATTTTGAAAAATTTTAAAGTTTGTATGAAAAAAATTTCTAATAAAAAAAAAATGTTTATTTCGAATTCTATAATTTGAAAGCGTATTTCCTCAACAGTGTACTTTCAACAAGCGTATTTCTAAAACAGTTTTTGGTTTTTGAATGTGCTCAGAAATATTCCAAATATTTGCATTTTATTGTAAAGCGAAACCAATTTGACCATCTGAAAAAAATGGCAATTTTTTGAAGGGATAAGTAAAATTGAAAAACGTGAGAATTCTCTCCTCAGTTTTCCGTATTTGAGAGACAGCAAATACGGAATACTGAGGGGAGAATGGTGGTGATTTTAATGAACAAAAATATATGTACATGTGGTACAATATATGTACATATAACCACATAAATATATGTGGATATATGTACTAAAAATATTTTTTTTTTCATCAGAAATATATGAAGGCATTATAAGTAACAACTTTAAATAAATTACAATAGGTTGGCTAAGATTATAAGTGACAGTTTCCGTTTAGAATAAATCGGGAGGCGTTTTGTTCATAAAACGTTTTCCCCAATTTCCTCTCTGAATTTTGACAGTAGTGTAAATATTTTTTAATATAATTCGGATATCGACCACTAGCGTGTCGAAACGTTTTGATTTTTTTGTATATTTACTTTTTATAAGAGTTAGAACTATCCAAAAATCGTTAAAATTGCCTGGTTTGAACGCCATAAACGTTCAGTATACAAACTAGAGAATGAATAAAAAAACGCACACGTATAGAATATTTTCTTCTAATATAGTTGCTAAAAGAATCTTAAAAATTGATCCAGTTTTGGGGAGAAAAATTTGAATTACAAAACCTCGATGCTATTTGGTATTATCAGCCTGAATTGCAGTCCCTTTTGCTTAGTACTCGAGGGGTTAACAGCGATAGTGTCATTAACAGTTTGATAAAATACCTATTATTCACATTTTTCGGCGATCTCAATAAACTTTTTTTCTTACGTTAACCCAAAAATTAAACGTTTTAGCCTTCTTTTGCCGAGCAATTTTTAAAATTAGAGTGTTAATGGTGGGTTTCTTCATTTACCGAGAATGCTAAATGCAATGCTAATTGGAAAAGTAAACGGTAAAATGCATAGAAATTTCGTTCGTTTATTTTTACAATTAGCATTGCATTTAGCATTCTCAGTAAATGAAGAAACCCACCCTTAATAATCCATATTACTTGTAAGGTATTCTCCAAACAATATTAAAGTAAGCTGCAGTGGCGTAGCGAGGGGGGGGGGCGGTCCCGACAGCGGGGTGATACTCGACCGTGGAAAAAATTTACGAAGGATATTATCACCAAAGTATTGTGTACATGAACACGGTCTATTATTTTCTTTCATATATTTATTCCCCACATCCTGGAATAATGAATAATTATTATAATAAATCGTAGATTAATAATAATTTGTACCAGTCTGAAGATGGCTTTAACAATCTGAAACCGGTTAAGGTCAAATAAATTAAAGTGGAAATAAGTTCTGTACCCGGAAAGCATAAGGATGCAAGTTCAAAAAGGTAAATGTTCGGGACACCAAAAAAACTTTTTTTTCTGTAAATATGGTCTCAAAACTTCTTCGGATATCCATGCTGATAGATAAAAGCAATTATTAAATCAATTAGCTTTATTTTAAAAACGAGCAAATAAAACGAAATATTTATTATAAGCAATAATTGTCAGCCTGAAACACTCATTTACATTGAAAAATCTTCCGAGAAAAGATACTTGCCGCCAACGGGACTTGAACCCTATATTGAATTATTTGGCGGGTATTTGATAAGCCGCCATAGCTCAGTGGTCAGAGCATCCGACCGGCAATCAGAAGGACACGGGTTCAAGTCCTGTTGGCGGCAAGTATCTTTTCTCGGAAGATTTTTCAATGTTGATGAGTGTTTCAGGCTGATAATTATTGCTTATAATAATTGTTACCCTTTGTGCTATGCATAAAAATCTTGTCTTAACGTTAGTTTATAAATTAAAAAATAATAATTAAAACGAAATATTTTATATGTAAAGTCTTTTTTTTATTGTTTTTATTTTTTTATTTAGTAACTATATAATATTTTTTACATTTTTATATGAAACATGTTAGTTAGATGTATATATAAAATATGTTCGTAGTCCTCCTCACTAGGAGATCCTGTGCTGAGGGGGACTATGCTTTGGATAAGTTTTTCTCAGCGACTTCTATGGTTTAACTTCATTGATTGGATAAGGTTTTCCAGAAACTTCTATGATGTTTTAAGTATACTAGTAAGTTCATTTTCCGATAGATTCTTCAGCCAACATTTAATGTCCTTAATGTAGCTATTTTTTTTTATTTGTTTGATACTAAGTGGGAGTTTGTTATATAACTTTACTGTTAAAAATGCAGAACTTCTTTGACCAAATGAAGAGTTACACATTGGTATATTAAATACCTATGTCTGTTTGTTTTGCTCTGGTTTTATGAGCGTGTGAGGTGTCTGCCTCTGAATCATTTTTGTGGTGATGTACTAGAATGTTTTTGGCATAGATTTTCTGTATGCTTGGAACATCAAACTGTTTAAAAATTTCTGTTGTTGACATCCTTATGGGGAACTTTAGAATGGTCTTTATAATGCAATTCTGAGTTACCTTAAGTTGTTTTAAGTGATTAGATGCTGCTGAGCCCCATCCTATGACTCCATATTCCAATCGAGAGTGGCATAAAGCATAATATACTCTCTTTAGATCCCTCATCGACAAGATGTTTCTTAATTTTTTGAAGAAGTAGATGAGTTTTGTTAGCTTTTTTGAGGTAAGATCAATGTGTGAAAAAAATTGTTTAAATAAACGCTACAAAAAATCCGGTCTTGAGTCCTTCTGCTTCAAAATTAAAAGGAATATTTTGTTATGACATGTGGTGTATTATGAAAGGAAAGTGTTGAAATTGTTTACTTCCGCAGAAATCGCAGTAATGTTAGAGGCAGAAGAATGCAAATGGATTTGAATCATAATTCTCAAAATGCAACTAAATCATAAAGATGCAAGTCCATGTACACCTTTCTGCTTCTAAGATGGTTGTTGTACCAAAGGTGGTTGCATCCGTGTACATTTTTGAAAATCCTAATTTTCTTCATGATGGTACTTGCGTCTTTCTGCCACTGATAAACATGATAATTCACTTCCAGTCTGCATCAAAAATTCATTTCCTCAAATTTTGGACTTTCTTCCGGGTATGCTTCTCGGGTACAGAGTTTCATATTTATTTTAATATATTACCAAGCAATTTGTATGCCTCCTTAATTCATGGTGATTTAAGGCATATATTTTTGGTTTGTGTATTCCTATTAAAAACAAAACAAACAAACAAACCCGGATGCAAGATGCAAGAACATTAAAAATATCGCGTCCCATATAAATAAACAACGAAAGCTCATTTAACTTGGTTTATTTTCATTCCCACCGTTTCTCTACATCCGTCAGGGCGCAACGGGCGGTGTAAATCCGGCTTTAGGATAGGTCAAAGATAAAGCGTGAGAAAACGGGACACGTGTTGACGCATTTGTCGAACTAACTAAGGGAACGTACCCATACTACGTGACACGTTTAGGGGGGGGGGGGTCTTCAAAATGTCACGCTTGGTACAAATGAGCGGCTTTTGGACACCGGGGGGGGGGGGGGGGGGGTTAAAAATTGCAAAAAGTTGGTCACGTAGTACGGGTATGTTCCCTAACCATCACGCCATTTCTCCGCAGGGGTAAGCAGAGAGGACGGACCGCCAAACAACTCTATCTATGTACACATTCCTTGTTTCAATCACATTCATTGTCTTATAGATATGCTTCTTATCAAAATTGTCTAATGAACAATTTTTTTAGGGAACGGCTTAGCGGTACTTTTCTTACAATTGAGGTCATAGGTAGAACCAAACTGAAAAACAATTTTCGTACTCTAAAGGTGATGGAAAACTATTTTTAATATTTTTAAGAGTTAAAAAATGTCATCGGACAGCAAAATGACGTGTACATTTTTTACTCCAAGCATGTTCAGGAATTGCTGTTTTTTTTCATTTTTCAGTGCAACTTTTCAATTATTTGTGAGAAACTCTTTTACTCTATTTACTGTAGGAATATATTTTTTTTTTACATGAGCTCCACACAGGAGGCCCTGAGAAAAAAATTTCCCTCGGGGCCTATGTCATCTTTGGGGACGCTATGTGGAGGGTTTTTTTTAAGGAAAGGAAGGAGAGGAGAGTTCTGGGAAGGAAAAGGGTTTAAGGGGTGGGTAGGAATCTGGGGTTCAGTGTGTCTTGGTCATCCACCTCCAAGACCTAGACAAACCTCACCCTTTGAATGAAGTATAAAATTAAAAATTTTAAAAATGATTTATAAAAGCGTTTTAATAAAAATAAATTTAAATTAATGAGTGACCGATTTACGTCGAACATAAATTTGTCGTATATATATCGCAGGCAAATCGTAAAATCAGGCTGATCATGATGCGCCTGAGGCACTTCACGATCTGCAGCCACGCACTTCAGGATGTAGCTAGGCACATCATGATCTGCCTGATTTTACGATCGGCCGCCGAAATTTAGGTAAAATTACCATCCACAAAACGCATTTGTACAGTTTTAATTTCTCAGACAAAATATTTTTTTAAGTTAATTAACCCTCATGCAAAAACTGAATTCTTTAATCGGCTATATTTTATAATTTCAAACATCTTATTAATATATAAAACAAATTCGGGTTAGTTACACTATTTATAACTTGAGAACGGCTGAACCGATTTTGATGATCTTTGATTTGTTGGATTTGTTTCCGCCCCGGATAGGATAATAACTATTAAAACATCGCAAAAATTCACGAAAAAGAAAGTTATGACGAAAATTCATTTCCTCATACATTTAAAATGGAACGAATTTTCATCTTTTGAAAGAGCTGAAGGAATATTGTGGTAGGTAGGTATAATATTGCAGTTTGCTTGAATTCCGAAAATTCAAAAACGTCAAATGTCAATGTGGTGATTGTTTTTGTTTTGTTCTTAAACATATAATGCTGACTTTCTTTCTTACACACTGAATGTCAACAGTCGTAAAGGGGACAAATGGTGAACGTATGTCTGCACAACTCCAGGAAAACAGCCACTTCTTTTCAAAACATTTAAGGCGCATTGTGACGTGGGGTACCTATTGCAATTCGGTGAAGTCAATCAAATACATCTGCAAATTTGTCACAAAAGTCAGCGATATGGCGGTTTTTGGCGTTAAAACTACAAATAAAAAACGATGAAATCACACGCTATCAAGTTTGTGAGCTACAATGAGGCGATTTGGCGTATATTCTCATTCCCCATTCATGAACGACATTCCATTGTTGTATATTTGGCGATGCATCTGGAGAATGATCAACGAGTTTATTTCATTACATCGATTGTTGCCAAACGTGCTGAAACACCTCCAGCAACAACATTGATCAGTTTCTTTTCGATTTGCCAATGCGATCTGTTTGCCCGGACGTTGCTCTACTCTGCGATGCCACGTTATTACACTTTGTGGAATGCTTTGTCGAAGAGATTTCTACGTCGGAAGCACGGCGATGTGCTTACTGATCATCGGGTTGTGCGTTGATGAAATTAATTCAGCTAATAAGTTAACACAAACAGTTATTGATTCTGAAGCGGTACGAAGTTCGCCGGGTCAGCTAGTAAATAAATAAAATAAGAAAATATACATACTAGATATTTTCTACGCGTACAAAAATAGTATTTTGGTTTGGTTTGGTATTTTTGCCTCAAATCCAAATTTAAGTTTTGTATGACAAAGACAATGCTGCCATCCCCCAAAGCATGTTCAGAAATTGTACTAACTGATTTTTTGTGCAAATTGTCATTTCCTTATTCAGGTGTATTTAATTGTAGATAGGTTGCTACCGTTAAATTTGTTCATTTTTTCCCCCTTTTTAGTTCGCGTTGCACACTGTGTACCTACTGTGTTATTATTGGTTTACATTCATGTAATAAATAAATAAAATACATAAATTTTTGGCTTGTGGCTTCCTAAAATGGCTTTTAGTTACTTATATTTAGTGACCAGATCTGAATAGTCAGATATTTCAAACCTTCATCATTCTCGTATCACGTCACTAAATATAAGTAACTAAAAGCAATTTGAGGAATCCACAAGCCAAAAATGTATGTATTCTTAGCGTGCCTATCGCCTCGTATATACTCGTAGGTAAAAAATTTAAAAATCGCTTTGGAAACGGAGTCTAGAAGTCCAGATTTCAAGCATAAAATGCTTTTTATTGATTTTATGAATAACTTCATAAGAAAAAAAATTAATCAATGGAAACTGCCACAGATAATTTTCACACTTTTCTTTTGAAAAAATACTTTTTTTAGTAGTTTAAGTTTTTTTTTATTTTTAATAAACTAATTTTAATTCTACTGAAGCAAAACGGCAGCAAAAACTTCAATTCATCCAAAGAACATTGTTTTATTTTATAATTTTACTACTTTATACAGGAATAGGCATCATATGGATGCACTATTCCTGTATAAAGTAGTCAGCAATAATATTCAATGCCCAGAGTTGCTAAATAAAATTCAACTCAATGTACCTGCACGTTCAACACGCTCTTCTGTCCTGTTCAGGGTGGATCAATGCAAGACAAACTGTAAGCAGAATTCTTGCCTGAACAGGCTACGCAATAGTTATAACAGCGTATTATCCAATGTGGACATTTTCATTTGCGAACTTACCAAATACAAGAGGTCCATAAAATAATATTTCTCTGATGGTTCGTGAATGTTATGTTTTTATTGTTTATATTTCTGTTATGATTTGATTTATATGTACAACCCATAGACATCAGAATTCAATAGACCAGAAGATACAGACGAGGGGGTAAAACCAAACCATGAAGGGGGAAGAGGGGAAAGATGACTGTGATTCGTTATACAATCAATCTGACAGTAAATAGGCATCTCGCATTACAATATCACCATTTAGTTCTTAAAAGCAAAATCTGCTTTGAATGAATAGACCTTTTTACATGGGAGCGCGAATTGCTTGCCACGATAATAACATATTTGCTAAGGCCAAATGCTCGCCGCAAAAAGACTCGCCCCAATACACATAGCAATATTTTGTTGCCGTGTTTAGTTAAAACACTATTACAAATGTTTCATAATTTACTTACCCCTGTAACCAGCGACGCGAACACTGGAGAACCGCCCACATTCGCTATGTCTAAATAATATGTACCTATAATGTATAGCGCAAGCTGCCGTTTTTGGCGTGATATTTCGTAAAACGTATAGACGTTACTTTCGCGCTGGTCACAACAAGAATGATGACGTCACATATTTTAGATTCTCTCCCCTCCCCATGGAGCGAGCTGGCGCCAAGGCGGAGCTTATAGCCGGTTCCATGGGGAGGGGGAAATAATACGTTTTTATCACTTAGGGCAGGTCCAGATATATTCATATGTCCGTGGGAATTTCATAGAATTACTTTTTCATCTCGGTAAATGCGAAGAAATTATTTAAAAAAAAAAATATTTTAAGACTTTTCAAAACCTTTAAAAAGTGTTCATGGGGAGTACGTTTTATTTCGATCAATTAATGGTGGTTAGTTTTTTTTTGATAAATTTGTGTTTTTTCATAATTTTATTAATTAAAAATAATATATTGTATACAATAAAAAAAACACATAACTTTTATTTTAAAACACGCTACCGGTTTCAGAAGCACCCTTCCTGCGTCAGGAGAATATTATAACTAAACTATGATACAGAATGTTAGGTGTTTGAGTGGGAGGTGAGCAAAGGGGTGGGGGTAATTGCGGGATTTCCGGAAAGAACAGAGCGGTTAATTGGAAAAATATTTAGAATGGGACTGAAAGATAAATTAATTTGGTTATTATTATTATTTAGGGATTTTCTGATTTCTATTGCTTCTAAATTATCTAATTTTTTGCTTTTATTCTTACGGTGAAGAATTTTAACCCCTGTGTCCTTATTAAAAGTGTGATCTGTAGAAATTAGGTGATTAGCAAACTCTGAAAAATTATTATATTACGCACCAGATTTAAATGTCCGGGTTTAATTTTCCCCACAGGAAAAACTAAACCCTTTCACACACTTCCCAAATGATCATCTGGTCAATCCACGTTATGCAATTGCACTATATGTATTATAATTACAAAACAATACAAGAACAACATGTCAACCTACCAGAGACCAGATGGGAAAATAATTCACCGACTCCAGATATTTTCATATCAGAGGGTTCGGCTCTGTGGAATTCCTAATTGAACCTATAAATCCTACTGATCCCTCAATATAAATATTTAAAAAATCTTTTGTAATCCTACATGTATTTAAAATTACCGATTTTTGCATTTTTATATATAAATTCTTTGACAAATCTAATACGCCTAAATTTTGAATCAGTGACCTAGGTATAATGTAATAATAATTAATATAATTTATCTGTTATTTATTATTTTTATTATTATTATTTATTATTTTCTGTATCATAGTTTACTTATAATATTCTCCTGACGAAGGAAGGGTGCTTCTGAAACCGGTAGAGTGTTTTAAAATAAAAGTGGTCTTAAACAAATTTATGTGTTTTTTTATTGTAAATTATGGCGAGCCACAATGTTAGTGCTTTTTACAAATATGTAATATATTGTATATTTGCGGCACGTTCCAGATTGGAAGATACTCTCAGTATCGACCTGGTGTAAGACCACCATTCAGAATTAAAACATTGCTTTAACCATACTGTGACCAGATCTGAATAGCCGGGTACCTACTTCCCCATCTCCATCTCCTCTCCACTTCCTTCAACCTAACGATATACCCCAATTGGGGATGCCATAGTCTCACTGGCTCTAGGCGGGAGCAGTTGGGACTCCTGTGAGGTATTCACATTTAATGCGCTGTCACAATGGCTGTCAAAGAATGTTACCTTTGTGAGAGGATTTTATAAATATTGTCTATCAAAAGTAATGAGTAAAAATCTCTGAATAATAATTACACGCGGGTTGCGTCTCTTATTAACTGTTTGTTTAGTGTTAGAATAACTTCTTGTTTATGCAAGTTCGGTATTCCTTACGGACGTACATAACAGCAGTATTTAGTAGCTAAAGTGTGGGTAAAAAGTAGACTGGTTACTAGATTCACGAGTGTTCTTCTATTGCTTTCAATTCGCGCAGTAAATAACGCGAGAGTGGTTGAACATTGAGCAAGATGCTAGTTTAATGTTAAATATAAACCAGTCTGAAAGTTTACAAGTGTTTGGACAGAAATAACCCGCTTCTCCTCAGTACGAGGTACTCGAATCCGTCCAGCATTCTCTAACAAACCACCTCCAGTAATGCTGAGTTTCTTCCGTAAGAAAGTCAGCTCGAAGTGGAACCAAGATGGAAAAAATAACGCAGAAAGAGATGAAAAGAAAGCCATCAAGTCTTCGACAAGTGATACTGAAAAATGTAAAGAATCTACTGAGCAGGTGCTCGGGATATCCCAAAATACCAGGGACTTAGCGCTAGGCAAATCCGCCAGTAGTTTAGGCGAGAGTGCTCAGGATAGGCGGGGTTCCGTCGGAATCACAAACGATACGAATACGAATGTTTGTCGCGATGTTTTAACACCTGTTATTAGTCAGAATCAAGTTGTTCGAGGAATAAATGGTGTAAACAACGCGTGGCAAGGGAACGAACAAGCGGAAGACGCAGTTGTGTTCAGAAACGCACGTGATACTGCATCTGACACGCGACGAAGTGTTGTTGATTGTGGTTCGTTTGATCCTACGGTGAATGTCAGAGGTAAAAGAGAAGGAAGTCACACGTTGGATCGCTTTCAAAGAGTGGCCAAGGACGACTCGAACAAACAATCGAGAACGAGTAAGGAAGTTATTAATTTGCTTTTGCCTAAGGATAGTTTGAGCTACAAGAAGGAGGAATCTTATCTTTCAAAAACTGGGGTTCAAAGTTTCTTAGATATCATGGCCGGAGGAAAAAAGAAACGCAACAAAGGCAAGAAGAACAAATACGATAATAACAACAGGAGAAGTTGGTCGTTCAATGGACACAAGTCGAAGATAGACGCAGTTTTAGATGTTAATGTAGACGAAGATAATGTTTGCTGTGAGAGTGAAGGCGACGCGAAACTGAAGCAAATCGATCTACAAAGATCCGCGAGTGTCTGCGAGGCTAATGAAACTTTAACGAGTTTAAGGCAGGCCGTCCCGACAGCTGTTGTGTCGCAGGATTCACGTGAATGTCAGGAGGTGGACTGCGGTCAGGGTCTTGACTCCGCGGAGACACCTGCCTGTACGAGCGTCTGGAGCGGGGTAGGGCCGCAGGGAGAGCGGGAGGACCCGTGTGACGCGGTCACGAAGCCCGGGAGCCGTGCCAAGACTGGCGAGCCCGTGGGCAGCGAGGCAGAACTGCACGGCCGCGACTCTCCGCTCCAGTCTAGTCGGGTTAGCGCGAAATGCGACACCGGACTGCCACCACAGAGCGATGAAAGCCCCGCGGACTTCGTCAAATCTCTCATTCTAGAAAAGTATAAGAATAACCCCCAAAGTCGGAGGAACTCAGACTCGCGACAGCAAGATGGTGTAAATATACCGAAAATAGACTGCGCGCAATCCGAAATAGCAGATAGTTCGATCTGTATCGCGGATAATACAATTTCACACACTGTTTCGACAACATCCATTCACGCTGAGAATAGAGACTGTTTATCAGATAGTTGCACTAATAACCCGGCGGCCGCGATGGGCGCTACGGACAGCAAGCCGGGAAGTGGCACCGGGAGTGGGAGTGGAACTGGTGACAGAGGGACACAAGACAATACACTTCGGAAAGCCGAAAATATACCTGGCGACAGTGATTACGTAGTTTCGTGTGGGGAGTCTCGTGAGCCTATAAATTTTACACAAACAGATTTCAAGGAGACAGTTTGCGAAAGCGCGCAGTTCGGCGACGTCGCTCCGAGCGAACTATGTGAAACTGCGATTCCTAGTGGTGAAAACTCTTCCGAATTCTGTGAACCGGTGCACGACAGTGAGTCACTCAGACCTGACCTAGACGATAGAGACCCTCCCTCAGAAATGCCCGAGTCAAAGGACGGCGAAACTACAAGACTGAAGAACATTCTGAGAGAGAGTATCGCGGAAGATGGGAAAGTAGCCAATAAGAAACACGTAACATTCCACAGCGTTATCGACTTCGATGACGGTGAAAAGGTCAACGACGATATCTTACTCGATGATGATTCCGTTGTCGAAGACTCGTTCGCCTCGCTAGATGACGAAGATGATGACGAGGTAGAATTCGATTCGGACACAGCAGACAACGAAGAAGTTCCCGACCCAGTTTACAGAATCACAGACGCCAACAACAAAACGATAACGAACGAAATTGAGACAATTGGCAGAGACTGCCCCAGCTGTAAAAGCGATGACTCTACTGCGATCAAATGCACGGAAGAGAGTGAAAAGCTGGTCACAGTTATTAATAGGCACGACGAAGAAAATGCAGACCTCTTCACAGACGCTGAAGATGAAATCGAAGTAGAAAACAATGAAAACTTAGGACTTGAAAACAGCAGCACTGAAGAACTCCCGGAATCCGTTGACGAAATAAGCTCAGAATTATCCGAACAAGCACAACCTCTAGAAAAAGATGCATTTAATACCATCATCGAAGTTAAAGAAAGTTTTGCAGAAATCCAGGACTCCAGTTCAGAATACGAAGATAGTCATAGTGATAACAGTGAAACGGAAGATGAAAGCAGTGTTGAGGAGGAAGCTAGTGAGAAGGAATCCATATTCGATAGTGAAAAGGTGATTGAAGAAGTCAGGAGCCAATACACGGCTAAGATAGAAGAAGAAGAAGACGATGATTCTGCGTATGCCGAACTGCTGAGGGTGGTGGAACGACAACTCATGTATGTATTAATTGGTTTTAATGTTACGTCACAAGAAGTATTTAAATACATTTATTAATAGTTTTACTGTTATCAACTTTAATTTGTTTAGCTCAATTTTAAGTTTATCTTTTATATTATTATTCAACTTATAATGTATGTATAAACAAGTTCTGTTGTGTAATTATTATTATGCGTGAGAGCTGTTTCGCCTTCTGGAGTCATAATAAAACATTGCTGAGGCACTAAAATAAAAATAAAAAAAACGAAAAAAACGTGCGCAAAATAAAAATAAACTGTCAAAAATTTTAACAACAAAAAATACTGATTTCGAATATTTTCTTAGTTGCCGGCAAACCGGGCGTTTATTGATATAACATTATCATACACAAACAAGTAGGTCACCCACCTCACTAGACAATGTATATTGTTAATACGGCGTTATTAATTAATAAAACAATTTTGTTATCTACCTACTTTATCGCTTGTCGGATCGTTCCCATAATCAGTTCCAATTTTGAAAATCAAAGCAAATCCCAGTTGTAAAGGTACAACTGGGATTTATTTTGATAGCAGAACCATAATATCTTTTGTCCCGGGTTTACTATACTTAAAAATGATTTCTCCTACTACTACTACCACAGTAAGGCGAAAATGTTACTTGTGTCATGATGGAGGATTAGCCAGTCGAGGAATTGAACACATGACGCCTGGGTGAGACGCAAACGCGATGTCAACTCACCATATCACTCAATTTGTCAGATTCGAAAGTCAAACAAAAATATAGGTTTACTTTCTCTAAAATCAATGGCAAATATATATTTTAATATAATATACAGGATGTTAGGGGACGTACTTGACTTATTTTAACCATTGATTCCTGACCTTATTTGAAGTAAAAAATTTAGATAACATTTTTGATGTTTTTTTTTTTTAATTTAAGTACTTAAATTAAAAATAAAATAAGTAGGTGTTGAACAGGTGGGATCGGAATGAGGGCTTGGGCGGTTTTTTTGATTGTTTGGTTTTGAAGAAAAAAATTCACTGGAGACCAAAATAAAATTTCAATCACGTTTTTTTACTGGAAATAATTTTAAAGAAAGTCAAGTACGTCACTTAACACCCTGCGTAATATATTAAAATATATGGATATATAGATAAAATTGGCTGAAAATATTATTAAAATTTTCAAATAACCTAACAAAATTTTTATTCCTCCTACAAACATCATAGACAGTGAAATATATTGATTTTTCTCTTCTCTACATCTTATCTACATATTATAATTTAAAGTCCTCCGCGTCGTCTGTCTGTCTGTCTGTCTGTCTGTTCGCGATAAACTCTAAAACTACTGAACGGATTTTTATGCGGTTTTCACCAATAGATAGAGTGTTTCGTGAGGAAGGTTTAGGTATGCAATTTGTCAAGGATTTGTGTAAATTGGTTGAAACATAACGATAATTGTTAGAAGTGTCGGAAAAAGTCAAGCCGCCTGGTAGCTTTCATCGAAAACGCTGCCTAATCCTTTTGGGATATAACAAATCAATGCATGGTGGGATATTCCTCTTTTATAGATCTACAAAAAAAGTCCGGGAAGGCATATATCTATCTTTCACGGATAGCTTTACTATACCCATTCTATCTTCTAAAAAATGGTCACACGAATGATACACGATGCCTTTGTGGGAACCAGACTCATCGTCAACTCAGCCACTACACTCTTGACATTGTATATACATGGTTCGTTAGTCGGTGTTTTCTTCTTCTTCTAGTGCTCTGTCCGTTCAACGGACGTTGGCTATCGTGATGGCCATGCGGACTTTGTTTACTGCAGCCCGGAACAGCTCTATCTACAGTAGATTGGCCAAGCCACTGTCTCAGTTTTTTCGGGTGTTTTATGTTTCGTTGTTACTTATTCCTCTAGAGCCAACGTTTCGGATAACCTTGCACTGTCCATCATATTTTGTGACAGTTGACCTTGGCGCTCACGGAATTTTGCGGAATGTTTGTAGATATGTAATTAGAATGGGAGATAGCATTGAGGATTACGACTTCTTATTCTTGAGCTCTATACTTTGTTTAAGGAGCTAAACGTCGCAAAATTTATAAAACTGGGAAGACTTCGGTGGCTGGTTCATGTGGAGAGAATGACCGAGCATCAAGCACCAAAGTCCCTGCTGAACTCAAGACCAATAGGGCGAAGGAGCCTGGGAAGACCGAGACTAAGATGGAGCGACAACGTCCTCAAAGACATATCTATCTTGGAGCTTCTAAACTGGAGAGAGCTGGCACAAAACCGAGATGAGTGGAGGAAGACTCTTGAGGAGGCCAAGACCCACCAGGGGTTGTAGAGCCAAGAGTAATGATGATGATGATTCTTGAGTAGGCTCCTCATTACTGAGGATCGTAACCCCTACTCCGATTTCCATGGAAGACAAGATTCTTCCACTCTTCGCGGTTCTGCACTGCTTGGAGAGTTGCAGACACTGACGTCAGTGGTACTTGGTCATTCCAGCGTATTGGTGACCTTCTTCTGCAAAGCACTTTGCTAGTGAATGTGAGTTGCTATGTGATGGAATCTTCAGTTTGGCGAGCAACGTTTCCAAAGTATCTTGAAAAAAAAGTATACTCATAAACATACATTATATTTGTAGAAGATTAACAATAAATTAACAATGAAATCAGTGTTTACTGATTTCGTTGTTATTGATTGTTAAAAGATTAAAAATTTGTTAAGTTACATCAGGTCAGATGTTACTGCAGGTCAGATGTTACAGCAAGTAAATGTTTGTATCAAAGGTTTTATTACATTTTTATATTTGCTGTAGGAGAATATATTTTTACATTCAATTCCTTAGTCTTACAGTGAGCAATAAAATACGCATGTCTTTACGCAAGCCTAGTTTTGTACAGTGGAACTTCAAATACATTATTTAACCTTTTACTAAATCGTGATGAGTTTTTAAAGTGATCTTTAGGATTAATCGAAGTAAACAACGAAGTAATTCCAATAAATGCTTTAAAACAGAAATAAAGTTTCTAGGTTTCACTATAGACAATAGTCTTTCTCTTGAATCACAAATTTCAAAATCTGTAAGTTCAGGCTTTTTTCATCTAAGGCAGATAAAATCAATCAGGCGTTGCCTTCCCTCTGATGGAGCAAAGTCACTCATAAATTCGTTCGTTGTCTCACGTATGGACTATTGTAATAGTGCGTATGCTGGCTTGCCTAAAAAACAATTCAATAGAATCCAGTCCGTTTTTAATGCTGCGGCGAGAATGATTTTTGGTGAATCTAAGTATTGCCGTATAACCCCGCTTCTAAAGGATCTTCATTGGCTTCGATGCCCTGAAAGAATAGAGTTCAAGATCTGCTTAATGACCTTCAAAGCATTGCAAGGAATGGCGCCAGCCTATATATCGGAACTATGTGTCCGACAAAACTTAAGCGATAGTCAGCTTACTCTTAGGTCAGCAGATCGAGATGTTACTAATCGTTTAATCGAACTTTCTAGGTCAAATCGAGCCGTTTACTATGATCGATCTTTTCGTGTAACTGGCCCGCTCATTTGGAACAAACTTCCCTCAGCTTTTACTAATATCCAGAACTTGGCTGAATTCAAAAGAGCTTTAAAAACAAACTTATTTAAAAAATCATACCTTTCATGAATTTTAACTCCTTTTCAATCTACTATAATAAGCCATGTTCCTCAAGTTTCTGGTAATTGTTTGGTTTCGATTACCTCTTTACTATAGTTTTATGTGCACTCTGAATTTGTATTATTTCTAAATGTTAACTGCCTCCTGTTCTATATAATTTAGTTTAAATGATTCTTGTTGAATGGCACCGTGATGGTTTATCATTATATATTGTCCTGTGCCAAAACAGCACTCACTATTGTTGTTAATATTGTTCTTTAGGAATTGCTTTGTATATTTTTGTATATTCGTTATTTCACATTATTTAATTAATTTTTTTAGGACTCGTAAGGAACACTGTAGGTTAATTTTAAGTTTATTATAATTAAGCGCACTTGAAGTGAAACATCACAAAACTGCGCTATATAAATACTACGTTATTATTATTATTATTAAAACATCTCTTCAAATTGACCACATTTTGGCCAGCGAACGCTCGAGGGTGTTTGCAAATTGGCAAAAATATGGCCCAAAAACGCTCCAATTGTTGGTTATCAGTTATCAGTGTTATCACGTGTTTTTTTTTATTATTCATTGCTTTGATGGTTACATAGTTTCTGGATTTTTCGACCACCATGCTAGCCACATGCCTGTGTTATGGTGGTCATTTCTTATGTATGCGTCTATTTTTTTTTAATTTTATTTTGAGTCAAAAGTTGTTTTTAATTTGGCTACAACTGCCGCAACGAAGTATTGTTAAGTCTTCGAGAAACACCATGACGTCCTAAAGTAATATTTGAATGTTACGTGTGGTTATATTATCTACGTGGGAATTAAGAAGTACGTAGCCTACGACACGTGGAAATATCTCATACATTTTCGCGCCCACGTTTCGGGAGAGTTGCCAATATAGTGCCGATGCTTCGTACATTTGAGTGCGCACAAATCTATATATGAGATACGCATATTGTATTTTTGTTTGTTACAAAAATCGTAATACTAGCGCAAATCTGTAAATCACGGGATAGTTTTAATTCTTGACCAATCAGTTCCAATTTTGAAGATGAAAATTTATTAAAATAATTTTTTTCTTGAAATGTTATATGTTTGTTTTTGTAGGTAGGTGTCTACCTATTTTATCGCTTGTTTGAATTTTTCTCATAATGAAACTTAAATTCATACAAATGAACCAGATTTCCCTCAGGACTAACACATGGAAAAGACTAGAGGTGTCACGAATATTCAGCTAATAATAATAATAATAATATTTGGATGATTTATATAGCGCCGTTTTTGTGAAAAATCACCTCAAGGGCGCTGTACAAACTTATAATACATTTCTAAAATCTAAAAACTACAAGCTAGGCAAACAATTATAAACAACTTATGGCTAAAAATTGCATACATCGGTTCATTGATCACCGATACGAAAATATGTGTACAATATTTTGACCAATGAACGCGATGCTGCCTAAAATTTAATGAAAACAGGACCATACTTACCTGGGAGGTCGCTTGAAATTAACACTGTATATTGTCCATTTAAAGAAATTTAGATAGAGTTCGCACGCAGAGGACATTATTGTGAACACGTGTTATTTAATCCTGAAAAATATTTTAATATTAATATGTAATGTATTCTTTGACGAGTGTATTTTGGAAAGTAAAAGCAACATGTAAAGGTGGGTGGTGCAGTAGTACCTATAAGGATTTGATCTTTCTAAATGTGATTCGTCAAGAGACAGATTGATGTGTAAGGAATCGAGTAATTTTAATTCAGTAAGGAAAGTGTGATTAAGGCATATCATAGACAATACAAGTATGATACTCTCAAATAGGTATATTTAAATTACGGGTATGAGAGCCCAAAAAGGAAGGTTTTTAGTTTGGACCTAAACTCTGTTGGGCTTGTTATGCATCTTAATTCCGGAGGGAGTCTATTCCAAGCCTTAGGCCCAGATACTCCGAAAGCACGATCTCCAAACATAGTATTTGGCTTTCGTTTAGGTTCTATTAGTCTGCCTTTAGCAGATGAAGTTGCTGATCTAAGGGTTAATTGTCTCGGACCGGTATTTTCCGGGACGCATAATTCGGAGATGTAAGGTGGGGCCATTTCGTAGATTGATTTAAAAACCATCCAGCACAATTTGTACTGGATTCTCTCAGGGCACTTGAGCCAGTGAAGGTTACGAAGGTGTTCTGAAATATGCGAATATTTAGAAACCCCAGTTATGAGCCTTGCCGCTGCATTAAACACGGATTGAAGTTTGTCAATTTGATATTTGGGAAGACTAGCGTAGATGCCGTTACAGTAATCGAGCCGCGAGACTACGTAAGAGTTAATTAATAGTTTTGTCGCCTCTGTAGGAAGGTTTCTTCGAACTGACTTGAGTTGTCTTCTATTCGGCTACTATTCGGTATTCGGCCTATTCGGCTCCTTTTTTTTCTATTCGGTATTCGGCCGGATATTGCGAACCATTCGGTCGAGTACCGAATACCAAATGATGAAAAAAATGCAATAAATTAAATTCAATAATATTAATTTAATACTTAGCATTTATTGTCTTATCTACAAACTCCATAATATTCCCAAATAGGTGATTTTGTTATTAAATGGTGCCTGTTCGTGAAGCTTTTCGCGAACAAGCAGACGTGTTACGCACTACAAAATAGCACAATTTGATGTAACAATCAACTATAATGCGTGTTGTGACCTACTCGCAAATGAAACAAATACGTAGTTACAACACGCACTTCAATGATGCTGGTCGGAACTTGTCACCCGCGAAATGTACTAAGTGACGCCGAATATTCGGTTGCCGAATATTCGGTATTCGGTCGAGAGCCTAGCCGAATATTCGGTATTCAGCAAAATCACTATTCGTGGCATCTCTAGTAAAGACAACCGGAATTCGGTGACCATACAACTCAGAATGAAACCAACTCAAAAGCACCTCAGAAAGGTCATTAAGAGTGATGATGATAAAAAAATTGGTTACATGGGTTAAGTTACTTTAGTGTTACCGGCTATTGTAAAATTATTTTTTCGTAGCTTTTAATGACCTTTCTAAGGTGTTTCTGAGTTGGCATGGAACCCCGAAATTCGTATGTTTGATTAGTAACTAATTAGATAGATTAAACATCGATTGTAAGGCGTTATATCTTTCTGTGAAAATTTTATTAACTGAAATTAATAACAACATGACAGTTATGCATTAATATTTATAAATATAAAAAAAATATCCGTCAATTTGGGAGGCGTGTGTGGGTACCGCCACCCCGGGAACTATTTATTGGGTAACCAACACCGCTGTCATTCATAGGTCACACCAAGTGGTTCTCTATTTTAGTACGTTTTTCTAAGATTAGTGCCCGAATTCATGGGGTGAGGTTGATCTAGGTCTTGACGGTCAATGCGTTTGCACACCTTCTACGTGGCGGGCTGGATCGGAAGATATTTGTTGAGGCAGACCTAACCTAGACCTCTCCAGCCGGACTCTCTCAACCATGGATGGATTTTTTTCCTCAGGGCCTCCTGTGTAGAGCTAATATTAAAAAAATATTTTTTTTATTTAAATTCGAGTGAGTCGAGAGAGTTGACTATTAATTTATTACACAAACTTTATTGATGGTCTTATATTTAATTTAGTTTATATTTTTAAGTTGCGCCGATTTAAAAAATTATATCGTTAATAAAACATAATTTTCCTAAGACCCTGAAGAATACGTGAAAATGAAAATTGCAACATTTATTTACAAAATACACAACTTGCGGAATTTTGAATTGGCGTTGGGCGTGATATTTGTGATAATTCTTAGACAGAAATTCTAGAATTTTTCGTCTAGTCGTGAACAAATTTAGCACCCCGTGTCAAATAATTAATCGCTACTGCGTGTATGTTGTTTATCACTGATTGATTTACGACTTGATAATGTGGCAATTGCGAACTAAAATAATACAGGAGTGTTAATTGAATAGTAAAGGTAAGAACTTTACGAAACGTGTGCTTCATCAACGTGTTGAAATCTCAGCAAGTGTTTACGAAAGATGTTTAGTTTCTAGACGAACAATATCATATCGTCAAAACATTACCGGTTGACATTAATTTTTAAATAGATTCGCTGTTTTTTAACGTATCTCAAAAACGGATTTTGAAAGTAGATTAGAGACTATTTCTCGTCCACAAGCGGACGTATGCAATATTTTTTTTTTACATTAGCTCCACACAGGAGGTACCGAGGAAAATAATTTTCCTAGGGGCCTATGTCATCTTTGAGGATGCTGTGTGGAGGGTTTTTTAAGGGAAAGGAAGGAGAGGAAGATATGGGAAGAAAAAAGATATGAGGGGTGCGTACGAATCTGGGGGTCAGTGTGGCCAGGAGTGACGGACGTATGAATGTATTCCTCACACTGCGGTGCAAGGCGAAGGGTCGGGATAATCCGGCTGGAAAGGTCAAAAGGCCTCCCAGTCTCCCAGCATCAATCCAGCCCTCTCCTCCAATCCAGCCTGCCACGTAGTGGTTAGGCAAACGTATCCGCCACCAAGAACCTTATCCCATGAACCCGGGCACCCCTGCTAAGTCACCAAACGTAGCGAACCACTTGGGGTGACCTGTGGCAGGGGTGTTGGTTGTCCAATAAATGGTTCCCGGGGCGGCGGTACCCACACCCGCCTCCCAATTAAATATATATGAATTTGTACCGATTTCTTGCAAACCTCCCTTAAAAATTTTAAGTTTTTAAGCTCTTAAAAAAATATTTGTTATTTTTGAAGATAATATCTAGACATTCGTCGCGCCGAAACGCTAATTATATAAATATCCCTCCATAGAAAAAAATCGCAAAATTATGCTTCAAAAATTATTATAAACACGTTTATTTCTGTTATTTTACAAGTTATTCGCATGAAAAAATTCTCAGTGTTTCTTTAAATGCTGTTTAAGACAACCCCCGCGAGATTTTTGCTCTATTTTAAACGAATCGTGCTTTATTAAACATTTTCACGTTTTTTAAACGTTCAGCTTAATGCCACAATGCGAACCATCAGCGGAACCTTAAAGTCGACTCCTCTTCCTTGGCTCCCCGTACTTGCAAATATAACCCCGCCAAATATCAGGCGAGAGATTGCAACACTGAGGGAATACAAGAAGGCGCTGCAAAAAAGCGAAATACCCTTGAACGATGATGTCGTTTCTCACCCGGCATGCCGCTTAAAGTCTCGAAAACCCTTCTGGACGGAACGAGAAAGACTCCTTCGAACACCTCTCACCCCAGAAGATAGGTGGAAGCTTGAGTGGCAATCAGCCAACGTCAAAAACGCCCATCTCGTGCAAGACCCCACTGAGAGACATCCTGGGTTCTCATTGCCTCGCAAACTCTGGACTGCCATCAATAGGATAAGATGCTCCCATAGCCGTTGTGCTCACATGATGCATAGATGGGGCCTTAAAGAGTCGGCGACGTGTGAATGCGGTGCGGTGCAGACCACCGAACATGTGGTCAACGAATGCCCGCTCCATTCATTCCCCGGCGGGATTGATGAGGTCCACAGGGCAACGCCTGAGGCCCTAGACTGGCTCGCAGATCTAGATGTCCCCCTCTGACCCCCCACCATACGAAAGAAGAAGAAACATTTTCACAATTTTCGCATCAATTTTGTCGCTTTAAATACTAGCGCGCTCCTCTAATATTCGTAATTTAATATCTCTCCGTCTTCTTCTTTCTGAGCGCGGTTGCGGCGCCATATTAGCCATACCAGAACATATACTTGACTTACCTTAACCATTGATTCGTGAAATATTCGTCATATTGAGTCCGTTCAACATCAGTTCCTACAAGGGATTACTAGGAGGCTAGGATTAAAACGAGGCAATTACTCATATGATGAAATTGAACAAACTCTAAACTCTAAACCTTTCTCCTTTAGAAGACCGTCGGAAAAAATCTGATGTCATTTGTTTTCAAAATTATCAACTGTATTATTGATTCACCTACATTACTACAACTCATCCCTTTCAATATATCTTCCCGTAGACTCAGAAAAAAAAATCAGCACTCGACTAAACCATAATTCACCACTGTCCAGAATGTGTAGAATGGTCAACTCACGTCAAGACCTTGATTATTTTGGCATCCACTGGAGAGACAGGGAAATTTATAACTTTTTTCTCCTTTTGCACGAGATTTTTTGATGGTTTTTTATCCGCGAACATTAAAAAAATCGTACCTCCGAATTTTAATATGGCGACATACAAACTGATTATAGTTCTATATAGTCAATAAATCCATCTATCTTTTGTCGATTTTCAAATATTCGTAGGATTTATAAAACAAATATTATAAAATCGTAAACTTTTACTCAATTACTTACAAATAAGGGAAAATTTGCAAAAATTGGTAGCAAAGCAATCCAAGGTATTTTAAATAGTGCCATTTTGCGGCAAAAGCGCTCCAGTGGCTAAATGATTTTTGTCGCTAACTTAAGAATTAAGGCACCAGTATAATGTAAGATGAGCGCGTTGATGGCACTACCTTACAAGGGTTAAGTGAAGCTGAATGCTCACTCTATTTGAGTTATGCTTATGATAGACTATGTTTATTGAAACAAATACAAAGATATATCACAGAGGGAATTACGATACTGATGGCAATCTTGCCCGGTTTGCGGGTCCCTCGTGGTCATTTGGCTGGTCCACAGGCAGTCGTTATTTAGTTCGTATGCGATGTAGTACTGGGCGTTGACGATAATTCTATCCAACGCCAACGTCGTTATGGTTGGCAATTTTCAACTGTTGAAAATAGCTGTTGAAAATAACGTCGACGTTGACGCAACTATAATAGGAGATCGACACGATACTAACAAAAAAATATATCAAAATCGTATTAAGGAATCCCTTTTAACGGGTGGTTCCCCGAATCATTGATGTATTATTAATTATTATTATCTCTATGCCCCACGCGACACACACGTAATAATAATCCTATAATAACGTTGAAAGTTGAAACTGTTGGAAGACGTTGGTGGTTGTTGAAAATATTATCCTGTTGAAGATATATTTTGCTTGTCACTGATAAATTCGCTTGTTGCTTGGCGCTACGTATCGGCCGTACTGGACGGGAAAATAAAAAAAAACGTGCAGTAGGTATGTACATTACCAAAAGACCTTGTGTAATTGGGTATAATATCGTTCACGAAGTGTGATGTCATGACCCTTTTGACTTAATCATTCTAACACCGTTGAAAACAATAGGTACAAAACATTGACATTAATCAATAGGTTATTTTTTTGCTTGTCGTTGATAAATTTGATTGTTCAATGGCGCTACGTATCGGCCGTATTGGATGGGAAAATAAAATAAAACGTGCAGTAGGTATGTACATTACCAAAAGACCTTGTGTAATTGGGTATAATATCGTTCACGAAGTGTGATATCTTGACCCTTTTGACTTAATCATTCTAACACCGTTGAAAACAATAGGTACAAAACATTGACATTAATCAATAGGTTATTTTTTTGATTGTCGTTGATAAATTTGATTGTTCAATGGCGCTACGTATCGGCCGTATTGGATGGGAAAATAAAATAAAACGTGCAGTAGGTATGTACATTACCAAAAGACCTTGTGTAATTGGGTATAATATCGTTCACGAAGTGTGATCTCTTGACCCTTTTGACTTAATCATTCTAACACCGTTGAAAACAATAGGTACAAAACATTGACAATTATCAATAGGTTATTTTTTTGCTTGTCGTTGATAAATTTGTTTGTTCCATGGCGCTGAGTATCGGCCGTATTGGATGGGAAAAAAAAAACGTGCAGTAGGTACGTACATAACCAAAAGACCATTTAAAATATCGAGTAATGTTGTTCACGAAGTACAAACTCTTAACCCTTTTTATTTATTAGGCAGTTGAATCGTTGACTGCGTTGAATAATATTCGCATGTAGGTATTATATTTCAACTGTTGGCGCTAATTATTTTCAACAGCGTTGGACGTTGAAATAATATAACTATTGTTTCCAACGGCTAGTTATATTTTAATACAGTACTAATGCGATGGAATGGTGAGTTACCGGCGGTAAATTCACTATACGTATTATGATAACTTCGATATTTTATATTTACCCTAATTTTAGCTGAGTCTTGACTTGACTTGACACTTCTATTTTCTTATGTTATCTCCGTTTTGTCTTTGCTTTTATATACCATCCTCATTCTTACAATGTACATTTTTCCAATTTTCGTGTTACTTTGTTGTAAATTGGACGTAAGTCCGTTAATAAATAAATAAATAATAAATTAATTTTTTGGAGTAAAAATATAAATGAAATGTTTATCTCCGGTGCCCTTTTCAATGACTTTTTTAAAATTTGTGTTTTTATACAAAAAAATCTTTATTAAATGCAGGGTGAAGTGTTTAGCGGTTTCCGTTTAATGGAATAATTTAAATGCACACGGGAACGTTTTTGGTAAATTTCGAAGAGAAAGCTTGGTGTTTTCTCTTTCTAAATCTGTTTAAATTTCATATCTTGACGACGAATTTGACGACCTCCGTCGTCCAGTGGGTAAGACTCTAGACCCGTGGTCGTCAAACTGCGGCCCGCGGGCCGCATGCGGCCCGCGACGGATATTTGTGCGGCCCGCACAAATATCTGGCGTTTTCTTTTTAATTTTTTTTTCAAGTACAATTTATACTGTCCGTTTTTTTGCGGCCCGAACAAATATCTGCCGTTTTTTTTTAATGTATATTTTTTCATGTACAATTATACTATCCGTTTTCTTTTTAACAATATTTTCTTTCATGTACGAATACAATTAAACTACATGCGTTTTTTTGCGGCCCGCACGAATATCTGCCGTTTTCTTTTAAAATATATTTTTTTCATGTACAAATACTATCCGGTTTTTTGCGGCCCGCAATATCTGCCGTTTTCTTTTTAAATATATTTTTTTCATATACAATTATAGTATCCGATTTTTTGCGGCCCGCACAAATATATGTCGTTTTCTTTTTAACTATATTTTTTATCATGTACGAGTACAATTATACTATAACCGTTTTTTTTGCGGCCCGCACAAATATCTGCCGTTTTCTTTTGACCTGTTTTTTTTCATGTACAAGTACAATTACACTATATGCGTTTTTTTGCGGCTCGCACAAATATCTGCCGTTTTCTTTTTAAATATATTTTTTTCATGTACTATATTTTTTTCTATATTTATTTTCATGTACTATACGGTTATATTATCATGTACTATACGGTTATATATATATATATATACTATCCGGTTTTTTGCGGCTCGCAATATCTGCCGTTTTCTTTTAAAATATATATTTTCACGTACAATTAAATATATTATCCGTTTTTTTACAATTAATTATATTGTCGTTTTAGTCTTTCAGGGGGGCAGTAGAAGACCCAGAGAAAATTAGAGAGCGTAAAGATGACACGGTGAGGGTGTAGGAAGGTAAAAAAAAAAAATTCAAAAAATACCAAAAAATAACGCTCATAATAAAGCAAAATAAACTTTAATATTGGTTAAGTTTTGTTATTGTATGTATTGTTATCATTTTTATCACGTGAGCGAAAATTCACACCTTTCGATAGTTTCCCGAAATGGATGAAAATTGAACTGAAAAATTCCGTTACAGATACAAACAAATTATTTGTTAATGTATTATTATGATTTTACGTGTATTATTATTATTAAGAATTACACTATGTCATGAACACAAGAAGGAAGGAACTCGGTGTTGTATAGCAAGTTAAATAAGCAAAATAATTGCTTTTTTAACTTGCTAAACAAAAAGGCATAACACCCCCCCCCCCCCCCCCCCCCCGAAATCATAAGTGTGCGGCCCGCGGTGATACCTCACTTTGTCCTATGTGGCCCTTGACCAGAAAAGTGTGACGACCGCTGCTCTAGACTCACAATCCGGAGGTCGCGGGTTCGAACCCGGCATGCGCAAATAAAATTTTTTTGATTAATTTGTGTTATTTCACAATTAATTCATTTAAATAATATATAGTATATTTGCGGCATGTTCCAGAGTGGAAGATACTATTAGTATCGCCCTGGTGTAAGACCACCATTCAGAATTGAAACGTTGCTTGAAAATGGCTTTAGCCGTGTTTGGTGACCAGATCTGAATTGCCAGGTACTTCCCAACCTTCCTCTTCCCCACCTCCTTCCCCTCCCCACTTCCTTCAGCCTCACAGCATACCCCAATTGGGGATGCCATAGTCTCACTGGCTCCAGACGGGAGCAGTTGAGATTCTTGTTCGGTATTCACTGTAAAAAAAAAATGTCTGACCGTAATATAGATAGAATGAGTGTTAGGACGATATGAAGTTTGATTTAAATAATTTTAACAATTCCGTAACATTTTTTAAATTTTTTAAATAAATACATAAATATGACGGATTTTTAAAAGAAGGTGGTTACTAAACTACACAATCAATGGAGAAAACGTTTCTCGTGTTTGAATATGGGAGTATATTTATTTATTGTTTTTGTGTTTAATTCGTAGAACTCTATTTTAATTTTTAGAAATTTAATTAAAATTAAATTTGATAATGTTATTATCGAGTTCTGCAAGTTTTTTGGTTAGTATTTTAGTTACAGCTGTTTCGACTTGTAAGGTCATTTTCAAACTGTGGTGAAGCCACGTACGGACGACTTATTTATAAGATTTTAAATGTCAATTTTTGAAAGTGTCTAAGTTGATTTATTACCGGTTAAACCAATTTGTAGAGACACTAATTGAGAGAGTGCTAATGTGGGATTCGGAGTATTTCCCTTTGGTTTGCCTTGCACTAAGTGTAAGGGTTTTCTTAATTGATTTAGAATGACGTTAAAAAAAAATATATATATAAATATATATATATATATATATATATATATATATATATATATATATATATATATATATATATATATATATATATGGCAGTAGTTCATTATAACATCGATCAACAATGTGTAAAGGGGCGTGTGTGTGTGAAAAATGACAACGAACCCAAATTATTATAAAATTTTCACAGCCAGTATTATCGTGATTTTTGTGGTATAATGCCGATTAGCGCTACCGCCTTCTTTAGCCAATGTTTCCGACAGCGTTATGCATCATCATACCTGTATGATGAATACTGTAACGCTGTCCGAAACGTTGGATAATGAAGGAGGTAGCGCAATACAAAATAATACTCTAAAAATAAAACACGACAAAATTATTGGTTCCAAAAATTGGGTTACGAAAACATTTATATCAAAAAGAAAGTTCATTTTTTCGCAATCAAAAGATGGCAAGAAATATTGCTTTTTAACTTTTGTCGGTCTGCAGGGACCAAATTTTTCTCCCAAGATATTATGATTTCGGAACGAGACGACGGAATCAGATGGGGAATTTATTTATGTATATACACATTTTTTTTATAACAATTCACAAAACTTCTTGTGAATTGTGAAATGAGGAAAGAAAGTTTTGAGAATATAAAAGGAATTGAAAGGGTGGGTAAGAATTTGAGGGTCAGTGTGTCTAGGAGTGACTGAATCCATCCCTCCAAGTGACGTGTAAGGCAACGGGTCGAGAGTCCGACTGAAGAGGTCAAAAGGCCTCCCTCAACCTGTCTCTCTCGATCCAGCCTACACGCAGCATGATCAAGATCCAGACAAACCTCACCCCTGAACCCGGGTCCCCTTGCCGAGTCACCAAACTTAGCGAACCACTTGGGGCGACCTATGGGAGAGGTGTTTGTTATTCAACAAATGGTTCCCGGAGTGACAGACCATTTTGCTACCACAAATTGTAAATTATTCATATACTTATAGAAAAGGAGATAGAACTAAATTTTATGAGAACATTAAATTTGGTGACTGCTAATAATTCTTCTCACTACCATCATTATAAGCGGAAGATACCGCTTTGTTAAGATAGGGGACTTCAGACGCAATCCTCAACTCAGCCACTAACATATATGTTGCATTTTGAATTCACCGACATTATATATAGCTATATTGATGCGTCGATTGTCGATTGATTGATCACGTGGAACAACAAATCAAAATAATACGCATTTATATTGTAGACCAAAATAGTAACGCGCTCATGTAGCATGTGCTTTTGGACTGAACACGTTTCAATCTATAAACAAAAACAATAAAACATTATATTTGGCTTGTCAGTCTCTTTCTATCGCCATGTTTGATCGGTTCACTAATGTGTTCAAGTAAGTGAATTATTTTTTTTTAATTCAAAATACCGATTTCGGTTGTGCGTCTGTCTGTAACTATGGTGTAATGTGAATGCTGCGAGCGCATTATGGACAGTCTATTGACGTTTAAATTTGAATTATAATATTTTTAATTCAATAATTGTCAACCCCACAATATAATATAAGGGAAAGTACCCATACTACGTGACCTGTTCAGGGGGGGGGTCATCAAAATACCACGCTTGGTCACAACGGGGGGGGGGCTTAGGTTTTTATCAAGTAGTCAATCTAGAAATCTCGCGTTTTTATTCGAGCTACGAGGGGAGGTTTTTAAGTTCGCGGAATGGGAAGGTAAGTGATTAATGGGGGTACCGCTGAATTAGGTACTAATTGAACAACTCATTTTTAGGATAAACACCGGGTTTTCTCGTAATTAGGTCATTAGTCTTTGAGCTATCGTCGACCAAACACTTCAATCGGGAAGAAATTGTGAAATGTGGAGAAAATTGAGTTCCGCGCTGTTATAAAGTTCCTTTAAGTTGATTTAAAGATCGGAAAAATGTATTAGGGTAGTAGGTGACATATCCGAATGGATTGATGCTGGGAACGTGTTTGTTGAAGACGATTGAGTGAAAAATGTTTATAAAAATAACAAGACTTTCGTTTCCATAAATTACGTTCCGGTTTCAATATATTTTGACATAAGTTTTATCTTGATAATATTTTTTCCACTTGTAATGCATGCACTCTTGCTGTCACGCAGCAAGCACCGTATTAATAAAGACAAATATAAGCCAAATAATGCATTTTTTATTTTTTCTTAGCAAAAAATGTATTTATATATATTTATGAAATACTACGTGAAAACTAGGGGGGGTGTCTTGGAATATACTACACGTGGTCACCGGGGGGGGGGGGAGGGGTAAAAAATTGCAAAAAGTGTGTCACGTAGTATGGGTACGTTCCCTAATATCCCGTGATTTTTACGGGTCTGCGTTAATTGTATGATAACAGTAGTGATATTACTGTTGTTTTTTGCTGTTGTTTGCATTTTAGCAAGTTATTTGCAATATATATTTTATAATCAGTTTACAAACAAAATACGCATCGATTTTTTCTCGTTGATGTCATAATTTCAGAAGCAAGTGTACTTGATATACTAGATACTAGATATACTAGATACTAGATATACACCTAATAACATTAATGGAAAATATATTACGAAAATAGTAAGTCAAATAATAAGTTTAAATATGTGTAGATAGAATATCAAAAGAGAAAAATTAATAAGAAAAATTACCTTGCCTTGGACTATCCGTCCAAAGTTTGTGCAGGCTATTGTCATTAAATCTTGGAGATGTTTAAAAATTCTGCTCCGGAATTTATTTTTAATGAAGTTCATCTTGAAAAATGTTGCTTCACAAATATATGTTGACCCAAACAAAGTGAGAATTTTCAAGGCTTTTTTTTAGTTCTGGGTATTTATTAGCACAAATAAATTTTATCCAAAACTCTTGACAAGAAACTTCCAGTTTTGGTGTTTTAAAACCGTATTTTCTTTAAAATCGATTAATTCCATCTGGAGAGCAGCTTTATTACTTCCGTAAATATTTGCAGCTTCATTGCTCCATTCATCACCAGGATGCAGAGGGTAAATGTTACTGAGGATGTCGACAACATTCTCAATTTCCTTAGAATCTGTGCATCTGTTTTCAAATTCCGATTTAAGATCCTTGATGAACGTCTTGTATTGGCCGACGTCAAGCTCGGTGTCACTGCTGTTTTTTTGTTTGTTTTTAAATTAGGGAAGTGCAGGCGTCCATTACCAAGATCGATGTTGAAAAAATCGAGCTTTCACAAAAAGCTTTTTACTTCTGTCAGGAGCTCCCATACAATCTTTGAAGTTTAAGGTTTTTGAAGTTTGTGTAAAAATATCTGATAAAAAGCAATGGATGTTGCATTTTCTTTATCGCTAAGCAGCAAATACAAAGCGCTGAAAAAATTATCAAATTACATACTAAAGTTACTTGTGTAAAATATTTTGTATTGTTAACACAAGGTCCGCACAAAATAGGTCGGCGGTCCGCCATTTGGTGTCCCCTAATCTACGGACACATCACGGTGCGGTGTATGAGAGAGATGTAAGAAAATTATGACTTTTTCCTTTGGAGGAAACAGACCTACGCACATTGTGTATCTCATCTTTTGAAAGAGCTGCAGCTTTATATTGCGTTAAGGAACGTATGTTTATTGCTTTTTTATACCGTCACGGTACCGTTACCGTGAATCGTTAATTATAACGTGTCTAATCGATCCGATTTCGTAAAGTTGTTGTCTTTCTTTCATTGTTGCTACGTGTTCCGTCGAACGAACCATTTCAAATGTACAAATGTTTTCAGGAACGCTCAAATATTGAGAGAATATTTTTGTCAAAAAATTCCCTCCCACACATTTCCGAGAACTCCTTACGCGCATTTTCTTTAATATTCCATGTTTATTTTTCATCACCTGCTTTAATTATATCTGGCAATCATTCCTCTTTGGTCTCTCATAAATTATGTTCCGTAAAATCAAGAGCAATACCCTCCTGCAAAGATTTCTTTGTTCTCCTTCTGAAATTCTTCGAATCTATTAATACCACCAAATGTTTGTGCGCTTTTGGTGACAAAGGCGAAATCTCTTGGTATGTCTTTATACGAAGAATAAAGCTGGGGTGTTCCTTTTTTGTAACTTTTTTTGTTTTAATTTATTTAATTTTTTATGTACAATTTATTAGAGTTCTGTTGACTTTCATACTAGGATATTGTCGGTGTCGTATAGTCGTATACCGCATAGGTATCGTATAGTCGTATACCGCATATTGAAAGAAAAGTACATACGCATTATTTGCAGGCACCAAATTGTTACAACTTTATTATATGTACCTACTCTGACAATACTGTCAGCCCATCCATTTCAATCAATGTTTTCTTAACCAACGATATGTACCTACTACCTACTTACAATCTACATACATATTAAGTAAATACAGTAATATTATTTTTATTTCTGATATATCTGTGCCTGTATTATCTTATATTGCATCTTATTCCAATTTTAACTATTATTTACTTCAAGTTCATTATGTCGACTTGTCTTCATGAATATATATTTTATTAATATAAGTACTTGTAATAACATACTCTGTGTAACTATGCATTTTACAATGGCACTCCAAAATTCAAGCACGAGAAATGTTTTCTCTTTTGAATTGGGTAGTTTCATTAATTTATATATTGTTATTAGTTTTAAGAATCAAATGTTTTACTATGAATCTGTATACGTATGTATTTTTTTTTAAATAAAAAAAAAATAAAAAAGTCGTACATACTCGTAGATTACATTATAATATAAAAACTATAACAATGTAAATATATATATTTTTTGGCAATGCTGATTAAAAATACATATAAAGTTACATCAGTTACATAGTTACACAAAGAAATAAAAAAAAAATTGCCTTTCCTCACCATAAAGAGACAACGCTCTTGTGTTTGGTGAGGGAGTTCTTGCTCAATTAGTAAATTAAAAGATCGTGTAAGTTAGTAATAACGGCTATTGTAAATAATAATTAGGTTAAAAAATCATGTATAAATTTAAAAATAAAAATCATAAAGAGTTTAAAAAATCATAATATAAATTTAAAAAATCATTATGTTATTACAAAAAATAAAACTTAATAATAAAAACGTTTACTCATCGATAGATTTTTACAATTTTATATATTTTGTTTATTTGTCGTTGATTATTTTTACAAAAAGGTCACTGCTCATCTGCACATTCAGGTTTTCTCCTAGAATGTAGCTGGTTTTCAGCAGTGCTTCTAATACAGGGTGCATAACTTCCTTTTTTTTTAAATGCGCGCCATTCAGTCGGTTGATGTCGTAGCGGAGCTCTAGTGATCTCGTTCGAGAGGCGGAACTTTAAATTTTAGTCCCGACCAAAGATATTTAAATATAAGTAGATGTGCTATCTGCTGTTTTTACTATGTGGGTCTGCGCTTCCGGGTGTCGCCGATATTGTTTACCAATTAACAAATAAACTAAAAGAACAAATAATTAATGAATAAACCAAACGAACGTTAAACTAAATGAACGAATTCTTTCCTTATTCAAAATATATTGTTAACCAATATTAATGCCCATTTTAAAAAAATCAACGAAATGAACAAATTCTTTTTGTATGAAAACTACGCTAATTAGCGCGTAGTCCGGCGACAGTTGCGCGGACACCACAGCATATCTCTTCTGTATTTGAATATCTTTGGTCCCGACAAAGTTGAGTGCCATCATGCGTTAGAACAGTGAGGAGCGTACGTTTGCCGATGAATCCTACTTTTTTAACGGATGTTCTGTGATCGAAACCCAGTGCGCCTTTCGGAATCGCTTTAACTTAGCCGCTGTCCCTGACCGGAAATTAGTTGTTATATGGGTCACTACATTCAGACAAACTGAAAGTGCGACAAAAAGAAGAACTCGAGTCCCTTGTCCCATTAGATCACCGAGCATCGATGGCTGTTTTGAGGGAACACTTCCCAGAGCACCTCATCACAATTAGGTGCGATTTGGAGTGGCCGGCCCGCTCTCCCGATTTGTCCCCTTGTGATTTTTGGGTTTTTTTGAAATCCCATGTTTATGTGAACCGTCCAAGGACCCTACAAGATTTGAAGATCTACATCCAGAAATAAATTGCCAGGATAACGCCTGATATGCTGGCAAGAAGTCATGACAAACGCCAGAAATCGGTTTACTCAGTGCATGGAGAATGGATGGATGTCACCTACCTGATTTGATCTTCAAAACTAAGTAGAACAAAAGTTTAAGTAGGTATATGCCTACATTATAAAACACAAATTAAAATTTTCTGATTCATACATTGGGTTTTATTAAGTTTTGAAAAAAGGCGTAATGCTGCCGCACCCTATACCTAATATTATTATTGAATTAGTTAAAAAATAAAGGGTAACAATTATTATAAGCAATAATTATCAGCCTGAAACACTCATCCACATTGAAAAATCTTCCGAGAAAAAATACATGACGCCAACGGGACTTGAACCCGTGCCCTTCTGATTGCCGGTCAGCTGCTCTCCTAATTGAGCTATGGCGGCTTATCTTATACCCGCCAAATGATTCAATATATACTACTGTTTCATTCAACAATTACTGTTTATTATATTTTTTATTATAAAAATTATTATAAGCAATAATTATCAGCCTGAAACACTCATCCACATTGAAAAATCTTCCGAGAAAAAATACATGACGCCAACAGGACTTGAACCCGTTGATGATGAGTGAGTGTTTCAGGCTGATAATTATTGCTTATAATAAGTGTTACCCTTTGTGCTGTGCATAAAAATCTTGTCTTAAACGTTAGTTTAACAATTAAAAATAATAATTAATATTTGACAAGTTTAAGTATTTCCCCAATAAATGAAGACATAATTTGTCTCGACGCCACCTAGCGACGGATTTAACACTAACAGTGTCTCTCTCGCAAAAATAAAGTTGGTTGTTTTCAGGTGGAAAAAATATAATAAGCAGTAATTGTTGAATGAAACACTAGTATATATTGAATTTTTGGCGGGTATAAGATAAGCCGCCATAGCTCAATTGGGAGAGTAGCTGACCGGCAATCAGAAGGGCACGGTTTCAAGTCCCGTTGGCGTCATGTATTTTTTCTCGGAAGATTTTTCAATGTGGATGAGTGTTTCAGGCTGATAATTATTGCTTATAATAATTGTTACCCTTTGTGCTATGCATAAAAATTTTGACTTAAACGTTAGTTTAACAATTAAAAATAATAATTAAAAAATAAAAATAAGCTTTATCGGCATAACTAAATAAAATATTGTTATTCATGACAATAATAGAAGAGTACATATTTATGGTCGTATTTGGAAGAGATTGGAAAAAGATAATGATTTTCGAAGAGAAAACTTGTTCAGTACCGTCGATGAAACAAAAAAGCGACAATTACATACATCTATAGGATTTAGCCTGCGAGAGAATGAGATAGAATAGTGTGTCTCCTCTTTGTGCGGAGCTTCGCAGCCTCCCCACTTTTGCCTACTTTAGTTTTCTGAAGGTTTCACTTCTACCGCTTGTGAACTGAACACATGTAATTTTTTTTTAAATTTTAGTTTAAATAAAATTTAATAATATTCTGCTAGTATTTTAGTTTTTATTATTGTGACAGTTATTTCGACGCTTGGCCATTTTCAAAACGTTGTTAGGCCACGGTTAAGAAGACTTATTTATAATTCATGATGCCGACGATTTATTTCCGGTTAAACCGTTTTACTGCGAAAATGATTGTGACAGTAGATTCTCTATTCTGTGGGGTACTTTGTAATCTGTTTATGTTTTCTACTTGCGTAATATATTTGCAATGTGCTGTGGTGCCGCGCGTTTTTATCCCGCGACAAAATATCCCCGACACAACATACTCCGACAAAATATCCCTCGCCATAATATTCCAAGGACAAAATATTTTTACGGACAGAACATCCTCCAACAAAATATCTACTAAAACCTAACCCTAAACTAAACTAACTTAAGGGAACGTACCCATACTACGTGATCCACTTTTTGCTATTTTTAACCCTCCCCGCGGTGACCACGGGTAGTATATTCCAAGACCCCCCTCCCCCTACAGTTTTCACGTATTAAATCATAATCATGGTTTTGAATCATTTCTTGCTAACAAAAAGTTTAAAAAAAATTATTTGGCTTACATTTGTTTTTATATATGGCGCTTGGTGCGTGACGGCAAGAGTGCATGCATGCATACATATGCGTGGTATTTTGAAGATCCCCCCCCCCCCCAAACGGGTCACGTAGTATGGGTACGTTCCCTAACCTAACCTAAACTAACCTAACCTAACCTATCCTTGTTTTACACTTCACTGTTTTTATTGTCTTTACTGGTTGTCTGTATTATTTTAATTTCATTTTCTGTTAGGTTAGGTTAGGTGAGGTTAGATTAAGTTAGGTTTTAGTATATTTTGATGGGGTTGTTTTGTCGCGCGATAAAAATTCGCGGAACCGTGTGCTGTGTTATTACTGGATTAATAATGATTAATTGTACGTCTGTAAACAAATTAATGTAATAAATATATTATAGTGCAACACTAACACACCATTCCAAATGGGTGATTATTTTAAGTTTGTGTAAGTACTTGTTTTGAAGTCTGCGTGGTTATTTCTATCAGGAAGATGACCAATATTGTGAACTGTTGACAAAGGTGTTGAATTCATGTCTTTGTTTGTCGGTGTACCCGGCAGTAACAATTGTGAAAGAATAAGGAATTTGGGAACACCTTTCAGAATGATCTTGCCAAGACTATATTTCTTGGAAACGTGGGCCGAGATTTCAGAATCGTACGCTTCCTGGTGGACTAAAGTTCTCCTTAATACACGGTCAGCTCCGTCCGGTGCGTTACTGAGACGATGTATTTTTCAAGTCATCGTTTAGTGACTTAGTGGAAAATGGCATCTGGTTTCCACCGACGTATCATTGTGTGTTCAATTCTTGTCGAAATTATTGTAAGTAAAAATATTTTTACAGCGATTTCATTTCCACTCAAGATGCCTTCAGTTACCTATAATTATATCGACTTTGGTTGTATGGCCGTGTATCCTCTTTGCATTCTTACTTGAAGAAATAATATTTTAGAGGATCTACTGTCGGAGAGATCAATTGTCGGGGGGTCAACTGTTGGAGGCATCAAGCGTCATAGGGGTCAACTGCCGGCAAACCAAGTGACGGGGTATCAATTGTAGCCACACCAATTGTCGGGTCACCATCCCTACTTCAGTCGGCCTTGAGGAAGTATTCGACGGAACTTTTAAATACGAAAACACCGCCTGTCGTCCTGTTCGTCCATACGCACATATTCTTTGAATGTCTACCTTTGTCATACACGGACGTTTGTATTAAGAATTTACTGGAAACAAAAGAGTGTTCCATACTTATCACATTTATTTTAGAGTTTGTGATATAGCAGCAAGTCTGAATGTATTGGAACATCAATCTATAACGGCTGCTGTTCCCAATTCTACCAATCAACTGCTAAGCCGATACTAAGGCTCAACTGCACAACTGCTCAAATACAAAACTACGCTATTTCCAACAAACAAGCATCGCTCAATCTACCGGTGTACTGGATTAAGCTCGTCTCAGCAAATCAAAGTTATAAAAATTGTCAACAGAATGGCACCAACTCCACGAAATACCGACAAGACGGCGGCAAAGGTCAAGCTGACACTTTATTTTCAATATATTTCATACGTTTGTTTAAAAAATATAAAATGCCAGTTTATGGATAATAGTATTTAAAAGAAATTATGTGTGTTAATTATAAATACAACAATTAACTCTTTAATATTAATTTAGCATCGAAAGTTTTTATTTGGAAGCCATTTTATTGTCTATGGAAGTATATGAAAGTGGGCGGGGTCACTTACGACAATCAACGATAAAATATTTGGGAACAACGCGAATCGAGCGTTACCTCCTGTGCCGTTTGTCACCCGGTGGCCGCGGTAAGTATTTAAAAAAATTTAATGCGATTTTTACTCTTATGTATAAATAAACCGTATGAAAGATATGGTCAGAATCACTTGCGCCGAGAGTATTCTTGATACTGCCAAAAGTTTCATTAACCTGGCAGCACCAGAATATTTTGAAATGAATTATCTGTGGAATATGGATGTCAAATTTTACAGTGAATTCAAAGTCAGTCGATGTTCGGTCACAAAAACTTCAAAAAACCTGTCAATTCATCAAATAAACACAAATAAACAGAAGTATCGATAGTTTATTGTAGAATGTGTTTCGGTAAATAAAATACGCGATGGTTAAAAATATAACTTCAAAAGTATTCTTTCCGAGATTTCGTACGATGTATGGGCAAAAAATCCTGGCATTCAATAGTTCATCATCATCATTTTCTTCCCCTTATCCTATTCGGGTCGGGGACCCATTACATCGACAAGGCTCCTCCATACGTCCCTGTCTTGTGCTGATTGTTCGGCCTCTGTCCATGGTAGCTCCATCCTCTCCTCACACAGTTTCTGGAGTTGCCTTGCCCAACTGTATCTGGGGCGGCCCACTGGACGTCTACCCTCTGGAATCGCACTCAGTATCTTCCTCGGAATTCGGTCATCAGACATTCTTAGTACATGCCCAAGCCACCTCAGTTGCGATTTTTCTATGAAGAGTACCAGTGGTTCAATGTTTAGATCATCTCGGATTGTCGAGTTTCTTATATGATCCCATTTCGTAACCCCTGCCACTCCTCTCAAGTACCTCATTTCGGCAGCATGGACTCTAGAGCGTGTTCGTTCATTTAGCATCCATGTCTGGTGGCCGTAGGTGAGCGTGAGCGTAATTCAATAGTTAATACTTAAAAATCGCTTAGCTGATTGCTGACCAGATTGGTCGATCGAAAGGTTGGGAAGAACGGCCGTAGAGGCGTTCTATTTTCTCTGCCTATCCTCAAGAAAAGCAGCTTATTATCTTGTAACTTTTAGACAAGGCTACATATAATTTAATGCGAACATACATATCATAAAATGTTCGCATTAAATGAATACGTTGACAACTCACTTCCGTTGCTTCTCTTGCTTACTCGAAGGCCACTAATAAACGTGTCACTTAGTACAGAATTATTTCATAGACTTTTATAAATCAAGAAACCAAAATACAGACTACAAATTAAATTAAAAATATACTCACGGTTCTGCTTTAAAAGCTTTAACAGTCAAATAAATATACATGATTTCAAAATTGTCATAGTATGGTGTAAAAGGTTTCCGCACAAGTATACTCGTGGGAGACCCCATGAACTTTTTTATGCTCAGAAAACGAGAACTTTTGCTCATCAGAACGCATCAATCACCAGTGCACCTCGATGCTGCATTGACCATTGACAGTTTCGGCGTCACTTACGTCAGAGAGTTTGTTACAAAATAGTAAAACTGTCATACGAGTTTGTTATACTTTCACTTTATTCAATTTCGGTGACCCGATAGTTGTTACTATGACAGTTGGCCCCCAGGTATTTTTGTAGTTGATTTTAGGTTTTGAAATCGGAAAATAATGCACAAAAAAATTATAGATAAAATTATAATTTTTAAAATCGACTTCAATTTATCTTTAACTAGCTGACCCGGCCACGCGTTGCTGTGGCTAATAAAGCACAACGTCATCTACTGAATGGTTATCCAACCTTTATATCCACCGGTGTCTTTGAGTTTATCGCGAAGAGACAGACAGATGCCGCGGAGGACATTAATTTATAATACGTAGAGATGGTGTGAAAGGTTATATAATAATGTGCATGAAATGCTTGGGGTAACTAACGTATTTAAGTTAATAAGGATTAATACTGTGCAGTGGCGGACTAAGCCCGTCAGAGGCCCGGGGCGGCAAAGCTGAATGAGCCCCCCCCCCCCCTAGTTTAAAAAGTTGATGTAATTTTACAAGATTTTTATTCAGTTCTAGTCCTGAGTCGGGTCTCTGGTCCTGAGAGGCCTCCAAGCGTATCCGTGTTCCCCCGATCAAAACTTAAACAAGGCACCAGAGCACTTAAAAATAAATATATATTTTCTAAAAGATGCGTTTGTTAATAACGCCATCACCTAACGTTTTAAGAAAATTCGTAAAATTGACGGAGATACATCATTTTATATGAAACCGTTTAAAACAGTTTGTATGTTGAATTATCCTTCAGAAAAACTTTGAACGCGTTTTTCACGAAACTACGTTTTTCAACCTGGTTGACAACGT
This sequence comes from Limnephilus rhombicus, assembly GCA_929108145.2. Lineage (NCBI taxonomy): Eukaryota > Metazoa > Arthropoda > Insecta > Trichoptera > Limnephilidae > Limnephilus > Limnephilus rhombicus. Next base: position 31,265,784 of record OV815290.1, on the reverse strand, counting down.
ATTAGAAAAACTATACATCCGATTTGCATGCACCAAGTCTTAAACTGTTACCTCATAGGGATTTTTTTATAAAGGGACCTTATCTTTTTTTTATGAACGCTGAAAATTTTCCATAAAATATCGAAAATAAAATTCACTGGTCCGCCATTTTTTCTTTTTTTTTAGATACCAAAATTCCCCTACGTGGTGCCATAGACACTGAATTTTCGAAATGTTTCAGACTTGGTACATGCAAATGTAAATTCAAATGCAATAAAAATACGTACAGGCGGATGTATAGTTTGGTTTTAATGTGTTATTAACCAGGTTGAAAAACGAATTTAAAAAGTTTCGTGAAAAACGCATTCAAAGATTTGCTGAAGGATAATTCAACATACACTGTTTCAAACGGTTTCACATAAAATGCCGTAAAAAATTTGGTGAGAGCACTTCAGAAAATGGAAAAAAAATAACCAACATTAGTAAAAAAATGCACCAAGCATTAAACCGTTCGAAAATAAAGTCACTATAGCCAGGGACATATTATCCATAAGATGTGTAGGCAACCGCCTATGGGCCCCCCCATTGGGTAGGGGCCCCTAGGGTAAAAGAGCCCCGAAACGTGCATTGCCTAGGGGCCCCGACATGTTTAAGCCGCCCTGGCAAGGCCGTATTCGCTAAGGGCCCCTATGGTAAAGGGGCCTCGAGACGTGCGTTGCCTAGAGGTCCCGACATATTTAATCCAGCCCTGGCAGGGCCCCATTGTCCATAAGGCAGTGTTGGCCATTGCCTAGGGGCCCCGCATCGGGTAGGGGTCCCTAGGGTAAAGGGGCCCTGAGACGTTCATTGCCTAGGGGCTTCGACAAGTTTAAGCCGGCCCTGGTGGGGCCCTATCGTCCATAAGGCAGTGTAGGCCACTGCCTACGAAAATCCATTCACTATAGCCAGGGCCGTATTATCCATAAGAAGTCTAGGAAACTGCCTAGGGACCCCGCATTGGGTAGGGGCCCCGAGGGTAAAGGAGCCTTGGGACGTACATTTCCTAGGGGCCCCGCATTGTGTAGGGGTCTCTAGGGTAAAGGGCCCCCGACGTGTTTAAGCCAGCCCTGGCAGGGCCGTATTGTCCACAAGGCAGAGTAGGCCACTGCCTAAGGGCAACGTATCAGCTAGGGTCCCCTATGGTAAAGGGGTCCTGAGACGTCCATTGCCTAGGGGCCCCGATATGTTTAATCCGGCCCTGACTATGACACCATGTAGGGATTGTTTTATAAAGGGCCACCTTCCTTTTTTTTTAATTTTTATGGAAGACGAAAATTTACACATAAAAAATCGAAAATAAAATTCACTGGTCCGTCATTTTTTCTTTTTTTTTAGATATATAAATTCACCTAAATGGAGACACTAAATTTTCGAACAGTTGGTGCAGCAAATCGGATGTAGGTATAGTTTGTTTAATATGTTGTCAAACGTGTTAAAAAAAGTTTCGAGAAAAACGCATTCATAGTTTGGCTGAAGGATAATTCAACATACGAACTATTTTAAACGGTTTCACATAAAATATTCAATCTCCGTCAATTTTTAGAATTTCTTTTAAAAAAATGGTGAGAGCACTCTTAACAGGTGCTTCTTCCAAAAATTGAAATAAAAAAAAAATTCAAAAAAAATTTTTTTTTTCAGTTTCCTGGTGCCTTAAAGCATGGTTTAGGATTTGATCAAGGGAACATGAAGGTGTTTGGGGGCCCCCCAGGACCGGGGGCTTGGGGCGGACCGCCCCCCCCGCCCCTTAGTCCGCCACTGATACTGTGTCCGTCTAAATAACTAAGCTATCCGTAAAAGATAGATATATGCCTTCGCGGACTTTTTTGTAGATCTATAAAAGAGGAATATCCCACCATGCATTGTTTTGTTATATCCCAAAAGGATTAGGCAGCGTTTTCGATGAAAGCTACCAGGCGGCTTGACTTTTTCCGACACTTCTAACACTTATCGTTATGTTTCAACCAATTTACACAAATCCTTGACGAATTACATACCTAAACCTTCCTCACGAAACACTCTATCTATTGGTGAAAACCGCATGAAAATCCGTTCAGTAGTTTTCGAGTTTATCGCGAACAGACAGAGAGACAGACGACGCGGGGGACTTTAATTTGTAATATGTAGAGAAAATGTAGAGATGATAAGTTGGTACGGATATCTTCTTCTTCGTGTGCCCTATCAGGTCCCCCGACGCTGGCGATCACTCTGGTAAATGTATCTCTATCTTGCGCTGCCCGGATAGCTCCTCCACACTTCTAATACCGCTCCACTCTCGTACATTTCGCAGCCAAGACGTTTGTCTCCTACCAGGCCCTCGGCAACACTCTATTTTGCCTTTTAATATTAATTGGAGCAAGTGATATTAAAAATGGATATCAAACGATTCTATTTACAGTGTCGATTTTTTTTTTTACTTATGATTGAATTACAATATATAGACAAGTAATTTTATCCTTGATGCATTTGAATGAAAATATGTTGTATACTTTTTGTTTGGCGGTACATCGTCTCTGCACACGCCTTCGGGGACACTTGGTTATATATTTTTTTTTTTTTTTTTTTTACATTAACTCCACACAGGAGGCCCTGAGGAAAATAATTTCCCTGAGGGCCTATGTCATCTGGGATGCTGTGTGGAGGGTCTTTTTGAGGAGAGGAAGGAATGAACATTGGTCTTGAAGAGACCCATGTTGTAGGAAGGAGGAAACACAGAGGCCGGCAAATCATTCCACAGCCGAGCTGTTGAACATAAGAACGAGTCGAAGAAACGACCCGTTCTCATGTGACTAATGTCAACTGTGTACAAATGTTGGGCACGCGTTTGGCGTGTTTCCCGACTATGCACCGGTGCCGAAGGGATCAATGATGCTAGTTCCTCGGAGCATCTTCCATTGTTATACCGGTAGAACAAGGATAGCATTCCCACCCGACGCCTGTGCTCTAAAGATTGCAATCCGTCTGTTAAGATGGGAGAATCTATCAAACGGACTGCCCGTTTCTGCACAGAGTCGAGGGTATTTTTCAGGTATTTTGGAGCTCCAGACCAGAGGTGGCTGCCAAATTCAACCGTGGGGCGCACATTTCGATCCCTTTTAGACGTAATCAGACAAGATTGGGTATTTGAAACATTAAATTCAACGAGATTATTTTTACCCCAAGAGAAAACACTCTTGAGTAACCGTCCATTCTTTGCTTCAAAGCCTTACGAGCTGTTGGAGTTTGTGGGCCCTTTGGGGGCTTGTCAAACAAAAAGCTATCATGAACTGTACTGTCATCCGCGTAGCAGTGAATTGGTGCACATGACAAAAGGTCGTTGATGTGCAACAAAAACAGAGTTGGAGACAGAACCGATCCCTGCGGGACGCCAGCATTTATCGAGTGAGAGGAAGAGGTGAAACCATCGACTACCGTCTGAATCGACCTCTCCCTCAAGAAGTCGGCAATCCACGTACACAAGGATGCGGGAAGTCCGTAAGAATGCAGTTTGTTGACAAGTCCTCGGTGCCAAACCCGGTCAAAGGCCTTGGATATGTCCAGTGCAACCGTTTGGGTCTCACCGAAACGTTCCAGGCATCGCCCCCAAACATGCGTCACATACGCGAGAAGATCACCGCACGAGCGGTTCCGCCGTAATCCGTATTGACGGTCGTTAATAATTTTGTTCTTCTCGAGGTATGTGAGCAGTTTGTCGTTGATCACACGTTCCATCACCTTAGACAGAACTGATGTGATCGCTATGGGGCGGTAGTTGGCCGGGTTGGAGCGGTCACCCTTCTTTGGAATAGGATGGATAACCGCTTTTTTCCAACCAGAGGGCACAGAGCCAGTCTTCAGGGACAGTTTAAAAAGCTTCGTCAAAATTTGAGCTATTTCTGCAGCGCACCTTTGCAGTACCAGGGCAGGTATTCCGTCAGGCCCACTAGCTTTATTAACATCAAGCCCTCGTAAAACATGGAGTACTTCCCGATGCCGGATCCTCAGCTTTTTCATACGAAAACCGCAGTGAGGAACCGACGTCGGGACAGCACCTTGGTCATCGAGGGTTGAGTTATCCGCAAACATTTTACCTAGTAAGTTAGCCTTTTCGGTGGCGGTGTTTGCTAGTGAGCCGTCAGGTCTGGTAAGAGGTGGCAGACTGGATTTGCAGAAATTGCGACCTATTGAGCCCGCAAGCGACCAGAATTGCCTGCTGCCATGCGGGCATGCAGTCAGCTTTCTGCTGATCTGCTGGTCGTGCTCGAATTTTGACCTATTTATGATTCTCTTGGTTTCCTTTGCCATTTTGTTGTAAGCTGTTCTGTCTTCGGATGTTCTAGATGTGTTGTAGGCTCGGTAAGCCGCGTTTTTTCGTCGCACTGCTTCAGCGCATTGTCGACTGAACCACGGCTTTGAGCCTACACCAGTTTCCTTAACAGTAGATTGGATGAAGCCATCCATCGCGGATGTGATGACCTCACCAATTTCCTGGGCACATCTTGAGGGATCCGAAGTCCAAAAACAGACAGCTGACCATGGGAAAGCATTAAAATGTGCCCGCAGACCGAACCAATCTGCTGACCTATAGTGCCACACTTTTCTCTTCAGCCTCTCGTTTGGTGGTCTGAAGTTTACAGGGATTGATGTCGTCACCAGGCAGTGGTCGGACGATCCTAAAGGCGCTGTGACTTCAATACTGTAACCGTGTGGCACAGTAGTTAAAAAAAGGTCTAACAGATTGGAACGGTGAGTCTGGACATCAGGAACCCTTGTAGGCTCCTGAACCATTTGCTCCAATCCGTAGCAAAGGGCAAAGGATTCCGCTTGGCGTCCAGCCGAGTCTGTTGATCCTGAGAACTTCAACCAAGGTTCGTTATGAACATTGAAGTCCCCCAGGACCACAAACTCTGCCATAGGGTAGCGGGGCAAGAGGTCATCAATAGTGTCGCTTAAATGTTTGAAGAGCTCGGACGTGTCTGATTCGCTAAGGTTCGGTGAGCGGTATAAACACGCGTAGAATCTTACCGTACTGGCAAGATTGACGCGTACCCACATTACGTCGAATCTGGAGTTTTCCAGATTCAACAGTCGCACACAGTTGACGTCAGCTCGACTATAGAGACAGACACCTCCTTTAGGTCTGAACTTGCTTGCGAGGGTGAAGCCCGGGCAGTCCAGATAGGAGGCGTCTACAGGCTCGGCTATCTGCGTTTCAGACAGGAATAGTAGGTTGGGGCGTTGAGAAAAAAGGTGGTGGTGGACGGAGTTTAAATTGGTATGCAGGCCGCGAATGTTGGTGTAATTCCCCAACATTTTTGGCCTGCGCCGGGGTCGCCTACTACTCGCCGCTGTAATGATGTTAATTTTTGTTGTTTGTTTTGTCATGATTTTAAATATTTTTATGATGGGGTGTGGGGGGAGGGAGGTCTGGGAAGGAAAAGGTATGAGGGGTGGGTAGGAAGCTGGGGATCAGAGTGTCCAAGAGTGACGAACGAATGAATCCAATCCACCCACTGCGGTGCAAGGCGATGGATAGGGAGAGTCCGGCTGGAGAGGTCACCCAGTGCGCCCCAAACGCTACTGCTGGGTCCCCTCCGGTCACGAACCGGCACAACAGCAGCGGCGGGGTTTTTACACTCGTTGATGGGGCAGCCCACCCTCAGTCGTGAGCCTGAGGGTCGGGCCCCTGTACTACCGAGCGGCCCGGACAGCGGTAACCGGTTGTAAAGGGTCTCCCTCAACCAGCATCTCCCAATCCGGCCCGCCACGCAGAAGGTGGGCCGACGCACCCGTCATCAAGACTTGAACAAACATTACCCCAAGAACCCGGGCACCCCTGCTAAGTCACCAAACGTAGCGAACCACTTGGGGTGACCTGTGGCAGAGGTGTTGGTCATCCAATAAATGGTTCCCAGGGCGGCGGTACCCATACCCGCCTACCAAATTGTGAGTAGGTAAGTAGGTACACCATATTTTCACTAAACCGACGATTACATATTGAATATAAGTATGCCGTGGGGCCAACTGATGGGGGATGAACTGTCATGATTGACTTCTATACGCATATAGAAAAAATAAATAAAAAAAATCGCTTTAATAGTTCGTGTAATTTGGTCGTAGTGAAGCGACTATTCTAACTAACTTGTCCTTTTTAAGTTTACTACATGTAGTAGGTACCTATCATTTTTTTTCTTTTCACTAAATATAATGATGTACTTTACCCGCTACTAACCTAATACGTAATGCTGCAGCTCTGCGTGGAACCACATTTTCCTCCTTGATAGTCTCAGAGACGATGCTGTGTTTTCACTTATAACGGCAGATGAACACTTTATCTAAAACATGCGAACACCTCAGCACAGGTTCTCCTGGTGAGGTGTTGACAAAACACTACTCCTAACTCAATTAAAATAATTACTGTTTATTTGCCTTTTTTTATACTTAATATCTGTGTAAACTGTACATCTATAAACTGAATGTACAATAGCAAAGAAATATATACACGAAATATTCTTAGACTAGAAAAACTAAAAAGAGGGTACTATACAATTGTTCAATCTATATTACTATAATACGGTATTATTGGCTGGGGAGGAATTATTATTAATTTTTGTTAATTTTGTTTTTCTTATTTTACTCTTTTATTTTTTTTTTTTTTAAATTTTGAAATTGTTATTGTTAAATCTTGAGTTTTTCTTACTTATCGTTTTGTTGTTATTTCTTATGTTTTATTATTTACTTACATCATATAATACATTTACTTACATCATATGTTATATCATATAATTGAGCATAAATTACCTCATCTTATCTTTTTATGGTGTAGAAAGGCTATTTTTATTTTCCTTCTTAACACTGTATAACATACAAAATGTACACTTATTGTAAACACATTCGAATATTTAATGAATAAAAATAAAAAGGAATATTAAAGATTTAAAATAATAATTTATTTATAATATTTTCAGGAGAGGTGTGGCGGGACAAGAGGGGAGACTTCAAGACTTACAAGAAAGAGCAGCCGCCCTTCACAGTAAGTACTCGTTTCTCTAAATAATTGTCATCCGAAGGATTTCCAAAGGTTTTTTGAGCCATCGTTGTAAACAAAATAGTTAACCCCTCGGGTCTAGGCCAAAAAAAATTAAGTCCACAAATCTACGTATCTCAAATTAAAATTTGATTTTTGAAAGCAGATGAAAGAATCATTCAGATTTCATTACAAACGGACATACGCAATAAAAAATTTAAATAGTTTTTTCAATCGTTTGGCGATGTTTTTGCTGGTAAATGGTAAATTCTATTTAAGAACCACTTTATGCAAAACTGTAAAACAAATTTAATCAAAAGACAGACAAACATGTTATAAAGATTTTTGCCGCTTCACTCTTTTTTCGTTTTACACAAAAATAATTATTTAACATTTTTTGGTGAACAATTTGGAAGTTTTCTGTTTTAAAAATTGTTTTAAAATATACCTACGTAAGCCTCTATAGTAAACTTTTAAATGAGACGATCAATATTATTGTTGTCTCTTTGTAAATCTGTTTATATTTCATGTCTGAGCATAATAGAAAATGAGATATAACGAGTTTTATGAGGACGGGTCATTTGGTGACAGATGCTACATAATCCGAATGATACGTAAAAGAGTAAACGACGGCCTCCGTGGTCGAGGGTTAAGGCTCTCGACTAGCTCTCGACAGAAGGTCGCGAGTTCAAATACCGGCGTGTGCGGACAATTTTTGTGAGAGTAACGTGTGTTATTTCACAATTTATTAATAAAAAATAACGTGCAGTTTATTTTGCAGCACGTTTTAAAGTGGAAGATACTCACAGGATCGCCCTGGTGTAAGACCACCATTCAGAATTAAAACGTTGCTTGAACCAGATCTGAATAGCCAGGTACTTCCCCGTCTTCCTCTTCCTCATCTCCTTCCCATCCCTACTACATTCAGCCTCACAACATACCCCAATTGGGGATTCCATAGTCTCACTGGCTCCAGACAGGAGCAGTTGGAAGTCTCAGGCGCCATTCACAAAAAAAAAAAAACTGAATCGCACTTTCGATAATATCCACCATTCATAATATTTTCCTCAAATAACTTCCGCCCACGTTGAGGAAATGACGTCCACAATAAAATTTGTTTATAGTTTAACTCCTCTATTAATTCAAAAGAAATTCACATCAAATGTATTTATATCAATATTTTGGAATCAACTCAAAACATCATTTAGAGTAATTTGTACAAAATGTTTATTTTATGTTTCTATTGATTTCTTTGAAGCCGAAAAAATTTTCTTAAAATTTTGACCACTAATCATATCTCCAACTGAATTGTGGCAAAAAGCAATGAGTATTTTACATTATTTATTACCATCAAAAAGTCTATCAAATCTAATAATTTCAGTTGAAGGCCTGTCTTTGAGTGATTGTAACTAAGATTCAATGAACTTGGATTGGAGAAAGCCAAAAGCCAATGATTATAAACACGTTTGTTTCAGTTATTTTACAAGTTATATATATGAAAAAATTCATAGTGTTTCTTTAAATACTGTTTAGACAATGCCCGCGAGATTTTTACTATATTTTTAACGAGTCGTGTTTTATTAAACATTTTCACAATTTTCGCATCGATTTTATCGCTGTAAGTGTTAGCGCTCTCTTTTAACATTCCTAATTTCGTATCTCTCCATCTTCTTCTTTTCGGGCCCTATTGCGGAGCCTTAACCCTAATTCAGTATTTTTTAAAAGATGTTTCTTAACCCTAAGTTAGTCGCGCCTAAAAAGTTACGTTAAAAGTCGTCGCGTGGGGTGTCAAACACCCCGTTTTAGTTTATAGAAATAAAACAAAATGTTTATGCAAAATCAGACTTGTATTAATTAATATCTTTGAACTTCATATTAATCAACGTTTACACTCATTTTTAAAGTAAACAAAGTGATAATAATATTTGTGATAACTGCACCCCTCCGCAACATAAGCAGATATAAGCGTTAAAAATAGGACAGCATCAAGTACAATAAGCGTGTTTATACGTCAGCGCGTGTGTTTCCATAGAAATCGTTCTAACTCTGTTATTGTTTTAGTTACATCCCTAAAACAAAAAGTAAAAGGTCGATAGTAGATCAAGCTACACATCCCAATCAAGTTTTCTATGGAAATACATAACAGGAATCAGCTGTCAGTCGTGTAGTTGACAAAAATATTTACCCGCGCAAATTTGCTACCGGCAGCTCCACCGCGCTCCACATTTTAAATTTTTATTAAATATTTTTATATGAAATGATAAAAAGTGATATTATAAAAGTGTTTATTACACATATATACAATAGAATAAGTATTGTTGTTTACATAATCTGTGATTTTAGTACCGTTTTCACATAAAAACATCACGTGAGTCATTTTTACCTATTTTTAATGTTTGCGTTCTAAATTTTAATATTTACAAATGCTAATATTTATTTGTAATATAATAATTTGAAAGCCTATTTTATAACCTTTCTAAAACAGTTTTTACTATTCGGCTACGTTCTGAAATGTTTCATTTATAGAGCTTTAATTGTGAAGCGGTAATAACAAAAAGTTTTCGTAAAATGTCATTTTGTTAAAGACACCAAAAGCGAATATTCTCGAAAATTCGGAGCGGTTAAAAACATCAGTTTTTTTCTATCACAATTTTGGCAGACAACAATCATTAGCATTTGGAGCACGTAGTGTTTGTTTTTCTATCTTTAGTTTTTTTTTTTTAAGAAAGACAAACATTCCCGGATTACGAATAACCCAACAATATTTGAAAATCTCATACTACCACCACAGAAAGCCGAAAATGTTGCTTGTGTTGTGATGGAGGACTTAGAATATAATTCCCCCATATGGAACCCTTTCTACAAAAGCCACGCAAACTCTATTTAATCTAATCCAATTAATTTCAAATTAGGAATTCCCGCGGATAACATAAACTATGATTCTCTATTACAAAAAATGCGACTATTATCGTTAAAAGATAGAAGAATACTCAATGATCTTATTTTTTTATTTAAAATAAACAATAACTGGTTTGACTCCCCTGAATTGGTATCGTTAATAAATTATCATGTACCTAGTAGAACAACTCGACTCAAAACACCTTATTATTGCAACAACACTCTCAGTAATGCAGAACAAAATTCAATAATACATAGTTTACACACTTTAGGTAATGAATTTGCTCATATCGATCATGCCGAAAGTCTGTCATCATACAAAAGATGCATTAGACAAAATTTATCTGCTAGTACTACCACGTAATCATAATCATAATAAATATAACAATTATTATAAGCAATAATTATCAGCCTGAAACACTCATCCACATTGAAAAAATCTTCCGAGAAAATATACATGACTCCAACGGGACTATTAATATTTGGCAAGTTTGAGTATTTCCCCAATAAATGAAGACATAATTTGTCTCGACGCCACCTAGCGAGGGATTTAACACTAACAGTGTCTCTCTCGCAAAAACTAAAGTTGGTTGTTTTCAGGTGGAAAAAATATAATAAGCAATAATAATTGTTGAATGAAACACTAGTATATTATATTGAATCATTTGGCGGGTATAAGATAAGCCGCCATAGCTCAATTGGGAGAGCAGCTGACCGGCAATCAGAAGGGCACGGGTTGTCCCGTTGGCGTCATGTATCTTTTCTCGGAAGATTTTTTCAATGTGGATGAGTGTTTCAGGCTGATAATTATTGCTTATAATAATTGTTACCCTTTGTTCTATGCATAAAAATCTTGTCTTAAACGTTAGTTTAAAAAAATTAAAAATAATAAATATAATCATGGAACCATAATATTATGTCCTACCCGTATGCACTCTAATACCTATGGATTAGAAACATATCATTGGTACCTTTTTTTTCATATCGCATTATATAACTCCGTAATACCCTCCTTTTATTTTTTTTTTTGATGTTTTATATTATCTTCAATATTTGGCTCCCAAAAGCATTTCTTACTGTTTACTTGTCATACTTTTTTTTATATTTATAACTTTTGTACTTTATATTATTTATAAAGGTAACTTATAGTCTATATTATTTCCTGCCTTTCAACTTTTTATTTTAATTTTTTACTTTTACATTATAGTTTATAGTTTACACTTTTACTTTATACTTTCATTTTATACATCTTAATTCTGTTTACTACCCATTACCTTAAGAGCGTTTAACCAGCCAGCGGACGAAAATCCACATTTCCTCGAAAGTTGTTCTTACGATCGTGCAGGGCGGTTACAATGAGAAAGATTAATTATTCTCCATACCAGCTTTTTTAAATTATAACTCAATATCGAATTTATTTCAATCCAAATTAGCTTTAATTTATACCTTCATCCAAAAATGCTGAAAGGCGTGATGATAAAACTTTTAAAATAAAGTACTTTTTGCAGTTATTTTTTGATTATAAGTATTTATCATTTTTCAATAATGTCTAAATTTAATAAGAATGTTTAAAAAATCTGAAATATATTAGTTTGTAAGATCGCAAATAAATACACAAATGGACCAATTTTCGTCAAGAAACATATGTACGTACATATTTTTAATGATTTTATTGAAACTAAAATTAAAATTCTAAAACATGCGTTTGCTAGATAATGTATTGATTTATTTTACTGCATGATTATATTATTTGAAATGGGTGTGGTATAATACAAAATCTTTTTTTGAAAATTTAACAAATCTGCCAACGACCTATGGAATAATCTTATTATACTAAAATTTTTTAAAAAATCCCAAAATTTATTACATGCTTATGCTAGATAAAAGAACAATCTTTCGACATTCATTTATAATTTTTTGTGGAAAAGAGTCAATACGTCTAAAATCTGATTTGAAAATGACATATTTCTGGTTTTCTCTGGTAATGCCCTCTTAACTCTTTTTTTTATCTTTTCTTTTTATATTTAACTTTACATTTATATGTTACTTTCCTATGTTATTGTATTACAATATACGTAAATATAATTATGTCAATGGCACATGTTGTGCCGTATGTTTTTAAATAAATAAGTAATGCCAGAGCTCACCTGTAGTTTTATACTAACCCTGTCCTGATAATAACGAACACAAAAAAAATATCCAATTTGGTGCAGTCGTTCGGAAGTTATGCATTATTCATTTTTAATTATATAGATAGATAAACCTTACAATTATTCTACTCCTGATAATCTGAATTCGTCTCATTCTCTCGAAGTTTATTTTTCTGGAGGTTTGAAGAAGTGAACTTCTACCTCGTATGAACTGCACACTTGTATTTTTTTCTTATGATTTTGAGGAGCTTCATTAATAAATCTTATATAATTGCATCACAAGCTTGGCGAATGAATCTGTTTTTTGCGACATGTGCACTAATTGACCAATTACTAGTTATTAGCCAAAATTAGTGCGTAATTACCTCTGAGTGATATTAACGTCTTTCTGTTTCAGTTTTGATTTACAATCTAGAATTCACTGAGTCATCTAATATATTATTTGTCTGGCTTTGTAAATAAGAATTTGTCGTCTTTGATTAATTGACCAACAAACGTCACGTCACAACGATTTTAGAAGCTACAGCTTATGGCCCAGTTTATCAGTCAGTCCGTATCCTCGCTACGTACAACAATCCTTGCTCAAATTTAAGATAACAACTGTACCTTAGGTTGTATATCCAAATAAATTCGGTAAAATTGAGGTTTTGTATTCGAGTGTTTTTTCTTTTTCGATTTTCCATTTTACCAACTGTAAACCACTGGAGCGGTTATGGTAAAAAATTGGACCATTTTTATTTTTCTGCAATTGATAGCGGTCCACAATTGGACCACATTTTTCTACCAATCTATTATTACGATTTATTAACTTCAAGTTACATATAACCTATTCAACACATTAACTATACATTCTTAATTAATACACTTAAATTGCATTTCCTAGAAAACAGAAGAAAAATAATTGACCTAACTTTTTTGTTTAAAATTATTCACTCCGAATTAGACTGTTGTGAACTCCTGCATCTCATTGACTTTGGTACCAACTCGAGCGACAAGGCAAAACATAGTATTCGGCAAGAATAATTCTGGAACCAACTACCTCATACATGCACCCATTCCACAATTTCATACACTTGCAAACAAATTCACCTCAAGTATCGATGTATTTAACACAAAGTTACCATTATTTAAGAAACACTTGTAGTTTATTTTGATATTTAGGGAGAATCACATAGCACATTGCGTATATTTGTGTATTTTTATATTAATCTACAATATAAAAATCTGTTGCCGTTTTCTTTTTTATGTACTGTGACATTTGATTTAAGTTGTCAAGAATTGTTTTTTATGTAAATTTTGTAAATACACTATACTATTTTATGCCATTTGCAACTTTAAAAACTTTCTCTTGTATTGTAATGCATTATTTTTATTAAAATGTATCTTTATACCTTCCATTCATGTGATGTTTACTTTTCAAGTTCATATTTTTTATTTAAAACTTTGTCTCTGTATTATAAACTTATATGTAAAAGCCCATCAGGGCGTTGAAATATCTTAATATATAAAACAAAGTCGGGTTAGTTACACTATTTATAACTCGAGAACGGCTGGGCTGATTTTGATGATCTTTGATTTGTTGGATTTGTCTCCGCCCCGGATAGGAAATTAACTATTAAAACATCACAAAAGTTAAGGAAATAAATAGTTATAAAGAAAATTATTTTTCCCATACATTTTGTACGGAACGAATTCTCCTATTTTGAAAGAACTGCAGCAATATTGTGAGGGGTATAATATTGAACTGTGCATGAATTCCAAACATTCAAAAACGTCAAATGTCAATGCGTTGATTGTTGTGCATTTGTTTTTAATCATATAATGCTGCCCTTCTTTCTTACACACTCAATGTCAATAGTCGAAAATGAGACAAATGGTGAACGCATGACTGCACACCTCCAAAGGAAAAATGCAATAATTATAATAAATCTCTGAAATGAAACGCATTTTTTACATAAGCTCCATACAGGAGGCCCCGAGAAAAATAATTTCTCTCAGGACCTATGTCATCTTAGGGGATGCTGTGTGGAGGATCTTTTTAAGGAATTGGGAGGATAGAAAGTTCTGGGAAGGAAAAAGGTATGAGGGGTGGGTAGGAATCTGGGGGTCAGTGTGTCCGGGAGTGACGGACGTATGAATCCATCCCTCCAACTGTGGTGCAAGGTAATGGGTCCCGAGAGTCCGGCTGGAAAGGTCAAAAGGCCTCCCTCAACCAGTCTCTCTCGATCCGGCCCGCCACGCAGCAGGTGGGCAGGCGCATCAACTGCCAAGACCCGGACATAAGTCACCTCATGATCCCGGGCACCCGTGCTAAATCACCAAACGTAGCGAACCACTCGGGGTGATCTATGGCAGAGGTATTGGTTATTCAATAAATGGTTCCCGGGGCGGCAGCACCCGTATCCGCCTCCCGAATTCCCGTAAGTAATTGTAAAAGTAAGAAAATCACAAAAATATAAATCCGTACACAACGCCATCTCTGATACTGACAAAAACAAAACACGGACAGTTGCGCGTTGATAATTGCTTCATTGCGTAATTTTTAACTTAATAAAAAAACGGAATTTAATTCAACAGCTATTGATTCTGAGACGGTACGAAGTTCGTCGGGTCAGCTAGTTAATAAATAAAATAAAATAAATTACCGTAGATGTCGCAAATCCAAACTTCGAAAACTATTTTAGAACGATAAATAATTGTTAACATATTTTTTCACGCTGAATTTTTGATCTGCTGTTTACGGTTAAAATTAAGTCCTTTTTCCATAGATATGCACCTTTCATTATCGACTCCAGATACTAATATCTATAGCCTGTATGTCGGATGAATATATGTTGAACTAATATCTACGAACTTCAGAGTGTTGACTAATATCTACAGAGCGTAGGTTGGACTAATCAGCTAAATGTGTCCAATAGTCCGATATTAGGGATTTTTACATACATACTCACATAAATTAAGTGTTTTAAACTGCATATGCAATATTACGTTATTCCAATATGCTATACATAATTGCAAATCCAACCTCTGCCAGTGCTGTAGAAATTCGTCAACACTTTGGTTCAGGTGGAAAAAATATAATAAGCAGTAATTGTTGAATGAAACACTAGTATACATTGAATTATTTGGCGGGTATTTGATAAGCCCCCATACTCAGTGGTCAAGAGCAGCTGACCGGCAATCAGAAGGACACGGGTTCAAGTCCCTTTGGCGGCAAGTATCTTTTCTCGGAAGATTTTTCAATGTTGATGAGTGTTTCAGGCTGATAATTATTGCTTATAATAATTAGATATTAGTCAACAGTTTGAGCTGTAGATATTCGTCAACACTTTGGTTCTCATAGATATTAGTTCGATTTTTTCAGTTTTTGGAATTCCTGTAGATATTAGTAGATGCCTCCTTCATTATTAAGCATACCACAGACAATATACAGAAATCGAAAATATTCTATGTTGATTCGAATAAGTACCCCTCACGGCAGTTTCAAACTAAAAAACACGCAGAATTCGCGCGGTTATAAATTTTACGATTTATGAATCGTGCAAATATGAGATAAACGATAAAATACGAGTTAATTCATTGGCTATATAGCACTATAATAAGTTTTTATGTCTCCATGTTAAAATTCGATGGCATGATTTTTTTAATGTTGGCGAAAAATTTTGAAAATTATCTTATCTTAGAAGAATTATTCAATAACTGTACGTTTTGCTTTTGTATATAAATACATTGACTATTTTGTATACTGACCGTCTGTTGATGGTTTTCGTTATTCGTTTTTGAGGTGTTATGCCGTGTTGCGCTACCTCCTTCTTGAGCCAACGTTTCGGACAGCGTTGCAGTGTCCATCATCAGGGCAGATCTGGCAGATCACACATCTACCGGATCTGCCCTGATGATGGACACTGCAACGCTGTCCGAAACGTTGGCTCAAGATGTTAAAATTGTTAAAATTGCCTGGTTTGAACACCTTCAACAGACACGTTTTATTAGTATTTTCGTTATTTGTTTTGAGGTGTTATGCCGTTTGCGCTACCTCCTTCTTGAGCCAACGTTTCGGACAGCGTTGCAGTGTCCATCATCAGGGCAGATCTGGCAGATCACACATCTACCGGATCTGCCCTGATGATGGACACTGCAACGCTGTCCGAAACGTTGGCTCAAGAAGGAGGTAGCGCAAACGGCATAACACCTCAAAACAAATAACGAAAATACTAATAAAACGTGTCTGTTGAAGGTGTTCAAACCAGGCAATTTTAACATTTTTGGACGGTCCTAACTCCGGGTTTATGGGGTGAGGTTTATCAAGGTCTTGGCGGCCACTGTGTGTGCCCACCGACTGCGTGGCCGGCCGCATCGAGAGAGACTGGTTGGTTGAGGAGGTCTTTCGACCTCTCCAGCCGGAATCCCTCGACCCATCGTCTTACCCTCCTTCATCCTACCCAACCCTCATACATATTTCCTTCCTAGAACTGCCTTTTCTTCCTTTCCTTAAAAAAACACTCCACACAGCATCACTAAGATGACATAGGCCCTGAGGGGAAGTATTTTCCTCCTTCAGCCGAGTTTGGTGACCAGATCCGAATAGCCGGGCACTTCTCCACCTTCCTCTTTCCCATCTCCTTCCCCTCCCCAAATCCTTTAGGCTCACACATACCCCAATTGGGGATGCCGTAATATTACTGGCTGAATACGGTTGGGAGGGAGCAGTTGGGACTCTTGGGCGCGGTTTTCACATAAAAAAAAAAAAAAACAATTTAATTTTACCAATTTTGTCGGAAATATAAGCATCCATATAAATATGATAAATTAAATAGGACTTAGAACTGTTCCTTGAGGAATTCCCCAATCTGTTTGCATAGATTCGTTTAGTCTATTTTTATTTATGCTTCGCTTATTGGTATAAACTTTGATCTATTCTTTAATTTTCATTGTTGAAATGGATCTAATGCTAAGATTCTGCTAGCACTAGTATAAAAATGACTATTCATTTTCAAAAAAAATCTAGGGAACATCCATTCGGTGGTGTCGGTGCTTTCACTGTAAGACAACCGGCGACTATAAATATACAGAGGCCACTCACCAAACACGACGTGTTTTGGCAAAATTCCTGAAAGAAAAAAATTATAAAAAACCACGTCGTAAATAACTGCATGAGTTATCACGCCGGAATGAGGGGGGGGTTAAGTCACCTCGATGCCGCGCTAATTTAGATTACACTACTGTTGAGGATCTGCAATATGGAATTCAAGTGAAAAATATTTTGTCAAAAAATATATTCATATGGATCAACAAATGCTGATCTTAATATACAAGTTTTATTATCTTATATTTTTATATGGAATTTATATATCTATATTTAATAGTTAACCCTTCAATCTAAATTATTTTTATCCAGAAATCCCAACGACATCTATTTCATGGCATTTCGGAATGCAGATCTGCCCTTCGGTAATGGAATATATGATGTTTGTGGCTAGTCATGTCCTTCCAAAGCTGGTGGGGTTAAGTTAAGAGAGTTTATTTTTTTCGTAAGTAATTTTAAAACATTTTTTTACAATTAAATGCGTGGGGGGCGTGAGTTGCAATATTTGTATTTTTTAGTATAAAGATTTCTGTTGCCCATCTAAAACATGCACCACCTATGGTCTGGAGCTCCAAAATACCTGAAAAATACCCTCGACTCTGTGCAGAAACGGGCGGTCCGTTTAATAGATTCTCCCATCTTAACAGACGGATTGAAATCTTATGAGCACAGGCGTCGGGTGGGAATGCTATCCTTGTTCTATCGGTATTACAATGTAAGATGCTCCGAGAAATTAGCATCATTGATCCCTTCGGCACCGGTGCATAGTCGGGAAACACGCCAAACGCGTGCCCAACATTTGTACACGGTTGACATTTGTCATATGAGAACGGGTCGTTGGTCGTTTTTTCGACTCGTTCTTGTGTAACAGCTCGGCTGTGGAATGATTTGCCGGCCACTGTGTTTCCTCCTTCCTACAACATGGGTCTCTTCAAGACCAATGTTCATTCTAGTCCCGGGTCGCTCACGACACACTGGCGTCGCGAGCGGGTCGCGAAGGCCCGCTCTTTTCGCGACACAAAATATGAAACTCGATTACGAACTCACCCAGCTACTTTCTACTACCTGAGTCGAGAGAGCGAGTGGCGAAACCCGGGTGTTGACAACCCGCTCGCTCTGTCATACATCTATCTATCATCACTCGCCCCGCCACATCCGCACCCGAAACCCAGGTTGCAAGTGGGTCGCGAGACCCGGGTGCTGACGAAAAATAGACCCGCTCGCTCTTTGGTGGTCCGTGAGCGGGTTTCAATGAGCGGGTTATTCACGACCGACCCAAGTCTAGTTCATTCCTTCCTCTCCTCAAAAAGACCCTCCACACAGCATCCCAGATGACATAGACCCTGAGGGAAATCATTTTCCTCGGGGCCTCCTGTGTGGAGTTAATGTTAAAATAAAGAATCGTCTATTGAGGTGGGTAACATAGATAAATTGAAATGTTTTGAAAAAGAACGAAAGTAACGGGAAGATGTGGAGAAAGGGAAATATATTTCTGAAAACTCTGTCGAAATGCGCATTTCAAGGGAAAATGTTAGGTCCGACACATCCTCTTACCCTTTTTCATCACTAATTACGACATTAATTTTCGGAAAAATTCTTCAAAAATATTGTGCAATATTTATGAATGCTTTATTTTGTAATACGAAATTAGACGATTTTGTTTGAAAATTCACGGCCGTTTAGATTTAAGATTAATACATATAATGTTTTTATGTAGCTCCACACAAGTGACACAAGAGGCCCTAAGCATGACAATATCCTTCAGATCCGATGTCATCTTTGTGGATTTTTTTTTTTTACAGTGAATGCCGCACAAGAATCTCAACTGCTCGTCTGGAGCCAGTGAGACTATGGCATCCCCAATTGGGGTATGTTGTGAGGCTGAAGGTAGTGGGGAGGGGAAGGAGGTGGGGAAGAGAAAGGTTGGGAAGTACCTGGCTATTCAGATCTGGTCACCAAACACAGCTAAAGCCATTTTCAAGCAACGTTTCAATTCTGAATGGTGGTCTTACACCAGGGCGATACTGATGGTATCTTCCACTCTGGAACATGCCGCAAATATACTATATATTATTTCAAATGAATTAATTGTGAAATAACACAAATTAATCAAATTTATTTGCGCATGCCGGGTTCGAATCCGCGACCTCCGGATTGTGAGTCAAGAGTCTTACCCACTGGACTACGGAGGTCGTCGAGGATGCTGGAAACTGGACGTAAAAAGCGTCGCTTAAAACTTTTTAGAGAAATTCTAATTTAACATTTTCACCTAATGTGTTGTTTTGCTTTTTGACATTAGAAAGGTCCCGTTCAACGTCGATTCTGGGTCCGTTTCAGCCTTTAAACAACTTGTGGATGCATTTGAATTTCTGCGAAAGAACCTGGCCTAATTCTTGTTAATAATCATGTAATCAATCTACAATTTGGGTGCCGCCGCCCCGGGAAACACCTATTGGATGACGCACACCTCTGACATAGGTCACACCAAGTGGCAAGCTATGTTTGGTGATTTAGCAGATGTGCCTGGGTACATGGGATGAGATTTGACTAGTTCTTGGCGGTAAATGAGTCTGCCCATCTTCTGCATTACGCGTCGGATCGAGAGGCTTTTTGACCTCACCAGCCTAATTCTCGACCGCATCGCCTTGCACCGCAGTTGGAGGGATGGATTCATACGTCCGTCACTCCTGGACACATTGCCCCCTAGATTCCTCTCAAACCTTTTATCTTCCCAGAACTTCCTCTCCTTCCTTTCCTTCAAAAGACCATCAACGCAGCATCCTCTAAGATGACATAATCCCTGGTGGAAATTATTTTTCTCTGAGCCTCCCGAGTGGAGCTAACGTAAAAAAAATTGAATTTAAAAACATAATTCTTTCCGTCCCCACCGGCTTTTGAACACGGTTCGTCGGTCTCCTAAATCAAAAACCTAACCACTCATCAAAGATATCGATGGCCCAGTTGATTAGGCCGACATCTCCAAATGCTAAGTTTTGAGTTAATATAATCATCATCACTCTTGGCTCTACAACCCCTGGTGGGTCTTGGCCTCCTCGAGAGTCTTCCTCCACTCATCTCGGTTTTGTGCCAGCTCTCTCCAGTTTAGAAGCTCCAAGGTAAATATGTCTTCGAGGACGTTGTCGCTCCATCTTAATCGTAGTCTTCCCAGGCTCCTTCACCCTATTGGTCTTGGGTTCAGCAGGGACTTTGGTGCTTGATGCTCGGTCATTCTCTCCACATGACCCAGATACCGAAGTCTTCCCAGTTTTATAAATTTTGTACATTTAACTCCTTAAACAAATATAGAGCTAATTATTGTAACGTCTGCGCCAAAATCCATTTTCTAGAACCGGTCCGAAGATACACCTCAAAATTTTCCTTTCAATAACGTCCAGTGCTCGCTCATTCCTCTTAGTTAGTACCCACGTCTCAGCTGCGTACATGAACACTGGTCGAATAAGTGTATTGTACACTAATATCTTGGTATTTCTGGACAGCAGTCTGGATTTTCTGCTTTTGAAATATTATTTGCACGAATGTGTGGTTTACATTGTGGAGGTTGCTTATTTAGAGTCGTCGATATATTTACTCAACTCCAGGGAAGGATATTGCGTGAATTTATAATAATAAAAGAGTTCTCCACGTTTTATAATTTATTTCGTCTTTGTCAGACACATTTACAAATCTATACATCGCGGGTAGAAATGGAAATGAGATTAATTAATATTTTAGAACGTGCTCTCGAGCCCGGTCCCGTAACTGGAATGCCGCTTCTGTATCAGCGGTAGTTGGAGGAACTACATTGGTCACGTGACCAATGTTGCCACGACACGGTTTAACTATAGGTTTAAAGGCATTATTAATCGGGTACTTAATCGCATTTCCATAACATGTTAAGTATGCTATAAAATATCACTGGGAGGCATAACGGTCCGGTACAACTAGTATGCCATTTTGAAAAATCCTACTAGTGACCCAGAAAAC
The DNA here is from genome assembly GCA_929108145.2 of Limnephilus rhombicus. NCBI lineage: Eukaryota > Metazoa > Arthropoda > Insecta > Trichoptera > Limnephilidae > Limnephilus > Limnephilus rhombicus. The sequence goes on along the minus strand of OV815290.1, from coordinate 31,244,645 downwards.
AACATTTGTTTATTTCACCACAATTTTTTGTGCATTATAATTGATTTGGTGGTGTTTATGAGAAATACGAGTATTGTACCAGAAAGAGGGTACACTAACACATATAACTGCATACTTTATATCAAATTTCTATTATTCAGAGATGTCTGACTAAACAACTGGACGATTTATGTTATTGAAATATATTTCTAAAACCCTAGGCCAGATTTATGACTGAAATTTTCAGACACCTGAAAATTTAATTAGCAATTATTATCTTTTTTTTAAACATTGTATCATTGTTTTAAAACCCCACGGCCAAATGTATTACTGACACCGGCTGCAGGCAAGGTCATAAACAGTCAGTGGCTGGATGGGTGACCGCCAATTCTACAATGTTTTGATATGTTGCGTCTACAATTTTAAAAAAAATTACTTAATTTTTCAATGTCGGATTTTTCGAGGTCGAATATTCATATAAAAATCTCTTCGTCTGCGGTCTTGGCATATGCTCCTTGTTTCATTTACACGTATACACATCATCTAATACATTTCCTTCTGTTATTCCATTCTTGACGTGACACGACTCAAATATTTGGATCACTTGATCAAAATTCATAATTCAAAAACTATTTATTGCACAAAAATTCATAAAGTACAAAAGGTTCATCCTATTTCTTCCGCTAACCCAAAAAATACATGTTTTTTTTATTTTTTTTTTTTATTAATTGAAGACAATATTAGCGAAAATCTATGCAATCGAAAATTGGGAAACAGAAAAATCAGAAAAATATATTGGCACCTCTGGGACTCGAACACAGGACCTTCAGTTTACATGGCAAGTGCTCCACAAACTGAGCTAAGGTGTCGATATCAAATTCGGTCACTTTTAATTGTATTGTACTTCGACTAAGAACCACGAACATTATCTTCATTTTCTTGACGCGCATATTATTGTCGGCTATCTTTATATATGATTGCTATCATATATATTGCTATCTTTATATATGATTGCTATCATATATATTGCTATCTTTATATATGATTGCTATCATATATATTGCTTTCTTTATATATGATTGCTATCATATATATTGCTATCTTTATATATGATTGCTATCATATATATTGCTATCTTTATATATGAGTGTCTGGATAAATTTGTATCCATTTTATTTTAATACGCGACATCTATTGACTTTTCTGCAAGTCTAGGATGAATATTTATTTTTATTTTTAACTTTATGAGTAAAATTTCAAACTATAATGGTTAATTAAATAAAGAGAATATTAGCGAAACTTAATCGAAAATCTGAAGAAAGAAAAATCAGAAAAAAATGGTACCTCTGGGACTTGAACCCAGGACCCTTTGGCAAGTGCTTAATGTTACGTGGAAGGTTGTTATATACTTTTTAGACATTTTTTTTCAACTGAAAGCATCAAAAAAGTATATTCGGGTCGGGGTAAGGGATTGGGCGGTTACTCGGTTGAGTGACCAGTGATGACATATGGATTTTTTAATGGTTTTAAAGAAAAAAATTAACATCCGAAAAAAGTCACCGGAGACCAAAATTTCATCTACAATATTTACTCCAAATAATATCAGGAATCACTGTTTAAAGTGCTGTATACTGTACACAGCAGCATACGAAGATAGCATACCAGCGTGGAAGATACTCTCAGCATCGCCCTAGTGTAATACAACCATTCAGAATTGAAACGGGCTTGGAATGGCTTTAGCCTTGTTTAGTGACCGGACCTGAATAGCCAGGTACTTCCCCGCCTTCCTCTCCCCCACCCCCTTTCCCTCCACACTACAACATATTTAGCCTTATAACATATCAGAATTTAGGATGCCATAGTCTCACTGGCTCCAGACGGGAGCAGCTGGAACTCTTATAAGATCTCTACATCTCTACATATTATAAATTAAAGTCCCCCGCGTCGACTGTCTGTCTGTCTGTTCGCGATAAACTCGAAAACTAATGAAAGGATTTTCATGCGGTTTTCACCAATCTCTACATATTATAAATTAAAGTCCCCCGCGTCGTCTATCTGTCTGTTCGCGATAAACTCGAAAACTACTGGACGGATTTTCATGCGGTTTTCACCAATAGATAGAGTGTTTCGTGAGGAAGGTTTAGGTTGTGATGTAATTTGTCAAGGATTTGTGCAAATTGGTTGAAACATAACGATAATTGTTAGAAGTGTCGGAAAAGTCAAGCCGCCCGGTAGCTTTCATCGAAAACGCTGCCTAATCCTTTTGGGATATAACAAAACAATGCATGGTGGGATATTCCTCTTTTATAGATTTACAAAAAAAGTCAGCGAAGGCATACATCTATCTTTTACGGATAGTTTACTATACCCATTCTATCTTCTAAAAAAATGGTCACGTACATTGCGGTAATTGAAAAGTTATTTAGACAGACAACTTAAATACGTTAGTTACCCCAAGCATTTCATGCACATTATTATAACCTTTCACACCATCTCTACGTATTATAAACTAATGTCCTCCGCGGCATCTATCTGTCTCTTCGCGATAAACTCCAAGACGGTGGTGGTTATAAAGGTTGGATAACCATCCAGTAGATGACGTTGTGTTTTATTAGCCACAGCAACGCGTGGCCGGGTCAGCTAATATTAATATAAAAAAATACTAAAAAATCAACGCTCTAATAAATTCGTTTGATATCTATACCAAGTTATTATTATTAAAGGCTTTTTTAATCGATTTTAGGTTCGAAATTGGTAAATAATGCACAAGAAATTATAATTTTATAATAATTATAATGTAGGCGGTCAAATGTCGGGGTAACAACTGTCGGATCTCTCAAATTTAAATCCAAAAGCACGTGATATTGCATTATTTTGTAATTCTTCTACAAGACATTCTGATGCGTAGTTTTGATTTTTCTGTGTACCTTCCTTTTACAGTGTCGAGTGACACATACTAGGTGAGGGGATGGGAAGGAGACGGGAAAGGGAAGGGTACTTGCGTCAGAGTGTTTGAAAAACAACTTGGTCCAGCCGCTTGAAGACAGGAATAGGTCTGACAAACTCGTACATATTTTGTTATGAGATTATTTGTCGAGTAAATACAATTTATGCATCCGTCAAATAATATATTTACATGTTTATTTTTTTTTACGTGAGCTCCACACAGCCACACAGGAGGCCCTGAGGAAAAAAATTTCCCTCAGGGCCCATGTCATCCTCGGGGATGCTGTGTGGAGGGTTTTTTTTTGAAGGAAAGGAAGGAAAGGAAAATTTTGGGAAGGAAAAGGGCTTAAGGGGTGGGTGGGAATCTGGGGTTCAGTGTGTCCTGGTCATCCGCCTCCAAGACCTAGACAAACCTCACCCCAGGAACCCGGGCACCCCTGCTAAATCACCAAACGTAGCGAACCACTTGGGGTGACCTATGGCAGAGGTGTTGGTTATCCAATAAAGGTTCCCGGGGCGGCGGTATCCATTCCCGCCTCCCAAATTGCATATTACATATTTACTAGCGATTTCCCGGCGTGCATTGCAGTGCCACTTATTAAAGAAATTGTTTCTCCCTGCGTGTCCTTTCCCATTCGTCCCGTTACCCTTTCGCCTCCCCTTCCTCTCCCGCGTTCCCTTCCTTTCACACGATCCCACCCCGCCTTCTCCGCCTTCCCTCTTCCGCTTCTCCCGACCCGCTAACCCCCCTCGCGCGTTCCAATCGGATGAATGGTTTAGCAACGTATAATTTCATGACGCCAGAGCTCACTATGGTATATAGAAACCATCGCGGGCATGCGCACATCAAATCCCCAAAGTTTTATCGCAATCGGATGAATGGTTTAGCAACGCTTAAGAAACATACAAACATGCAAGCATATTTTATTTTTTACTAGCTGGTACCTGGCATGCATTGCTATGCCATTTAATAAAGAAATTGTTTCTCCCTGCGTGTCCTTTCCCATTCGTCCCGTTCCACTTCCGCCTCCCCATCCTCTCCCCTGAGTTCCCCTTTCCCTTCCTAGGTTCCCCTCTCCCCTCCCTTGTTCCCCTCCACCCCTCCCGTGAACTCCCAACCCTCCCTCCTCCCGCATTCCATACATTCAGTTTTCAAAAAGCTCGCGTGCCGCCTGTTGCAATTTTTTTAATACAAATTTCATAATGCCAGATCTCACCACTTTATACAAACTTTGTCCTGACAATAACGAATACAAAAAAAAAAATATCCAATTTGGTGCAGTCGTTCGGAAGTTATACGCGTACATACATTTCAGCGATTCATTTTTATTTATAGAGATATATATAGATTTACGATTCAAATACATTTAAATCTGTATAAATAAAAGGCCATGCCCGTATTATGTGAACCATTACCGCCGCTCTGGAAACCATTTATTGGATAACCTAAACCTCTGCCATGGGTCACACCAAGTCGTTCGCTGCGTTTGGTGACTTTTAGTTCATGGGGTGAGGTTGGTCCAGGTCCTGGCGGTGGATGCATCTGCCTACCAGCTGCTTGGCAAGCCGGATCGGGAAAAATTGGTTAAGGGAGCCCTTTTGACCTCTCCAGCAGGAATCTCTCGGAACATTGCCTTGCACTGCAGTGGAAGGGATAGATTCATTCATCCGTCACTCCTGGACCCACTGACCAACAGATTCCTACACACCTCTCATACATTTCTTCCTTCTTCTCAGAACTTCTTCTCCTTCCTTTCCACACAGCATCCCCCAAAGAAATAGCCCCTGAGGGGAATTATTGAAGAAAAAAACGTATTTTTTAAGATATTAATTCAATTATTGACAGACCTGCATTATCGCAATTATTTTCGTGAGAGTCACACGAACTGAAAATGCCTTTCACTGTGACAATAACGTCCAAGGGCGGATCCAGGATTTTTTTCTGGGGGGGCACGAGGGGCGGACGGGCAAAAAAATCAACAATTACTGTTAGGATTTTTGTCTGGGGGGGGGACAAGGAGCAGACGGGAAAAAAATCAACAATCACTGTTAGGAATTTTTTCTGGGGGGGGGGGGGGCACAAGGGGCGGACGCGCACAAAAATCAACAATTACTGTTAGGAATAAACTTGGAGTATCGTACTTCAAGTTTATTTCTACAAGTTCAAGTATGTATAGGAAGGTTTATGAAAGTGTCAAAACAATAGAAAAATTAAATGTTTAATAAAGACAGTTTTAGCTTCTAAGTATGAACTGTGATGGAATTTCCACAGTGTAGACAAAAATACCGTCTGGGGAGGGCACGTGCCCCCGTGCCTCCCCCCCTAAATCCGCCCTTGATTACGTCAATACCAATTCGTTCGTTTATGAACTTTCTTATACTACAAAGTGGTGCCCGGGCCGGCGGTACCCATACCCGCCTCCCGCCTCCCAATCTGGTGAAAGACCATGAAAAGTTCCATGAAATAACTTGCTTCTGCAATTATTGGTTGTAATGTCTGGGGTTAATTCGTATTAACAGAATGCCGATTTAAATTAGAAGACGTTTATAAGTCAGCATGTAACAGCTCGTGTTTTTACCAATATTAATATACCAACATCATTGGTGACCATATCTGAACCACCGCGCGCCGAGTTTTTCATGGTTTCGCGACTTTTCCTACGGACCTACGGACAAAACATCCCCCAACAAAATATCTACTGAAACCTAACCTAACCTAACATAAACTAACGTAACCTAACTTAACCTAAACTAACCTAACCAAAAAATAGGACAAAAATAATATAGACATCCTGTAAAGACAATAAATTATTGTTCAAAAATAGTTAATTGTAAAATAAGGTTAGGTTAGGTTTAAATAGATATTTTGTTGGAGGATGTTTTGTCCGTAGGATATTTTGTCGCGTATTTCCCCTCCCTGCCACCTTCAGCCTCACAACATACCCCAATTTGGGATGCCATAGTCCCACTGGTCTCTGACGATCGGGAACAGTTGTGAATTTAAATGAGGTATTCACGTAAAAAATCATTTAATTCAATTTTCTTTAGAATCAACGAATTCTTTCATTGTGTTGGAAGTATCGCGCTTAATTTACGCACGCAAAACAAACAAAAAGCTCGAAGCCCGTCGTAAAGTGATTATTCAATGATTCTGTTTTGATTTCTAAGACACGTGTCGATTTATTTAACTATTTTACTGATGTTTATCACTGAAAATATAAAAACTTGCCCAGACCCGTAAAAAATCAGAGGATTTTATTTATTTTATTTCTTTTTATTGAGGAAACAAACAGTCATACAGTATAATAATTTTATAACAAAAAAATTCATATGTTGTAGACCAATTAAGTTTCATTATGTTAAATATTAGTTTAGTATTTTAACCTACTCAACTTATTAAATAACAAAGAAAAAAAATATAAACATAATAAAGAAAAACATAAAAAGAAAAACATAATACATAATATAGAAAAACGTAAAATTATTAACAAACATGGTTATACTATTTACTATGGTTGATAATAATATAATTTTCACAAAAAAAAGAGAAAAAAATAAAGCATTTTAAGTTACTAATTTGTACGGACGTTTTTGTAATTTGGACGGATTGCAATCTTTAGAGCACAGGCGTCGGGTGGGAATGCTATCCTTGTTCTACCGGTATTACAATGGAAGATGCTCCGAGGAACTAGCATCATTGATCCCTTCGGCACCGGTGCATAGTCGGGAAACACGCCAAACGCGTGCCCAACATTTGTACACAGTTGACATTTGTCACATGAGAACGGGACGTTTCTTCGACTCGTTCTTGTGTTCAACAGCTCGGCTGTGGAATGATTTGCCGGCCTCTGTGTTTCCTCCTTCCTACAACATGGGTCTCTTCAAGACCAATGTTCATTTCTTCCTCTCCTCAAAAAGACCCTCCACACAGCATCCCAGATGACATAGGCCCTGAGGGAAATTATTTTCCTCGGGGCCTCCTGTGTGGAGTTAATGTAAAAAAAAAAAAAAAAAAATTAAAACCTGGCTACGCCCATGGCTCGGTATGAACCATCTACGATTCAGAAGGGATGTGCTCATTGTAACACATTTCTTCAGACTAATTCGTGGAAGGTTCGAAAACTCGACTATCATGGAGAGCATTAGTTTCTATGTTCCCGATGGTTTTCTCCATCACCGACAGCATAGACTGTTTTATCTCCCTGCTTGCAAAACTAACTTTCCAATGGTCATACCAGTCGAAAGAGTAGTCTTGTTTTTAAATAGAATCACTTTGAGTATTGATATGTTTAACATCAATGAAGCACAATTCAAACGGAAAACTTGTTGCTGTTAGTTTAAATCTGCTTATTTAATATTTTCTCTTTTTAAAATGCTTTAAAATTTTAAATTTTGTAATGTTTTTAAAATGAATAAATCGAATTGAATTGAAAAGAAATCTTGCAGTCAATTATAATACCCCATGATTTTTCACGAGTCTGCGCTAGTCTAAGACAAAATAACGATCAGTGTGATTTGTAGGGACTTACGGCCGTTGTTCTCAATCCTGTTGAGCCGAAAGTTATACTCAACACTCCTCAAATGCACAAATTTGCTCTATCCAATGCAACTCTTCGACCATCAGACCAATCGGGCGTTACTTACAAATAATCGTAGTTTGTGATAACAGTTGGCGAAGAATTTTATTAATACATCATTTTTCATCTTCATGTGTTTATAAATTACCTACAGAAATTAAAGCTACGTTTTATACTAATAATAACCTAGGTAAACTTTTAATAATCTGGCATCTATAAACTTAAATGTAATGATTGTCCAGCATTTTACATAGGTAAAACGGCTAGAAATATTCAAACCACTGTGGTCGAACACTTGAGATGTCTAAGCAGTGTAGGTTTTTCAGAATTCTAACAGATACTCGGCTGGTCGGAGACTCAAATTGATCGATTGAAAAGTTGAAAACAACGGCCATAAGAATCATTTAAAAATCCATTCAGTAATCTAACAGCAATGGTCTATTTACGAAACCGAATTTTGAAAACCGATTCTGTTTGGGACACGAGCCAAACTGCGAAACATGTTTCTTTCTACGAGAGAGCTTAACCCATTTTCAACACATTGCCACAGAATGCTTCATTTACACTGTTTAAAAACAAAACAATTTTAATGCAATTAAAAATATTCGCTTGCATATATTGTTTGGGGTGTTTAACAGATACTTACCTATTATAAAAATTCATTTAAAACAAGAGTTTTCAATACCTGGAAATCCCAGATATAATAATACATTGTAACTATATTTGAACAATAAATAAATCACTTATCATTATTCCCAAGAAGAAACTATATTAAAATAAATACTGGGTGACACTCTGCTTTTAGCAAATGGAACTTATATAAGGTCTTAAAATTTAAGGATGGACAAGGATGAAAAAATATTATGCCAATCCTCTGTCAATACAAACATCTTAAGTGCCTTTAACAGCCAGCGGCCGAGAATCCAAATTTCGTCGAAAGATGTTTTTACGATCGTACAGGGCGGTTCCGATGAGAAAGGTTAATTAATCTGTCTACCAGCTTTTTAAAAATTATAACTCAATATCGATTTTATTTTATTCAAAATTTGCTTAAATTTATATCTTCATCCAAAAATGCTAAAGGCGTGATGATAAAGCTATTAAAATTGCGTAATTTTTGTTATTATTTTTTGATCATCAGTATTAATAATTTTTCAATGATGTCTAAGCAAAATATGTGCAAAAAAAAATGAAATACAGAGCGTTTAACCAGCCAGCGGGCGAAAATCCACATTTCGTTGAAAGTTGTCCTAACGATCGTGCTGGGCGGTTACAATGAGAAAGATTAATTATTCTCCGTTCCAGCTTTTTAAAAGTATAACTCAATATAGATTTTATTTCATTCCAAATTTGATTTAATTTATACATACATCCAAAAATGCTGATAGGCGTTATGATGAAACTATTAAAATAATGTAATTTTTGTAATTATTTTTTGATCATAAGTATTTATAATTTTTCAATAATGTCTAAGCAAAATATGTGCAAAAAAATTGAAATAAATTAATTTGTAAGATCGTAAATAGATTGACAAAATAGAAAAATTTTCGTCGTAAATAAGTGTTCGGATATTTTTTTAATGATTTTATTTGAACTAAAATTTAATTTTGAAACATGCGTTTACTAGCTTAAGTATTGATTTACAATAATACATGATTATATTGTATGAAATATGTCTTGTAAAATAAGATTTTTCGTTTGAAAATTTAACAAATCTGCCAACGACCTATTATGGTGTAACCTTATTATACAAAAAATAAACTTTTTTTCAAAATTTAAAACATGCCTTTACTTGATAAAAGAACAATCTTTTGAAATCAATTTATATTTTTTTTTTTGGAAAAGTATCAATGCGTCTAAAATCTCATTTAAAAATGATATATTTCCGGTTTTCTCTGGTTCCCTCTTAACAAACTTGTTTAAATTTAATCAAGGAATTTGTAGACTTAATATAATCAGGAAGAATATTAAACATAAGTGAAGCTTGATATAAATATTTTCTTTGACTTTAGTATGTACCACCACAAAGTGGAGCTTGATATAAATATTTATTTTGACTTTGGTATGTACCACCACAAAGGGGAGTTTGATATAAATATTTTCTTTTACTTTGGTATGTACCACCACAAAGTGGAGCTTGATATAAATATTTTCTTTGACTTTGGTATGTACCACCACAAAGTGGAGCTTGATATAAATATTTATTTTGACTTTGGTATGTACCACCACAAAGTGGAGCTTGATATAAATATTTTCTTTGACTTTGGTATGTAACACCACAAAGTGGAGCTTGATATAAATATTTTCTTTGACTTTGGTATGTACCACCACAAAGTGGAGTTTGATATAAATATTTTCTTTGACTTTGGTATGTACCACCACAAAGTGGAGCTTGATATAAATATTTTCTTTGACTTTGGTATGTACCACCACAAAGTGGAGCTTGATATAAATATTTATTTTGACTTTGGTATGTACCACCACAAAGTGGAGCTTGATATAAATATTTTTTTGACTTGGGTATGTACCACCACAAAGTAAGTGGAACTTGATATAAATATTTTCTTTGAATTTGGTATGTACCACCACAAAGTGGAGCTTGATATAAATATTTTCTTTGACTTAAGTATGTACCACCACAAAGGGGAGTTTGATATAAATATTTTCTTTTACTTTGGTATGTACCACCACAAAGTGGAGCTTGATATAAATATTTTCTTTGACTTTGGTATGTACCACCACAAAGTGGAGCTTGATATAAATATTTATTTTGACTTTGGTATGTACCACCACAAAGTGGAGCTTGATATAAATATTTTCTTTGACTTTGGTATGTAACACCACAAAGTGGAGCTTGATATAAATATTTTCTTTGACTTTGGTATGTACCACCACAAAGTGGAGCTTGATATAAATATTTTCTGACTTTGGTATGTACCACCACAAAGTGGAGCTTGATATAAATATTTATTTTGACTTTGGTATGTACCACCACAAAGGGGAGTTTGATATAAATATTTTCTTAGACTTTGGTATGTACCACCACAAAGGGGAGTTTGATATAAATATTTTCTTTTACTTTGGTATGTACCACCACAAAGTGGAGCTTGATATAAATATTTTCTTTGACTTTGGTATGTACCACCACAAAGTGGAGCTTGATATAAATATTTATTTTGACTTTAGTATGTACCACCAGAAAGTGGAGCTTGATATAAATATTTTCTTTGACTTTGGTATGTAACACCACAAAGTGGAGCTTGATATAAATATTTTCTTTGACTTTGGTATGTACCACCACAAAGTGGAGCTTGATATAAATATTTTCTTTGACTTTGGTATGTACCACCACAAAGTGGAGCTTGATATAAATATTTATGTTGACTTTGGTATGTACCACCACAAAGTGGAGTTTGATATAAATATTTTCTTTGATTTTGGTATGTACCACCACAAAGTGGAGCTTGATATAAATATTTTCTTTGACTTTGGTATGTACCACCACAAAGTGGAGCTTGATATAAATATTTATGTTGACTTTGGTATGTACCACCACAAAGTGGAGCTTGATATAAATATTTTTTTGACTTGGGTATGTACCACCACAAAGTAAGTGGAGCTTGATATAAATATTTTCTTTGAATTTGGTATGTACCACCACAAAGTGGAGCTTGATATAAATATTTTCTTTGACTTTAGTATGTACCACCACAAAGGGGAGTTTGATATAAATATTTTCTTTGACTTTGGTATGTACCACCACAAAGTGGAGTTTGATATAAATATTTTCTTTGACTTTGGTATGTACCACCACAAAGTGGAGCTAGATATAAATATTTTCTTTGACTTTGGTATGTACCACCACAAAGTGGAGCTTGATATAAATATTTTCTTTGACTTTGGTATGTACCACCACAAAGTGGAGCTTGATATAAATATTTTCTTTGACTTTGGTATGTACCACCACAAAGTGGAGTTTGATATAAATATTTTCTTTGACTTTGGTATGTACCACCACAAAGTGGAGTTTGATATAAATATTTTCTTTGACTTTGGTATGTACCACCACAAAGTGGACTTGATATAAATATTTTCCTTGACTTTGGTATGTACCACCACAAAGTGGAGCTTGATATAAATATTTTCTTTGACTTTGGTATGTACCACCACAAAGGGGAGTTTGATATAAATATTTTCTTTGACTTTGGTATGTACCACCACAAAGTGGAGCTTGATATAAATATTTTCTTTGACTTTGGTATGTACCACCACAAAGTGGAGCTTGATATAAATATTTTCTTTGACTTTGGTATGTACCACCACAAAGTGGAGCTTGATATAAATATTTATTTTAGATGTTACCTTCTAGCTGTTCACGGCAAGAATGATGACGTCACACATTTTAGATTCAAGCGAGGCTCTATCCCCTCCCCATGGAGCGAGCCGGTTCCAAGGAGGAGCTCCAGCCGGCGCCATGTGGAGGGGGAAATAATACGTTTTTATCACTTAGGGCAGGTCCATGTATATTCATATGTCCGTGATTACTACAGTGTCCTATGCGTTCGTTCACCATACAAATACGCTACAGTAAATTAAAACTACATTACTAAAAATATTTTGCCCTCCCCTAGAAAAAATTCTGCGGGCGCCCATGCCTAACAAAATACAGTTTTTTTGATGAATGTAATTTGTTTGTTTCCAGGGGTCCAGAGCGAGGTATGCAGCGCCAGGAAAGAAGCGGAAATGGTCCGCCAGAAGCTGAAACACGTGGAAGGAGATCTGTCAGCCACACGAGAGAGGAATTGCGACCTGCTGGAGCAGTTTGAGGCTCGCGCTGGTAACGAATACACCCTTTACTTACTCTATTTCTTTTCGTTGTTTGTAATAATATTGAAATCTAGTCTATCATGGAATATTATAATCTATACACGGAAAAGGCACCTACTTAAGTATACTTAATATTTAAACAATTTACTATTACAACAAGTAGAAAAAAAAACAGATGGCGACTTTCCACCCCGCGACGAAATATCCCCGACAAAATATCCTACGGACAAAATATCCCCCCAACAAAATATCCACTAAAACCTAACCTAACCTAACCTAATCTGACCTAACCTAACAAAAAAATGGCGAAAAAATAATACGGACATCCTATAAAGACAATAAACTATTTTTGTTGTTTGTTTTTGGGGTGTTATGCCGTGTTACTCTAGCTCCTCCTTTAGCCAGCGTTTTGGACAGCGTTACTGTGTCCATCATCAGGGCAGATGTGTAAATGTTAGTGGTAAAATGTGTGCTTAAGTACTTCGAAGCAATACCGTGTTGCCAGCTCCACTCCACTGCGAGCTGGAATTACAGTAAACTTGAAGATGGTTTTCTGCATTTAGCTTTGGTGTAGCCGTCAATTACCGGATACCAAGAACTATTGAGCTTAGCTCCGTCGTCTCTATTAATGTTAATAGGATTTTTATGAATTTCAATTGCCTCTGTAATTAGGCGTGCTCTATAAGTTTTGGGTCTTCCCAGGACTTCAGGAACAAATCCAAAATAATGGCCGGTTTCAATTAAATGCTCGGCGATTGCCGATTTGTCAGGGTGGCCAAGTTTACACGCTCGAAAGTGTTCCGATATCCTTTTAGAGATCGTCCGCTCTGTTTGGCCCACATAGACCTTATCACATCCGGAACAGCTGAGTTTATATACTCCATCTGTTTCTAGAGGAAACTTGGTCTTTGCAGGCCTCAAAAAGTCTCGTATTTTTGTAGTGGTTCCGAAGACAGTCTTGATGCTTTCTTTTTCCAAAAGCCTGGCAATTCTGTCTGTCACATTGTGAACGTAAGGCAGGAAAGCGCAGACCTTCGACTCTTGTTCAATTCTGTCTTCGTTTGGTGCAGATTTGGCTCTTATGATTTGCCTTGTCTGCCTTGCCGGGTAACCATTACGCTCCAGTGCATCGGTGAGCTTTGTAAGTTCCGCTCCGATTTTCGTTTCTTCACATATTCTGGTCGCTCGGGTTGGATAAGTCCTCTCTTCTGCGCTGGGTGGTGATGCGAATCGGCATCGGCCCTGATGATGGACACTGTAACGCTGTCCGAAACGTTGGCTAAAGGAGGAGGTAGCGTAACACGGCATAACACCCCAAAAACAAACAACAAAAATACTTTTGGCCGTGAAAATCTAAAATCATATCTCACAATAAACTATTGTTCAAAAATAGTAAATGTGACAAAAATAATGCGAACATCCTTTAAAGTCAATAAATTATTGCTCAAAAATAGTAAAATGGTACAAAAGTAAGACATCCTGTAAAGTAAGATTAGGTTAGGTTTCAGTAGATATTTTGTTGGGGGATGTTTTGTCGGGGTTATTTTGTGAGGATATTTTGTGGGGATATTTTGTCGCGAGATGAAAACGCACATTACCAAAACAGAGATCTTGGAGGCTTACTAGAATCTAAAATGCTTTATAAGAATGTAAGCAAATGGGCTTTATTTTATGCATTGCAAAGCCCTGTACCATTCCGCACGCACTCATTTTAGTTTATATTCATACGACGCATATTTTCATACATTGTAATGCGATTTCCGTGTTGTGCAAATTGTAGTTTTTTATTAACTATTAACTATAACTCCAAGGAATCCAAGTTTATAGTATAGTTAATATCTCCAGTTTCCAGTGTATCGTATCGCATAACTGAATAGTATTGGAAATCTGTTCTGACTGAAAATGATTCATTTACTTTTGTTAGTATTTAGTTATAGAGTTAATTACATATGAATTAAACAATTCATTTAAATTTGATTATATAAAGAGTGTAAACTTAACATTGTTGAAGCAGGATGTTATGTCGTTAACAAAGAATGAAAAAAGTACAGGACCTAAATGGCTACCTTGCGGTATGCCACCAGAGGCATGAAAAGTAACAGGGTTCTCTGTTAAGCCCATCTCCAATAGTATATTTCCACAAGCAGGAATCTTATTTGGCAACCAAAGCTGTACTATAATATATCATTTATTTAAATTTGCAGATGAGATTCGCCAAGCAGAAAGAAGAGCAGACGAGCTTGCTGAAGAGGTGGTGCGACTTCAAAAGAAGTTGGACATCCTGCTACCAGAGAGAGATCAGCTAAAGGAGCTGGCAGCCACCTTGAGGAAAGAGAGAGACCAGGAGAAGAAAATAAATGAAGAGGTAAGATTAAAGATCAGGTTTTAAAGAACCAAAGTACTTGCGAAACGTCGACCCATGATCGAAATGGTAAAACTGGGTGAAACCATGTAAGACCATGTAAAAATGTTGAGATCCGGAAAGATTGCAAAACGATAACTTTTGGATGATTTGGGTATGTGGGGCGAATGACCGTAGAAAGAAGTTTAAGGAGATTATGTGACTTTGTTTCTAACAAGTCGGGGACGGAAGGGGACATAGCATGATTGAAATCAAGAGAAAATGTAAAAATTCAGAATATCAGAAGGCTATTTTGAAAACATCATGCTATTTGTGTCAATCTTGTCGGTAAACCCTAAAACCGAGATGTAAGATAAATTTATTATTTGAAAACAGTGTGAGTAGTACTTTGTAACTGGTTGTAGGTAATATTAATTTAAAGTATTGATGACCGGGCGATAATTGATTTCAAAAAAAAAATTTAACAATAAATATTGGCAAGTAAGAATAAATCGTAATTTACGATATGAATGTTTAAAATATGTCAATATAATATAAATTATTGTAGTAGTGATAATAGAAATGATAAAGATTTAATTGAAATTAATATCACAGATTTAATTCGCCAGGGATTCTGCCTTAAACCTTCGGTCAAGAGGCTTGGTTGTTGATTCACTTTATAGTTAAATTCGTGTTGATTACGATTGCAAATTAGATATTATTTCGCGTATTTTGTTTATTCACAGGGGTCACCACTTTGGGGGTTAAGTGTTTATTGTGTAAGTGTGTAGATGGCAAAGCGAATAAGTAAGACGATTCAATACTTACAAGTTTATTAACACTATTTACAGACACATAAATCTCCAATTTAAATATATGCAATAATAAAGTAATGTGAAGGGCGAACAAATATTAAAGACCAGCGACTCCTGACCGAGAGTTAAAGCAGAATGAATCGTTAGTTTTTGATGCAAGCGAGGCAAGTTGCTTGAGGAAGGTCTGCATCCAATTGGTGCCTGAGGGACCAATTGGGTGGCCAAACGATGCAGAATAGTGTCCTTTGTTCGTCCTCCACAATAGGCTACTAAACAAAGAGGTATAAAAAAAGAAGTTATATGAATTAGCATCGTTTACCGTTTTCAGTTCAAGCCATATTTATCACAAGGGGTGAGCTGTAAAAAGTGAAATTCGTGAATATTCATTTTTACGAAATTGAAATTTTATAGCATTATTTTCCATCTCCATTGACAAATAATAGGCCACTTGCATTGAATTCATAACGACTTGGAAAAAATCGTGTGGGATAGATCTTTTTATTAAGATTGCGAAATGTTAGTAAAATTTTTTAGAAATGTATAGTTTTTTTTTATTTTTAAATAAATAAATCCATTATTTGGGCTCGTGACGTCACTACTTGAAAATGTCCCGTCTCCGAAAATGTTCGTATTAATTTTGTAAAATTCCACACTGATTTATTTTTTTTATATGGCATCACTTTGATTTCACGCGAATTTTTTAATTCGTTCACTATATTTATTGTTTGTTCACTACGAACTTATCATTTGGTTCGACTTTTTGACAGATGTTCTGAAGAGAACCCCGTACATTTTAGAAGTCGGTAAGTGTTTTAGAGGTATAATGGTTATGGTTCTGATTTTAACAAAATCAAATTTAATAAATTTTTTTTTACGCACCAGATTTAAATGTCCGGGTTAAATTTTCCCCACAGGAAAAACTAAACCCTTTCACACACTTCCCCAAATGATCATCTAGTCAAACTATATAATATATCAATTGCACTATATAAGTATTATAAATACAAAACAATACAAGAACAACATGTCAACCTACCAGAGACCAAATGGGAAAATAATTCACCGACTCCAGATATTTTCATATAAGAGGGTTCGGCTCTGTGGAATTCCTAATTCGACCTATAAATCCTACTGATCCCTCAATATAAATATTTAAAAAGTCTTTTGTAATCCTACATGTATTTAAAATTACTGATTTTTGCATTTATATACATAAATTTTTTGACAAATCTAATATGCCTAAATTTTGAATATGAGACCTACATAGGTATAATGCCAGTAGCCGAAATGACAAATGGTAATATTTTTATAGTCTGAGAAGGCCAAATTCTTTTAATCTCATTTCCTAAATCTGTATATTTTCTTATTTTTTCAGAAACAGATTTTTGAATATTACAGGAATTTGGAATAGCTGCATCAATGATATAAGTTATTTTTTTAATTTTGTCATGTAAAACTAAATCAGGTCTATTATGACTAATTGTTCTGTCTGTTAGTATAGTTTTATCATAATATATTTTATAAAATTCATTTTCTAAAAATGAATTTGGTTCATATTCATAATATGGTACTATATTACGGCATTCAATCAAGTTATGTTTAATTACCAAACTTTGGTGGATTATTTTTAAAACCTGATTGTGCCTAAATGTATACTCGGACGGCGCTAATACAGAACATCCCGATATAATTTGTTCTATAGTTTCCGGAAAAGCCAAACATTTTCTACATAAATCATCAATTTGATTTATATCTTTGATTATATGCTTCCTATAATTTTTAGTATTAATGACTCTATCTTTAATGGCAAGCATAAATCCTTCTATTTCTGTGCTCAACTCTCATTATTATTATCTTATTATTATTATAATTTACAAGTACAAGTATATTACATTGGATTTAGTAATATATACGTTGTACATTATAATGATTTATGATCAATAAGATGGATCAAGGAAAAAAATATTTTTGAGATGTAATATTTTTGGTATGCCTCGTTTTTCTCCTGTGCCATTCGTGTGGAAAACGTTCTTTTTTAAAAATGATTTTCGACTATGTAATTATCGTTTTTCCGCACCTATAAAATTATTTCCCGTCTTTCCGGTTTATAAAAAATGGTCTGATTTTTCGGATTGAAATTTTCAAAAAATCCCCTGGGTTACAGAAGTACGATTAAAAAAAAAGGCAGAATGTCTTAGAATATTTTTTATACCGGAAAAAAAAATTTTAAAATGTGATGCAAGTGGCCTATTGTTTCTTACAGTAATTTAGTAGAAACGAAGTATTCTTTTAACAATTGACTGGGCGTAGTGAAGTAGGTACTGTTTAAATTCGACCAGTTTGGGAGGCGGGAATGGGTACCGCCGCCCCGGGAACCTTTATTAGATAACCAACACCTCTGCCATAGGTCACCCCATGTGGTTCGCTACGTTTGGTGATTTAGCATGGGTGCCCGGATTCATGGGGTGAGGTTTATCTAGGTCTTGTAGGCGGATGACCAGGACACACTGAGCCCCAGATTCCTACCCACCCCTTAAACCTTTTCCTTCCCAGAACTCTGGGAAGGAAAAGGGTTTAAGGGGCTAACTTTTTGAAAAGGGTTTAACTTTTTTTTAAAAACTCTCCACACAGCATCCCCAAAGATGACATAAGCCCTGAGGGAAATTATTTTCCTCAGGGCCTCCTGTGTGGAGCTCATGTAAAAAAAAAAAAATTCTTTTAACATGTGCCATAGGTCACCCCAAGTGTTTCGTCACGTTTTGTAACTTCGCAGGGGTGCCCGGGTTCATGGGATGAGGTTTGTCGAGATCTTGGCGTTGAATGCTTTTGCCCACTTACCGCGTAGCGGGCCGGATCTGGAGAGACCTGTTGAGAGAGACCTTTTGACCTCTTGTATGTTCGTCACTCCTGAACACATTGACCACCATATTACTACCCACTCCTCATATCTTTTGAAAAAAATTCTTTAGCACCGTTGTGATTTGAAACTCGATGAAACGAAATATAGCTATACTAAAAAGAGACAAACATACATCTATAGGATTTAGCCTGCCAGAGAATCAGATAGACTAATCGGTATCCTCTTTGTGCGGTGCTTCGTAGCTTTCCCACCCTTGTCTATTTTGTTTTATGAAAGTTTCACTTCTACCGCTTCTGAATTGCACACTCTGCTTTCCTCTACTTCCTTTTCCTAAAATGTCCCTCCACAAAGCATCTGTTAAAAAGAAAGTAAAACTTTACTTGAAGTCCAGCTTTATTTATATACTCTGCTGTTGTTTGTTGCTTCCAGTATGCAGCCCGCCGGCAGACCGACAGCGCCGAGCGTGAGCGCAGCTGGCGGCAAGAGTTCGAGCGTCTGCGGTCCCAAGGAGCCGAGCGCGAGGAGTTACTGCTGGCTGACTGCGAGTGGAAGCTGCGAGACGTTCAACGCGCTGCAGCCGAGCGATGTCGCAAGGCCGAGGGTAAACTGCAGGAGATGCAAGTAGCAGCGGATAAGCGGTGTGAACTGGCCGACAAGCAAGTCGTCGAGGTGAGAAATCATTTTTTCCAATAATTTAAGTGAAAACTTCTTTAGCACAGTTGTGATTTGAAACTCGAATGAAACAGAAATGGTTTTTCTCCCTGAGAAAATAATTTAGTCTTTGAAGAAGCTATGTGGAGTGTTTTTTTGAGTAGAGGAAGGAGTGAACATGGGTCTTAAAAAAAACAATATTGTAGGAGGTAGGCAACACAAAGGCCGACAAATCATTTGACAGCCGAGCTGTCTCAAGAACGAGTTATAAAAGCAACCCGTTCTCATGTGACAAATGTCAGCTGTATACATATATATATATATATTTTTTTTACATTAACTCCACACAGGAGGCCCTGAGGGAAATAATTTCCCTCAGGGCCTATGTCATCTGGAATGCTGTGTGGAGGGTCTTTTTGAGGAGAGGAAGGAATGAACATTGGTCTTGAAGAGACCCATGTTGTAGGAAGGAGGAAACACAGAGGCCGGCAAATCATTCCACAGCCGAGCTGTTGAACACAAGAACGAGTCGAAGAAACGACCCGTTCTCATGTGACAAATGTCAACCGTGTACAAATGTTGGGCACGCGTTTGGCGTGTTTCCCGACTATGCACCGGTGCCGAAGGGATCAATGATGCTAGTTTCTCGGAGCATCTTCCATTGTAATACCGATAGAACAAGGATAGCATTCCCACCCGACGCCTGTGCTCTGAAGATTGCAATCCGTCTGTTAAGATGGGAGAATCTATCAAACGGACCGCCTGTTTCTGCACAGAATCGAGGGTATTTTTCAGGTATTTTGGAGCTCCAGACCAGAGATGGCTGCCAAATTCAACCGTGGGGCGTACTTGTGATTTGTACAAAGTTAGCAGTTGTGTACTATTAAAGTATCTGCGGGCCCTGTACAGTACGCCCAGCTTTTGGAAGGCTAACTTTACTCTGGCTTCGATGTAGCCCCCATACCTGAGCTGGTCACTTAGGGTTACACCAAGCATATCAATGGAGCGCCCGTTCGGAAGATTGCTTCCGTTGAAAGAGACTAGATTTTCATTTCGATCCCTTTTAGACGTAATCAGACAAGATTGGGTCTTTGAAACATTAAATTCAACGAGATTATTTTTACCCCAAGAGAAAACACTCTCGAGGTAACCGTCCATTCTTTGCTTCAAAGCCCTACGAGCTGTTGGAGTTTGTGAGCCCTTTGGGGGCTTGTCAAACAAAAAGCTCTCATGAACTGTACTGTCATCCGCATAACAGTGAATTGGTGCACATGACAAAAGGTCGTTGATGTGCAACAAAAACAAAGTCGGAGACAGAACCGATCCCTTCCGGACGCCAGCATTTATCGAGTGTGAGGAAGAGGTGAAACCATTGACTACCGTCTGAATCGACCTCTCCCTCAAGAAGTCGGCAATCCACGTACACAAGGATGCGGGAATATGAATGGATCAATGGCATCTTCCATTGTGTTACCGGTTGAACAAGAACAGTATACATTGGGAGGCGGGTATGGGTACCGCCGACCCGGCAACGATTTATTGGATAACCATCACATCTGTCGTACATCAACCCAAGTGGTTTGCTACGTTTGGTGACTTAGCAGGGGTACCCGGGCTATTGGGGTGAGGTTTGTCCGGATCTTAGCAGCGGGTGCGTCTGCCCACCAGCTGCACTGCAGGCCGGATAGGGAGAGAACAGTTGAGGGAGACCCCTTGACTTCTCCAGCCATACTCAGTTGAGGGATGGATTCATACGTCTGTCACTCCTGGACACACTGACCCTCAAATTCCTACCTACCCCTCATACCCTTTTCCTTCCTAGAACATCCTACCATTCCTTTCCTAAAAAGACCCTCCACACGCATCCCCAAAGATGACATAGGCCCTGAGGAAAATAATTCTCCTACGAAACTAATGTAAAAAAAGGACATCCTTGGACTCTACGGCGCCGTGCTTGGTTCCGTGAAATTAATTTTAATTTTCCTTGTTATTATAATAAACAATTCGTAAGAAAGGAATTAATTTTATACTGGCCTTCACAAAATCAACCTGTAAAAACTTCTCTCAACTACCTTCTCCAATCTTTCCAAAAAAGTGAACCCCTCCCACAATGAGGCAGGGCCCTTCCGATTTCGAATTTTTCAATGACTAGTGGATCACCTTTAGAAGCTCTAATAAAATGTGATGTTTGTGGCTAGTAATATCCTTCCCAAGCTTGATCGGTTAGTGTTAAAAGCGCTTTTGCCGGACTCGTATTTCGTAGGAATACGCAGATGGACGAGCCCCTTACATGCCTTATATTTTATTTGCTATTTATTATTATTTATAATATTTATATTGTCTGGATTACATGAAACCTAATGCAGTTACGCAATGAGATGGCTACCCTTCGCGCAACGTCACTTGAACAGCAGAGGGCACTCCGTCAGCAAGTGCTGCAGTCCAGTTCGCTAGAGGCCGCTAAGGAGACCTTAGAGCAGGAGGCCCGGCGGCTGAGGAACATGCTGGTCATGGAGAAGGACGCAATGCAGACGGTGAAACAGCAACACGCTAAGGTAATTCAACAAAATACCCTTTCATTGTAGATCTTTGGTTCGAATCCGCAGGTTGTTAATTTGTTCGCTTTTGGAAACAGTTCACTCGAAGAAATCGTTCTGTCTTCCTAAGACCCTCCGTTCATGGAGATACTTACAATCTACGTAATTGTGACGAAACCACAAGTACCCTGCTGATATACTACTTTTTAATGCTAATCTCCGTACACGGCGCTATCCGAAATATAGTGAACTTGATCATTTTTCACGTGCAGCCGTGAAGTTAAAACGCTGTCATTTCGCATTTTATTTAGATAAATAAACTAAGGAATAAAAAACCTTCCAACTTGGCAAACCTTTTTGTTCTCGAAATCTCTTGTTTTATTTATTACCGCAAACGCGATTAAAACAAGAAAAAAGGTATTTAAGCGACTTTCCTGTACTTAATTGTGACTTTCAGGTAAAAATTGTCACTTGGGCGTTACGTAACGTTTAGGGGAGGGGGGGGGTGTGGTACAGGAAAAACACGTTATGGCGCGTTACATGGGGGGGGAGGGGGGGTCAAAAATCTTCAAAAATTGCGTTACTTAATACTTTAATGCCCCCTTATTTGATTGTAAAATATGAGTTTTTGTTAGAAGAGACCATTCAAAGGAAAGTGATATAAATAAACATAAATGTCGTTCCTTTGTTAAAAAACTTTGCAACACAAGTGTTTTATTTATAAATTAATAGAAAGGAATTAAACCTTTCAACTTTTTATAAAACAATATTTTTCGTTTTAAACCAAAAAATGGAGAAACTGGAGGCGATGGCACGTCAAATATTATTAGCATTACAAAAATAGTCACAAGTGATGAAAAAGTGTTTACAATACCAGAAATGCTTGAATCCGCCAGCCATCACGAGGAGATAATGAAAAGTGGTGCTTTTGGAAAAATAAAAAATAACTTTCTTAACCTTTTAAATTCCTTTCATAATCAAATAAAATTTACGATAGAAATAAGCAATGAAAAATTAAACTTTTTGGATTTAACTTTATCTATTATAAATAATAAAATCGATTTTAGTATTTATCGCAAGCCAACATACACTGACATAGTAATTCATAAGACCTCCAACCACCCTGTCTCACAAAAACACTCCACCTTCCATTCCATGATACACCGCTTAGTAAATGTCCCCATGTCTAATAATAATTTCCTTTCTGAACTTTCTATAACAAAACAAAATGCTATAAATAACGGATAAGAACCAAAATTAATTGATAACATCCTAAATAAAAAACTTAGCAAAATTTCAAAAAAAAAATATCTATACAATTCTAATAATATTAATGATAAAGAATGGCGTAAAATTTTGTATATTAATAATTTTTCAGTTCAATGTTGCAAAAATGTCCCTTCTAATATTAAACCAGCGTTTTATACAAGAAATAATATCGGTAATTTTTTGAGAAATACTAAAGATAAAGACCATAGACCAATTCCGGACCAAGACTAATTCCGGAATATATAAACTCAAATGCAATGATTGTCCCTCATTTTATATTGGAAAAATAACTCGTAATTTTGAAATCAGAATCAAAGAACATTTAAGGTGTCTTAATAATAATAATTTTTCTGAGTTCGCTAACCATATCATTGACAATAACCATAGTTTTGAAAAAAAAACACAGGGATAAATATTCTTCATATTAATCATAAAGGAAAACGTTTAGATAACTTAGAAGCTTTGGAAATTAAAAAATCCCTTAAAAATAATGAATCTATTATCAACAAACAAAAAATATTGTCATGTAACCCAATCATGGATTTGTTCCCCTACCCACCCACTCTACACTAATACCTACCCACCCAATCTACATTATTAACTAACAACGGCTCCACCCCTACCATAATAAAACATTGTTCTAAACTGTCAAATTAGTATAAGATTTCCCTGACGAAGGAACGTTTGTTCCGAAACCGGTCGGATTTGCACATTATATAAGTGGTTTATACAAAGTTGTATTGTTTCATTTTTCTAAATAAAAAATAGTTAAAAAAAGAGATACCAGGTTAGAAGAGTCTGAATAACCATGACAGAAGAACTAAAAAAAACCATATGTAGACGAAGATGGAAACCTACAGTTTGGAGACCAATACCTCGGAGAATTGGAAGAAAAAAGTTTACAGATACATCAAAAAGAAGATGCATTAGGAAAATTGATTGAAAAGTTAATGGAAGATAAGCAACAAAGCAAGGGCGGATCCAGGGGTGGGTCATGGGGGTCATGACCCCCCCTGGGCTAGGACCAGGACCTAGGTGGACCACTAATTACAATTGTTAAACATAATGTTTTTATATATTTTTTTAATCTATTATTATCAAAATTACCTTCCTGCTTTTTACTTGTATCTATTATCGTCAAAATTAAATTATAACTTCTTGTGACTTCACCACGACTATGTGATCCCCCCCCCCCCCCCCCCTGACACCAAAGCTGGATCCGCCCTTGCAACAGAGCTTAAAAAACATTGCTGAGAAGTTTGTTATAGAAAAATTCTGTACTAAAAATACAAATGCAAGCCAGTGGATAGAAGTGTTCGAAAAAGAATGTTTACGGTTTGATGTGACCATGGATGGAAAAAAATAGAAATACTCAAATTGTTCATGGATAAATCTTGTATAGACTGGTACAGTTCCATGATTATAAAACTAACAATGTACTCAGAGTGGTCAACATGGAAAAACAAATTCTGTAATAAATTCATTTGCAAGCAAAGGATGGAACCCTGTCTCATAAATATTTATTTATTAAATAAAATTATATTTGAAAGCTATTTTCTTCACCTATCGAAAAGAGTTTTTAGTTTTCAGATATGTTCAGAAGCATTTAGATTTTATTGCAAAACGAAAATATTGTGATCTTCTGGTAAAATATGCTCGAGGCCTGAGGGGTAAATCCCAGCACGCGCAAGTAAATTTTAATTGATTAAATTGTGTTATTTCACAATGTATTCATTCTAAAAATAAATTTATAATACCAGCTAATTGACTTACTTTAATCAGTGATTCCAGACATTATTTGATGTAAAAAGTGTGAATGAAATTTTGGACTACGGTGATTTTTTATGTTTTTTTTTTTTTTTTTTTAAAAAGAAAGACAAACATTCCAGGGTTACGAATAACCCAACAATGTTTGAAAATCTCCTACAACCACCACAGAAAGCCGAAAATGTTGCTTGTGTTGTGATGGAGGGTTTAGCCAGCCGAGGAATCGAACACGCGACGCCCGGGTGGGACCCAAGCGCTACGCCCACACAACCACTGACCGGTCTTTCCGCCCGGGTGGGACCCAAGCGCTATGCCCACTCAACCACTGACGTCTTTCTGAATATTTTTTCCTGCAAAATCAAATGTAAATAAATAAATCTTCCATATGTCTTCACTGGCGACTCAGCCGAAGAGACAACCAACTCCTCATTCCGACCCTAAATGTTCAATACCAAGTGATTTTTTTAAATGTTTTTAGAAGAAAAAACATCAAAAATATCACCGAGACCCAAAATTATATGATCGATTCATCATCATATAGTTTAAAATGAAGTCGCTCAAAATGTACATGCTCGTTAATCTTTTAAACTACGCAGTGGATTTTTATACGGTTTTCACCAATAGATAGAGTGGTTGAAGAGGAATGTTTATATGTATAATACATGTAAATTATATTAGAGAAAAGCCGAGAAATTCAAAGAAAACCTATTTTTGTGCGATTTAAAACGGCTGGCGGGCCGTAATATAGTCACTTTTGAAATTCGTTCTACAGAAGAAATTGGAAAATAGATGTCCTAGAGTACCTAAGTAGGTATTTGATTTTCACTTTTCAAATATCCAGTGTTGCATTGTTTAATTAGTGGCGAGTTAATTAGTTTATAATATGTATAATACATGCTTATTATAGTAGAGAAAAGCCGAGAAATTCAAATATTCAATTCAGGCAGCGGGCAGCGGGCAGCTGGCAAGCGGGTGGTGTTGATTTTATAAAGGTTGGGTAATGGCGTTGTGTTTCGTTAGCCACAGCAACGTGTGGCTGGGTCTGCTAGTTGTATATAATCGATTGATTGTATTATCGATTAATTGTTCATGATCATATGCAATTAATTGTATAATTAATTGCATATGATCGATTAATTGCATATGATCGATTAATTGTATATGATCGATTAATTGCATATGATCGATTCATTGTATATAATCGATTAAGTGTATTATCGATTCATTGTTGATGATCGAATAATTATTGTAAATGATCGATTAATTGTACATGATCGATTATTTATGCAATTTATTTATATGTTTTTTTTTATTTATTCTTAGTATATTTACATTACAGAGGTATAATATTATATTGTCATCCACACTAGGAGTTCACCTGTGTTGTAGAGGACATTTTTAAGTAGTAAATTATAAATTGTAAATAGTGAAACAATTTTAATTTAATTATTATTTTTGATTGATAACTAACTTTTAAGACAAGATTTTTATGCATAGCACAAAGGGTAACAATTATTATAAGCAATAATTATCAGCCTGAAACACTCATCCACATTGAAAAATCTTCCGAGAAAAGATACATGACGCCAACGGGACTTGAACCCGTGCCCTTCTGATTGCCGGTCAGCTGCTCTCCCAATTGAGCTATGGCGGCTTATCTTATACCCGCCAAATGATTCAATATATACTAGTGTTTCATTCAACAATTACTGCTTATTATATTTTTTCCACCTGAACACAAACTACTTTATTTTTATGGTTGTTTTCAGGTAGAAAA
This sequence comes from Limnephilus rhombicus, assembly GCA_929108145.2. Classification (NCBI taxonomy): domain Eukaryota; kingdom Metazoa; phylum Arthropoda; class Insecta; order Trichoptera; family Limnephilidae; genus Limnephilus; species Limnephilus rhombicus. Next base: position 31,218,299 of record OV815290.1, on the reverse strand, counting down.
AATATAATAAGCAGTAATTGTTGAATGAAACACTAGTATATATTGAATCATTTGGCGGGTATAAGATAAGCCGCCATAGCTCAATTGGGAGAGCAGCTGACCGGCAATCAGAAGGGCACGGGTTCAAGTCCCGTTGGCGTCATGTATCTTTTCTCGGAAGATTTTTCAATGTGGATTAGTGTTTCAGGCTGATGATTATTGCTTATAATAATTTTAACTTAATTTTAATTTTTAAAATTAAATTTTTAAAAATTAAAATATTAATTAGTTTTGCTAAGTTTTAAGACTCACATTTGGTTCTGCCTGATTTATAAAATTTGATAACTTTCAACTTCCAGGAACTAGACGAGAAAGAGCTTCGCCTGGTGGCTCGACTTGCTGATGAAGCTAGAAGGGCAGAACAAGTTGGCAGGCAACAGAGGAGACAAGAGGAGTGCATACAACATGAGAAACTGCTCAAAGAAACTCACAAAAAGGTATGCAAGTTCATTCAAATAACATTCATTTGACAAACTGAAGTACAAAATGCTTAAGAATTAGATTGGCATGTTTCACGGAAGTTTACCTAAACGTAACATTGTCATTAAATAATGCTAAGCATCGCTATTTTAATTTCATAGGCCACTTGCATCACATTTTAAAAAAAATAATTCAGGTTAAGGCAAATATTCTAAGACATTCTGTATATATACATATTTTTTTAATCGTATTTTTGAAACCCTGGCCATTTTTTAAAAATATCAATCCGATAAATCAGATCATTTTTTATAAACCGGAAAGACGGGACAAAATTTTATGGCTGCGAAAAACGATAATTACATAGCCAAAAATCATTTTAAAAAAAAAAACATTTTCTGTACGAATGGCCCAGGAGAATAGTGAGGCATACCAAAAATATTACATCTCATAAATATTTTTTCCTTGATCCATCTTATTGATCATAAATCATTATAATGTTCAATATCCATATTACTAAATCCAACGTAATATACTTGTACTTGTAAATTATAATAATAAAAAGAATATTATAAAATTTGATTTTGTTAAAATCAACACCATTAACATTATACCTCTAACACACATGCAGACAGCATAAATTTACGGGGTTCTCTTCACAACATTTGTCAAATAGTCAAACCAAATGATAAGTTCACAGAGAACAAACAATAAATCTAGTAAATATTAAATGACAAATTCAAAAATTCGTATGAAATCAAAGTGTTGCCATATAAAAAAATAAATCAGTGTGGAATTTTACAAAATTAATAGGAACATTTTCGGAGACGGGACATTTTCGTGTAGTGACGCCACAAGCCCAAATAATGGATTTATTTATTTAAAAAAAAATAAAACTGTACATTTCTAAAAAAATTTACGAACATTTTCGTAATCTTAGTAAAAAAATCTATCCACACGATTTTTTCCAAGTATTTTTGAAATCCATACAAGTGGCCTATTGAAAGATCCCGACGCCGCGCAATATTAGGTCCGTTTCAGTTTTAGAACAATCTAGCTGACGCATACCCAGTGTTGCTCAAGCGATACTTCTTCTCAAATCGGTTCCTTATTATTGAACATCGTAACCCTTACTTCAATTTCCATGGTGGACAAGGCTCTCCTGCTTGCTGCATGCTGCATGGAGAGCCAAGGACACCCTAGTACCAGACGCCCGAGATAATTGGTCTCTCCAGCACTTTGGTGACCTTCATCTGCTCTTTCTGCCAAACACTGCGGCCAGTGACTATAATTTTCTCATTTTGGAGTCCTCAGTTTGGTGAGCAACGTGTCCAAAGTATCTTAAGATACGTTGTAGGCAGATAGTTGAAAGCCTATTATGGATGCCTTGCTCTTCCAGAATGGACTCATTTGTACGTCTGACTGTCCAAACTAGTGTGCCTGGAAACTGGGTGTAATTAAGAGTATTGTTAAACTATTTGTTTCAATTGATCATATCATATCTTCCTCGGGTTTCTCCGACTTTTTCTACCATTCACAACCCTGTACCAAGTTGTGACAGCGAAAAAATTCATTTCATTATCATTAATTCAGTATCTCATACAAGTGCCGTGATAATGCATACTAATGAAACACACATATATCGTTACCAACGAACATCGATAAATATAATATAAGCTAGTGATCAGCAGAATGGCACAACTGTAATGTTTTTATGCTTGTCAACTGATCACGATTTGATATAAAGCAGAAACAGACTAACGGCCGTTGTTCTCAACTTTTCGATCGATCAATCTGAGTCTCCGATCAACTAAGTGATTTGTTTAGTAATGCTCAATTCGCCTGTTAGTCGAAGAGTCACGTTGGTAAGGACGTATTTGTGCATTTGAGGAGTGATGAGCCAAAATTTTGGTTCATTGATCAGTAGGACTGGTGACAATGGCGGCTAGTTTTGTAATAATATCTTTTTGTTTTCTCGATAGCTGGAAGAATTAAAAGACATCCTCAGCAAGAAGGAAGCCCAGTACGCCGCGAATCTGGATAAGGTCGAGGGAAAAGCAGATTGGCAGATCATGGAAATCAGAAGGTCTCTAGACAAGGCGGAACTCAAACACGCCGAGGCCATGGAGAAACTGGAGGAGCAGTACTCTACAGAGACAGGTGATTTGATCTTCTTCTTTGGTAGTTTCCTCATTGCTATGGATGGTGACCCCTAACTCCAATTTCCCTGGTGGACAAGTATAGTAGGACTAGTTGAAGACGTGCACAAGGTACTTGCAAAGCGGAAAGAATGGGGAAAAGTCAGGAATGCCAACATCCCTTATATCTTCCTTCTTCCGCTTCGATTTCACTGGTTGAATTACTTTAACAACCATAAACTCGCAAGCTCACGATATCTTTATGGTTTCGACACGATCAAACAAGGGGGCTCCGTAATTCACACCCACAGAAAGGTGGTGACAGGATAACTTTTAAATTTCAATGTCACTTGATTGCTCTTAGTCAGTATAAATAATGTTACTAAATAATGTTTGTCTCTCTACTGTCACATCTATCAAGGACCTTGGGGTCACTCTGGATTGTAAACTTTCTTTCCAGGATCACATTAATAACATCGTAAACAAATCACTTAAACTACTCGGCTTCATTTATAGAATTACCTCTGACTTTAAACATATAAATACACTTAAAACTCTTTACTGTTCGCTGGTCCGCCCTCACCTTGAATATGCTAGTGTCATTTGGTCTCCTTTTTATGCTGTCCCCATTAGTTACATTGAATTTGTACAACATCTCTTCCTACGAGGAATTGCTTGGAGGTTAGGACTTGAAAGAGGAGAATACTCGTATGATGAAATTGAACAAACTTTAAACATTTCCTCTTTAAAAAAACGTAGAAAGGACTCTGATCTAATATGCATTTTCAAAATTATCAACAGTATTACTGACACACCTGCTTTGTTACAACTCATCCAGTTCAACATTCCTTCCCGTAGACTCCGAAATAATGAATTACTGTTCCTCAATCAACATTCTACTAATTATGGATATCATTCTCCTTTATCCAGAATGTCGAGACTTGTCAACGCAAATCAAAGCATTGAATTTTTTGGTGTAAGCCTAAATGACTTTCGGCAGTCGTTACACAATGTGGTTTTTTAAAGTCTTTTTAAATCCATCTTCAAGCTACTTGTAGTTATCTTCTCTATGTACTTTTATATTATATGTATTTTGTCAATGCTCTTCATCTATATGTAATCTCCTTTCATTGTGATCTCTCTTTTTTTTCTATTCGTGTTATTGTTATATTGTTAATTGGACTATTTGTCCGTAAATAAATAAATAAATAAAGTAGGTAGATGGACAAGGTATTTGTAAGTAGGAATTAAATTAGGAATAGGTACAAAGATCAATGATAGGTACCAGTACTTCATTGCTAAGGATCGTGACCCTAACACCAATTTCCCTGGTGGATAAGGTTTCTCCAATCTTCTCGGTCCGATAGATTGAACTACAGACACAGACGTTCCGGGTGCCAGTGATATTTGATCACTCCAACGCATCAGTGATCCTCTGCTTCTCCTTCTTCCATTCTTTATTTCATTCATTCATAAGTTTCTCCAGTTTATCAGTCTCTCAGCGTTATGCTCTACTTGATCTACACTTGATCGTTCAATATTTTGGGAGACGGATATGGGTACTGCCGCCCAATAACCATTCATTCAATACTTCTACCATAGGTCATCCCAAGTGGAAAGCTACATTTGGTTACTTAGCTGAGGTAGTTTGTTCAGGTATCGGCGGCGGGTGCGTCAGCCTACCAACGCGTGGCAGGCTAGATTGGGAAAGACCAGTTGTAGAAGAGAATCGAGAGGTGATTTGATTGATTCATAAGTCTGTCATTCTTGGAAACATTGACCTTGATCTCTCAATCTGAAATTAAATATTCATTTAGACTTTTAGAAGAAGAATTTTAAAAAGAAAGCGGATTTTGACTCAAGATGCCTTCAGATATATCGACTTTGGTTGTGCGGCCATATATCCTCTTTGCATACTTACTTGAAGAAAACATCTTCTAAACTTTCGGCCGGACCAATTGTCGCCAGACCAATTGTCGGGTCACTGTTAAAAATAAATTCGATAGAATTTTGTTATCATTCAAAAAGACAGCAGATTAAAAATGTGGGAAAAATTAGTTGTAGATAGTAATGTTAATTCTGAATTTGATGTGTGAGAATTACCAAAACGACGTAAAACAGTTGAGTCCCAATGGCCGAGTTGATTGGGGCGTTGTCCCAGTAAGACAGAGACCCTGGGTTCAATTCCCAGTTGCGACTGTCACCTTTTTATTTATCTTTTTAGTTATTTGTACTGCTCTTCCATTAAAAGCATTTGCTTATGGGTGGAATAGGAGAGTGTATTTAAGGATAAAATATTAACAATATAATGATACATGGATACAGTAGCGCAGCTAGGGGGGACGGAGGGGGCGATGGTGGGTGACACCCGACTGTGAAAAAAAACTTATGTTGGTAGAATATTGCCACAAAAACATTTTACACAAGAACACTGTCTGTTATTTATATTTTCGTAGCTCTATGGCTCCTTTTTATGATTCCCCAAAAATTCTGTTATTTTACTTTATTAGCTCTAACTATCGCTAGGTTTGGGATTCCCCTGAAATATTCCTTGCTTATCACCTGTGTCATTCTCATTTCTTTTGTAAATTGTGATCGACGTGAAGTGATGTGTTACTCATTGATTGAAGTGAATAATTAGTGAATTCGGTCGGTCGGAGATTCCCCAAAAATTCTGTTCATTTATTTTCATACTTGATTTTTGCTCGGTTGGGGATTCCCCTGAAATATTCCTTGCTTGTCACCTGTGTCATTCTCATTTCTTTCGTACATAGTGATTTAATTCAACATTAGTTAGGACATTGTTCGAAATTTAGTTTGAGGCTTACTAATTCTTGGGGTGACACCACGTTCATTCTTGGGATGACACCACGTTATCCGCACCGGGTGCCATCCCCGCTAGCTACGCCACTACATAGATATATAAAATTGGTAGTGCATCACCTCGGAGATCCTGAGTATAAGTTTCCCTGTTTAGATTCCTCTTCAATTAATGACAATCCAAGTTGTTTAAAATCGATATGTCCTTGCAATAGAACTTTTCTTTTAGATATCGCAGACTGCCGTGATCCACTGTTAAACATATGTGTTTTTCTAGAGCGCCTGACGGCAGAATCAGAGAAGCGCGTCAAGGAACTTGAGAACGCACTCAGCTCTCAAGCTTGCTCGGCGCGGGCCACCCTCGAGTTGGTCAGGGGACAAATGCAAGCAGAGCACCTGGACACCCTACAAAGGATGAAAGAGCAACATCGCAAAGATATGGGTAACTATCTCTCACCAAGCCACGCAAGTTAATTTATTATTTTAAACTATAATATTTTACATATTATATAAGTTAAGTAACTAAAATTAACATTTTATTCGAGTACTTGTTGATGTAATTAGCATTTTGTTTATATTACCCACGCAAAGGCCGCTTATATTTACTTTTTGCTTACTTTCACATTGGTACTTGTGTCTCATGCATCTTACTTAATTTAGAAATTGATAAAATGTCATTTGTGAATGTGAAAAAAAAGTTTAAAAAAAAATTTTAAAAATAGAAAAAAATTAACAAAAAAAAATTTTTAAAATAATGAAATAAAAATAAATAACTATAGGAGAGAAAATTTCTGGACACCGACTGATTTCTAGACAATTTCCAGACAAGCCAGTGAAATTGAATTAAATCTGGAAATAGATAACGCACAAATAAATAAAACAACTATTAAAGTCATGTTATAAACTCATTCATAAACTACGAATGCATACAGTACACACATGTTATCGTAAAGATAACCTTCACATACTTGAGCGATGCTCTTTTCAAGGAATTTAGTATAGGTACTTGACCTTCGGCAGTGTTTACAGGGTACGTTTTATGTTCCAGGTCGATTTTGTTTGGCCGCCATTTTGGTTTGGATGACATTTGTCGGTTGGCAATTGACAGTAATGGAGAGTGGTCGATAACAGTTTATTATGGAACTTCTAATGCCGCAACAACGTGTTAAAATTATTAAAACATTTTATTTAAATAATTGTGAATACGCGGAGAAAATTAATGATAAATGAAAATTGTCAAAAAGTGGCGATATCGACTGACCCCGACGATCCCCCAATTGCCCCATCCCGATTTCTTCCTACGGGTGTACTTGAAGGAAAAGGTGTTCACCAACAAACCAACCACAACTTCGATGCATTCCAACATCCTCTAACAACATTTGAAACAAAATTGCTGAAATAACACAAGAAGTCTGCAAAAATGTTATGAATACTGTGCTTAAAGGAGCTCCTCTATGCTCCACGGTCAGACCGACATCGTATCCCATATATAATGTTAAATACCACATAATCTGTCAATAAAATATAAATTACATATGTAATTGTATTTCATTTAATAGTGGTTAAAAAAAACATCGGTCTGGAACATAAAACTCACCTGTAACTCACCTTAACCCGTGTAATTGCTTATCGTGAGGGTTTATCTGATCAATTTGGAAGGAATAATAACCGAGTTTTGTGCTATACTACACTCTCTAACAACCAGAGTAAACCTTCTGATTTATTGCTTCCATACAAAATTATACTTGATACACCAAACATTTTATTCCAAATGAACATCAACACACCACCAAGAAAATCAACGAGGAGAATGCAAGCCATTTTCTATACTAACCCATATCTTCCTAGTGATCGGTTATTCTTAGCCTATCACACAATAGGCCACTTGCATCACAAATTTTTTCCAGTTTTGGCAAATATTCTAAGACATTCCGTTTTTTTTTTTAATTGTATTTTTGAAGCCCTGGTGATTTTTTAAAAATTTCAATCCAAAAAATTGGACCATTTTTTATAAACCGGAAAGATGGGACATAATTTTATGGGTGCGAAAAACGATAATTACATAGCCGAAAATCATTTTTCAAAAAAAACGTCGTATTCCACACAAACGGCACAGGAGAATTATGAGGCATTCCAAAAATATTTCATCTCATAAATATATTTTTCCTTGATCCATCTTATTGATCATTTATCATTGTCTATAAATGACTAAATCCAATGTAATGAACTTGTATTACGATTTTTTTTTATTTTTAACTCAATAAATACGTTATTTGGGCTCGTGACGTCACTCCATGAAAATGTTCCGTCCCCGATAATATTCAATTAATTTTGTAAAATTCCACACTGATGTATTTTTTTATATGGCAACACTTTGATTTTGACAGATGTGACGAAAAGAACCCCGTACATATTATGCCGTTTGACGTTTTGACAGATGTTACTAAAAGAACCCCGTACATATTATGCCTTATGTACCTGCTTAGAAGAATAATGGTAATGGTGCTGATTTTAACAAAATCAAATTTACATTGTATATTAAAATTATAATAATATATTATTATAATTTTAATATTTATATTGTATATTAAAAATCATCAGTGTGGAATTTTACAAAATTAATTGAATATTATCGGGGACGGAACATTTTCATGGAGTGACGTCACGAGCCCAAATAACGTATTTATTGAGTTAAAAATAAAAAAAATCGTAATCTGAATAGAAAAATATATCTAAGTGGCCTATTACAGGGTATGAAATTATAACACTCTAATAATGAAATAGACATTTTTAATCCTTTTAAACTCTTCAAAAATGTTTTACCATTAATCATATATCAAGCTTATTGTGAGGAAGCCCTTTATTTAAAGACAGGCAACATTGTACCTACCAAATTAGCATCCCATCAGCATAGTTACCCAAATGACATGTTTATAGACCTATTTTTATTCTACCTTTTGCCCATTCTTCTTTGTCATTTACTTTTGCATATTTAGCTTGGTATTTGTTTTTGTTATTACTATGGTATCTAAATATCCCTGTATGTACATTTTTGGGCATCGTGATTGTCTTATGTACTGAAATAAATTTAAGAATATGAGTACCATAATGCCAAATAATACTCTAAAAACGGTATACTACGCATTCTCAACGAGAATCTAAAATTCGTTTTATTTGCAACAACGATATCGACCGCGTCATTTAGATATTCGCTTGCATCTAGAGTGCGTACAGTTGGAAATGCTTCCTCAGAAGTAGTAAGTAGTCTTCAGCTGCACGGAATATAATTACAAACAGGCTATAATAACATACCTCAATAAATCAATGTTAGCATGGAGCGTAATAACAACTATTCATCTGCACGGGTTCTGTATAATTTATCTCACGATTGCTGTTCCCCAATATTATCATATTATATATCACATATTTGTAAATGCTCGTAAAAGCGTTATTAATCAAAAAAATTAAAACACTAATAAATTGACTTACAAAATTAAAAAAAAAAATCCTTTGAATTTCTCATTGGTTGTGTGGTGTTGTGTTGCAGAAAAGCAATGGGAGGTGTTCGAGACGGACAAGGAGCAGTGCCTTGAGAGGATGAAGTCGGAGTGTATGATGGAGGGAGAAGAAGAAAGAGAGAAGAGAGACAAACTACTCCTCAGAAACATAGATGGCAAGTCAATGTTGTTTCAGTGGTAACTTTTGAGAACAGTTAACTTTCTGGTTGATGTTGAAGAACTTCTGAAAATTGAACAAAGAGATTCAGCAGAGAGGTTAAAAATTTTAAACAGACAAATTAGGCACTCTCAAGTAAATTTCAAATCTAGGAGCATCGTTAGTTCAACTCCAATTAACAATTTTATTTTAAGGGGGGTTCCCACTCCGCCTCCTCCACCTCCCCCCCTCTCACTGCCATCCATCCCCCCTCCCCCTCCCCCTTCTTCCCCCCCCCCCCCCCCCCCACCCCTCCCCATCACTCCCTCCCTCCCGCTTTCCATACATCCAGTTTTCAAACCTCGCATGCCACCAATAGCAATTTTTTTATACAAATTTCATAATGCCAGAGCTCACCGGAAGTTTTATAAAAACCTTGTCCTGACAATAACGAACACACAAAAAAAAGAATTATCCCGTTTGGTGCAGTCGTTCGAAATTTATGCGCTTAGCAACACATTCAGCGATTCATTTTTATATATGAGATGATGGCAATAATTTTGCATAACGAACGATATCATTAAAAAATATATGTACATTGACAGTTAACCGAAACTTATCTGATACTGTGGAGGTCGCGCTAAAATTTATTAATCGTTGATCGGAATATCTTTTGCCGTGCTCGCAAATATTGATAACTGTGAAAAATATTAGGACTTAAAATATATAAAACATTTTTTGTTATACAGGGTGCCAACGGACATTTTTGACTTTTTTATGTCTTATTTTTTGGAAAAGTTTTTGGAAAGGGTTACATGATTTATTTGTGCATCGTGGTGTACATAAATCATGCCCAGTATTGAGCAAAAGAAGTTTTTATGCAAAAAAGTAACGGTTGTGTAGAGACACAACACACCCCAATTTTTAACTCCAAATTTAGAATCACTGGTTAAAGCCTTTCATCACTCTATGGATCGTATGTTTCAATTTTAAAAATAGAAAATGAGAACTTCATCTAAAGAAGATAGAAGAAAATATGTGAATATACTAATTAGTGAACTTTTTACAGATCTCAAACATGAACTAGCCACCAGAGAGGGCGATACCAGTCACCTGCGCATTGAAGCCAGAAAAGCAAACGACGCTCGCGTGTCTGCTGAGAGACGACTCAGGTCAGAACATCAAAGCACGGTTTTGGCCCTTATACTCATATTTCTCTTTCAGGCCTATCTAAATCTAACTTAGATCGAACAAAAAAACTGGCTAAATTAAATCTAAACTTAGAATTATCCAAGCCTATCTGAGATCAGGGTTTTAGAATCTGGACTTAAGTTTAACGGTGATCCAGGCTTATCTAATTATAATTTAGATGAAGATCTTTGAATCGTTGATCCCGGCATATCTAAGCCTAACTTAGATCCTTAACTTTGAATCTGAACTAAGTTTAATAATGATCTTGGATTATCTGAGCCAAACTTATATCGGGTTCCTAAGTTTAACAGTGATCCAGGCTTTCCCATGTCCATCTTAGATCTAAAATCTTGAATTTTTGGTCCAGACCGATCTAAGTCTGACATAAAAAGTGACCCTTGAATTATTAATCCTACTTATCTGAGCCTAACTTAGATCAGGTTTTAATAGTGATCCAGGCTTATCTAAGTATAACTTAGATGAAGACCTTTGAATCGTTGATCTAGGATAAACAAAAAAACCTTAAATTATTGGTCTTAAATTATCTGAGCCAAACATTGATCGGGTTCCTTGATTCTGGACTAAGTTTAACAGTGATCCAGGCTTACCCATGTCCGTCTTAGATCTAGACCCTTGAATCGTTGGTCCTGACCTATCTATGTCCGACTGAAATAATGACCATTGAATTGTTGATCCATACTTATCTGAGCCTAACTTGGATCAGGTTTTAACAGTGATCCAGGCTTATCTAAGTTTAACTTAGATGAAGACCTTTGAATCGTTGATCTAAGCTTATCTAAGTCGAACTTAAATAAAAATTATTGGTCTTAAATTATCTGAGCCAAACTTAGATCGGATTCCTTAAATCTGGATTAAGTTTAACAGTGATCCAGGCTTATCCATGTCCATTTTAGATCTAGACCCTTGAATCGTTGGTCCAGACCGATCTAAGTCTGACTTAAATAGTGACCCTTGAATTGTTAATCCTACTTATCTGAGCCTAACTTAGATCAGGTTTTAATAGTGATCCAGGCTTATCTAAGTATAACTTAGATGAAGACCTTTGAATCGTTGATCTAAGCTTATTTAAGTCGAACTTAGATTTTAAAAAATCCTTAAATTATATTATTGGTCTTAAATTATCTGAGCCAAACTTTGATCGGGTTCCTTAAATCTGGATTAAGTTTAACAGTGATCCAGGCTTACCCATGTCCATCTTAGATCTAGACCTCTGAATCGTTGGTCCAGACCGATCTAAGTCTGACTTAAATAGTGACCCTTGAATTATTAATCCTACTTATCTGAACCTAACTTAGATCAGGTTTTAGCAGTGATCCAGGCTTATCTAAGTCTAGCTTAGATCAAGAACTTTGAATCGTTGACAGGTTCAGGCATATCTACGTCTATCTTAGATAAAGACACGTGAACTATTGGTCAACGGTTATCTGAACCTAACTTAAATAGAGACCCATGAATCACTGATTTAGGATAATCTAAGCCTTAACTTAGATCTGGGTCTTCGAATCTGTGGACTAAGTGTAACAGCGATCCAGGCTTATCTAAGTCTAATTTAGATGAAGACCTTTGAATCGTTAACCCAGGATTATCTGAGCCTTACTTAGATCAAAGTGATCTGGACTTAGTTTAATATAGATCCAGAACTATATAAGTCTAACTTAGGTAAAGACTTTTGAAGCATTGATTCTAAATTTTTTGTGTCTGTCTAATGTAAGGGATCTTAAATCTAGAGTAGTTTATTATCAATTGCAATCAATTTAGAAAATATCATATTTAAATCACCTTTTATTTGAATTCCGGCGATTTTACAGGAAATATCTTCGGGTTTATGCTAGAAGTGCCTATGTCAGTTTTTGGAAATTTGATTTGGGTACCAGAAAGAACAATAATATGCCCTTTATTTTAATGAAATTATGTACTATCTAATTTAGAAATCAAAAATTTTTTTTAGCGTTTTCTACGCCACGTAATCGATAAACAATCTTCATCCCTTAGCAAATCACAAATTTGACATAAGTACTTCTGGCATTAAGCCTTAGATATAGATCTTTTTCTTCCTTAAAAGATAAACCTTCTGGTGTCCATATATGGACCTAGAACTCTCAAAATTCCCTTGGTTTCCTCTCATCCGAAGCCTTTCTCCTGAAGTCGTCATCCCTTCTCATCGGGGGAGACCTCTGTTTCTTTTTCATTTTCAATGAAGACAACCTATTGATATTGTACTGGATTTTTTATCATTATATCACAATCATACCGTTTATCATCATTATTGTTGGTCGATAATCATTACGCTTTAATCACTTCATAACATCACGCTTCATCAGTCGATCATTTCATTATATACATTAAATTTCATGACATCATCATTTCACCTTCACAGAATATAATTAACATCATGTCATTTCATAAAAGCATAGTGTAAATTAAAACATTTAGCTTCAATCTCGCTTATAACATTTCAAAATAACCATCAAAAAATTTGTTTGTCATTTTAAAATCAATATTAAACTCCTTTTGTGTTTTAGTGTTACATGTTGCATGAGTAGTCTTCCTTTAGTTCGCCGCAAAATTTTAGGGGGTCTAGAAAAGAGATTTTTTTTATTATTTTTAATTTATAAACTAACGTTTAGACAAGATTTTTATGCATAGCACAAAGGGTAACAATTATTATAAGCAATAATTACCAGCCTGAAACACTCATCAACATTGAAAAATCTTCCGAGAAAAGATACTTGCCGCCAACGGGACTTGAACCCGTGTCCTTCTGATTGCCGGTCAGCTGCTCTTGACCACTGAGCTATGGGGGCTTATCAAATACCCGCCAAATAATTCAATATATACTAGTGTTTCATTCAACAATTACTGCTTATTATATTTTTTCCACCTGAAAACAACCAACTTTATTTTTGCGAGAGAGACATTGTAAGTGTTAAATCCCTCGCTAGGTGGCGTCGAGACAAATTATGACTACATTTATTGGGGAAATACTTAAACTTGTCAAATATTAATTATTATTTTTAATTTATAAACTAACGTTTAGACAAGATTTTTATGCATAGCACAAAGGTTACAATGTCTCTCTCGCAAAAATAAAGTTGGTTGTTTTCAGGTGGAAAAAATATAATAAGCAGTAATTGTTGAATGAAACACTAGTATATATTGAATTATTTGGCGGGTTTTTGATAAGCCCCCATAGCTCAGTGGTCAAGAGCAGCTGACCGGCAATCAGAAGGACACGGGTTCAAGTCCCGTTGGCGGCAAGTATCTTTTCTCGGAAGATTTTTCAATGTTGATGAGTGTTTCAGGCAGATTTTTTTTTGTTTTAAAGAAAGACAAACATTCCCAGGTTACAAATAACCCAACAATGTTTGGAAATCCCCTACCACCACCATAGAAATCGATAACTTTACAATATTGGATCGATAAGCATAACTTCCAATGATTTTATTTCGATATTCCGAGCGCGGTTTTGCTCTTGACAGCCAAACTCAGCTCTTGACGGGAAATAAATAAGAAATCGATATGCCCTGGTGACACTCCGGGCCGTATTATCCATAAGGCAGTGTAGGCAACTACCTAAGGGGCCCACATCAACTGGGAGCCCTAGGGTAAAGGGGCCCCGAGACTTGCATTGCCTAGGGGCCCCGACATGTTTAATCCGGCCCAGGCATTATCGCATTATGCATAAGGCAGTGTAGGCAACGCTTAGGGGCCCCACATCGTTTAAAGACCCCTAGGGTAAAGGGAGAGCAGTAACAAGGCAGAGCCTTGCCTTGCCTAGGGGCCCCGACATGTTTAATCCAGCCCTGGCGACACTAGATGTGTTTTCTATAAATTGATATTCTGAGACCTTCAACGCCACAACAATTACGTAAAAATATTACTAAACTGGCAATGTTGAATTGAAATGTTAACGCATTGGCAGTCCGCATTTACTTTTTAACACTAGAACTATACTAAAGGTCTTTATTCAAGTCTCGTTATGTAAAAAACTTTCAGTTCTTCAAGCTCAAAGCAATGTACCTTCATTGGCCTGAAAGGATTTAATTCGCTGCGTGTACGACTTCTTTCAATTCTAAGAGCTTCGTTAGTTCAACTTCGTTCATTAATAAGTCAGTTATTTTGCATAACGAACGATATCATTAAAAAATATGTGTACATTGACAGTTAACCGAAACTTATCTGATACTGTGGAGGTCATGCTAAAATTTATCAATCGTCGGTCGGAATATCTCTTACAAATTGTTGGCTGTGCTTGCAAATATTGATAACTGACCATAGATGAAGGATTTAGTCAATACCGTATTGACCTTGAAACGTTATTCTTGTCGCTGAAATGTAGCCTAAACTAGCAATTTTTTCAAATTTTTACATCGTAGGTATTTATGTGAATGAGCTGTGTATTTACGGGAGCTCCGTTAGTATGTTTGAAGGTACTGTGATACACGAGACCAGCCCCGGATCTAAGGTGCGGGGCGAACCGGGGCGGCAGTCTTAGGGGGCGCCAAAAATGTAATTTATATGTTTGATTGATAAAAAAAATTGATTCATAAAACACCTGGCATCCAGCTCACCTCGTTCTTTCAATAATTCATTAGTTTTTAAAACGCCCATTTGGTTTTTGAACACATCCTAAGTTGATTAATGAACGTATCCTAAGTCGATTTAGAACACATGCACAGTGTACGTGATGTCTCTGCCAGGGGAATCCCCATCGCATCTAGAACTAGGGGCTGAGTCGAATAAACCCGAGCGGTTTGGGGGCGCCACTATCAAGTTTCTGCTCCGGTTTAAAAAAGTCGTAGATCCGGGGTTGCACGGGACTCATCGATGAATATAATGAGAAATAGCAGATAGATAGATAGAGATAGAGAATAGAAGGGAGTATTATATTGTATTGGTAGATTTAATGAGCTCCTAGCATGAATTGAACATACTAGATCAGCATGCAATAGATCGCAAAATTGCTGAAGATACTGAATGAGATCCAATTCGTTTAGCTGGCCCCTCGCTGCCGGCATGGGCCTCCTGGGCATAGGGGCCTGGGCGGCTAGTGGAGCCCCCGCCCCTGCCCTACTGCTGGCCCTGGCACTGCTTCTGCTGCTCCTATGGCCTGATAGTCGCCACATGGCTGAGGATAGGCCTCTCATGGCTATTATGCCGCATAAGACATACATGAATTAGGAACAATCAGCCAATTTTCTTTAGAAACTAGCATACCACCGACATTTTGCATTAGGAAAAACTCAGTTTCACAGAGATTCAAATCTAACATTGTCACTTGGGGCATTTTTGTACCTTTTATTCATAAAAGTTGTTCTATCTCCTTTTGAATCACTGAGAGATATTTTATGATTTAAGAGGAAGGGCAAGCCAAAATATCATATATATATATATATGCATTCACACCTTATATCGACACGAATACAGGTAATAGGCATAAAACTTTGCTTAGCAAACTCAAAAATTATTGTTTTCTGAATAATTTTATAAGAAAGAAAAAATTAACCAATGAAAACTGTCACAGATTTTAGCCATAAACAATGGAAACAATGTTTCAATGGAAACGGCAGGAAAATTTCAATTTACCCAGAGCATTTTTTTGTATTTATAATGTAAACCAATTCGTAATAAAGATTTATCGAAAATACTGATTGAGCATTAAACAGAATTTCGATGATTGGCCACTTGAAGACAATGTTAGATTTGAATTTCTGCAAACACCCTTACCTTAAAATGGTTTAGTTAGGATACCTTCATAATAATTTTTGTGAGCTTTTCCATTGGGAAATAAAAATGTTTTGTAATCACCCTTTGTTGCATGTTTTTTTCGTAAATATATTTATTCCGATCTTTTATAGGTGGTGTAGCAAAAAATGCCACTGTCTAACTAATAACTTTCTTCTGCATTTACACCTACTAAATATCAGAGCCGTGACAAGGGAGTGAAACCGGTTGGTGATGCCGGACGCGATATTTAAGCTGGAAATAGTGCAACGACGACGTCGGTCGCTTGCGGTAATATGTTGGTAAATTAAACAAGAGGTGTAGTGCCAGTACGCGCTGCGTACGAGGATCGTCGGTCCAGTTAGTCGTCGCTACGTCGCGCGTCGTCGCCCGCCCCACTGTAGCGTAGCACTATTTCCAGTCTGAAGGGAGTTACAATCGACCATAAAAGGGGGAAATAACCCTAAAATGGACTAAAATCAATACCAATATTATTACGACTTCTTCAATATTATTTTTTGTACAATGTGAGGAAATAATATTTCCATATTATTACATTGTTCATAATATTATTTAGCCCATACGTATTTCCCAATTTCCTCTAGATTTTGACACTAGCGCTAATATTTTTAAATGTAATATAGATATCGACCACTAGCGTATCGGTAAGTTTTGCTTTTTTTGAAAAGTTACTTATTATAGGAGTTAAGATCCTCCAAAAAACGTTAAAATTGCCTTCTTTGAACGCCACCAATAGACGTTCAGTATACAAACTAGACAATGCATTAAAAAAAAAACAGACAGAATATTTTCTTTCAATTCAGTTAGTAAAAAATTTTAAAAATGGGTCCAGATTTGAAGGAGAAAAATGGGGAGTACAAAAACTTCGATTTTGACAATTTTATTTAGGTATTATCAGCTTGAGGTGACATTGTCCCTTTCGTTCAGAATTCAGGGGGGGGGGATAACAGCGACGATGATGGCAACAGTTTGGTAAAATACCTATTATTCAAATTTCTTGGCATCCGTGTTTCCTTGGTTATGAGGGGGGGGGGGGGGGGAGAGGAGGGAGAGCAAGGTTGGGAAAGTATTTAATTATTTAATTAACAAATACCTCGTCACGACTTTGGTTAGTTTCTATTGCATTTTTAAAGCATTTTGCATGTTTGTTACAACTTAACATTTTAACATTACACAAAATCACAATATCTAAAAATTTTGTATTTTCATAAGCAATTTTTCAAAATTTCATCGCATTACATTTTCACGCACCGCCATTACATTTCCATCTTTCGGATTACTATTTAATTTTTTTTTCTATATTATTTATTATGCTTTATAGGTAGATATATAAAATTGATAGGTACATGATATAATATGAAAAAAATATAGATTTAAAAAATACTTTTCTTTTTGTTAGTGTTGAAAATGTTAACATTAAAAAATATTGGCACCAAAAATATTCGTACGTAAAATAAATTTACTTTAATTAATCAAAATGTTTGGTGTTTTAAACTATCGTTATATTTAATTACTTTCATATCATAATAAAACAAACATAAAAAATAGCACTTATCCGTACCATATATTTGCTATACCTTTAGATTAAAACATAATTTGTTTGGTTTTGGTTGGGTATTTTGGCGCCAAATCCAAATTTAAGTTTTGTATGAAAAAGGCCACGCAGGCATTTCTCTTAAGTATGTTTGTATGTCTTTTGAATTAACGTGTGTTTTCTCCCTTTCCCCATGCTTTTGCTGTGGCTGCTCGACTCACCATTGGAAAATGGACACCCATGGCCTATTTGTTGCTGTCTATGGTGTAATGTGTCTATGGAAAACTCCAAACTCTGGAACATCTGTCGTTTTTCCTCGCAAATGTGACGTTTTCCCTGTTTGGATTGTGAACGTGTGTTTAATTTTAAATCCTCGCTATAATCTAAAAATAAACCAATAATATTATTATAACACATTTACAACATCTAAAAATTATAAAATATTGTGAAACTTGTGCTACGATTGAAAATTGTTGTGTTGAAACTGTGAACTTGCTCGCTTTTGGTTGTCTATGGAAATTGTGTCAAAATGAAAACTTTTTGAAATGGATATATGATAATCTGTTAAAATCAATTTTACAACATCGTTATAAACACACACATTTTGACTGACATGTTGGAACCTTGTACTTACGAACCTTGTATGTCTGAAATTATGATTTCTTGGACTACACATCACAAACATACGTTTTGACTGACGACATACATGTTGGAACTTTGAACTTGCAAACTTTGTGAATACGTCTGAAATGTTGATGTCTTGAACTGAACACACCACAAAACAATAAACACACATGTTGTAACTATGAAACAATTATCTGAAATGTTGAATTCTGCTACTGAACACACCGCAAAAAATAAACGCACATGTTGGAACCGTGAATAAATTATAAAATAATGTGTGGTTATGTTGTGAATGACGCGCGCGGCTTGTGTGTTGATGTTGGTTGGACTGGACTACTGGACTGTGGACTATTGGATTGGTCTACTACAGCGAGGCTCAGGCAGCCCTGGTAGCTCGTGAGACAGCTGTGCGAGCCGAAGCAGCCAGACAGGCCGAGGCAGAGAAAAGGGAAGCCAGAGACACAATCGACCACCTCACCAAGAAGTGCGCCTGCCTATCCAACCTGTGAGTAATTTACTTATAATTATTACCCCTTTTCATTTCCTCTGACACTGACTGCAGTGGTAAACAGCTAAACAGCGGTGGGTCTTTGACTTTTGATATAAAGGCATACAGAGCTCTGGGCCAAAAAGGCCCCTTTCTCTTTCATCGTGAGTTTATAAAATATGGTTGTGGAAAAGATGGTTTATTTTGTCGTTTGTTAAAAAATATTGCAAGGGGGCGTGGCTGCAATATGGGGATGTTAATATTTACGGACAATTTATTTTTGTTTTTTTATGTGCGGTACATAAATTTTTTCTCGTACCAAGCGAGGCAGTTTATGGACGCATTATCATGGGTGGGAATTCTCGCATAAAATGTTTACGCGAGACTTAAGATGTGCTTTTTTAATAGGGGGATTTCAGATCTTTGTGGAGTTGGGATACCCTTATCCATTTGGGGGCACGCAAAGCTATGCGTATGGCTTTATTCTGGAATGTTTGAAGTTTTTTCAAATGAGACTCTGAAACGTAAGCGGTGGGACGGTACAAAACATTAGAATCCGAATTCAGTGTGTCCAAGAGTGACGGTCGTATAAATCCATCCCTCCAACTCCGATGCAAGGCAACGGGTCGGGAAAGTCTGGCTGGAAGAGTCAAAAGGTCTCCATCAACCGGAATCTTCCGATCCAGCCCGCCACGCAGATAGTGCGCAAACGCATCTGCTGCCAAGACCTAGACAAACCTCACTCCATGAGCCCGGGCACCTCTTTAAGTCACCAAACGTAAGGAACCACTCGGTGTGAGCTGTGAGTAAGGGGCTGGTTGTCCAATAAATGTACCTGCCTCCTAAATTTAAAGTTACTGAGGTTATTTGAGGATGTTAATGAAGAACTCGCATTGTAATTGAGGATTGGTATTATAAATTGCGGGCTTACATGATGACTTCTTTTGTACTGCGTAACTGAGAATATAATTTATTTAATCTCTCACAATTTCAGTTTTGAGGACATGAGAACCCGCTGGAACCAGGCCCCCGGAGAGGCTGCCCAACTGCGACGCGCTCTGCAGGACGAGAAGGCCCGCGCACAGGCTCTCCGACGCCAGCTCGACGCGCTCTCACGGTAGGCCCACGCTGCACGGATCCACGAAAGCTGCTTTCCGTCAAGCAACCAGACTCATACCCGCTACCCACCGCAAGCAGACTGACCCTGCTGCGCCTCACTGCGCTGTGTGCTTGACCTCATCAACGCTTGTCATCATGGTTCATTCATACTTAAATATAATATAGAGAGATGGTTAACGTTGATCTTTTGTATATTCAACAGTATTTACCACAGGTGGTCATCATTCAGATTCTGCACTAGGTAAAAATTTCGAAAATTGCCAGAGGAAACAAAGTTGGTGGAACTTTTGAAAACAGCTCCAAACAGGAGGCCCTGAGGAAAACAATTTCCCTAGGGGCCTGTGTCATCTTTGGGGATGCTTTTTAGAAGGTATTTTTGGGAAAGGAAAGAGAAGAAGATCAGGGAAGTAAAAAGGTGTGAAGGGTGGGTAGGAATTGACAAGGTGATGGGTCGGGAGAGGCCAAAAGCTCTTAACCAGTCTCTCCCGATCCGGTCCGCAATGCAGTAGGTGGGCAAACGCATCCGCCACCAAGACTTAGACAAATCTCACCCCCCATGAACCCGGGCACCAAATATTAAACTTTAATGGGCGAACTAATAGTGGTGACCTATATGGCAGGAGTATAAATGGTTCTCTGGGCAGCGTGAAACCATACACGCCTTCCAAATTGAAAAACTATCGACAACTAAGCTGAATCGATATGACAAACTAAGTTGTCAACATTAGTTTATCAATATTACTAGCAAGCGCGGTGCTGTTTCATGTAACGATGATTTGATTAATATCGGTTTTAAAATCCCCATAAACATTGAAACTTTTTATCTACTGAATAAACAGTTTTTATCGTTTTGAAATGTCATTTTTAAATCAGTTTGTTATGCAAAACTGATTTTTGGAAATATTTTAAACACTTCATTGATTTAAAATTAGCCAATAATTCACTCGATTCATTTAAAATTAGCTAATAATTGTGAATTCTTCACGGTTTTTTTAACCATGTTTGGAGTTAGTTTTATTGATGACCACCCCTGGTATAACCACAAAAACTCTAACTTTTAGATGGTACAGGAAAAAATTGATCACAAAACTAATATTGTTTGTTGTCACTTCGCTGTGTGCTTGAGTTATCATCGTGCATTTTCATGTATCATCATTCATTTGCTAACTGGATATTGTCATAAGATGATCATCTGTACAATTAAACATTATTATCGTCACAGGAAAGTAATTCTGCTGTAAAATAGGACTGAATAAGACTTTTACAAAATTTTCCCCGTTTTGCTTATGAGACGTTGCTTTCTTTCCACGTTTTTATTCTATGATTAAAAATGTGTCTTCAGGATAATATAATTTTACCAATTTTGTCGGAAATGTAAGCATTTACATACATATAAATATAATAAATAAAATAGGGCTCAGAATTGTTCCTTGGGGAATTCCCCATTCTGATAGTGTAGATTCGCTAAATCAAATTTTATTTTTTATGCTTCATGTATTGGGATAAACTTTAAACCATTCTTTTATTTCTATTTTTATTTTTAAATGGCAATGGTTTTCTGAGATTCTGCTAGCACAGGTTTAAAAATGACTATTCAATTCAAAATTTTATTCACTTTTAAAAGCAGTGTTGCTTCCCTGTGATGATTTTTACAATATACCATCATTTTCTTTTCAAGTACAGGTGAAATGTTGTCAGAATACTTGATTTTATCAATTTTAGGTATTTAAAAAAAAAAAAATTGTTGATCATTCATTTTCCGTTGGTCCTCTTTTGGCGGCCTGCATAGTTAAGTTTGTACATTTTTATCCATAATTGAATTGATGTATTCTTACACGTGTTCTGATTTAATTTTACCTGTACAAAAAGTAATTACAAAATAATATTAGCTACAAATTTGACTAAGACAAAATGTTTAACTTATAAAAGTAAGAACCAATATACATATTATTAAAAATATATATGTAATAATTAGTATGGATAGATTAGGATTTTATATAAAATAAACTAATAAAGACATAATTATAGCATTTATAGTAGGCCTTGAGTAATATGATGTCATAAAGTGTGACTATTATTTTTAATTTAATTAAACATTTTGTAGCTTTTAAAAAGTTAGTATGTTGAAAAAAATAAATATTAACTGTAAATAGTTGCTTTTAAGTTGAGGATTTCAACAAATAACTAATTTCAAAATCATTTTTCATAATCAAAATTCTGGATCAACATAAAACTCTAATTTAAAAACCAAAAATATATTTGACCTGCTTTTTTTCTTTTCTTTTCATAACAGGTTCAATTGATTGAACTAGACATAATCAACATGCTTATGTTAAAAAGAAGTATGGATGTGAATGATGCAAATGATGTGTGTCAGGACTGTGATATGTGGAGCGGTGTCCTATCTGCCTATCCTTTTGGGGACACTGCGTGATGGTGTGTTCATGTATGTAAATTTCTACCAGAAAATCATTGACTAACAAAAACCATTTCGTGTTGCTAATGCATCACTTTAAATATTTTTTTCTATTCATACGCTAAGGCTTGCTTTTCTACGTAAAATTATGATTTATTCGCTTTTTAAGAATCATGATGTATAAACTGTTTTTCACGTGTGCTAACAAAATCATGCTGTATATTTTGTAACCTCAATTATTATTGTAAAATATTTCTTTGCATAAATCCAAAATCATTTAAGATAGGATGTAATATATATGCATATATGTACATCGTTATCATTGATAATTCATAAGTCTGTTTTGTAAATTACCTAACATTATGTAAATACATAGTTTTGTTATTAAATTATTGATACTAATAACTTCTTATAAGAAAATTTAAATGGATTTCAGTGTACATTATTTATATCATAATATATTTATTTTGTGCATAAACTGTAACTTAATGTTAAATGCTCTTGGTTATGATGTAGAATAAATAACTATATGTACGATAAAAAATAAAATAGCAAGTTATAACAAAACTTATTTTTATTTTTGATTGTATGTAACAGTCATCTACCGAAATAACTCTTATAATTGTTCGAAATTCGAGCATTTAGATAAATTATATAAATTCACTATAGTAAGTGTAAAAAAATTAATGCAACAATTCTCACACATCAAAATATTAACTTATTTATATATATACGACGAATCATTTCTATCACAAACAACATTTGGGCATGTGGGCATGGATTCAACACAAATTAAAAACAAATCATTGAAATACTGTCGCACAATAACAAAAAATAATTATATAATCAATATGTTAAAAATTAATTAAAATCACTTGCTGGGGGCTGCTTAATCGTTTCTAAAATAATGAAAAATTGCTTAAAAGCAGCGTACAATCCTAATTCAGTTCTGAAAAGCAGACACAACATCTCACAGTTGCACTAATAACATGTAAATGGTCTGGTATTTCATATAATTTTACCACTTATTTAAATTCTCAACCAGGCAAACTCACTTGCACTCTGTACATAGAGGACTTACAGTATTTGCTTGTTTTTTCCTTAAAGTTCATAAATATACCAATGTGATAGGGAGTACCCGACAAACATTAATCAGCGATTCTTGAGTAGTTAGTCTCAGCGAGTCAAATTGACAGATTGAGATAATTTGTGCACGTTGCTCTCCATGTAGAAACACAAACATATAGAAACTCAGTCACTGACAAGGAGTTTGGCAGGAGAAGCAGATGAAGGTCACCGATGCGCTGGGATGATTAAGTTTCACCTGTGTCCAAAATGTCCTTATGCAGCTCAAGGCCGTGAGGAGTCGATGATCATTGTCCATCAGGGAAATTAGAGTGGAGTTCACGATCCTCAGCAATAAGGAAACGATTTAGTCTAACAAGCTTTAGAGAATCGCTAATTCAAACGAATTCCCCTATTACCTATATAGATTTTGACACTAGTGCAAATATTTTTTTATGTAATTTAGATATCAAGCATTGAAATTTTTCCACGTTTTGCTTATCTTGATAAGTAGCTTCTTATTGGAGTTAGGACCCTTCAAAAATCCTTAAAATTGCTTAGTTTGAACGCCATAAACGAACGCTCAGTACTCAAATTTGGTAATATATTTTTAAAAAAGGAAAACGTACGAATATAGAATATTTTCTTCTAATACAATTGGTGAAAAAAATCTTTAAAATCAGTTCAGTTTTGGAGGAGAAATCAGGGGAAACAAAACCTTGATTTTGACGATTTTATTTGGGTGTAATCTGCCTGAAGTGCAGTCGTCCCCTTCTTTCAGAATTCGGAGGGTAACAGAGACCATGACGGCAACAGTTTTGTAATATATAACACCCTTTATCAAAAATTCACAGCGCCGCGTTTCCTCGTGCAGTCTGTCGGGTGCGTCTTATTACACAGTGTATAAATATCTTATTTTCCATTAATGTTTTCTTTCTTTCAAAGTTCGACAGTTCATCCTTGTTTTGTGTTGTGGTTCAGCCAACACGTGTCACAGATCTGACCGTGTTCCGCCTACTAATCTAATAATTTTATGCTTTTATAATCTCGAACGGCAGACCGTTTGAACCCCAGAAGTTTCGCCTGTAGCGCGACTCCACTCCATAGATCTGATAATCGAGAGAAAACATACTACTAGTGACTTTATATGTAAGTAATCTGCAAACGCTTGCTTCTTTGGCCAGCTTTGGTATCTTTTTTCCATGTCGCATTCGCAGTTCATTAGAAGTCATGCATATTTTAAAACATAAAAATCGTTTTGCACATAATTTAGAACATTAAAAAAAATCATATTTTACGTAGTGTTGATTATTGTAATATTTTTTATTTTTTCGTAGAACATCAAAAATCATATTTTACATAGTGTAGAACAACAAAAATCATATTTAATAGGTATAACGTAGAACATAGGAAATCATGTTGTACATAGTGTAGAACATAAAAAATCATGTTGCGCACATTGTAGAATTCATGAAATAAAGATTTTATGCATTTTGTGGAACATCATAAATCGTGTCGCGTAATTTAAGAAATCATGTTGTGCATATCGTCGAACATCAAAAATCTTACCGTAGATATCTAGTACATTAAAAGAAATCATGTTGTGCATATTGTAAAACATATAAAAAAAAACTGTTTTTACAAAATGTTGATCATAATAAATCATGCTTTACATATTGTGGACCTAAAGAACATTTTTGCATAGTGTAAAACATATTGTAAAGTAAAATAAACCATTTTGTACAGATTGTGGATTTTAAGACACCGTGTTTTAAGTATTAGAGAACATTAGAAATCGCGTTGTACATATTGTAAAACATATTAAATCGTATCGTACATATTTTAGATCATATTACATCATAGTACATGTTTAAGAACATCAGAAATCATGTTGCACACATTGAACATTCAAAAACTTACATGGAGTGTGTGAAATTGGTTTCACTGGTATAATAGAACTATCTACATTTTGTATACAATCTACTGTATTATCTCTTCCGTATTTAGTTCGTTCATTCTCTGTATTGTGTTCTGTTAAACCGTTTCTTCGTTCAATATTCATAATAATCACTGTACTTATCTTTCAACAAAATCTTTCGAAATATTATTTGTTTTTCTCGTTCACTTATGTTTTTTTTCCCGTGCTTATTTTCCTACTTTAAGTTTACGCGATTCGAAGGTTAACAATAATTTACAACTACATATTAGTAAATTCACTTACTTAAAAAAAAATTTAGGTATGTATCGACGGCTTAAAGCTAAGATATTGCAGGTATATTAAATTACTTCGAGATGAATGATTTGATTTTAACCCTTTGGTATGGTGTGAGTCATATTTTTACACAAATGATTTTGGGCTCTTCTTAGCAGAGTCTAGTGCATTACTCCAAAAGTGGAGATACAATGTTTCGGCTTTACATCATCGATAATATATAAACTGGAACTGTTCATAACTCAAAAAATACAAAATGGCGCTGAATTTCGATTTCTGAAGACGTCAAAAGCTAAACTATCACGCCATTACTTGACGTGACCGGGTTGAAGTCTTTCTAGGGTGTCCCCAACTTCTTCTACCATTCACTCTATTCTTCTGACACTATTTTCTTCTTCAATTCGTTCTACATTTCCAAAAAATCGGAGCGTCCCTTTCTTAATATTGTTGTTTACACTTACTATCTTACATAAATCAGCCTTGCATTCTTTCCGGATCTCCACATTTGTAATGCGTTCATACATGGTCTTATCACACATACGCCTCAGGGATCATCTTCACCAAATTCAATAAAGCTTCTGAAAATTCACATATAATACATTTATTTCAAAGTTTGTTATAAGTTATACTATGTTTAAGTTGAGTTTTTGCGAAAAAAGTGATTTTCAAAAACTGTTCAAGTTTTAAATAAATTTAATTATAAGAAATCATTAAATTCAATTATTTTTTGTTTTCTAATTTATATACCTATATATAACCGATTTTATCATTTTTTAAACTCATCATGTGTTAATAATACGTTATGTTTATAAAAATTTCGAAAATAATTTCATGATTCTGTGTTCAATGCATGCTTTTTCATGTAAAATAAAAACAAAAACCTAACTATAAACGGTGTCCAGAAATTTGTGGTACAAGCGGGAAGCTGGTTAATCAACAACACATCAAGAAACTTTTTTATTAAATTCATAAATCAAATTTTTCGGCTCAAAAAAACTTGTTGACATTAAACAGCTGACAAAAAAATGTTTTTTTTTTTTTTCATTTAATCTCAAAAATTCAAATTTCGAACCTGATTTATGAAAACAACCAAAGCTATAATAAAAAAAGTTATACCACAAAATCGACTCCAAATGTGATGTAGATTGACCAGTTTTCCATTTGTACTACGATTTTCTAAACTCCGTGTAAATTATATTGCACATCCCATAGAAAAAGGTTGTAAGTCAAAATTTTCTGTTTAATACATTTTTATTTTTATCACCAACACCGTATTTAAGTTAGATTTCTCTATTTCCGCGAGAAATCACTAGTGTCTCTTTTCGACGGGATTGCTTGTTTCATCAATCATCATTTGTTTTCTCCTAAAATTTACTTTTTTGACTTACAACCCTTTTCTATGGGATTTGCGATATGTAAACGTTGGAAAAAAGTGTTACATTTTAGGCTGAAAGTTGCGGAGCTCTATTCAAGATAAAGTAGAAAAAATTAAATACTTACCTACTTATTCTTTTAAAAGTTTTTATTATAGGTAAAGGTTTTTTTTTTAGTCAGTTCAGCATAACAATTCAAAAATATATGTCCTTAGAGATTTTTATAAAATTATTATATTTCTAAACCATGACAGAAAAACTGCGCTTCGTGTGCAATGTGTGTAACGTTGTCGTTGAATATGAACTTGAATAAATTTGTTGTTCAGTACAATCGTAAAACTTGTACCAAAATTTTTTTAAATGTATATATATATATATATATATATATATATATATAAAAGCATGACAGAAAACCACTGCGCTTTTTGTGCAATTGTAACATTGTCGTCGAGTATAAATTTGCATTATTTTGTAACGCAATCTCATGTAATTCTTATAAATGAAATGTGCACAACGCATTGACAACAGTTAGTAGCTGATTCCCATTCAGATAACGCTGGTTCTATGCTCTGCCAGCTAAGTTCTCCATCATTATAGCATCATATTACCATCACAATTATTATTATAGTGCGAATTCAAATATTGTCAAATTATTCATTTGTTTCCAATTTTCTATTATTTAATAATTCAAAACCGAATTTTCCTCTGAAATCATAAGATTTATAAACAGGTACTTAAATACCTACCAACTTAATTATGAATAAATAAATAATTGCACAATTTGTCCAAAGAAACGTCACTTTGTCAATGACAAGTCTTTTTTTCAAACTTTTTTTAGTCCAGTATGTACCAGAATATTGAAAAGCTCAGTCAAAGTTAGCCATCTAGTCAAAGTTATAAGGCTTGCTTGAATGATAAAGTGGCGGCTGCGGATTTTCGAAACCGAAAATGGCCCGTACAAACAAATTTACAGACAGATGAAATGTTAAATAGTTGAGTTAAAACAGGACATCGCTACACTGAGTTAATAATAACTATTGTTGTTTTTCGTGTTTGACTAAAAAAATTACCTTTACACAATACATTGAAACTTTTTTATTTGTAAATTATAGCAAAACAACTTCAGCAGCAATAAATATAGTTATATAAATAAACAAAGGAGAATGTATGGAACTTGGGCCCATCTATTAATAATATTTATTCAATAATAAGGACGCTCTCAGAAGAGAAACTTTAGCTGCGCAGACAGTTGTATTTCAACAGTTGTGTTGCAACAGTTGTGTGTATAAAAATCCATTGCGGTATATGCAGCTGTGCACACGGAATGCTATGTAAAGGAGGAAAGAAAGGCTAAGAATTTCTGGGAGGGAAAAGAGTATAAGTCGTTAGGAATGTGGGGTCAGTGTTGTCCAGGAGTGATGGACATAAAAATCCATCCCTCCAACTGCGGTGCAAGGCGATGGGTCGAGTCTGGCTGAAGAGGTCTAAAGGCCTCCCTCAAACACTCTCATTCCGGCCCGCCATGCAGCACCACCAAGATCTACGTAAGACAGGGTTCACTGAACTAGGTCCATGGGACATACATTAGTGGCCCGCTCATATCAATATTATTTGAACGGCTAAAAGAGATGCTACATTTTTTATTCGATTTGTATGAATATAACATGTTTTATATTTATATAATATTAGCTGCTACCCGGCATGCGTTGCTATGCCATTTAATAAAGAAATTGTTTCTCCCTGCGTGTCCCTTCCCATTCGTCCCGTTCCCCTTCCGCCTCCCCTTCCTCTCCCGCGTCCCCTTCCCCACTCGCGTTCTCACTCACTCCGCCTCCACCACCTTTCCCCTCACACACCACTCTCCCCCCTTCCCCGTACCGCGAACCCCCCTCCCGAGTTTCCCTCCCTCCTCCCACATTCCATACATTCATTCCCGGTACATTCAGTTTTCAAACAGCTCGCGTGCCACCTATTGCAATTTTTTTATACAAATTTCGTAATACCAGAGCTCACCAGCAGTTTTATACAAACATTGTCCTGACAATAACGAACACAACAAAAAAATAATTATCCAATTTGGTGAAGTCGTTGGGAAGTTACAACAAGTACATACATTTCGGCGATTCATTTTTATTTATATAGATTATCATATATTTTTTAAATTCACTATAATTCTGTGGATAAATTTCTTCTTTTGAAATACAATAATGATTCTGACACCAATATTTTTTTAATATTCATATTCAGCTTCACAAATCTTACAATTATAATAACCAGTGATTTCTCATGGGTCTGCACAAGTTTTGTATAAATATCACAATATTAATTTTCAAACCCTGCTTTCAAGGCAGTGTAACTCCAAACAGACATAAACTAACCAGCGATGAACCGTAATGGTAACTTACTCTTCTGTTTAAAAATATCCCGCATAAAATAAGTGTATACATATATGTATTATGTTATTTCTATTGAGGGATGGGCCCAAAACTTTCCGTTCTCCTTAATTTATTTTTCTCATCATAATATTGTGTCACACGTAATCCTTTTTCACATCCAAGTTATCACGGGGTAAAATTTTCTTGAGTGTTCAAAAGGGTTCGCGACGGTGACAGCACTCAGGCCGGGGTCATGTGGAGGAGGAAATCTTACGACGCCATGAGCAGAGAGGGAGAGGAGGCCAGCCAAGGTGCCAAGAAAGTTGTCAGCTCGAGTTCCCCGTCTCAGCAAGCCATCAAACCGGGTCCCACATCTCAGCAAGCTGTCAAACAAGGTTCTACATCTCAGCAACCCGCAAAACACGTTTCTACATCGCAACAAACTGTCAAACCAAGTAACACATTTCAACAAGCTGTCAAACACAGTTCCATACCTCAACAAACTGTCAAGCAAGGTTCTCCATTTCAACAAGCTGCCAAAACAGGTCTACCTTTTCAACAAGCTGTCAAACAAGGTTCTGACTGTCAGCAAGCTGTAAAACAGGGATCTGATTGTCAGCAAGTTGTTAAACAGAGTCCTTATTTTCGGCAAGCTGTCAAACAAGATCCTGATTTGCAAGCTGTCAAACAGGGTTCCATTTATCAGCAAGTTGTCAAGCCAGGTTCTGAATGTCAGCAAAATGTCAAACAAACTACAGAAGCCAAGCCACACCTCACAGAAGACAAAAAATGTCCTAGTGACAGCAAAACACCTCAGATAGAAACAAAACCACTGCCACCAAAGAATAGATGGCTAAGTGGAAACCTTGCAAAAGTAGAGCCTAAACAACAAACTGTGTTTCTGAAACAAAATGATAAAGATGTCGCTAGCGGTAATAATGTAGCTGGTAAATGGCAAAATAAAGTCGATGAATGTCAACAAAAATCTGATGCAAGTCAAATAAAACCTGTTTGTCAACTGAAACCAAACATCTGGCAAAGACGTCTAGATGAAAGTCAAACAAAAGCTAAAACAGTCGATCTTGTCAACAAATCCCCTATTTCAAGTGTTGAAAATGTTAGTATTGATGAAAATAAGGAAGTTGAAAGTAAGAGCGGTTCAATGAATGATTTCTGGAGTAAGATGGGAAGGAAGAAAGTCACAAAAATCCCTAAAAGGGTCCTCAGTCCTTCGAGAGAGCCAATGGATCTACCACAGGTAACAGTCCCAGTTAGAATCAGACAGTTCAGTGACAGGCGCAAGAAATTGTAAAGCAAAACCAAATTTTGTCATTATTGTGATGAATTTTTGGGGTATTATGCCGTTTCGGACAGCCTTACAGTGTTCATCATCGGAGCATCATCATCTGCCCTGATGATGAACACTTTAAGGCTGTTCGAAACGTTGACTAAAGGAGTAGGAAACATTCATAATATGGCACAATATCCTGAAATACATCACAATACTTTTGGCCGTGAAAATTTCAAATCATTGTCGATGCTGTATTTAAAACATTCTGGTTGCACGATTTTGATTTTTTTTAAATTTTGAACGATGCCCGTCAAACACTTATTCTCGACCTATACTTTCGGTCAAATTACGAACATTAGTGGTTATCCACCCTTACCCGCCATGGTATAAGTAACAGATGGTTACTCCTTCAAGGCTCTCGCAAGGTTCTAAGTTTTTCGTTAAACGAAGCTACATTTGTTTATTTTGAACGAATCTAGACCTCCAGTGCCCCTGCATACGTTGTTAGTTAGCAGTATGCAAGTGTTTAACAGGACAAACCAAATGCAAAAAAAAATAGGTTAGTCAAATTATACAGCTGTCAAGCGTAAGGATGGTGACGTTATGCTTTTGTTACATGCTTATTCTCGGCTCGTTTCAACTTTCGATAAAATTTCGATCAGCTGACAAGCATAAGAATGGTGTCATTATGCTTTTGTTACACGCTGATACTCGACTCGTTTCAGGTTTTGATCCAAATATAACCAGCTGTCAAGCGAAAGGATCAAGCTGTTATTACTAATTTTCGGCTCGTTTTAGCTTTTAATCAAATTATGTTCAAAATCTGAAACGGCCGCAGAATCAGAGTTTCATGGGCATCTTTCAAATGTCAACAAAACAAAATGGCGCAGATCACGATGAATCATAGGTACCAACCTAACTTATTAAACTGTTGCAATTAAATATTTTTATAATAATTTATATCCTTAACAATACAACCTTAAATTGTTTCAATTCTGACGGTATTCGCTGTGGAATTATATCACGACCAATGCTATTTGAATTATCAACTATTGTGTATTTTAAATACAATATAAACAAATCAAAATATAATATTTATTTTTTTTAAATTGCGGTTAATCTTACCATTACAACACAATACTGTAGGTACCTACCTACCTATATATTTTATGATTACAATAAGTTATTACCAATAATTACCATGCCCATAGCTTTTGTAAACCACTTTTACACAAATACTGAATGAAAACATTAAAATATTGCTCTCATACAATATCATAATACTATGTATTACAGACTTACTTACAAGGAAAAGAACAAATTCAACATAAAATAACACCCACTTACCTGTGTATTTATCACCTATATTTCGTAAGTTACTTACATATTATAAAATATCAACAGAAATGTATCGATCGTTCAGTTGATTCGTCGGAAAAATCTAAATTTGAGTTGAGTATGCAGTTATATGTGTTAGTGTACCCTCTATCTGGTACAATACTCAAATTACTCAAAAACACCGCCAAATCTATTAGAATGCAGAAAAACTTGTAGTGAATTGAATAAAATGTCAAAGTTTTTTCACTAGTAGTCGGATATTTCAAAATGTCATACTAATGTACCGAACCATTATGCCTCCCAGTGTTATTTTGTAACATTTTTAATGCATAAATCACAGACACGTGTAAATAATATTTGATTTATGGTGAGCATTCGAATATTGCTTTCCTTATTATCTCAAAACTTAGTATTTTGAGATGTCTGAGTAAGCAACTGGACGATCGATATATACCTGTGCACCATTTATTTATGTAGCACACATTTTAAAACACAGTCATTAGAATGTAATGTTTGTAAAACTGTTTGTTTTAAATAGGTACCTACCTATCTGCATTATGTATAAGTATAAGATTTAATATTTAAACATTTATAGCTAAAGCCTCGGTTACATTGAGCGCGTTTACAAGCTACTAGCCGGTGGGTAAGTTAAGTAATTGGCGAGTGAGTTTGTCATGATGACACACAAAACTGTCTACTCGTTCAGTAGCGACAGTAGCAGCTAAAATAACGACTCTAGCGCGAACCAATTCGGTCGACATTTTGTAAAAAACTTGAGGTAGCCGAGAATAACGGCGCCGTGCAAACCAATTCTGACAATTACGAAATCAGCTGTTGGAAGGCCGCCATCTTGAGCGCGTGGCAAGTGAAGTTGACCACCTTTCAATTTTTTTCGTAGATTGTTCACAATCTGCTAGTTAGCTAGTAATACGATTACACTGAGCGAGTTTACTAACAGATAGTGAATTTCCCAGATAGTAGCTTGTAAACTCGCTCAATGTCATCGAGGCTTAAGAAATTACACTATTGTATTGCTTTTAACAGTAATTATAACAAATATTTACTATCTAGTCAAAAACTCATTATTGCATATGAAATTGTATAGTTTTGTTGTTATGTTTAACTTTTATGAACTGATCTACATAGATATATTTGTAAATTTGAATAATTTAAAATGTTTTGAAGAATAATTTAAACTAAATACTATTGTTTTGATTCATGTTTTCCTGTAAAATGATTGTTATAACTTTAATACTCACTAGAAATACTTAAATTGAATTCTATGC
Organism: Limnephilus rhombicus; assembly: GCA_929108145.2. Classification (NCBI taxonomy): domain Eukaryota; kingdom Metazoa; phylum Arthropoda; class Insecta; order Trichoptera; family Limnephilidae; genus Limnephilus; species Limnephilus rhombicus. The sequence continues at coordinate 31,185,154 of OV815290.1, read as the reverse complement.
CCTTCTTAGATTTAAACAATACAAGTTTTTAGTCATTATTTTTGTACATAATAGTATTTTAATTAATAATATTAATTATTGTTAAATTTCTTTATGCTTGTGAACCCTGCTAACATTTGCTTGATAGAAATATCAACTCATTGTTCATTATTGTTTTTTTTTTGTATTTTCTGCTTTAATTTAGGCAGGTAGGTACAGGTCTATAGGTTTATCTCTTGTAGAGTTTTATCAATATGTGCATTCATTATTCTTACGTAAAACAATTGCATTATAAATCATGTTATTAAGGTAAAGCGTTGAAAAACCTGTGTTATTTTGAGTTTACGCTATCACACTTCTGTTTGCAATCAATATCCTATGTTTGTTTGAGGTTATGCAATGAAAATCTTATGTTATTTTGAGGTAAAGCAATTATTAGTTCACTGTTACATATTACAGAATGAAAAATCTATGTTTTTGAGGTTAAACAATCAAAAACCTGTGTTTATTTGAGGTTAAACAATCGAAAACCTGTGTTTATTTGAGGTTAATCAATGAAAAACCTTTGTTTATCTGAGGTTAAGCAATCAAAAACCGGTGTTTATCTGAGGTTAAATAATCAAAAACCTTTGTTTATTTGAGGTCAAATCATCAAAAACCTGTTTTTGTTTATAAGTAATATGAAATTAGGTATCTATTCAAAAACCTATTTCCTTTGAGGTAATGCAAATAAAACCTATATTAAATTTACTAAATGCAAATGCAAAATAAAACCTATTACTGAATGCAAAATAAAACCAATGTAAATTTGAGGTTAGGTATGTAAATTGGAATCTATGATTATTGAGTTTACGCAGAGTCTCGACTCCTGTTGTGATAAGCAAAAAAACTGTGTTTATTTGAGGTCATGCATTAAAAAACTACTGTAAAGGATTATAAAATTAATTCCCTAATTCAAATGCCTTTGTACATAATAAATTTATATTTATTAGAGATTACGTCTCAAAATTGCTTATAAATTAGAAGTATATGGAATGTAAACCTATGAAATTATTAATATATGTTAAATTGAGATTATTAAGTAACACCTATCATAATATTATAGCTGTTATTTTGTATATATGATAATGATAAAGCTGTAAATCTGTTTATTGTAACTCTGCAATTAAATCTATGTATTTTGAGGTTACACAAATAAAAACCCATGTTTATTGAGTTTATGCAATTAAAAACTATGTATTTTTGAGGTTAGCTTTTTAAAAGAGTGAGATGACTATATAAAACGCATCACATTTTCTATTGTAACAAATGAGACAGCTATATAATCTGTATTTTTTGCTTGTGATAAAAATAACTTCTTTGACTGTTGCATTACATTTAATTTTTTATACCAAAGATGTTTTTTACACCATGTCCTTCATTTTAAATAAACCAATTTTGAAAAATATCCAATTGCTTTTTAATTCCCAAATTATTGAATTTCTTATTATAGTTATAACTAAGACTGAACGAACAATCTCCAAAAGGATGTCAGAACACTTTCGGGCATGTAAACCTGGCCACCCTGACAAATCAGCAATTGCCGAGCATTTAATTGAAACCGGCCATAACTTTAGAATTGTTCCTGAAGTCTTGGGAAGACCCAAAACGCATAGAGCATGCGTAATTACAGAGGCAATAGAAATTCTCAAAAATCCCACTACTATTAATAAAGATGACAGGGCTAAGCTCAATAATTCTTGGCATCCGGTAATTGACAACTACACCAAAACTAAACACAGAAAACCATTTAAATTATACTTTTACCAGATCAGTAGTGGATTGAAGCTGGGAACACCGTATCGCATCTACATAAGTCAGCAAACTCTTCACCATAATCTTCGATTACTCATCTGCCCTGATGATGGACACTGTGATGCTGTCCGAAACATTGGATGAAGAAGGTGGTAGCGCAATATGGCATAATACCCCAAAAATAGATCACGACAACTGTTTGGTTTTCGTTTTTTATGACAGAGATCTTCAATAAATAATGGCTTATTCCAACTTATTTATTAAATTATTATCACATGTTACAACAAAACCTTTTCCCCATCCGACAAAGCACTACAATGGTCTTCAGACCATAACTTAGTTGATTCTAGCTGTTTTCAAGAGATAAGAAGCGTTTTATTCTACAGAACATGGCATTTATAACCAAAAAAACTAATACCAAAACAAATACAAACAATGATACATGTCAGACTGTGATACACAGAAATCTGTTTTATCAACTATCACTACAACAAGCTTAGGAATCATAGGCCGTTGCAAGTAGGAATCTGTACTAATAACTAGGTTCGAAATGTTACGCTAGAGATCAGTAACTTTCACTTTTTAAACAACAACACGTTTGGCCGTAAAAATCTCAAATCATATCTAATAAGTATTTTAGTTACCTATCTAGAGAATTCATTCAGAATCAAAATCTTGCTTGAAAGGGCTTTAACCCGTCTGCTTGGTTCAATATATTCGCACCTCACAATCCGGAAGCCCCGATATCGCATGAAAATTCTGAAACCGTTACTTTGGATCGAGATTGTAAAATATCTATGCATCCTATTTCAAAAACAATAAGCAGCATTATTTCGTTCTCTTTCTGGTTAAAAAAAAAACATATGTTTGCATGAGAAGAAGAGAGTTATATAGCTTTTAAAATGTAAGGTCGCTCGGGACATTTTTGGTCTTATGAAAGTATAACGCGATTACGTGTTTTGGGATGTATTTATTCCTAAACAAACAGACGGGTTAACCGTGTTTGTTGATCTGAATAGCAAAGTACTTCACCACATTCCTCTACCCCAGATCCTTCCCCTCCCCACTACCTTCAGCCTCACAATGTACCCCAATTGGGGACAGTGGCGTAGCGAGGGGGGGCGGTCCGCCCCGGGTGCCACCCGATAGGGGGGTGACACTCGACCGTGGAAAAAAATTTACAAAGGATCCCCCCCAGGATAGACCACTTTTATGAAGTCGAAATTAGTGTTTCGAAATTTTCTTCAAGTCATCTTTAATAGGGGGGGGGTGTTACCACGCCCCGGGGTGTGACATCCGCCCCGGGTGCCACCCATGCTAGCTACGCCACTGATTGGGGATGCTGTAGACCAGCGGGGGGTGGCGGAATGGGATAGGGTGGGACAGCAAATTTACCACAACAGGGGGGGGCAAAATGGGATATGGGGTGGAACCAACGTTTGCCTCATCCCATCCCATTACGCCCCTCCCCTTACAAAACTTCCATGTGATTAAAAATGTGTCAAAACATTGCCGCGAACCCCCTGATGTCATTCAGGGACCCCCAAATCAATTTTTATTTTCCACGGACCCCCTGAATGATCCTGTGGACCCCTGAGGGTCCGTACGGACACTTTGGGAACCACTGCTATAAAGACTAAAGACTCACTAGCAGAAAGTTGTAACTCTTGTACAGTGTAACATGAAAATAATTATATACAGATGCACCTACATATAAACATTTCAAAGTAGTCCTGATCGACCCAATCATTTTAACCCAATCGCAAACCACTAAAAATGGATCGGATCACTTTAAAAAAAAAAAGATTTCATTGATATTCCATTAACTCAAGCAGCACCCATGATGAGCATGGCGAATGACCATAGATGGGTCCGGCCTGGAACCGCAGTGACAGTCCATTTCAAATTACCATCTCTATTTCTCTGTAGTAAGAACAATATGCAAAATGCCCAATCTATACAATTTATAATAATAATAATAATAATAATAATATATCTTTATTCAATTAAATTGGCAACATTACAACTAAAAAAGTACAGTAGGTAATTACAGTAGGTAATTAAAGAACAGAGATTTATAATTATAAATTTAGGTTTCTCATAACCTGCCTCACTAGGCTAGCCTGTGTTGAGGCAGTAATTTTATGTCAATTTATTATACTGTGAACATACCTACACTTACATTAGAATAAAATCACACAATAGAATGGTTGCATTAATAATAACAATAACATTGGTACAATAATAACAGCATTGGTTCAATATTAAGTTCGAATTTGGGTGAGTGCACCGGTAAATGCTCTATCATTATTTTTTATCCAAATTTTTATGTTATTTTTGAAATTTTTTTGTGAATCACATTTTTTTATACTAATTGGAAGAATGTTGTAAAGTCTTGTTGCAAGGTATCTGAAGCTTCGTTGACCAAAAGTAGTATGAGTTATGGGAATTTGTAGTAAATATTTGTTATTGTTTCGAGTACAGCGAGTGTTTAATCTTTTTTCATAGTATTTGTGTATATTTGTGTATAGATGAGTGAGGATTGTTTTTGCATATATCTGCCGAACGTCAAACACATTCATAATATTGAAGATTAAGTTGGAGTCTGTAATTAGAGGTAGTCTAAGAATTAATTTTATAATAGTTTTCTGTGCCTTTATGATTGGGTCCAGTGCTGATGCAGTACCGCCTCCCCATGCTATGATACCATACTCAATAATGGATTGACAGACTGCAAAATAAATCATTTTCAAGTGTTTTAAGTCGAGAAAGTTTCGTATCGTTCTGAAAAAGTGCATGGTTTTTCTTATTTTGTTAGCAATTATTTGAGTGTGAATATTCCATTTGAGATATGGATCAATTGTGAGGCCGAGATACTTCATCTGTGTAGTGCGCTCAATGTAGGGACACTGACAAGATTCATCGGAATTTAAACATGTGTGTATTCTAATAGAGGCGTCATCATGAGGTTGACCTGTTATATTTATGCTTGATGTGACATATTTAGTTTTCTCAGTGTTCAATGTGAGCGTATTTGTATCTAACCACTTTTTTATAATGTTTATATCCGTTTCAGCTTTTTTGTAAACAGCTTGCCAAGTGTCAGCTTCAAATAGTAAAACAGTGTCATCGGCAAAACTAACTATTTTTCCCTGAATGTTAAAGTTACATAAGTCGTTGATATATAAAAGGAACAAAGATGGTCCTAATATGCTACCTTGAGGTATCCCATAGTGAGTTGAGCACTGATTGCTAAGTGTGTTCATTATTTTCACTTGTTGCTTGCGGTCATCAAGGTAGCTCTTAAAAAAGTTAAGTTCGTTGCCTGTAATACCGATTATTTGAAGTTTGTTTAATAATTTACTGTGTGATATTGTATCAAAGGCTTTAGAGAGGTCTAAAAATATTGAAATACATTTTTTGCTTTTATCGAGGTTTTTCACAATGAAGTCAGTTACGGCGGCAATAGCGTCAGAAGTACTCTTGTTTTCTTGAAACCCGTATTGATTTTCTGAGAGTACTTTATGGCACACCAGAAATTTTACCAACTGAGCATTGATAATTTTTTCAAATACTTTGGATAGTGTGGTCAGTATAGTTATTGGTCTGTAATTGTTTATGTCTGTCTTGTTACCTGTTTTATGTATGGGAATAACAATACCTTGTTTCAAGTTTGAGGGGAAGTGTCCTTGACTGATACTAAGGTTAATTAGGTATTCTAAAGGTAATGTAATTTCCGTAGCCAGCGTTTTCAAAATCTTGGTTGATATTCCATCAACCCCGGCAGAAGACGTGTTTTTTAGGGAATTAATTATTTTTAGAATCTCTTCCCTTGACACAGTTTGAAAATTGAATCTTCCTTTGGGAAATTGGAGTTCTGCTTCAGCAGGTAGAGCATTCCCACAATTTGGTAGACGAGAAGCAAGATTTGAACCAATATTTGTAAAAAAATTATTGATATAATCCGCAACGAGCTTGGGGTTTTTTGAGGTGTCAATAATTTTTCCGTCAATACAAAGTTTACTTATGTCCTGTTTGTCTTTAGTGTTTTGTGTATTTGTGGCTTCTCTTAGAGTTTGCCATATTTTTTTGGGATCATTGTTACTTTCTTGGATTTTGTCTCTGTAGTAGATTTCTTTCGCCTTTCTAATGACTTCGCCGCATGTATTTCTATATCTTTTATAGATGTTTAGTGATATAATGTCGTAAGGATTTTCTTTCACTTTTTTGTGTAATGCGTTTCTTCTACGAATGCAGTTGATGATTGAATGATTTATCCATGATTTTAAAGGTTTAATTTTGTTTGGAGTGTGTTTTGTCAGAATTGTAGTATTATTAATTAATTCATTTTTCAAATAGTCAACGAAATATCTCCATGCATCATCTGAGTTTTTTATTTGGAAAAGCTCTTGCCAAGATTTACTTTTAATTATATCTTTTAAATTCTCAAAATTAATATTATTGTACATAATTGTCTGATTATTTTTATTTTTTGTGGTGTCGGATTGCAATGTAAATATTGTTGTGTAATGATCTGTAATTGTTGATTTGTAAACAATGCTTTTGTTTTGTTTATTAGTTTTGACCATAACGTGATCAATGCATGATGTTGATTCATTAGCTATTCTTGTTGGTGTATTGATGGTACTAATTAATCCATGGAACTCTAACATGTTCAGATAGTCGTGGCATTGATGGTGTGGGTTATTTGGAAGTATGTTGATATTTAAATCTCCCATAATTATTATGTTTTTAGTGTAGGAAAGATTTGAGAGTATGCTATTTAGACTGTTAAGAAATGGTGTTATATTACGAATCGATGGAGAGCGATATATTGCTAGAATGCACGTATCATTATTATACATTATTTGCATACAGCTCGCGTCAATAATGTTTACTTCCGTTACAACACAGTTTAGGTCGTTTTTTGTGTATACCACTACTCCATCGTTCTGACTATTATGTTTTGATGAGTTGAATGAAGAGTAGTGAGTTATAAATTTTGGTGTGTAAATATTTGTCAACCAACATTCTGTAAGAATAATAACATCAAATTTTATATTAAGGTGGTTAAGCTGTATCTGGAGTTCATCAAAGTTTTTATTAATTGACCTAATATTTTGGTGCATAATAATAGTGTTTTTTGAATCGGTTGTTACGTATTTGCATATTTTTGCATCTGATGTTATAAACAAATTGTCTTGATCACCTAGTTCTTCATATGTATTATTAATGGTAATAGCCATATTAAAATTTATATTACAAAAAAAATAAATTGTTTATTTCCCTTAAATAAGAGAAACACTAATCCATAGCCATCACTGGGGATTACAACCTTTCATTGAAAGTGGTAGAGGTGAATTATTGTTGCAATTTGAAAATAATAGTATACAACATGACTCACCGAACTGAGGGGAATCGACCCAGTGAATGACCGGTAAAAGTGAGACTCTCAAATAGGAAAATTAATCAATTTTTTTAAGGTCATCAGAGTGTTTGATATATATTACTCTGTCATTTTCATTTTTTTTAACCATCACTTTACATTCTTTGTACCAGACATATTTATATCCCATTTCTTTCGCCTTAGTCTTCGTCCTCCACAGAAGATCTTTGAAATAGGCACCAAGGATTTCGCTAATAAAAATCTTCTGGTATCCGTTTCCTTGGGTTGTGGTAGGGTTGAGTAGCTTCCTGTTCAGTAGAATCTGTCGCCTTTTTTGGGGATTAGTGAATTTAACGTGAAATTTTGGGGGGACTCCTGGTCGTCGGTCTGGAATTTTCTTGATATCGAGAATATCATCGCCTTTTAAGTCGACACCTGTCACTGTGACCACTCGTTTAATTATTTCTGCTGGCTGTTCTCCCTCTTTTTCTGAAATTCCAGCAAATTCAAGAGTGTCTTCACGCGTTCTCTGCTCCACTTCTGCTAGTCTAACTTCAAGGCTTTTTATTATCCCATCTTTTTCTGTTAATTCCTTTCGCATTGATTCTACTTCCGAAACCAGTTTAATAATGGTCTCCATCTTTAGATGGATGTCATCATATTGCCGGCTGATAAAGTCTCTCGTGCTTCTGCTTTCTTGATTTTCATCATCAATTTTTTTTATTATTGCTTGCTTAAACACTTCAAGTTTTTTTTCCATCTTCATCTCCATCTTTTCCAGTAGGAGATCAATATTTATACCCTGGGACTCCGATGTGAGACTAGTCCCGGTCGTTTGCCCTTTGCTTCTCAGATTTTTTTCTGAAGTTGCCATTTTGAAATTGTTATTTGGTTGTAAGGTCAAACACTGCCTATTTCACTCTTTATTTGACAGTTAGTTCCCTTGTGATATTTTGATAAAGTTTTAGTTTCTAAAACTGTCAATTAATTATCCACTAGTGGGAAAGCAACACTTTCCAAGTAAAAAGGAATAATTCTTATCAGTTATGACAAGTGCACTGAATGTTAGTTCACTGTAATAAGATAATAACAATTGATTTCGGGAGCAGAGCAAAACACAGCTGTCACTCGATGTAGGTGCGAAAAATTTATATATCTATGATTTGTCAACATGGCGGCAGGGGTTCGATCCATCTTTTTTTTCTATGCAGAGTGTTAAGGGACGTGCTTAACTTACCTTAAACAGTGATTCCTGACATTATGGAAGATGCTCTGAGGAACTAGCGTCATTGATCCCTTCGGCACCGATGCATAGTCGGGAAACACGTCAAATGCGTGCCCAACATATGTACACGGTTGACATTTGTCACATGAGAACGGGTCGCTTCTTTGACTCGTTCTTACGTTCAACAGCTCGGCTGTGGAACGATTTGCCGGCCTCTGTGTTTCCTCCTTCCTACGACATGGGTCTCTTCAAGACCAATGTTCATTCCTTCCTCCCCTCCACACAGCATCTCAGATGACATAGGCCTAAGTAAAAAAAATTTGTCTCCGATGACATGTTTTTTTTCAACTGAAAACATAAAAAATCAGTAGGTATTGGACACTCAGGGGCGGACAAGGGGTTGGGCGGTTACTCGGCTGAGTGACCAGTGACGACATGTGGAGGAATTTTTTTTGTTTGACTTTGAGGAAAAACTTCGAAACAAAAAAATTACATCGATAAATTCACCGGAGACCAAAATTTCGTTAACATTTTTTACTCACTGATTCGTTACCAGTTACCAGAAGTAACCAGGTCAAAAGTACCCAATCTTAGATTACTTCTAAGACTGGGTACTTTTACAATCTAAGATTGGGTACTTTTACAATCTTAAGATTGGGTACTTTTGACTTGATTACTTCGCCAGTGGATCGTTATCTATCAGGACTATTTAAAAGGCCTTATTAATGTTTGGTTAAGTGTCCAGGATTCCATTCCCTAAAGAAGAATAGAAAGACGTAACAACAAACCATTCTGATTATTAAATTTAGACTTAAGCCCGCCTTCCACTGTGAGCGGAAAAGAGTCGAGCTGAGCGGGGTTGGAGATGAGCGAGATAGCTTTGACCTTCCACCAAAAAAGAGTCGCTAAGAAGATAGGTGTTTGCCTTCCACTGCCCGTGCGAGAAATGAGCGAGGCGAGCAAAGCGATGTTAACGAAAAATGAGAAATAGTTTTGCCCTTCCATTGAAAACTAGTCATTGATGTTGTGACAAGTGAGTGATTTCTGTGATTTCAAGTACTGATTCTAGTGAGGATGATTTTTTTTATACGTAGGCAATGAAGAAATGTTTGCTTAAAAAAAACAAAGAAATTTTTTTTAAACTTTCTTATTTCCGGCAATTTCATCTCAATGATGGTTTTCCAAGCTGCATCCTTTTTGACGACATTGCGACATTCTTTGCTAGTCGTATCCTATAAATACTAAAATTGGCAAACTGCTTCAATAAACACCTCCATCTCGACAAAAACGCAGCGAGGCAACTGAATTGGCTACAGTTCTTGAGCGGAGTCCGCTGGAAACTAGCCGGCGATGGTGTGCGCGAGCGGTCTCTTTCGGACCTATCTTAACAAGTTCGGTCCGCTCCGCTCACCTCGTTCTTGATGGAAGCACTTGTACGCAGTTAACGTGTGCAAGTCGAGCGGAGGTCGTACGGAGTCCACTCCGCTCGTATTAGCGGAGCGGACTCGTTCGAACCTATTTAACTCGTTTAGTCCGCTTCGCTCGCCTCGTTCTTGATGGAAGCACTTGTATGCAGTTAACGTTTGCTAGTCGAGCGGATTCCGTACTGAGTCCGCACCGCTCGCAGTGAAAGGCGGGCTTTAGTCCACAGTTACAAAAGAGTTTTTTTTATCTCAATGAAAACGTTGCTCCTAGATAATTCAGTCCAAATTAATACTCCAGGGGAAGATTGATGGAAGATCTACTAGAGGAAGATGCAGTACTTCTTGGCTGGTACGAGTGCAGTTCCGCAGAGTTGGTCCGGGCCGCATAAGATACAGAATCACCCTTCAGAAGAAGCAATAGAAAAGTTAATGTAACTAGAAAAAATTATTCTAAAACAAAGTCATAATCAAAGATATTCAAATACAGAAGAGATATGCTATGGTGTCCGCGTAACTGTCGCCGGACTACGCGCTAATTAGCGTAGTTTTCATACAAAAAGAATTTGTTCATTTCGTTGATTTTTTGAAAATGTGCATTAACACCTCGTTTGCCGCTCGTGCACCGGTGTGTCATGAGATTTTACACGCGATTTTGACCCTTATGTATAAAGAAAGTGTATGAAGAACACGGTCAGAATCGCTTGCTCTATTATCGCCCTTTACCATAGCGAAACCTGCAATGCGCCTAGTCACTCCAAATAATTTATATTAATAATTTACCGGAGCGCGGGAATGTGCGCAGTTCTTGCGCATGCGCGGGAAAAATATGTTTATCTACGAGTTTGACCCTTTGACCCTACGAATTTGTAAAGGACAGTGTCAGAATCGCTGGACACGAGTGTCATTTCTGCCGCCGGATGCCGCGTCGTAATTTGTTCTTTTAGTTTATTTGTTAATTGGTAAACAATATCGGCGACACCCGGAAGCGCAGACCCACATAGTAAAAACAGCAGATAGCACATCTACTTATATTTCAATATCTTTGGTCATAATCCACATCAAATATTTGATGATCTTCCTTGGTGTCAATGAAAACATGGAATAAATAAATATTTCAACATTGTTGGAACAATTATACATAATTTATTAATCACAAAATAATATATTATACAGTATGTAGACCTATTGAACCTTATTTAGTAAAACTACATGTTAAAATCCTTTTCTAAAAAGCATTGAACGTTTTTTATTTTGTCCGGCAAAAAACTGTTAAAATTTTTCTTGAAATTTAGAGATATAATAAACAAACAAAAAAAATTTCAAGAACAAGGGATCGATCATTACTGAGAAATTTGTGTAAAGAAAAATAAATTAAAATGAGTCCGTGTAAATCTACTTTTTAGTTGAACTGTACTTATAAATATAAAGTATTGACTATTTCATGAAAACATAATACTACATTTTGTTTATATTACATATTAAAATAAAATTATTTACATAAATGAAATTTAAACATTGATATAAAATGTGCGAGATAGGAACTAAAAAAAATAATTAAACATCGGTTTTGTATTATACGATATCGCAGAATGATAGTTGTTAAGAATTGACAAGAAAGTAAGGGAACATACCCGTACTATGTGACCACGCCTGGTCACAATGGGGGGGGGGGGGGGGGTTTAGGTTTTTATCACTTAGTCAATCTAGAAATCTTTTTATATCTTTTCCACTTGTAATTATAGGTATGCATGCACTCTTGCTATCACGCAGCGCCATATTAATAAAGACAAATATAAGCTAAGGGGGTCTTGGAATATACTACACGCGGTCACCGCGGGGGGGAGGGGGGGGTTAAAAATTGCAAAAAGTGGGTCACATAGTACGGGTATGTTTCCTAACATAAAAAAAAATAAAAATAAAATAAACCAATGTCTTTACATAATACTAAATTTAATATCCGATTATTATTTCAAACACATCAACAGAAATGGATACGAATACAAATCATGCATATTTGAGTGAAAAGTATGTTTTGGAAACTTATTTTTTTATGTTATATACAGAACACAAGCGACATGAACTTAATATTTTTAAATCTACCAAAAACATTCAATTTATATTTTATTAATAAATTTAAAAATCAAACTGAAATAACATTATCTGAAAAGTGACAAAGTAACAATGTTCAAAAAATTTCACTTGACTTTGTAAGTTTTTAAATTTTTTTGTTTTTGATAGATTGAGTGACGAATTCATTTTTTTTACAGTGGATTGATTCAGACGTAAGTTATTGGATGAAGGAATGAATAACAGTGGATGGTGACTCTCGGTACTGACGAGCAGCATCTTAAGGCTTCAGTTCTGGACCCTGAAATAAAAGAAAATAAAACAATACTTAGAATAATTTTAGAAATATTTTTATGTATTTATATATTTTTCAGGCCCCCCGAAATTATACACCTCCTTTCTTATATATACAAATCAATATTTGTTTGTTGATCGTATTTTATGCGCTTCCACACCGTTCATCCAATTGCGATAAAACTTTGGTGATGTGTAGTGCGCACGCCCTCGAAGGTTATAGACTATATATTAGGTCCTTACATATGAAATTGGCGTTTTGCCATACTGGCAAATTTGATCTCAAATATCTTCTCTTTGGTTAGGAATTCCAAATTCAAATTTCTACAGCTATTTACTCATGTATTTGTGTTTCGAAAATTATAATTCATTTGTTTTTTCCTTAATTGTTTTTTTCTTTGCGTCACTTAGTTTACAAAATGGAAAACTTGAAATATCGCATTATTTACGAGTACGAGTTCCACCGTGGCACCAGTGCTGCAGAAACGGCTCGAAGGATTAATGATGTGTATGGCGACGGTGCCGCAAAAGAAAACACAGTTGTGAATTTTTTTTTTTTTTTGTGTCGTTCACTACAGCTTTCTTAAATATGGCCAGACGATTACGGCAGATGTCTATTGTCAGCAACTGCAAACCATGATGGAAAAGCTAGCTGTTAAACAACCGAGGCTGGTTAATCGCTCTAGGCCACTGCTGCTACATGACAACGCTAGACCACACACTACACAACAGACGGCTACCAAATTAGATGAGCTTCAATTGGAATGTCTAAGACATCCACCGTACTCTCCGGACCTTGCCCCAACAGATTACCATTTTTTTCGAAATTTGGATAACTTCTTGCAAGGGAAAAAATTCAACTCCGATGGGGCAGTCCAAACCGCCTTCAAAGATTTTATTGATTCCCGTCCGAATGGTTTTTTTAGTAAAGGGATCGATGAACTACATATGAGATGGCAAAAGTGCATAGATAGCAATGGTACATACTTTGATTATAAATATATTATATTTAAAAAAATCGAGGAGGGGGAGGGGAACGGGGGAGGTTGGGTTCACGGAAAGGATGACGAGGGAGGGGAAGGAGGGGAAGATTGAAGAGGAATGTGGGAGGGGAAGAGGGCTCGGGAGGTGAACGGGGTCGCATAGGAAAGGACATGCAGTGTGAATCAATTAATTTCTTTGAATGGCATTGCAACGCTTGCCGGGTATCAGCTAGTTATATATAAAAATCAATATTTGTTTGTTTGTTCGTATTTTATGCACTGCCATACCGTTCATCCGATTGCAATAAAACTTTGGTGATTTGTTGTGCACAACCCTGCGAAGGTTTCTACGTATAGTGGTAAGCTCTGGTTTTATGAAATTTGAGTAAAATAAAATGTGTGCATTTTATATATTTCAGAGGGAGGGAGGGAAAGAAGGAGGGAGAGGGTAAAGGAGGTGGGGTTCGTGGGAGAGTGAAGGCGGGGAAGGTGGAAGGGGAATGCTGGAGGGGAAGGGGACTCTGGAGAGAACGGGGATGCATGGGAATTTATTTGAATGATATTGCAACGCATGCCGGATGCCAACTGATTTATTGTAAGCAGACCCGGCCACACGTTGCTGTGGCTAACGAAACACAACGCCATTACCCAACCTTTATAAAATCCACACCACCCGCTTGCCAGCTGCCTGCTGCCTGAATTGAATATTTGAATTTCTCGACTTTTCTCTACTATAATAAGCATGTTTTATACATATAAACCTTCCTCTTGAATCACTCTATCTATTGGTTAAAACCGCATGAATATCCGTTGCGTAGTTTAAAAGATCTATGCGCACATACATTTTGAACGACTAAATAAAATAATTCAAATCAATTACCTACTTAGTCTAGGACATCTATTTTCCAATTTCTTTCGTAGAACGAATTTCAAAAGTGACTACAGTACGGCCCGACAGCCGTTTTAAATCACACAAAAATATGTTTTCTTAAAATTTCTCGGCTTTTCTCTAATATAATTTACATGTATTATACATATAAACATTCCTCTTCAATCACTCTATTGGTGAAAACCGTATGAAAATCCATTGCGTAGTTTAAAAGATTAACACGCACATACATTTTAAGATGAATATATATGTGAAATCCTATTTAGATACTATTTTGATTAATCTTTACGACCAATCGGCTTAGAGTATGAACATCAAAAAATATGCTGCGGATAAATCGAAGCTTTTACTAGCTTTTCTATGTATTGGAATTACAATAAAATTATTATTTACGTAAAAAAAAATATAAGCGTAAACCACAAAAAAAAATGTTTTTTCATGACTTAACCATGAAGTAATACAAGAAACAATTTTTTTTAAATACCCATTTATGGCTAAGATTATTTTTGAGGTTTTCTATGTTCTAACTTTTTTTCGTTCTTATAAAATTATGCACAAAATAAATAAAAACCACTTTTTCGCTTACTAGCTTCGTGCAAAAAGACACTCGATTTTAAAATTTTGCAGGCATGAGATTCGAAATATTTCTAGTGTTTCTAATCCTCTTAACCCCTCCGCAACGTAAGCAGATATATGCGTTAAAAATATGACAGCAGTCAAGTACAATAAGCGTGTTTACACGTCAGCGCGTGTCTCCATAGAAACCGTTATAACTCCGTTATTGTTTTAGTTACATCCGTCAAATAAAAAGTGAAAGGTCGATAGTGAATCATGCTGCACATCTCTATTCAAGTTGTCCATAGAAATACATAAAAAGAACATTCTGTCAGACGCGCAGTCTGACACATAATTTATCCCGCCAAATTTCCTACGGGCGCCCGACATTGTTAATTTCTATTAAATATTTTTATATGAAATGATAAAAAAGTGAGGTGACAAAAGTGTTTATTACACATTTATACAACAGAATAAGTATTGTTGTTTACATAATCTGTGATTTTAGTACCGTTTTCACATAAAAACATCACGTGAGTCATTTTCACATTTTTTTAATGTTTGCATTCTAAATTTTAATATTTACAAATGTTAATATTTATTTGTAATATAATAATTCGATAGCTTATTTCGTAACCTGTCTAAAACAGTTTTTACTATTCGGCTACGTTCAGAAATGTTTCATTTATAGAGCTTTAATTGTGAAGCGGTAATAATACAAAGTTTTCGTAAAATGTCATTTCGTTTAAGACACCAAAAGCTAATAGAAGCTAATAGAAAAGAGGGGTTAAGCGACTTCATTTTATACTATGTAATGATTATAATTTCTTGTGCATTATTTACCAATTTCAAATCTAATATCAACTTCAAAAATATCTTTAATAATAAGTGGTATAGATAGCATAGGAATTTAGTTAGTGTCAATTTTTTTATACTTTTATGCTGGTATATACAGTATATAGACAAGAAGTTTTATCCTTGATGCATTTGAATGAAAATATGTTCTATACTTTTGTTATTGGGCGGTACATACTCTCTGCACATCCCTTCGAGGACACTAGGTTATATTTTGTGTAATTAGGTATACCGTATTTTTCCTAAACCGACTGCGTATTGTATATATATATGCCGGGGGTGCCAACTTTTGGGGACAAACTGTCATGGAATCATATTATAGACAGACGTTCTAGGAGGAAAATTTATACTAATGTTGAAAATACAAAATTTTTTGCCTGCTGAAAACGGACTTGATTTGAAATGTAAAATCTTCTATTTTGTTTTACATTGACCCCACACAGGAGGCAGGAAATAATTTCTCTCTGTAAGTCGTTTTTTGAGAAGCTGGGTGGAAGATCTTTTGGTGAAGAGAAAGGAGTGAAACCAACATTTACTACCACCACGGGAATCATTTATTGGATAACCAACGCCACGCCATAGATCACCCCGAATGGTTTACTACGTTTGGTGATTAACAGGGTGCCCGAATTCATGGGGTGAGGTTTGTCCGGGTCTTGGCGGCGGATGCGTCTCCCCACTCGGCCCTTTCACCTCTTCAACCGGACTCTCTCGACTCATCGT
Source organism: Limnephilus rhombicus (assembly GCA_929108145.2). Classification (NCBI taxonomy): domain Eukaryota; kingdom Metazoa; phylum Arthropoda; class Insecta; order Trichoptera; family Limnephilidae; genus Limnephilus; species Limnephilus rhombicus. The sequence goes on along the minus strand of OV815290.1, from coordinate 31,168,980 downwards.
CTATGAATTCATTAAGGGTAGACCGAGACCGGTTTTTCATTCTCGGCCGAAACCGAGACTGAGAATAATTTAAAATCTCGGCCAAGACCGAGAGCCGAGACCGAGAATAGATAAATTGAGAAAAAAATTTAAAATGTGCTATTTTTGCATAATATAGTACATTTAAGAATGTAATAATAATTTGTTTTAAATAGTTTCAATAATCAAAATTGAACACCATGATGTTGTAGCACATAAAAAGCCCTTTTTCTGCGTTTTCACTTCAAAGAGTGTCACCTCATGTCATATAATTGACCAGCTCTGCTAAAGAGCGTAAACGGCGCCCTCGCTGCCAGCCGACCAATCACAATCGACAGGTCTCTCACGCACTGACACCAAGTGACGAATGTGGACACGCGCGGTAGATTTGAATCCCATTATCCTATACTGTACCTACTTACAATGGTCTCGGTTATGGTCCAGAATCTCGGCGATTTTTCGCCGAGAACCGAGATAGAGTTCTCGGTAGAATTTGAAGTCGAGAATGCCGAGACCGAGATCTCGGTTGACCCTTAGAATTCATCACCAACCACCCCATCCCCTTTTTCCACACCTTAAATAAGAATTTTTGAAACTCGTTGATTAAATTTAGCACACTCACCCATTCGCGAGCCATGATAAGGAGTGTGTTCTTGCTCAACTTGGGGCCGATCAGCGGGTTCATCTGAGACATGTAGCAACAGAGCCAGCTGAAAAATACAACAAAATATCGTTTTACTCAACAAATTATAACAATTAACTTAACTAACTGTGGTCAAGAATATTTAGATCGATCAGCAAGTAAAATTCTTGTTGATCGTATATATTTAAAATTAAAATTTATTATATAAGTACATATAATTAATCTTATGGGTAGATATAATAAACTGTTATTAGTCATACTACAATATGAATCATTTAGATTGCATGCAGTTGGCAATACTTTCTCAGAAGTAGTAGACGAGTTCAACTGCACGGAATACAGTTACAGTTATACTTTACAGTTATAAGGCTGCTTTACTTTAGCTTGGTGCGTAGCAATCTCGAGAGTGGATCTCAGATATGGTGGTCGAGAAAATACAAAAGAAATTTTTACGACACCTCTATATGAGAGAGTTAGGTTTTACTCATGGCTGTTTCTAACAGGATTTATCTCGGGAATGCTGGGTATCTGCAGCTTTAGTTCCAGAAGAGATGTCGCATTACTACTGATGGCTTATAAGCTTCTAAACGGTTTTAAATCGGTACCAGATATTCTGGCTAAAATAGGATTCTATGTCCTGGATAATATCACGCGAGGCCGCCAACACAGGCTTATGATTCTTCCTAGGTGCAGAATTAACTTACCAGTGGTGATGCCCCTGGGAAGAATCACTAGGTTATTTAACTGCTTCGCAGGAAACATGGATATTTTCCAAATGTCCTACAATGATTTTAAGCGTGAAATATCTCTTATGCTTTAATCTACGTTTGTATCTTCATGTATTTATTACGCTAAAAAGTGTATTTGTAATTTTCTTTACCGCTTTTGCAATGGATTTGTTTTTATACTGTTTTGGCAAATATGTACATAAATTAATCCCTACGAATTTTCGTGAATATTCGCTTATGATGTCTCAAACGAAATGACATTTTACGAAAACTTTGTGTTATTACCGCTTCACAATTAAAGCTCTATAAATGAAACATTTCTGAACGTAGCCGAATACTAAAAACTTTTTTAGAAAGGTTACAAAATAAGCTTTCGAATTATTATATTACAAATAAATATTAACATTTGTAAATATTAAAAATTAGAATGCAAACATTCAAAAAAATGTAAAAATGACTCAAGTGACGTTTTTATGTGAAATCGGTACTAAAATCACAGATTATGTAAACAACAATACTTATTCTATTGTTAAAACCCTTCAAAAATTGGGCATTTTTTTTAGATGGTCAAAATATTTTCGCTTTACAATAAAATGCAAATATTTTAAATATTTCTGAGCACATTCAAAAACCAAAAACTGTTTTAGAAAGGTGATGAAATACGCTTTCAAATTATAGAATTCGAAAACAGTTTTTTTTTTTTTTTATTATAAAAATTTTGCACACAAACATAAAAAAGTTTACAAAATGGCTCACCTTACGTTTTTTCTAACTAAAGTTACTGATAATAAAAAATAATAAAAACACATACATATTTTATAAGAAAAATGTAAAACAAACAAATATTGTAACTTCACTTTTTTGTCGCTCTATGTAAAAATAATTTTTTAAAAATTTCCGAAGTTTCAAATTTTTTTTTCAATTGGCAATTCGAAACTTTGTGTACATAAAAGTATACATTTTACTTTTTTGGTGGCTATTTTTTAGATTGAAATATAAAGCGTGGTATTTTTCCTTTCTAACACCGATTAGAACATATTTCTAACTATGATAGTAAGGGAGTTACAGCGTTTTATATGGGACCTATGTGCGTTGGGACAAATATGGTCTCCTGTGATTAAACGGGTTAAATGTATAATAAACACTTTTGTCACCTCACTTTTTTATCATTTCATATAAAAATATTTAATAAAAATTAACAATGTCGAGCGGCCAGGCAATTTGGCGGGTAAAAATATGGGTAAATTTTCGGGATTAGTGTCCATGGTTATTACGAATAATTTTTAGAAAAAAACTTTAGATTCGCCTTAATCACTATAAAAGGAAACTTTTTGCATCACGGCCGGCGGAAAATAATGCATTTTAATTTTCAATGTCGTTAAATAAAATTTGACAGCCCGCCCGCCATTTTCTCATTGTTAAAATACGTTTTTGAATGGTTTGTTTGGCTACGCAGGGTTTGTGTAGCGGGCTTGTGTATGTTATCTTTACTTTAAAAACAGCCTACGTTTTTGAATGGTTTGTTCGGCTACGCAGGGTTTGTGTAGCGGGCTTGTGTATGTGACAAAATGGCGGGCGGCAGCGGGCGGGCTGTCGTAATGCCGGTTCGCGAAGTGAAATTTTATTTAACGACATTGAAAATTAAAATGCATTATTTTCCGCCAGCCGTGATGCAAAAAGTTTCCTTTTATAGTGATTAAGGCGAATCTAAAGTTTTTTTCTAAAAATTATTCGTAATAGCCATGGACACTAATCCCGAAAAATTACCAAAATATGAGTCAACCGCGCCACTGACAGAATATTCTTGTTATGTATTTCAATGGACAACTTGAATAGGGATGTACAGCTTGATCTACTATCAACCTTTTACTTTTTGTTTTAGGGATGTTACTAAAAGAATAACGGAGTTAGAACGATTTCTATGGAGACACACGCGTTGACGTATAAACACGCTTATTGTAGTTGACTGCTGTCGTACTTCTAACACATATATCTGCTTAAGTTGGTGACCGGTTAAGTAAGAAGGCTATAATAATATACTTACCACAATAATAATAAAATCAATGTTAGCATAATACTATTCTTCTGCGTGGATTCTACATAATTTAAATAGCATATTTTACTTCATGATTACTTGTACCAAAATATTTATGTATATCACATGTTACAATGAATAATTACCAACTAATAATGATTATATTAAATTTAAAACTAAAGAAATACTTACAACAACCAGCAAGTAGCCGCTGTCAACATCAAAATAACCTGCAGGATTCTGAAAATAAAAAAAAAGCATTGAATTAATATAACATCTATATATATATAAAAACTAGCAGACCCGGCCACACATTGCAGTGGCTAATGAAACACAACGCCATTACCCAACCTTTAAAAAATCCACCCCACCCGCTTGCCAGCTGCCTGAATTGAATATATGAATTTCTCATCTCTTCTCTACTATAATAAGCATGCATTATACATATAAACCTTCCTCTTGAATCACTCTATCTATTGGTGAAAACCGCATGAAAATCTGTTGCGTAGTTTAAAAGATCTATGCACACATACATTTCGAGCGACTTCATTTTATACTATGTAATGATGATGAATCCCTGTTTCCCTTAGTCACGCCATTACTTCAGAACGACTTTACCTATTTCATTCATCTTTTTTTTAAAGTTTTTTAATACTTTGTAGAAGGTTCTTACAGAAAGAAAAATTAAGAAAATTGTGCAGAAAATTGGATAATTTCAGAAAACTTAATGACTATTTTAACTTTGCACGTTTGACAATTTGATGAAATTAAATTTAGCAGGCAGGTGTTTTTTTTATTTTTATTATGGATATTTTAAATAATTCCCTATGTTAGATACCAAATTTGATTGATTGTTCTTATAATGTAAAAAAATGAATATTTGTAATATACGAAAAATGAAAATTTGAAAAAAACACAAATTACTCGAATAAAATTTAAGCTAATTTTAATTTTACGTAATCGAAATTTAGAATGAAATATTTTCCACTTCCCCCAATGCAAATAGTTGTCTTTTAATGTAATTAAGGTGAATCAGAAGATTTTTTCAAAAAAAAGTGCGTATTAACCATTGCCAGCGATCTCAAAAATTTACCCTATTATTTGCCTTGTAATTGAAACATTTTCTCATCACACAGGAGGGCATTTTGACACTTTTTAAAATGCAATTTACTTACTGGTAAGACGCAACCTTACTCGACGCGTAGCAGTTTAGTACTAAAGTACTAGATATCGAGATCGGTACAATTGTCTTGTTCTTGTCTTCCCACTTTGAGATTTCTACCCCTCGTCTAATAATATGTGACGTCATTGGAGAATGGTGTGAAATTGACCCTTTTTTTAACCTCAATTCACGCCTTCTCCACTAAATCCTTTCTTAGGTATTCCGATAAATTATAGTTATATACATGGATATTTTCCAGCTCCAGAACAAATCTAACATTCAAATCATGTTCGGATGCCATTTCTGTCCAAACAAGTAGTGGATGCGTACGCAACTGGCAAAGCACACTACCAGCACTGTCAATAGCGTGCAACTGACATCAAAACCAGTGTATGAACACTAGTTAAATAGTATTTAAAAATCGGTAAGTAACTCTATCATTCAAAAATTAGAAATGAGAGTGTGTTACGACTGTTTAAAATAACCGAAACTTAGATTTTGGTCCAATTTAAACAGTCTAGTGTATTTTGGGTTTGTATTCATTCAAACAATATTGAAAAATTAGATAACTCACAAAGACTGTTATTCCGACATTCTATGAGATTTTACATTTATATGTCATGTTTTTAGTCCGAGTGGAAGATTTAATATTATTTATGCATTGAACCGCTTACTCATTAATACGGAATATTTTTTATTCAAACAGTTAGATTTAGCTTTATTATTACGAAAAGTGAGTATTTATGTCGGGGGAGACCAAAAAACATGCAAAAAATATGCATTCAACATTTTAGTTTTCTCAAAATTTCACTTACGCGGTAACGCCATTGTTACATTCATCGTTTTTATTTAACATTTCATAGACAATCAATTAATGCTGCCAATCATAGAAAAAATATTATTGCCATGTAAAACAATAATTTATTCAGTGAATGCATTACAGACAAGTTTGTGCGTGTATTTATAACGGTAGAACATGGAAAGAATTGTATTAGAATAATTACACACACCCGCTAGACAAACCCTGCTTTGCCAAACAAACCATTCAAAGCCTGGGATGTTTTTAAAAAAAAAAGAAAAATTATATGAATACAATTTTTTTTTATATGAATATAATTTATATGGTAGTGGGGAGAGAAAGGGGATAGGGAAGAGGAAGAGGATAGGGAAGAGGAAGGAGATAGGGAAGAGGAAGGTGGGGAAGTACCTGGCTATTCAGATCTGATCACCAAACACGGCTAATGCCATTTCAAGCAACGTTTCAATTCTGAATGATGGTCTTACACCAGGGGGATTATCTTCCACTCTGGAACATGTCGCAAATATACTATATATTATTTTAAATGAATAAATTGTGAAATAACACAAATTAATCAAATAAAATTTGTTTGCCATGCCGGGATTCGATCCCGCGACCTTCGGTGTGCAAGTCAACAGCCTTACCGCTGGACTACGCTGGCCGTCAATTATGATAACATACAGCTTTCGTAGTTTGAATCTCAATCCAATAATTCGAAGTAGGTACTGTTTTGTTTTTATTTTGATGAGAATTTATTTTATAAGATTGGTACTTCCGACAAATGTCATATTTGATTGTCTATTAGTTAAAAAAGGAATATTCCGTATTATCCGTGCATCAAACTTCGACAACACAAACGTTCCGTATTATCCGGACTCTATGCATATTTACCGATTTAATAACCAGATTCACAAAGTTTTTAAATATGGGTTTGTATTGCTAAGGGAGCAAAAAATTATGTTTTATGCAAATTTTGAAGCAATTACACAACACTGAACGTCGAGAGAGTCAATCAATGATATAACTAAAGACCAGACACGAAAATGACTTTACAGAAAGTAATGACTATTTGTAACACTTCAAAATTATTTTAAACAAACATCCTATGCAATTTTGGTTATGCATTCATTGAAATATTGTATAAACTCTAAAAAAAATTCATATCTCTATTATTTAACTATTGACACTGTTCAAGGCTGTTTTTGACCATACACAATCAAGATAATACAGATTCTAGTGTATATTGGGCTCTTGTTAATGAAAACTAGTTCAAAAATCTCAAAAAATGAGTCACACTGTCATTTTACTGCGAGACTTTTCGTAGATATCTTAAAATCAGTGATTAAAAAACTCACCCTCTGTTAGGTCCCTTTGGCAGAACAACCGGCAGGACGATGCCTACGACAGCCCAAATGGCTGATATGATGATCACAACCAGTGCAGAAGCGCCCATTTTGCTGGAAAATCGAGTAAATCAATCCAAAACAGAGAAATACCACACAACGAGAGACGAGAGACGTAAGGTCGGGCGAAATGTCAGGTGCTAGATTTAGTAGCGTCAAGTTGGCGCACTGACTGTCAGTCACATGATTGTCAAAATGGTGAACGAACAAACATGGCGGTAAACGCTGCTATTACTCTTGATTGTAAAGCGGCCTACACACGACACTGCATGTAGTGACTGCGGCAGTGACTGCAAAGATGGTGGAGTTGGGCGAACTAGCGCTGTCTCGTTCTAGCGGCCCTTTAACAAACGAGACGGCGCTAGTTTGCTCAACTCCACGCTCTCTGCAGTTACTGCCGCAGTCACTAAATGCAGTGTCGTGTGGAGAGCCCATAAATAATTTGAATATATCAATAACACTACACCTGCTTATTCTAACTTTAAAAAATCGTAATTTGTGAGTGTTTTGCAATTATTTTTCAAATTTTAAAACGTTTTTAATAAAGTATATGGCTAAATCACAGCTATCAATCGTTTGAGAGGCAAAGCTAAAGTTATGTGACATATGTAAGCACGGTAGGTACTATTATGATAGTGAATATACGACGGAAGAGCGAACATGGCTTTAAAAAATGCTGCTATTTCTCATGATGATGAATTAATTTCTTCACCAAATATGTCAGACATAATTATATATAATTTTAAAAAAAAATGGATATGTAAATAATTTTTACAATATGTAACTAACTTTAAGAAATGGCCAAGAAATCCAAATAAATAATTTTAAAAAAGTCAGACTATATTTTATCGCTCACAAATTAAAAATTACATTTGTTACCATTATTTTCGCCTTCGGTGCAATATGTATATTATTGCCGCAGCTATTACCCACGATTTAATTTGAAATTTTAATTATTACAAAATATTAAGAATTATCTTACTTCTCTATACATTATAAATTAAAGTCCCCGCGTCGTCTGTCTGTCTGTCTGTTCGCGATTAACTCGAAAACTACTGAACGGATTTTCATGCGGTTTTCACCATTAGATAGAGTGTTTCGTGAGGAAGGTTTAAATATATAATTTGTTAATGATTTGTGTAAATTGGTTGAAACATAACGATAATTGTTAGAAGTGTCGGAAAAAAAGTCAAGCCACCTGGTAGCTTTCATCGAAAACACTGCCTAATCCTTTTGGGATATAACAAAGCAATGCATGGTGGGATATTCCTCTTTTATAGATCTACAAAAAAGTCCGCGAAGGCATATATCTATCTTTTACGGAAAGCTTACTCTACCCATTCTATCTTCTAAAAAAATGGTCACGTACATTGCGGTAATTGAAAAATTATTTAGACGGATACAGTATTAATCCTTATTAACTTAAATACGTTAGTTACCCCAAGCATTTCATGCACATTATTATAATCTTTCACACCATCTCTACGTATTATAAATTAAAGTCCTCCGCTTCATCTGTCTGTCTCTTCCCGATAAAATGAAAGACGGCGGTGATTATAAAGGTTGAATAACCATCCAGTAGATGACGTTGTGTTTTATTAGCCACAGCACCGCGTGACCGGGTCATCTAGTTTTTAATACAATATTTAAAAAATCGTTGAATTATATATCTTATAATATGGAAGTATAATTTATTACAGAAATATACGTTTCACAATCAAAATCTAACAATTTTAAATGGCGCTGCTGTCTATAGCTCGGGAGTCAAAGCTGCCGTTATACCCCATACAAAAAAATCGAGTGGTCACTATGATTGAATATTATTTTTTTATATTATGGCAAGCACAAATCGATCGGTTTCCTAAATAGGGTTGCTAAGATACGAAATTCAAAACAAAACCAATTCAAATCATTATGACGTTTGTATCCTAAATATATTTTAAAGAGAATTGTATTCATTAATTAATTAAAAGGAGATTTGTAAGATTTTTCAAAATGTACTACACTTCGCGTTCTTTGACGGGAACTAATTCGTCAAACACAAATGAAATAGGTAAATATTTTAATGTGAATATCCTTAACAGTCCCAACTGCTCCCATGATCGGAGTTAGGAGACTGATGATTATGGGAAGGAAAGGGAGTTGCGGAAGGTGATAGCGGGGAATTACCCGGCTATTCAGATCTGGTACCGTGTTCTACCGGTATTTCAATGGAAGATGCTGAGAAGGAACCTGCGTTATCAAGGGAGTAGCTATAGCATTCACATGGGGGGGGGGGCAAGGGAAGAAGGGGGTGAACAGTTTGCTTTAGTCATTGAGAACGGACCGTTTCTACGACTCGTTCTTGAGTTTACTTTATTACAAACTAATTAGAATACGCTTCTGCTGTTTGGGCTCCATTCCAGAAAAAATACATAGATCTATTGGAACAAATCCAAAGATGGAATTTCCTGTGTGGAGTTCATATTTAAAAAAACATGGTTAAAGGAATTTTTCAATTAGGTCAATTTTGGAGGCGGGAATGGGTACCGCCGCCCCGAGAACCTTTATTGGATAACCAACACCTCTGCCATAGGTCACCCCAAGTGGTTCGCTACGTTTGGTGATTTAGCAGGGGTGCCCGGATTCATGGGGTGAGGTTTGTCTAGGTCTTGGAGGCGGATGACCAGGACACACTGAACCCCAGTTTCCTGCCCACCCCTTAAACCCTTTTCCTTCCCAAAACTCTCCTCTCCTTTTTTTCCTTAAAAAAAACCCTCCACACAGCATCCCCAAAGATAACATAGGTCCTGAGGGACCTGTGTTGAGCTCATGTAAAAAAAAAAAAAAAAAAGCCATTTCATGCAACGTTTCGATTCTGAATGGTGGCACCTACCTACATATTTCACCTGAGCGATACTGAGTTAAGAAAATGGAGATTTGTTTACAATACAGGTATCTTGTTGTGGAGTGTGAGATTAGCGTTTTTTAATTTTATTTTTTTTTACGTAATACCTCACAAGAGTCCCAACTCTCCCATCTGGAGCCAGTGAGACTATGGCATCCCCAAATGGGGTATGTTATGAGGCTGAAGGTAGTGGGAGGGAAAGAAGATGGGGAAGAGGAAGGTGGGGAAGTACTTGACTATTCAGATCTGGTCACCAAACACGGCTAAAGCCATTTCAAGCAATGTTTCAATTCTAAATGGTGGTCTTACACTAGGACGATACTGAGAGTATCTTCCACTCTGGAACGTGCCGCAAGTATAGTAGGTATATATTATTTTTTTAAATGAATTAATTGTGAAATAACACAAATTAATCAAATAAAATTTATTTGCGGGCGCCGGGATTCGAACCTGCGACCTTTGGATTGCGAGTCAAGAGCCTTACCCCTAGGCCAAGCCGGCCTGCTATCTAACGTGCCGATAGAATTAACAAAAAGAATGGTAAACGGTTAATAGTCCCGTTTTAATTTAAAAAAATATTTCTATGAGTTAGATAATAATGAGAAACTACTATTTCAGTAACTGAAATAGGTTAAACTAATTAATTTAACCTACCAATTTCATTAAAATTAAAATTCAATGTTCATTGGCGGCCATTGTTATTTATGTGTAAGGTTTTTGCTTAGTTGTTTTTACTTTTCTGATTTCACCCAAAGTTTGAACCTTTAAACTTTAAATAAGTTCTAAGGTTTTTAGTTTAGGTTAAATTAAAAAAATAATAGTTTGAAAAAAAAAACTAGTCTAAAAACTTTTTTCGGTAATAATCCTGTTCCACTTTTGGGTAAATATTTAGCATGAAAAAAAAATTATTAATTTGAAAATATTAATTTTTCCAGTGATAGATGACGATGAGGATTATCTTGGCTTCGAGTCCCCTCTGGCGCTGAACCCCAACTCCTTGCTGCAAGACCAGGGCTTTCAGGAGGCGCTCAGGGCTACGCCTATCGGGAAAAAGCCGTCACTGGTATGTTCAACTGCTATATACATTATATATCTCTCTTCGCTCAAGAGTTAAACATACCCTTAATGTTCCCATCTACCAATTTATAAAGGAAGACAATTCCAGTTCCATGACACAACAGAATAGGGACTATTGAGAAAAAGCGTATAAAAAGGACAGTGACAAACAAATCAGTAACAAATAGAACAGTAACAAAACAGAATAATGACAAATCAAGCGGAAAAGAACAAAGCATAACAGTACAAAACAGAACAGTTGTAACGATAAGATGTTAAATATATGATATCCTCATGTATGATAGTCAAAGTGCAACTATAAGAGATATGTGAGTGTAATGTGTACTCTGAAAAATAATACATGAATAAAGATGTGCCCAAAAGAAATGAAAGATGGCTAGCTCAGATAAAACATCGTATCAATTTATTACAAAAGTTACAAGGACATTAATAATGCAAAATTAGCAATAAGCATGAGACTCTAAATATTAAAAGGTATTCTTAAAAATGTATCTCAAGGTCGCCTAAGGCTTCAAGATAACCTTAGTTACGAGTAAATCGTTAAATAATAAATATAATATGTTACGTGATAAATTCTAGAAAAGATCTAATCGGTATTTAAAGAGAAGTGTGGACACCATCTCATTGGGATATAAAATTGCATTGCAAGGATAGTGAGATTAAATTTAAGAGTAAGCCATGATAGAATAAAATAAACTAAGATATTACATTACGTAGTAGTCGCCCGCCATTTCGCGTACGCAAATCGTCGGCCAATGTTGGAATTCTGGATTGTTGGGAGATCCATGTCGCAGCTCGCTCCTAGACTGACTGATCTAAGAATTCTTTCTCCCTCTCCTCGCCTGCCGGTGTCGCTGCAAGCATTTAGTGTGGCCCGCACCCATTGTATTTCCACGGTAAATTAAATATTGCCATCGTGGCGGTAGGAACTGCTACACAGTAACTAAACAAACTAGTAACAAAACAAAACAGTAGCAATACAGAACAAGAAACGTGAAGATAAATAACAAACAATAAGCAAAATCAAACCTAACATAACCTAACCTAACCTAACCTACAAAATAACATTCTTCCCCAAGACATAAAACTAATTAAAAATTCTAACAAGTACAAATCAAGAATAAAAATATGGTTGAAAGAGGTCAATGAAAAAACCCTAATGAAGACACTATAAACTACATAGAAGACAAACAAACTCTTTTTAAATAACTTTAGTTCACCTCGGTACAGGACCCACTAGTGAGGAGGACTAAGAAATACAATATCTATATTCACATATTTTGTATTTACAATTATTTTGTATAGTCACTAAAATAAAATAGAAAAACAACATCTGTCGTGATTTTTTTGTTATTTGTTTTTGGGGTGTTATGCCGTGTTGCGCTACCTCCTCCTTTAGCCAGCGTTACAGTGTCCATCATCGGGGCAGATGTGTAATTGTTAGTGGTGAAATGTGTGCTTATGTACTTAGAAGCGATACCATGTCGCCAGCTCCACTCCACTACGAGCTGGTATCACAGAATACTTCGGAATGGTTTTTTGCTTTTAGTTTTGGTGTAGCCGTCAATTACCGGATACCAAGTACTATTGAGCTTAGCTCCGACGTCTCTATTAATATTAATTGGGTTTTTGTGGATTTCAATTGCCTCCGTAATCAGGCGTGCTCTATGGGCTTTGGGTCTTCCCAGGACTTCAGGAACAAATCCAAAGTAATGGCCAGTTTCGATTAAGTGCTCGGCGATTGCCGATTTGTCAGGGTGGCCGAATTTAAAAGCATGAAAGTGTTCTGATATCCTTTTGGATATCGTCTGCTGTGTCTGGCCTACATAAACCTTGTCACATCCGGAACAGCTGAGTTTATACACTCCATCTGATTCCAGAGGGAACTTGGTCTTTGCAGACCTCAGTAGGTCTTGTATTTTGGTTGAAGTTCCGAAGACAGTCTTGATGCTTTCTTTCCTTAACAGTCTGGCAATTCTGTCTGTCACATTGTTAACATAAGGTAGGAAAGCACTGCCTTTCGACTCTTGTTCAATTCTGTCTTCGTTTGGTGCAAATTTGGCATAACACCCCAAAAACAAATAACAAAAATACTTTTGGCCGTGAAAATCTAAAATCAATTCTGTTGTGATGTTGTCATGATTTGATTGAGATCTTTTAGAAGCAAATGACAGATAAATTATGTCTGCGGATTTAATTCGTAGACTGGCAGGTCCGGCACATCCTACGGCGGCCGTCTCGGCACGGGCGCCGGGCGCCTGGTGACGGGTGCGGTGCCGGGCACAGGCCGCACGGGCACCGCTCTCAGGCTGCAGACAGGCGCGCGCCCGCTGACTGCCATGCGCGCGGCGGGCTACAGCACCGCGGCACCCGGGCACGGACGCCCGCCTGCTCCGCCACTGGTTACGCCCACGCAGGACTCGTAAGTAGTGAATGATTAAATGACTGATTTTTTTATTAAATAATTCCCCACAGAGCATATCGATCATCCAGTTGTTTAGTCAGACATCTCAGAAAAAATCGATGTTTGAGTTGAGTATGCAGTTATATGTAAAAGTGTACCCTCAAAATGGTACAATACTCAGATAACTCATAATCATCACCAAATGACAAACAATACACAAACTCTCTGTCAAAATACATATTATAGGCAAAAAAAATGCAAGAGGTCCTGTGGTGTACCTCAAGGCACTGTACTAGGACCACTTTTATTTCTTATATCATACATCATCACAATATGTGCCATAGATATTGGAGGTAACATATCGTCGGCAGAAAGGCTAATTGACGTAACCAGCAAATCCTCTACTTTCGGGAAAGTCGAAAAAACAAAAAAATAAATTCAGAAAATAGTAATGGTAACCCCTATCTCGTTGATTTTTACAATGAACAACAGAATAATGTTTATGTTTCTACCAATGTAGAACTATGGTTGCGTGTTGTAAGATATTTATTGAGTTCTACTTTAAAAAATATAATTAGCAAAAAATGAATTTATGTATGACAGCGTTACAGATTTACACAACCACTGGCGTCTCTAGAAAAACCAAACGAACATCCTTTAATTGTCAATGGTTCTGAATTTAAACATTTTAATATTATTTTTAATATGGTTCTGGAAAGATCGCCAGGTACTTTTTGAAAACATTCTAAAGCATGAGGTAGCAGAGGCTGGCTGCTACACCAATATAAGAAGATCTATGTAATTATTTTTAAAAAATGATGATTTTGGTGGTTACATCCATTCTTTTTTGTGGAAATTTTACGACTGCTTGGCTGTAACCAACAATATCTAGTATGAGAAGCTCGGTGTGCGATTAATTTACGGAAAGGCAAAAGGGCGTAACCTCTTTTGTGTTATTTGTAGCTCCTAAAACCATGGTGTAACCCTCTTCGAAGGGAATCAGACTTACAATTAGTTGATGTAACCAAATTTAAATAAAAACATATTTTTTAATGGGAGGTACGGCGAAATATTCTTTTAACAACCGTTTTTTTTCATATCGAAGGCAATAAGTTGACAGCTCGCAACTGACATTTTTTCAGAAATAGAGTTATGCACATCATTTTTTTTTTTTTTTTAAGCTCTATTTAAATAACGTCGTCATTATATCATTATGTATCATTACTTTTTTTATATGCATCACTTATTTTTTTAAATAGTTTTAGAATAGAAGTTTTTAAAAACATAATTAAATAAAAATAATAAAAAATATATAAGAAAAAAATTTAAAAAACATATCGAAAAAATTAAAAAAAAAAAAAAAAATTGTACACCAAAAACGTCCAGGCTGGTGGCTGGCCGATCAAAGAACTCTTCAGTGGAGTGTGATCTAGACTACAGTAATTCGTTGGTTTCATTCATGTATTTGATTTAGTCGTTGCTAGCGGGGCACGCGAAAGCACTGTGGAACGGACGGGTTTCGGAAGATTCCATCGTTTTCCAGGCTGCCGGTCGGCAGACCTGCTTTTTTCTCATTTACTAATCGACCCCTATCGTATGAGACCATTCTCAATGACCATGAGCACAAATATTCACCCACGAATTTACGTCTTCACGTTCACCCTGCAATGGGTACCGCCCCATGGCGGGAATGGGTACCGCCGCCCCAGGAACCTTTATTGGATAACCAACACCTCTGCCATAGGTCACCCCAAGTGGTTCGCTACGTTCGGTGATTTGGCAGGGTGCCCGGGTTCATGGGGTGAGGTTTGTCTAGGTCTTGGAGGCGGATGACCAGGACATACTGAACCCCAGATTCCTACCCACCCCTTAAAACCTTTTCCTTCCCAGAACTCTCAACTCCTTCCTTTCCTAAAAAAAACCCCTCCACATAGCATCCCCAAAGATGACATAGGCCTTGAGGGAAATTATTTTCCTCAGGGCCTCCTGTGTGGAGCTCAAGTAAAAAATAAAAAAAAATCGGTCAGATGCGCGCGCACTGAACGCCGAAGCAGGACGCAATAACACGACGTTTGAGTGTGACGCATTTTCGATTAAAAGTTCTCCACAAAATAAAAGTCTTCAAATCTGTGGTAGTATTCGTCTTTTAATAAAGTTTTTAAACTTACAAAATGATGTTACTAAAAACTTTCCATAAGGCACAACTTGTAGGATTAATGTAACCAAATAAAACTTAAAACTTTAGTCAGCCGTTTACCGTAAGCGAAAATATTTCCTAAAACACGGAAAGGCTATTTGACGTAACCATATAATTTTTCATAGTAAATAAAAACTAAAACATTGGATACGCCCGGGATAAAGGGAGTAACCCACATTTTATTAAAAAACGTCGGATTTTCCATCACTTACATCAATTTTTGGTCGGACTTCCGGGAAAAACAGTAGGTATTTTAAGGGGGTAAACTTTCAAATTTTCATAATATATAAACTTTGAGTATACAGATCGACGCAGTTTTTTCTTTCAAGTAAAATGGCATCAAAAAGTGAAAATCGACAAAATGTTGGTTACGTCTTTCTGCCGACGATATTATCATTTGTCAATGACACAGTCTAAATATTTGAATTTGTAGACGAAGCATGGCAAACAGTTACTAACAGCACTAATAATGTCTTAATAAAAGTAAAGTATTGGCTATACACAAACCTCCTCACAATTAATATTGACAAAATACAATATCAAACGTTTTCCATACGCAAACATGACGTTCCCAATAACTGTCTTAAACCAAGCATTCATTCGTGTTCACTAATGTACACTCCTGAAACCTCACCAAATATTCATTGTCCAATGCAAAATATTTTCAATACAAATAAAGGGTTGAGCCAAATATATTTTGTGTCATGGTGGGACATTTAACGTTTTTGTATGGAGCATTTTTTTGTGGATTTTGTATGGGGTAGGTACTTAATTAACACTATCCATTTGGAGATCCAACTTGCAGAACCCGAGGCGTTGAATTGCCCACCGATTTGTTATTCCGACGGTCCGACAGGGGAATAATAATGATTCGGTTAGCATTTTTGCGAACCTGACCGACGTGTCGGGTTCTGTAAAGTCGGAGTGTGTAGGACTTAATAGTCCCACTGGCTCTAGACGATAGAGACAGACCAGTAGTGAATTTTGTACGGAATTCACACAAATATTTAAAAAAAAAACACAATTTTTCACTTGGGTTCTTTATTGTGACATAAAAAAAAAAATCAATTGAAAAAAGTTTTATCAAGATGAAATTTTAAATTAGTGACAACAAATGATGATAATATTAACTTAAATATTTAATTTCAGAGTGGAAGAGAAAATAAAGCAGATGGAAGCCAAAATCATCAGACTCATCGAAGAGTCATGCGCTTTGAGAATACCCCGAGAGGCTGACGGCATCACCACGCAGAGAACAAGCGACCAAGCCATTCCATATGACCCTGCCAAAGTTAGTTGAAATTACTTGACCAACTTACAAAATAGGTCTAACCATAACGCAAGTTAACTAATCATGAACTACAAGTATATAACATTGTATATTAACATTGTATTTCAGTATAGTAACATTGTACATTATGATTATATCTATAGGTAAGATTACATATTATTTATAGTATAGGTACGTAGAGAGATTATAGTATACATATTATGTTATAAAAAAAATATATTCCTACCCAATATTGAGGGTTTGAACATCCTAACCCCTACGCCAAACACACAATGTCAAAAAGAAACTTACAAAACTTGGAAATTATCAGTTTCAAAAACTTTTATACAATTTCCCGAGCCATTTTCCGACCAATCTTCCAAACCAATTTTTTTGTTGGAGAAATTTTTTTTTGGGATCAAAAATTCCAACATTAGAAAATCAAAAAGATAAATGCTTTTAAAAAAATTTTGAACTAAAATATTCCGATTACTTGGAAAGTCGGAAAAATACTTTTAGAAAATACTTTTAGAAGATTTTTAGAAAAACAAAAATTTCCTTACATTGGAAAATTTACAAACTTCACATGATATCAAAAAAAATAACATATTTCTCTTTTTATTTTTCGACCAATTTTCTGATTTTCCAGAGGAAAAAATATTCTGAAAAATAAAATTTTCCTGGATAAAAATGTCCCAACATGAAAATTTATAACAAATGAAAAAGATAAATGCCTAAATGTTTTTCATAAAAAATTCCAAGTATGGGTTAAATTTTTCCATTTCATTTTTTGACAATCGAAGAACATTATTATCAATGCCGTGGCTGCCTGGATGAAGTCCCCCCTGATGGCCCGACGTGAGACGAGAGACAGTCAAATATCCGCCATAAACGTCTATTTTCACAATTTATGTTTAATGTTTTTTTACTCCTTTTCTGTTTTTATTCTACGTATTGTTGCTATTACCCTGAAATATGGAATATTTTTCATAGCACTACCCCTGCATACCTTCACATACCCCTGCATACTTATCTAATATTATTATTATACGGTATGTTGTTTGTTGCAGTCTCTAGCAAAGGCCCAAGAAGCGAGTGCATTAGAGCGACAGTTGCAACGACTGCACGCTCAAGCTGGTACCATCGACTCTACCAACATGGACCTTTCCTTTACTGTAAGCACTTATTTAACTTATGACTTCAATTAGATTTGGTAGTCAGCATCGCGCTGCGTACAAGAAAGATAGATTATGATGACGAAATGTTAGTGTAAAGGTATAATAAAATGATCGGTAGGTCGTTACAATATCATTCTTGCCGATTTGTAATGATTTAGTGATCACAAATTCTGTGATTGATTTGGTATTAAGTACAGGGTGCTGCAGGGAAACTTGCTGATTTGAAAAGTCAATAAAAGAAAAAGTACTTTATACATATATCGATTTAATTCTTTTTGTATCGTATAGTACACATTCCGAATTTTTGTTTTAAGTAGTTTTAAAAATGACATTGGGCAAATAGCGGCCCTCATTAGTGATACACTGATCTACCCTAGATTTGAAGTTTCGCTCCACTCTTTCGAGCATATCGACGGGAAAGTTGGTGATGGCTTGGCGGATGTTGTCCTTCAGGTGTTGCAAGGTCCGGGGTTTGTCGTTATAAACGATGGATTTGAGATATCCCCATAAAAAAATTGCAGGGTGCCAAATCGGGGGAGCGCGTCGGCTACGGTACGTCACCCCTCAAGGAGATAAGGCGCGCGTGGAAGTGTTCCAAAAGTAGGCCTCGACGGCAAACGCACGCTGTTCCTTTGTCCAACGCATGACGACAACTGACTTATGGTGTAACAAAACTTCAGGACCCCCTCTTTCCAATGAGACCCTCCCCACCCCTTTCTGACCACGCCTCGCTCGTCGGCGTCCAATTCAAATCAGCAAGTTTCCCTGCCGCACCCTGTATTATACTTATCTGCTAAAAATTGAAAATCGTTTTGGTGACTTTATATTGGCTTATTTTGTTGATTTAAAAGTATGTATTTACGGAACACTATATTTCTTGATCTCTAAAATGGTAAAAATGCAAAACAATGCTACAGCTCTACTTGAAAACTACAAAATTGCACATCCGACTTTGTTCTTCGTATATGCGATTACTTGTCTATTGTTTATTGTTAATTTTAATTGTTTATTGTATATTTTAACCCTAGATCACTAACCTTATTTTTCGACGCTTATCACAAACCTTCGTCGTTTCGACTACGGTACTTAATAAAGGAGGTTTAAGGGTTTTATTAAAACAAAATATGTACATATTTCTTTTTATTATTAATGAACAGTGTTTATTTGTATTATTTCTTATATTTAGATTTTTTTTTTTTTTTTACATGAACTCCACACAGGAGGCCCTGAGGAAAATAATTTCCCTCAGGGCCTATGTCATCTTTGGGGATGCTGTGTGGAGGGTTTTTTTAAGGAAAAAAAGGAGAGGAGAGTTCTGGGAATGAAAAGGGTTTAAGGGGTGGGTAGGAATCTGGGGTTCAGTATGTCCTGGTTATCCGCCTCCAAGACCTAGACAAACCTCACCCATGAACCCGGGCATAAACAAAATATAAACAAAAATATCGAATTTATTAATCAACAGCCTTATGAATGAGATCATAGTTTTCATGCAAAATCAACAATTGTAACATTTTTTAAGGTTTTAATTGAATTAGTTAAAACTAAATTTAGAAAAAAATACTATTCAAATATCAAAAACAAAAACTTGAAATCACTAATAAAATAAAAAAAATATTGTGAAAATCTAGAAACTAATAAAAATTTTGTGAAAATCTAGCAAAAGTAAAAAGTCACGTTATCACTAACGTTCGTCTATGCGACGAGCCATGGTTGCTGGTTGCATGGTTGCGTGGGCTCCCCCCATCGTCCGCTTTACCGTCTGTAGCAGAAGTAACGAGCCGATTGAGATTAGCCAGAGTATGAAAGAATTACGGTCGCGCGCGTGAAAGTTATCGCGATTTTTTTAATCCTGCGTCGTCGATTTGATGAAGGTTTGTGATCTAGGCTTAATTGTTTATTTTAATTGCTTCTTGTTTATTGCTTATTGTTTATTGTTCAACCTCATCAGAACGATGCCTTTATTGAGGTTAACAATAAATTTTATAAGTTAATAAAAATATCACAAAAAAATATTGAAGTGACATTATTGTGTCTTAAATGATTCTCGCGAATGGATACTACAGCTGAATGTTTATCACACTGATTACATTTTTTATCTGTTTTTTTAGTGTCTATTTCGCATGTTGTACTTTAAAACTTTAGTGTCTGCAGTTTTACTTCATAGATTTATTTAACCTTCTCTCAAGTGCGAAGCAAAAGAAATCACACAGTGGCTTCGATCCTGGGGGGTGACAAGGAGAACCCGGGGGGGTTTGAACCCCCTAAATCCCCGCTGTAAAAATTGCCCGTGATTCTATGTATTTGCACAATACTGTATGTATTGCAGAAATTCTCAGGTGAGATAGAGCAGATAGAGAACAGCTTACATTAATAAAATCAGGAAAATTTCATATCTGGGTCATATACTTCGAGGGGAGAAGTATCACTTGCTTCATTTAATATTGAAAGGCAAGATGGAGGGTCGCCGAGGGCCTGGTAGGAGACAAATGTCTTGGCTGCGAAATATATGAGAATGGACCGGCATTAGAAGTGTGGAGGAGCTATTCCGGGCAGCGCAAGACAGAGAGACATTTTCAAGAGTGATCGCCAACGTCGGAGGGACCTGAGGCACACAAAGAAGAAGAAGAAGTATGTTATCCTTTTTGGAATCATCTACTTCTTTTTTGATATTCACGTGACCTGAAGTATCAAAAGTCCGTGAAATTTATCAATTGCATGATAATTACTTTGTGATACTAGGTGACTTTCAACCTCTCATGCGCCCTGATGCGCGCCGGCCTGCCCGCCGAGGCACTGAGCGCGCTGCACTCGGCGGCCAGCGGGCACGGCGCAGGCACGGGCGGCGCGGTACCACCCGCTCACGCGCCCGCCCGCCGCGGTCTGCTTGCGGCCAGCGCGCACCTCGCGCTCGGCGAGCACCGGCGTGCGCTGAAGCTGTACAGGATGGCGCTGGACGGGACTCCCGCTACGGAGAAGGACCTCAAGTAACTGATTTTCCTAAATAATTTATGGTATAAAGTCAAAACCACATCAGCTGATATAAAAACTGATGCCCCAATGGAAGCAGGTTGTAACCAGAGTTGGACCGATGAAAAGGTAGATAGATTGCGTGGAAGAGGTTTGAACAGAACTGAGGACTGCAATCGAAAAAAAACCTAATTTCCAAAACTCTTTGTTTCGTAACGCGCCGATTGGATTTTGACAGGTTCGTTATGCTCCTTCCAATAGCAGAGCCAGGAGTCTTACATCCAGCTGCCTGCCTTCTCTCTTGCTGTTTCTTGATTCCCATCGTTACATTATGCGCTGCGTGCTAATGTTATTTCTTACCGTTATTAGTGTTACAAGCTACCTGACTCAACAATTGCAAATCAGCCCCAGATCTAGGGGGAGGGGGGGGGGGGGGGGGGACAAATCGTGATGCCTTCCCGGACGGCAGTTTTAGGGGGTGTCAAAATCGTAATTTATATGTTTGATTGAAAAAACAACTTGATTCACAAAGCGCCTGTCATCCAGCGCACGTTATTCATTTGATTTTAAAACGGCCATTTGATTTATGAACATGCTCCCTGTTGCACTTGTAGATCCCTTGATTGTTAGCTGGGTGTTTAATTCAGATGACTAATTTCAGATTGAAGATAATGCACAACATTGGCTTGCTATTGGTGAGAATGGGAAAGTTCAGAGATGCAGTCACCAACTTTCAGCACATGATGCACGAGGGACCTGACTTTACCACAGGTAAAACCACCCTAAAATAGCCAAAACCCAGAAACTTGGAAAAAAAATTCTCTTGGAAAACCGGTAAGAAAATTGTGTAAAAGTTTTTGAAACTCCAAACTCAAAATTCCAAATTTTGTGAATTTTCTTTTGACATTTTCTCTTCTGAGTTAATGGTTGAAAACTTCAGAAGTTCTTTTTCAAAATATCAGAAGGCACAACTTCCGTTTACAATAATCATAAACTGTGCAGTCATTAATATTATCATTATCCACATCAACTTCTTCCCCTCGTCCTATTCGGGTCGGTGACTCATTGCATCGACAAGGAACCTCCATTCATCCCTGTCTTGCACTGATTGTGTAGCCTCCGTCCATGGCAATCCCATCCTCTCCTCGTACAGTTTCTGGAATTGCCTCGCCCAAATGTGTCTGGGGTGGCCCACTGGACGTCTACCCTCTGGAATCGCACTCTGTATTTCCTAGGAATTTGGTCATCAGACATTCTTAGTACGTGCCCAAGCCACCTCAGTTGCGATTTTTCTATGAAAAGTAACAGTGGTTCAAAGTTTAGATTGTCTCGGATCGTCGAGTTTCTTATTTGATCCCATTTTGTAACTCCTGCCACTCCTCTCAAGTACCTCATTTCGGCAGCTTGGACTCTAGAGCGTGTTTGTTCGTTTAGCATCCATATCTGGTGACCATACGTAAGCATCGGGCGGTGTATTGTTTTGAACACTAACATCTTTGTCTTCCTACTAGCTCGGCTTTCCTTATCACTGAGCTGTAGAGAGGACACCGCTTGCCGCACTTATTCTTCAATCAATTTCTCCGTCTTGATAATAATATTGTTATTTGTGTTTATGATTTTTTTTAAATAGAGAACTCCAGTTTTTCCCTTTTTTAGTGACCTTCTAACTTAAATAACTGCATTTTTATTTTTATTTTTAGAGTTAGTTTTAATAGTTAAAATAATTGTCAAAGTTTTCATTTTTCAAGACCCTCCGAAAACCACCGTATGTATGGTGAATCGTGTGACGTCATCACTCCTGAAAAATTAGTATAGGATCTGGCAATCAGCTGATCTACTACTGCCATTTTGAATTCCATTGTTCGAAGTATTCTCCCTAGATTCCTAGAAGAAGCATTACTATTTTTTTTGTACAGTAGTTTTTGAATATTTTCAATAATAGAGATAAACTAATAAGAGATACCTTTATTTTTGAAACATTCTTTAGGCCTAAATAATGTTTCAAAAAACACAATAACTAAATCTCTATAAACAGTATGTAAATAAACGAATAAATTAATACGATGGCTTGTGTCATATCATACATTCCCATACAATGACGGTGACGTTACGACACGTCGAACAGTGACGTCACCGCTAAAATTTCAATAATGCCAACTTGACGGCGTAT
The DNA here is from genome assembly GCA_929108145.2 of Limnephilus rhombicus. Taxonomy (NCBI): domain Eukaryota; kingdom Metazoa; phylum Arthropoda; class Insecta; order Trichoptera; family Limnephilidae; genus Limnephilus; species Limnephilus rhombicus. The sequence goes on along the minus strand of OV815290.1, from coordinate 31,146,042 downwards.
TTTTACGGCCCGATTAAAAATTGACTTTTTAATAATTGTTCTCTCTTTTCTTTTTCTCAATCATTCGTTTTTTCATTATTCTGTTTTGTCACGGAACCACTAGTAAATAACTACATTCCTTTCAATTGATTTCACTGTGTAGGTCTGCACTTGGTTCTGTGTGAGGTCTCTCTGGGAGACCTTAACGGTGCACGTGCAGCCTTCCAGTCCCTTTTACACGTGGACCTCGATCAGGATCTGGACCTAGAGGAAGACCTACAGGAGAAGTTCCTCACAACAGAGGTCAGGTTAAAACTATTGTTCTCCAAATCCATGCTTTCGAATCAACACTGCGAAATTGCAATGTTCGGATTAGGCGATCGTCATCAACTAAATGTTTGAAGAATTCAGACAAGTGATAAAATATCTACAAATAATATAATGTTTTTAACAGAAAATTGTTTTTGTTTCCATTTTACAAATTGGAACTGATTTGTTGAGAATTCACTCTATACCATGATTTTACTAGTTTTTTCAAAAGTTTCGAGCTTTTACCCGTCAAACATCATATGGCAAGGTACTGTTTAATGTACAATTTATTTTATGTACTGGCAATTTTAAATGCTGGTCACACCGGAAAGACTAGATGTAGTTCCATCCCGAAGTGTCCTGGTGTGTACAGCTATCAGATTTAGCCATCGCAACTTTCTGATATTTAATATTGTGTCGCGATTGTGTTTTACTATTACAGTAAAAAGAGAATCTATTAAAACCTTCCAATCATTTATTTAACTCCCGTGACACGTATGAAAGTGTTGATTTGGTAAGATTAACACCTTCCATAATCATTACGGTGAAAGGAAAGGTGAATTTATGTATTCATTTTATTTAAATGGGCAGTTTTAAAAATTATGTGGAAGAATGGAGTTAAGTTCAGACTTGGAAGAGATGAGACATTGAATGGAGGGGAGGCAATTTTAGATAAGGCTCGATAGAAAAACGATATTTGTTTGGAGAGGGACATCCAAAAAATATGTGATCTAAAGTTCCCACTTCTAGATCACAGAATTTGGGGAGTCAAAGATGCGAATTTTAAAAAGGCGAGAAGGAACGGAACAATCTCCAATTCTCATTCGAATATATGAGGATTTTTTTTTTTTTTGGAAAAATGAGGGAATTTTTGAAACCATGGTTTTGATGGGATAATTCTTTGTATTGAGGCATAGCAAGCACCCTTGGATTGACTAGCAATGTGCCATAGTTAAACAATTAAAATATATATAATCGTTTTAATGTAGTGTTCTTGGAGTTCTCTTTCTACTTCGTTTGCTTTTGTTTGTACTAAACATTTTGACTTTATTTCAGAGTGAAGACGCTTCAAGTGCTGTGTTTTTGGACGTGCTTCGTGCTGATAAGTTGAGCACGTGGGCAGCCAGCCGGCGTGCATATCGTTCCCGCTGCGTTCTCAGGGCTGCCCGCGCAATATCTCTTCACGACCCCACAGGGTTAATATATTTTATAATATCCTTTCATGAAAATATTTTGTAAATAACAGTTACCGGCCATTGTTTTGGAACTTCCTTTTGAAGGAAAAACAAAATCAGATGTTTATTTTTATGAACATTCAGTAATTGAGTTTCTGTTTAACAAATTTTAAGGTAAGCCTATTTTTCGAAATCCTTAAGAGCAGCAATATCATCAACGAAGTTAATATTACTTGTATATCCTCTCTAGTCAATAGGTCGCAGACATAGAATAAGGAAGAACACTATAATTGCCATGTTGACGGATTTCATGATTGAAAAGTCTGGTCAATCAGGCCAATTCAAAACTGTATTTCACCATGATTATGAAATGTAAATGGGTTGGCGATATATTATATCAGGCAAGTGTAAGAGAAAAATAGCATTTGCTAAATGATCCAGAACCAAAAGGTAATAAGTAGGGGCGACATTTATTTCCATTCAAATTTGATTGAAGGCACTTCTAGTGATCTTCATTGTTCTATGGTCACTGATATCAAAGTAATATAATTAAATAAAATGGGTCCTAAAATGCTACCTTGCGGTACACCATAGATGGCTTCAAGTGGTTTTCTTTTTTTTACCATTTTTTTGGTTGTGTTGGTCATTTCAACAGTTTTAATGTTTCCCGAAAATTATTTTTAATCTATCGTATCAGTAACCTATTGAAGATCCTTTAAAAAATACAGGTGGTAAATCGAATCCATCCAATTACAGTCTTTTGATGATGTTTTCTTATTGGGTAAACGGTAGAAATTCTCGATTTATATCATCTTCACGAAAAGCTCTTTTTTTCTTTAATAAAGGGTGAAAATATTCTTTTGTCTTCGAAATTAGCTTCTTAACCTTAGGTGCCTTTTTATTCTCCTTCCAGTTGAGCTGGGCCGAATGATATCATCAAAAATAATAATTGTTGTTTAGCTGCTCCATTGCAATGTAGCTGCAATAATGTTATGTGTACTTTTGTTCAGTATTAATACAATAAAATATGAGCTCCGAGATTATGAGAATTATATATAAAGATACTCCTGTGGTGGCCTAAGGCAAATAAATCTTCTGAAATGCAAACTCGCCTTTATCCCTAGTCCTCCAGACCTTTAAGTCCTGGGATCTCGAAGACCAGGAAATCCCGGACTTTTGTCAGCATGGTAATCCCTAACTCAAACCCGGTCCCTTCTTCAGCATGGTTGAATAAAATGCTGTTTTTTTGTTGCTGGATTGTTCGTTCGATATCCTAAGATCTGTTTTTCTTGATCAGATTCTTTCCATCCATATTAACCGATATGTTGATTTTTGATATTACAGTTTGGAGTGGTGTGCCGAAGCGCTCCGCACGGCAGGTCGGGTCGGGCTGGCAGCCGCTCTGGAGGGCGGGGCCGCTGCTCGCGCTCTCCGTGGTGGGCGGGCCGCCGCTGCCCGGGCCGCCCTCAGGCGCCTGGGCGGGGACCAGTCCGCCCCCGGAGAGGCAAGGGCGGCCGCGGCCTGCAACCTGGCCTTCCTGGCCTTTGCGGTAAATTATTATCGCTTCTTCATCTTCTTTAGACTTGATCTGCCCATTCTGCCATCGTAAGAAAAAGAGCTGCTGGGAATTGGCAAAAGTCACATTCTGATATACTTTTTATTGTAATAGGTGAAACTTTTTTTGTATATCAGAATGTGATCCCATTGCTCATGACGGCAGCATTGCTGGATATAGGTCTCTTTCCCGTCTTTCCAATATTTTATTTTTATTTTTCATTATTGACTATTTAAATACAAACAATAATAGTTTATTCACAGTCATCCTCATTAGTGATTCCTGTTACATAGCGGACTGTGGGTAGTTGTATTGGACTTACACCAAGATGTCCTCATCTTCATGTGTGTTGATTTATTTATCTACGTATTTGTTGATTTCCTTATCTTCAGATTTGTTAATTTATTCATCTTCGGGTGTGTTGATTTAATCATATTCAATTTTATTGACTTTCTCATATTCAGGTTGTTGATTTATTCATCTTCATTTTTGTTAATTTTTCCCATCTTCGGGTTTCGGGTTTTTTGATTTATTCATCTTCCTGCATGTTGATCTGTTCATCTTCATGATTGTTGATTTTCTCATCTTCATATTTGTTGATTTCTTCATATTCATGATTGTTGGTTTCCTCATCTTCTTTTACATTTATTTATTTATCTTCATGTGTGTTGATTTATTTACTATTATCTAAACTTACCTTTAGACAGTATTTCATATTTTTGGATAACATACAGAATTTCGCAGTGAGAATATCGTTATCTCTGCTGGAGATGTCAAAAGGGTTCCCTCAACAGGACTCTTCCGATCCGGCCCACCACGCAACTGGGGACGGACATATCCACCACTAAAACCAAGAAGGCACTCCTGCTAAATCACCAAACGTACCGAACCAGAGAGGTGTTGGTTATCCATTGAATACTCGCCTGCCAAATTGATGAATGAATTTGTTCAAAAAACACTTCCAATTTTTATAAAGACACTTAAATTCAAAGCAAAATTTCTAGATTTCATTGAAGCGAAGTTACATACAAACAGACAGATGGACTAATAGTTGAAATTAACTTTTTCTTACTGTAAAATTTTGCTTTGAGCTGGCAAAGCGTTGAGTCATTTTTCATTAAAGACAATATTTCTTATTTCAGGAAGGCGATATTGCCTCAGCCACCAAGCTATCTGAGGAGGCCTGCCTCGGACGCTCGGGAGCTGCGGCTCTCGTGGTACGAGCCCTGTGCTCGGGGGCGCTAGGGGGCGCCGCGGGCGGTCAGGGTGGCTGGGGCGCGGCCAGGGGACTGCTGGTCAGGGCGGTGGACACGGAGCCCGGGTTGAGGGACCCGCATTACTATTTGGGTGAGGTAACCTTCTAATATGTTAAATATCGCTTACCCAATAAATTCCATTTTATGTAGTTGCTTCTCGCACTGAGATCTTCACAGTGTGTCCAGACTTTTCATGTATAACACAGCCAATGCACAGATACAAAGTGATGCATCAGAGTGCTAACTTCACCAAACAGATCACAGGTGGCATATTTCCTATCAACAGGACTGGCTTACTAAGGTGTAGTGAAATTTTTTTTTCAGATTTTCGAAATCGGCATTTATTTTTTATTTTGCTCTATATTTTATTAATTAAAAGTGCATAATTTAAATTTTTTAAGTTAATTTGTTAGTATAAAGGCTACAAATATACCATAAAAAATGATTATATATAACAGTTAAAATCATAAGAAATTATTAGAAATAATAAAAAAAAAACCATCCTAAAATGCAATTTCCCAAAAAAGCCGATTTGAGAGTTACGTAGTTGTAGTCATAACCCCACAATATCATCTGTAACTTTTGCCCAGGTCTCGCCTGTGAGAAGTTGGGACTGCGGCCTCAGGCGGCTGCCAGCTACTCCCTGGCCTCCAGGGCTGCCCCTGCAGACCCTCTGGTCCGCATCAGGCAGGCATTCCTGGCGAGGTCTCAGCAAGATACTGATGCGGCCATCCATTGGTAAAACTTTATTCTTTAACAACCTTAATTGGCCCAGGGTACCATTCATTGGATAACCAACGCCTCTGCCATAGGTCACCCAAAGTGGTTCGCTGCGTTTGGTATTATAGCAGAAGTGTCGGGGTTCATGGTGTGAGGGTTGTCTGCCCATCTATCATATGGTAGACTGGATTTAAAAAGACTGGTTGAGGGAGACTCTTAACCCGGCGATACTCGCTACCGGGTAAAAAATACCACAGAGTACAAAAAATTGGTTGTATTTTTTTTTCTACGCGTTCTGGCAACCCAAGATTCTAAGTACCTTCAAATCGATAGTTCACATACCCTCACCCGGCGGGGCGGTCAGTTCGCGCACGGCGCTTATTAATGACAGACGTGTAAAGTGAGTATGGGTAAAAAATACCCGGTAGCAACGATCTTATAAAGTATAAAGGTATCATTATTTTTTAGTATTTTAGGAGTGTACCTAGTTTATTTTCGATACCGATCTCAATTTTGCCAAATTTGTAAGAAAAAAAAATATTATGTTGATTTTCGTAAGATTACTGAGAAAAACATAATTTTTTGGTTATTTTTTAGGATAAACTCTAATACATATAAATAAACATTGAAACTTGCATTTGTAGTTTTATTTATGAACAATAGTACCAATAACACAAATACATTGTAAAAAATTGAAACTCAAGCGTCTTTTTGAAAATAACGGCAATTCAACTCTGGGCGAGTGTTCATGTTCGTAAATACCTAGCGAGTACCGCCGGGTTAATGAAGAAACGTCTCCAGCAGGACTGTCTCGATCCAACGCCTTGCACCGCAGAATTCAAACGTCACTCACTCCTGGACACACTGACCCTCAGATTCATACCTACCTTTTTCCTTCCCAGATCTTCCTCTCCTTCCTTTTCTTAAATAACCATCCACACAGCATCCTCAAATATGACATAGGCCTAAGGGGAATTGTGTTCCTCAGGGCGTCTTGTGTGGAGCTAATGTAAAAATATATACGAACATTGGTCAGTGATAATGAAATAATGGTGAACGAATGTCTAGTGTGAATGTACAACGCAAACAGATATGAAAAAGCATGTTAGTGTGTCTCTTCGAGTCTCTTCCATTTTTGACAATCGTACCAGTTGAATTTAAAATATTATATTCTCATACTTATTATCAGAGTCCATGTTTTATTATATATACTTATCTATTAACAAAACACTATCATTTTATTATATTTCACCAGAATACATTTTTAAAGAATATCACCTATTTTAGCCCACTGACCCAAATCTATGATGATATTACATAAGATGCCGAAATAGACATTTTCGTTCAGATGACTCTGCCATGCATGTTCATCTTTAGATGTGAACACTTGGGTCTACCACTTTCTCACCCTGTTATAAGTAACTTATACTTTAAGGCTCTCGCAAGGACTCAATTTTTTTAAAGAACTGCTGTAAATGTATATGAACGAAGCTAGACCTCCAAGTGTCCCTGCATACAGTGTTGGGAAGCTTTATGCAAGCGCTTAGTACAGAAGAGCAAAGTGAACAAATACAAATGATAGTTCTCTTTGATTCCAGGTACCACCAAGTTCTGGCAGACTTCCCTCACGATACAGGAGTGCTGGTGGAGATGGCTAGGATGTATGAAGAAGCTGGTGACCTTACCATGGCGCAGCATTGCTACCTTGACGTAACTATTCTTTATATGTTCAACCATACCAGTCAAATGAATTTGACCGCTAAGCACTTGCATACTGCTTAGGTACTAACAACTTATGCAGGGAAGTCTAGTTTCGTTATCAAATGTAGAGTCGTTTTTATCAAAAAAAATTAGAGTCCTTGCAAGAGCCTTGAAGGGGTAACCATCTGTTACCTATACCAGGGCGGGTAAGTGGTGGGTCCTTCAAAGTCAAATGAATTTGATTTCATAATTTTGTTTTGGTTTTTGATTCCAGGCAGATGCCATTTTCCCCGGAATGCCAGAGGTGGCTGGCTGGCTGGGGTCCCGCGCTAGGGCCGCAGGAGAACCGGCACAGGCTATGGCCTACTATCACCGGGCAGCCTTGCTCTCACCTAATCAGGTGAGTGTATATTTATATCAGGCTAAATGCAATTAACATTTTTTATTGGTACTTGCCAAATGATTTGAGACTTAATTGCTTATCGTATGTTCTGTATGTATTTATTCAGGTGCTTACAGGGTTTTTCACATAATGCAATGCTGCCTCATATCTTGAACGAGTTTTATTTTGCTTTAAATATTATTTTGCTTGTATTACTAACCTGATTTATTGTATTATGTTTTTTTTTTCCTGTTAAGCACTTGCATACTGCTTTCTTACACCGTATGCAGGGACACTGGAGGTCTAGATTCGTTCAAAATAAATAAATGTAGCTTCGTGTAAACCAAAAAAATTAGAATTTTGCGAGAGCCTTGAAGGAGTAACCATCTGTTACTTATACCAGGGCGGGTAAGTGGTGGATAACCTCCAATAATCAGGTGACTTTACCAGGGTGTTCTGTAGCAATAATAACTCTGAGGCCATTAATAGTATTCGCATGCGAGCATCACGTCATAGTCGGAGCTAGAAGCATTTCTGGATGGATCTGCAGGACACTCACTTCAGCCACCTAGCCGAGTAACCATCCAATCCCTAACCCTGACTCTAACTGTCCGATACCAACAGATTTTTTTAATGTTTTTTTTTGTTGAAAATTCAAAATTGTCACCAGTGGCAAAATGTCTTATACATTTTTTACTCTAAGTAATGTCAGAAAACACTGGTAAAAGTAAGCCAAGTACTTCCCTTAACATCCTATATACAGGGTGTCCGGGGGCAAAGTGCATTAACTTCGGGAGGTGATTCTACAAGATGGTAGGAGTAGAAAAGATTAACAACTTTTTCCGAAATTCCGCCATTTTTTTTCCCATACAAAAAGACATACCTCCTAAAAATCCTTAGTGTGAGGTACGATCTTACTTGCTGATAGCCTGCCAGGCGCCCGACTCGATTGTGATTGGCCCGTATCGTAACAGCGGAAAATAATAAATCTGGCCGCACACCCCGGACTAATTTTATCTTTTTACCTGAACACTACCCCTAAAAGTTGGAATTTAGAAAAAAGTTATTTATCTTTTTTACTTGTAATATCATGTAGAATCACCTCCCGAAGTTAATGCACTTTACCCCCGGACACCCTGTATATGCAGTCGTTTTGAATGGAATCCGCTCTACAATTATTTTTGCTAACAGACATAAGTAAATCGACTCACGGGATCAATGGTTCGGGGGATTAACTGTCCAAGAATTAACTGTCGAGGGATCTAGCGTCATGGGATGTAATATGTAATATTCCCGGATCTAGGGGGTTGGGGGGCAAACCAGGCGCCTGCCCCGGGCGGCAGCTTTAGGGGGCGCCAAAATCATAATTTATATGTTTGATTGATAAAAAAACTTGATTCACAAAGCGCCTGGCATCCAGCGCACGTTGTTCTATAGATTATTCATTTGATTTTAAAACACCCAGTTGGTTTTTGAAAGTGTCCTAAAGTCCTAAGTCGATTTTGAATGCCTGCATAATGTACGTGATGTCTCTGCCAGGGGAATCCCCGTCGCTTCTATAACTAGGGGCTACACGAGCTGAGTCGAATAAACCCGAGCGGTCGAACGTCAAGCGTAGCGACGATCACTCACCTCACGAGAGGGGGCGCCTCCAATCGAAAGGTGCCACTGTCAAGTTTCTGCCCCGCTTTGTAAAATTCGTAGATCCGTAGCTGGTGATAGTCCCACAGACTCCAGGTACACTCCTTTGCAATCCTAACATAAAAGGAGTGATTTACTGTTTCCAGGTGACATGGTCTCTCCAAGAGGCTGGTTGCCTTCGAGCTATGGGGAAGCATAGAGAAGCTCTGGCAGCCTATACGAGATTGCATCAACGCCATCCAGATAACATCGAATGTAAGTTGAACGATGATCAGACATTTGTCAATAATTTTTATAAATCTTGTGATTTTTAATGATAAACGGTCTATAAATCGATTTTTGTGTTACACCAAAAAAGGGATTAGCTTTTATCATTTTCTTGGGATGACCGACGGGAGAGGCAGAGGTGTAGGTTTTCAATGAGTGGTCACTGGGGCTGGGGTCCCACACCCGCCTCCTAAATGGGATACTTTTTTCGTGAAATTTGTTTTCGGGTACATTTTGGCCAATTCGCAAACACCTTCGAACGTTCGCTGGCTAAAATGTGGCCAATTTGAAGAAATATTTTAAAACATCTTAATTATTTCAAATGTTCCAGCGAATTGTGATCTTCGATTAGCACAAAGATATCTTAGTATTTCCACTTTTCAACAAGAGAGGTCTTGCACCTCTTCTTATTCATTTGTTATTGACATTTCGCCAACCGAAATTATTTAAATATTTTTTCATGCAAATCATTGACCACATATTAAAAAAATGCAAGTTCGAATTTATGTTTTTTTTTTACATTAGCTTCACACAGGAGGCCCTGAGAAAAATAATTCCCCTCAGGGCCTATGTCATCTTTGAGGATGCTGTGTGGAGGGTCTTTTTAGGAAAGGGAAGGCGATCAAGTTCTTGGAACGAAAAAGGTATGAGGGGTGGGAAGTAATCTGGTGTCGGTATATTCAAGAGTGACGGACGTACGAATCTATCCTCACCACTGCGGTGCAAGGTAATGTTCCGACAGAATCCTTCTGGAGAGGTCAAAAGAGGTCAGCTCAGGTATGGGGGCTCCATCGAAGCCAGAGTAAAGTTAGCCTCCCAGAAACTGAGCGTACTGTACAGGGCCCGCAGATACTTTAATAGTGCACAACTGCTAACCCTGTACAAATCGCAAGTGCGCCCCACGGTTGAATTTGGCAGCCACCTCTGGTCTGGAGCTCCAAAATACCTGAAAAATACCCTCGACTCTGTGCAGAAACGGGCGGTCCGTTTGATAGATTCTCCCATCTTAACAGACGGATTGCAATCTTTAGAGCACAGGCGTCGGGTGGGAATGCTATCCTTGTTCTACCGGCATTAAAATGGAAGATGCTCCGAGGAACTAGCATCATTGATCCCTTCGGCACCGGTGCATAGTCGGGAAACACGCCAAACGCGTGCCCAACATTTGTACACGGTTGACATTTGTCACATGAGTACGGGTCGTTTCTTCGACTCGTTCTTATATTCAACAGCTCGGCTGTGGAATGATTTGCTGGCCTCTGTGTTTCCTCCTTCCTACAACATAGGTCTCTTCAAGACCAATGTTTATTCCTTCCTCTTGTTATGATAAAATATTTGTCAATATATCTCGAAGTTTATTTTATCATAGATTTAGGCAAGCAGGTACCTCATTTCAAGAGGTGATTAAATAATATTAAATAAGCTTCTACATAAATTTATTTTTTTAAATTTTGGAAGTAACATCATTCATTTTTTCTTTTTTGAATAGGGTATAAAAATCGAATATTTTGTTTAGAGCCCACTTCTGAGTAATCTTTCTATGGTGGTGGAGGGTTTTACTGACAAGTCGGGCGTGATTCTTATTGATTACGTTAATAATTTTATAAAGTAAAACGATTATTATTTTATCCGAACTGGATGATAATTAACTAGGCCGCGACTATTGTAATCGTGGTGCCGATAAGTGTTGTAAATACACATTTCTGTCTTCGTAATTTTCACCGAATATAACTGATGGTTAATTTTGAATTTACTTGCCAAGTAACAAGCAATTTATTTTAAAACATGGAAGATTTAAAATACAAGAAATTTAATCTGTTAAATAACGAAGGAATAATTATTCTCGCCTGATAATACAAGATTTTCATGGCTGGCTTTTGGCTTTGGGAGCAGATACTGTTTTCGGCTGAAATCAGTTCCAGGTATTTTGTCCGACCATACTTCAGGAGAAAAACCAGAAGCTCAAGATCGTAATTTAGATAGATAGTTAGAATCATGTAAATTTTTGGTCGATTCAAGGAAGGTGAGTCTTAAGTTCTGTTAATATGCTTATTGGTTCCAGTTTTATTTTATTATGTGATAATAAATCTTTTAATTCATATTTCTTAATAATACTGTCTATTTTATTTTAAAAATCCTTCTAATTTAATCGTATAGTTTTCATACCAAAGACCCTGAGAGAGGTTTATTGTTTTACTAACTGCTAGCCTGGTTAATCAACCAGTGGCGCCCCTTTTAAAAATAAAGCTGGCAGATGTTGATGTATATTTCACCATGACAATTTTAAGTCATATTTTTATTATGACAATTTGGCGACCTTAAACGTGTTGGGTTTCGTTTTATACGTTATGATTATTTTACAAGGATTTTTACTAATGAAATGTATTTATTTTGCTTCAGAAATATGTCTGTTTATTGATAACATGTCATTTTTTTTTCTCTCAAGAGCTTTTGTTATTAACAAGTTTCATTTGTTTTGAAAATATTTCATTTGTTTAAAAACAATAGAATGTTATCAAAATTGATTATTTTTTTTTCTCGCTTAAAATGGTAAAATAGCTTAACTATTTTCAGCTCGTAAAGTCATTTCTAATTTTAATCAAGCAAGATTTAATATCTTTTCTTTGTGTTTGAATTATTACGGCCGCGTACTATTTATTATACAATTGGGAACGTCTTCAATCTTCGATTAATTCGAAACGCATTTCATTCATCTACGACTTTCATTATGGAATAATGCTACGAACATTTTATTTAAAAGAAAAACAAACGATATACAATCAAATGTTATTGTTTATTGTTTGTATTTCGGTATAACTATTTTCATTTCGCTACGTCATTTCCAAAATAATATATTACTACGAATTATTTAAAGGAATTATTACGGCTGTGATTTTCAAACGAATTGCAAATAGAACAACTTTGAATAATTTTTCCAAAATGTCGACTTCATTCGAGAATATAAATGATAAAACAAAAGAAGATCTATTTAAGCGTCTTATTCAACGACTGCATCGTAAACAAGAATCAATTTTTCCTTTTATAATATTTTAACAAATAAGGTTTTTTTTTTTTTTTTTTCGAAATGCAGATTTTATCATTATTTAAACGTCATTTACAATCTAATAGTAAAAAAATATTTCTTTAAATGAATACAAATAACTTGAATGGAGCCACTCGATTTATTCGTATTTCATGCGCACGGAATGCAGATATTTCAGAGTTGCCTTTACTGGTTAGACAGTTTCTTTCTATTTCGTTTTTTGAGGTGGTGGGCCGATCACCCCAGGATTCGAGATAGGATGAAATAGTCGATTGTATTATTAATATGTAACGTCATAGATTGTTTACCAATATACATAATTATAAAACTTTTAAAACTATTTATTGTCAATTGTGACACAATCAATTTTGATATTTATTATCAATGTTTACAAAAACGGGCATTATTTTTAATAACAATTCTGAAAAACAGTAATTGTCAACGGACACAAGGAATAATGTGATATTTATTATCATTATTTTAACAAATAAAGGACAATATACACGAAATGTGATAAGACTTAGAGAAATAATCGGACAATGACGCAACGTCATTATTATCATTGGAGGGGAGTTAGCGGAGGTATATCCAGTCTAAACAACTGGGTCATGGTGTTCAACTTACCATTCCTAATGGTCCAAATAAGTTCCAAAGGTAAGGGTGGGTTTGTACCCCATCCGCAACGTATCGATCCGGCGTCGATAACGTTTACCTTACATGACAGACAGAGGGCGAGAGATGCTTGCTGTCTGCTCATCAAACCCTGAGCTGCTGACTCAGGTACGGAACACAGTGTGCTACATCGTCAGGCGGAAGGCAGTGGATCCGTTGCCTGTAGACGGATAATACCTATAGGTGATGGAAGGACTGCAGTCCACTGGTCCATGTGCATACTCGCAGTACTAGGTGGTGTGAAACTTGTTTTGAGTGGTTCGAGTTGTTCTGGAAGTTTTAATGAGCAATTCTGACACAACATTCTACAAGTAATTCATAAACTCTATTTGAAATCGAGTTGTATGTTAATTTTTTTCACACAGTACTATTGGTAGTGATTTCTGCAAAATCACATTATTATTTTTCTCAAACATATCAAGTCTCAATTAATTTGTGCATGCCTTTATATTGTCTTACGTTATGCTCTACGTCAGAGCCAATAAAATTCAAGCCCATACAATCAGTAATAAATATTGTACACTCGGCGTGTAATTTTTTTTTGGTGTCATAATCATGGAGAATCTATCCATTGACTAAAACATGTAAGTTCTGTAAAGCCGAGCTTATATTCCTAAGTTATATGGTGGTTTCAAAGGGTTTGGCCAAAAACATCAGTAGAAATTTATTCAAATTTCGATACATTTCAATCAGGTCTGATCAACCGGGTTGATACATAATTAATATAATTTGAATGCGGAATTCAAATTAATTTTCCTTGAGAAGGAAAATATTTATTTTTTAAACTCTAGTTTTAGACTCGAGTTCAAATATTTTTAAATATGATTATGAAATAAAGAACATTAATTATGAAATGAATAATTCCAAAATATTGTTTAAACAACAATTTATAACACACGTACAACTCTAGTACTTCGCTCGAGTTCAACCATTATCGTATATTAGTACGAAGTTATTAATAATATAACTTATTAATTGACATGTTATGAATGAACAGACAAACTAAAATAAGAATCACGTTGTTTTTATATATATATATATGTATATTTTTTTAGTTTTTTATTTAACTTAGAATTTTAAAAAAATTTACCACTAAGTATTTATACTTTATTTTTTTTTAAATTCTAAACAAAAGGTTTATAATGAACTGTGTTTTTTTTAATTGACAGGATTACTCAGAGATCCAAAGATTCGTACCTCTTTGCAACTTGAGTTGTCTTGATAGTTGAAAAATATAAAATTTACATAAAATAATGTTTAATTTAAATTTAATTTCATTTCATGTCGCATTTGTTTTTAAATATTTATATATATATATAAAACATTTATATATATAGAGATCTAGATGTTGTTAGGTTAGTTTATAATAGAGCATATCTCCTATGCATTCGAGTATGCATTATATATTTTTTATACTAATTGAAGAGATTAGTTTATTTAATTTATAAACTTTTGCTTAAAAAGTGTTTGTTTTCTCTTGGGAAACTGAAATTTGTTTGTTTCAAACAAATTTACTAAACAATTTCGACTCCACAAAGCTGGTTGTCTACCTCAATTATTTGGCACCATTCATTGGCGATGGTTGATGACATTATGACATTTAAATAATTTGATTTTACATAAATGTTGATTGCTATTATATAAATTTCCTTCTTGGATAGACCAAATGACCTTAGTGAGTTAGTCAGGAAACTCCACGGAGTGAACATTCTTGATATCCTAAAGATGGATTTAAATTCAGTGCAAAGTGAGGGTTGATTGATCTCCCTAAAAGTGATGCCTATTGAGGCTTAATACCCTGATTTGGGACAGTGACGCTTTTGAGCATAAAAGTGATATGACGTTTTTGAAGGAGTTATGTAAAATTTGTAGAATTAATATTTATAATATTTTTTTTTCTCTTTCAGTTTAAAGTGTGTTGTTTATTTATCATTTAATGATTGTTGTTCACGTAACATTTAATTATGTCCTGTTTATTTCAGGTATTTTAACTATAATAATCAATAATATTGTATTCTAATTCTAATTCAAATTTAATCAATTTTAAATATTTCAAAGGTTCATACGAATTATTTATTATAAATTATGTTTTATTAATCTTTGAAAAGATTGTTAAATATTACTAATTGCTTTGTTGTTTTTATTTAATAGAAATCCTTGGATCGACAAATGTATCAGATAGAATAGGTTTCTTTTATAATTATGTTTGGGGACAAACATTTGCGTGGTCCGGGAGGTAATGTTATGATAAAATATTTGTCAATATATCTCGAAGTTTATTTTATCATAGATTTAGGCAAGCAGGTACCTCATTTCAAGAGGTGATTAAATAATATTAAATAAGCTTCTACATAAATTTATTTTTTTAAATTTTGGAAGTAACATCATTCATTTTTTCTTTTTTGAATAGGGTATAAAAATCGAATATTTTGTTTAGAGCCCACTTCTGAGTAATCTTTCTATGGTGGTGGAGGGTTTTACTGACAAGTCGGGCGTGATTCTTATTGATTACGTTAATAATTTTATAAAGTAAAACGATTATTATTTTATCCGAACTGGATGATAATTAACTAGGCCGCGACTATTGTAATCGTGGTGCCGATAAGTGTTGTAAATACACATTTCTGTCTTCGTAATTTTCACCGAATATAACTGATGGTTAATTTTGAATTTACTTGCCAAGTAACAAGCAATTTATTTTAAAACATGGAAGATTTAAAATACAAGAAATTTAATCTGTTAAATAACGAAGGAATAATTATTCTCGCCTGATAATACAAGATTTTCATGGCTGGCTTTTGGCTTTGGGAGCAGATACTGTTTTCGGCTGAAATCAGTTCCAGGTATTTTGTCCGACCATACTTCAGGAGAAAAACCAGAAGCTCAAGATCGTAATTTAGATAGATAGTTAGAATCATGTAAATTTTTGGTCGATTCAAGGAAGGTGAGTCTTAAGTTCTGTTAATATGTTTATTGGTTCCAGTTTTATTTTATTATGTGATAATAAATCTTTTAATTCATATTTCTTAATAATACTGTCTATTTTATTTTAAAAATCCTTCTAATTTAATCGTATAGTTTTCATACCAAAGACCCTGAGAGAGGTTTATTGTTTTACTAACTGCTAGCCTGGTTAATCAACCAGTGGCGCCCCTTTTAAAAATAAAGCTGGCAGATGTTGATGTATATTTCACCATGACAATTTTAAGTCATATTTTTATTATGACACTCTCCTCAAAAAGACCCTCCACACAGCATCCCAGATGACATAGGCCCTGAGGGAAATTATTTTCCTCAAGGCCTCCTGTGTGGAGTTAATGTAAAAAAAAAAAAAAAAGATCTCCCTCAACTAGTGTTTGCCCATCCGGCCTCCCACGCAGTTTGTGGGCAGACGCATCCACCACCAAGATCCGGACAAACCTCACCCCATGAACCCGGGCACCCCTGCTAAGTCACCAAACGTCGCGAACCACTTGGGGTGACCTATGACAGAGGTGACAATTTATATTTTTGATTATCGACTAGGCTGTAGACAACTATAGAAGACATAATATTTAATAATCTTCAAATAGGTACTATTTTAAAGTAAATAATGTAACATAAAACAGAATTTATGCGTTTATAAATTTTTAACAATGTTTTTATAATATTTTTATGAATCCTAAAAATATGGGATAAATGGTTAGATGTGATTCATTCAATGACTCTCTAACACTATAAGCAGTTTGTATGTCTCCTTATTAAAATTAGGAGATATGATTTTTTTATGAGGGCGGGAAGTTACCAAATCGGAAGTTCAGAAATTCCGGATACTAGACGCAAATTTCAATTATTAACACGAATTCTCGAGTTGCTAAATAAATGCCGTTGTTGTTCCAAGTAAAAGTAAAAGGCATTGTTTGATTTGAAGGTAATCTGAAAGGTGCACGGAGTATGAGATGGTGAGAGAAAAGAGTGATGATTGTCTGTTCATCCAAAGAGACTTAGTAAGGTTCGAAGCGTTTTGCAATGAGAACAAAATTTACCTAAGTTACAACAAATGTAAACAAATAAGCTTCACTAAAAATCAAAACGTTATCATACACAATTATTATATTGGTAATTATTCACTCGAGCGCGTATACTGTATAAGAGACCTTGGCGTACTTTTTGATTCCAAACTTCATTTCGGTGCGCACATTGAAAACATTGTGAATAAAGCTAACTGCATGCTAGGCTTTGTTATCAGAAACAGCCGTGTATTTCGAAAACTTGAAACCTACCTTCTGCTTCACTATACGCTGGTCCGTTCTCAACTTGAATACTCCACCTCCATATGGACTCCACTTTACGGTATCTATAAAGAAAATATTGAAAGTGTCCAAAAAAATTTCTGCGTTGCCTCAATTACAGAATGAGCGCACCTAAATGGGGATACACAAATATGCTCTCGAAATATAACGTCTCCACTATATCTAACCGGCGAACATACCTTGACCTAATGACCCTGTATAAAATCTGCAACAACGTTATCGACTGTCCTGACTTACTCAAACGTATTAATTTTAAAATACCACCCAGAACAACTAGGCTTAACGACTTATTCTACATTAACCGGACACGTACAAATGCTGGTGTCAGGGATCCAATCAGAATAATGTGCGAATTGTTTAATAAAAACCACAACCTTAAGGATTCCGATATATTTTTTGATACTTATAGCACTTTTGGTAGAAAATTGAAGGCTGTTTTCCTATAAAAAAAGAAAACTTATATATTATTCACTATACTTTTTATGTGCTTCTTTTTAAACAATTTTCGATTCATTATTAATTATGACTTATTTTCAAACATGCATAAAAAATGTATTTGAAAAACTTTATTTATCAAGTGAATCAGTGAGAAATAGTTGGGGTGCAGGCGAATTCTCAAGTTATTTATCAAGTCAATCAGAGAGAAATAGTTGGGGTGCAGGCGAATTCTCAAGTTATTTATCAAGTCAATCAGAGAGAAATAGTTGGGGTGCAGGCAAATTCTCAAGTTATTGTTCATAATATTGTTTTGTTAATTATTGTCTGTATCTGTGTTTTCTCCTTAAATAAAATTTAAAAAATTATTAAAAAGTAAGGAAGCATTGTTTTATGTTTGTCTTTGGTTTCAGGTCTGCAGATGCTGGTGAAACTAAGCGGGTCTGCAGGATCCAAGGATGCAGAAAGATGGGCTGCAGAATTACAAAGGGCCAGAAGGACCAGACAAGCAACCGCTGGTATGAATACCTATCATTGCTCATCACATTTGTGTATCAGGTCTTGCTCGCTAAAATGAGAATTCAAAACTGAGAAACTTGTGGTCACTTGCAAAGTGAAAGGCAGAAGAAACAAAGAGTCCGGAACTTCGGCGTTCGCAGCTCTTTGTGCAGCACAGTACAGCGAAGAGTTGTACCGTATAACCACTCTTGAAAACAACACTTGGTTCACTCGGATCGGATAATTTATTAGTCTATGAGATATGTATGTTTATACGTTTATGGATACGTGTCGAATCCGAAAAGTCAAAAATCATGGGTTCACTTTTTTGCCTTTAGCTCCACACAGGAGGCCCTTGGTAAAATGTTTTTCCTCAGGGCCTATGTCATCTTAGGGGATGCTGTGTGGTGGGTATTTTTATGCAAGGAAGCAGAGGTTCTGGGAAGGAAAAGGTATGTGGAGTGGGTAGGAATCTGAGTCATTGTTTCCAGGAGTGAATGAATCCATCACGTGGGACGTATGAATCCATCCTTCCAATTGCGGTGCAAGGCGATAAGAATCCAGCTGGGGTGATCAAAAAGGTCTCCATCAACCAGTATTTCGATACAGCCCGCTACGCAGTCGGTGGACAGACTCATCTGCCGCCAAGACCTACACAAACCTCACTCCATGAACCCGGGCGCCCCTACGAAGTCACCAAATGTGGCGAACCACTTGGGGTGACCTATGGCAGAGGTGTAGAGAAGAGGGCGGCGGTTCTCTTACCCAAACTGTAGTTTTTTCTTTATTGAAACAGTAATTTTTGGTATTATTTACATTCAAAAACTATTAGTTCTTTGGGGGTTCTTCTCAATAACTATAGATCGTTGATAACAAATAGGTTTATTACGAGTCTACGTATTTACAACAATCATGCTGCAAGTCACACGACCTGTCTCTACTAGCGGCTAATTGAATCTAAGCGGTCGGTAGGTTGGCCAGAAGCACTTTCGACGGCCACCACCCACTCCGGCACCCTGTCGGCAATCGATAGAAACACTTTCTCTGATGACATCTGTCGGCATCACTTGAGCTATTTCAATGCATTACAGAAACTATGGGCTGTTTCTGACATCATCGCTTATATAGAATCTAGAATCCTCTTTTTCTTTCAGAATCTCCTCTCACTATTGGAAGTGGGGGATCTTCAAGGGGCAGTTCTTCACCAGGTAGGACTTTGGGAATTTTTCTTTTACTTTTTGTATCATGTTGTGAAATTAATATACATAGCCAAAAACGGTGGTTTATGAATGGTTTTAACAACAAAGACTTTACGTTTTTTTCAGGAACCAATTTGGTATCTGCAAATCGCGGGGCGTTGCAAAATTCGGCCTCTTCTCACGTAAGTATTTTAAAATTATTTATTATTGCCGTCTTTATCGTTAGCCGAATTTTTAAATGCTCTAAAGACCAATCAATCCAAAAATGAGTTAAACGTGTCATTTTTCTCCGTTTTTTTTCTTGCATGCTTTTTTGCGACGTGCATTAAAGCATTTTTTCTGAAAAATTAAATAATTTTATTTCACAAATTTACAATTTTTTTTAAGTATTTTGAAAGATCTATTCAATGTTATTTTATAAAAGAAAGTCATAATTAACCTTTTCTCTGCGTCAAAAATATGTGTCACTTCGTTCACACGCGGGGCTATTTATCACTAATCTAATTTATGGCTTTAAACAATAATCACGAGTGGATTTTAATATTTGTTTTAAAAAATAAATCACTTATGTCTTGAAGTATTTTTTCAAGTGTAAATAAACATTCGGTTTATCAATGGGACTCTATAAATCTTCGACACTTATCTCAGTAGTGTTATGAATACGTTTGGGTCAGGCCGCCATATTAATATTTCAAGGTCAACACAATAAGCATATCAACATACCGGAGTACAGCTCTTCAACTGTGGTGCGATGTCTCGATTGGCTGGATGAATGAAATATTGACACACACTTCAAAAAGGGCCGTATAATAAAAACAACTGCAGCTTCGTAATTGTTATATTCGTCACATTCACTAAGTTGGAAATCATAATCTATTTCTAAAGTTGCCTAATTATTTCGTCGTCATTAAGACTACGACCCGACATTTTGTATGTTGGTAATAAAAATAATTTCAATTATTGATAAAAATTCAAGCGTCTTCAACTTTTCGTAAAGAGTTATAAAATCACTACACTTGATTGTCCACTAAAAACACTCTGAATCACTTATTTTTGTTTAAAAAAAATAATCTAATACTGATCAAATTTTATATTTCTACCACAGTCTGAAAGTATATTTATAAAAAAAACTTATTTTTAAATATGATAAATCAGATAAATGTCCACGTTTATCACAATAGTTCACATCGACAAAAAGGGAAAAATTAATTCGATATAATAATGTATTACTCGGCGAGCCTCTTCGCTTGAGAATCTTACGAGTGCTTATGAGAGGCGCCTGCGCAGTAGCGTGTGTAAAGACGCGGGAAGAATTCAAACTGATTCAATTTTCGCTCTGAGTTGGGAGGTCCCTTCAAATCTCTCTAACTCTGATTAGAATACGTATTACGGATAAATATCGCAAGATGTCAGTAGGGTAAGGATTTGAGAATTTTTAGGAGTATAAATTTTACCATATTCAAGTAAGTTTCGTATACATAACGCCGGAGAAACTTCGCGGCGCACAGACGCGCCGCCCGCGTACAGGGCATGTACGGGGCGGCGCAGTGGTGCGCTTCCCGCAGGGAAAGGGTTAAAGGTCTAAAGTGTCTGCACAAACTTTTTTTTTTTTTTAATGCCGGCAGCCCGGGCGTTTATTGTAATAATAATATCTTATACAAACAAGTTAGTAGCCTGCCTCACTAGACTAAGTCTGTTCCGAGGCGGGTACATATATACATAAACTTACACACACATACAATTACATATATATACATACATACACACATATATGTACATACACACATACACGCATATGCGCACATACATACCCACAGGTATTCGCATACGTGTACATAATCGAACACATAGATACATATTAAAACATAAATACATATAATCAAATAAGAATTATTGGGAGTTGAAATACAGTTTTCAAGGAATTAACATATTTCCATAAAACCAAAAATTCATCAAATACACATAGTAATGCTAGCATCTAAATCTAGAACTATTAAATATCAACAAAATGAATACACATAGTAATGCTACCGTCTAAATCTAGAACTATAAGATTTGAACAAAATAATATACATATGAGGTAATAATAATATAAGCATTCGGAAAACAAAAGCAGTATTAATAATTAAGATAAAATTTCTATAAGTAACCAACACATATATGTAAATAAAGAGTGAGGATCAAAGACTAAGATGAGATTACTAATAACTTGGTGATGCTTGCCCTTTTTTGTGTAGTAACCATGTATTGAAATGTTTGAATATCCAGTTTCGGTTGTTTTTAGTGGTACAATAGGAGGTTTCTTTTAGGAAGGTGTTGAAAATGTGAGGTGCGAGGTAAGATTCTTGTTTTGGGCAAAAGTTGATTTAGTTTTAGGCACTAGAAGTAGATTACACGATTTAGCTCTTGTGTTTTTTGGGTGAGTTATGTGGCATGGTGAAGATTTTATGCAGTTTATTTGTATGATCTTTTTAATGAACAGCTTCCTGATATCAAGTATGTTATTAGTAATAAGTATGTTTTCCGTTGGGTGAAGATAAGGTTTTTTGAACATGATCCTAACTAATGTTTTATGAGTTGTGTTAAGTGGTTTAATGTACTTGTCGGCAGCTCCCCCCCAAGCAGAAATTCCATAAGTTAAAAGGCTTTGACATAGAGCGTAGTAAACATTTTTTAGTTGTTTTAGTGACATAATGTTTCTAATAGTTTTAAAAATGAATGATAGTTTATGGATTTTTTTAATTAGTAAGTTAATATGAAGTTCCCAGTTTAATTTATAGTCCACTGTTAAGTCTAGATACTTGATATTATCAGTGTGATCTATTTTTTCGCAGTTGTGGTTTGAGGGATTTGAGGTAATATCAGGGTGTAGGTATAAAGGCGGAAAGATTTTTGGTTGTCCGGTAGTGGTTTTACTGAATGTTAAGTATTTTGTTTTGGTGATGTTTAAGGTAAGTAGATTTTTGTCCAGCCAATTTTTTATTACTAACATACCAGTTTCCGCACTTTTGAAGACCTTTTCCCAACTCGGAGCTTTGAATAGAATTACCGTGTCATCTGCGTAACTGATTACCTTGTAGTCGATAGATGCCATTTTAATATCGGTAAGTTCATTTATGTAAATGAGAAATAGAAGGGGACCAAGTACTTGAGGGACGCCATACTTGATTTCTTCAGGATCACTGTAGCATTTATTAAGTTCTACTCTTTGTTTTCTATTTTTAGTATAGCTAATAAACCATTCGAGCGGCGGTCCGTTGATACCATTATTTTTAAGTTTTTCGTACAGAATGTCATGAGAGATAGTATCAAAAGCCTTAGCCAGATCTAGAAAAACTCCGATGACTTTGGATCCTTCATCTGTATTTTTGACAATGTAGTTAGTTAATTCGGATATAGCCTGTTCTGTGCTCATTTTAGCTCGAAAACCGAATTGACAATCTGAGAGTAAGTTGTGTTTATCGAGGTAGGATATTAGCCTTTTTTTCATTGCTTTTTCCAAAACTTTCGATAATGAATTTAATAGTGAGATAGGTCTGTAGTTAGAAATTAGAGTTTTGTCCCCTGACTTGTGAATTAGAGTTATAATGGCAATTTTTAGTTTATCCGGGACAATCCCTTGGCTGAAGCTTTGATTGAATATGTGTAGAAGAGGTATAATAATAAATTCTCGCAGATCAATCAGAATTTGGTTTGAGATTTTGTCCGGAACCGGAGCGCAATGTGGTTTGAGAGATAAAATAAGGTCGGAAATTTCTGTTTTATTGAGTTTATATATATTAAAAGAGGGCTGTATTTAGATGAAAGTTTTTTTGCAGTGTGGTGATTGTTGAGGATTTTGCTTGCTAGATTTAGGCCTACGTTGGAAAAATGAGAATTTATATAATTAGCTAGTATGAATGGTTCGTTCTTAGTTTCAAGGGTTTCTCCATTAATTGACAGTTTCTTGATATTATTACTCTTCTTGGGTTTTAAATAAGCTGCTTCATGACTTTCCAAGTTTTTTTTGGATCCGTTCTGGCATTTTCAATTGCGTTCCTATAAAATTTGAATTTAGCCTGCTTAATTAATTTGTTACATAGATTTCTATATAATAAGTAGTCATGATTAAGTTTACAGTCGTATGGGTTTTTATTTACTCTCATGTGCATTGTGTTTCGTTTGTGAATACTCTTTACTAGCCCTGCTGTGATCCATGGTTTAATTTGCAATGTTTTGTGAGCTTTGTTTTTGTGTGTTTTTATTGTAGTGTGCTTGTTAGTATACTTTTCCATAGTTATTTGGAAAGTATTTAGAGCTTTGTTCGGGTCTTTTTCTTTGAGTTTTGTAGTCCAGGATTCATGACTTATTTCTGCCCTAAGTGATTTGAAGTCTATAACGTGTTGTGTGGTGTTTGTAGGCATTTACGTTTTATTTTCGAAGTTCGATCTAATGCCGAGTGAAGTAGTGTAGTGATCGGTGACCGTTGTGTGAATAATTGATGAGATGGTTATTTTCTTGGTTTTAGCAAAAATGTGATCAATGCAAGAATTGGACTCAAGGCTTGTTCTTGTGGTAGAATTAATTGTTGATTTAAGGCCATAATGACTTAAAAGACTTAGATATTCATTAGTTTTAGGATTACAATTCAGAATGTTTATGTTCAGGTCTCCCGCTAAGATGAGTTGTTGGGTATTTGTGTTATCATTCAGAAGTTTTTGTAGAGAATTTAGGAAAGGTGTAAGAACTGAAGGTGTAAGAAAGGTGTAATAAACTGGAAATATTTATTAAATATTAATAATGATTTTTATTAAATAAAAAACTTTCTTATCGCTCTCTTGAACAATTAACATTTTGTACTTTACAGTATATCAAATTTCCGTGATCTTTATGATTGTGAATGAATACTCTGAGATTTGTAAAACATTGTGAAGAAATCAAGTGAAGATATGATTTGAGATTTTAAATCACTCTCTCAAACTTTCTCTCCTTCCATTCCTTAAAAAGACTCTTCATACATCATCCCAAAAGATGACATAGGCCCTGAGAGAATTTATTTACCTGCGGGAGTGAATGTGTTATTATTTTTTTTTTAAACATCTTTTCGTTGCAATTGTACGTGAACATTTTAATTCCACCCATTTATAGCTAATCCTGAATATTTTTTCCAGGGCGGAGAGCAACTAAACCATACCCCGGCGCCTCCCCTCTCTGCGCAAGATTCTCTACGAAGAATGGTAAATATTCTAAAAGTATTTCAATTTTTGATATTGACAGTTCTTGGTGGAATTCCATTATAATAATATAATAAACTAACTAACTAACCATCACGCCGTTTCCCCGCAGGGGTAGGCAGAGAGGACGGGCCGCCAAACAACTCGGTCTTGGCACACACTCTTTGCCTCACTCACATTCATACATCGTCTCATGAAATATATAATAAAACACATATAAAATTAATTTCTACTTAATTTATTTTTGACCGTAACCGGTTTTGGCCTGTTAGCCATCTTCAGACTGGTACAAATGTTTCTTAATCTACAGTTTATATTATATAACATATGGGGGAGAGGTAGGGGGGTAGTCTACAAGGATTTTTTCAATTTATTTCATTTTTCCGTATTATTTGTTGCCATTTCGTCTTTTGAAGATTGGATTTCTTGGATTATTAAGAAATCCAATCCCAGTTGTTCATTGTCCCTGTTGTACATTGTCCCAGTTGTCCATTGTCCCAGTTGTCCATTGTCCCAGTTGTCCATTGTCCCAGTTGTTCATTGTCCCAGTTGTCCATTGTCCCAGTTGTCCATTGTCCCAGTTGTCCATTGTCCCAGTTGTCCATTGTCCCAGTTGTCCATTGTCCCAGTTGTCCATTGTCCCAGTTGTCCATTGTCCCAGTTGTCCATTGTCCCAGTTGTCCATTGTCCCAGTTGTCCATTGTCCCAGTTGTCCATTGTCCCAGTTGTCCATTGTCCCAGTTGTTCATTGTCCCTGTTGTCCATTGTCCCAGTTGTCCATTGTCCCAGTTGTCCATTGTCCCAGTTGTCCATTGTCCCAGTTGTCCATTGTCCCAGTTGTCCATTGTCCCAGTTGTTCATTGTCCCTGTTGTCCATTGTCCCAGTTGTCCATTGTCCCAGTTGTCCATTGTCCCAGTTGTCCATTGTCCCAGTTGTCCATTGTCCCAGTTGTCCATTGTCCCAGTTGTCCATTGTCCCAGTTGTTCATTGTCCCTGTTGTCCATTGTCCCAGTTGTCCATTGTCCCAGTTGTCCATTGTCCCAGTTGCGACCGTTATCTTTTTCTATTTTTTCTGTATCTTGTTTTCTTTCACACTTTTAGATTATTAGTGTTATAGAGGCTCATGTTAAATGGAGGTCGCCAATTATAGGGTGATATGTTATGTGTTTTAAAGTGTGTAAAGGGTGTGGTAAGTAAGATGTCGGTACATTACTTACAGGTTTATTAACGATTTACAACTTATAGTCTGTCAAATAAGAGTAGAAAATATAAAAACTGGTAAATTTGGCAACATCAATTTAACTGTCAAATATTTCTTTGAAGTGCAATGACACTGAATATATAGAACACAGTAAACCACATTTTAAAAAACATTTTTTCTTCATGTCAAAAGGTGATTTATAAAGCGATTTGCTTTAATTTAATTTAACATAAATTTTAATTTAACAATAGATAGCAAGGAAGAATCACTAATGGTGAGTTTAGTTACACTACTTTTAGATCAGAATGAGTTAAATATATTCAGATCTAAAATTAGAGACATGATCTAAAGCCCAGGCAACACTAGGTAATTTATCTAGTATTAAATAAATGTGAGCAATTTCTAAACTGTGCTTTATATTTTATTACATTATAGTTATTCTTCATTATGTTAACACAAAATTGCAAAGGTATAATAATAATATACCTAAATGCAATTCTAATTTTGATCTGCGGGTATCTATACTGAAATTAAAAAATATTTTTTCCACTATTATGCCTTTTTAATTTTTTATAAAAATGTAGGTTACACAGCTTTACTTTAACACCATGAGTTATGTGTTTAGTATTGCCATTTGATCAACAGTGGCGCCCTCATATATTTTCTACTCTTATTTGACAAACTGTACACATAATTCCTCCATTTAAATAAACTATAATAATGTGAAGGGCGAACAAACACGATTTGCAAGTGAGTCTTGACCGGTAGTTTAAAACAGAATAATCGGTGGTTTTTGATGCGGCGCGGAGAGAGTTCTTGTGACTTGAAAATGAATTCGATTGGTTGCTAGGAGACCAATCGGAAGCCAGCCGAATGCAATTCAGTGTCCTTTGTTTGACCTCCACA
This sequence comes from Limnephilus rhombicus, assembly GCA_929108145.2. Taxonomy (NCBI): domain Eukaryota; kingdom Metazoa; phylum Arthropoda; class Insecta; order Trichoptera; family Limnephilidae; genus Limnephilus; species Limnephilus rhombicus. The sequence goes on along the minus strand of OV815290.1, from coordinate 31,119,597 downwards.
GTGCTATCTTCTTCTTCAATAAAATAAAAATAAAGTATATGTTAGTTAGGTGTTATGTGTGTGTGTGTGCATGTGTGTGTGTGTGTGCAAGAGCGGATCCAGGATTTTTTTCTGGGGGGGGCACAAGGGGCGGACGGGCAAAAAATCAACAATTACTGTTAGGATTTATATCTGGGCGTGCACAAGGGGCGGACGAGCAAAAATATCAACAATTACTGTTAGAAATAAACTTGAAGTATCATTCTACAAGTTCACGTATGTATAGGAAGGTTTATGAAAGTGTCAAAACAATCGAAAAATTATATGATAATAAAGACAGTTTTAGCTTCTAAGTATGTACTGTGATGGAATCTCCACAGTACACAAAAATACCGTCCGCCCTTGTGTGTGTGTGTATGTGTATGAGTGAGAGGGTGAGTTGGTCTGCACCTTTATTCGAGGACCTTCACAGGCCTTTAGACCCAGAATCCGAGGACTCACACGAATCCGAGGACGTCCTCGGATTCGAAATGCGAAAAACTGAATATGTACCTATAATCTATGCGTTCTGATTGGTCAACTGTCGAAATTTTGGGCCAATCTGAGAGAGTCCTCATTTTCGTGGTGAAAAATATCGTGTTTAATTTGGCTAGTGTTTCATTAGTACGGGTGTGTGACCACCAGGGCGGCGCCGCTAATGCTGGAAATCACACACAGACCCTAAACCGAGGACCACCGAGGACTCTCTCAAAGTCCTCGGTTTCGAAGGTGCAGGAATGTGAACACCAGGAGGCGCTGCTAGCTCGAGTGTCAAGAAATCTCTCCTACGCCCTAAACCGAGGACCCGTCGTTCGAAATTCCTACGTGCATGTGAATATAATAAGTATTGCACTTTTAAGATTGTGCCGACAAGGAATTCAGTTTTTGACAGTTGAAACAAAATTCATTATTGCGTTTAGTTCGTATTGTGAACTATGTTCTGTAATACTGTTTTTCGCTGTACGGTATTGTAATATTTAATAAGTAATTAGGACACCTGCTCAAGTATTTTATTAATCCGCGTAATATATTCTTCTTTCACTCCATTCTTCGTTAATCCGCTCTATGACCCTATTACCTACACCTCACAAAAACGCCTCTGTCTGAATTAAGGACAAGGGAAGAATATCGCCACCTGGATGGGTGATGTTGTCAAGCGGGTTAACGAGGAGCTGTAGGAAGGGTTTTATTAATGCGGATCTTGAAGAGTCGGAAAAAATTACTGAAAAAATTACCAAACGCAGAGTAACATTATCATCAAATAAAACATACAAAATCGTTAAAAAAATATGGTTTTTTAGGTAGTCTGACAAAAAAATTAAGACAAAAAGTCGTTTATAATAAAAATTATTGAACCAATATTCTTTCCTTCCAGGCATGATCTTATACAGGGTGTTAAGGGACGTACTTGACTTACTTTAACCAGCGATTCCTGACATTATTTGGAGTAAAACATGTAAATGAAATTTTGGTCTCCGGTGACATTTTAGAAGTTTTTTTTTTCCTACAAAAACATAAAAAAATGGTACTTGTTGAACAGTTGGAGGTGGGGTAAGGGGTTTGTCGGACACCCGGCTGAGTGACCAGTGACGACATGTGGAAGAAATTTTTTGTTTGTTGGATTTTGAAGAAAAAATTTTTGAAAAAAAATAAAAGTCGTCAAAAAAAGTCACCGGAGACCAAAATTTCATTTACATTTTTTACTCCAAATAATGTCAGGAATCACTGGTTAAAGTAAGTCAAGTACGTCCCTTAACACCCTGTATTTTATTTCTTGGCGTTCTTTTTTATGATGTTGTGCACATAAAATTTAATGTTTTTCCATGTTCTGTGTCTTAAATCTAGTTCATTGGTCAAACATTCTTCGCACGCTTTTTTGTTTGGAATTTTTTTTTCAATTAATGGAAGACAGCCATTTAGTCCAGTCAACGAATGCTCCAAAGGGAGGTGTAGAGTGCGTGAGCAGGGACCTAAGCCATTCCTTCAGAAACTTGTTTAGGGTGCTTAGGGTGTAAACATACTAAAAGTCCTGACGTTTAGGTGGTGAGCTGGGGGAGAGAGGGGGGGGAGTAAGGTCCCAATTTTCGGGTTACCGCTTGTATCTCAAAAATGGTGCGTCGCAGAGGAATTTTTTTTAGGAATAAATAAAAGCTTATAAAATTCTCTACAACTTTTATAATTTATGTAATTTTCTAAATCTCTGCCGTTTTTGAGTTACACGCTCCACAAATGTGGATATTTTCGAAAACAATCATTTTACCTCACATTTTTCATCAAACATTACTTCATATCGTCTAAAATATTCATCACACATAGATATTTATTTTGAAAAAGTTGTAAAAAAATTAATTTCCTTTTAGAATACGTATGTATATATATATACATATATATATACATAAATCTCCAACCAGTAAATATTTACAGCAATTTAATTTTTTTTCGTAAAATATCCCCATTTTCAGAAAAAGCTGTTTTTATCTTATTACTGACACACCGACGCGTGACGACGATTATGTGATGCTCTGATCGGTTTTAGTCATTGATGCGATCATTCAAAAGCCGAGGAGGCATAACAGGAGGCAGAGGTGTTTCGCACAATGTAGTCAACAAGTGGTTAGTTGGTATGAGCGCAACTCATGAGATCTGCACTTCCCTTGAAGAGTTTTGTGGAGTCTTCTTCACGTCAAGTGAACAGCACAAGGACCTCGGACAAGCCCGCCGAAGTAGAGATACAGCAGACATTTCCTAACTCAGTCAGTAGTTTGATGCACATCCTCCCTTCCCACAAACCAGTGAAATAATGTCAATTCCCAATGTCTCCCGTCAGCTCGTCGATAAAAATTCACGATGAAAAGGTTGCAGTTGATCCAACGTATCTGTTTCAGCGGATAAGCAAACGGTCAAGCAAACTGATAGGCAAACGATCAGATGAGGATTTGAAGAAATTTTTTGAGTATAAATTGGCCCCATTTCCCTTGGCACTGTTGAATGAAAGTGGGATGCGAAAGACAACTAAATCGATCCTGTACAGCTTATTTGAAACTACCAAAAAACTGGTCTACTGTCTTAGATGAACATAGTTGTGGACGGAGGATTTCTAGTACACAGAGTAATTAGGCAAAAAGATGCCTCCGTTGCCACAATTTGTGATTAAAATGTGAAGTAAAATGATTTTTTCCGAAAATATCCACATTTGTGAAGCGTGTAACTAAAAATCGGCCGGGATTTAGAAAATTACATATAGAATAAAAGTTGTAGAGAATTTTATAAGCTTATTTCCTCTGCGACGCACCGTTTTTGAGATACAAGCGGAAACCCGAAAATTGGGACCTTCCCCCCCCCCCCCCTAGCTCACCACCTAGACGTCAGGACTTTTAGTATGTTCACACCCTAAGCACCCTAAACAAGTTTCTGAAGGAATCGCTTAGGTCCCTGCTCACGCACTGTACACCTTCTTCCTTGACAATCATAAGCTTTTTATAATATAATACAATAATATCGCACGTAATACCCGTTGACTAATGGTTGCATTTTGCGAGAGACATATTATGGTATCTTGTTCAAACCCTAAGTAAGAATACTATTTCGCTGGAGACGTGTCGTCGGAACAGTTCGGAAGTTTTCGGTACTTTCCGTATTACGATCGCCGATCACTAGCCGATCTGCTGTTGCACCGGGCGCGCGGGTGGAGGGGTGCACTGCCTGTCGGGTGTCAGCCGTAATGATCTCTTACCAAATTTATATATTTAGATAGGCAATTCAATTTTATTTTGAACCTTTTTTTAAGTTTTGTGCAAATTTATATTTTAAATAAAATATTTAGGAATACAATGAGGCGTATAATTTTGTTGACTGTTCACCGCATGAGTGAACGTTAGGACGAGCCGCGCCTGCTTCCAAGATACGTGTAAGAAATTCGTTCCACACTATTTCGAGGAGCCAAGACCTCCAAAAACTACAGGCCACTAAAACGAGGACCTTCCGAGATCCGTGTATTTTACGTATGTGTAATCCTGAATACGTGGACAGGCCTCGGATATGGGAAGTCCTCAGTTACCGGGTGTGTATTCCGGTTTTTTGAGGACCGTTTTCTAGGTGCTTACCGGGTGTATGATGAAACCGAATAGTCAGCAACCATCACGATTAACTTGAGTATACGCATAAGTGTAGAATACATGTCTACTTTATATAATATAACAGGACCTCGAATTCGGGTAGCCAGTTGAAGTCCTCGAAATCGGGATTGGACAAACAAGGGTGTGCATGTGTGTGTTAATTCACTCATCATCACCTTCATTGTTCTGTTTTATCATGGCACATGTTTCTATTTTGGTTTGTTTTTGTTGTTATGTAAAAATTTCAATGTTATTTTAACATTTTCAGGTGACGAGTTCTTCCGGCAGAAAGGCCTCGGAAGATGAGCACGATCTCCCTCTGCCGCCGGACTGAGCACTGGCGATCTGCAATTTTTTCATTTCAACTCTTTTTAGTGTGTTTTCAATTTTCACTTGTGTTTCTTGTTTCTTTACCTTATATTCTAAATGAAACGTTATTCACTGTGTGAGATTATTCGTATTTTCCAAAGATCTCTCGCTATTTTAAATATCTGCATATTTAAATGTATAACGAAATCGAAAAATAATATGTGTACAAAAATTCTAATATTTTGTAGATCAGTGAATATAATTCTTCTATAAGTGAAATGTCTTTAAATTTGGATAAAATTGGAAAGGCAGACAAACATCTAAAACGAAGGGCAAACTATACATCATTTTATGTCTATAGGTCCGGTATAGCAGGGCCTAGCACACTGAAATCGTTAATTTTACAATATTGAATCGACAAGCTAAACTTCCGATGATTTTTTAACGAACCAATATTGATAAGGCAATGTAAGGTAATAAAAAAGAATTTGATTTACGCTGGCAACACTTAAGATATTTTCTATATGTATTTGGTTTGTGACGTGAGGTTTGTGTACCAGGCTCCCTGTCTAAAACTTCGATACCATAGACATTGTGACCGCTACATAGAAAATATCTCAAGTGTTGCCAGTGTATAGCAATTTCTTTTTGATTACCTTACATTGCCTTATCAATATCTGTCCGGTATAAAATCATCGGAAGTTTAGCCTGTCGATTTGATATTGTAAAGTTAACGATTTCACTGTGCTAGGACGCCTGTAAAAGATAATTTTTAGAATTAAATTCTCTCCATTCTGCACGCTTGATTTTTTGAGACTCTATTGCATATGTCATACAAAACAGAACAGTAATAAAAAAATGAAATCGTAACAAAACAAAAAAATTAGAAAACTATGCAGCCACAAAAAACGATCAGCGACAAAACAGAACAGTGAAAGAATTTAAAAGTTACAAAACAATATAGTGACGAAACAGAATAGTGGTAGAACAGTCACATAACAGACCATCGACATAACAAAACGGCCACAAAGTTGAATAGTTCTATTAAACCCATTGGTAGTAATGTATTATAAATTTTATGAAATAATTTTGTAATATATTATCTCTAATAAATAAATAAATAATAAATAAATAGTAACAAGACAGAACAATGAAAAAACCATACAGTTACAAAACAGAACAGCTACAAAATAGAACAATGACAAATCAAAGAGCATACTGACAACAAATCTATTCTTACCTAACCCATCCTAGCGTAACCTGAACTATTATTTTATTGTATTATGATTCTACGACCTCCGTAGTCCAGTGGGTAAGACTCTTGACTCACAATCTGGAGGTCGCGGGTTCGAACCCGGCATGCGCAAATAAATTTTATTTGATTAATTTGTGTTATTTCACAATTAATTCATTTAAAAATAATATATAGTAAATTTGCGGCATGTTCCAGAGTGGAAGATACCATCAGTATCGCCCTGGTGTAAGACCACCATTCAGAATTGAAACGTTGCTTGAAAATGGCTTTAGCCGTGTTTGGTGACCAGATCTGAATAGCCAGGTACTTTCCAACCTTCCTCTTCCCCACCTTCTTCCCCTCCCCACTACCTTCAGCCTCACAACATACCCCAATTGGGGATGCCATAGTCTCACTGGCTCCAGACGGGAGCAGTTGAGATTCTTGTGCGGTATTCACTGAAAAAAATAAATAAATAAATAAATAAAAAATTTGTCACTGTTCTGTTTTATCCGGATACCATTTCAACCTTTAGATCCATTTGTGTCAACCTCCATCACCTGTATTGTGTTTGTATTAAGAAAGAGAGAAGCAATAATAAAGAATACCTCAATACGACATAACTTTTACAGAAAACTAAAGAAACAAAGAATTAAGAAAAAAACAAATTCTGAGTGGGCGTGTCTAGTAATCTAAAAAAGTCTGACGATTCTGCACTTATGTTTAGAATTTGGCAGCCACCTCTGAAGGTGGAAGCGGTCTGAAGGTCCAAAATACCTGAAAAAACCCTCGACTCTTGATAGATTCTCCCATCTCAACCAACGGATTGCAATATTTAGATCACAGTCATCGGGTGGGAATGCTATCCTTCTTCTACCGGTATTTCAATGGAACTAGCGTCATTTATACCCTTGGTACCGGTGCATAGTTGAGAAACACGCCAAACGCGTGCCCAACATATATATATACGATTGACATTCGTCACGTGAGAATCTGTTGCTTCTTCGACTCGTTCTTGATTTCAACAGCTCGGCTGTGGAACGATTTGCCGACCTTTGTGTTTCCTCCTTCCTACAAAGCGGATCTTTTCAAGACTCATTAATGTTCATTCCTTCCTTTCCTCAAAAAGACTCTCCACACAGCATCTCAGGTGACGTAGGCCCCGAGGAAAATTATTTTAATTATTTTATTAGGGTTAATGTAAAAAAAAACTTTTAGAACTATTCACCATCATTGTCATATGGGAAGCGGGCATGGGTACCGCCGCCCGGGAACCATTTAATGGATTACCAACACCCCTGCCATAGGTCACTCCAAGTCATTCAATGCGTTTAGTGAACTAGCAGGGATGCCCGGGTACATGGGATGAGATTTGACTAGGTCTTGACGGCACATGCGTTGTAGGCCGGTTAGGGAGACACTGGTGGATGGAGACCTTTTTACCTCTCCAGCCGGGCTATCTCGACCCACCATCTTGCACCGCAGTGGGAGGGATAGTCATTATATAAGATAGTCACATTCGTCTGTCACACCTAGACACATCGGATTCCTATCCATCCCTCATACTTTTTCCTTCCCAGAACTTCCTTTCACTAAAAGGACTAAAATTGGAGATATGCAATACACGATGTCAGGCTATAGTGTAAGAGAGACAAAACGCGTACTAAATGGGATAGAAAAAAAAGGGTACTCTGGTGACATTATTTCTTCCCATTCAAATCCATATTACCTACGGAAATCTTTTCTAGTGTTCTTGTTTATTCTATACTGGCTGGTTCCCGGCATGCCTTGCTATGCCATTTAATAAAGAAATTGTTTCTCCCTGCGTGTCCTTTCCCATTCGTGCCGCTCCCCTTCCGCCTCCCCTTCCTCCCCGCATCTCCTTCCCACTCCGCCTCCTCCACCTTCCCTCTCCCCAATCCATTCCTCCCCCTTCCCCGTACCGCGAACCCCTACCCGAGTTCCCTCCCCCTGCCCCTTCCCCACTCCCCTCCCGCCCTCCCCCTCCCCCCTCTCCCCTCTCCCCTCTCCCCTCTCCCCTCTCCCATCTCCCCTCTCCCCTCTCCCCTCTCCCCTCTCCCCTCTCCCCTCTCCCCTCTCCCCTCTCCCCTCTCCCCTCTCCCCTCTCCCCTCTCCCCTCTCCCCTCTCCCCTCTCCCCTCTCCCCTCTCCCCTCTCCCCTCTCCCCTCTCCCCTCTCCCCTCTCCCCTCTCCCCTCTCCCCTCTCCCCTCTCCCCTCTCCCCTCTCCCCTCTCCCCTCCCGCATTCCATATCTATGTGCAACTTTTTTTTTATACAAATTTCGTAATGCCAGAGCTCACCAGTTGTTTCATTCAAACCTTTTCCTGACAATAACGAACACAAAAAAAGGGAATTTACAATTTGGTTATGCACATACATAAATTTCGGCAATTCATTTTTATTTATATAGAAATATAGATAGATAGATTATAGATAATAGAAAAAAGGGAGATAAGCTATGAACGGAATGAACCGTTGGTAGGAGAGACCGAATGTAATGTGCATTTTTAAAAAACTTTGACGATAAGTGCAATTTTTGAATTTTTTTGTTAAAAAAGGCCGTTGTCCGCGGTAAAAACCTTATTTACTGTGTAAAAAGTAAATACATGTTTCTAAAAGCTCTAAAATAATAAATAACTAAAGAAAATTTTTATATTTATTATATAAAAAAATGTATTCTGTTGAAAGGTGATGCACTACAAAGTAATGCAAAATCGTGTGTTTTTGGTTTGAATATTAGATGGCTTAAAAATATTTTAGATGCTTTTTAAATATTGCGAGTGGAGGACATATTTGCCTTTGATGAAATCGAGTTTTTTTTATTATTCTTTTTATAAGCTCAGGAAAAAACAAAATACCAGGCCTACAAAAATTGCTTTATAGTTTAAAATCTCCTACTTAAGAACCCCTTTTCGGTTATGGTATTATTATAAAATGTGAAAAATTAAATTTTTTTCAAAGTGATCGTAAAACATTTAAATTCTAGCTGGTTCCTGGAATGCGTTGCTATGCCATTTAATAAATAAATTGTTTCTCCCTGCGTGTCCTTTCCCATTACACGGAGGCATAATTTCCTTCCGGAAAACTGTTTAGTTGTTAGCTTTCTTTACAAATATTTTAATTTATGGTTTCAATATCGCTTTTTTATTGTTCGGTTTACAGTGTTTTTTTGTTATATCAATTAAAAAATTGATTTTTAAATGCAATGGGGTTATTCTTTTGTTAAAATTACCTTCGCCAACACACGTTTGACATTTGTCACATGAGAACGGGTGGTTTCTACGACTCGTTCCTAAGTTCAACAGCTCGGCTGTGGAACGATTTGCGGCCTTCTACAATATGGGTCTTTTCAAGATCCATGTTCACTCCTTCCTCTCCTCAAAACACAGCATCTTCAAACATGACAGAGGGATTAAAAAAATCAATCTTCCAAGCATTGATATGGAACTAGAAGATAAATAATTAGTGAAATGTAAAGAAAACAATTGTTTGATGAAATTGACAAGTTTTTATTTAGAAATAAACAAAATACAAAATTAAAAAACAAAGGTGGTCCTATTTATTTCTGAAACATTCTTCCGCAAAATTCAAGCATTTTTTGCAATGAAATCTCATATGGAAGATTTATTTCCGACTTGACTTTTATTTTTAGACAGCCATCATTTATAAAGCTGAATTACTTTACACATATCGATAAGAATTTTTCGATCTTAAACTCTTTTGCAATAATATCAGGACTGAGTCGTTTTAGTCGTTTATATACTCGCTTGTACTAGATTGCATGTAGTTTGCAATACTTTGGCAGAAGTAGTTGATGTGTGTTTGAATATAATTACAAACGGGCTATAATAACATACCTAAATGATGATAATCAATACTAGCATAGAACCTTCTATTCTTCTTTATGGGTTCATATAATTTAATTAGCATTTTTTATTACTGTTCCAGAATTTTTTCAGCTTTTTAACATAGAAAGTGAATTTCTTTAAAAACAAAATTATTATTTTAACATGGAAAGTAAAACACTTCATAAACAAATTTATTGTTTTTTAACATGGAAAGTAAAACGCATCAAAAACAAAATGATTGTTTTCTTAACATGGGAAGTATACTCTTCAAATCCAAATTATTATTTTTCAACATGGAAAGTAAAACGCATCAAAAACAAATTTATTGTTTTTTAACATGGAAAGTAAAACAAATCAAAAACAAAATTATTGTTTTCTTAACATGAGAAGTATACTCTTCAAATCCAAATTATTATTTTTTTAACATAGAAAGAAAGTAAAGCTTTTCAAACATATTTTTTTTAACATGGAAAGTAAACCTCTTCAAAATCAAAGTTATTATTTTTTTAACATGGAAAGTAAAACTCTTCAAAATCAAAATTATTATTTTTTTTTAACGTGGATAGTAAAACTCTTCAAAAACAATTTTTTTTAACATAGGAAGTAAAACTTTTCAAAAACAAAATTATAATTTTTTTAACATGTAAAGTATAACTCTTTAAACAAATTTATTCTTTTTTTAACATGGAAAGTAAAACTCCCCAAAAACAAAATTATTATTTTTTATTTATTTTGTTAATTATCAACGACCTTTTGAGCTTATACAATTTTTTACAGTTTATATGATTATTTTTAGATGTACCAAAAAATTTTTAGAGATTTAGATAACAAAAAAGCAAAAATGGGTATAACATGTTATGGTAGGTATAAAGGTGCATTTAAATGTGTCTTATGTATGTAAAAATAAATATTTTTTTGTTTGTTGGCACAACCAATCATCAAACTTCTTTTCTGTGCATAATTGTTTGCTCTGGCGTTATGAAATTTGTATAAAAATTTTACTACAGGTAGTGCGAGAATGGCTTGAAAATATATGTATTTCATATATTTTAGCGGCGGGGAAGAACGGTAGGAGGGGGAAGACGGGTAAGGTGGAAGGAGAATGCGGGAGGGGAAGGGGACGCATGGGAAAGGACACGCAAGGAGAAACAAATTTTTCTTTGAATGGCATTGCAACGCATACTGGGTACCCACTAGTATACAATAAATGAGAATGAAAAAGCTTATGTGAATTGCAGATTGCAAAAAAATATAATATACAATTATTATATGAGGTGGGTTCTTAATACATAATTTACAAGTGAAAAATATATAAAAAAGTAAATTTAAAAACAAAAACATACACAACAGCTTTACATGGCACTAAAATTAACATTCAAAACAATTCTACTTAAATCAAATATATCATCAGAACTTCATTTAAAAGAATTTAAATTCAGAAAATTAAATGTTTTATGTACTGCTACCATGCAATATTACAGATTTGTAAAATTAATGTTTTCTAGTAAAGTAGTTACACCATAACGGAAAGTTCAAAGGAGTTTGGTTAGTTTATAATATTATATTATAACAGCGAGAGTACCAAAAAATAAGTCAGCAATACAAGTCGTTAAGAGGAAAACGGGCAGCGTTTTGTCCAAACAAATGTATTCCCGTATTTCCTCTCTGGATTTTGACACAAATACAAATATTTTTAATATAATATAGATATCGACCACTAGCATGTCGGTACGTTTTACTTTTTGGATAAGTTACTTCTTATAGGAGTAAGGACCCTCCAAAAATCGTTAAAATTGCCTGGTTTGAACGTCTTCAAGAGACGTTCAGTACAAACTAGACACAATAAGAAAATTTTTTTATATTGCAAAAGCTACAGACATAGAGTATTTTTTTCTTATTCAGTTATTTTTTAAATAATCGGAGACGGTTTACATATACATACATAGTTCCCGTGAGCACTTAGGCCATAGACCCATTGTACTATCTCTAATTTTACCTCATCAGTAACCCAGTCCCTTTTATAAAGTTCACCAGGATTGTCATTGGAAATGAAGCTATATCTGTTGGTTCGACAATGTGTCTTCCCAGGTCTCATTTCACCTCTTCACTCCTCCTTGGTTCCCTGAAGGCCCCACGACGGAAGAGGGCTTCATCTCTCCTCTCCACTCCTTAGTTCCTCGAAGGCTCCACGACGGAGAGTCCACCTCTCCTTGGTTCCCTAAAGGCCCCCAAGGGAAGAATCCACTCCACCTTGGTTCCCTGAGTGCTCCAGGAGGGAAGAGAACTTCATCTCTCCTCCTTGGTTCCTTAAAGGCCCCACAGAGGAAGAGTTCACCAAGGTGGCCTCTTTCTCCTCTTCACTCCTACATGGTTCCTCGAAGGCCCCACATGGGAAGAGGACATCATCTCTCCACTTCACTCCTCCTCGGTTCCACAAAGGCCCCGCACTGGAAGGGTGCCCTTCCCCTTGGTTCCTTGAAGGCCCCACAAGGGAAGAGTTCATGGAGGTGGCGTCAGCTCACCTCTCCACGGTTTCTCCTCTTGGTTCCTCCTACGGCCCCAGGAAGGAAATCCACAGAGGTGGCCTCAGCACTCCTAGGTTCCCAAAAGGCCCCTAGTTTTAGAATGGTCCAATTTTCTTTTATCCCACGAGTTACCAGGTAAATAGAAAGAGATATAAATAATACTTCTAAATACTCCGAGATGCGACCTTGTTTCTCGGAGGCACCGTTCGTGACGCTGTTCCCCAGGACATTCAGCCTGAGCACGGTAGCTCACACCTTGGCTTGGGATGGCTATTGCAGGTTTGTGTTTCCACTCCCTGAGCGATGGGTTCGCCACACTCCCTACGCTATTTGTGGCAGTTTAGTACTAAAACCACATAATCGAAAACACTACAATTGACCTGCTTTTGGCTTTTCACTTTGAGATATCCACAGCGCATCTATGTAACGTCATTGCTAAAACCCCTACAAAATTCCCAAATGATAGTGTTGAGTTTTTGGACAGCCTGTTTAATGATTCTATTAATTTTGTATAAATAAATATTTTTTTACAAAAAATAACTATTTCATTATGTACCTTCTCCAACCGCTTACTATAGTATTTTTGTCTACAGGTACCAATTTTTTTCTATGCTTATTTGTCTATTCTTACGTATCTGCATATTCAGTACAAATCTTTGTATCCTAAGGAAGAAACCATTGGTTTTAAAACATGCTGATAATTTTTATGAAACAGCCACTCACGAACTTTTTATGAAGTGATATCGCGATTTTAAACTTTTTCCTCCGATTGCTCATGATTTTTTGGTGAGCATTTTGAATATTTTCCGCCGACATTAAAAAATCATACCTATGAATTTTAATATGGAAAAATTGAAAAAAAAAATTTAATACATCTTGGGAAAATTTTCCTAAAACTGACAGCAAAGCAATGCGAGGTATTTTAAATGGTGCCGTATTGTGACAAAAAGCGCTCCAGTGAATAGGGGAGCAAATAAAGTTTACATTTTAATTAAATTAAAATGGCGTCACAACGTGAGCTCGACATTATTGAAAAATTTTATTATTATTCAGTGCTATGTAAAGTACATTCCAAAAGTGTATGACACAAATAAATGTAAAAAATAACAGTAAATCATAACAAAATACACAAAAATAAAACCAAACAAGTTATGCAAAAACTCGTCCTTCCATCCCCATATATGAACTACGTCCGGCGAAATGGGCAAAGCAGGACTACGAGTATTACCGGTTCTGAATAAAACAATTTTAAACGTTGCACATACAATTGAAATTACAAAGTTTGTAAGAAAAAAAACCGTAGTCGTCATAGCTGACATAGCAAACAATATCGCTAAATGCCACATTATGAAAGAAATCAAAAAACTGCATTTATTTTCCTTAAAATTGTGTAAGATTTCGAATATATCTTGAGCGAGCTCGTTGGTTTCAAACACTTGTTGCCAACGAAATATATTATAACGTGCATAATTTGTGATGTCGCTGCGCGCTCCCTCTGCAACAGGAGGCCAAGGAACCAGCTGGGTTTCATTGTCAACCACACTGACTCCTTGTTTTACCAATATATATTTCCATTTCCAATGTGGCTTACTTTTTGAGAGAAGGAAGAGCGAGTCACCCTGCGCGTCCATCGCAGTGACCAGGCATTTCCGTTCAACAAGGCGTTTCATGCCATTTAAGATCTTTCGAACTTTCCAATAGTCATCGTCTCTAACTGCTGCAATAAATGGTGTGATTTGTTTTCTTATCTTATTAGTTCTTCTTAAAGCTTTGCTTACATTTGCTAACTGCTGTGTATTTAAACAATATTCTCTGAACAAGTCGTCATCTCTGTCACCTCTTTCGTCTAAGAAAGAAGACAGCATAATTTCTAGCAGAGACTCGTGTGAGCAGCTTTCGATGTTTTTTGTTATTTCGTTTACAATATCGAGATACCCATTCTCCAATCCGATGTTCAGAGCGGTCTTCCCGGCGCTGTCTTTGGCCGATATGAAGTCGATATAGGCTTTCTCCGTTGTTCTGTTGTCCGGGCCACTGAGAAGGAATGCAAGGGTGTGCCTATTCCGTTCTTCCGCTGCTATATGCAACGGAGTTTTGTCGTGCTGATGTAATATTTGCATGGGAAATTCAAACCAGTGTCTGTACATTAATAGTACTTCTTCCAGTGCACTGCCCTGAATTGGTGATATTTCGAGCTGATCATTTATGAATTTTCTTATTATTTTATAGCATGGCCAGAGCAAAAATTCACGAAATATTTCAGTGACTTTTTCATTTTCATTCCTTTCGAGCATTTCTAGGAAATCTGCCAGGTGTTCTCGTAATGTGCGGTTTACTTCAGGAGTTTTCTGAATTATATCATTTTTAGTGATCTTATTACTTTCCTCTGTTTGTTCTTCGCGTCTGAGCCATTGCAAGCAGAAGTCAGCGCAGAAGTATTCCACGAATGTACGATGAACGAAATTAAAAGTTTCATCTGTGTTTACTTGTATAAGACCTACTCTGCTCAGATCCACCAAAACTTCGTTGGATAGTATTTGCTTTTTGAAATATTTTTCTGTAAAGCGTGCATCGATGGTTTGGAAGGCTAGGTAATAATGATTTTCCTTGTTATCTTTGCATATAATTTTCCGATTGCTAGGTGGTAGCATCTTGATCGAAGTTTTCTGCTCAACATATATTGTATTCTTGACATTGATGAACCGTGTATACAAGTCAAATATATTTTTTATTTTTGATTGTATCTTCACTTCTTTAGGGGACTGGACAGACTTAATAGCCTGCCGTAGGAACACTTCGGACAACATGCGGATCTGAAGCGGAATGCCCATAAAGCGCGCACCGTCTTTCCTCAGCACTCCTACCATCTCCTCCCGCAGCTCTCTGGAAAACCGGTGCAGCCTCTGCTTCTCCCGCTCTCCATGTTCTGGAAGCTCCAATGCTAGATGCGGAAGCCAGGAATTCACCAAATAATCATCTTGTTCTTCTTCGTTCATGCTTTCAATTTCTGTGGAAAATTCAACCAAATAATTTTCGAGCTCTTTTTGCGCATATACCCGTGTGGTGACGATCGTATTACAAGTAGTGGAATTTTTTAAATACATCAGGAGATCAATAACTTTTTTCTTGCTTTCTTCCTCAGTTATCTCGTCAAACGCGTCCACTAAAACATAAACCTGTATCGAACTCGTCGATTCCATGCAATGTATTAGTAAATTACACGTCAATCCATCATTGATAGATAAACCTGATGAGTGTATCAAACATCTCACAACCGTTTGCAGGTCTAGTGTTTGGGGCAGCTCTGTAATAGCCGAATGCTTGTTGTCGATTCTTAACACCCAAGAGTCTCGGATAAGCTCCGACATGCGTGTCAGGCTGGTGGTCTTTCCAACTCCAGGATCATCGGCAATGATGGTCACCCTCTTCCTCATGTTGCAGAAGTCACTTTCGGCAATGGGGTTGCTGTAGTCCCTGGTAATGAAGGGGCGCAGGCCATCCAGAGAGCCGTGGGAGTATTGCCAGACCAGACGCGGGATTCCCTCAATTTTCAGATTTCGAAAGTAATGTTTGTTTAACTTTTCATCTTTCATCTTGTTTTCCATACTTGATTCCTGAGAAGCAATATGCGTAATGAAGTGTTCTTGTGCTTCCATTGATAAATTAAATGGAGTTATAAACGAATTCTTATCGTCTGCATTTTCAAATACAAATAAATCCTGAGAGCCCGTGTAACGGACGAGTTTGTCTATGGATTTAATAATTATGCAACAGTGGAACATTCTAGAAAGATAAACACCGCTATTATAAACTTCGCTCAGTGTTAGGCCTTCCACCGATAATTTCAGCCAATAGATTAGTTTATCTGGTTCCTCGCAACACTTTTTCAGAAAGAGTTCCCGTCCATCTATCCTACTGGTGAATATTCTCTCCCGCACAGCCTCCGCCACCTCCCCCCAGTAGTCCCGGCTAAGCCACTCTGGATCGCTGATGACAACCAGTAGTGACGGACCAGGTTCATCGGCCCCACTCCTCTCCAGTAGTGACGTGAGCTTCGCTTTGCTGACTTGCGTGTTTACTTTTGAATAGAAAGCATCTGATTCACAAATTTTTAGAAGACTGTTTTGTATTTTGGCCCGAAACTGGTCGTCCGTCGTGAGCTCTCTCAAAATTGGAGAAATTATTCGATTAATTCTGTTTCGAATCATTTCATTATTTGAATAACAGTCATCGCCCAGCAAAACAGCAAGGCTTAGCGTTTTTTCACCTATTATAATTGCGTCTTTTGCAAATATCTCAGTTCTAGATGAAAGAGTTAGGTCGTTTAATTCAAATTTTTTCAAAACCTTTGTTTCAAAGGGAAGTTTGCATTCCGAAAAATTTTTTGCATCAACTGGATGTGATCGAATGATCAGAAGCTTCTTGCGGCTGAACAGTACTAAATTATTTAATATTATTTTCAATAAATCAAGATCATTTGATCTTAAGTTATTTGATGTCGATTCAAAATTAATAATAAGTAAATTATTGTTGGTAATATCATTCTTATTTAATCCTTCGAAATCTACAACCTTCGCTGTATCAGCAATATGGTTCCAACCTAATACTGTTTTACAGTTTTGATTCAAATATATTTTATCCAAATCAATGTTTCGTATCCTAGACAATATATTATACACTCTGGCAGTTTCAAAATTTCCATCGCATGTTTTAAATTGTAGAACACGTTGATTTGATTCCAAAAATGACTCTATCCCCAGGGTGTCCTCACAGTCCATGATTTTGGGTAAGTGGCTGAGGTATTCCTGACCAGCCCTGTATAAGGGGGCTGACTTTATACTCTCGTTCTGTTTAGCCAGAGCTTCCATGATCTCTTCAGGAAACCAGCGCATCAGTTGTTTGGTTAGTCTGATCAACGTTTCCAGCTGTTCCTTTGTTTTACAAGTAATTCTAGTATTTATCTGAAATGCAGGGACGTCTATTTTTGTAAGATTTTGCAGATATACGAATTCATCGATTTCTGCCAATTTAAATATTGCATTGCATTGAAAATAGCTCCAATTTTGTAAAAATTTTAGCTCTTCTGTGTAAAATACCCCCAGGTGACAGGTGTCTCCCAGCCATGGTTCCGTTTTATATCGTAATAATGGTATTTTTGTTGAGTACTGAGTTCTGCTGCCAGCACTTATTTCACCTTGCTCTGCGTTCTGCCGATCTTGGTGATCCAATGTATAAGAGTTGGAAGATTTCATTTGTTTGTGGTAACGTTTGCGCTCCTTCCTTCCCACGGGCCAGTCCCGTACTTTACGTAAACCCTTCCCATCTTCTAAAGCTTTGATTAAAATGTCTATCTTATGAGTGTCTATATTGGTTTTGAACTTAGGCCCCCTAGAGACTTTGGGAACACGTTTAGTACATATCTGATATACATCTCCCACTTGATGTCCTGTGGAATTCACTAAATTTGCAGCGACGAAGAAGGTTGTAATGTTCAAGTCCTTGATGTACATGGTACAATCATAACGTAAATCGTAATCATCTAGTATCTTATCAAGCATTTCCTTGACACCCGGGCTGTCAAAAGTCACAGTGTGCGCATGGATACCTTTACCGGGGCAGATGATGAATCCGTTTCTGTACTGCTTAAGGTATTTGACGGTCATGGTGGTGACGCTGGCCAACCAGCCTCCCAGGGAGTGCCCTGTTATGGATAGAACGAATCGACTCCCATATCGTTCATTAGTATTTTTAATAACCGTCTTGATGTAATCTGTAAACGACACAGCAGAGCTCATGTGTTCGGTGTATCTATTAAAATAAACACCTTTTGTGTCAGCCAGGAATGACCCCAAATTCTCAGATCCCCGATGGGCTATTACGATCTGCTGCTCCGTAGGGCTCCAAAACGCACTACCGAAGTATCCATTAGTCGAGGATTTATTCTGTGCCGTAGCGAGCAGCTTATAGTCTTTGGGTAGGTCCAACTCCCCCTGACAATCACCGTACGCCAGTTTAGCAAAGGCCGCTAATACTTTTGGAGAAGGATACGGCTCCAAAGTCAGTTTGATATTATTTTCAATAGGTGTGAATGATTTGAGGATTTTCTCCAAATTAGTAGAGCTGTAAATCAATTCTTGATCGACCTTCATGTTAAGACAGAAGCCGCTGGAGATATCTGAAACACAGAAAAAGCTATTTTATTAATTTGTCGATTCAAAAAGATTAAGAACTTTTAATGTTGTGGACTGTTGGGGCAATTAACCAATTACAATATCTACTTCTTGAGCCAAAGTTTCGGACTGCAAGTGACCATCTCCAGGGCAGATGGACACTATAAGGATGTCCGAAACATAGACTCAGTTGGAAGAAAGAAGCGCACTGCGACCTATCACCCCAAAGGCAGGTGAAGAGAATCCTCATACCCAATATAGTCTCTTGTAAAAGTTTTCAGGTGTGTCTAAAACCCTAATACCTAAATAAACGATGAATGTAAGTTTAAAGTCTAAGTTTAAAAAAGTAAGAAAAAGTGTGCAATATATGTAGTTGTGAATTGTGAATGATGAATACTTGGAGCAGGTATTTGGGAAGTATGCTTACGAGAGATGGGAAGGCTGATAGAGATATTGAAAGCAGGATAAATGCAGGTACCTCCATTAATGGGGGACTTAGCGCGGTTGTCGCTAACAAAAATTTGTCCAAAGAAGCGAGGCAGCAGTCCACAATAGAGTGTTAGTACCTACTCTCTTATATAGTAGTGAGGCGTGGAACTGGTAGAGGAAGAATGAAAGTAGACTGAATGCTGTAGAAATGAAAACCCTGAGGCATTTGTGTGGTAATATACCATGTTAGACCGGATGAGAAATGTGGGAGATCCACATAGAATGCGAGTCTGATGTAAGCGTAATGAATAAGATGAAGATAGGGTCGCTCAGACGGTTTGGACATGTAGAGCGAATGAATTCAGAAGAAATGTAAGGAGAATATTTGACGCGTTTGTTGTGAATTTTAGAAGTCGGGGACGCCCGAGGAAAACTGCGTGCTCTTTAAATAACAATAATAAGTACTAGTAGTAGGCCATGTCAAGAGTCAATAACAGAAGGTTTTATGTAAAACGATGTATGAGTGTGAATGAAGCAAGGATTGTGCCAATTTGGGAGGCGGGAATGGGTACCGCCGCCCCGGGAACCTTTATTGGATAACCAACACCTCTGCCATAGGTCACCCCAAGTGGTTCACTACGTTTGGTGACTTAGCAGGGGTGCCCGGGTTCATGGGGCGAGGTTTGTCTAGGTCTTGGAGGCGGATGACCAGGACATACTGAACCCCAGATTCCTACCCACCCCTTAAACCCTTTTCCTTCCCAGAACTCTCCTCTCCCTCCTTTCCTTAAAAAAATCCTCCACACAGCATCCCAAAAGATGACATAGGCCCTGAGGGAATTTTTTTTCCTCAGGGCCTCCTGTGTGGAGCAGCTCATGTAAAAAAAAAAAAAAAAAATACCGAGTTGTTTGGTGGTTCATCCTCTCTGCTTGCCCCTGCGGCATGACGCGATGGTTGTAAGCTATTTCGCACCCTGAGCGATAACAGTAGCACAAGTAAAAAAATTGCATTTTTTAGTTAACCCTTTGAGGAGTATTGCCGCACGTATGCGGCAGCACTCGGACGATCCAAATAGAGTATTGTCGCATACGTGCGGCAGCACGACTTTATTTTGTTTTTTCTAAGCCGTGTTTGTAATTTCGATAAAATTATGATTTACAGATTATACAAATATATTTTTTGTCAAACATTTTTACATGTTTTTACCAAAATTGTTAGGTATTTCACGTTACAGATTACGTAATCCAGTGGCTCTCAACATTTTACAAATAAAAAGTTTTCAAAAATTTTAATTAATTTATTTATATAGAAAGAAATGTACAATAATAAAGGGATAATACTAAAAATAAAAAAGTGGACTTATCCAGTGGCTCTCAACATTTTACAAATAAAAAGTTTTCAAAAATTTTGATTGTTTTATTTGTATAAAAAAGAAATATACAATAATAAAGGGATAAAACTAAAAATAAAAAAATGGACCAATCCAGTGGCTCTCAAACATTTTACAAATAGTGTTTTCAAAAATTATTTTTTTTATTTATAAAAAAGAAAATAAAAAAGCGCAGTCGTCAAGCACCTTTGTTCAGTTCCAGGAATCAATTCCAGTTCGCTTCCAGGAATCCATCGTGCCCGGGGCATACGGCGTAGCAACAGTAGGGCGCTACCGTTGCTACCGTAGGTAGGACAGGAGATGTTTTGTGTGCAGTAATTCCAAAATTCGTCCAGTGCAAAGGAAGGACACAAAATTTATGTGTGTTGGATATAATGTTCCATTATGTACGTATCCGTGTTTTGAGGAATACCACACGAAAAGAATATTTTAGCTAGTAATTTAAATCTAACATTATTCACATGTTGAGAACCACTGAATTTATACCTTATTTTTATTTTTAGTATTATGTTTTTACTACTGTACATTTCTGTTTTTATAAATATTTTTATTATAAACTATTTTTAAATGTTGAGAACCACTGAATAGGAACATTTATTTTTAGTTTTTTTTTTTTTTTGTTTTTATTGAAATAATAGATAACATAATATAATCAACAAACAAGTCCTGCTAAGCCAATTGAATCGGCTTGTCAACAGGTGCTTATATTTTAGTTACATATTTATACATTTTTAAAATTTAAAATTTATATCTTATATCTACAGATTCAACAGTTTTTCATACATATCAAAATCAATGTAAATCTTTTTTTTCCGATAGCCAATTTTTCATCATATATTTAACCTTATTCATAGAATAACATTGCTTTATAGTGTCAGGTAATAAATTAAATATCTTTGGTATGATGTATTCAAACGTTCTCTGTCCGTACTTATTGTTAAATTTCGGAACTATTAACCCGTCGTTACGCGTGAATCTAGTGCTGTATTTATGTTCTAATTTCTCTTTATTCTGCGGGGTAAATATATGCTGAATTATAATTTTGTGCCAAAGTATTGCCTTAACAGGTAAAATTTTGGCACTCTGAAACAGCAACGGTTTATTTTGTCTCTGTTTGAAAATATTAGGGACGACCAATAATTTTACAATTGCGTTTTGTACAACTTGCACTTGTTTCAGATTGGTTATAGTAGTATTTCCCCATATTGTTAATCCATATCTTATAATAGATTCTGCTAGGGACATATAAATTATTTTAAGTGTTTCAATTGATAGGAAAAAATTTAATGTGTACATTCTGCCAGCAATCGATCTGAGTCTTTTGCAGGTTTTTTTTTATATGTTTGTCCCATTTAAAAAAACAATCTACTGTAACACCAAGATATACGTATTCCGACACTAATTCTAAGCTTTCACATTTACAATTAGTTGGAATATTTTTATGGATGCAATTAAAATTAATAAATTATCCCTTTATTACATATTATATTTCTTTTTATATAAGTAAATAAAAAATTTAAAACTTTTTATTTGTATAATGTTGAGAACCACTGAATTGATACTTTATTTTTATTTTTAGTAGTATGTTTTTATTACTGTACATTTCTGTTCCTATACCTACATATTTTTATTATTTTTTCTTGAAAAAACTATCTGTAAAATGTTGAGAACCACTGAATAGATCCACTTTTTTATTTTTAGTATTATCTCTTTATTACATTGTATATTTCTTTTTATGTAAGCAAATAAAAAAAATTAAAAATTTGAAAAAAATTTATTTGTTAAATGTTGAGAACCACTGAATTAATAATTTATTTTTATTTTCAGTATCATGTTTTATGACTTTTTATTAGGTACATTTCATTTTTTATAAAAAAAAAAATTCGCAACACTATTTGTAAAATGTTGAGAACCACTGAATTTTTCCAACTAAATTTAAGTATTGCTTATTTATTCAATAAGAAAAGGTTATATATTGTAATAAAAAAGCTCCGAAATTAACTTGTGTACTAAAACAAGGTAAGAAGATAATTAATTAAATCTATTAAAAAATTAAGAAAAACTTGAAAAATAACTTAGCATTATAAAGACCATTCTAAAGGTCCCCATAAGGACGTCAACAGCAGAAATTTTTAAACAGTTTGATGTTCCAAGCATACAGAAAATCTATGCCAAACACATTCTAGTACATCACCACAAAAATGATTCAGATGCAGACACCTCACACGCTCATAAAACCAGAGCCAAACAAACAGACATACTTAATCTACCAAAGCGTAACTCTTCATTTGGTCAAAGAAGTTCTGCATTTATAGCAGTAAAGTTATATAACAAACTCCCACTTAGTATCAAACAAATAAAAATAAAAATAGCTACATTAAGGACATTAAATGTTGGCTGAAGAATCTATCGGAAAATGAACTTACTAGTATACTTAAAACATCATAGAAGTTTCTGGAAAACCTTATCCAATCAATGAAGTTAAACCATAGAAGTCGCTGAAAAACTTATCCAAAGCATAGTCCCCCTCAGCACAGGATCTCCTAGTGAGGAGGACTACGAATATATTTTATATATACATCTAACTAACATGTTTCATATAAAAATGTAAAAAATATTATATAGTTACTAAATAAAAAAAAAAATTAAATTAAAAAAACTCACTCCCACGATGTAGATGACAAAAAAATAACTCACTATTCAAAGGGTTAAGTATGCAGAAATGTTCCTGGATATCTATTCTATCTTCGATTAAAATGGCACAATTCATAAAAATATTATTGTAGCCTTAAAAGCGAAAATGTCGTTGTTATTTGTAACATATTTCTAGAGCAATGCTTACTTTATCAGTGTTTAATGCAAACTAATTACAACAATAGACGCAATGGTGTCAATGGATAGGCGGAAGTTTTAGGGGGAGAGAGTAACAGGGGGAGGCGTCTACTAATATCTACAGGAATTCCAAAAACTGAAAAAATCGGACTAATATCTATGAGAACCAAAGTGCGTACAAATATCTACAGCTCAAACTGCTGACTAATATCTATGAGAACCAAAGTGTTGACGAATATCTACAGCTCAAACTGCTGACTAATATCTATGAGAACCAAAGTGTTGACGAATATCTACAGCACTGGCAGAGGTTGGATTTGCAATTATGTATAGCATATTGGAATAACGTAATATTGCGTATGCAGTTTAAAAAACTTAATTTATGTATGTATGTAAAAATCCCTAATATCGGACTATTGGACACATTTAGCTGATTATTAAGGATTTGGGTTTTTGTTTTAACAGCTTTCTTTATTTCGAGTGCTTCTAAATTATTTAGTCTGTTACCATGACCATTTCTGTGTCAGTTAGGTTAGGTTGTGGTGCCGTGTATTTCGAAATAAATAAATATATTTGTATTATGACCTCCATGTTTGTTCAATAAATTATTCTCCTCGTAAACAAAAAAAATACGTAATATTATGCAAAAACTTCATGTTCGTACTTTAAACGTTTAAACCTTCACGTAATTAGTAATTACGTAATTGAATTAATTAATGCTTTTCCGTAAGTACAACCTTTTGCTCAGCTGCCCTCTGTAGATATTAGTCCAACCTACGCTCTATAGATATTAGTCGAACCTACGCTCTGTAGATATTAGTCACCACTGGGACCGTCATAGATATTCGTCCGACCTTAGCTCTGTAGATATTAGTCAACACTCTGAAGTTCGTAGATATTAGTCCAACATATGAGCTGTAGATATTCGTCCGACATACAGGCTGTAGATATTAGTATCTGGAGTCTAACAGGACATACTTTACAAAGGGAACAAATTCAATAATGGGTCAGTTTTTGTTTTTTTTTTTACATGAGCGGTTTTTTTTAAGGAAAGGAAGGAGAGGAGAGTTATGGGAAGGAAAATGGTTTAAGGGGTGGGTAGGAATCTGGGGTTCAGTGTATCCTGGTCATCCGCCTCCAGGACCCAGACAAACCTCACCCCATGAACCCGGGCACTCCTGCTAAATCACCAAACGTAGCGAACTACTTGAGGTGACCTATGGCATAGGTGTTGGTTATCCAATAAAGGTTCCCGGGGCGGCGGTACCCATTCCCGCCTCCCAAATTGATTACAAATATTTTCTGTTTTTTTTTTATGGCATTTAAATTCATCTTTACATTCTTTCTAATTAAAAAAAATCTACTTTGTCTAAATGGATACCTTCAACATTACAGTATAGCAACTCTATTCAATTATTAAAATAAATAGTATGCCATTAATCAACCATTATTTTAGATTAATTAAGTCAGTTTTTATTTTTATTTTCTACTCAGCTTAAAATCGGTACTTTTAGTGAACTCCAGAAGATGGTCCTTTATTCATATAAGGATTTATTAATTCATATACAAGATTTGAATAGTAATACGAAAAGATAAGAGACGAGACAAGACTAGCCAAGAAGAGACTAGAAAAGACGAGAATAGACAAGAATAGATAAAAAAAAGGGTCAGTAAGCAGTAAGAAGGTTCAAGAGGAGACAAGTCGATCCAAGAAGATGCAAGAAAAGGCAAGAAGATGCAAGAAGAGGTAGGAAGATCCAAGAAGGAGCAAAAAGAGCCAAGAAGACACGATAATGCCCCAGGAGATTCAAGAAGTGACGAGAAGATTTAAGGAGAGGCAAGACGACCCAAAGAGAGGTGAGAAGATCCAATAATAAGCATGAAGAGCCAAGAATAGACGATAAGATCCCAGAAAATTCAAGGAAAATCAAGAAGAGCCGAGAAGAGACGAAAAGATTGCAAACACGGGAAAGCACACCGGTGCACAGTGGTGCAAAGGTCATAAAAAATTAAATTGGGTTTGCTGATTAAAAACCATCTTTTAATTCACATATCTTTTAAGTGCATTGTTATTATTTTGATATTGAACACGTCATTTCAAAAACAATTTATGCTTTTTTAGTTCTGCGACAAATTAATTTTCTGATTGAAAAGAGCAGCGGAAAAAACAATTTTTGACGTAATTGCGCAAAAAAGCCACAGACTTTTTTTAATGACCACATAAAAAAATGTTCATCTCTACATCTCTATCTCTACATATTATAAATTCAAGTCCTCCCTGTCGTCTGTCTGTCTGTCTGTTCGCGATAAACTCGAAAACTACTGAATAGATAGAGTGTTTCGTGAGCAAGGTTTGGGTATGTAATTTGTCAAGGATTTGTGTAAATTGGTTGAAACATAACGATAACTGTTAGAAGTGTCGGAAAAAGTCGAGCCGCCTGGTTGCTTTCATCGAAACGCTGCCTAATCCTTTTGGGATACAAAACAATGCATGGCGGAATATTCCTCTTTTATAGATCTACAAAAAAGTCCGCGAAGGCATAGGTATATCTATCTTTTACGGATAGCTTACAATAACCATTCTATCTTCTAAAAAAGGGTCACGTACATTGCGGTAGTTGAAAAGTTATTTAGACGGATGCAGTATTAGTGAGAAATGTGGATATCCGCAAAGAATGTAAGGCTGATGTAAGCATAATGAGTAAGATTAAGAAAGGGACCCTCAGATGGTTTGGGCATGTAGAGCGAATGAACGAAGGAAGTAGTGTAAGAAGAATGTAAGAACGACGCGAATGTGAATGGTAGAAGAAGTCGGGGACGCCCGAGGAAGACATGGCACGATCAAGTGAATCAGATACTTGAGTCGGGTCATGTCAAAAGTCAGAATAATAGAAGAGAATGTATGAGACGATGTATGAATGTGAGTGAGGCAAAGAGTGTGTGCCAAGACCGAGTTGTTTGGCGGTCCGTCCTCTCTGCCTACCCCTGCGGGGAAACGGCGTGATGGTTAGTTAGTTTAGTTAGTTAGTTAGTAACTTAAATACGTTAGTTACCCCAAGCATTTCATGCACATTATTATTATCTTTCATACCATCTCTACGTATTATAAATAAAAGTCCTCTGCGGCATCTATCTGTCTCTTCGCGATAAACTCAAAGAGGGTGGTGGTTATAAAGGTTGGATAACCATCCAGTAGATGACGTTGTGTTTTATTAGCCAACGCGTGGCTGGGTCAGCTAGTTTTATATAATGGTGTTTTAACATCCACCTGCGACCAGTTGAAAGTTTAAAGAACGTTGAACATTCTGAACATTGTCAAAGTCTGGTTTAGCTATTATTTGCTTAAAGGGACCTTATAAATCACTATTCTTTGAAAATAAAATAAAACTTGTACCATAAAATATTCCACATTTTGATTCAATTAAATATCTTATCCTGTACCCGTACTTTGACATTATTTTAAATATACAAAAGAACGAAAAAAAAATTTTCTACGGATAAAAATTTTACGATCACTAGCGGCATGCGTTGCAATGCCATTCAAAGAAATAAATTGATTCTCGCTGCATGTCCTTTCCCGTGCGTCCTCGTTCACCTCCCGAGTCCCCTTCCCCTCCCACGTTCCCTTCCACCTTCTCCTTCCCCTTCTCTCGTCATCCCTCCCGCGCACCCCACCTCCCCCGTTCCCCTTCTCCTCCTGCCTTTCCTCCTTTCCGCTATAATACATAAAACTTACACGTTTTCATTGATACAAATTTCATAGCACCAGAGCTTACCATTATTTTTTTTTATTTATTTTTTTTTTTTAAATAAAACATACAACGAAGTTGCATTCCCATGAGTTATCAAAACTCATTAAGGAATCGCCAATTGGTACATTTGAAAAGATAAACCCAACCCAACCCAATATGCAGACACAATAAATAAAGAAAAAAATTACAAAACATTTTACAGAAGCAACATACAGACACAAACATATGAATAATCACTTTACAAATATTTCACAGAAACATGTCTTATAAGATTTTATGAATAATATTATAACCACTCATTTGATTTATGTACTGTTAGTGTCACAAAGTTAAAATCAAGTATCCTCCATGATGGACTACAGAAATGCATAAAAAACAAATCAGGACAAATACAATAAAAGGTACATGCTCAAACATACACAGACCTAATACAAGATGTTTACATAAAAAATACATGATAAGATTTAAAAAAGATATAAACTGCGCCCATCATATCTGGATGTACAAAGTTTGGTACTTGGAGATAATCAGGATAGCTATCAGAACAGAGTTTGTACCTACTTATGACTCGTTTTCCAAATAACATTTGAAAAAATAGGATTTCAATATATCGTTTCGAGATTTGTTTGAGGCCTGTCTTAATTCTTCAGGCAATTTGTTATAGTTAGTGTACGCAATGTATTCTAATGATTTCAGTCCGAACTTTGTTGAGTGTATTTTTGATATATGTAGTTTGTTGTGTTGTCGTGTATCATATTGGTGAACGTCGTTGTTATAGTTCAGTTTTATATTTGTGTGGGTGTTGCACTGAATAATATTTAAGATGGTGTTTGTTATCTCAAAGCTAGGAACAATCTTAAATGGTAATACAAGTGCGTGACGGTAAATATCTTTAACATGTGTATCCCTAGGCAAGCCAAAAATGTTACTTATTACGTATATATAGCCTATAATCAATCAAGCAATAACAAATCCCCAAAGTTTCGCCGTAATCAGATGAACGATAATGGCAGTGCATAAAGTACGAACAATCAATAAAACAAATATTGATTTTTACATATATCTATAATCGTTTATCTTATTAAAACCGCCATAGGTACATCTGAAAAAAAATTACCTTTTTGCGATTTGTGAGACGATCCGGCTCCGAGTCTGACTCCGAGTTCCGGCCTTGGGTCAGATTAAAAGAAAATAAATTATAGAAGACATTTTCATTTGAAATGTTTAATAGTCGTTTAGATAATACTTAAAAGAATTCATAATCTGCTCTTTCGTAGACGGCACGAGTTTTATTATTTTAGAAGAAACACTTTTTGAAAGACATGCTTTAAAATGTTGAGATTGTTAATAGAGCCCGGAATAATGTTGCATCCAACAAAACTATCAATGTTGAGTTATTGATAAAATAATGTTGGGCATATTAATATGCATCTTTTAAGGTGGCAATTATGGTAATAAATTTTTAAGAGGGTATTACCAGAGAAAACCAGAAATATGTCATTTTTAAATCAGATTTTAGACGTATTGACTCTTTTCCTCAAAAAATTATAAATTGATTTCGAAAGATTGTTCTTTTATCTAGCATTCGCATGTTTTAAATTTTGAGAAAAAAACGTTTATTTTTAGTATAATAAGGTTATACCATAGGTCGTTGGCAGATTTGTTAAATTTTCAAAAAAGATTTTGTATTATACCACACCCATTTCAAATAATATAATCATGCAGTAAAATAAATCAATACATTATCTAGGTATCGCATATTTTAGAATTTTAATTTTAGTTTAAATAAAATCATAAAAAAATATATGCGTTCATGTGTTTCTTGACGAAAATTGGTCCGTTTGTGTATTTATTTTCACACTTACAAACTAACATATTTCAGATTTTTTTAACATTCTTATTTAACTTAGACATTATTAAAAAATGGTAAATACTTATAATCAAAAAATAATTACAAAAAGTACAAAATTTTAATAGTTTTATCATCACGCCTTTCAGCATTTTTGGATGTATGTAGGTATAAATTAAAGCAACTTTGGAATGAAATAAAATCGAAATTGAGTTGTAATTTT
The DNA here is from genome assembly GCA_929108145.2 of Limnephilus rhombicus. NCBI lineage: Eukaryota > Metazoa > Arthropoda > Insecta > Trichoptera > Limnephilidae > Limnephilus > Limnephilus rhombicus. The sequence goes on along the minus strand of OV815290.1, from coordinate 31,090,882 downwards.
AAAAAGCTGGTACGGAATATACTTAATCTTTCTCATTGGATCCACCCTGTACGATCGTAAGAACAACTTTCGACGAAATGTGGATTTTTGGCCGCTGGCTGGTTAAACGCTCATGTTTTTGGCTTTCCTTAGTTCTCGTGCTTCTAAATTATTAGAAGTATCTCTCAGAATACCTATCAAAGAACATTTGCTTTTCCTTCCCAATTCTCCATCTACACTTATCTACGTCTACTTCTTCCTTCACTCAAGAGCGTAGCTAGAATTTTGTTAAGGGGGGGGCAGGTGTAGACAAACCAAGAATATATCTAAGGTAAATGATGCATGAGCAACGGGACAGGTTACTTTAAAAATGAAAAAGAAAATAATACCTACTTGGGAGGGGGGGGGGGGGGCTGGCTAAAGAATTTCAGAAATAGGCTATTTTCGTCTATAAAAAGACCGTCAGGCACAAAATTCTCTCCGATTCGGGACATTCCACGGGGAGTCTGCCCCCCCCCCCCCCCTAAGCTACTGCGTTCAAACGGTTTTCAGTCATCGTTGATCTCAGCCATGTTTTAACACGACGCAGTGTAGAAAAGGGCCTCTCTATGGTACTTGCTCCTTAACACTTCAGCAAAATCTAGTTTTTCGAGATTTTTTCTGGTCATACCCTTGTTCTGCCATTTTTTATACCATAGTTCGGCTTCTTGATTAAAATTAAGTAAATCGTAGTATAGGCAAAAACTTTTTGCTTTTTCTTTAAAATCAATTAACGACATATTCAACATTGTACTGGGATGTAGCGACATTTATCCGAAAGCAGGCAAGTTTTGGTCACCAAATCGCTGCTCCAATGCAGATATTAGGGAATCTAAATAAGGAATGATAATCGATCGCTTCCAAAAATCGCGTGGAGTCTCAGCAAGGTAATTGGACCGATGTTGTTGGCGAGATACAATGCGTGGGACTTGTGTATCAGTTCCAAAGGCAGCTGCAGTTCTAATTGAAATATCTAAAATATTTCTGCTCTCTATGTCTACGTTGCTTCAATGATCATTTATAACAGAAATTACACCTTTAACATGACTCATACATGCGTACATATCGATAGTTTCCGATTGTAAAGCATTGGCAATAGGTTTCAATATGCCTGAGTACTTGGCTATCAGTTGAACACATATAATGAAAACTGATATAATAACAGCTCAATGTAACTGATAAGCACGTTTTCTTGATGCTTCATTAATCATGATTAACTAAAAAGGTAATAATAAAAATTAAATTGATTCTCACAAACAATAGGCTACCGACGTAATATTACTTTACGGTTTGTGAGCATTCCTACACCTTCTAGGGGGTGGGGGGGCAGCTGCCCCCCCCCCCTGCCCGTACCTCGCTACGCCCTTGCCATCACTGGAGGAGTCCAGCGCATTTTGTTTTGTATGACCATGGAACTATGACTCTAACATGTAACTTAACGTTAGTAGAGTATTATACTACTCCGAAGAAGCTACGGTTGTAGCGAAACCCGGTCGTCATAATGTTTTTTTTATATGAATACCTCACAAGAGTCTCAGCTGCCCCCGTCTGGAGCCAGTGAGACAATGGCATTACCAATTGGGGTATGTTGTGAGGCTGTGAGGAGGATAAGGAGGTGGGGAAGAGGAAGGTGAGGAAGTACCTGGCTATTCAGATCTGGTCACCAAACACGGCTAAAGCCATTTCAAGCAACGTTTCATTTCTGAATGGTGGTCGTACACCAGGGCAATACTGAGAGTATCTTCCAGTCTGGAATGTGCCGCAAATATACTACATATTATTTTTAATTAATTAATTGTGAAATAATACAAATTAATCGAATAAAATTTATTTGCCCGCACCGGGATTCGATCCCGCAACCTTCGAATTGCGAATCGAAAGCTTTACCGCTGGACTACGCTGGCCGTACAAGTTAAAAGCGGTGTTTACAAAGTTATTGTTTTATTTAAAAATATACAAATATATTATATCCAGTAGTTGTGATATCTCCTTGAATTTGATGTGTCACAAATTTTATGAGACCTTCAATTCTATTATATTTATTTATTATATCAAAAACATTTTTTTTTTTTTTTTTTACATTAACTCCACACAGGAGGCCCTGAGGAAAATAATTTCCCTCAGGGCCTATGTCATCTGGGATGCTGTGTGGAGGGTCTTTTTGAGGAGAGGAAGGAATGAACATTGGTCTTGAAGAGACCCATGTTGAAGGAAGGAGGAAACACAGAGGCCGGCAAATCATTCCACAGCCGAGCTGTTGAACATAAGAACGAGTCGAAGAAACGACCCGTTCTCATGTGACTAATGTCAACTGTGTACAAATGTTGGGCACGCGTTTGGCGTGTTTCCCGACTATGCACCGGTGCCGAAGGGATCAATGATGCTAGTTCCTCGGAGCATCTTCCATTGTAATACCGGTAGAACAAGGATAGCATTCCCACCCGACGCCTGTGCTCTAAAGATTGCAATCCGTCTGTTAAGATGGGAGAATCTATCAAACGGACCGCCCGTTTCTGCACAGAGTCGAGGGTATTTTTCAGGTATTTTGGAGCTCCAGACCAGAGGTGGCTGCCAAATTCAACCGTGGGGCGCACTTGCGATTTGTACAGGGTTAGCAGTTGTGTACTCTTAAAGTATCTGCGGGCCCTGTACAGTACGCCCAGTTTTTGGGAGGCTAACTTTACTCTGGCTTCGATGGAGCCCCCATACCTGAGCTGGTCACTTAGGGTTACACCAAGCAAATCAATGGAGGGCCTGTTCGGAAGATTGTTTCCGTTGAAAGAGACTAGATTTTCATTGCGATCCCTTTTAGACGTAATCAGACAAGATTGGGTCTTTGAAACATTAAATTCAACGAGATTATTTTTACCCCAAGAGAAAACACTCTCGAGGTAACCGTCCATTCTTTGCTTCAAAGCCTTACGAGCTGTTGGAGTTTGTGAGCCCTTTGGGGGCTTGTCAAACAAAAAGCTATCATGAACTGTACTGTCATCCGCGTAGCAGTGAATTGGTGCACATGACAAAAGGTCGTTGATGTGCAACAAAAACAGAGTTGGAGACAGAACCGATCCCTGCGGGACGCCAGCATTTATCGAGTGAGAGGAAGAGGTGAAACCATCGACTACCGTCTGAATCGACCTCTCCCTCAAGAAGTCGGCAATCCACGTACACAAGGATGCGGGAAGTCCGTAAGAATGCAGTTTGTTGACAAGTCCTCGGTGCCAAACCCGGTCAAAGGCCTTGGATATGTCCAGTGCAACCCTTTGGGTCTCACCGAAACGTTCCAGGCATCGCCCCCAAACATGCGTCACATACGCGAGAAGATCACCGCACGAGCGGTTCCGCCGGAATCCGTATTGACGGTCGTTAATAATTTTGTTCTTCTCGAGGTATGTGAGCAGTTTGTCGTTGATCACACGTTCCATCACCTTAGACAGAACTGATGTGATCGCTATGGGGCGGTAGTTGGCCGGGTTGGAGCGGTCACCCTTCTTTGGAATAGGATGGATAACCGCTTTTTTCCAACCAGAGGGCACAGAGCCAGTCTTCAGGGACAGTTTAAAAAGCTTCGTCAAAATTGGAGCTATTTCTGCAGCGCACCTTTGCAGTACCAGGGCAGGTATTCCGTCAGGCCCACTAGCTTTATTAACATCAAGCCCTCGTAAAACATGGAGTACTTCCCGATGCCGGATCCTCAGCTTTTTCATACGAAAACCGCAGTGAGGAACCGACGTCGGGACAGCACCTTGGTCATCGAGGGTTGAGTTATCCGCAAACATTTTACCTAGTAAGTTAGCCTTTTCGGTGGCGGTGTTTGCTAGTGAGCCGTCAGGTCTGGTAAGAGGTGGCAGACTGGATTTGACATTACAAAAATATATATTTTACGGCGTTTTTAAAATTTTTTTGTAAGAGGATAATAACATTAAACACAAGTATTAGTTATACAAACTATAGTAGCATTGATAGAGCTTGTCTTAAGGGTCATTAAGGCTCTGCAACCGGGCCCGAAAAGAAGTAAATGGAGAGATACGAAATTACGAATGTTAGAGGAGAGCGCTAATATTTACATCGACAAAATCGGTGCGAAAATTGCGAAAATGTTTAATAAAACACGACTCGTTTAAAATAGAGCAAAAATCGGGCATTATCTTAAACAGCATTTAAAGAAACACTGTAAAATTTTTCATACATATGACTTGTAAAATAACTGAAACAAACGTGTTAATAATAATTTTTGGAGCATACTCTGCGATTTTTTTCTATCGAGGGAATTTTATATAATTTGCGTTTCGGCGCTGGCAAAGTCTAGATATTATCTTCAAGAATAACATTTATTTTTTTAAGAGCTTTAAAACTTACCGTGTTTAAGGGAAATGTGTAATAAATCGGTACAAATCCGGTTTGCGGGCCCTTAACCAGCCAGCGGCCGAGAATTCATATTTCGTCGAAAGATGTTCTTACGATCGTACAGGGCGGTTCCAGTGAGAAAGATTAATTATTCTCTGTACCAGCTTTTTAAAATAATAACTCAATATCGATTTTATTTCATTCAAATTTTGCTTTAATTTATACCTACATTCAAAATGCTGAAAGGCGTGATGATAAAACTATTGAAATTATGTAATTTTTCTTATTATTTTTGATCATAAGTTTTTTAAATTTTTCAATAATGTCCAAACAAAATAAGAATGTAAAGAAAACCTTAAATATATAATTTTTTTTACATGAACTCCACACAGGAGGCCCTGTGGAAAATAATTTCCATCAGGGCCTATGTCGTCTTTGGGGATGCGTGTGGAGGGTTTTTTAGGAAAGGAAGGAGAGGAGAGTTCTGGGAAGGAAAAGGATTTAAGGGGTGGGTAGGAATCTGGGGTTCAGTGTGTCCTGGTCATTCGCCTCCTAGACCTAGACAAGCCTCACCCCATGAACCCGGGCACCCCTGCTACCCTCACCAAACGTAGCGAACCACTTGGGGTGACCTATGGCAGAGGAGACCCGACAATTCGTCCTGCGACAATTCATCCGGCGACAGTTCATCCGGCCGACAGTTCATCCTGCCGACAGTTCATCCCGCCGACAATTCATCCGGCGACAATTCATCCGGCGACAATTAATCCTGCCTGATCATTTAGAAGATTTTTATTAAGTAAGTATGCAAAGAGGATATACGGCGGTACAACCAAAATCGATATACTTATATCTGAAGGCATCTTGAGTGGAAATCCGCTGTAAAAATATTTTTACTAACAATAATTTCGACTCTCCGAAGAAGCATGCGTGAATAACAAAATACGACATACTTATTTATACTTATAGGTTATACTTATAGGTTAGGTTAGGTTGGGTTAGGTTGAATTGTCGGGATGAATTGTCGCCGGATGAATTGTCGGCGGAATAAACTGTCGGCAGGATGAACTGTCGGCCGGATGAACTGTCGCAGGATGAACTGTCGCAGGATGAACTGTCGCCGGATGAACTGTCGCCGGATGAATTGTCGCAGGATGAACTGTCATGGAACCATGGCGGAGGTGTTGGGTATCCAATAAAGGTTCCCGAGACGGCAGTACCCATTTCCGCCTCCCAAATTGAATAAGTTTGTAAGACCGTAAATAAATTGACAAACTGAAGTATTTTCGTCACAAAACACGTGCGCGGATCTTTTTTTAAATGATTTTATTAAAACTAAAATTAAATTATTATTTTTAATTGTTAAACTAACGTTTAAGACAAGTTTTTAATGCATAGAATAAAGGGTAACAATTATTATAAGCAATAATTATCAGCCTGAAACACTCATCCACATTGAAAAATCTTCCGTGAAAAGATACATGACGCCAACGGGACTTGAACCCGTGCCCTTCTGATTGCCGGTCAGCTGCTCTCCCAATTGAGCTATGGCGGCTTATCTTATACCCGCCAAATGATTCAATATATACTAGTGTTTCATTCAACAATTACTGCTTATTATATTTTTCCACCTGAAAACAACCAACTTTATTTTTGCGAGAGAGACACGGTTAGTGTTAAATCCGTCGCTAGGTGGCAAGCAGTAATTGTTGAATGAAACACTAGTATATATTGAATCATTTGGCGGGTATAAGATATGACGCCATAGCTCAATTGGGAGAGCAGCTGACCGGCAATCAGAAGGGCACGGGTTCAAGTCCCGTTGGCATCATGTATCTTTTCTCGCGAAGATTTTTCAATGTGGATGAGTGTTTCAGGCTGATAATTATTGCTTATAATAATTGTTACTAAAATGAAAATTCGTAAACTGAAGCTTTCTCAGATGATTTATTTTACTGCATGATTATATGATTTGAAATTTTTGTTGTGTAATACAAAATTTTGTTTGAAAATTTAACAATCTGAACAACCAGACAAAACCGAAAATATATGTTATTTTTAAGTCAAATCTTAGACGTACTGATCCTTTTCCATAAAAAAATTATAAATTGATATCGAAAGAGTGTTCTTTTTATCTAGTGAAACTTTATATAAAATTTTGAGAAAATATGTTTTTTTTTTAGTACAATAAGGTCGTTAGCAGATTGTTAAATTTTCAGACAAAATTTTGTATTGTACGACATACATTTCAAATCATATCCATTCAAATCATTCCGGGAACATATAAATACAATTGTTAATAAATCTCTCAAACTACTTGATTTTATCACTAGAACCACTTCTGACTTCAAAAACATAAATACCCTAAGAACTCTTTACTGCTCCTTGGTTCGCCCCCATCTTGAATATGCTTGTATTATATGGTCTCCTTTTTATGCTGTCCATATTCGTCATATTGAATCCGTTCAACATCGGTTCCTAAAGGGAATTGCTTGGAGGCTAGGATTAGAGCGAGGCAATTACTCGTATGCTGAAATTGAACAAACTCTAAACCTTTCTCCTTTAGAAGACCGTCGGATAAAATCTGATCTCATTTGTTTCTTCAAAATTATTAACTGTTTAATCGACTCGCCTACATTACTACAACTCATCACATTTAATATACCTTCTCGTAGACTCAGAAATAAAGACCTGCTTTTCCTCAATCAGCACTCGACTAACTATGGTTATAACTCACCACTGTCCAGAATGTGTAGACTGGTCAACTCACGTCAAGACCTTGATTTTTTTGGTATTAGCTTAAATGATTTCTGTCGCTCTTTAAACAAATGAAGATATGTAATATTCACCCTAATTTTTGCAAGGTCTTGACGTGACTTGACACTTATTTTTCTTCTATTTTCACTGTTTGTCTTTGCTTTCATGTACCATCCGAATCCTTACATTGTTCATTTCTATACTTCGTGATACTTTGTTTTAAATTGGACGTAAGTCCGTAAAATAAATAAATAAATAAAAAATAAAATAAAATAAAAATAAATAAATAAACATTATGGGACGGAATGATTTTGCGGTAGCATTTGGAACTACATCTAGTCTTTCCGGTGTGACCAGCATTCAAAATTGCCAGTACATAAAATAAATTGTACATTAAACAGTCCATTAACAATCCGTCACATAATTTTAACAGTTTATGGCAAGGTACTGTTTAATGTACGATTTATTTTATGTACTGGCAATTTTGAATGCTGGTCACACCGGAAAGACTAGATGTAGTTCCAAATGCTACCGCAAAATCATTCCGTCCCGAATTGTCCTGGTGTGTACAGCTATCAGATTTAGCCCTGCAACTTTCTGATATTTAATATTGTGTCGCGATTGTGTTTGACTATTACAATAAAAAGAGAATCTATTAAAACCTTCTAACCATTTATTTAACTCCCGTGACACATATGGTAGTGTTGATTTGGTAAGATTAACACTCTTCCATATTAATCACGTCGGGGTCACCAATACTACATCTAGTCTTTCCGGTGTGACCAGCATTCAAAATTGCCAGTACATAAAATAAATTGTACATTAAACAGTACCTTGCCATAAGTTTTATCATCACGAATTTACGCACTTTTGAATGTAGGTATTTATCAAAGCAAATTGTGAATGAAATAAAATCGATATAGCGTTATTATGTTAAAATGCTGGTATGGAGAATAACTAATCTTTCTCATCGGAACCGCCCTGCACAGTTGCAAGGGTACGACCGCAAGATCATCAATAAATAATAGCCATTTCTTGCTTATCTCGCTCCCACGCAGAATGCCGACAGATGTTATTTTGAAAGTATTGACTCATGCTGTGTTATATTATTGCAAATATAAACTTAAAACGGTCTGTTTAAATAACAAGATGAAATGTAATGTTGTAGAGCGTCTGGCGAAAAAGTACACGCAGATGACGAGGGCCAGAAGAGATGCGCACAATTCTTCAAACTGATTGGTGGATGGTTTCAAAATTATGTCAGGCTGTCCATGGAGAGCATTCATTTCTATGTTCCCGATGGTTATCTCTAGACCACGAATATTCGGAGAGACTAGTTGAATGGGATCATTTGGCCTCTCTCGACTTGCACCGCTGTGGGAGGAATGGATTCCGTCATTACCTACTCTCGAACCTTTTTCTTTCTCAGTACTTTCTCTCTTTGCTTTATTCCTCTAGACAAACCTCAAACACAGGGACCCCGTGAGCACAGGCACCCCTGCCAAGTCACCGATCGTAGCGAACCATAGAGTGACCTATGTCAGAGATGTTGATTACCCAATACATGGTACCCATACCTCCCTCCCAAATCGAAAATAATCCGAATAAATAAAAATAAAATCTGAGTTGACAAATAACCTACTACTAGCAGACCCGGTCACACGTAGCTGTGACTAACGAAACACAACGCCATCTACCGACAACGCCGTCTGTTAATTTGCATACATATCAAATCCACGCCGCCCGCTTGCTAGCCCCCTGCCCGTTACCCGCTTGCTATCCCGCCCCCTTTATGTATTATATATTTCAACCAATTTACACAAAACCTTGACAAATTATGTATATACCTAAACCTTCCTCGTGAATCACTCTTAAGTATTGGTGAAAACCGCATGAAAATCCGTTGTCAAGTTTAAAAGATCTAAGCGCACATACAGCTTGAGCGACTTCATTTTATACTTAGTATATTAGTATTATTTTATATTATACAGGGTGTTAAGGGACGTACTTGACTTACTTTAACCAGTGATTCCTGACATTATTTGAAATAATAAATGTAAATGAAATTTTGGTCTCCGGTGACTTTTTTTGACGACTTTTTTTTTTCAAATTTTTTTTCTTCAAAATCAAACAAAAATTCACTGGTCACTCAGCCGGGTGTCTGACGAACCCCTTACCCCGCCTCCAACTGTTCAACAACTACCATTTGTTTATGTTTTTGTAGAAAAAATAAAAAAAAATAAACATCAAAAATGTCACCGGAGACCAAAATTTCATTTACATTTTTTACTCCAAATAATGTCAGGAATCACTGGTTAAAGTAAGTCAAGTACGTCCCTTAACACCCTGTATAATAATCGATTAAAAATCTATTTTACCTCCCACAAAAATCGATTTTACAAACATCAACCCACTGAACCCGGGTACCCCTGCACCAAACGTAGCGAACCGCTTAGGCGGAACTGTGGCAGGGGTGTTGATTATCCAATAAATGCTTCCCGGGGCGGCGGTACCCATGCCCGCCTCCCATATTATAATATATTTATAATATAAAATCAGATATTTGTTTTCGATTTTTTTTTTCTTCGAAACCAAATAATTATTTTTCTTCCACACGTCAACACTGGTCGCTCAGCCGAGTAACCGCCCAACCACTCACCATGACCTGTACGCGTATATCCAAAACCTTACATTTTAAAAACATCTCTATATTGGTTATTTTTAATCACTTTGTAAAAACAAAAATGTTTCGTAAATCTAAAAAAAATAATCTTTCCAATGTGTTTATTGGAAAATACAAAATTTATTTCTAAATATTTAAATTTTGATATCATTTCCATATATTGTAAATACACCTCTATATTGGTTATTTTTTATCTCTTTGCAAAAACAAAAATTGTTCTAAAATGTAGATTAAATAATCTTTCCAATGCATGTATTAGAAATCAGCAATTTTATTTCTAAATATTTAAATTTTGATATTGAAAATGAAAATGCAAATTTACTGAACAGTTATATGTTTTGGAAAAACGCGACCCGTACCGTCCAATATCTAATTTAATTTGTTACGTTTTAAGTTGAAAAACAATGTCATTGGAGACCTAAACTTCAGTAGCATTTTATACTCCCAACTAATATCAGGAATCAATGGTTCAAGTAAGTCAAGTACGACCCAAAACACTCTGTATATTTAAATACATGATCTGGACAACTCAGAATCAACTCAACTCACACACACATCTGAAAAGACATTAAGCAATGAAAAAAAAATATATAAAAAATAAATTGTTAAATACTCGTATGTTACGTTAGTTTAGGTAAAGGACTATTTAAAAAAAAATCAAATTTTTAAGGACTTTTCAAAGAGGTGTTGAGTTGACTTGATTCTTAGTTGGCATGGAACCAAATATATTATAAACTCTACGTAATATACATATACTATAAACAAATTTTATTCACACATTATAAAAAATTGAGAGGCGGGTATGGGTACCGCCGCCATGGGGACCATTCATTGAATAACCAACACCTCTGCCACACTCCAAGCGGCATGCTACGTTTGGCGACTTAGCAGGGGTTCCCGTGTTCATGGGGCGAGGTTTGTCTGGTTGAGGGAGATTTAACTTAGACCTCTCCAGCACGACTCTCTCGACCCATCGTCTTACACCACAGTGGTAGGGATGAATGCATACGTCCGTCACTCTTGGAGAAATTGACCCTCAGATTCCTACCCATACCTCATATATTTTTACTTCCCAGTACATCCTTTCTTTCCTTACCCTAAAAATACCATCCACACAGCATACTCAAAGATGACAGGCTCTGAGGGATAATATTTTCTGCAGGGCCTCTTGTGTGGAGCTAATTTTTTTAAAATCGAACGCAGTTCACACGCGTTTGAAGTGAAACCTTCGCCCACACTTTCTCAACCAATAGGAGCCTTCAAAAGTGAGGTCGTAATCAAAGCGGCCAATTCGTAAGTAATGTAATGCGTCATTTCCGTTTCATCATTTTAAATCACAACGTGAATCATTTCATGTCCCCTTGGCGTCATGTATCTTTTCTCGGAATATTTTTCAATGTGGATGAGTGTTTCAGGCTGATAATTATTGCTTATAATAATTGTCAATCATTTCAAATCACAACGGGGCTAAAAAATTTCAATTCAAAAAAGATAAAGTATTTTGTTTTCAAAGCTAAATTTAAGTTTTGTAAAGGGCCGCGCAACTGTTCCTCATGTTCTGCACGCATCACGCCCTATGTTCCACGCGGTGACCGGCCAACTCAGAATCAAACCAACTCAGAAAGGTCATTAACAGTGATGATAAAAAAATTGGTTAAATAGGTTAAGTTAGGTTAGGGTTACCAGCTATTTTAAAATTGCATTTTCATAGCTTTTGATGACCTTTCTGAGGTGGTTCTGAGTTGGTTTCATTCTGAGTTGGCATGGAACCGTTCCACGCGCCGCCTGCACGTCACGCCCAAAGTCCAAAGTCTGACACATCATTGATGAGGCCCCACAGAAGACACCACCCGGGCGCGCCCGTTCCAGAAACGGGCCGCCAGAACAGTACCTAATTATGAATAAAATTATAAAATCAACTCACTGCTTGACATTATGTGAACTCTTGGCACTCGGTTAGAGAACTGCTTCTAAATTAAAAATCTGATAAACAACCGACCACGGCAAGCTAGGTTCAATAATTCAAATAAACGTGTCTCGGTTTGCTGATGGTTGAAGAGCGAGCGACTGAGGACGGTGTTGAACTGTGGACTGACTCCTGACTCTTGGCCGTGGAATTGCGAATCGCGATGCGAATAATGACGTCAACAATTTATAAATATATTCACGTATTCCAAACATTCAGGACAGGGGTGTATTCCAGGGAAGGAAAGTTGATTGTGTGTTCTGGCGGACAGTTATTATTTATTATAATGGGACGCAGGACATGTGACATGCACATCCAATTTATACTAGCAGTTAAAAACCCGCTCCGCAGGTTCTTACTGCTGGCCCTGCGGACGGCTTTTGGTTCGGCTTCGCCCAGTTAGTGATGGTGACCATTTTATAAATTCAATAGGAACTAGTTAATCACCGGGACAGGCAATGACGTCATATGTAATATATATCCGCTTGATACAACCGTATTACCGTCAATCTTTCCATATCCAGAGAGATACTACTAATTCACAAATTCGTAGTAGATACTTACGTAGTATCTAGGGAGGGGCACGTGCGTCTGCTTACGGAAATGGCGATATCTTTTGACGAATTCTTGAATTCGAAACCGAATTACAATGATAGTTTTGTTTAAATCACGTACACAGATGTTATTTGTGGCGCGGCGCCTACGGCGTGGCGTCAGACATGCCCTCGAAGCCGGGTTTTGAAATTCAACCACGCAGACGGTAACCTATTAAAATCTACTATTCGATACTTTCGCGGGGTTTTTCGCTGCTAAGCCCTGCATGAGCTTCACCCAATTTAAAAAAAAATTACATTAGTTCAACGTAGGAGGCTCTGAGAAAAATAATTCCCCTCAGGGTCTATGTCATCTTAGGGGAGAGTCTTTTGAGAAAAGGAAGGAGATGAAATTCTGGGAAGGAAAAAGTATGAAGGGTGGGTAGGATTCTGGGGGGTCAGTGTCTCCAGGACTTATGAATTCTTTCCTTCCACTGCGCTGCAAGGCGATGGGCTGAGAGAGTCCGGCAGGAGAGGTCAAAAGGCCTTCCTCAACCAGTATCTCCCGATCCGGCCTGCCACGTAGTAGGAGACGCGTCCACCGCCAAGATCGGACAAATCTCACCAATGAACCCGGGCACCTCTGCTAAGTCAACAAACTCAGCAAACTGATACCAATACCCATACCCGTCTGTTCGTTTTGGAAAATTCAGTTTATATTAAAAAGTCCTTCAGCGTATTTTGTCGGATGATAAAAATATTTCCGTTTTGCAATAAAATCCAAACAAATGGAATATTTCTGAACGTATCCGAAAACTAAAAACTTAACATTTTTTAAAGGAGACAAAATACGTTTCCAAATGTTATTATTAGATATAAAAATATAATTTTTGAAATTTAAAAATTATTAATACTTATTAATAAGTTTGAATAAATATACACCTAAACCTTCCTCATGAATCACTCTATATATTGGTGAAAACCGCATGAAAATCCGTTGCTTAAGATCTAGGCGTACAGACAGCGGTGGTGACTTTGCTTTTATGTAAAGAAGATGTCAAAACAAGGCGTAAGAAAAGACAACAAACATATTTTTTTAAACAAAATAACTATTTTCAATTTTCGGCTACTGAAATAAATTCTCATTGTTTTCCAACTGATACAAAGTGGTTATTAAAAAAATATATTACTTTTCTGTGTATCAATCGCCCAGTTGATTAGTAAGACATCTCCATAGTACTATTACTCATAAACACCACCAAATCAATTATAATGCACAAATACTTGTAATAGTAAATTAAAATAAATAGTGATGTAATGCTGAGTACTGTATCTAATAGTAGGATATTTCAAACCGTCATTCAAAATTACCTTTAACCTCTTAGTGTTATTTTAGAAGATATTTAAGCCGCGACATACCCCATTTCGACCGATTTATTACATATATATTCATTTTAAGTTTTAAAGCTCTTAAAAAAATATATGTTATTCTTGACGATAATATCTATACATTCCCTACGTCGAAACGCAAATTATATGAAATACCCTCGATAGAAAAAATCGCAAAGTATGCTCCGAAAATAATTATAAACACGTTTGTTTCAGTTATTATACAAGTTATATGTATGAAAAAATCACAGTGTCTCTTTAAATGTTGTTTTAGACAATCCTCACAAGATTTTTGCTCTATTTAAAACGAGTCGTGTTTTATTAAACACTTTCAGAATTTTCGCTTAAATATTATCGATTTTAACATTAGCGCGCTCTCTCTAATAATAATAATAACGTAGTATCTATATAGAGCAGTTTTGTGATATTTCACTTCAAGTGCGCTTAATTATAATAAACTTAAAATTAATCCTATAGTGTTCCTTACGAGTCCTTACAAAACACAAAATTGATTAAATAATGTGGAACAAATAATATACAGTATATACAAGGCAATTCCTAAAGAACAAAATTAACAACAAGAATTCTTAAAACTAAATTATAATAAAGAATAGGAGGCAGTTTACGTTCAGAATTAATACTAACAGAGTGCACAAAGTAACAGTGTGAAACAAAGAATATACAGTTTATACAAAGCAATTCCTAAAGAACAATAGAATTCTTAAAACTAAATTATAATAAAGAATAGGAGGCAGTTTACGTTTAGAAATAATAATAACAGAGTGCACATAAAACTATAGTAAGGAGGTAATCGAAACCAAACAATTACTAGAAACTTGAGGAACACGGCTAATTATAGTAATTGAATACGAGTTAAAAATTCATGAAAGGTATGATTTTTTTAAATAAGTTTGTTTTTAAAGCTCTTTTGAATTCAGCCAAGTTCTGGATATTAGTAAGAGCTGAGGGAAGTTTGTTCCAAATGAGCGGGCCAGTTACACGAAAAGATCGATCATAGTAACTAACATTCATTCTAACATTCGTATATGCATGTCTCTCCATCTTTGTCTTTTTGAGCGGGCTTGCCGCGCCTCAATATATATATAACACAGACACGTGTAAATAGAAAATATTTGATTTATGGCGAGCATTCGAATATTGCATTCCTCATTATCTTAAAAGTTAGTATTTGGAGAAAAGGGCGTGCCCCATAACCCCCCCCCCCCCACCCCGCCCCCAGACGGTATTTTATATATTGCCCTTCCGCCCCTTGTGCTCCCCCCCCAGAAAAAAATCTTAACAGTAATTGTTGATTTTTTTGCCCGTCCGCCCATTGTGCCCCCCCTCCCAGAAAAAATCCTAACAGTAATTGCATTGAATATTTTGCCCTTCCGTCCCTTGTGCCCCCCCCCCCCAGATAAAAATCCTGGATCCGCCCTTTTTTGGAGATGTTTGACTAATCAACTAGACGGTCGATACATAGATGCACAAAGAAGCAATTAGTGTCCGGCGATCCGGTCCTGTCCTTTTAGCCAGTACTAACTAGTAAGCGCCGGTCCTTAAATTTGGCGAAATGTAAGTCATTGTATTATCATTTCATTTTACCACCACTGACGAGGCTGACCACGATACTTGATAACGTTTTATACGGTTAGGTTTAAATGGGACTACAATAAAACAGACATCCTGTAAAGATAATTAATTATTGTTCAAAAGTAGTTGGAGATACATTTAATTTCGCACTAATATATTTGTTATATCCATCAAAAATGCTTAGGAAAGTTTATGGAAGGTAGTGGAATCGAAGAATTGTGGACCTCTGTTTATGGAAAATCAACGATTTCTCACCTTATGTCAGGACATGCTTACGCCAGGTCTTATAGAGCTCATATGATGACCCAGGCAGCTTTGATGTTACTGCTATTCGAGGAATGTTCATCTATTAAAGAAATTATTACAAACAAGTTTAAGGATATTCATAACCAAACAATAAATAAACAAACAACTGTTGAAGACGAAACAAACGAAATAATGACAAGACTAGAAGAAGTGTGTGAAGATTTGTTTAAAACTGGTAGAACTTCAAAACTGTGGCTACAAGAGTTTAAATTGGTGAATTTGGTCCTAGACTTTAATCTGGCAGAGAGAATTGGCGCTTTGAATTTGCACATTAATACAGTCAAGCAAATGATACCGTATTTCCATGCCGCTGGTCATTTGCTCTACGCCAAATCCGCACAAATATACTTACAACAAATGTTGAGTGTGCAAACGAAGATGTCAAATGAAGACTTAGAAAGGTTCGTCAATAAAGGTTTCTTTACAGTTCGGCGTACAGATGGATTTTTTACCGGTAACTGGATGGACGTGACCATAGAGCAGACATTAATGCGATCATCAAAATCCATAGGTGGCCTTACTCATGGATAAGGATTAAGCGAGAAGACGCTAACCAAGTTCATTGCTTGCGCTCCTGGATCCCTGCAAATTTGTGAGGCTTTCAAGAAGTTCTCTGGCAGCTTGACTCAGTTTAACGAACAGCACACTGAACTAAGATGCAGTAGAAGATAAAGTGACTTGCAAGATATTGGTACATTTCTCGGATGGCTGCGAATCCATAATCCTTTCCGACAGAGCAACGATTTAGTATCTTTGTCCTCTGGTCTAGTAGTGACAAGTTCGGGTGTAAACTACGATGAAGCGTATGATGTAGGAATGAACTGCTTGAAAGACATCGAAGGAAATAATTTTTCAGACGTTAAATTGAAAAGAAAGAATAAAGTCAAAACTATAGGCTTCATAGTAAGTGATATAAATGTGAGATCTGAAGAAGTGCCAATTAATCCTGATCGGCTGTTTAATAGGGTTATTTGTATGTCTCAAGGAACAAATAAGCTCAAACAATACTTCAACTATGAACTCAGCCCATACCCTTTATTGCGGCGGGTAGCAAATGATCCCTCTCAAGATCGAGGGATCAAATGCTGCGTGGATGTTGTGGACTGTATACTGTATGCGGTTCTTATTTACCTATTTTATTATATTTTAATCGCACTTACCCAGACTGCTTCCCTCTTCGTTCAGTGTTCACTGGAAAGGTAGGTATGTTAGTTTGGGAGAGATTTTGGAAGGGAATGGTGATTGGAAATGAACGTTTGATCGCGAAATAATAAGCGAGAATGGATGACGCGTGGCGATGGTACTTGCGAATAGCTGCGGTTTAAGAGTTCTGTTTGCGGTTTGATTACTAAAAACTGTAAAAGCGGTGCGGTTTTTAGGACTTGTGTCCTGTGCGGCGAGGTGAATTCAACTGAGGCAGAGGGCACCAAATAGGTAGTTTCAAAAGGCAACATGTAACAATAAAGGCGTGAACACTCTTTGTCTTTATTTGAAAACAATAAAATGATGAGAAAGGGAACAAAATCAAGTCTTATGAAAATATTTGAAAATTGGACAGTTAGCAACGAAGTTTTCGAGAATTTGCCCCCAAAAATATACGTAGTAGATGGAGGGTATATTTTGCACAGTGTTATTTGGCCTGACAAAGTAACACATTGCAGCATCATAGAGAAGTATGTTGTCACTGTAATGAAGCGGTATGGGAAAGATTGTCACGTTGTGTTAGATGGGTATCCTGACTATACCACCACAAAAGGAGTCGAACATATGCGGAGAAGTAAAAAAACATCTCTAGAAATTAAATTCAAAGTTAATATGGAATGCTCTGTGAAGCAAAATGAATTTTTGGCAAATCCAAAAACAAAAGCCAGCTAGTGTCCGACCGAACTTTCGGTTTCGGTTTCGGCCTAGTTTCGGCCAAAAAACGAGTTTCGGATTAGTTTCTGTTTCGGCCGCCATCCAGCCGAAATTAAGGCCGAAACCGAAACTGAATTTGGGAGGTTTCGTTCTGCGATCGGACATGGTCGGTGCACTGAACTGCGAGCCACGAAGTGTCATTTTGCTGCGTCCGCGCTCATAGTCGTGTCAGGACTTGATTCACTTGTTTGTGTTCGCTCCGCAAACTTTGCGGTAGTTTTGTTTATTTGTTGTGAAATTGAAGGTGTTTTTATACTTAACATTATATCGAAATAGGTAAGTTTTATTTCGCCACTGAAAAGATTTAGTTCATGATAGGACCTGAGGAAAATAATTTCCCTGTAGGCCTAAATTATCTTTGAGATGCTGTGTGGAGGGTTTTTTTAGGGAAAGGAAGGAGAGGAGAGTTCTGGGAAGGAAAAAGGGTGGGTAGGAATCTGGGGTTCAGTGTGTCCTGGTCATCCACCTTCAAAACCTAGACAAACCTCATCCCATGAACCCGGGCAAAACGTAGCGAACCACTTGGCGTGATCTATGGCAGAGGTGTTGGTTATCCAATAAAGTTTCCCGGGGCGGCGGTACCCATTCCCGCCTCCCAAATTATTTTGTCCTTAAGATGAAAGAGTATTTTTTGTTTAGTGTACCAGGTACCTAAACAAATTAGGTTTGAAAAAAGTGATTTTGTTTTCTACCTTTTATGTTATATTATTTGTTAATAATGTTCAAATAGGTTATACCTACTATTTCTTTTTTTAATATTATTTACGAAGCGATTTACAATTACGATTTCAAAAAGCATAAATAATTTATTTGAAATAAGGAGTGATAATTATGTATATGTTTATTTTTAGTTCAAATATCAGAGACTGAATGATATATATGATTTTTTATAAGAAAAACTCTCTTTTATAACTTTTGAAGGTTTATTCCCATAGACATACGAATATTAGTAGACCTGCCCTAAGTGATAAAAGCGTATTATTTCCCCCTCCCCATACCAGTTCCTTGGAACCGGCTGGGATTGAGTATGTCTTCGCGTGAATCTAAAAAATGTGACGTCATCATTCTTCCGCGAGCCAGCATCGAGCGCTCATCGGTTCATTTTACAAAATAACACCGCAAAAAACATTGTTTGTGTTTTGAAAACGTGTAAATATATACTATCACTCGAGATACATAGCGTGTGCTCGTCGATTTTTACATGTTTACGGGGTAAGTAAATTATGAAACATTTGTAAAAGTGTCCTAACTAAATACGGCAACAAAATATTGGCGTCTGAAAATAAACGAACTTTACTTTGCCGTATTTAGACTTCGCAAATTAGTTCAAAACGTGGCGAGCAATTCGCGCTCCCATGTAAAAAGGTCTATTCATTCAAAAGCAGAGTTTACTTTTAAGAACTAAATGGCGATATTATAATGCGAGATGCCTATATACTGTCATATTGAGTTATCGATGAATCACATATCTCCAAAGTCATCTTCCCGCTCCGCGCCCCGCTGTAGTTGTTGTCTACCCCCCCACCTTTATGTTCTGGGCTACTAATATTCATATTATGTCTATGGTTATTCCCATCAATGTGATATATCATTGAAGAAGAAGATAACAATAATAATCTGAACGAAAATATGAAAGAGAACAGGACACAGAAAACAGAAAAAAGACAATGGTTTGACAGAAGGTGTCAATGGCGAAATTGGTTAACGCGCACGTCTCGGTTAAACGAGAGGTCTTGGTTCGAGTCTCAGTTGCGACCATTGTCTCTTTTCTGTGTCTTGTTCTCTTTCATATTTTCGTTTAGATTATTATTGTTATCTTCTTCTTCAATGATTAATATATTATTTAAAAATAAAGGCTGATTGATTAAGATTGACTATTTCTTTTCCACGAAAACATGACCTTGTATGGAAGTTTGTATGGAAGGCCGAACCTGAGACCGAAGCCGAAACTCAGTTTCGGTTAAAAAAAAAAAATTCAACAGGTAAATCGATAAAACACGTAAATCGATACTAGCATTTCGCACCTGTCTGATTATTGAATTAAAATTAAATAAAATTAAAGATTATTTCATTATGAACGCGGTGGTATCAAAATATACACACATAAATAATTAATTGATTAAATAAAAAATTTTAATAATAAACTACTCCAAAATGATGCACAGCGTATACGAGTCTATCGCTATCCTTTTCGTTTTCAAGAACAAATAGCATGCGCACTCTCTTTCTTTAAATGGACGGACTTCAAACAGCTGCTATGCTGTGTCCTCTTCTATCGCATGGGATGGTTGGTTGGGACCTCTCAGTCGCACACATTCACTCAAACCGGTGAAATGTTTAAAAAAAAATATTTAAATTATTAATTAATCATACCCTGGACTAAAATTTGTTAGGCAACCCATGTGCAATATATTTATTGACATATTAAATTAAATATAAAATACGTTTCATCAAATAAACATCTCGGTGAAGGTCGTTTTATATCGGGATCTTAGACTATAGAGCCTAGCGGCTTGCATTCTGGGTACTTGCTAGGATACGCGGTAGCCGCACTGAAGGTGGTTTTCGTGGTGGGTCGCTAGGTGCCTTGGTCATTTGCTGGATTGATATTTATTTATTTATTTACGGACAAATAGTCCAATTAACAATATAACAATAACACGAACAGAAAAGAAAAAAGAGAGATCACAATGAAAGGAGATTACATATAGATGAAGAGCATTGACAAAATACATATAATATAAAAGTACATAGAGAAGATAACTACAAGTAGCTTGAAGATGGATTTAAAAAGAATTTAAAAAAACCACATTGCGTAACGACTGCCGAAAGTCATTTAGGCTTACACCAAAAAATTCAATGCTTTGATTTGTGTTGACAAGTCTCGACATTCTGGATAAAGGCGAATGATATCCATAATTAGTAGAATGTTGATTGAGGAACAGCAATTCATTATTTCGGAGTCTACGGGAAGGAATGTTAAACTGGATGAGTTGTAACAAAGCAGGTGTGTCAGTAATACTGTTGATAATTTTGAAAATGCATATTAGATCAGAGTCCTTTCTACATTTTTCTAAAGAGGAAATGTTTAAAGTTTGTTCAATTTCATCATACGAGTATTCTCCTCTTTCAAGTCCTAACCTCCAAGCAATTCCTCGTAGGAAGCGATGTTGTACAGATTCGATGTAACAAATGTGGACAGCATAAAAAGGAGACCAAATGACACTAGCATATTCAAGGTGAGGGCGGACCAGCGAACAGTAAAGAGTTTTAAGTGTATTTATATGTTTAAAGTCAGAGGTAATTCTATGAATTAAGCCGAGTAGTTTAAGTGATTTGTTTACGATGTTATTAATGTGATCCCGGAAAGAAAGTTTACAATCCAGAGTGACCCCAAGGTCCTTGATAGATGTGACAGTAGAGAGACAAACATTATTTAGTTTATAATCAAACTGAATAGGTTTTTTAGTTCTATAAAAGGACAAAATTTTGCATTTATCAACATTAAGTTCCATGCAGTTAATTTTGCACCAATCATTAAATGAGTCAATATCAAGTTGAAAAAGTAAACAATCAAGATGGGATTTAATTATCTTAAGAATCTTATTGTCATCGGCAAAAAGCCAAAAACGTGTGTGAGAAAAAACTTTAATGATATCGTTCATAAAAAGGTTAAAAAGAAGCGGGGCCAAATGGGCTCCTTGCGGAACGCCGGAAGTTACATCAATGTTAAAGGATTCAAAGTTGTTTATTTTAACCCTTTGTTTTCTATTACTCAAGTAAGAGTGAAAGAATGATAACAATGGGTCTCTAATGATAATAATAATAATCTAATAATAATATCAATATATCTCTAATAATCTCTAATATTTATGCATTTGCTTGTCGGCACATTGAAGAGATGTCACTTTCAAAAATAACTCTAAAACTGTTACTTACAGAAAATTCATCTTTAAAATATACAATTTCACGGCCTTATCCATCATGTTGGGTTCATGACATAAATAAGTCACGGTCAAGTCAAGGGGAGTTTAATGTTCTGTTTAAAAAATATAGATTTTCAAACAGTGCATTACAAACCCATGAAATTTTGTTGAATTATTTCAACGGAATTTATTTATTTTATTTATTTTGATGCAATATTATTTACATTTTTTTACATAATTCAATGATGTTGGCCTCACTGGGTGGTTTACCCGTGCTGAGGCCTCCATTTCATATACAAAATTATACACAATACATATAAATATATATATATACATAATATTGGTGAAAAAAAGGAAAAAAGTAAATAAAAAACATACAATTAAGATAAATTAAACTTAAAAATTAGAGATTTAGAATTAACGTAAAATTAAGAATAAATAATATTATATAAGGTTAAAAACGATATTTTTAATACGTGTTGTGTGTTTGTGGGTGATTGTGTTTTATATTGGTTTTGTGTTATTTATATGTTTTGTTATTTTATGCTATGATATTTTGGTAGTATTGTCTATTTTGGTCTTTAATCCATTTTGTAATTTTGTGTCGGAATTTATTTTTGTTTTCCTCAATTTTATTTTCAAGTGTTAGACTGTTGAATGCTTTTATAGCGTGATATTGGTAATGTCTTTGTCCAAAGCTTGTATTTACCGTCGGAGTTTTTAAGTTTTCTTTGTATGCTTGTCTAACTGGTCTGTTTGTGATATTTTGTGTTTGTTGAAGGTTGTTTTTTTGGTCAAAAATGTAATTTAGTAGCGATTTAACATATAATTGTCGTATGTATAGTACGTCACAACGGTTGAATATTTGGTCAATTGGATTGATTACCTGGCAAAGCTACTCATTGCCTGAAAACATAATTCAACGCCATAACCCCTAATATACATTCATAACCATGTACGTTTTTAGATTTTCACAGCCAAAAGTATTTTCGTTATTTGTTTTGGGGTGATATGCCGTGTTACGCCACCTCCTTCTTTAGCCAACGTTTCGGACAGCGTTATAGTGTCCATCATCAGGGCCATAGACATCCAAATTTAATAGACCAGAAGTTACAGATGAGGGGTAAAACCAAACTATGGAGGGTGAAGAGCGGAAGATGACTGTGATTTGTTAAAAAATCAATCTGACAGCATATAGGCATCTCGCATTATAATATCACCATTTAGTTCTTAAAAGCAAAACTGCTTTTTAATGAATAGACCTTTTTACATGGGAGCGCGAATTGCCCGCCACGTTATTATCATATTTGCGTAGTCGAAATCGGCAAAAGAAAGTTCGCCCTTTTTCACACGGGAATATTTTGTTGCCGTGTTTAGTTGAGACACTTTTACAAATGTTTCATAATTTACTTACCCCTGTAACTCACTGGAGAAACGCCCACATTCGCTACGTTCACATATATTAGGGCATAATGTTAGCACAAGCTCTCACTTTTGTTCTTAAAATGTGTGATGTGACCAGCGCGCTCCTCAGGACAAGAATGATGACGTCACATTTTTTAGATTCAAGCGACGCTCTCGTAAGCCCGGCTGGCTCCAAGGCGGAGCTATAGCCGGCTCCATGGGGAGGGGGAAATAATACGTTTTTATCACTTAGGTCAGGTCCATATATATTCATATGTCCATGATCAGGGCATATGAGCTACACCACGGTATAACACCCCAAAAAACAAATAACGAAAATTAATAACCATAATTAACTTCTCAATATAAAAAAAATGTCATCATTATAAATCACTTTTAGTACAAACCATATTTTTCTACTTCGATTGCTATCTCTTCCCATAGTTTCATTAAGACAACTGCATTTTTATGGAGTTTATTAGCTGGATTCCACAGAGGTTCTCTTTTAAAAAGTGATTCAATTAATATTTCATTCATTTTTTTCCTTCTAAAATGCGTCGCGCCTAGTATTTTTTTTTACATGAGCTCCACACAGGAGGCCCTGAGGGAAATAATTTCCCTCAGAGCCTATGTCATCTTTGAGGATGCTGTGTGGAGTGTTTTTTTAAGGAAATGAAGGAGAGGAGAGTTCTGGGAAGGAAAAAGGTTTAAGGGGTGGGTAGGAATCTGGGGTTCAGTATGTCCTGTTCATCCGCCTCCAAGACCTAGACAAACCTCACCCCATGAACCCGGGCACCCCTGCTAAATCACCAAACGTAGCGAACCACTTGGGTTGCCCTATGGCAGAGGTGTTGGTTCCCGGGGCGGCAAATTGTGGCCTCCCTAGTGGCAAAAAAACAACACGTTGGTTTACATCGATACACGCTGAAAGCGACTATCTGGGCGCCAAGCGCGCAGCGCAATTCTAGAACGTTTGTTTTACTAAGATACTCGCTAGGTGACTCGCTAGGCTCTAGGCCAGGGATGGCGAACCAATGGCACGCGACACAATTGGGCACGTCACTGATCAGTGATCACAAAATTTATTATGCATTACGAAAAAAAGTGTGAAGTTTATAGTAGGTAGACGAGCGAACCCGGGTGTTCTCTACGCTACAGAATGTTCTGGCTGCGATACGCGGGGTACGGTGCGGTGCGCGGGGTGGCGAAGGGAAGCGCGACGCTCACTCGTTTGTTTTCGTACCTACAATCTACATCGCGAGTTTCTATTGCTAATGAATGACGCATAGTTTCTTTATGCATAACATAATAGTGAATTTCGTTGATATAATTTTTTTAAAAGTTTATTTGAGTTTTATGTATGATTTAACATGGCTAGTTCAGCAAAAAAAAAACAAAAAGTGCTAGATAAGAGTATCAGAGAATTTCAAACTAGGTGGACAGAGAAATATGCCATGATTAGTAAAGGTGACAAAGCAGTGTGTATTTTATGTTCTGGAACAGTGGTATATAGAACATCGTCTGTGAAACGGCATTTTGAAACAAATAGTCCAGATAGATCAAATAGTCGTAGATTGTCCAGAACTCCTAGAACGAATACAGATACGAGTTCCTAACAGACGAACAAGATCAGACATGATTCTTAGCCTCCCTCGGTGCAACACTAATTCTAAGCAGAACTCTTTCATCTATCGTGCATCCAACACTTTCAACACACACTATACACAATTGGCATTTTTAACTCTGCAACACACTCCTTAAAGTCACACAGACGCTCTCTCGATACTCCACAATAACAATACTTCTAATAGTCTAATACAACCACCACTCTATAAACTTCCTTTTTTTGTCATGCATATTTTTATAACTACACCTCAACTTAACCGATCCCCTTCCATCCTACCCCCTTCCTATTCCTACATAAATAACTCGTCTCTTGAAGTGTAATTTTTTTATTATTAGTAAATATCTCTGGAATCACTACACTACTTGTATTCAATACCCAGTATTGAAAGACAGAAATAAACAATCAACATCAATGATAAAATATTTTGGCAAAAATGGCAAATTAAACGTATAATGCAAAATGTTCCTATTTTTTGTAGTACATAAAGAGTTTTTAATTGATAGTAAGTATTTATCATTATTATTTTCGTAATAATCACAAAGTCAAAATTATTTGATGGCACGTCTATCACGTCATTAAGAGGAATATAAACGCTAGAAATATTTCGAATCTCATGCCTGCAAAATTTTAAAATCGAGCGTCTTTTTGCACGAGGCTAGTAAGCGAAAAAGTGGTTTTTATTTATTTTGTGCATAATTTTTATAACAACGAAAAAAAGTTAGAACCTGGAAAACCTCAAAAATAGTCTTAGCCATAAAGGGGTATTTTTTTAAAATTGTTTCTTGTATTACTTTATAGTTAAGTCATGAAAAGACTTTTTTTTTGTGGCTTACGCTTATATTTTTGATTACGTAAATAATATTTTTTTGTAATTCCAATACATAGAAAAGCTAGTAAAAGCTTCGATTTATCCGTAGCATATTTTTGATGTTCATACTGTAATCCGATTCGTCGTAAAGAGTAAAGATGAATCAAAATAGTATCTAAATAGGATTTCACGTATATATTCATCTTAAACATTTCTTTAGAAAAATGACACGTTGATACGTAAAGGTTCGCCATCCCTACTCTAGGCGTTAAGCAAGCCACCTGTCTGTGCGGACGTAGCCTAACCGTCGGGAAATCGCGATATTTCAAAAACGACGGCAGTTTATTTTTAGGCGGGTTTAATTTACGAATTAATTTTTGATAAAGTTCCCCACTTCAATCAGCATGGTGGTGCAAGTACTCTAATTTTAATTAGTATTTGTTTTGCTTGAGTCAGTGCACTAAAATGAAATTGACCACTGAAAACCAACTGTCCTGATGTTGAACTTTTAAAATCTCTTATCAGACTATGTTTGATTGATTATCAATTAATAATTTAATAAGTAAAGTGTTCAGTAACCCGCCTACAGTAGTAATGTTATATTTTGCATTAGTCAGAAGTATACTGGAATATGCTTCGCCAATTTGGAACCCGCATTACAAAGTATACATAGATTGCAGAGAACATATTCAAAACAAATTCATAAAATAACTTACCATCAAATTCAACAATAACTTTGAATGCACATTTCAAACTTTGCAACAAAGGCGAGCAATAGCTGATTTGACATTTATACACGAAATTTTAAATAATAACATTGAATGTACCGAACTTCTTTCCCTAGTTAAATTTAGCATACCATTATGAAGTACACGCCATACAACAAAATTATTCCACACGCTTAATTACAAGACAAATACAACATCTAATTCGCCAATCAATCGTGCTGTGTTCAATAATATTGATCTAAATTCTAACATCGACATTTTCTCCGATTCACCGCCCAAATTTAAAAAGAGCATCAATTTAATAATATAAATTGTTCAACGCGCATACATACATACACACATACTCACCCTCACACACCCTCACACACACACACACCTTCCTACTACATACATCACCCGGTAATTACTTAATATGAATTCCATAAATACGACACTACAATGAAACACATAATGGTTACCCACCATGAAATATACTTATGAAATGTAATTTTTTTTCACAAATGTATCTAATGTACTGTTTGTTTCTGTTTTCGGTGGGAAACATTAAAATATTATTTACTTAAATGTCAGATTTTGCATATGACTGTTAGCTCCTAGCTAGGAACTATTCTGCGGCTTAGCAAAGCTTGAGTGTTCGATTTAGCCCGCTTAGATATTGCAGCGAGGAATGTCGTACATAGCAAGGATACGGACTGGCTGCTAAAACGAAGCTCAAAACTCAAAGCACTTTAGCTTAAAGCTCAAAGTCTTAAAAGTGAAGATTAATGCTAATTCACTATTTCCGATTCTTTGCTACGAATTGGTTTACATTATAAATACTGTTTTCTTTTCTAGTTAAGTTTCAAACCAATTATGAATTATAAATAGTGATAATTATTACCACAATTGTATCCATTTAGGCCAAAGATGGCGCCAGTAATTTCAGATGTCGCTGTTGTGTGATCATTTTTTGAACTTCCTCCCTTCTCAATATACAAAGAAATTTAACTATATAAAGCCCACGCTAGCTAAAAATGAACACTTCTCTAACTAAACTTGCATTGAAAACAAAAAGTATTGATTAATCCTTTGTTTGTTGAGTGGGGAATAAGTTATGTATCGGTAACTTGTAACTTTAAAAACATAGCAATAAAAACGATGGATTAAATTTCTCAAAGGGTGCTTTATTTAAAAAAACTACACAACCCCTTATTCTTCTGTTAAGTCCGAACTTTTTTACAAATACAACAAAATATATTTTGAATAAATTGAAGCTTTCCCTTGTGTTTAAAAAGCGAAAGATACTGACCTCTAGCGTAACATTTTGAAGCTAGTTATTAGTGCAGATTTCTACTTGCAACGGTCTATGATTCCTAAGCTTGTTGTAGTGATAGTTGATAAAACAGATTTCTGTATATTATACTCTGACAATCATTGTTTATTTTGTTTTATTTTTTTTGTTATAAATAATGTGTTCTTTAGAAAAACGTTATTCTTATCTCTTGAAAATGAAAACAGCTAGAATCAACTAGTTATGGTCTGAAGACCATTGTAGTGCTTTGTCGGGTCGGGAAAAAGTATTATTGTAACATGTGATTATATCTTAATAAATAAGTTGGAATTACCCATTGAAGAAATATTGCGTCTTTATTGAAGATCTTCTACCATAAAAAAACAAACTAAACATCTTGAGTAGAAATAAAATAAAATTGTTAATCTCAAAATATAAAATGAATGTTTCTTTGTTTGTCCCTCATGCGTTCACCAAAGTTTCATCCAATTTGCGATGAAACTTTGGTGATTTGTTGTGTGCACGCCCGCGATGGTTTCTATTTAAAGAGGTGAGCTCTGGCGTTATTAAATTATTTCCTATAGGTACTATTCATCCAATTTCAATGAATCTTTTGTGAGTTGTTGTATGCGTGCCCGTGAAGTTTTCTAAATATATTCTGGTGAGCTCCGGCATTATGAAAATTGTATTGAAAAATTGCATTAGGTGGTATGCGAGCTGTTTGAAAACTGAATGTACCGGGACTGAGTGTGTGGAACGTGTGAGACGGGAGGGGAACGCGCTAGGGAGGTTCGCGGGAGAAGGGGACAGGGAAATGAGAGGCAGAGAAGGAAGGAGAGGCGGAAGGGGAACGGGACGAATGGGAGTAAAACATTAGGGTACCGCCGCCCCGGGAACCATTTATTGGATAACCAACACCTCTGCCATAGGTCTCCGCAGCGGTTCGCTACTTTGGTGACTTAGCAGGTTCACGAGGTTCGCGGATGCGTCTGCTCACCAGCTGCATGGCAGGCCGTATCGGGAGAAAATGGTTGAGGGAGCCCCTTTCACTTCTCCAGCCGTACGCTCTCAGAACATCGCCTTGCACCGCAGTGGAGCTATGGATTCATACGTCCAACAATCCTGGACACACTGAACTCAAAATTCCTACCCACCCCTAATCGTCACTTCATTTGGATAGGGTTCTAACTGACATTTTTTTCAAAAATGACCTTTGAATGCCAAAGCATTTCTTTTGCTTATTTCTATAACCTTAATAATTTTCAGAACCATCTGTGTTATATTTTCGTAGATATAAGTATGGCAAAGTTCTAACTTCAAGCTTTATCAATAATAATTCATTTCACAAGGTTCTAACATCACTTACACTCTCTATTTTGTTTGTATCTGACAGTTGATCTTAAATACGAGGCACATTATGGTCCGTCATTTCATTTGGATAGGGTTCTAACTACGTCTTACCATTTTCTAAGGTTTCTAAGTTTCCAAAGACGAATTTTCGAAATCTATGTAAGAATGTTAATTTATGTATTTTAGTTTATCGTATTTTAATGAAAAATATTTTAATAGGGCTTGGCCCTAGCTAGGAATAGCATTAGGGCAATGTAATTAGAACCTTGTGCAATGAATTATTATGCTCTAGCTGGTTGCACAGGGTTCTATTTGTATGTTTAGGTATGTTCTAAAAGGGTAAGTTTACGTCGTCGTTAAATACTTTCATTTAAAATATGTTCAATTAAAATACTTTACACAAGGTTCAACATCAAAATCGGAAATATGTAAACAGATTATGAGAAATCATCTTTGCAAACTTTGACACCTCATTTCTCAGAACAAGGTGAAGCGAAGTTAGAACCCTATCCAAATGAAGTGACGTAATACCATTTTCCTTCCCAGTACTTCCTCTCCTTCCTTTCGTAAAAAGACCCTCCAGACAGCATCCCCAAAGATGACATAGGCCCTGAGAATAATTATTTTCCTCAGGGCCTCCTGTGTGGAGCTAATGTAAAAAAAATAAAATAACTTTTTTCTTTGTTATAAAATTATTGACAATATAAATAAAAAAATTCGTTGCGATATTATAAGACACACTAAGAATACATGTATGTTTGTCTCGTGGCTTCCTCTAGGTATATTTACCAAACCGTCAGGTATTTAGTCACGACCCCGTGAACGGTGAACCCTTGTACGTGATAAATGATGCAGTACACAACCCTAACCCCTTGCCACCCCCAAATTCTCTCCCACCCCATCGCCCACCACCGGTCGTGGGGAGGCCGGCTGCTTTATTGCAAACACCTGCTGCCGGAGCTTGAAGGGTTAAATCGGAAACTGGATGCTAATGGCAGATTATCATCGCTCAAAGGGTTAAAATAAGAACAAAAAATAATCTTTTTCTTTTTACACTGGACTATATTATGACGGCCTCCGTGGTTGAGTGGTTACGATTATTGGCTAAAAATTCGGAGGGCTTAGGTTTGATTAACTAGTGTTATTTCACATTTTTTTGTTCATTTCAAATTAGCGTAAAGGTGTTACTCTCAGTATCGCCCTGGTGAAGGCACACCATTCAGAATCAAAACTTCGCTTGAAATGACTATTTGCGTGTTTGGTGACCAGATCTGAACAGCCAGGCACTTACCAACCTTCCTCTAACTCAACCTTTCGGCACCGGTGCATAGCCGGGAAACACGCCAAACGCGTGCCCAACATTTGTACACAGTTGACATTTGTCACATGAGAACAGGTCGTTTCTTCGACTCGTTCTTGTGTTCAACAGCTCGGCTGTGGAATGATTTGCCGGCCTCTGTGTTTCCTCCTTCCTACAACATGGGTCTCTTCAAGACCAATGTTCATTCCTTCCTCTCCTCACAACATCCCAGATGTCGACGACCTCCGTAGTCCAGTGGGTAAGACTCTTTACTCACAATCCGTAGGTCGCGGGTTCGAACCCGGCATGCGCAAATAAATTTTATTTGATTAATTTGTGTTATTTCACAATGAATTCATTTAAAATAATATATAGTATATTTGCGGCATGTTCCAGAGTGGAAGATACTATCAGTATCGCCCTGGTGTAAGACCACCATTCAGAATTGAAACGTTGCTTAAAAATGGCTTTAGCCATGTTTAGTGACCAGATCTGAATAGCCAGGTACTTCCCAACCTTCCTCTTCCCCACCTCCTTCCCCTCCCCACTACCTTAAGCCATAGTCTCACTGGCTCCAGACGGGAGCAGTTGAGATTCTTGTGCGGTATTCACTGTAAAAAAAAAAAAAAAAAAAGATGACATAAGCCCTGAGGGAAATTATTTTCCTCAGGGCCTCCTGTGTGGAGTTAATGTAAAAAAAAAACCCTTTCCATCCGCACTACATTCAGCCTCACAACGTATCCCAATTGGGAATGCCTTTGACTCACTTGCTCCAGGCGGTTGGGAGAAGTTGGGACTCTTGTGTGGTATTTATATAAAATAATTTAAAAATATATTTTTTAAAATACGTCAAAATAATAAGAACTAGTTGTTTCACAGAATTTGAACAATTCATAAAATTAATAAGTTAAAAATTCAAGTTCTGTAAAAGTTCTATTCTACTAAATTGTGAAACAACCGGTATTAGTCTAACTAACTAACCATCACGCCGTTTCTCCGTAGGGATAGGCAGAGAGGACGCACCGCCAAGCAAACGGTCTTGGCACACACTGTTCGCATCGTTCACATTCATACATCGTCTGATAAATGCTCTTCTATTATTCTGATTCTTAACATGGCCCAACCCAAGTATCTGATTCACTTGATCGTGCCATTTCTCGGGCGTCCTCGACTTCTTATGGCATTCACATTTTCTTTTTATAAACTCCTTACCCTCCTTTCTTCATTCATTCGCTCTTCTTGCTCAAACCGTCTGAGCGTCCCTTTCTTAATCTTACTTATTACGCTTATATCCGCCTTGCATTATTTGCCGATCTCCACGTTTCTCATACTATCGTACATGGTTTTAAACACATACGCCTCAGGGATCTCATTTCTACAGCATTCAGTCTTCTTACATCCTTCCTCTGCCAGTTCCATGCCTCACTGCCATACATCACGGTAGGGGTACCATCACTCCATTATGGACAGCTTGCTTCGCTTCTTTGCACAGTTTTTGGTTAATGGAGTTACCTGCATTTACCCTTCTTTAAATATCTCAATCAGCCTTCCCTACTCTCGTAAACATACTTCCCAAATATACAAATTCATCCACCTACTCCAAGTATTCATCATTCACAACTATGTTGCACGTTGTTTTCGTACTCTCTTTCAAATAATTACTTACATTCATCATTAACTCATTCTTCATACATACTTCGTTCATCCCAGACACGAGCGACTGGAGATCTTCCATTCTGTAAGAAATAAGCACCGCATCATCAGCATTCAACAAGCAACATATTTCAGATTACTCAATTTTGCACCCAATCCCATCTCTTTCAATTCTTGCATTATACTTCAAAATATAAAATATCCCCTGTTGATCTTCTAAGCAGCTCCCCTTTCCACATCTCTCCTCCCCCACTACTTCCATTTCTACCCACGCCTGTCTTTCTATATTTGATCATTTAGTTTTAGTACATAAAATGTCCTGATGAAGAGAACATCGTTCTCGAAATATGTTGATTTTTTAAATAAAGATTATCGTGGTAAAAACAAAGTGTTTTTAATTATTATATTAATAAAATATCCAATTGGTCGATAATGAAATCGTCTCGTTAAGTACTATCGGCGATCTTTGCAGTGAAAACGTCCTTAAATGTATTCAGAATAATTCTACGTTCACTTTACGGTTTAAATAAAAAATAATTACCTACAATGAAAAAGAAAATGAACGTAGGAAATGAAGATGTAGCCATACTAAATAATGCAAAATCATACAAAATCAAATGTTTTTGTTTTGAAAATTCGATGGCTTAGAAGTATTATAGATGCTTCAATTAATTACTGTGTGTAGAACATACCTTGGCCCTTAAAAACCTCGGTAAATTTTTTTATAAGTCTTTTAATAAGCCTATAAAAAAATAAAGTATAAGGTCTATAAAAAACACTTTCAAGTCCAGACTCTCCTATTTATAAACCCCTTTTTGGATTTGCTTTTATTGTATAATGTGGCAAATTTAGTTTATTTTATAATAATCGCAAAAAAAATTGATATTTACGCCCGAACTTCACAAAATAAAATAAAATAAGCATTTTCTCGTTGTTATTTTGGACATCAATCAATACGGCCCGCCCTCTACGAATTTGGATTCTTGAAGTGACCCTTATGGCATGGGCACAAGAACCATGCACTGGGCACATCTATTTCGTATCAGTCACGCCCCAACCGGCGCAGGAGACAGTTGTGTGATTCCGCGTCGCTTAGTTTCGTGAAATCAATTTTAAATTTCAGTTTTCTTACAATAAACAATGCATAAAACAGGAATTAATATTTTTTACAGGCCTTTACGAAATCAACCTGTAAAAAAAATTCTCAAATACCTTTTCCAACCTTTCCAAAAGCTTTTTCTCAAGTATTTTTAAACTCCTCCCATAAGTGGCGTGAATTCCGATTGCGATTTTTTCCTGAACTATTGGATCGCCTTAAACTTCCCAAGTAAATTATTTTCATTCCTACAAATTAAATTCCTCGTTATTTATTCATTGAATTTACCATAATATTAGCAAATTGCCAAACTTTGAAATTATGTCTGTTGTAAATTTAATGTTTGAGGCGTTTTTATTATAATATATTATGGTAAAAGTTTTGTTGGCTGTTGAGTTAAACCCCCCTCCCACCTGGTGTGTCGGGAGAACATTTTAATTCTATACGTCTTTGGAGGCAAGACGAATGACCCATAATAATTAGGGGTGGTTCAAGATGAAACACTCTTTTCAATATTATTTATGCATTCTGTCAGGAAACTACTGGTGCAAGCGGAGAGTTGGTGAATCGACATTAAATTTGGAGCCGATTTTGTAGAATACCTTTTGTGATTTGAGCTTTCGTTTTCGAGTTCAAAGTTCGAACTTTTAGGTAAAATTTGAAAAAAGCCTAGCTGCATGGTTAGGGAGCATACATTAATTACGTGAGCAGTTTTTCTTCCAATATAGACCCCCCCCCCCCCCTTTGGTGAGATAAATTTGGGCCACTTTGTATATTCTTTTCAAGTAACGGGAGATTTTGCTGGACCCTTCCCCCCCCTCTTTTGAGCTCATTTAATTAATGTATGCCCCCCTTAGCTGTTCATTATCTTTTCAAATGCGTTTCAAAACACCATCAGATTAATATTACACAAATTTTTTAAATAAATCTACAGGATGAAAATTACGTTTTATCGCTGCCAGTTTTGATTAAGGTCTGAAAAGATTAATGGTCACCTCTGCCATAGGTCACACCAAGTGGTTCGCTACGTTTGGTGACTTAGCAGGGGTACTCTTTCTCATGGGTGAGGTTTGTCTAGGTCTTGGCGACCAATGCCCACCTACTGCAGAGCGGGCCGGATCGGGAGAGATTGGTTTAGGGAGACCTAACCCCTCCAGACAGACTCTCTTGACCCATCGCCTTGCCCCGCAGTGGAAGGGATAGATTCATATTTCCTTATAAAAGAGACACATTGACCTCCAGATACCTACCCACCCCTCAAGTCTTTTTCCATCCCAGAACTTCCTCTCCTTCCTTTCCCTAAAAATATCGACTAAAAAATTCATTACTTTGGCAAAACATCCTTTGAAATACTTTGTTCTTCAAATTCGAGTTTGACAGTACTTTAGTATACATATGTAGAAAGATAGATTTTTGCACATTTTTAAAGCGAGATTTGTAAGTACATTCCACAAAATAAAATCGGGATGTATTTTAGGGGTATAACGCCGTGTTGCGATTCCTCCTTCTTGATTATACGTCTGTCCTGATGATGGACACTTTCTGCTGTCCAAAACGTTGGCTAAAGAAAAACGTAGCGCAACATGGTATAACACCCCAAAAATGAATCACGATAATATTCATGTACGTGAAAATCACTAATGGTAATATTTTTATTTTGAGTGAAGAACTATACGATTTGTCCAAAGAAACGTCTCGATGATAATTCTTTTATCAATCTTTCTTCAGGCAGTAGGAACCACAATATAGAAAAGCTCAGTTGAAGGTAGCCATCTAGCCAATGTTAAGCTTGTTTGATTGGTTCATTGACAGTTGATCCCTCGACAGTTAGCCCCCTAGTGCTCTTATACACAAAATGCATTCGGTTTAGGGAAAATACGGTAGACGTACTTGCACAAAATATAACTAAGTGACCCTGAAGGGGTATGCAGAGAGGATGTACCGCCGAATAACAAAATTGTAAAACATATTTTCTTCAAATGCATCAAGGATAAAACTACTTGTCTATAGTGTGTATATCAGTGCATAAATACAAAAAATCGACACTGTAAATAAATTCGTTTGATGTCCATACCAACTTACAAAGGTATTTTTAAAAACGATTTTATGTTTGAAATTGGTACATAATTGACCCAAAAATTATAATTTTTAACTAATAGACCACTTGCATGGATTTCATAACGACTTGGAAAAAATCGTGCGGATAGATTTTTTTACTAAGATTACGAAAATGTTAGTAAAAATTTTTAGAAATGTACAGTTTTTTTTATTTTTAAATAAATAAATCCATTATTTGGGCCTGTGGCGTCATTACATGAATTTGTCGCGTCTCCGAAAATGTTCCTATTAATTTTATAAAATTACACACTGATTTATTTTTTTTAAATGGCAACACTTTGATTTCAGGCAAATTTTGAATTTGACATTTAACGTTCACTAGATTTATTGTTTGTTCTCTGCGAACTTATCATTTGGTTTGACTTTTTGACATATGTTGTGAAGAGAAAGAGAATCCCTTACATTTTACGCTGTCTGTCCGAGAATGTCTGTCTGTCAAAGCAAAGAATGGACGGTTACCTCGAGAGTGTTTTCTCTTGGGGTAAGAATAACCTCGTCGAATTTAGTGTTTCAAAGACCCAATCATGTTTGATAACGTCTAAAAGGGATCGAAATGAAAATCTAGTCTCCTTCAACGGAAGCAATCTTCCGAACAGGACCTCCATCGATATATATGCTTGGTGTAACTCTAAGTGACCAGCTCAGGTACGGGGGCTCCATCGAAACCAGAGTTAAGTTAGCCTCTCAGAAACTGGGCGTACTGTACAGGGCCCGCAGATACTGTAATAGTACACAACTGCTAACCCTGTACAAATCGCAAGTGCGCCCCACGGTTGAATTTGGCAGCCACCTCTGGTCTGGAGCTCCAAAATATCAAAAAAAAACCCTTGACTCTGTGCAGAAACGGGCGGTCCGTTTGATAGATTCTCCCATCTTAACAGACGGACTGCAATCTTTAGAGCACAGGCGTCAGGTGGGAATGCTGTCCTTGTTCTACCGGTATTACAATGGAAGATGCTCCGAGGAACAAGCGTCATTGATCCCCTCGGCACTGGTGCATAGACGGGAAACACGCCAAACATGCGCCCAACATTTGTACACGGTTGACATTAGTCACATGAGAACGGGTCGTTTCTATGACTTGTTCTTGAGTTCAACTGCTCGGCTGTGGAACGATTTGCCGGCCTCTGTGTTTCCTCCCTCCTACAACATGGGTCTCTTCAAGACCCATGTTCACTCCTTCCTTTCCTCAAAAAGACCCTCCACACAACATCTTCAAAGACAGGCCCTTAGGGAAGTTATTTACCTCAGGGCCTCCTGTGTGGAGTTAATGTAAAAAAAAAAAATTGTATTATCGATTAATTGTTAATGATCGATTAATTCCATATGATCGATTAATTGTTAATGATTGATTAATTGTATATGATTGATTTTGTATACTTATGATCGATTAATTGTATATGATCGATTAATTGTTTATGATCGATTAATTGTATATGATCGATTAATTGTATATGATCGATTAATTGTATATGATCGATTAATTGTATGCTGTGGAATGATATGCCGGCCTCTGTGTTTCCTCCTTCCTACTAAAATTGAAATTATTTTCCTCAGGGCCTCCTGTGTGGAGTTAATGTTAAAAAAATAAATTAAAATATGATGGATTAATTTTATACGATCGATTATTTATGCAATTATTTTTGCTAATTCATTAATTATAAAACACTCACGTTTGGTTCTGCCTGATTTATAAAAACTGATAACTTTCAACTTCCAGGAACTAGACGAGAAAGAGCTTCTTTTGAAACTAGAAACTGAAAGTACAAAAGAAAAATTACAGACAAATGAACTGCCAAACGCTCATATTAAAACAGAACTCTGCTGCAAATGAATTATTCTTGTAATTGAACTGATATTTTTTTAAAATAATGATTATTATTTTTTCTAATTGATTTAAATAATTTAAAAATGAATATAATAATTTATACTTTTCCATTGAACCACCTTAAAACATTTATGTTGTTAAGTTCAACAAACGAGCAGAATTTTTATGTAAGAAAGGTTGGATCTTTACCTAAGTTAGATTAATGTGTTATTAAATACGACCAACCCACATCACTACTTGAAGGAAAACCA
Source organism: Limnephilus rhombicus (assembly GCA_929108145.2). Lineage (NCBI taxonomy): Eukaryota > Metazoa > Arthropoda > Insecta > Trichoptera > Limnephilidae > Limnephilus > Limnephilus rhombicus. Next base: position 31,054,014 of record OV815290.1, on the reverse strand, counting down.
CCATTAATCAAAGGTATAAGATGGAAATAAGGTGAACACGTGCCCAGCGTCCGCATATTAAATACTTAAACAAAATAAAATAAAAATTGTGCACACTGGTTTTTTGATTTGCATTTTTTGGAGCTGTCATCTTTCGGGATGCTATGCGGAGGGTCTTTTTAAGTAAAAGAAAAATGGCAAGGAAAATGTATGAGAGGTGGGTAGGAATCTGGGGTCCAGTGAGTGCTGGAGTAACGAACGAACCTTGTTCTAGCGGTATTTCAATGGAAGATGCCTCGAGGAACTGGCATCGTTGTTCCCCTCGGCACCGGTGCATTGTCGGGAAACACGCCAAACACGCCCAACATATGTACATGGTTGACATTTGTCACATGAGAACGGGTCGCTTCTTTGACTCGTCCTTGAGTTCAACAGCTCGGTTGTGGAACGGTTTGCTGGACTCTCTGTTTCCTCATTCCTATAACATGGGTTTTTTCTTCAAGACCATCGTCCATTCCTTCCTATCCTCAAAAAGACCCTCCACACAGCATCTCAGATGATATAGGACCTGAAGGAAATTAATTTCCTTAAAGCCTCCTGTGTGGAGTTAATGTAAAAAAACAAACGTGTGAATCCATGGGTCGAGAGAGTCCTGCTGGAGAGGTTAAAGTTTTTCCTGATACGGCCCAACACTCAGTAAGTGAGCAAACGCCTCCACCGCCAAAACCGAGACCAACCTCACCTCGTGAACCCAGACACCTCTGCTAATTCACCAAACGTTGCGAACCATATCAGGGTACAGCAGGGGTGTTGGTATTCCAATATTGATTCCCGGGGTGGCGGTACCCATAACCGCCCACTCCAAGCAATAAAAAAATAAACATGTTCCATCCATGTTCTAAATTCACACATGCCCAACACATCAATAATCAGTAAAATCACCCTTCATAACCATTAAGCTGCAGATACCTTAATTAAATTTTAAAATATCGTAAGCTGTGGAGGTTTGAAATTACCAATCCCGTCTCAGAAAAGGGACTGCATAAAACTGTCGTTAAAAACAACTGTTCGTTCGAAGAGGGTTCGCATAAAACGTCATCACATACTCGGGTCAGGAGTCAAAACAATTCGGCAGCAGAAAATATCGGATTTAACGTATAAATTAGAGTTATTAAGATAAAGGTAGGTGTTTTGAATATATTTTGTGGTATAAGTGGTAAATGTGTAAGTTAATGGAATATTGTGGGAAACAAAATAGATAAAAAAGGATCACCCAAAATTTTGGGGTTAAAATGTTTTGGAGTGTTGTTAAATGAGAGGAGAAAAAAAGACCGCCAAATTTAATTCTGTCGCTAAGTAAACTTCACTGTTTAAAATAGTCTAATCACTATGTTTATTTAATACTAGCTTTTTCCCGCGGCTTCGCTCGCATGGTGTAAGGGGGGTTCCCACTCCGCCTCCTCCACCTCCCCCCCCCCCCCCTAATCACCGCCATCCCTCCCCCCCTCCCCCATCTCTCCCTCCCTCCCGCTTTCCATATATTCAATCCCAGTACATTCAGTTATTAAACAGCCCGCGTACAACCTTTTACAATTTTTATTCAAATTTCCATTTTTCATGTATATTAAATTTGGTACCTAACATAGGTTTCTATTTAAAATATCTAAAATTCTTGGTTCGATTCAAACTATTAGGGGAGTACCTACTTTAAATAAATATATCAACTTAAAAGATTTTCAAAAATAGAATCCTGATTTAACAATGTCATTCTCAAACACGCGAACTGTCAAACGTGCGATAGTCGTTAGGTTTTCTGAAATTATCCAATTTTCTGCGCAATTTTCTTAATTTTTCTTTCCGTAAGAACCATCCTCGTACTTCAAGGAATATTCTAAAAAAATAATTAGCAAAATCGGTTCAGCTGCTCTTGAGATTTGCGCTTAGCAACTCATTTAGCGATTCATTTTTATATATAAGATTATGCTTGAGGTAAACAACAAATATATCAGCAGTAAAAACGAGTATCAATAACAATCGCAGCCATTTGCAAACTCTCGTTGCTCGATGGCACTGACTTGATCACATGACACTTCAAAATTAATCGCGCTACAGCCTTTACTCTACTCGGCCTTTGTTCATCTGAGAGAAAGGTTGAATTTTGTTATTTTTGATCTTATGTTGTAAAACATGATTATTATGTAAAGTGATGAATATTTGATTCCATGAAGCTTGAAGTATGATCCCCGACAGTTGCTCGCCGTACAGTAAATCCTCGGACAATTGGTCCCGCAGATAGTTGATCCCTCGGGCAGTTTAATGGTGTATTTCTCTGCCATTTGATCCCTACACTTGTACACTTGTTGAAGTTTCTCCCCGGTAACGTACAGAGATGAAATACCGCTACGTAACAATATTCATAGATGCAGTCGCAGTACAGCCTACATAATTAATTGAATAATGGGTTCCCGAAGGGTGTGCAGATAGAATAGAAGGCGTCGTAAGTGGAAAATCACTCAAGCCAACAGGTATTCTGCAACATAATGGTTCCTTGGCACCATTTTTTTATTCAGAGCGTGAGAAACTCCCTCAGGATGGTGGGAAGGGAGAATGCAGTTTTCCCTCCGGTAAGGATAGTTAGGCTAGGGGAATAAAAGAGTTTATCCAGTAACAATTACAACTATATTTAAACCTTCAATACAACGGTGCCCTTCAAGGGACCGGGATTCATTTCCCAAAGAAAACATAACCTGTTTTGAAATTTAAGAGGCAATTAACTAAAATAAAGAAATAGCGTACCTGCGGACCATGGTTCTAAACAAATTACTTCTAAATTCACGCGAACACTTTATTCGGCTTCACACAGCGTGCTGAGGAAGCACGGGCTGTAGTCTCGCTCCATCTCCAGTTCGGGCACCGAGAAAAGACCCCAAGGAAAGCCTCCAAATAACAAGATCCAAGCTCCCGATCATGACCAGTGCTCCGGTTTGAGCACACCAAGGAGCACTGGGTAGAAGCCCATTTCGATCAGCATGCTTCATCCGAAGATGAGCGCCAGGATTCCATCCATCGGCGGATATCGCGACAAATATGGTACCGCCACGACCGTAGCTATTTACCGGGCCTTATTTACGCCAAGCCAATCGACTGCGCTCGCCCCGATTCCTGAGATATTTCACACTCAATTTTAAACACGGCGGTGTGTTAGCCTTAAAGCATGGCGATCTCTCGTCGCTTCGGGACAATTCAAAAAGAATGCGATCCACACACTCAGCTATATACGAATCACGGTTAGAATTAGTGTCATAATTCTGGTAAAAGGTATTGACCCGTAACTGTGACATTAACACATAATGAACACAAACTTATAAAATTAGGCGACGATTCGAATTCACGTCGGGCTCGCGAACGGCGAAAATCCAAAAAAGTGACGCCGGAAGTTTAACAATACCGTTGCCAATCGAAAAAATCCAAAATTCGGCGATTCAACAATTAAAGTAAGCGGCCAGTGGAGGTAATCCACCTCTTACCCGCCTTGGTATAAGTAACTGATGGTTACTCCTTCAAGGCTCTCGCAAGATTCTAATTTTTTTTGTTAAACGAAGCTACATTTATTTATTTTGAACGAATCTAGACCTCCAGTGTCCATGCATACGTTGTTAGTAAGCAGTATGCAAGTGCTTAACAGGAAAAACAAAATGCAAAAACTAGGTTAGTAAGACAAAGATAAATTAAACAGGGCAAAAGAAAAACTCATTCATGAGGCTCCATGAGGCGACATTGCATCTGTAAAAACCCGCAAGCACCTGCATAAAATAGAGAACATAAGTAATACAATATATCTCAAATCAATTGGCAAGTACCAACAAAAAATGTGAATGGCTTTCGGTCTGATCATAAACTACACTTAGCTTCCGTGTCCCTTAGCCAACTACTCAGTGAACCTCAAAGAATGTTAACTGAATATTTGGGGTAAAATACCCGAAGACTAAAAGAAAATTCAGCGTTGGGTAGTCAGAGGCAGGACAAAGGATAGTCAAGGTCGTCTGATCAAGCCTCGAGCCTGCACATGTCATTGGGGGAGGCGCAGATAGATTTGAGAAGGATCTGCAAAATTAGTAATGTAATTAAAGATGAAGCAGGGACGAGGTCCAGCACACCCCCGTATGGGGATAGGGGAAAAAAAAAAAAATTGGAGTTCAGTTCATCCAGTAAAACATTGAAACAGTTAAAGACAAACAAAACAAAACAAGGAACATGGCATAAATTAACAGGTAGTATAGTAATTATTAACAAAACAAATCGCAAGGCAATTATATACATTTTTTTAAAACATAGTGAACAAAATAATATAATAACGCAAATGTAAAATATAACATATAAATCTTAATATATAATAAAATAAATGTTAATAAAATAAACGAAGTAACATATTACAGAAACGCAAAACACATAAATCATAACAATTAAATCCAAACGGTAAATGTAAAGGAATCATGAAGAGTGTCCGTGAATTCAGAAGCAAAATACACCTGGTACCTAAGTTGTTTTACAGCTACTCAGCGACTCTAAGAACAGGCCATCTCTCAACCCAAACTTTCGTGAATTTCCTCAGGCACTCAAAGTTCACCTTATTCGAGACGAGATCTGTATTCCAAGCAGGTCTCGTAATAATTTGTAAACCATCAATCATTTCGTCTCGAGCATCCGTCAAAATCTCACAGTGCCACAAAATGTGCTCGGCTGTTTGGTCGGTATCACCACAAGCGCAATTGGGATGGGATGATAGAGCCAGTCTGTGAAGTCTACCTCTAAACTCCCCATGCCCAGAAAGCAATTGGGTGATATGGTGGTCCATTAAAAGATATGCCCCTTCCATTCTGATTTTAACTGATGGAAAGAAGGAGAAGGTCCATCTTCCCATATTCGATCTATCCCATCTTATCTGCCATTCACTCAGCGTTTTTATTCTCATCATCTTTAGAAGTTCGGGGAGAGGCACTGCTCCACCAGGTATTAATTCAATACCAAGGTGGTTTACAGGTCTTCCTCTTTTCAGACACTTCTTTGTAAAAACTTCCCTAATTTCTAAATCAATTGGCAAAATGCCAGCCAAAATTGGCAAAGCATCCGATGAAACTGTTCTGTAGGCTCCTGAAAGCGCCAGTAAGGGGATTCGCTGGCCCCTCTTAAGCGCTGAATGAATAAGTGAATTACCGAGTCGATGTTCCCATACACAGGCACCATATGAGACTTGTGTCACATATACGCATCTGTATAATAGACGGAGCGCAGGGAAACGTAAACCCCATTCAGCAGTTGAGATTCTTCTCAGTTTTAAGAAGAGAGCCTGGGCCTTACTAGAAACGCTTTTAACGTGAGTCAAGAACGAGGACGATCTGTCTAATGTAACGCCTAAATATTTAGTACTCTCTACAAAACGGATTGCAGTATCTCCCATTTTTATGAAAGGGTTTCTACCTCTACTGAGGGAGCCTTTCATAAGGAGACCCACGGTCTTATGGGGAGCAAAAGTCAGTCTGTTTTCCTTTCCCCAGTTAAGAATCATTTTCAAACCTTCTTCAGCTTTATTTTCAACTTCTTTTCTACTGTCCCCAGAGACCAAATACAATTTGTCGTCTGCGTAATCAATCGCAATAGTGCCTTCAGGTAAGGGTAACCTGGAGGAGTCATCAAATAAAATATTCCAGAAATCCGGTGCAAGGGGAGAACCTTGGGGACAACCCATGTCCACATCTCTTTCAATGATACAATCACCAAAAGAAATTATAATTTTTCTATCTTTAAAATAATCACAAGATATTTGAAAAAGTTTTCTTGGACAATTGCGATTCTTTAATTTAGTTAAAATCATCTCCCACCATGCATTATCGAAGGCACCAGTTATATCTAAGAAGATACCGATTACGTACCTCTTTGTGCAGACCTTCACCCAGTCAAGCGCAGTCATAATGGCGTGCTCCGTGGACTTACCTGGGACGAATCCATATTGATGTACATATGATGGTGTTAATGTTTCTCGTAGACGATTTTGAATAATTTTTTCCAATATTTTCCCCAATACAGGAAGAAGTGTTATTGGTCGATAAGCTTTAATATCCGTTCTTTTTTTGTCGTTCCCTTTAGGTATGATCCTGAGCACGCCTTTCTTCCATACAGAAGGGAAAACTCCCCTTCTCATACACGTTTCCATAACCTGAAAGAGTTCTTCCTTGGCATGGATCCATACATACCTCACAATTATACTATTCAATTTATCATGCCCTGGTGCCTTCCTAGGACTCAAACCCTTAATTATAATTTCTATTTCAGCTCTAGTTATTTTAGAAATTTTTTCCTCCTGGGAGAGGATTGGAGGAATCCGTGATTGATTTCTAATCTGTTGGTGGTGGTCGCTTTCCCCAATGACTGAATCTAAGGGAACTAACTTTCCCAGAAGTGTATTGAGAGTAGTTACCACGTTAGTACTCTCAACGTTTCCGTTATCATTGTCGATAACACTAGATAAAAACCGATCAGAACCTTTACCCGTTTTTTCAATGGCGCTATAAATATCCCATGGGTTAGAGTTACCAACATCTTTAACCCAATTATGCCAAGCAGCTCGTTTAGCCAAAAGTACAGCCGATTTGAAAGCTTTACGAGAGCTATTTAGTTGTCTCCTGAGGGTGGATGTCTCCTCCTCCGTACATCCAACCCGTCTAGAGACACCTAAAGCTCTGTAAGCTCTCTTAAAAGTGCCCTTTAGCAAAGTGAGCTCATTCGACCACCACGGAGACCTAATAATCGTCTTTGGGTTTGTTTTTCCCAGAGATGATTCAGCAGCTGATACCACGGCCGCGTTGAAAAAATTCCCCAAATTGTCCGGATCTCTAGCTGCTACGTCATGAAAATCCCTTAAAGTATCACGTAGAGCATCCCCAAAGTTATCCCAATTCGCCCGAGTAGTTTTGAAGTTCCAGGAGGATCTTGGAGCTTCGGTCTTCTTGACACCCACCATATAAGTTATTAATCTGTGATCAGAATTAATAGCACATTCGTGGACCTTCCATTTAGAAATCTTGGCCGCAATCGATCCAGAGCAAAGAGTTAAATCAATATTGCTCTCACCATGTGTATTACTGAAAGTAAAAATACTACCAGATTCATTTATTAAAGAAAGACCTTGCGTCGCAATAAGGTCTTCGACGGCGTCTGAACGTTCCGTCCGTTGTTCAAAATTGTCAAACCACATCGGTGAGCGAGCATTAAAGTCTCCTCCAATAACTATGTTACGTCCTTTAAGCGCGTTTAGTGCGCGCGTCAGACTCAAGATATGAGGTCCAACTGGATTACAATGTTTAAAATAGACTGAAATTAAAATAATTTCAGTGTCTCCAAAATTAAGTGAAACACAAGTTTGGTACTCGTTTGACAGTCCCACCAGAAGGAGGGGACTGATTAACGAAATGTTAACCAGGACTCCCGCCCCCGGTGCTGGGCCAATTTCGAGTACCGCACCCGGATATTGAACAGGCGTTCTACCTAACCAGGTGTATTGCTCCTGAATGAGCAAGATGTCAATTTTTTTGTCAGTCATAATCTTCAGTGCCTCAAGCGTGGCCACTCTAGACCTCTGAAGATTTATCTGACCAAGGGAAAGAAGGTTAGAATCCATAGTCGGTTAATCTGACTTGGGCTTCTATAGCTGCAATTTGGGCTGGGCAAAGCCGATCTCCAGTATTATGTGTTGCTGGCTTTTTGAAACGTGTGCAAGTAGCACAGACAGCAGCTTGCGCCTTCTTAGTGCAATTCTCCACATCGTGACCAGTTGCCGCACAGTGGCGACAAGTGGAATGCTCCTGCGTACAAGCCTTACTGATGTGACCATATTGTTGGCACTTGAAGCAACGAGTAGCACCAATGTAGTCGCGGGCACGGCATGCATTCCACCCGAGGAAGCACAAACCACTGTCTATGAGTACTTTTCTTACCTCAGGGTGACATGTAAGAATCATATTCATGCTAGAACTATCTCTCTTGCCGAATAAAGAGACTCTTCTCATAGTTCTAACATGATCCTCTTTGGTAATATTACACTTACCCTCGATGTTGTTGATAAAAATTTCATCAAAAAGAGAAGAATCTGAAGAAACATCACCTTTGGGAACGTCATATAACACAATTTTGGGGAGTCGGCCTTGAGGACTAACAATTTTGATGCCAGTTGCAGACAATTTTTCAGCAGCTTTTTTTATATTGTTTACTCCTCCTGGAGTGGTGGTTTGTAGGGCAATGCCACCACCCTTAATTTTTCTCGTTCGTACTACCTGGAAACCGTCAGTTTTAGGATTTAAAACCGACGTAATTTTCTTATGCATCTCCTCAGAAGATTTGCCCTCAGGAATACATGGATAAAAGAGAATAGTTGGTTGTAGAGAGGGAGTAGGTCTCTCAGAACCATTTAAAACCAGTTTCTTTGATTGATTCTCTCCAGCAGCTACTCCAGCATAAGATTTTTTTTTGGGCAGTTCAGGATTATTTTCAATTATACTTGTTTTATTCAAAATGATGTCTAATTTTTCTGAAATTCCATTTTGAGTTTCAAAGACTTTTGATAAAGTTTCAGCCTAAGAAACAGCCGCTGCATGAGAAATGGCTAGACTAGTTAGACATCTTCTCATTTCCTCAATAGAGCTCAATATTGCGGACCGAGCGTCCTTGTTTAGCTTATTTTTCCCATCAGTTATTGTTTGTGAAATCATCATCATCTGGTTAAATATCGGCTGTAAAATGTCTACGGAGAAATTGGAATCAGTAGGTTTTTCAAACTTGGATTGATCGTCTAGTAACATTTTGGACCAGTTATCCTTAAGTGGTGTTTTTTTCAATTGACTCTCAGAACCACTTTGAATAGCAGATTGGGTGTTGCATTCTAATAAAATGGACGCATCACTTGAAGGATTCACACGACTACTATGCGGCAAATTGGGGTAATCCTTCTTCAACTGTATGAAACTAACAGATTCATCCTCTGAATCGGATGACATGGTTTAAAAAAAAAAAAAAAAAATTAAAGAAACCGACAGGAGTTATAAAATTTAGAAGAATAACCAAAACAAAATTTTAACACCAAAAAAAAAAAAAAAAAAAATCACAAATAAATCCTTTTTTTATAATCAAATAAAAGTATTAAATTATCAACATCGAACAATACTGTCAATTGAAATGATAAGAACTTATTTAAAACACTTTTTTTTTTTGTCAGGGACTTTTAAGTCCCTGACTCGAAAGAACGAAATTCAAATTTGAAGCAAACAGATTTTGAATGAAATGCAGAAAAAAATACACTGAATTTAAATGTCAAAATTAATTTGATTTTGACTAAAAAACTATTAAAAACACTTTGAGTAACGTTAAAATTATTAAAGACGGTTAGGGAAGAAGTCCCACAACCCAAATAACACAAACTTAGACATTGAGGTGCAAAATATACCGGTTTTATTTGTAATTATAACAAGACGAATTATTTAGTTGGTGCTACCTTGACAGAGGCAAGAACTAAACTAAGTTAACTAGTAAGCGGCCAGGTGAAGGTTTATTAAGTCAGGAAAATAATTATTATTAAGTAATAATTATTATCGTGACAATACGTACCCATATCGTGTTGTACAGCCGTGTATCCTCTCTGCATATTCATACGTAGGAAAGAAGTAAACAGATATTTTGAGGGATCAAGTGTTCGAAGAAAAAGAGATTGGCAGAGATATTATCTTTCCAGGGAATCAACTGTACACAAGCCAAAAATGTACGTATTCTTAGTGTTCCTTGTATCACTACAAACGTAGGTAAAAAAACTTTATATCACTTGGCAAACTGAGTGGTTTTGATTTATTTTGTGAATAATTTTACAAGAAAGACAAAGATAATCAAGGGAAAGTGTCACAGATAATCATAGACATCCAAATTCAATAGACGAGAACATACAAATGAGGAGAAAAATCAACTATGGCGGTACGAAGAGGGGGAAGATGACTGTGATTCGTTAAAAAATCAATCTGACAGTATATAGGCATCTCGCATTATAATATCACCATTTAGTTCTTAAAATTAACATCTGCTTTTGATTGAATAGACCTTTTTACGTGGGAGCGCGAATTGCTCGCCACGTTATTAACATATTTGCGAAATCCAAATACGGCAAAGTAAAGTTCGCATATTTTCACATACGAATATTTTGTTGCCGTATTTAGTTAAGACACTTTTACAAATGTTTCATAATTTACTTACCCCTGTAACCAGCGACGACCACACTGGAGAACCGCCCACATTCGTTATGATCGACATATTTTGGGGTGTAATGTATAGCACAAGCTAGCATTTTTGCTGTGTTCTTTCTTAAAATGTATGATGCGAGCTCGACGCTGGTCCGGACAAGAATGATGACGTCACATTTTTTGCAAGGCTCTCGCAAGCCCAGCCGGTTCCAAGGAACCGATATGGGGAGGGGGAAATAATCCGCTTTAGGGCAGGTCTATATATATTCATTAGTCTATGCAGATAATAATATAATCTTAGACCTAAAATGACGATTTTAGGTCTAAGATTAGACTATTATTTTTAATTTATAAACTAACGTTTAGACAAGATTTTTATGCATAGCACAAAGGGTAACAATTATTATAAGCAATAATTATCAGCCTGAAACACTCATAAACATTGAAATATCTTCCGAGAAAAGATACTTGCCGCCAACGGGACTTGAACCCGTGTCCTTCTGATTGCCGGTCAGCTGCTCTTGACCACTGGCGTTGGCGGCAAGTATCTTTTCTCGGAAGATTTTTCAATGTTGATGAGTGTTTCAGGCTGATAATTATTGCTTATAATAATTGTTACCCTAAGATTAGACGATTGTTCATACATTTGTAGTGAAGAATATTTTTTTGGTTGTTTACTTTTATATTATTTTCTGAAGTAAACAATTATTTATTTTAATTCTATTCAAGCGAAACCGTGGGAAAAGTTTCAATTTATCTAAAGCATTTTTTTTTATATTCCTAACGTAAACGAATTCGTAGTAAAGATTAATCGAAAATAGTGATTTCACGTTGAGCTTCGCCACTTTCGGGGGATCACGAGTCGGGTCACAGAATATTTAGTACGTTTATTGATTCTTTCGGTTCAATTTTTTTAACATAGCTCCACACAGGAGGCCCTGAGGAAAATTTTTTTTTTCAGGGCCTATGTCAATGTTAAGGATGCTGAGTGGAGAAGGAAGGGGAAGATTAACAACGTTGTTGACAACAACTACTATCTTCTAGAACACATTAATTTCCACTGTCCAATAAGAAACACAAGATCAAACCAACTATTCCACATCCCACACTCAAAAACAAATTACACACAACATTCATTTCTCCGAAAGACGTGCACAAAATACAATGATATCTTTTACGAGGCTGATATTTTCCATTTGTCCTCAGGCCACTTTGTTAAATCCATAATAGAAAAAATTAAAACAAATTGTTAATTACGAACTCTCCACCCCGGCTGCATGTTATTTTTTTTTATTCTCATTATGTTGGGTTTCCTTCTTTTTTAATAATAATAATATTTGGTTGATTTACATATCCCACATGCTTTAATTTGTGTTTTTTTTTCATTTCTGTTGTACACATATATTTTTTTCTCTTTTCTACCACTTTATGTTTTCTTTAATGTTTTAATCTATATATATATTATAAATTTTAGCGTAAACTTAGCTGGTTAATGCAACCATGTAATATGTTACTTTCTTATTAAAATAAAATATGTATAACTGTTTGTTTCCTCAATAAACTTAACTAAAAAATTAAATAAAAAAAATTAAAAAAATAACATAAAAAAAGATAGGAAGATCTGAGAAGGAAAACGGTAAGAGAGGTGGGTAGTGTCTGGGGGTTAGTCTAGGGGTTAGGTTAATCCATCCCTCCGATTCTGGTGCAAGGCGATGTCTCGAGAGAGCCGTACTGAATAGGTAAAAAGTCTCCCTCAACCTGTCTCTCCAAATCCTGGCGGTCATACAGTAGGTGTGCAAACGCATGAGCCACCAAGACCTAATGAAACCCCTGCGAAGCCTTCAAACGTAGCGAATCACACGGCAGAAGAGTTAGTTATTCAATAAATGGTTCCTGGGGAGGCGACACCTATTCCCGCCTCCCAAATAAAAGCTGGTCATGAAATTTTCATATAATATTTTATTCTCTTTTTGAAATGTGAAATAAATTGTATGCCATGCCATGAAAGGGTGGTTATACACCCACATAAAACAGTTGAGTGCAGAAATTCATTGAAGGCACTTGTAACGGTATTACATTATAAAATAATATCACAGCGTTGAATGGTTGTTTAGCGCAGTGTTGCTAATGAGGCGGGCCGCTGATAAGAGAGGTAATGGTGCGGAAGGTGTTCCGGCTAATGTAGCTGAAACGTCTATCAGACTCAAAGGGGACTGTCATTTTATTATAATAGTGGCCGCAACCCGTGAAAATCACGGGATATTTAATTAAAAATTTGAAAAAAATACGATTAAAAAGTTTTCTGTTAAAATATTTACAAAGGGTTTTACTGACATTAATTGGAGTAAAAATTTTAATGAATCTTGAAGTCTTCAATGATTTTTTTGTCTTTATTTAAAAAAAATTATACAAAAAAAAAATTATTCCACTCGAGTAACTGACCAATGGTTCCATGCCAACTCAGAATCATGTCAACTCAACACCTCTCTGAAAAATCATTAAAAGCTATGTTTTTTTTTTAAATAACCCATAACCTAACCTAACGTAACATATTTAAGAGGGAATAACCAGACAAAATCGGAAATGTCATTTTTAAATCAAATTTTAGACGTATTGACTCTTTTCCACAAAAAAAAATATTTTAGGTATAATAAAGTTTTACCGTAGGTTGTTTGTAGATTTGTTGAATTTTCAAACAAAATTTTGTATTATACAACAAAACAAATTTTGAATGAAATAAAATCGATATTGAGTTATTATGTTAAAATGCTGGAATGGAGAATAATTAATCTTTCTGCTCGGAACCGGCCTGTACAGTTGCAAGGGTACGATCGCAAGATCATCGTTAGACAAAATTTGAATTCTCAGCCGCTGGTTAATGGCTGTTAACCTTTTTTTCATCGTTTTTAATGACCTTTCATATTGAGTTTTGAGTTTTTTCGTATTGAGTTGAATTCATTCTGAGTTGTCCGGTCGCGCCGACTAACCTCTAACATCGACCATAATTGTCCAATATGTTATTTTATATGGTGATTTAAAAAAAAAAGTATTAAAAAAAAAATACATGAGACCAAAATTTCGATATTTTAATTTTTTATTTTAAACAACAAAACACTTTAAAAAATGTATAATTTAGATAATAAATAGGTAGTCCCGCGAAGCTGCCACATGGTTGCTTGTCTGCAGGTTCTACTTCAGTATACATTCATAATATTAGAAGTAAAATTTATTTGATCTATATAAAATCATCGGAAGTCACGCCTATCGATCCTATATCGTAAAGTTATCGATTTCACTGTGCTAGAGCTCCAGGACAGTGATTGGAGAAACCATAGACATATGAATATATATAGACCTGCCCTAAGTGATAAAAGCGTATTATTTCCCCCTCCCCATACCGGTTCCATGGAACCGGCTGGGCTTACGAGAGCCTCGCTTGAATCTAAAAAATGTGACGTCATCATTCTTGTCCGGACCAGCGTCGAGCTCTCATCGTACATATTACGAAATGGCACGGCAAAAATGGTAGCTTGTGCTATACATTATACCCTAAAATATGTTGATCATAACGAATGTGGGCGGTTCTCCAGTGTGCTCGTCGCTGGTTACAGGGGTAAGTAAATTATGAAACATTTGTAAAAGTATCCTAAATACGGCAACAAAATATTCGTCTGTGAAAAGTGGCGAACTTTATTTGCCGTATTTGGACTTCGCAAATATGTTAATAACGTGGCGAGCATTCACGCTCCCATGTAAAAAGATGTATTCATTCAAAAGCAGCTTTTGCTTTTAAGAACTAAATGGTGATATTATAATGCGAGATGCCTATATACTGTCAGATTGATTTTTTAACGAACCACAGTCATCTTTCCCCTCTTCGTCCCCCCGTAGTTTGGTTTTACCCCTCATCTGTATCTTCTCGTCTATTAAATTTGGATGTCTATGGGAAAAACCTTGTTCATCAAGGAAAATCGCGTGAAGTCATGATCCTCAACAAAGCGAAAAATCATCTAAAGATGAACTATGTCATATTATTTTTATTGATCGTTTTATCCAAGCGACTGTATATTTATTCGAGTAGGTAGCTTTAACGTGTCGGCTGTATACCGGAGGTCGCGTTATCTCTGGCTTCCGGGCTATTAACCAATTATTAGGGGCGGTAATATCAAAACCAGCCGAGATGGGAGATGGCACACCCCGAGGAATAACACCCTCTAAAAATGGCGAAATATTTAGAAATTTGGTGGTACCTACCGATAGTACCTATATTGATTTTAGATAGGTATTTTTGATTGTTTATTAGGTAGGTACTTATATATATAGAAAAATGCAACAATATAACTTTGTAAAAACCACTTATATAGTGTGCAAATCCGACCGGTTTCGGAACAAACGTTCTTTCGTCAGGGAAAGCTTATACTAATTTGACAGTTTCGAACAATGTTTTATTATGGTAGGGGGTGGAGCCGTTGTTAGTTAATAATGTAGATTGGGTGGGTAGGTATTAGTGTAGAGTGGGTGGGTAGGGGAACAAATCCATGATTGGGCTATATGACAATATTTTTTGTTTATTGATAATAGATTCATTATTTTTAAGGGATTTTTTAATTTCCAAAGCTTCTAAGTTATCTAAACGTTTTCCTTTATGATTAATATGAAGAATATTTATCCCTGTGTTTTTTTTCAAAACTATGGTTATTTTCAATGATATGGTTAGCGAACTCAAAAAAATATATTATTAAGACACCTTAAATGTTCTTTGATTCTGATTTCAAAATTACGAGTTGTTTTTATATAAATATATATATATATATATATATATATATATATATATTTATTTATATATATGCTAAGGTTTCTATATACAGGGTTTTTAACCGCACACACAAAACAACAAAAAACCGCACACACAAAACAACGCACCTACAAAAATGTAGTTGTCATTTTGCTGTCAGATGATATTTTTCCTATTAAAAAAAAATGTTTGAATCACATGTCGCTACTGTTCCCTTCGCTATGGGATATATCCCGTCGCGATGGGATTGAGCAATTCGCGCGCTGTTTCGTGTATTAACATGCTGTTAGAACGAGACGCAACGCTTATCAAATGACCGCTAGGCTATAAATAATAATAATATTTGGCTAATTTATATAGCGCCATTTTCGTGAAAAATCATTTCAAGGGCGCTGTCACGCTCCACTGTTCTACCTAGTCAGTTGCACCGTGTGATGGAAAAATATTTTTATTATTTTAAATAGAAAAAAAATTTCATCGGACAGCAAAAAGACATGTTTACTTTAAATATGCTCAGGAATCGCTAGTTAAAATCCCTCGGGTACGTCATGTTACACCCTGTATAATGGTAAACTCTGGGCTTGTGAAATTTGTTTAAAAAATTTACAAAGGGTGGCGCTCGTGTTGTTTGAAAAATGTGTGTATGTCATATAGTTTGGTTGTAGAGAGAGAAGGCGGGAGGGGGAATTCGGGGAGGGGAACGAAGGAAGGGGGTTTGTGGGAGGGGGGGGGAGGGAAACGCGGGAGACTTTGCACCACCACTACAAACATTCTGGAATAAAATTTAAAAAATAAAGAAATCGGTCGGTCTAAATAAATTGAACAACATTCGTTATAAACAAAGTTATAATTTAAAATTCCAGTTTTCAAATTGGCTAGTCAAGTCAAGTCTCTTGATTTTTCATGAAGAAAAAAACTAAATAATGGTGGCCTGTTTGTACGTGAAGGCACATTTATTTTTCGGTTCGATAAAACATTTTGTTTGTGTATAAAATTTCGCTTTATATGGACACGTAACACCTTTGTGGATCATTTATTAACGGTTTTATCTCGGCGCGTCACGCCTCAATGATTATCAAAGCGAACAGCGACCATTGTGCAGCGATGGCTTGCACAATTTTGACGAAAACACAAAAAACCGACGAGACGATTTTATAATCATGTACTGGGACTATCACAGGGTGATTGATTACACTATGTGAACGCTGTGATTAATTTTAACTTCAAGTAAGGAAGTTCATAATTAAGCTCTTGCCCGGAATAAACTTGTATTAAAAAAATCAGAGTGTTCAATTCACACGCGGTAGTAGTGAAACCATCAGAAAACTAATGTAGACAAGAGTGGGAAGACTAAAAAGCACTTTTTATCAATGTGAAGGATGATTTTTTTCATATTTTTGTCGTCACCATTTCATATACATTTGGTCATCTTATTAGTATTAGTGTGTTCTTCTTCGGAGTCGCTTTGCGTTGTTTTCTTTGCCTGTTCATTTTGGAGTGGTTTGAAGATTGGATATTGATTTTACTAAAATAAAAATATTTAAAAAAATATATTATAAGAAAAGCACTATTTTTATAACTTTTGAAGGTTATTCCCATCAATTTAATATATCATTAAAGAAGAAGAAAACAATATTAATCTAAACGAAAATATGAAAGAGAACAAGACACAGACGGCCGGCGTGATCTAGCGGTAAGGCTTTTGACTCGCAATCGGAAGGTCGCCGGATAGAATCCCGGCGTGGCAAATAAATTTTATTTGATTAATTTGTGTTTTTTACAATTAATTCATTAAAAATAATATATACCTATAGTATATTTGCGGCATGTTCCAGAGTGGAAGATACTCTCAGTATCGCCCTGGAGCAACACCACCATTCAGAATTAAAACGTTGTTTGAAATGGCTTTTAGACGTGTTTGGTGACCAGATCTGAATAGTCAGGCACTTCCCCACCTTCCTCTTCCTCATCTCCTTCCCCTCTCCACTACCTTTATCCTCACAACATACCCCATTCGGGGATGCCATAGTCTCACTGTCTCCAAACGGGAGAAGTTGGGACTCGTGAGGTATTCATGTAAAAAAATATGAAAAACAGAAAAAGATAATGGTCGTAACTGGAACACGAATCCAGAGCCTCTCGTCTATCCGGGATGTGCGTTTACCAATTCCGCCATTGCCACCTACTGTCAAACCGTCATGTTAGTCAATCTCATGTTTCTAATTTTAGAATAAGGAACTCCAGTGAAAAATATTATGGCTTTAAAAAAATATGTTCATATTGACAAATAAACGCTGATTTTCAGTTTATAAGTTTTATTTAATAATATTTAACGCAGAGTTTTTTAAAAATTATTAAAAAGTAAATTTTTCATCGGGTCGTAAAAACACGCCGTCAAGTTGGCATTATTGAAATGCTTAGTGGTGACGTCACTGTTCGTCGTGTTCGTAACGTCACCGTAAAGTCATTGTGTGGGAATGTAGGTATGACACAAGCCATCGTATTAATTGATTTAGTTGTTGTGTTTATTGAAACATTATTTAGGCCTAAATAATGTTTCCAAAATAAAGGCATCTCTTATAAGTTTATCTCTATTTTGGAAAATATTCAAAAACTACTGCACAAAAAATAGTAATGCTATTTCTATGGAGAATACTTCGAACAACGAAATTCTAAATGGCGGCAGTTGATCAGCTGTTTGCCCTGGTGATGACGTCACACGATTCACTATACATACGGTGATTTTCGGGGGATCTTGAAAAATTAAAACTTTGACAATTATTTTAACTATTAAAACTAACTCTAAAAATAAAAATAAAAATGCAGTTATTTAAGTTAGAAGGTCATTATTCATTATTCATTAAAAAAAAATTAAAAACTGACTGGAGTTCTCTATTAACAATATAATCTTCAACTATTTTTTTCCATATTATAGCCAACTATTGACCAGTATTCTACTATTAGATACTACGCGTTTACTTAGTTGTGGTGAACTTGGGTGAAACCGCTTATTAATTTCTAACGTGTAATATCAAGAATTACTTAAATAAATTACACATTGCTTTTAGTAATTCAATTTAATTTCGGACAATGCAATAACAATGCACCGAATTCAGATTAGACATTAAATGAATATTTCGCGGGTCCACCAAACGCATAAATAACACGGCCCGATTGTCTAAAATTCCACATGTCGAGGGCCTGTTCCATTATTGGCCGCTAGTGGAAAACGGCGGTCGTCCATCATATCTGTGGACTGCTTTAATGGAACTGGGGAATTCCACAACCAGTGAAATGGAAAACACTAGAACAGTTATTGTAATTCATAGTTATTGTTTTCGTATTTTAGCAGGAGTAGTACAAGACATGAGCGCGGTGTATATTCGTATTGTCGTATAATATAAAATGTACTGAAAACATGTTTTAAAATCAGTAAAGATAATGTCATGTTTGCACATAATTGTTTACATATTAGTTACAGCGCATAAATAAATAATAAAAAAACAACTTAATATATATTATTACATACATAAATTATATCTAATATTGTAAATTTTTATGTATTTCTCTTATAAGTGAACTATGTATTATAAGTTCACACTTTTAAACACATAACTTCATCTCTCTATATTGTGAATCTTGTTGTAATTCCTCCAACTTGTTATCAAATACTTGGTTAACACTTTTTGACTTTTCAATGCCACTAACTTTATTACCTACTTATCTCATACACTGTAAATCTGAATATATTATATCTTATCAGGTTAATTCGGCAAATCCGAATATACTTTGTGCTACCAGGTTCTTTTTCTATTTTTTTTGTTATGTAATTATGTATGTATAATATGAACTAAACCTGTAAATTTGTCTGTCCTGGTACGGGAAACTTTCCTAGTTGGACAGGCAAAGCTTCCTAATATGTGTTTTGTACTTTCTTTTGTATGTATCTATAGTAAATAAATAAATAAATAATAAAATAAATAAATAAAAAGTTGCTAAAGATTTTTTTATTGTTGCTTTAACCCCACACAGAAAGCCCTGAGGAACATTATGGTGTATGTAGTATTGTTTTTTGAAGTGAAACTTGATTTGAATTTCGGATGAAACGGAAATGACGATTACTGCACCTTCGACGCATCAATTGCGCTCATCGGCCGCTTTGATAATGATATCACTTTAAAAGGCTCCTATTGGTTGAGATATGGTCTGCGCTCATTGGTCGCTTTGATTATGACCTCACTTTTCAAGTATTGGTTGAGATAATTTCGCTTCTACCGCGTATAAACGGCACTCGAATTTTTATTATTTTTTACGTTAGCTCCAAAATAATTTGTGGAGATTCTTTTTAAGGAAGGGAAGGATAGGAATTTCTGGGAAGGAAAAGGTATGAGAGGTAGGTTGTAATCGGCGGGTTTGTGTGTCCAGGAGTGGCAGACGTATGAATCCAAAATATAAAAAAAGATCGATATACGATGTAAAAAAACAGAAAAACAAAAAAGTAAAGTACAATTAGAGTAGGAAACAGCCATGTCCAAGATTTAATTCATTAATTCTCCTCGTGCATTTTTAATTTTTAATTATTAATATGTTTTTATTATGTTTTTTATTAAATTGCAATATTTTTTTCTTCTATTGTAAAACATTGTATATTGTATCATGTTGTTGTCCACACTATTTTACTGCCGACAAGCTACTTGCAGTAGCTTTGCAGGTGCAATGTAGACAAGAAAAAAAAAACTATTTTCTATATTTTGACGGCCGGCATAGTGCAGCGGTAAGGCGCTTGACTAGCATTCCGAAGGTCGCGGGATCGAATCCCGGCGTGGCAAATAAATTTTATTTGATTAATTTGTGTATTTCACAATTTATTAATTTAAAATAATATATAGTATATTTGCGGCACGTTCCAGAGTGGAAGATACTCTCAGTATCGCCCTGGTGTAAGACCACCATTCAGAATTGAAACGTTGCTTGAAATGGCTTCTGCCGTGTTTGGTGACCAGATCTGAATAGCCAGGTACTTCCCCACCTTCCTCTTCCCTATCTCCTTCCCCTCCCCACTACCTTCAGCCTCATAACATACCCCAATTGGGGATGCCATAGTCCCACTGGCTCCAGACGGAAGCAGTTGGGACTCTTGTGCGGTAAAAATTTAAAAAATGTAAGTATTTTCAATTACCTGTTAGGTTAGTCTATTGTTAATTTGCTTTTTAAAGTAAGCGAGACTATTTGCATGGATGTCTTTATAGTTACATTCATTCATTTTGCTTTGTATTATCTATATTCTTACTAAAATATCATACTTCTACCTATTTAAATGTTTCTAACAGATTCGCGCGTAGATTCCTTATTAAATTAAAACCAGTTTTGTGTTCGGAATGCAAAAAAAATATTCCAGTTGCGGATTCATCTGCTGACGTATTTTCTTCTGATGTCCGAAGAGCCGCAGACCCCTATGCAAAGAGCCGCGTGCGGCTCCCTAGCCGCAAATTCCGACCCCTGGTCTAGCTCCTTGTGGCGGACGCCAATAATGTCTCAACTGCATGGCAGGCCAGATCGGGAGATACTGACTCTCTCGGAACATCACACTTGGTGGAATGGACTTATATGTCCGTCACTCCCGGACACACTGACCCCTTGATTCTTACACAACCGTCATACATTTTTCCTTCCCAGAACATCTCCGTCATTTCCTTAAAAAGACCCTTCACACAGCATACTCAAAGATGACATAGGCCCTTCTTAGGCAGATTTTTTTTCAGGCCTCCAGTGATGAGGTAATGTAAAAATGATGACCGAAAAATAATAAACTAAAAAAATATATATTATATTTTGTCAAATTTTTAACTAAATGTACCAATCTTGTGTAATGGATTCCAATGGATTCAGCCACTCGGACAATAGATCGGAATATCGCGCTGGAGAATAATAGAAGGAATGTCCCTTTCTTGGTGCTATTCATTATCACTGGATGGAGATTTTCTATGGCGGGAGAAATTAATGATAAATGCATTATTAAATCTCATTTTCAAATGCTTCTAGAGGTGAATAAGATTGAGTTGGATTACAAAATTACAAAGTGTATCAATTATGAAGACAATTTTGGCGAAAATCTGAAAACAGAAAAATTTTAAAAAAATTCGGTCACATCTGGGACTCGAAACCAGGACCTTCGCGTTGCCGAGGCGCTGCTCTACCAACTAAACTAATGTGCCTTTATCCGATTCGGTCATATTTAACGGTATCGTCCTTCGACTAAGAACTACCAAAACCAACTTTTATCTTCGTGTACTTAACGCATATTTTATTGGCTGCCATTTTATGTATGATTACAAGATTCAAACCCGAACTAAATGCTATCTATACATATACAGCCTTACTAAAAAACCCAGTGAAAATTTTATCTTTTAAGTAACCTATAAAAAACAATATTCTGACAGTTCAACTTTGAAAGTACGGCGTTTGTACAATAACTTGATTAAACTGATGTAAACCACACAAATAACATGGTAAATATATCAATTATGTGAACAGAAGAGTAAATTCGTCACTACAATAGAAATGATTAACTAAAATCACAAAATTTTAGATATCCCGCCATAAAACACACCGAGCTGTTTTGTCATTGCGGGCTGTCGCGGACCGAAGAACTAATGCATAGGCGCGCCAATAATGCCCCTTGCGGAGAAAAATTAAAACAACATTGTTTCAACGTTATTGGTAATAAAACGTGTTTTAGTGTATACGAGCTTTATTTATGTTATTGCAATAACACAGTTAATCGGTCGCGCTGTGGTTTTTTTTTAGTAAGGCTGCTAGTGTCTTGGGTAAATTTTATCAATTTTTATTTTTAATGTGCGACATCTATTGACTTTTCTGCAAGCTGGGATGAATATTTATTTTTAAATTAATGAGTAAAATTTCAAATTGTAATATTTAATTAAATGAAGACAATATTAGCGAAACTCAATCGAAAATCTGAAAACAGAAAAATTAAAAACAGATAAGAAAAAGTGTCATTGAAAAATGCTAATAAAATTCAAATTAACACAGCGATTTCAGACTTGAAAATATATAGCCTTTGCTGAACCATTAAAACGGCCACCATCTTGAAACTGGAACGGCAACGGAACGTACAAACAAATTATGAGACAGATTAAATTGAACTACGCTCAGTCATTGAGAAATTTTTCAGTGTAAATGGATGATCAATCTTAGAATTATTTAAACTAACAGGTTTTTACTGTTAGGCCTTGCGGGCGGCTTTTTGTTCTGATTTCCAAGTTAGTGTTGGTGATCATTTTGTAAATCCAATAGGAACTGGTTCCAAAATTAGCTCATTCCTCGTATCCACTGTCAACAGTGTCAACGTGTCAACCAGTGTTGACAGTGATGGCAAGTCACCGCAAAAAAGTAACCGGGACGGACGATGACGTCTTAATATGTAATGTACAGCCGCTTGATAAAACTGAGTATTTCCGTCAATCTTTCGAAATCCGGGAGATACTCCAGTTTCACAAATTCGTAGAACTTTTACCTAGGAAGGGAACGTCCCTTTTCGTCTTGCCGACGAAAGTTGCGTCATCTTGTGACCAATTTTTTAATTAGAAATTGAACTACAATGGTAGCTTTCTCTGAAAATCTACGCACACGGATGTTTATATGGTGCGACGGGTAAGGCGCGGCAGCAGATTTTCGTTAGAAGTCGGATTCTTAAATTCAACCACGCAGATGCATACCTATTAATACTGCTTGATGATGATGATGATGATTGATAATCTTGGAATAATTTAAAAATAATGGTAAATCGTTCCACAGCTCGGCTGTGTTTCCCGGTCTCCGTGTTCCCGGCCTCTGTGTTTCTTCCTTCCTACACCATGGGTCTCTTCAAGACCAATGTTCATTCCATCCTCTCCTCAAAAGACCCTCCACACAGCATCTCAGATGACACAGGCCCCGAGGAGGAGAAATTATTTTCCTCAGGGACTCCTACGTGGAGTTAATGTAAAAAAAAGGTTCAGAAACAAGTGAGGGTCCCTGAAATTTTTGGTATATTTCACGTGTCGCTTTCAGCCGTCTCCCCTAGACGTGTGCATTTAAAATATGAAAAGCTCCCACGTCACCACACGTGTACGCTTGTGGGTGAAACTGTAGCAACACACGTGTAATCCGCTTCCTGCTTCCCATTACTTCCGCTTTGTCCCTTCCGGCTTCTTATCAGGCAGAGTGTATGACCACAGATCATGGAAAATCTAGAAAAGGGTGTCTTTTCCTTTTACTGTTCTATGGAGTACTTTGTTAATCAGATGAAAACCACACAAGAGTCCTAATTGCTCCGACCGTCCGGATCTATTGGGACTACGCCATCCCCAACAGGGTTATGTTGTGAGACTGAAGCGAGTAGGGAAAAATTGGGAGATTTTAGAATTGAATGTTTATATTTTACAAGCTGACCCGGCCACGCTTTGCTGTGGCTAATAAAACACAACGTAATCTACTGGATGATTATCCAACCTTTATAACCACCGACGTCTTTGAGTTTATCGCGAAGAGACAGACAGATGACGCTGAGGACTTTAATTTATAATACGTAGAGATGGTGTGAAAGATTATAATAATGTGCATGAAATGCTTGGGGTAACTAACTTATTTAAGTTAATAAGGATTAATACTGTTTCCTTCAAAATAACGTGACCATTTTTTTAGAAGATAGAATGTGTATAGTAAGCTATCCGTAAAAGATAGATATACGCCTTCGCTGACTTTTTTTGTAGATCTATAAAAGAGGAATATCCCACCGTGCAGTGTTTTGTTATATCCCAAAAGGATTAGGCAGCGTTTTCGATGAAAGCTACCAGGCGGCTTGACTTTTTCCGACACTTCTAACAATTATCGTTATGTTTCAACCAATTTACAAAAATCCATTATAAATTACATACCTAAACCTTCCACACGAAACACTCTATCTATTGGTGAAAACCGCATGAAAATCCGTTCATTAGTTTTCGAGTTTATCGCGAACAGACAGACAGACAGACGACGCGGGGGACTTTAATTTATAATATGTAGAGATTACGAGCTAACGATGCCAAAGGAAGAAAGTGTTTGTTTTAATTTTTTACATAAAAGTATTTGTAACAAGGTGTGTACACTGTACACTGTACACCCTCTTACACACACTTTACTTATGGTTTCGGCACCTCTAGTGCTTGCCCATTGACATTTGGGCATTGGTTATATTGCGAGCCCTGCAATATTTTGGAACGCAACAGTTGTTGATCCTGCACGGATTCAAATCAGTTGATTTGAAAAGAAAACACGCCATTCTTTGTGGAGAGCTTAGGGCGGTCCTCTCGACCGCAACACGGCGGACCTTTTTTGAATATTGCTACGATCCTGATTGTGTACCTTGGTCGTGATACTCGCCATCTTGGCAGCTGACTGGAAATCATCCTGGAGGGATGATTGGTATCGAGATCATCCGCCTCTCCTGCTTCTGGAGGGTCCTTTTGGCTGGGAGCGAATTCTCTAGAGTCCTGCCCTTCTCTAAAGGAGATTTCATCATGGTCATTTCAACTTACCACGGTATCAACATGGAATATTTAAACCTAAGACAGCCCTAGTTTTCAGGATGCCATTTTAATTTAATATATTTTTGTGTTTCTAATAGCTTATTTTCTTTCAAAATTTGTAACATATACCTTAACATAAGCCATGCAAGTCAATCTTGCTCAAAGTAATCTATTATTTCAAATTTGGTAAGCGGGTATGGATACCGCCGCCCCGCGACCCATTTATTGGATAACCAACACCTCTGCCATAGGTCACCCCAAGTGGTTCGCTACGTTTGGTGACTTAGCAGGGGTGCCCGGGTTCATGGGGTGAAGTTTGTCCAGGTCTTGGCGGCCGATGCGTGAGCCCTCCTGCTGCGTGGTGGGCAGGATCGAGAGAGACTGATTGAGGGAGGTCTTTTATCCTCTCCAGAATCTTTCGACCTACTGCCTTGCACCGTAGTTAAAGGGATGGAATCATACATCCTTCACTCCTGGACACACTGACCCCAAGATTCCTACCCACCCCTCATACCCTTTTCCTTCCCAGAACTTACTATCCTTCCCTATCTTAAAAAAACCCACCACACAGCATCCCCTAAGATGACATAGGCCCTGAGGGAAATTATTTTCCTGAGGGCCTCCTATGTGGAACTAATGTAAAAAAAAAATATGTGTATAGTTGCCACCTCATCAGCGGTAACATGCTTTTGAATTGACAATATTTTTGGTTTTTTCGTCTGGCGTATACACGAATAAATCAAAACATTTTCCGACGCGTGAGCAGGCCACATAAGACGTACGTGTGAGAGGCTTGGATTTTCCATTTTTACCCCCTGTTATCCCCTAAGGCTACTAAGTCTCTTGCAACAACTTCCTATGGCCCTTCCTCGTTTCCCACCCCTCTGTCGCCCTATCCTTGCGTGTCATTTCCCACTCTTCCCCGCTCCCGCCCCGTTGCCCTCCCGTATCCCCTTCCCCTCCCGCGTTCTCCTTATACCTTTCCCGCCTTCCCCACTCTCCTGCGTCTCCCCGTCTCTTCGTTGTCGATGAAAATATTGCATTCTCTCATGCACACCCACGTGTACACCATTTTTCTGAATTTGGCTATCAGCCAGCCCGAGATATTGTCCAAAAATTGAAAATAGATGTATTTTAGTAAAAAAACATAACGGATTGATTTTTTTGGTAAACCAGTTAATTATATCTTTATTTGGTTTGACTGGATATCTTTTGGATCTTGTTACAATTTTTTTCATCTATTTGCCCACGAGATGATTCTTTTTTTTACATCAGGGGCATACATTAATCACGTGAGCTCAAAAGGGGGGAAGTCCAGCAAAATCTCATTTTACTTGAAAAGAACATACGAAGTGCCTTAAATTTATCTCACCAAAGGGGGGGGGAGGGAGGGGTCTAGATTGGAAGAAAAACTGCTCACGTAATTAATGTATGCCTCCTTAGCTCCCCACAGGGAGGCTCTGAGGAAAAAAAATCCTTTAAGGCCTATATCATCTTCAGGAATGCTGTGAGGAGGATCTTTTTAGGGAAGAAAGGGAGGGGAAGTTCTGGAAAGCAAAAAGGTGGATAGGAACCTGGGGGTGAATGTGTCCATGAGTGACGGACATATGAATCGATCCCTCTCACTGCGATGCAAGGCGAGGGAGTCCGGCTGGACAGGTCTGGGGTTAGACTTCCCTCAACCAGTCTCTCCCGATCCAGCCCGCCACGCAGTAGGTGAGCAAACGCATCTGCCGCCAAGACCTAGACAAACCTCACCCCAAGAACCCGGGCCCCTGTGAATCACTTGGGGTAACCTATGGCAGGGGCATTGGTTATCCAATAAATTCCCTGGGCGGCGATACCCCTACCTGCCTTCCAAATTGTAATATAATCATCGTGATTTTTCCTTTGGTTTTATTTTTTACGCTTCTAGATTTTCAGTGTTCTATGGCATGCCAAAAGTAAATAGTAAAAATACACCACAAAACACACACATCTAGTATCACCAACAGAGAGGCACCGAACCGTACAGTTGTGGAAACTTTTTCTCTGATGCAAAAACGTACACGTCACAATATCTGCAAGTGACATTCTGTTTTAAAAAGCTGGCTGCGGTCCGCGGAGTGGAAAGCAAAATGGTAAAATGCACTCGTGCGAACACACGCACAACGGCGTGCGGTTCAAAACGATATTGGTGCAGCCGGGAAGCTACTGGCAGATCTACATCATATTTCGAGTCGATTTCGTAGGATAACTTTTTTTGATTTGGGCTTTCGTTTTTGAGTAAATTGAGTTCAAATTTGGAAATTCTTAGGTAAATTTAGAAAAAATATTATGATTATGTTTTATTAACAACATGAGTTTTAAACCTCAATTTTAGTCCAGTCGCTCTGCAACCGGGCCCGAAAAGAAGAAGATGTTAGAGGAGAGCGCTAACATTTACAGCGACAAAATCGATGCGAAAATTGCGAAAATGTTTAATAAAACACGACTCGTTTAAAATAGAGCAAAAATCTCGCGAGAATTATCTTAAATAGCATTTAAAGAAACACTGTGAATTTTTTCATACATATAACTTGGCTTAATGGCAACACTTAATTTTATGTGGTGTAACATCTTTCTTGTTTTTCTATGACTTGTAATGTACGAATACGTTTACTTGTTTGAATACGTTCAAAATGGCTTGTTTTCCTGTGTGTGTATAGAAAATTTTAAAGTCGTGTAATTCAGTTAATATTGCTTGCCGACGCCTAATTCTTTCAGATTCGGATTTTCCGGCCCATAGTTAGTATAAAAATAACTAGTTTTATTATCTAGGAACGCCGCCCCTAAACCGATCTTTTTCCAAAAACCGTTTGTAAGAGTATTACATTAAACGTAAGTAATGTACAAACTATACTAGCGATATTAATAGAGCTTGTCTTTTTTTAAGGCAGCTTCGCTCGCCAATGTCGATATATGAAACGAGTCATATATCGACATTGGCGAGTGAACCTGCCTTTGACAAGCTCTAGCTAGTATTCATGTTATATTTTTGTAATGTTTATGATACAATAGGTATATTGATTTGAAGATCTTGTAAAATTTTCGATACATCCATTAATAGAGCTTGTCTAAATATGTGGATATCAGCATTTATTCTGTTCAACAGCAAGATTTTTTCGACATTCGGTGCCACGCCAAAAATTTGAGATTATCCCAGATAACAGTATTATTGACGCGGGGACGAAATGTTTTGGTTTTCGCTGCAAGACATATTGGATGAGGAATTCATTGTCATTATCATCCTCTTCTATAATATTTATCATGATTACTGAGCATATTAGTAATCTTTTCCGTACATTACTTCGAGCAGAACTGTCAAATATGCCAATATGGCGGAGTAACTCTAGAGTAACTATCGGTTTTCGGAAAGTAAGTTCAAAAGTTGAAAGTAACGTAAAACAATCAGTCAAATTGATTGAAAAACGCATTTTGCTGAAATTTAACTATAGTAACGGCGTTTTGTTTTACTTTTACTTTAGCGAGCGTTGAAACAGACGGCCCTAATACTTTGTAGAAAGTTCTTACGGAAAGAAAAATTAAGATAATTGCGCAGAAAATTGGATAATTTCAGAAAACTTGACGACTATTTATATTGAACGTTTAACAGTTCGCGCGATGGATGAAATTGAATTTAGCAGGCAGCTGTTTTTTATTTTTGTTTTGTAAAAAAGAATTTTTAAAATTATAGATATTTTAAATTGGTACCTATAATAATAATTATAATAATAATAAGCCTTTTTATTCTGGACTTCTGTTAGGTATGTATTAGACATGATCTTATTTGTTATAGTATATCCCGAAGCTCAGTTTGCCTCTTGGCATAGGCCTCCTCTAACATTTTCCATTGGGACCTGTCACGCGCTACTCTTCTCCATTGATGTCCAGCAGTGAGTTTTAGGTCATCTTCCCATCTCATGTGTTGACGTCCTCTACTTCTCTTGCCATCTCTGGGATACCAGTCAGTGACATTTTTGCACCATTTCTCTTGTGGATCGCGTATCATGTGTCCTGTCCATCTCCACTTTTGTTGGTCTATTCGGGTAACTACATCGGCAACTTTAGTTTTCTCCCTTATTGTGCTACCTCTCACTCTGTCCTGTTTCCTTGTTCCTGTCAAACTTCTCTCCATGGCTCTCTGGCAGCGTTCCAACTTTTCTCTGTGGCGTTTGGTGAGTGCCCAAGTTTCACATCCATAGGTGATGACTGGAAGTATACACGTGTTGAAGACTTTCCTTTTTATTTGCATACTTAGCTCCTTAGATTTCAAGACCAATTGGTACCTATGGTAAGTACCAAATTTTATTGACTGATCTTATAATATACAAAAATAAATATTTGTAATATACGAAAAATGAAAATGTGAATAAAAAAATTGTAATAGGTGGCACGCGAACTGTTTGAAAACTGCGACGAAATTATGAAACAAAAAAATCAGAAAAACGATTCGGTCGCATCCTGGGTAATTCCCAAATCCAAGTAAATGGAATATTTCTGAAGTTGATAAAATAAGCTTTCGAATTTTAAAATTCGAAATAAATACATAATTTTTAAAATCCAAAAATTTTCAATGCAAACTTTTCAATTTTTTTTGTTTGCATTGAAAATTTTACGTTACGAAAAAATAATATTATAAAACCTTACGTTTTATTTAACTAAAATTACTGATAACGAAAAAAATAATTTTTAAAACGCACTTACTTTTTACTAGGCAAATCTTCTATCTTCTATCTATCTATATAAATAAAAAAGAATCGCCGAAATGTATGTATGTAATAATTCCGAACGACTGCACCAAATTGGATCATTCTTTTTTTTTGTGTTCCTTATTGTCAGGACAAGGTTTGTATAAAACTGCAGGTGAGCTCTGGCAAATTTGTATAAAAAAATTGCAATAGGTGGCATGCGAGCTGTTTGAAAACTGAATGTACCTGGACTGAATGTATAGAATGCGGGAGGGGGGAGGTAAACTCGGGTAGAGGGTTCGCGGGACGGGGGAAGGTGGGGAGTGGAGTGGCGAGAGGGAAGGCGGAGGAGGCGGATTGGGAACGCGAGAGGGGAAGGGGACGCGGAAGAGAAAGGTGAGACGGAAGGGGAACAGCACGAATGGGAAAGGACACGCAGGGAGAAACATTTTTTTTTATTAAATGGGATAGCAACGCATGCCGGGTACCAGCTAGTATATTATAAACATTTTCGTCAACTCATTTTTTTGTCGTTTCATGTAAAAATAATTAATAAAAGTTTCATAAATTGTTTTCAAATTGCGGTCGAAAACTTTGCGTCACTTCATTTGGATAGGGTTCTAACTGACATTTTTTTCAAAAATGACCTTTGAATGCCAAAGCATTTCTTTTGCTTATTTCTATAACCAAAATAATTTTCAGAACCATCTGTGTTGTATTTTCGTAGATATAAGTATGACAAAGTTCTAACTTCAAGCTTTTTCAATAATTCATTTCACAAGGTTCTAACATCACTTACACTCTCTATTTTGTTTGTATCTGACAGTTGATCTTAAATACGAGGCACATTATGGTCCGTCATTTCATTTGGATAGGGTTCTAACTACGTCTTACCATTTTCTAAGGTTTCTAAGTTTCCAAAGACGATTTTTCGAAATCTATGTAAGAATTTTAATTTATGTATTTTAGTTTATTGTATTTTAATGGAAAATATTTTAATAGGGCTTGGCCCTAGCTAGGAATAGCATTGGGGTAATGTAATTAGAACCTTGTGCAATGAATTATTATGCTCTAGCTGGTTGCACAGGGTTCTATTTGTATGTTTAGGTATGTTCTAAAAGGGTAAGTTTACGTCCTCCTTAAATACTTTCATTTAAAATAAGTTCAATTAAAATACTTTACACAAGGTTCAACATCAAAATCGGAAATTTACAGATTATGAGAAATTATCTTTGCAGACTTTGACACCTCATATGTCAGAACAAGGTGAAGTGAAGTTAGAACCCTATCCAAATGAAGTGACGTTTGGTTTCACAAAGGTGATTTAAGTTAAGCATGAGGTACGTTATAACTACGCATTCACAGATGGCGCCAATTAAAATATTTTAGATTTTTAATACTTTTTGCACGTTATGCTTTAAAACATTAAAGCGAATTAATTGTTTGGGCCCGTACATATTAAATATGAACATAAATAAATAGTTTTGTCCATAAACAAACCCAAATCTTTCAAGAAAGGCTAAAAAATTCGATTTTGTATCGGTGACTCAATCCAATATTGTATTTTTCAGACTTTCTTGAAAGATTTGGGTTTGTTTATGGACAGAACTATTTATTTATATTCATATTAAATATGTACGGGCGCAAACAATTAATTTATATTAATATTTTAAAGTGTAACGCGCAAAAATAATTAAAAACCTAAAATAATTTGATTGGCGCCATCTGTGAATGCGTAGATTATAACGTAGTGTTTTGTGGTTAAAGCGGCCTACACACGACACTGCATGTAGTGACTGCGGCAGTGACTGCAAAGAGGGTGGAGTTGAGCGAACTAGCGCTGTCTCGTTCTAGCGGCCCTTTAAAAAATTTTGCTTACCCAGATGACTTCGCCATCACAGTCCAAGCCAAAACCCTCAATGCAGCAGAAGAGATCCTTAATTCTGACCTCAAGGCTATGGAAGAATTTTTCCTCAATTGGCGACTAAAGCCAAATGGGTCGAAAACAGTTGTGACAGCTTTCCATCTCAGTAATTCACAGGCAAACGCAAAACTCTGTGTTCAGTTTGATGGAAAAAATATTTACCATGACCCCCATCCCCGCTATCTTGGAGTAACTTTGGACAGGAGCCTGAATTACCGGAAACACATGGAAACAGTGGGCCAAAAAACCAGGACAAGACTAAACTTAGTCAATAAGCTGGCTGGTACTAGCTGGGGATGCGACGCCAACACGCTCAGAACGGCATCCATTGTCCTGGTTTTCTCAGCAGCTGAATACTGTGCTCCAGTATGGGCCAGAAGCGCCCACACTTCCATGGTCGACGTTCAGCTTAATGCTACAATGCGAACCATCAGCGGAACCTTAAAATCGACTCCTCTCCCTTGGCTCCCCGTACTTGCAAATATAACCCCGCCAAATATCAGGCGAGAGATTGCAACACTGGGGGAATACAAGAAGGCGCTGCAAAAAAGCGAAATACCCTTGCACGATAATGTCGTTTCTCACCCGGCATGCCGCTTAAAGTCTCGAAAACCCTTCTGGACGGTAGGAGAAAGACTCCTTCGAACACCTCTCACCCCAGAAGATAGGTGGAAGCTTGAGTGGCAATCAGCCAACGTCAAAAACGCCCATCTCGTGCAAGACCCCACTGAGAGACAGCCTGGGTTCTCATTGCCTCGCAAACTCTGGACTGCCATCAATAGGATAAGGTGCTCCCATAGCCGTTGTGCTCACATGATGCATAGATGGGGCCTTAAAGAGTCGGCGACGTGTGAATGCGGTGCGGTGCAGACCACCAAACATGTGGTCAACGAATGCCCGCTCCATTCATTCCCCGGCGGGATTGATGAGGTCCACAGGGCAACGCCTGAGGCCCTAGACTGGCTCGCAGACCTACATGTCCCCCTCTGACCCCCCACCATACGAAAGAAGAAGAAGGCCCTTTAACAAACGAGACAGCGCTAGTTTGCTCAACTCCACGCTCTCTGCAGTCACTGCCGCAGTCACTACATGCAGTGTCGTCTGGAGAGCCCATAACCTTTAGATTTGAATAAAATGCGTGGTATTTTTTCTTTCTATCACCGTATAGATCTCATTTCCAACCATGATAGAACATAGAGTTACAAGAATTTCTATAAGACCTTTATGACCGAAAAGCGAAAAAAAAATAGCCTGAGGGATTAAGGCTTTTGACAGGTTATTATAAAGTTTTTGTCGTTTATAAAACACGCTGTTTTATGTGCGAGTAAGATTTGTTTTGGAGAGTCTAAAATCTCGTCATCTTGTCGTAGGATATTTATTGTAAACATTTTCATGGTTCATATAATATTACTATGCAAAAAATTAGGAAACATGTTATTTTTAAGATTTTGTAAAACATTGATAAAATTGGAACTGATTTATTTTATTTTTTTATTTATAACATTACATTTGATACATTTGTATGGCAAAAATAACATAATAATAACATTGAAAAATAACCATAAAATATGTATAGGTGTTATTATGTCTTGTGGGTCGATATTAGTTCCTAGCTCCTAGCTAGGCAGATTGCCCGTTCTAAGGAACCAAATGCTTGTGAGAATGCAAAAAAAAAAATTAACAGAATGTTCATTTTAATTTTTTAAATTAAATATACATTAATAAAAATGCCAGAAAATTTATTATGTAACAAAAAAAGAAAAAGAAAAGAAAAATGTTTTTATTTTTTTTTATTTAAATAATATATGTACTAAATTTTTACTAAATGTGCCGTTAATAGGCCATGTAAAATTTTAAGTGACATTATTTAATAGTCTTTCAGATTCCACCCTACCCAAGCCAATGTGGCAAGAATTCAGACAAGCGTTAATGTTATAGAAAATTATATTAATTAGGTAGATTAATTATTGTCATTTGCAAAATTGACATCGATGCACCAAGAATTTAGACAATCTATGAAGTTAGAACCTATATATCAATGTAATATTTTTAATTTGGGAGGCGGGTATGGGTACCGCCGCCCCGGGAACCATTTATTGGATAACCAACACCTCTGCCATAGGTCACCAAAGACGAAAAAGGACCCGAAGGAAAAAATTTTCCTCAGGACCTCCTGAGTAAAAGTGTATTTCTTTCGTTTAATTATGAGAATTAAAAAATTTATTTTAAAAAATAATGAAAATATTCTTAGAGTGAATTTATTTTCTACCCTTTGAAAAATTATTCAATTAAATTTTCACTCAATCATTATAATTCCTCACACATTCCCGAAGCAGAAGGAGGCCCGTGGCAATAAAGACGGAGCAAGCGAACATGCCGGTAAGGTGTACCGGGCAAATTATGCCCCACCTTGTTTAACGATCTTTCGACTGGAATACAATTACAGCGGCCGTAAATTGCATTACGCCGCTGCATTTTGCATTTCCCCATTGCTACAGGGTGTAACAAAATTCTGGAGAATGAAAACAAGTAATTCTTTTTACAGTTATTTTTACTAGCAAAATAATTTAATTTAAAAATTATGCGTGTTTTGGTAAAAATATTATCTTTAGCACTTATATTCTACATCAAAAAAGGTCGAATTTAAAACCACTTCTGTGCTTTGATTTTTTGCTTTAAATTTGCATTTGACTTTTGTGCTTTGACGTTTCAGTTTTGATCTTTGATCTTTGAGCTTTAATCTTTGATCTTTGAACTTTCATCTTTGATATTTGCGCTTTAGCTTAGAGTTTTGATCTTTGATGTTTGTGCTTTAATGTTTGAGCTTTCATCTTTGATCTTGTAACTTTGATCTTTAGTATTTGCTCTTTAGCGTAAAGCTTTGATGATATTTGTTCTTTGAACTTTAATCTTTGGCCTTTGAGCTTTAATCTTTGATCTTTTAGCTTTAATCTTTGTTATTTTATCTTTGATCTTTGATCTGTGATCTATTATATTTGCGCTCTAGCGTAGAGTTTTGATCTTTGACCTTTGTGCTTTAAAGTTTGATCTTTGAGCCTTAATCTTTGATCTTTGAACTTTGGTGTTTTATATTTGCGCGTCAGCGTTGAGTTTTGATCATTTAGCTTTAATCTGTGATCTTTGAACTTTGAACTTTGATCTTTAATTTTGGATCTTTGAGCTTTGATCCGTAAACTTTAATGTTCAATTTTTGAGCTTAGATATGTGAGTTTTAATTTTCAGCTTTGATCTTTGAACTTAACTATTGGTATTTAGCTTTGTTTTTTGTAGAAAATCTTCCAGAAAACATACACCCAAAGTTTGAACATTTTTTATGTAAATTGTTACATCCTGTATCCCCGATTTGTCTTGAGTGGGTCCTGTATAAGAAAATCAACAAGCGTGCTGGCTGACAGCCGACGGAACAGTAGGTAGGTGCGCTACCGGCGACGTTTCGGTGCCGAGTGGCTTAGCCATTCTCAAGACGGATTTATAGACATGTACAATTCGTTAGATTTATTATTCCCAGTGGATTTACGTAACTTTGCATTTTAACGCACACCTCGAAGTGCATTTAAAACTAAATGTTTTTTAAATTCGCTTTCTATAATATATTTTATGTTTCTCTTCTTACAATTTGTTTTCTACTTGACTTTTTTTAATCTCCCCCCCCCCCCCCCCCTCTTAACACAAAATTTTTCAATAGGGTAACCGGATAAAGCAGTACAATGGCAAAATAGAACACGATAAAATAATAAATTGTTGTGATATATTTTTGGGATAATTATTAATAATTGTAATTTACGCAATCTGCCCTGAAGACCGATACTACAACGCTGTGCGAAACGTTGGCTAAAGTAGGTGGTAGGGCAACACGGCATAATACTCCAAAAATAAATCTCGATAATGCATTTTTAGGCCGTAAAAACTCAATTTTTTTTTTTACATGAGTTCCACACAGGAGGCCCTGAGGAAAATAATTTCCCTCAGGGCCTGTGTCATCTTTCGGTATGCTTTGAGGAGGGTTTTTTTTAAGGAAATGAAGGAGAGGAGAGTTCTGGGGAAAAAATGGGATTAACCCGTCTGTTGTTTAGGAATAAATACATTCTTAAACACGTAATCGCGTTATACTTTCATAAGACCAAAAACGTCCGAGCGACCATACATTTTAAAAGCTATATATCTCTCTTCCTCTCATGCAAACATTTGTATTTTTCTTTTAACCAGAAAGAGAACGAAATAATGCTTCTTATGAAAGCTATCTTGCATACATATTTCACAATCTCGATCCAAAGTGACGGTTTTACAATTTACGCGCGAAATCCAGGCTTCCAGATTCTGAGTTGCGAATATATTGAACCAAGCAAACGGGCTAAGGGGTGGGTAGGAATCTGGGGTCCAATGTGTCCTGGTCATCCGCCTCCAAGACCTAGACAAACCTCACCCTATGAACCCGGGCACCCCAAATCATATCTAAGTTAGTTTATGTTAGATTAGGTTAGGTTAGGTTAGATTAGGTTAGGTTCGAAAGAAAGGTAGGTAGGTAAGGTACACCCTCTTAAGAAAAATCTTGGAGCGGTGCTAGAGGGAGAGGCTTGGAGAATCCGCCACAATAATTAACTCTATTATATCTACCAAGCTCCCAGACGCTCTACCCATTTAAGGCTCCAAAGACTAAGATGGGCCGGACATGTGCACCGAATGCCAAGCACCAGTACCGAAGAAGGTTCTGACAGGACACCCGGGAGGTAAACGAAAGGCGGGCAGACCTAGACTGAGATGGGAGGATGATGTTAGGAAGGATGCAAAAGGACTACATACTCCATGTTGCAGATTGGAAGACGACGGCCGATGACAGAGGGCGGTGAAGGCTTATCTTGAAGTAGGCCAAGCCTCGAAATTCTCGAGGCATTGGAGAAGAAGAAGGTTAGGTTAGGTTTGGTGATCCTGTTTTGTCATGGAAGCAGTCACGGTCAGATTAAGTCAGTAAGTTGTCCACTGGGATTAGCGCCCGGTTGCATAAGTAATTTGGCCGCCATAAACAGTCGTCACACCTGAGCTACCTGAGTTACCTGGAATACGTATAGTGCAGTTGGTTCGAATCAACCGGAAAATGTCGTATTTCTTATGGTAGTTTAATTAAAATATTCCCAGTAACGTTTGACGGAGTTATTAAAGAAAGTTAACATGTATAATGTATATCCGCTCCCACCGACAGAATCATTGAGCGTTTTTCTTATTACCGTGACGACCCATGTTTACGGTACCGTGACGACATTACATACGTTCCTTATCGCTAAAAAACTGCAACTCTTTCTTACACATTAAATAATCGTGAGACAAAAGATGAAACAAAAAATACCCGTAAAAAAATACGTGTGTCTGTTTCCTTCAAAGAAAGTACCTACTCCTTTTTTCCTATGAAGAAAGGAGATATATCTCACAATTATTATAAGCAATAATTATCAGCCTGAAACACTCATCAACATTGAAAAATCTTCCGAGAAAAGATACTTGCCGCCAACGGGACTTGAACCCGTGTCCTTCTGATTGCCGGTCAGCTGCTCTTGACCACTGAGCTATGGGGGCTTATCAAATACCCGCCAAATAATTCAATATAAACTAGTGTTTCATTCAACAATTACTGCTTATTATATTTTTTCCACCTGAAAACAACGGCAGGCAAGTTGGCGGCAAGTATCTTTTCTCGGAAGATTTTTCAATGTTGATGAGTGTTTCAGGCTGATAATTATTGCTTATAATAATTGTTACCCTTTGTGCTATGCATAAAAATCTTGTCTAAACGTTAGTTTATAAATTAAAAATAATAAGAGATATATCTTATTACGCTCAGCTACGGCGACGGGTGTGTTTCATTTTCTTTAAATTTGTGAGTGAGATGTATGATAATGATTGTATATTTCCTTTGGGGGGTGCAGACAAACGTTCCCCGTTTTTCACATTTTGACTAATAACATTTGACTTAAGAACAAAGGCAAAACCATCAGCGCATTGACGTTTTTAAATTTTTGGAATTCACTCACACTTCAACAGAATATTCTAACTATATTCCATACTTTCAAAATTATCGTCACAGCTAATGGTGTTGTAGAGGTCTAGGAGACCTCACGATGCGGTGTGTGATAGAGATGTAAGAAAATTATTACTTTTTTTCCTTTGGAATAAGCATACCTACGTTCATTGTGTATCTCAGTGGGACTGTGCCATCCCCACTTATCGGGGTATTATGTGGAGCTGAATGTTGGAGGAGGGGAAGGAGATGTGGAAGAGGAAGGTGGGGATACAGCCAGAGGCGGCTCTAGGGGTCCAGAAGTGGAAGGTCATTTAAAAAAATTAAATTACCTATGATACAATATCAAATTAAATATGGTAATATTCATTTGTAGGAACCTCACGAGTATGAGAGTCAAATTCACATACATATTACGTCAAATTACATTTCATAGTAAATGATTTCATGCGACAAGCGTAAGATATGCGAAATCAACCCACGTTTATCAAACCATCTCTTTCAGATGCATAATATTCAGCATGCTCTCTCTCCCTCACGGCTCTGACCCAAACCGTCTTCAGAATCCGAAAACTTTTTAGTAAAGGGACATAGTGCCATCTCGTTTTGTTGTGTGGTGCGTAAAGAGACAGAAGATATGATATTGGGGCATTTCATAATTTGACCCAGCCAATCATAGTTAGTGCGTGGGAAAGAAAGCTTCCATTTAAGATGTTAGATGTCACTGTTTGTCGCTGCCGTCTTTCTCTCGCGGTGCATTTAAAATACATTAAGAACAATACCAGTTGTTTTGATTTGCTTAATATTTCATAATAATTTTATGTTTTAGTGTCATCTTATAATTTTGGGAGGTTTTTGACCAATTGTCCTGAGGGAAGGACCGCCACTGGATACAGCCCTATGTCCCGTGTCAGGGGTCAGCAACAGAAGGAGCATGACTAATGGTGCTAATTACGTCCGGTGGCAGCGGTGCCCGTCATTAGGTCGGTGTCGGTGTCAATCTTACTCCAGTGCACTCGCGTTGCATTCGCATTGAAAACGCACTGAACGCACCTGGGCCTTCATAAATCTACGTCATCATCGTGGTCGGGGAAATGGCTTCAAATGAACCAAATTACATTTTCAGATCCAGTAAATACATCATTTTTTGCTGTATATTTTTTTAAATCATATCTTCAAAGATATTGCAATTTTTTTAATTATGCCTTTTTTCATAAACTTCCAAAGTGTAGAAATAATTTTACATACGTAGCGAGTATTTATTTATTTAAACCACTTATATGATGTGCAAATCCGACCGGTTTCAGAACAAACGTTCCTTCGTCAGGGAAAGCTTATACTAATTTGACAGTTTAGAACAATGTTTTATTATGGTAGGGGTGGAGCCGTTGTTAGTTAATAATGTAGATTGGGTGGGTAGGTATTAGTGTAGAGTGGGTGGGTAGGCACATCCTATAAGTGGTTTATACAAAGTTGTATTTCATTTTTCTATAATGGATAACCACAAAGTAATAGCTACATTCAAAAATATATTTATTTATTTCAATGACTTAATAAAATAACCTTGGCATACCAATAAAATATTCTGTCCAAACGGTTATACAAAAATGTCGGACGAGATGGAACCATTTTATAAGTAACTAGCTCACACGGCCGCGAAGTTTTAGTACCATCATGTAATATATAATATCATTAATATTTTACTTTTTCTACGATGTATTACATTTTGCTTTTTATTTGTAATGTATTGTAATCTTATCTTCGTTGTTTAATACTCATCTTATAAAATTATCCTATCTCCATTTATGTACATGTTATCTTTCTTATTGTCGTCTAAAATGGTTAAATTGATTATTTAATTGATATTAGATTAGAAATTCACGTTGGAAAATATGAAATGTTATTTCTCCTCTTCTAAGCAGCTCCTTTATCAGGAGAATTTATTTAATAAAAAAATGTAAATCAATATAATAGGCCACTTGCATGAATTTCATAACGACTTGGAAAAAATCGTGTGGATAGATTCGATAGATCGCGTGGAAAGAGGTAATTAGGTGGAAAATATCTGTATTGTCTAAATACAACATCTAGCAAAACATAATTATTAGTCACAAATCAACAACAATGTCTAGCTAGGTATTTCCTACGAAGGGGTCTCTCAAATCCCTCTGGGGTGTGGTCATATCAACCGAGTATGGCTAGATTACGAAAATTTTAGTAAAATTTTTTAGAAATGTACAGTTTTTTTTTTTTAAATAAATAAATCCATTATTTGGGCTCTTGACGTCACTACATGAAAATGTCCCGTCTCCGAAAATGTTCCTATGAATTTTGTAAAATTCCACACAGATTTATTTTTTTTATTTGGCAACACTTTGATTTCAGACCAATTTTTTAATTTGACATTGAACATTCACTAGATTTATTGTTTGTTCTCTGCGAACTTATCATTTGGTTTCACTTTTTTGACAGATGTTATTTATTTATTTATTTATTAACGCCCTTTTTCGGGGCTTTTACATATGAATAGTAAGAAATATACAGTATTTATTGTACATAACTGAACTGCCTTCGTAACAATATTTTATATTTGTTTAAAGATAAATTGAAGGTGTCCACTGACTTGGTATAATTGTTTCCCTCCATTAGTATTCTGGGTAAAGAGGAATACATATGGTAGTTAGTTCCAGAATTACTGCACTGAAATAAATCCTGACTTCTAGTATTACGTAGTGGAATCCGGAAGCTTATCAATTCGAGCAATACCGGACTGTCAACTAAATCATTTAGAATTTTATACAGAAATACCAAGTCAGTGAAAGTTCTTCTGTCTGACAATTTGAGCATATTCATATCATTCAAAATAGTGTTGTAGTTCAACATAATTGCTGGAATACCCATTTTAAAATTAAGAAAAATTTTATAAAGAGAACCCCGTAAATTTTATGCTGTCTGTACGTGTTTTATAGGTATAATGGTAATGGTGCTGATTTTAACAAAATCAAATTTTATAATATTCTTATTATAATTATAATTTACAAGTAAAAGTATATTCAATTGGATTTAGTTATATAGACGTTGAACATTATAATGAATAATGATCAATAAAATGGATCAAGGAAAAACCTATTTATGAGACGTAAAATTTTTACTATGCCTCGTTACTCTCCTGTGCCATTCGTGTGGAAAACGTTTTTTTATGATTTTCGGCTATATAATTATAGTTTCTTCGCACCCATAAAATTATGTCCCGTCTTTCCGGTTTATAAAAAATGGTCTGATTTATCGGATTGAAATTTTCAAAAAATCGCCAGGGTTTCAAAAATATGATTAAAAAAACCGGAAAAATTTTTTAAAATGTGACGCAAGTGGCCTATAATTGATTAGAAATCGCTTTTCTATGGATCAGCATTCCTAAACGTCAAAAGATTGCATATACACAAAAATAAATTGATAATATATAATTAAAGTACACTCCTTTTAAAATACATTAACAGACATTAAAAGGAAACTATTTGTCTTGAGGTCTTTAGCCATAACTGTTTTTATTCTGAATAACTTTATGAATTTCATTTCTCCAGGCTCGAAGTTAATTCTATCGATATGACCATTGCCATAAGGTCTCTATTAATATATTACATAACACTGCAAAACGCTGTAAAACCATCACAATTTGATATTAGTACATTATTGCAACCACAATAAACTAACTTGTATGGATTTAATAAAGTCCAGCTCAGCGGAAAAAGGCGACAAATGGACCGTTGGTAGAACCCTCTGCCGCAAAAGTGGACCCCGTGGAAGTGCGGTCAACGGTGTGCGATTGTACCCATTAATCAGGCTGGGGTTCGCTTGGTGGCTGGGGGCAAGCGGTATACGTCAAAACCACTCATATTTCGTTCGTATGATTTGATGATAGGTGCATTTTACATATATGTTTTAGCTAGGCGTATGATTATGTGCGGCAAAATTTCTTTCGTGTGCTTATAATGTCAATGATTATATATTTAAGCTAGCTGACCCGACAAACGTTCTACCAAATAAATTATTTCAAGTGAATATTTATTTATCTATGACAGAAAGAGAAATGGAGCGCTGTAGACGATGACCGCCGATAAAAACAAAAAGCACCAACTAAAGTAGGAAAATGAAATAAAGAAAATCAATATGAATTTCGAAGAGTAATTGAGTGTACGATATTTTTTGTCAGTCCGTCTTTATCCAACACAAATAAGGTCGATGGTTTGCCCACGCGAGAACGTGATGCCGAATGAAATATCAAAATGACGCAACGCTTCTCGTGAATGTCTTGCGCATGTGTTGATGAAAGTTCGATTAGGTGGACGTAGCACCATCTGTCATACGAAAGACGGTTTTTTTTTATTATTTATATGAATACCGCACAAGAGTCCCAACTGCTCCCGTCTGGAGCCAGTGGGACTATGGCATCCCCAATTGGGGTATGTTGTGAGGCTGAAGGCAGTGGGGAGGAGAAGGAGATAGGGAAGAGGAAGGTGGGGATGTACCTGACTATTCAGATCTGGTCACCAATCACGGCAGAAGCCATTTCAAGCAACGTTTCAATTCTGAATGGTGGTCTTACACCAGGGCGATACGATAGAGTATCTTCCACTCTGGAACGTGCCGCAAATATACTATATATTATTTTATAATGAATAAATTGTGAAATACACAAATAAATCAAATTTATGTTCTGTTATTACACATTATAGGCCAGTTGCTTCATAAAACTGAAATAATCACAGAACTTTAATAGAACGTTCACAGAATGTGAAAATTAACTTCAAATATCTGATGAATTGTTAGAATTATTTGGAACAACCCATCCTTAGGCATCACTTTTCAATCAAATCTTTCAATTGTTAATCACATAACAGAAATCTGTACTAAGGTCATAAAAATGTTGGGATTAATAAATAGGTTAACTTTTATAATCATTTTATTTTTTAATTATCCGAAAAACTATACTTACCAAGGATGAACTTCGAAGGATGTCTTCCGGTGAACATATGAATCTATCCCTACCCCTGTGGTGTAAGGCGATTTTCCGAGAGACTCCTGTTGGAGAGATTGAAATGTCTCACAGAGGCAGATGCATCCCTCACCAAGATTCGGGCGAACCTCACCCCATGGCAGCGCTGTTGGTTAACCTATTAAT
Source organism: Limnephilus rhombicus (assembly GCA_929108145.2). Lineage (NCBI taxonomy): Eukaryota > Metazoa > Arthropoda > Insecta > Trichoptera > Limnephilidae > Limnephilus > Limnephilus rhombicus. Next base: position 31,011,551 of record OV815290.1, on the reverse strand, counting down.
GGTTCTCGGGACGACGGTAACCAATCCTGCATCAAAAATTCTGTTATTATGCAAGTAAACAAATGGCCCATAATGGAATAATAACAGAACTTGAATAGAACCTTCACAGAACATGAATATTAACTTTTAAATTTGACGAATCGTTCGAATTCGTGCTAACAAAAGTAATTTTGTCCACGTGTGACAATAGTGTGTAATATTGCACGTGAAATTCACCCATGAATAATTTCATCATATAACCGATGGCAAAATAGAAAATGTTTCTCAGTACAGCGAGAAAACTTTTGTAAAAATATCTCATTCATATTTTACGGCTTTCAAACGATGCCTACAAAAATATGGCAGTAAAATTTTTCATGCCAACTTTCTGTTGTTTGGAAAATTAAAAAACTTTGGATTTCAATATGCATTTAAGGTGTTTTGTTGGGAGATACTTTTGAAGTACAACACATATTATTTTATTTAGGTCTATGGAACCTTTGCTTGTGTACATCTCTACAACATATTATAAATTGAAGACCTCCACCGCGTCTGCCTGTCTTTCTGTCTGTTCGTATTAAACTCGAAAACTACTGAATGGATTTTCATGCGGTTTTCACCGATAGATAGAGTGATTAATGAGGAAGGTTTAGGTATATAATTTGTCAAGGTTTTGTGTAAATTGGTTGAAATATAAAGAAGAATGTCTGTATGTGGTGGACGAGCAGGCTGGTAAGATTTGATTTGATTTGAAGGTCACTGTCTGCATTAAATTTCTAAAACTCTGTGTAAAGCCCGGGTATGGCCGGGGACTTCAGCTAGTTTTAGATAAAAGTTTTTGAATTTCAATTTTTTCTTGGGTTGAATGAATGAATGCAAAACTTGAAGGTGAAAATTTACTCACTTCCCGACATCCGATCGAGCTCAAATTAGGCGGATAGACTCGTTGACGATGACAATGCATTCTGTCAACTTGGCACTCACGGTCACAAACGCGCACGCATACGCATTTCTCAAAAATCGACCAACTTGCGGGGCTCAAAAATGAGCTTAACGTCGAAATGCTGAAACTCGGCAGATAGACTCGTTGTCGATGACAATGCATTCTGTCAACTTTTGATGGCGCTCATGCACAAACACACGTACTCACACGCATTTCTCTGAAATTGGCAACTGGCCGGCACAAAAATGCGTTACAACGTCGTGCCGTTCGATGCAGGAAATTCGAAAACTGTTTCACTACATACAAAAATAGATGTGTTATAATAAAAAAAATGTTTTTTATGAGGGTTGATTTTTTTTCTTTTTTATATTATAAAACGTTGTTTTCTAAGGTTCTGAAAAACCTGAATATATTTGAAAATCTCCTACTACCTTAATAATAATAAGTGGGAGATTTACTTGTGCAATGATGAAGGATTAGCTAAGAGATGAATTAAGAGGAAACTGACAGAGTTTTGTCCATACAAACGTTTTCCCCAATTTTCTTTCTTTTTGACACTAGTAAAATTATTTTTGAATATAATATAGACATCGACCACTAGCACATCTATACGTTTTGTTTTTTTTTTATAAGCTACTTCTTACAGAAGTTAGGACCCTCCAAAAATCCTTAAAATTGCCTGGTTTGAACGCAATCAGCAGATGTTCAGTATACAAACCAGACAATGTATTTTTTATAAAAAGCAATAACATAGAATATTTTCTTCTAAAGGTTGGTAAAAAAAATATTTTGAAAATCAATTTTACATCTGAAAAGTTTTTGAATCATTACGAAAACTCTTGCGAATCTGTCAAAAATGTCACAATTTGAGAATGACAGTTTGCAAACCATCGATTATTCGAAAATTCAATTTTCGAATAAAATGTTTAAATTAATTAATTTACTTGAAGTAGGTTGTACTCACCTGTTATACTAACCAGAATCGAATAATTTTAAAATAATAAAGAATTTCAGGTATTTTAAATAGCTATCTCTATGGATATTAAATTTGATTGATTGTTTTTATAATATTCAAAAATGAATGCTTGTTATAAATGAAATACTAGCTGACCTGACAAACGTTTTTCTGCCATATAAATTATTTCTAATGAATATTTTGGTTGTTAAGTAAAAAATAACGAATTTATTGTAAGTGTGTAAGGATGGGATCTATGACAGAAAGAGGAATGTAAATGATAACCGCCGATAAAAAATACATAAAAAAAACACCAACTAAAGTAGGAAAATGAAATAAAGAAAATCAATATGAATTTTGAAGAGCAATTGAGTCTACGATATGTTTTGTCAGTCCGTCTTTAGCCAACACAAATAACATGAGAACATGATGTCGAATGAAATATCAAAATGACGCGACGCTTCTCGTGAATGTCTTGCGCATGTGTGGATGAAAGTTCAATGAGGGGGACGTAGCGCCATCTGTCATTCAACAACATAAATAATTTCGTTCTGTTTGAAATACGAAAGACGGTTAAATTTGTTAAGACAAAAATACTAAAATCGCTATTAAAAATGGGAGGGTGGGGCTAGGCGGGTTAAAATTTGGGATTATAGGTATTTTGATGCCAAATAAAAAAAAAACACATTTTTTTCTGGATGGGGACACCCTAATCATCTAGCGGTATTAAATATACTTTAAAACCTATTCTCATACCTACCAAATATACATAAAAAATTTCATAAAAATCGGTCAAGCCGTTTTGGAGGAGTGCGACCACAAACACCGTAATACGAGATTTTTATATATAAGATGTAAATTTGCATAAAAAAATTGTAACAGGTGGAAAACGAGCTGTTTGAAAACTGAATGTACCGGGACTGAATATACAACGAGAGAGAGAAGGCAAGAGAAGTCGAGGAGGAACGCGTGCGGGGAAGGGGACATGGGAGGGGAAGGGGCGGCGGAAGGGGAACAAGAAAGGAGAAACAATTTCTTTATTAGTGGCATTGCAACGCATGCCAGGAAGTCGCTTGTATCTCATAACATTTTAACAATACACAAAATATATAAGCGTCCCTTTCTTAAAATTATTTACCGAATTTCGCACCCTTCATTCAATCAGCAAATGCGGCAAATCTTACCAATTTATTTTTTGTCCACCGCGAGAGGGGTGCGATTTGAGGAAATTAGGGGTTGAAAGACACGACAAAAGTCGTAAGGGTTGGAATTAGATTTCAAGGGTGGCAGACCTTGCAGGCAGGTCAGTGGGGTCAATTGTGCTCCCAAATAGGCAACTCAACTCAATTTGGAAGGCGGGTATGGGTATCACCACACAAGGCTTGTTGAAAAAGTATCGATGTATCGATATTTTTAATTCAATATATCGATGTTTTTAGCCGATATATTTTGACCCGATATATCGATATGCGATGACTCCTACACGCTTTTCTTTTATTTTTTCGTTTTTTTGGATTGGTTACTTGTATATTTTCTTTCAGTTACGTTTAAATGCGAGAACTGAACTCCGTTGTCTGTTATGTACCGTCCTCTTCCCCATTAAGGGGTAGGACTCTGGAGCGTGTCCCCGCCTATGTTTACTGGCTGACCCTACAGAACTGGTGGAGCTGCACCTGTCTTCCGCGCCACCCCCCGTGACATGAAGAGGCTGGGGAGAAGGCCGAACGGCGACCGAAAGCTGTCCGTCCCGCCTCCGGCGACCCGACGCTTTTCTCCCTAGGGTCTTCATCCTTGACTTCCATTTACTCTCGTCTAGGCACCACCGGTTAGCTGGCTTACGGACGACGCCGCCGGTTGTCGGGAGGCCGGACATTCATCCTTCTTCACTGTCTCGGGGACTGCCGGTTGACAGAGTGTGGCAATACCACTTCTTCACTGTATATACTCTCTGTTATCTGTTTTATTTTTTTTCTTTTGAACAGTGCTCGGCGCCGCCCGCTGGATTGACCATAGTCATCCGCTGTCGTGAGCTTATTACTCACGACGGTTGCTGTATATTTTGTTCCTTCTTCTTTTTTCTTTACTTTATTTTTGGTTGAGGCTACTAACAACTCGTTTGACTGTCAATGAGTCTGATTACATCCATGGGCTTTAGAATTGTAGAAGTGACTATAACAGTGCAATCCTGTAGGCGCGCCTGCATACCGCCCTCTAACAACGTATGCGGGGACATTGAAGCTCTAGATTCGTTATACAAATGTTAAATGTAGAGTCGTTTATAAAAAAAAAGTAGATTCTTGCGAGAGCTCCGAAGGGGCGACAATAAGTCGCCTATACCGGGGCGGGACAGTGGTGGGTGCTTCAATATCGATACAAAATATCCAATATCGAAGATTGTATCAAAAACGATATTTTTTCAAATTTATGTAACTAAAGTCACTAGAATCCAAAACCGTACAGGAACGAACTCATGACATCTGGGGGTTGAAATTTTAACTATTAAAAGCTTACAAATCTATTGTCTTTGCATTAGTATTTGTGATCACTAATACTATCTCCTATGTGTAGGTACATACATAGAAATGTATGCTATTTTTCGCCATTTTTTTCTAAGCCACTCCTGTGTGTTGGTTCCCAATTGTCAATGATTATTGACTATACCTTGTTCCAAACACGAAATCCTTTTTGACAGATTAATACGCCAATAGAATGTTACTGAGACGCATACAAACTTTGTATGCGTCTCTGTTTACATACAAGTTAGAAGACAGCGGTTTTCAGTTTCGATATTTTTGTAATTATTACCCAATAAAAATACCTTCATTTTATTAAGATTTTTATACATTAAAATAATGCACATCTTATGTTGCTAAGCGCTAATCTCGAGAGCAGCTGAACCGATTTCGCTAATTCTTTTTATAGAATATTCCTTGAAGTACGAGGATGGTTCTTACGGAGAGAAAAATTAAGAAAATTGCCCAGATAATTAGATAATTTCAGAAAACCTAACGACTATCGCACGTTTGACAGTTCGCGTGTTTAAGAATGACATTTTGCAAAACAAAGATTGTTAAATCAGGATTCTATTTTTGAAAATCTTTAAGTTGATAAATTTATTTAAAGTAGGTACTCCCCTATAGTTTGAATCGAATCAAGAATTTTAGATATTTTAAATAGCTACGTATGTCAGATACCAAATTTAATATACATGAAAAATGGAAATTTGAATAAAAGTTGTAAAAGGTGGCAAGCGGGCTGTTTAAAAACTGAATGTTCTGGGATTGAATATATGGAAGGCGGGAGGAGGGTTGGTGGGACGAGGAAGTGGGAAAGGGAAGAGGGAAGGCGGGGAAGGTGGGAGGGGAACTCGGGAGGGGGATTCGCGGGACGGGGGAAGGGATGGGAAGTGGAGTGGGGAGAGGGAAGGTGGAGGTGACGGAGTGGGAACGCGAGAGGGGAAGAGGACGCAGGAGAAGAAGAGGAGGCAATGGGAAAAGACACTCAGGGAGAAACAATTTCTTTATTAAATGGCATAGCAACGCATGCCGGGACCAGCTAGTTGAGTATAAAAATTACTATTGATAATATTGATCTGAATGCACTATTAATTTAAAAACGCAAAATCTTTTGAAAATTTGACCGATATATCGATACATCGATATTTTTTCCTCGATATATCGACATCGATATTGATATTTTAATAAATATCGATACATCGATAAATCGATATTTTTTTCACTTTCGACATCCCTACACCACACCGGGAGCCATTTATTAAGTGGTTCGCTACATTTGGTGTCTGAGTGGTGAGGTTTGTGTAAATCTTGGCGATAGATGCGTCTGCCCACCCATTGCATGAGACACTGGTTGAGGGAGATCTTTTCGACCTCTCCAGTAGGATTCTCTTGATTCATTACCTTCCACCGCAGTGGGAGGAATGAATTCATACGTCCGTCACTCTTGGACACACTGACCCCCAGATTTCTACCCATACCTCATAACTATTTCCTTCCCAGAACTCCCTCTCCCTTATTTTTTCTAAAAGACCCTCCACATATCATCCCCAAAGATAATATGGGCCATGAGGCAAACCATTTTCCTCAGAGCCTCCTGTGTGGAGGTAATATAAAAAATGTGTTAGACAGTGTTAGGTATTGGTCACTAAAGCATTTTCAAGGGAGGCTTCAAAAAGGTTGAATGGTGTTCTTTTACCAGGACGATACTGATTTACAGGGAGTTCATTGATCATTTTAAAACCTTTAAGATAAATATTAAGTCTGTCCTTTCTGGGGGCCTAGAAGTCGGAAGGTTTTGTGTGAATTGAGGACATCGGTGTTCATTAAAATCGATGTTATATTTCTAGACATTTTTCGTTAAGTAGTACTTAAAGGAGTTCTAAGAACGGAGCATTAAAAAGGAAACACGATCGGCGATAAATTTGAATGATAGGTATTTTACTAATTAACTACACCCCAGACTGATAATGTCTAAATAAATTCCTCAAAATCGAGGTTTTGTACATTAGGGTGTGTCAATTATTTCAACTTTTGAATTCAGAAACGCCCGGGGTCTCAAAAGTTGCGTCTTACAAAGAAAATGAGAACTCCATTTAATTTATTTTTTTAAAACGAATATTAGCCCGCTAAAAGCAAACCTTAAACCATTTTTTTTTTAATTTTTAATAAAAAAAATTACAGTAGTTTAACATTTTAACGTTTGTTTATTATTAAAAAATGCGTATAACTGACAAAAATGAAAAAAAAAAACGTTCAAGTTTATGAATAAGTAAGTAAGAATTCTGATTTTATCCAGAAAAAGTGTTATTTTCCCCTTTTATATTTTTAACCAACACATCACAAATGTTTAAAAAAAAAATTTTTTTTGGGTTCTTTGTACTGCAGTTATGGAATAATAAATAAGTTTGGTACAAAATATAAAATATGAACCCTTTGTTTTATTTTTTTTCCAAATCACAAAATCTTTTTCTTTTTTTTCAAAACTTCCGGCCATTTTACGGTGGTAATAGTGAACAATAATTTAATTTATTTTTACGTTTTCGAATAGCTACAGATCGTATGAAACTTTTGAGACCCCGGGCGTTTAAAAATAAGGCCATTTTTTTCTCTCTATGGAGAGCGACACAAGTTGTACATCCCATTTTTTTACTCCAAGAGAGATTTTTAAGATTTTTTTTACCTGTACGTTTCGCTTTTTTAAAAATACATTGTCTATTTCGTATACCGAACGTCTGCTGATGGCATTCACACCAAGCAATTTTAACAATTTTTGCCGGGTCCTAACTCCTATAAGAAGTAACTTTATCAAAAAGAGCAAAACGTACTAAGAAGCTAGTGGACGATATCTACGAGTATATTAGGTTCCATGCCCACTCGGAATCAACATCTCTTTGAAAAGTCATTAAAAGCTATGAAAAAAAATAGAAAAATAGCCCATAACCTAAGTAACGTAATAGAGGACATAACCAGAAAAAACCAGAAATATGTCATTTTTACTTTGACTCTTTTCTACAAAAAAATAAATGTTTTCGAAAGATTTTTTCTTTTATCTAGCATTCGCATGTATTAAATTTTGGGAAAAAATTTTTATTTTTAGAATAATAAGGTTATGCCCTTTGATTATATAAACATTTATATAATCAAAGGTTATGCCATAGATCGTTGGCAGATGTGTTAAATTTTCAAAAAAGATTTTATATTATACCACACCCATTTCAAAGCATATAATCATGCAGTAAAATAAATCAATACATTATCTGGGTATCGCATGTTTTAGAAGTTTAATTTTAGTTTAAATAAAATCATTTAAAAATATATACGTACATGTGTTTCTTGACGAAAATTGGTCCGTTTGTGTATTTATTTGCGCACTTACATACAAATATATTTAAGATTTTTTTAAACATTCTTATTTAACTTAGACATTATTGAAAACTGATAAATACTAGTACTTATAATCAAAAAATAATTACAAAAAGTACATTATTTTAATAGTTTCATCATCACGCCTTTCAGCATTTTTGGATGTAGGTATAAATTAAAGCAAATTTGGAATGAAATAAAATTGATATTGAGTTATAATTTTAAAAAGCTGGTACGGAGAATAACCAATCTTTCTCATTGTAACCGCCCTGCACGATCGTAAGAACAATTTTTGACGAAATTTTCGGCCGCTGGCTGGTTAAACGCTCCCAAACAATTTTTTATATATATTAAAATCAAATTGAAGTAGTGTCAAAATCCAGAGAGGAATTGGTAAATACGTTTGTATGGACAAAATGCCGCCCGCGTTTCCCCTTAAGGGGGACAGATTTCATTATCACTTGCCTTTGCCTTTTGTCTGGTTGACACCGACCTGTTCGCCCTTCCACCTCCCATAAAGGAGTAGCGGGAAAAATGCCAGGGGTGTAGAAGAAAGGAGGGTGATTTATGGATAGCGATGCGCTCTTTTATAACGGCACTGTCAACGGGGCTTTAGAAATTCAGGGTTGCCAACATCAACGAACTATTTATTGTCTTTTAGGATAGTGTGATTTATTTTATAAATGTGCTTACGGCACAAGAGTCCCAACCCCGGGTTCATGGGGTGAGGTTTGTCCAGGTCTTGGAGGCGGATGACCAGGACATACTGAACCCCAGATTCCTACCCACCCCTTAAACCCTTTTCCTTCCCAGAACTCTCCTCTCCTTCCTTTCCTTAATAAAAACCCTCCACACAGCATCCTCAAAGATGACATAGGCCCTGAGGGAAATTATTTTCCTCAGGGCCTCCTGTGTGAAGCACATGTAAAAAAAAAAAATGTTCCGGCAAGAGCCACTGAGACTATGGCATTCCGGCTCAGAACAGATATTGTCTAGTGAGTCGGGTAGCGCACATTTCTGTAAATAACTATTTATGTTAATAAACGCCCGGGTTACCGGCAACAAAAAAAATCAGGTTATATCGTGAGGCTGAAGATAGTAAGAAGAGGAAGGTGAGGAAGTACCTGGCTATTCAGATCTAGTCGCCAAACACGGCTAAAGACATTTCAAGCAATGTTTCAATCTTCAATGGTGATCTCGCACCAGGGCGATATTGAGAGTATTTTCCACTCTGGAATGTGCAGCAAATATATTTACACATCATTTTAAAGTAATTTATTCTAAAATAACAAAAATTATTCAAAAATATATATTTGTTCACGCTGAGATTTGAACCCGCCACCTTTAGATTGCTAGTCGAGAGCCTTACCCTTACCCCTCGCTTTGAATGCCGCACAAGAATCTCAACTGCTCCCGTCTGGAGCCAGTGAGACTATGGCATCCCCAATTGAGGTATGTTGTGAGGCTGAAGGTAGTAGGGAGGGGAAGGAGGTGGGGAAAAGGAAGGTTGGGAAGTACCTGGCTATTCAGATCTGGTCACCAAACACGGCTAAAGCCATTTTCAAGCAACGTTTCAATTCTGAATGGTGGTCTTACACCAGGGCGATACTGATAGTATCTTCCACTCTAGAACATGCCGCAAATATACTATATATTATTTTTAAATGAATTAATTGTGAAATAACACAAATTAATCAAATAAAATTTATTTGCGCATGCCGGGTTCGAACCCGCGACCTCCGGTTTGTGAGTCAAGAGTCTTACCCACTGGACTACGGGGACCAATTTCTGAGATATCTTTCTCCATTGGAAGCATCATCCCAGACCAACATCCCATTAATTGATGACTCATGATTCTATCAAGCATCACTACTACACTTGGTCCCTGGTCCGACCTAGTAAACTGCCTGAAACACTGGATTGTTTCTGTTCATAAGATCATATTGCTATTCGAGAGCCTTACCCCTAGCTTTGATGTTATGGAGGTGTAGAGCGAATGAACGAAGAAAGGAGTGTAAGGAGAATACATTATGACGCAAGTGTGAATGGTAGAAGGAGACGGGACCAAGGGAACCGAATACTTGAGTCGGGCCATGTCAAGAGTCAGAATAACAGAAGAGATGGATGTAAATGAAGCAAGGAGTATTTGCCGGTCTGTTGGGCGATCCAAGCTCTCTGCCCACCTTTGGGGATGCTGTGCGGAGAGTTTTTTGAGGAAATGAAGGAGAGGAGAGTTCTGTGAAGGAAAAGGGTTTAAGGGTTGTGGAGGGTTTTTTGAGGAAAGAAAGGAGAGGAGAGTTCTGGGAAGGAAAACGCTTTAAGGGTGGGTAGGAATCTGGGTTTCAGTGTGACCTGGTCATCCGCCTCCAAGACCTAGACATACCTCATCCCATGAACCCAGGCACCCCTGCTAAATGACCAAACGTAGCGAACCACTTGGGGTGACCTATGGCTAGGTTTTGGTTATCCAATATAGATTCCCGGGGCGGCGGTACCCATTCCCGCCTCCCAAAGTGGGATTAATGTTTAAAAAAACTCCCGAGCAAAGAGTTTTGGGCGTATTTCGATTTGAAATTTTGTATTTATAAGGTATTCGATCTGGTATTGCGTTCAGGGCAACGAAATGCAATCCTTTCCAATAGGGCTGGTGAGTCAATAAGACAGTCTTATGCATATGACATAGACTTTCCGGGTCATCTTATCTGAATTATTTTCCTCAAGGCGTCCTGTGTGTAACTAGTGTTTAAAATAAAGATATGAATAGCCAGATACTTCCCCACCTTCCTCTTCCTCATCTCCTTCCCCTCCTTACTACCTTCAGTCTCACAACGTATACCAATTGGGGATGTCATAGTCTCACTGACTCTAAAATTTTTTAAATTTTTAAAGTTTTTAAATTTTAATATCATTTTTCTTAGTTTGGCACAACCCTGGTTTTGAAATTGAAGCCAGAGTAAATTGGCAACATCTCACGCCAATCGGCAGTTTCCGACTCCGAACCTAATTGAGTGGAAATCCTGATAACATACATAACTGTGCAGCTATTCTGTGTACTGTGCAGAAGTCAGATAGGAACAGATAGACCACCCTTTGGGGGACAGAAGTACATCTTATCTTACTAATATTATAAACGCCAAAGTTTTTATGGATGTATGTGTGTTTGTTACTCTTTCACGCAAAAACTACTGAATGGATTTAAATGTATCTTTACAATAAAATAGCTCATACATCAAAATAACATATAGGCTATAATTTATGTTGCTAGATAGGAAGGGGACGCGGGAGGAGAACGGGGATGCACGGGAAATGTGGAGAAACAATGTATTTCTTTGAATATGGCATTGCAACGCATGCCGGGAACCAGCTAGTATATAATAGTATTATAGCCAGTATAGTATAGTCCTGCCAATAGGAGAAGGTGTGTTTTTCTTATGTACCTAACACGATAATACTAATAGTTCTTTGAACAGTGGACATCGCGTCCAAAAACACAGATTTCTGATTTTATATTATTACTAGCTGGTTCACGGCATGCATTGCAATGCCATATCAAAGATATAAATTGTTTCTCCCTGCATGTCCTTTCCCATGCGTCCCTGTTCCCCTCCCGCGTCGCCTTCCCCTCCCTCGTTGTTCGTCCAACTTCCCCGCCTTCCCTCGCCCCTCTCCCGCTCCCCCCGTTCCGCAAACACCCCTCCCGCGTTCCATATATTCAGTCCTAGTACAATCAGTTTTCAAACATCTCGCGTGCCATCTATTATAATTTTTCATTTTTCCCATATTTAAAATATTCATTTTTGTATATTATAATAAGAACAATCAATCAAATTTGGTAATTTTTTTTTACATGAATACCGCACAAGAGTCCCAACTGCTCCCGTCTGGAGCCAGTATGACTATGGCATCCCCAATTGGGGTATGTTGTGAAGCTGAAAGCAGTGGGGAGGGGAAGGAGATAGGGCAGAGTAAGGTGGTTATTCAGATCTGGTCACCAAACACGGCTAAAGCCATTTCAAGCAACGTTTTAATTCTGAATGGTGGTCTTACACCAGGGCGATACTGAGAGTATCTTCCACTCTGGAACGTGCCGCAAATATAATATATATTATTTTAAATGAATAAATTGTGAAATACACAAATTAAACAAATAAAATTTATTTGCCACGCCGGGATTCGATCCCGCGACCTTCGTCAAGCGCCTTATCGCTGCACTACGCCGGCCGTCAACTAACATAGGTTTGGTACCTATGTACAAAATATCTATTCTTAAAATATCTATAATTCTTGATTCGGTTCAAAGTACAAAGCGAGTTTTTTTTAAATAAGACAACTATTCCCGGGTTAAGAATAACCCGAAAATATTTGAAAATCTCCTACTACCACCACAGTAAGCCGAAAATGTTGATTGAATCGTGATGAAGGACTTAACTAGCCGAGGAATCGAACACGGGGCGCCTCAAACGCGATGTCCACTCAACCACTGATCGACCAAAGGACTGGTCAAGACCGGTCAAGAGTACTTAAATAAATTTATTAATTTATCGAGTTTCGAAAATTGAATTTTGAATCAATCATTGTTTTGCAAAATGTCATTCTCAAATTTTGACATTTTTGACAGTTTCGCAAGATTTTTTGTAATGATTAAAAAACTTTTCAGATGTATTGTCATGTGGTTGCAATAATCCAGAAACTAAATATTCGCATATTTCAGAACACCTTCGTAACCTTCACTGGCTCAAGTGCCCTGAGAGAATCCAGTACAAATTGTGCTGGATGGTTTTTAAATCAATCTACGAAATGGCCCCACCTTACATCTCCGAATTATGCGTCCCGGAAAATACCGGTCCGAGACAATTAATCCTTAGATCAGCAACTTCATCTGCTAAAGGCAGACTAATAGAACCTAAACGAAAGCCAAATACTATGTTTGGAGATCGTGCTTTCGGAGTATCTGGGGCTTAGGCTTGGAATAGACTCCCTCCGGAATTAAGATGCATAACAAGCCCAACAGAGTTTAGGTCCAAACTAAAAACCTTCCTTTTTGGGCTCTCATACCCGTAATTTAAATATACCTATTTGAGAGTATCATAATTGTATTGTCTATGATATGTCTTAATCACACTTTCCTTACTGAATTAAAATTACTCGATTCCTTACACATCAATCTGTCTCTTGACGAATCACATTTAGAAAGATCAAATCCTTATAGGTACTACGGCACCACCCACCTTTACATGTTGCTTTTACTTTCCAAATTACACTCGTCAAAGAATACATTACATATTAATATTAAAATATTTTTCAGGATTAAATAACATGTGTTCACAATAATGTCCTCTGCGTGCGAACTCTATCTAAATTTCTTTAAATGGACAATATACAGTGTTAATTTCAAGCGACCTCCCAGGTAAGTATGGTCCTGTTTTCATTAAATTTTAGGCAGCATCGCGTTCATTGGTCAAAATATTGTACACATATTTTCGTATCGGTGATCAATGAACCGATGTATGCAATTTTTAGCCATAAGTTGTTTATAATTGTTTGCCTAGCTTGTAGTTTTTAGATTTTAGAAATGTATTATAATTTTGTACAGCGCCCTTGAAGTGATTTTTCACAAAAACGGCGCTATATAAATCATTCAAATATTATTATTATTATTATTAAACCTTCGCGGGGGTTTAAAGAAAGTTTTTTGAAAGTTTCAAACATTTCCTATGCTTAAAAGCAATACATAGACATCTCGACCGGTCAGTGGTTGAGTGGGCATAGCGCTTGGGTCCCACCCGAGCGTCGCGTGTTCGATTCCTCGGCTGGCTAAGACCTCCATCACAACACAAGCAACATTTTCGGCTTTCTGTGGTGGTAGTAGGAGATTTTTAAACATTGTTGGGTTATTCGTAACCCGGGAATGTTTGTCTTTCTTTTAAAAAGAAAAAAAAGAAGAAAAAAATCTCAATTATCCCCAAGCATATTTTGATTTGGGTGAAATGCAGATCCCGCCAATGTGGGGGATTTGAATAAAAATGCACTTTCTAGATGAGAAAAATGTGGAAAAGTTGAATAAAAAAGAAATTAAGGTGCGCTTGGCAAAATTGAGGGAGATACAGCCGTTTTAAGAATGAATAAAATGACACTTCGTGAACTTATACTACGCCATTTTGTTACTATTATGTTGGTATCTCAGACTTGCTATAAACCAAGGTTGATACGATTGTAGCCAACTTCGTGTGATATATAATAAGGCGCGTACTTATGAAAAACAGAATTAATAGTGGTCACAAACCATGTTACACAAACCTGGCGTAGCCGCTAAATTACTTGAAAACTGGGATGTTTTTCTTGCGTTGACGCGAGTAGGCGTTATAAAGGGGCACAAACCATGTTACATAAACCATGTTACACAAACCTAGCGTAGCCGCTAAACTATTTGAAAACTGGGATGTTTTTCTTGCGTTGACGCGAGTAGGCGTTATAAAGGGGCACAAACCATTTTACATAAACCATGTTACACAAACCTAGCGTAGCCGCTAAACTATTTGAAAACAAGGCGCGTACTTATGAAAAACAGAATTAATAGTGGTCACAAACCATGTTATACAAACCTGGCGTAGCCGCTAAATTACTTGAAAACTGGGATGTTTTTCTTGCGTTGACGCGAGTAGGCGTTATAAAGGGGCACAAACCATGTTACATAAACCATGTTACACAAACCTAGCGTAGCCGCTAAACTATTTGAAAACTGGGATGTTTTTCTTGCGTTGACGCGAGTAGGCGTTATAAAGGGGCACAAACCATGTTACATAAACCATGTTACACAAACCTAGCGTAGCCGCTAAACTATTTGAAAACTGGGATGTTTTTCTTGCGTTGACGCGAGTAGGCGTTATAAAGGGGCACAAACCATGTTACATAAACCATGTTACACAAACCTAGCGTAGCCGCTAAACTATTTGAAAACAAGGCGCGTACTTATGAAAAACAGAATTAATAGTGGTCACAAACCATGTTGTACAAACCTGGCGTAGCCGCTAAATTACTTGAAAACTGGGATGTTTTTCTTGCGTTGACGCGAGTAGGCGTTATAAAGGGGCACAAACCATGTTACATAAACCATGTTACACAAACCTAGCGTAGCCGCTAAACTATTTGAAAACTGGGATGTTTTTCTTGCGTTGACGCGAGTAGGCGTTATAAAGGGGCACAAACCATGTTACACAAACCATGTTTAGGTCTTAGGTAAGGTTACTTTAATTTGGAATGTGATAAACAGTTTAAAAAATCGTTGAAAAAAAGTCCGCTAGAAAAATGTCATAGTATTCATGTTTTGCGGTCGCGTGTTATTGTTTACAAAATTAATTGCTTGCAGCTATGCGCCTCTTAGAGATCGATGCGTTATGCAAAGATAATGAAAAGTTGTTGTGTAAATTGCGTGAGTGGAATTTAATTCCTAGTGAGCCGAATTATTTGTGCACGAAATGTGGTGGCGTTTTAAAGTTGGGAATGCGGGATCGGGCGATTGACGGCTGGCAATGGAACTGTTTAAATTATGTAATAAAACGTAGACAAAAGAAGAAAGCTTGTGGTTATCAAGTGGCATTTCGAAATGGAACATTTTTTGCCCTGTCGAGACTAAGCATTTTCCAGATATTGGGCTTTGTTCGCATGTGGGTACTAAACCTACCGTTAACATACATAGGCGACGAACTTTTGATCGGTGGTCAGCATACGCTAGTTGATTGGGCATCATTTTGTCGCGAGGTAGTTCTATGCAGCTTAATGGACAGTACGGAGCAGCTAGGCGGCGAGGGAAAAATAGTGGAAATAGATGAATCGAAGTTTGGAAGACGTAAATACAATCGAGGCAAGTTCGTCGACGGGCAGTGGGTGTTCGGTGGTTACGAACGTGGAACAGGCCGAGTTTTTTTGGTGCCAGTTGAAGGTTGTAGTGACACGCTGGTTCCTATTATCAAACAGTGGATTGCCCCCGGCACGACGATAATTAGCGACTGTTGGCGCGCTTACGATTGCCTAGAAAATGAAGGATTCAAACATCTAAAAGTCAATCATAGTATCACATTTAAGGATCCTGACAGTGGGGCGCATACAAATTCGATAGAGTCAACGTGGCGTGCTGCTAAGGCTGTATCGTCAGGTGCCGGCAGGAAGAAATCAAGTATCGCGGGCAATCTCGCGAAGTACATGTTCCAAAAACGTTGCCGTGACCGGAACGTCGATCGCATGGACGAATTTTTGTGCATGGCAGGCCGTTTATATGACGTCACTGTGGAACGTCCACCCAACACTTTGCCGTCGCTTGAGGATGGTGCGACAGATTTAGAGGACGATTACGAGTGCTACCAACTTTAAGGTAATATTTAATTTACAAAATGGCTGACAGTATCGGTTCATGAAGTGTCATTTTATTCATACTTTAAACGGCTGTATCTCCCTCAATTTTGCCGAGCGCACCTTAATTTCTTTTTTATTCAACTTTTCTACACTTTTCTCATCTAGAAAGTGCATTTTTATTAAAATCCCCCACATTGGCGGGATCTGCATTCCTCCCTTTGATTTATATATATATATAGATTTAATAAATCTAAACAAAAATTTCCTATGAAATCATTATATTTCTAAATAGATACTTAAATACGTCCATACTTAATTATGAATTTTGTATTTTAAAGATTATTAAATAAGTAATAATTGATTCTGCAATTCCAAAGAAACGTCACTATCTCAATGACTTTTTTTTTTCAAGGTGGTATTAGGTATCAGAAACTCTGTGGTGGACTAGCAGTCGACTAGCAGTGGACTAGCAGAAGGTCGCGGGTTCAAATCACAGCGTACGCATTATTTGTTTTAATTTAATAGGCCACTTGCATCACATTTCTTTAAAAAAATTTCCGGCTTAGGCAAATATTCTAAGACATTATGTATTTTTTTTAATCATATTTTTGAAACCCTGGCGATTTTTTGAAAATTTCAATCCGAAAAATCAGACCATTTTTTAATAAACCGGAAAGACGGGACATAATTTTATAGGTTTATCATTTTAAATGAAGAACGTTTTTCACACTAATGCCACAGGAGAATAACGAGGCAAACCAAAAATATTAAATTTCATAAATATTTTTTTCCTTGATCCATCTTCTTGATCATAAATCATTATAATGTTCAACGTCTATATTATTAAATCAAACATAATATATTTGTACTTGTAAATTTTAATAATTTTTTTTTTAAATATTTATATTGAGGGATCAGTAGGATTTATAGGTTCAATTAGGAATTCCACAGAGCCGAACCCTCTGATATGAAAATATCTGGAGTCGGTGAATTATTTTCCCATTTGGTCTCTGGTAGGTTGACATGTTGTTCTTGTATTGTTTTGTAATTATAATACTTATATAGTGCAATTGCATAACGTGGATTGACCAGATGATCATTTGGGAAGTGTGTGAAAGGGTTTAGTTTTTCCTGTGGGGAAAATTAAACCCGGACATTTAAATCTGGTGCGTAAATAAAAAGAAAATTATAAAATTTGATTTTGTTAAAATCCGCACCATTATCATTTTACCTCTAAAACACGTACGGACAACGTAAAATGTACGGGGTTCTCTTCATAACATCTGTCAAAAAATCAAACCAAATGATACGTTCGCAGAGAACAAACAACAAATCTAGTGAACGTTAAATGTCAATTTCAAAAATTCGCCTGAAATCAAAGCGTTGCCATATAAAAAAAAATAAATCAGTGTGGAATTTTTTAAAATTAATAGGAACATTTTCAGAGACGGGACATTTTCATGCAGTGACGTCACGAGCAATGGATTTATTTAAAATTAATTAATTAATTTCCAAAAATTGGATTTATTTATTTAAAAATAAAAAAAACTGTACATTTCTAAAAAAATTTACTAACATTTTCGTAATCTTAGTAAAAAAATCTATCCACACGATTTTTTCCAAGTCGTCATGAAGTCTATGCAAGTGGCCTATTGTGTTACTACACAATTTAGATATTTAAAAAAACTATAAGGTATATTTGCGGCACGTTTCAAAGTGAAAGTTACTCTTAGTATCACTCTGGTGTAAGACCACCATTCAGAATTGAAACGTTGCTTAAAATGGCTTGAGCCTTGTTTGGTGACAGATCTGAATAGGCCGGTTCTTTCCAAACTTCCTTTTCCCAATCTCCTTCTCCTTTCCACTAACTTCAGCCTCCTAACTTACCCCAATTGGGAATGCCATAGTATCACTGGCTGCAGACGGAAGCATATTCACATAAAAAAAATTGTGCAATCACTCTCGGTAGAAGTGAAACCTTCAGAAAACTAAATTAGATAAGAGTGGGGAGACTACCAAGCACCGCACAAAGAGGAGACCGATTATACTATCTCATTGTATTTATTTATTTTTAGTTACATCGAGTTTCAAATCACAACGGTGCTACGGAAGTTTTCAATTCAAAAACTGCTTCAACCATCTTAGCAACCATCTGGAAACGGAACCAAGTAACAAAATTTACAGACGAAATGTAAAATCTTCGAGTTAAAACAGGACTGAGCATAGCTAAGCCACCTTCGGATTGCTAGTCGAGAGCCTTACCCCTCGACCACGGAGGCTGTCAAAACTTCTACAACCCTCTATTACCATAAATCTCGTATTTCATCCCCTGCAAACAATACCTTTCACCCCCATTAATAACACGTTCCATTATTATAACAGAATAATACATTATATTCAATTTTAACACCTATGTTATGTTTTGACATTCAATTCAGACGAAAATACCTCAAATTCCAAAAGGGGAATTATCATTTTATTATCAACTAGCATACCCGGCCACACGTTGCTGTGGCTAACGAAACACAACGCCATTACCCAACCTTTATAAAATCCACACCACCCGCTTTCCAGCTGCCCGCTGCCCGCTGCCTGAATTGAATATTTGAATTTCTCGACTTTTCTCTACTATAATAAGCATGTTTTTATACATATAAACCTTCCTCTTGAATCACTCTATCTATTGGTGAAAACCGCATGAATATCCGTTGCGTAGTTTAAAAGATCTACGCGCAGATACATTTTGAGCGACTTCATCAAATAAAATAATTCAAATCAAATACCTACTTACTCTAGGACATCTATTTTCCAATTTCTTCCGTAGAACGAATTTCAAAAGTGACTATAGTGCGGCCCGCCAGCCGTTTTAAATCACACAAAAATATGTTTTCTTTAAATTTCTCGGCTTTTCTCTAATATAATTTACATGTTTTATACATATAAACATTCCTCTTCAATCACTCTATCTATTGGTGAAAACCGTATGAAAATCCGTTGCGTAGTTTAAAAGATTAACGCGCACATACATTTTGAGCGACTTCATTTTATACTATGTAATGATGATAATGATGATTAATTATTAAAATTATTGTACGCTGGATTTTCCTTTGTGTAAAGGTGCGAAAATGTTTGATTTTGAATTGAAAATATGCGTAGTTCCTACCGGGATGTCATTTATCCAGTTCCAACCTCTGTCCAACCTTACCATTACATTACCTTGCTGGAAAAGTTTGAAATTTGAAACCCAGGCAATAAAAATACTCAAATTCGAGAACTTGAAAATCCGAAGAACAGTTGGGGATCTTGGAAGCATGTTGTTGGTGTTTTTCATGTATATAATATCATTTTTAACTCAAACGAAGGTATTTTACCATCTCTATCATCAAGTAATTTTATTTGTGGTGATAATTACCTCGTCGAACTATGTAACTTTATTGTGATTAGGTTGTGTGCTTTTTCCTAAGGCTGGGTTTAGACTCGTAAGTTTTTTCCTGTAAATCGCTCTTGTAAGCGAATTATGGCCAAATTACCAATGTAAACTACACCAAAAGTCATTTAACGTAATTTATAGCAAGTTACAGAACTTATTCTTTCGGAAGTTTTTTGACAGGTCTAATCGCACCCGGGCGAATTTCCAGCCTTCTTACAACTTATAAAATCAGTTTGATAAACTAAGAGACTTACCGCAAGAAATAGTTCCGAAATGCGCCGCACACCGTTGCGAAATGTCAAAAATTAAAAGACAATTGTTTTCATAGGATTTTTTTCCTACAAAACTAGTATTTATTTCCACTTATTTAAGTTTTCTGGAAAATGACCATCCTTCTATTCAATTATCGGTCCAAACCTTTCCAATCTTAATGTTTTTGTTTTTAACATTTACGTAGGAATTTGAAATTTTGAATTCGAAGTCGGTTGCTGTCATTCGGATAAAATGAAATTAATTGCCGCCTTTGACGACCTTTGACGGCATAAAAGCGCGTTGAGAATTGTTTAATTAAAGCCAAAATCTATTTCAACACTTTATTGGGGCCTTTTCGTCTTTATTGACAAAATAGCGTAAATTTGACAATAGCAGGTCGTTGTTGACAGGAAGCCATCTTCCCCCAAATAAATTTACAGATGTAAACGGTCCTATGAGCATCTACACAGGTCGAACTTCGGAACAACTTCCGTGATCATTAATTACCACAAGTCGGATGCATATGTAAACGCTCCTGTGAGTGACCTGTCAAAATCTTATGTAATCCGTAAATTTTAATTACGAGTCTTTAGATGGGTAGGAATATCTCCGCTCACCGCTCGGAGATATTTCGCATCTAAATGTCGCGAAACTCATTTAAATAAATAACACTTTGATATTTTATATAGCTATATTTATTAGCACAAAGTACTTCAAAGGTTACAAGAGTTATCCGCGACATTTATTTTAACGCAAGCGAATTAACTTATTTTTACTGGCGAATGCTAACGGGGAAGAAAGCCGATGACAGAATGAACTAGAACGTTACGTCAAATCCGAGCTCACTTCTATCATCTGCGCATTATGACTGCGCAGGCAGTGTTGTCAGTTTAAAAATGATATCAGGGCACAAAAATAATATACGCAGTGCCTACAAGTCTAACCTCAGTCTAAGAGATGCGTGGTAAGTGATTGGTTATTTTCCTTGCATTCCTTGTTTTCCCTACACATATTATCACCAAATCCGGCAAACACCATTTATTAGAATATTTATGTCAATGACCACTAAAATAACGACATTCAAATTTAAGATCATTGTAGAAAAAAGAAAAATACACAACAATATACTTAATACAAGCAATTCTGATAGTGCATCTTCTTACATATATATACAAAAAGTGTTTTATAAAATATTTCCAAGGTTTTTATTTAAATTTTAATGGGTATGTAACAAATGTTTGGTTTTGAAATGAGAAATGCATAGTTTTTACCAGGATGTTATTTATCCAGTTTCTACCTCTCCCTATCCATCAACTTGCTGGAAAAGTGAAATACGATTTTAGATTTTCACGGCCAAGAGTATTTTTGTTATTATATTTTGGGATATTATGCCGTGTTGCGCTACCTCCTTCTTTAGCCAACGTTTTGGACAGCGTTGCAGTGTCCATCATCAGGGCAGATGTGACACTGCAACGCTGTCCGAAACGTTGGCTAAAGAAGGAAGTAGCGCAACACGGCATAATATCCCAAAAAAATAATAACATAAATTGCCGGAAAAGTGTTTGAAATTTGGAACAATGGCAATAAAAATATCAAATTTGAGTGCATATGTTTGTGAAAAACAAAAAAAGAGTTGACTACCTTGAAAACAAGTTGTTGGTGTTTTTAATGTACATAATCTCGCTTCTGAACTAAACAAAAGGTATTTGATCGGTTCCATGCCAACTGAAAATAAAGTCAACACAACACCGCTTTGAAAAGTCATTAAAAGCTATGAAAAAAAAAATATATAATGACTTTTCTGAGGTGGTTCTGAGTTGGTTTCATTCTGACTTGTCCGATCATTTTACCATCTCTAAAGTTCCTAATCGATATCGTTTTGTTGTGGCGATAATTACCTCGAGGTATCGCCGTGGAACTTTATTGTGATCATGTTGAGCACTCTTTCGTAAGAGTTACAGTGGTAAGTGATTGGTTATCCTTTTTCCTTGAATTCCTAGTTTTTCCTACGCATATTATCACCCAATTCCGGCAAAAACCATTTCGTTTCATTTTAGTACTTACTGTTCATTTCCAAGTGAGAATTTCCACAACCAATGAGCATGTATTGTTATTTGCATCTGATTGCGTTTGAACTAGCATCTGTCAATTTGATTATCAAACTTTTATTAACCGAATTGAAAATATTCAAAATAATTTTTTGAAACATCTGTCGCATCATTTTCAAAATCACATTTTATTTTTGTTTTTGTTTTAATTTTTCTATAAACAAATTTAATTAATTATTAACCTTTCCAACCTGCCCTTCCCAACGCGACGGGTTCCGTGGTCGAGGGGTAAAGCTTTCGACTAACAATCTAAGGGTCCCGGGCTCAAATTCCGGCGTGCGAAAATCAATTTTATTTGATTAATTTGCGTTGTTTTACAATTAATAAATTAAAAATAATATATAACATATTTGCGACTCGTTTCGGAATGGAAGACACTCTCAGTATTGCCCTGGTGTAAGACCACCATTCAAAAAACAAACGTTGCTTCAAAAGCCTTTAGCAGTTTTTGGTAAAAATTCACCTTCCTCTCCCCCTCCTCACTACCTTCGGCCTTAGGAGATATCCCAATTGGGGATGCCATAGTCTCACGCCACGCCCCAGATGGGAGCAGATATTCATATAAAAATATCGAGTGCAGTTCACATGCGGTAGAAGTGAAACCTCCACCCACACAAACTCAACCAATAAGAGCCTTGAAAAGTGAGCTCATAATCAAAGCGGCCAATGTGCGCAGCTTGATGCTTCGTAGGTAAATCCTGTAGATGTTTGTGTTTGTCTCTTTTTAGTGTCGCTCGCTTCCGTTTCATCGAGTTTCAAATCACAACGGTGCTAAAGAAGCTTTCACTTCAAAAACTGCTCTTAATCATTTGGAGTCAGTGGGACTATGGCATTCCCAGATTGAGGTATTTTGTGAGTATGAAGATAATGGGCAGGAGAAGGAGATAGGGAAGAGGAAGGTGGAGAAGCGGTACCAGAGTTAACTGAAGTAAGTTAGTGTCGTAAAAACCCCCCGCCGAATTATGACAAACTGCCGATTTGTGGTTTTGACATTTTGTCCGATTCAAATTCGGAACGCGGTTCCCGCCCCTTCCGTGTTTTTGTGGCTAATGGGGTTGCCAGACGTCAAGAACAATGACGGCGGGTAGGTACCGCTGTACCCGGATAGGCACACCGCTGATAGCTCCGTCGTAACCTCTCCCTCTTTCACGTGAACCGTGCATTACACTTTTTTATTTCTTTGGTTTTCCCAATTTTATTTGTAGGTACTTTTTTGCTTTCCGATTTTTTGTGTTTATCTTCCCATCTTGATTTCATTGTTTTTTTTTTAAGAAAGATATACATTTCCAGTGTAATTATATTTTGAAGTGAAAACTTCTTTAGCACCGTTGTGATTTGAAACTCGATGAAACAAAAACAACGACACTAAAAAGAGACAAATACATACATCTACAGGATTTAGCCTGCGAGAAGATGAGATAGAATGAAACCTTTCCTACGTACAGTACCTACGAAGCGTCACGCTCTCAAGTTGCGTGCATTAGCCGCTTTGATTATGAGCTCACTTTTCAAGACTCCTATTGGTTGAGATTGTGTGGGTGGAGGTTTCACTTCTACCGAATGTGAACTGCACTCGATTTTTTATCTATGTCTCTATTTTTTCTTTTTCCTGACTTTTGTTTTTCTTTATTATATTATTATCAAAGACTAAAATTCTCCAGTTTCAAATAACCTGACATTCTAATTTCTCCTACTTCCGCCATCACTCGGGCGCCATTAGTTTTTTTATTTTACCTCAGTGCAAATTTTATAACACCAGAACTCACCGTTTTAGAGATTTAGCTGCTTTAGAAAACAGTCTCATATTAATATAATTGTAACAACTAACCTACTAAAAATTCTTTAATTTGGGAGGCGGGTATGGGTACCGCCGCCCCGGAAACCACTCATTGGATAACCAACATCCTTGTTACAAGTCACCCCAAGCGGTTTGCTATGTTTGGTGACTTATCCGGTGTACCCGTGATCATGGGGTGAGATTTGTCTATGGCGAATGCGTTTGTCCACCTACTGCGAGGCGCGCCGGATCGGGAGAGACAGGAACCTAACCTAGACCTCTCCAATCAGACTCTCTCGACCCACGCCTTGCACCGCAGTGGGAGGGACAGATTCATGCGTCTGTCACTCCTGGATACATTGAATCCAAGATTCGTACCCATCCTTCATACCTTTTTTTTCCAATAATTTTCTCTCCTTCCTATTTCTAATAAGACCCTCTACAAAGCATCCCCAAAGATGACCTAGACTCTGAGGGGAATTATTATATCCGTTGCGTAGTTTAAAAGATCTACGCGCAGATACATTTTGAGCGAATTCATCAAATAAAATAATTCAAATCAAATACCTATTTACTCTAGGACATCTATTTTCCAATTTCTTCCATAGAACGAATTTCAAAAGTGACTATAGTACGGCCCGCCAGACGTTTTAAATCAAACATAAATATGTTTTCTTTAAATTTCTCGGCTTTTCTCTAATATAATTTACATGTTTTATACATATAAACATTCCTCTTCAATCACTCTATCTATTGGTGAAAACCGTATGAAAATCCGTTGCGCAGTTTAAAAGATTAACGCGCACTTCCATTTTGAGCTACTTCATTTTATACTATGTAATGATGATAATGATGATTAATTATTAAAATTATTGTACGCTGGATTTTCCTTTGTGTAAAGGTGAGAAAATGTTTGATTTTGAATTGAAAATATGCGTAGTTCCTACCGGGATGTCATTTATCCAGTTCCAACCTCTGTCCAACCATTACCTTGCTGGAAAAGTTTGAAATTTGGAACCCAGACAATAAAAATACTCAAATTCGAGAACTTGAAAATCCGAAGAACAGTTGGGGATCTTGGAAGCATGTTGTTGGTGTTTTTCATGTATATAATATCACTTTTAACTCAAACGAAGGTATTTTACCATCTCTATCATCAAGTAATTTTATTTATTTACTTATTTATTTAATACAAACTGCATAAGTATGCCATAAACATTAATTACATGTCACAAATTCATATTCAAAATATTAGTAATGGTAAAACAGTGTATGTATAACAGTTAATTGTGACGATACATTGGGAAGTGACACCAGAGATACATTTACATGCAAAAATCTATAATACAAATAAAATTAATAGTGATTAAAAAAATATGATAGCTTAGCCGTCTTGTGCCTATGTTCCGTGCAGTTAAATAGATCTATCACAACTGCATATCTATTAGTAACTTCATGCAACCTAGGTAAAAGTGAGTATTTCGTATACTCAGTCCGATTATTGTTACATTTAAAAAGGATTTTAGAACGAGTGGTTCTCGTGGGAATATGAAATTCAATGAGCTTAGTTAGATCAGGACTGTCTATTCTACCATTTACAATTTTGAACATTCATATTAAGTCGGATATAATTCTTCGATCTGACAGTCTTAGTAAATTTAATTCTTTCATCAAGTAATTATAATTTATGTTTTCAATGGGAACACCGAGGTTAAAATTAATGAGTCTTAAGAATTTTTGTTGAATTTTTTCGATTGAATCTGAATGTATTTTAAAATGGGGGGACCAGATCGAGGAGTTATATTCGGCTTGACTACGTACTAAGGATGTATACAAAAATTTTAAAGTTGAAATATTCTTGAAACCTCTGGAATTTCTAAGAACGAAGCCAAGCATTTTGATACCTTTATTATAGATTGGGTTTATATGGGATATGAAGTTTAATTTAGAGTCGAAAGTTATGCCCAAGTCACTAATTTCTTCGACAGAGGTAAGGGTAGAGTTGTTAAGTTCATAAGGATGAATAATTGGTTGACTTATTCTGTAAAAACTTATTGAATAACACTTATTTATGTTCAGATAAAGTTTGTTAATAGAGCACCAACTAATTAATTTGTTTAAATTATTTTGTAGACAGGCACAATCTTCAGCGGTTTTGATGATTTTAAATGTTTTTAAATCATCAGCAAAAAGCAATACATCTACATCTTTATCAAATATGTCAACCATATCATTTATGAACAGTAAAAACAAAATTGGGCCTAAATGGGACCCTTGAGGTACACCACTGGTAGCTATAAATTGATTGGAATAGAACAAATTAATTTTTACAAGTAGAACTCTATCAGATAGATAGCTTGCAAACCAGTCTAAAAGTTTTCCGTCAATACCGAGCTTACGTAGTTTAACCAGTAGAATTTTATGACACACTTTGTCAAAGGCCTTGATAAAATCTGTGTACATGGAATCGACTTGAGTTTTGTTAGCTAATGCATTTGATATAAAGTTTTCATATAATGAGAGATTTGTCAGAGTTGACCTGCCAGACAAAAATCCATGTTGATTTGGAACAATGAGATTTTATTTATTTATTTATTTTAAATACATAAACGGCTATACTGCCTTTTATAAATAAACACATAATAGAGTACAAAAGTAAGAAAAATAATATCATTACATAATAGTAGTTTTAAACTTAAAAATAACATGTTTGTAACCGACGTGTTACATACCCTCATTTGTTTTTTCGGCAAAAGTCATCGCTGGCGGCATCCTCTACATTTAGTGGTCATTTCTTGGGAATTTCCTCCGAAATTTCTGGCCACTAAGCTCGTTAGTACCATGCCGCCAGCGACGATCTTTTCGCCGGAAATATTTATGTAAAATATTATCATTTATTTCCCTTTTATTATGTACAATGCCCCGGTGCGACAAATAAATGCTTACATGCTAAGGTTGCCACCGGGAGACATTCTAAACTCATATTATTTTAAATATGCTTCTTCACTTAATGTTCTTCCTTTGTTCGGTGGTTATGGCCCTGCAGGAGGCCGACGAGCAAAACAGGCTTCCTTGTCCTTCCTTGCCTTCCTTGTGGTTATGGCCCTACAGGAAAGCGAGCGAAGCCGACTATGTTTTATATACTCTCATTTAATTATACTCTCACAACCCGCAGGACGATGAAATCAACACATTTCATTCCAGAGTCCTGCCGGGCATTCAGGGAAAGAGATTTTAAGCCTCTAACCCTTAAACTCTCAACACTAGGGCATTTTTTAAGTCAAACAAAGGACTTAGAAAAATTCCTTAAAGAATCCGTTTTTTCCCATTTTAAAAAACCAGGGACCTCGCAAGACGATGAAACAAACAAGTTTCAGTAGCTAGTCTTGCGAGGGACCTGGGAAAAATAGTAGATTCCTTATACAAACTCCACATTTTGCACAAAACAATGCTCGATCGCCGTCGGGTTCGACGCATCCAATAAATACCACGAATTTTAAAAATAAATTATGTTCGAGTTCAAGTTCAGTTCCTCTTCTCATCTCTACTCAACAAATACTTGTCTTTTATTACTCTTTCCTACCTTTGGAAGTCTACCACCTGCTGCCTCCTGCTGAAGTTCTGCCTGAACGAGTACCTGGTGCCTACCGCTGCAGTCAGCCCTAACTCTGGGCACTGCCAAGGCACCGCTCAGGCAGAAACTAGGCGCATCCAGGACCATTACCACTGGATGTAGGGAGGCCAGCCAACTCTAACCATCATCATCAGCGTGAACCTCTGGAAGGCGTGCACGAGACCCGGTACTTTTTTACAGTCTTGTAAAGACGCTGATACGTCTGTTACAATGTTGTTGTGTATCACAACAACAAAAAAAACAAAAAAGAACAATGAGAAATATCACCATTTCATTTCAACATGTCCATATTGTGTATATAAAGTTACATTATGGAAAAATAATTTTTGAGTGCATGTTTATATTGCGCTAATTTTAAGAAATAAATGTCGCCGATGTTAGCATATTTATTTCCCAAAATGTGTAATCGACTGATTGGTGAGTGATAATGTGATAATGTATGTGTGTTATTATAGTAGAACGGTAGGGTCAGTCTATTGTTAGCGCGACCAGGGCAATGAAATCGTATTAGTTTTATTAAATCAGGGGTATCCAGGACCGAGTGAATTATTTTATATAATTTAATTAAATGAAGACAATATAAGCGAAACTCAATCGAAAATCTGAAAACAGAAAAATCAGAAAAAGATATTGACACATCTGGGACACGAACCCAGTGGGTGGTTCTTAGTCGAAGTATGATACAGTTAAAAGTGATCGAATTGGATATCGACACGGTGGCGCAGTGGTTAGCGCGTTCGCCCGGTAAGCGAGAGGTCCTGGGTTCGTGTCCCAGATGTGTCAATATCTTTTTCTGATTTTTCTGTTTTCAGATTTTCGATTGAGTTTCGCTTATATTGTCTTCATTTAATTAAATATTACAATTTGAGGTTTTACTCATAAAGTTAAAATAAAAATAAAAATATTTTATATAATATTAATAGATCACAGATTTTTCTGCGATTTGATAAATTTACGAGATTAGTTCAGTTTAATAACAAATTATAGTCCACGGATTCTCTTGGAATACCTAATTTAAAATTAATATACCTAAGGAATCTATGCTGGACGTTTTCAATCGCTTGAATATTGAGATGGTTAATATATGGGGAAATTTTATCAAGAAGTAATTTTTCAAAAAGTTTCGGGATTATAGATAGCTTACATATAGGTCTATAGTTAGTGACATCACTTTTATTACCCTTTTTTAGTATAGGTGTTAGATAACAACGTTTCCAAATGTCCGGGAAGCAACCTGTATCAAGCGATTGATTAAACAATAGACAAATCTGTGGTGATAATTACCTCGTCGAACTATGTAACTTTATTGTGATTAGGTTGTGTGCTTTTTCCTAAGGCTGGGTTTAGACTCGTAAGTTTTTTCCTGTAAATCGCTCTTGTAAGCGAATTATGGCCAAATTACCAATGTAAACTACACCAAAAGTCACTTAACGTAATTTATAGCAAGTTACAGAACTTATTCTTTCGGAAGTTTTTTGACAGGTCTAATCGCACCCGCGCGAATTTCCAGCGTTCTTACAACTTATAAAATCAGTTTGATAAACTAAGAGACTTACCGCAAGAAATAGTTCCGAAATGCGCCGCGCACCGTTGCGAAATGTCAAAAATTAAAAGACAATTGTTTTCATAGGATTTTTTTCCTACAAAACTAGTATTTATTTCCACTTATTTAAGTTTTCTGGAAAATGACCATCCTTCTATTCAATTATCGGTCCAAACCCTTCCAATCTTAATGTTTTTATTTTTAACATTTACGTAGGAATTTGAAATTTTGAATTCGAAGTCGGTTGCTGTCATTCGGATAAAACGAAATTAATTGCCGCCTTTGACGACCTTTGACGGCATAAAAGCGCGTTGAGAATTTTTTAATTAAAGCCAAATTCTAATTCAACACTTTATTGGGTCCTTTTCGTCTTTATTGACAAAACCGCGTAAATTTGACAATAGCAGGTCGTTGTTGACAGGAAGCCATCTTCCCCCAAATAAATTTACAGATGTAAACGGTCCTATGAGCATCTACACAGGTCGAACTTCGGAACAACTTCCGTGATCATTAATTACCACAAGTCGGATGCATATGTAAACGCTCCTGTGAGTGACCTGTCAAAATCTTATGTAATCCGTAAATTTTAATTACGAGTCTTTAGATGGGTAGGAATATCTCCGCTCACCGCTCGGAGATATTTCGCATCTAAATGTCGCGAAACTCATTTAAATAAAAAACACTTTGATATTTTATATAGCTAGATTTATTAGCACAAAGTACTTCAAAGGTTACAAGAGTTATCCGCGACATTTATTTTAACGCAAGCGAATTAACTTATTTTTACTGGCGAATGCTAGCGGGGAAGAAAGCCGATGACAGAATGAACTAGAACGTTACGTCAAATCCGAGCTCACTTCTGTCATCTGCGCATTATGACTGCGCAGGCAGTGTTGTCAGTTTAAAAATGATATCAGGGCACAAAAATAATATACGCAGTGCCTACAAGTCTAACCTCAGTCTAAGAGATGCGTGGTAAGTGATTGGTTATTTTCCTTGCATTCCTTGTTTTCCCTACACATATTATCACCAAATCCGGCAAACACCATTTATTAGAATATTTATGTCAATGACCACTAAAATAACGACATTCAAATTTAAGATCATTGTAGAAAAAAGAAAAATACACAACAATATACTTAATACAAGCAATTCTGATAGTGCATCTTCTTACATATATATACAAAAAGTGTTTTATAAAATATTTCCAAGGTTTTTATTTAAATTTTAATGGGTATGTAACAAATGTTTGGTTTTGAAATGAGAAATGCATAGTTTTTACCAGGATGTTATTTATCCAGTTTCTACCTCTCCCTATCCATCAACTTGCTGGAAAAGTGAAATACGATTTTAGATTTTCACGGCCAAGAGTATTTTTGTTATTATATTTTGGGATATTATGCCGTGTTGCGCTACCTCCTTCTTTAGCCAACGTTTTGGACAGCGTTGCAGTGTCCATCATCAGGGCAGATGTGACACTGCAACGCTGTCCGAAACGTTGGCTAAAGAAGGAAGTAGCGCAACACGGCATAATATCCCAAAAAATAATAACATAAATTGCCGGAAAAGTATTTGAAATTTGGAACAATGGCAATAAAAATATCAAATTTGAGTGCATATGTTTGTGAAAAACAAAAAAAGAGTTTTTTTATATAAGAGTTTTATTAAATGTACATTTGTTACTTAAATTAAATTTTTCCGCGACCGGTTTCGATACAACCGTATCATTCACGAGCAGAATTAAAACTTAAAACTAAGTTTAAAATTAAAACTAAGTTTTAATTCTGCTCGTGAATGATACGGTTGTATCGAAACCGGTCGCGGAAAAATTTAATTTAAGTAACAAATGTACATTTAATAAAACTCTTATATAAAAAAACAAAATGTCTAGAAATTGTTAATTGTTAATTGACACTGCAACGCTGTCCGAAACGTTGGCTAAAGAAGGAAGTAGCGCAACACGGCATAATATCCCAAAAAAATAATAACATAAATTGCCGGAAAAGTGTTTGAAATTTGGAACAATGGCAATAAAAATATCAAATTTGAGTGCATATGTTTGTGAAAAACAAAAAAAGAGTTGACTACCTTGAAAACAAGTTGTTGGTGTTTTTAATGTACATAATCTCGCTTCTGAACTAAACAAAAGGTATTTGATCGGTTCCATGCCAACTGAAAATAAAGTCAACACAACACCGCTTTGAAAAGTCATTAAAAGCTATGAAAAAAAAAATATATAATGACTTTTCTGAGGTGGTTCTGAGTTGGTTTCATTCTGACTTGTCCGATCATTTTACCATCTCTAAAGTTCCTAATCGATATCGTTTTGTTGTGGCGATAATTACCTCGAGGTATCGCCGTGGAACTTTATTGTAATCATGTTGAGCACTCTTTCGTAAGAGTTACAGTGGTAAGTGATTGGTTATCCTTTTTCCTTGAATTCCTAGTTTTTCCTACGCATATTATCACCCAATTCCGGCAAAAACCATTTCGTTTCATTTTAGTACTTACTGTTCATTTCCAAGTGAGAATTTCCACAAACAATGAGCATGTATTGTTATTTGCATCTGATTGCGTTTGAACTAGCATCTGTCAATTTGATTATCAAACTTTTATTAACCGAATTGAAAATATTCAAAATAATTTTTTGAAACATCTGTCGCATCGTTTTCAAAATCACATTTTATTTTTGTTTTTGTTTTAATTTTTCTATAAACAAATTTAATTAATTATTAACCTTTCCAACCTGCCCTTCCCAACGCGACGGGTTCCGTGGTCGAGGGGTAAAGCTTTCGACTAACAATCTAAGGGTCCCGGGCTCAAATTCCGGCGTGCGAAAATCAATTTTATTTGATTAATTTGCGTTGTTTTACAATTAATAAATTAAAAATAATATATAACATATTTGCGACACGTTTCAGAATGGAAGACACTCTCAATATTGCCCTGGTATAAGACCACCATTCAAAAAACAAACGTTGCTTCAAAAGCCTTTAGCAGTTTTTGGTAAAAATTCACCTTCCTCTTCCCCTCCTCACTACCTTCGGCCTCCTAAGATATCCCAATTGGGGATGCCATAGTCTCACGCCACGCCCCAGACGGGAGCAGATATTCATATAAAAATATCGAGTGCAGTTCACATGCGGTAGAAGTGAAACCTCCACCCACACAAACTCAACCAATAAGAGCCTTGAAAAGTGAGCTCATAATCAAAGCGGCCAATGTGCGCAGCTTGACGCTTCGTAGGTAGATCCTGTAGATGTTTGTGTTTGTCTCTTTTTAGTGTCGCTCGCTTCCGTTTCATCTAGTTTCAAATCACAACGGTGCTAAAGAAGCTTTCACTTCAAAAACTGCTCTTAATCATTTGGAGTCAGTGGGACTATGGCATTCCCAGATTGAGGTATTTTGTGAGTATGAAGATAATGGGCAGGAGAAGGAGATAGGGAAGAGGAAGGTGGAGAAGCGGTACCAGAGTTAACTGAAGTAAGTTAGTGTCGTAAAAACCCCCCGCCGAATTATGACAAACTGCCGATTTGTGGTTTTGACATTTTGTCCGATTCAAATTCGGAACGCGGTTCCCGCCCCTTCCGTGTTTTTGTGGCTAATGGGGTTGCCAGACGTCAAGAACAATGACGGCGGGTAGGTACCGCTGTACCCGGATAGGCACACCGCTGATAGCTCCGTCGTAACCTCTCCCTCTTTCACGTGAACCGTGCATTACACTTTTTTATTTCTTTGGTTTTCCCAATTTTATTTGTAGGTACTTTTTTGCTTTCCGATTTTTTGTGTTTATCTTCCCATCTTGATTTCATTGTTTTTTTTTTAAGAAAGATATACATTTCCAGTGTAATTATATTTTGAAGTGAAAACTTCTTTAGCACCGTTGTGATTTGAAACTCGATGAAACAAAAACAACGACACTAAAAAGAGACAAATACATACATCTACAGGATTTAGCCTGCGAGAAGATGAGATAGAATGAAACCTTTCCTACGTACAGTACCTACGAAGCGTCACGCTCTCAAGTTGCGTGCATTAGCCGCTTTGATTATGAGCTCACTTTTCAAGACTCCTATTGGTTGAGATTGTGTGGGTGGAGGTTTCACTTCTACCGAATGTGAACTGCACTCGATTTTTTATCTATGTCTCTATTTTTTCTTTTTCCTGACTTTTGTTTTTCTTTATTATATTATTATCAAAGACTAAAATTCTCCAGTTTCAAATAACCTGACATTCTAATTTCTCCTACTTCCGCCATCACTCGGGCGCCATTAGTTTTTTTATTTTACCTCAGTGCAAATTTTATAACACCAGAACTCACCGTTTTAGAGATTTAGCTGCTTTAGAAAACAGTCTCATATTAATATAATTGTAACAACTAACCTACTAAAAATTCTTTAATTTGGGAGGCGGGTATGGGTACCGCCGCCCCGGAAACCACTCATTGGATAACCAACATCCTTGTTACAAGTCACCCCAAGCGGTTTGCTATGTTTGGTGACTTATCCGGTGTACCCGTGATCATGGGGTGAGATTTGTCTATGGCGAATGCGTTTGTCCACCTACTGCGAGGCGCGCCGGATCGGGAGAGACAGGAACCTAACCTAGACCTCTCCAATCAGACTCTCTCGACCCACGCCTTGCACCGCAGTGGGAGGGACAGATTCATGCGTCTGTCACTCCTGGATACATTGAATCCAAGATTCGTACCCATCCTTCATACCTTTTTTTTCCAATAATTTTCTCTCCTTCCTATTTCTAATAAGACCCTCTACAAAGCATCCCCAAAGATGACCTAGACTCTGAGGGGAATTATTTTCCTCAGGGTCTATATTATCTTTGGGGATACTGTATAGAGCTAGTGTAAAAAAGCCAATGTAAAAAAAATTTAAAATGTTAAAATTTTTGTATACATAAAAGTTGATAAGCAGTGTCTTTGTATCTAGTATTGTTTTAGTTCGGAATGGACCACGATGACATCCAACCCCACGAGGGGAGACAGGGCTAATCGTATCTGCGTTTGATGGCAGCGATAAAACTGTCGCGGGGAGAGAGGGGACTGTGGGGACAGTGGGGACAGTAGCGACAGTGGAGAAAACGGGAGGAAATCAAATGAAAATACCCCACTCTTCTCTGGGCGTATATCTATAAAAATATATCCATTTGATCATTATTTTTTTTTTTTTTTATTAGTATTACTCACCAGATTTAAATGTCCGGGTTTAATTTTCCCCACAGGAAAAACTAAACCCTTTCACACACTTCTCAAATGATCATCTGGTCAATCCACGTTATGCAATTCCACTATATAAGTATTATAATTACAAAACAATACAAGAACAACATGTCAACCTACCAGAGACCAGATGGGAAAATAATTCACCGACTCCAGATATTTTCATATCAGAGGGTTCGGCTCTGTGGAATTCCTAATTGAACCTATAAATCCTACTGATCCCTCAATATAAATATTTAAAAAATCTTTTGTAATCCTACATGTATTTAAAATTACCGATTTTTGCATTTTTATATACAAATTCTTTGACAAATCTAATATATTTATTATTTTTTACATTTTTATACAAAATATGTTAGGTATATATATAAAATAGAAATTATATTCGTAGTCCTCACTAGGATATCCTGTGCTGAGGGGGACTATGCTTTGGATAAGTTTTCAGCGACTTCTATGGTTTAACTTCATGGTGTGGATAAGGTTTTCCAGAAACTTCTACGACGATGTTTTAAATATACTAGTAAGTTCATTTTCCGATCGTTCCTTCAGCCAACATTTAATGTCCTTAATGTAGCTATTTTTTAGTTTAATTGGTTTGATACTAAGTGTGAGTTTGTTACATAACTTTATTGCTGAAAGTTCAGAATTACTTTGTCCAACGGAAGAGTTACGCTTTGGTATATTAAGTATTTCTGTGTGTTTGGCTCTGGTTTTATGAGCATGTGAGCTGTCTGCCTCTGAATCATTTTTGAGGAGATGTACTAGAATGTTTTTGGCATAGATTTTCTGTATGCTTGGAACATCAAACTGTTGTTGACGTCCTTACGGGGACCCTTAGTAAAGTCTTTACGATGCAATTCTGAGTTATCTTAAGTTGTTTTATGTGATTAGATGCTGCTGAGCCCCATCCTTTTACTCCATATTCCAATCGAGAGTGGCAAAAAGCTTAATATACTATCTTTAAATCCCTCTTATGAATTTTATCATTAATTAATGACTAAACTTTTTTTTGTTAATACCTCGCAAGAGTTCTAACTACCCGAAACAAGTTACTAAGGTTTTTTTTCGTTTGGGTTAAGTTGTGAGGCTAAAGGTAGTGGAACGGGAAAGGAGACGGGAAAGGAAAATGGAAGTTTCTTGATAGTTATTCATATATGGTCACCAAACATGACTAAAGCCATTTCAAGCAATGTAAATATCATGGACACCACTCTGAAATGCACCGCAAATATATAATTTTATTTGAATACCACAATAATTAAATTTATTAAAAGGTTTGAACCTAACCTAACCTAACTTAACCACTAGAAGATACGCGCATAGATTTTGTTATGTGAATACCGCACAAGAGTACCAACTTCTCCCCTACGGAGCCAGTGAGACTATGGCATCCCTAAGTGAGGTATGTTGTGAGGCTGCATATAGTGGGGAGGGCAAAGAGATGGGCACGAGGAAGGTGGGG
The DNA here is from genome assembly GCA_929108145.2 of Limnephilus rhombicus. Lineage (NCBI taxonomy): Eukaryota > Metazoa > Arthropoda > Insecta > Trichoptera > Limnephilidae > Limnephilus > Limnephilus rhombicus. The sequence goes on along the minus strand of OV815290.1, from coordinate 30,976,004 downwards.
AAGTACCTGGCAAATCAAATCTGGTGACCAAACATGGCTAAAGCCATTTCAAACAACGTTTCAATTATAAATGGGGGTCTTATACCATGGTGATACTGAGAGTAACTTCCAAGTGTTGCAACAAAGGTACCTACTACATACCTATATATAATTTTTAAATAATTAATTGGGAAATAACACAAATTCATCAAATAAAAATTATTTGCGCACGCCGGGATTTGCACCAGCGACCTTCGGATTGCTAGTCGAGAGTCTTACCCCTCGAAAATCTTTCGCGATATAGTGCATGGTAGATCGAAAATGTTATCGATAATGACTTTAATTTTTCGTCGTCCCGAGCACTACTGCAGACCACCAACGAATAAACAATTCACAACGTGTTCTTATTTTATTCGGCCTGAAGTGTTGCTTGTACGTTGACGACCTGCAGACGTGCTCTCAAACGTTAACAAGTTGTCGACATTATCGATAAATCCTTCAGACCGTTCTGGATACCGACCTTCTTCTTTCACATCTCCTTCCCTTACCCACTCCCTTTAGCCTCACAAGAAAGGTAACTTTTTTATGTGAATACCTCACAAGAGTCCCAGCTGTTCCCGCCTGGAGCCAATGAGACTATGGTGGTATGTTGTGAGGCTGAATGTGGTGGGGAGGGGAAGGCGATTCAGACCTGGCTATTCAGATCTGGTCACCAAATACAGCTAAAGCCATTTCATGCAACGTTTCAATTCTGAATGGTGGTCTTACACCAGGGCGATATTGAGAGTATCTTCAAATTGGTGTTACCATAGACTACTGTCCCCGAATTGTTTAGGCGTTTTCAATATTCCCGCGTTGACGGAACGGCGACGGCAAAAAGAAGGCAATAAACATACTTTCCGTATCACAATATTGCTGCAGCTCTTTCTTATACATTAAATAATAGTAAGACAAAAGATGAGACACGCAATGCACATACGAGGCTGGTCCGAAAGTAGACAAGAGTGGGGAGGCTACGAAGAGGAGCACCGCACAAAGAGGAGACCGATTATACTATCTCATTCTCTCACAGGCTAAATCCTATAATTGTACGTGTTTGTGTCTTTTTAGTGTCCCTATTTTGCGTTTCATCAAATCACAACGTGCTAAAGAATTTTTCACTTAAAAATTTGGAGGAAACAGACATACGTACATTGCATGTCTCATCTTTTGTCTCACCATTATTTAATGTGAAAGAAAGAGCTTCAGCATTATTGTGATAAGAAACGTATGTTTACTACCTATTTTAAACGTGGGACTATTACAAGCAGCTTTTGGATTTATGTGCGATATTCATTCATAAAAATATTTTTCTCTTAAAATAATACAATAAGACAGAGTGGTTCCAACACAGTCATGAAAATGAAAACACAAATTATTATTTAAAAACGGAATGCTTTTGAATATAAAAATTCCGACCACGTAAAAATTTCAACGTCCAAATTGCCGTACGATTTTTTTTAATCACCCTAAAATTCGCCCATTCGGTGTTTTTATTTCTACCCATTAAAATGCGCCATATTTTTATAAGAGACATTCCGCGATTGAAAAAAAAAAACGCGAAAAATGGACATGGGACACGTTTTTACATTCCTCTCTGCATAGAAAATTGTTTTATGATTCCCGGAGCTTTGATCTGTGGCTGGAAAACTGATGTGTTCCATGTGCAATGTGTGCAAGGGTGGCCCGGCATATTAAAATTTGAATATTTCAATTCGGGTACTACCAATACCTCTGCCATAGTCATAGGTTACCCCAAGTGATACGCTACGTTTGGTGACTTAGTAAAGGTGCCTCGGTTGGTCCATCTGCCCACCAGCTGCAGAGCATGCCAGATCGGGAGAGACTGCTTGACGGAGACACTTAGAACATCCCATTGTACGGCAGTGGGACGGATGGATTCGTTCGTCCGTATCTCCTAGAGACACAAATCCCTAGATTCCTACCCACCCTTCATATATTTTTTTCCCAGAACTTCACCTCTCTTCTTTCCTCAAACGACCATCCACACAGCATCCTCAAAGATGGCATAGTCCCTGAGGGGAATTATTTTCCTCAAGACCTCTTGTTTGGAACTAAATACCTACTAATCGCCTCCGTACCATATGTCAAAGTTTTCAAAATCATACATTTACCAGCGCAGACCCGTGAAAAATCACGGGATATTACTAATATTTTAGGATTGTTAGCTAAAAGACCCATACGCTTTTGACCATATTTGCGGCACGTACGAGAGTGGAAGGAACTCTCAGCATCACCCTGGTTTTCCCACTTTCCTGACTTTTTCCGTGTTTGGTGACTAAGTCTGAATAGCCAGGTACTTCCTTACCTTCCACTTTCCCATCTCCTTCCCCTTCCCATTACTTTCAGCTTTACAACAATTCCCAAGTGAGGCTGCCATAGATCTCACTGAACCCAGACGGTTTGAAGCAGTTAGTACTGGCGTGGAGTACTGACATGAGAAATAATGAAAAAACCCTTAACCGACTGCATATCTTTACATATAAAAATGAATCCCTGTTTCCCTTGGTCGCGCCCATAACTTTAGAACGACTTTACCGATTTCATTCAAACTTTGAGGATTTGATGTGTGCATGCCCGCGATGGTTTTATATACAATAGTGAGTTCTGGGATCATGAAATTATGAATTGCTAACCGTTCATCCGATTGCGAGTTGTTGTGAGCACGCCCGCGAAGGTTTCTGTGTATACTGGTGAGCTCTGACATTATAAAAATTGTATTAAAAAAATTGTAATAGGTGGCACGCGAGCTGTTTGAAAACTGAATGTACCGGGACTGAATGTATGAGTTGCGGGAGGGTGGAGGGAGGAGGGGAACCCACGAGGGGGATTCTGGCGAGGGGAGTGGGGAGAGGGAAAGTGGAGTGGAAACTCGAGAGGGTAAGGGGACACGGGAGAGGAAGGGAAGGCGGAAGAGGAATTCGACGAATAGGAAATGGGAAAAAAATTCTTTTTATATATTTTATTTTCTTTCCACTATTATCGTAATTACTTACATTATAACATAATCATATAACTGTTTTTTCCTTATTACTTATTTTATTTACAGAAGGTTTCTTCGACTGGTCATAGTCGTTATTTTTATTTTTCTTTTTCTTTTACTAACACTATTTTCTCTTTTTGATGTTACCTATTTCAGAAGAATTATTCCACGGGCTGCTACTTCTATTTATATTTTGTATAATGTTAATGTAACTACTTGCATACTGCTTACTAACCCCGTATGCATGGACATTGGAGGGTCTAGAGTCGTTCAAATAAATGTAGCTTCGTTAAAAAAAAAAGTAGAGTCTTGACGTGTGCGGTGAAGGAGGAAACCATATGTTTCCTTATAACGCCGTTGGGAAATTGGTGGGTCCCCTCCAATGACGAATGGGAAAGGACACGCAAGGAGAAACAATTGTATCAAAAATCATTACAAAAAACAATCTGTTTTGAAATAATATTATTTTTATTATTATTTATTCCAGTTCGAATTGAATATTCATAGCTAAGACAGGACTACGTCTGTCGGGTCAGCTAGTTGTATAGAAGTATGCCGGGGGGCCAACTGCCGTAAGATCAAGTACAGTTGGTACGCATGCATGATATTCATATAAAAAAAAATATAATTAAATTGTTGTCATAAGCAACTTTTGTTTAAACCTACAGAAATAAAATCTTCACGGCCACCCTAGCGTACATGGCTAAATTACACTTCGTTTGCTTTTAAATGCGGTTTAAAAAATAATTAAAAATGTAATAAAATTAAGAGAGGGGGGTTGTATCGAGCATTATATTTTAGGGGAGGTTTGCGTGCATATTTTCATAAAGAATTTACATAATAATTTTGGGTTGTGTACTATAAAATAAAACTTTCACATGTAGCAATTAGCAATCGCTTTATGTTTGTATTTGGGAGGCGTATATGGGTACCGCCGCCCATTTTTTGGATAACCAACACCTCTGCCGTAAGTTACCCCGAATGGTTCGCTACGTTTAGTGACTTAGAAGGAGTGTCCGGGTTTATGAGGAGAAGTTTGTATGGGTCTTGTGCGGCGGATGTATCTACCCACCTTTTGTATAGCAGGCCGGATTGAGAGAGGCTGGTTGATGGAGGCCTTTTGATCTCTCTAGCCGAGCTCTCTCGAACCATCGACTTGCATCGCTGTGGAAGTATTTATACGTCCGTCACTTCAGGACACACTGCCACCCAGATTCCTACTCACCCCACTTACCTTTTTTCTTCACAGAACTTTCTATCCGTCCTTTCCATAAAAAGACCCTCCATACATCACCGCTTAAAATAACAAAGGCCCTGAGGAAAATAATTTCCATTCATGAATCCAGCCTTCCCATTGCGGCGATGGGTAGAAAAAATCCGAGTCGAGAGGTCAAAGGTCTCTCTCAATCAATCTCTCTCGATCCGGCCTGCCACGCAGTTGATGGGCAGACGCATCCGTCGCTAAGACCTAGACAAACCTCACCCCATGAATTGAGGTTTGTCCGCGGCTTGGCGGCCGATGCGTCCGTCCACCTATTGCGTGACGGGCCGGATCTAGAGAGACTGGTTTAGGGTTGCTTTTGACCTCTCCAGCCAGAATTCCTCGACCCATCGCCTTGCACTGCAGTTGGAGGGATGGATTCATACGTCCGCTACTCCTGGATACACTGACCCCCAGATTCCCACCCACCCTTCATACCGATTTCCTTCCCAGAGCTTCCGCTCTTTCCTTTACTTAAAAAAATTCAGCCCACAAAAATTCAGGACGATTATTCTATCTCATTCTTTCTCAGGCTAAATCCTATAGATGTATATGTTTGTCTCTTTTTAGTGTCGCTTTTTCGTTTCATCAAGTTTCAAATCACAACGGTGCTAAAAAAGTTTTCACTTCAAGAACCCTCCACACAGCATCCCCTAAGATGACATAGTCCCTGAGAGAAATTATTTTACTCAGGGCCTCCTGTGTGGAGCTAAAGTAAAAATAAACAGAGTGTGTAATTCACACGCGGTAGAAGTGAAACCTTCAGAAAACTAAAGTAGACAAGAGTGGGGAGACTATGAAGCACCGCACAAAGAGGGGACCGATTATACTATCTCATTCTTTCGCAAGCTAAATCCTACAGATGTATGTGTTGTTAAAACATTGTTCGTGCTAGACCCCCTAGTCCGTTCATTAGTGTATTTTGGTTTGTCTCATTCCAGGTGCCCTCTCCCGTGTTGGCTAGTTATTGAACCCTTGTGAAGGTATGTATAGGTCGTGTTCTTGAACTGTGCCACCGACCGATTAGCGTCTTTGGCGATACTGACAGCATTTCAGCGGAGACGGCGGAGACAGGCGGCGCTGTCCCGGACTCGCGGTTCGTGTTCAACTCTGCTGAGGGTATGCTACAAGTACATTGGAAACTCGATTTATCGGGCTTGACTTAACCTGGAAGCGGCTTAACCGGGGCGTGTATATATATTTTTATAAATTTAAGTATACACTGCACAGCATTCCTAACAATTCAGTAGTCAGTGGGACTGTGGCATTCCACCTGAGTCTCTGCACAATTGTAATTTTTTGAGCAATAAAACACATTTTAAAATAATGGAAATAATTTAAAACAGAGGCTTGAAGTTCATGCAATGTCAACTCAATAAACTAATTAGTGACTTAAATTTTATATTATCTGATAAACAACCTAAAAGTTGTTTATTGTATAAAATTTAAAACACGTTTATTTGTAATGGGGTAAGTATGTGGCAACGTTTTGTCTGGAAAACCTTGTTTTTTTTTTAATTAACTCCACACAGGAGGCCTTGAGGAAAATAATTTCCCTCTGGGCCTATGTCATCTGGGATGCTGTGTGGAGGGTCTTTTTGAGGAGAGGAAGGAATGAACATTGGTCTTGAAGAGACAAATGCTGTTGAACACAAGAACGAGTCGAAGAAGCGACCTGTTCCTGTGTGACAAATGTCAACCGTGTACAAATGTTGGGCACGCGTTTGGCGCGTTTCCCGACCGGTGCAGAAGGGATCAATGACGCTAGTTCCTCGGAGCATCTTCCATTGTAATACCGGCAGAACAAGGACAGTATTCCCACCTGACGCCTGTGCTCTAAAGATTGCAAACTATCAAACAGACTGCCTGTTTCTGCACAGAGTCGAGGGTATTTTTCAGGTATTTTAGAGCTCCAGACCAGAGGTGGCTGCCAAATTCAACCTTGGGGCGCACTTGTGATTTGTACAGGGTTAGCAGTTGTGTACTATTAAAGTATCTGCGGGACCTGTACAGTACGCCCAGTTTTTGAGAGGCTAACTTTACTCTGGCTTCGATGGAGCCCCCATACCTGAGCTGGTCACTTAGGGTTACACCAAGCATATCAATGGAGGGCCTGTTCGGAAGATTGCTTCCGTTGTAGGAGACTAGATTTTCTCGTTGAAGAGACTAGATTGTTATTCGTAAGTTATAAACTAAAATGTTACGAGATTAAATGTTAAATAGTGTTATTGTTAATAATACATTTCATTTTACGAGAAGCTGCAACAATTTAAGGCTTCCTAAGACAATTAAATGAAGACAATATCAGCGATATCGAAAATCTGAAGGCCGCGGGATCGAATCCCGGCGTGGGCAAATAAATTTTATTTGAATAATTTGTGTTTTTCGCAATTAATTCATTTCCAAATAGTGTATAGTATATAACGGCACGTTCCAGAGTGGAAGATACTTTCAGTATCGCCCTGGTGTAGGCCAACCATTCAGAATTGAAACGTTGCTTGAAATGACGTTAGCCGTGTTTGGTTAGCCAGGTACTTCCTCACCTTCCTCTTCCTTTTTTTCTTCCCTCCCCACTACCTTCAGCCTCACAACAGTCACAACATACCCCAAAATAAGGATACCATAGTCTCACCGGCTCCAGACGGGAGCAGCTGGGACTTTTATTCACATAAACAAAATTTATGTGAATAAAAGCAAGCAAGCAAACATTTTCACCTTATGAAAATGCTTGCGGATTGTAACGTTGACACCAAAGACCAGAATTTCATTAAAAACCTGTATTGGTTCCAAACAGCAGAAATGAGACACGGGAATGAGAGATCTAATGCAATTTCCATTCAGCGTGGAGTACGACAAGGCTGTATCCTGTCGCCACTATTGTTTAATCTCTATTCCAACTATGTCTTTAAAAGAGCCCTAAGTAATACTGATAAGGGTCTGAAGATCAACGGAGTTGTCATTAATAACATAAGATACGCAGATGATACTGTATTACTATCTGACTGTATCGATGACCTCCAAGACCTATTAAATCTTGTTAATAATGCTGGTGAGCAACTGGGCCTAACAATCAACGTCAATAAAACTAAATGGATGACATTTGGACGACTAGATCACTCTGGATCAGTGATACAGTTAAATGGTCGCAATGTCGAAAAGGTGGAAAGATTTAGATACCTCGGCAGTATTCTCACGGAGACTCTTGACCCAGATGTGGAGGTTAGATGCAGAATTGAAGCAGCAAGAACTGCGTTCATTAAAATGAAATCCCTCTTCTGCAATGACAATATCAGCTTAAAACTAAGGCAGAGAATGCTAAAATGTTATGTGAAACATGGACCTTGAAAGTAAATACCACGAACAGGTTAGAGGCTTTTGAAATGTGGCTTCACCGGAGAATGCTCAAGGTCCCATGGACCGACATGATCACCAACACAGAAATTCTCAGGCGGCCTAGAGCAGATTGAGAACTGCTTACATTAATAAAAATCAGGAAAATTTCATATCTGGGTCACATACTTCGAGGGGAGAAGTATCACTTGCTCCATTTGATATTGAAAGGCAAGATAGAGGGTCGCCGAGGGCCTGGTAGGAGACAAATGTCTTGGCTGCGTAATATACGAAAGTGGACCGGCATTAGAAGTGTGGAGGAGCTATTCCGGGCAACGCAAGACAGAGAGACATTCTCAAGAGTGATCGCCAACGTCGGGGGGACCTGATACGGCACGCAAAGAAGAAGAAGAAACAAAATTTATAAAAAGACGCGCAGTCAAAAACATCAAACATCTCGGCGTGTACATATTTTTTTATTTTTTTTTTATTAAGGAGAAAATACAGATACAGATGTCAATTGACAAGAATATACAAAACACTTAATAGAGAATTCACCTGCATCCAAACTATTTCTCACGAATTAACATTAACAGCAGATAAAAACATATACAAATATTTTTACCTTTAAATACGGAAAAGACGTATGTATATACATAAGTAAATATTATTTTACAAATAGAGAGATGAAAAAAAATGCGCAATATCCTTATAAAAGTTTACAAATTGTTTTTGGAAAAATTTTGATGGTAAAACAAAAAATATATATAGATAAAAAATAATGTCACACAGAAATTTAAAAAAAGAAAGGTAGTTAAAATTATAAACCAAGCAATGTCTAAATTATTGTACTTTGTAGGAAAACAGCCTTCAATTTTCTACTAAAAGTACTGCGTGTATCAAAAAATAAATTGGAATCCTTGAGGTTTTGATTTTGATTAAACGATTCGCACATTCTTCTGATTGGATCCCTGACACCAGCATTTGTACGCGTGCGGCTAATGTAGAATAAGTCGTTAAGCCTTGGGTGGTATTTTGAAGTTTATTAGTTTCAGTAGGTCAGGACAGTCGATAACGTTATTGCAGATTTTATAAAGCGTCATGAGGTCAAGGTATGTTCGCCGGTTAGTTAGAGTGGAGACGTTATAATTCGAGAGCATATTTATGTACCCCCGTTACGGTGCGCTCATTCTGTTATTGAGGTATTGCAGAAATTTCTTTTGAATACGTTTAATGTTGTCTTTATAGACACCGTAAAGTGGTGTCCATATGGAGGTGCAGTATTCAAGTTGAGAACGGACCAGCGTGTAGTAAAGTAGAAGATAAGTTTCAGGTTTTCGAAATTCGCGGCTGTTTCTGATGACATATCCTAGCATGCGGTAAGCTTTATTAACAATATTCTCAATGTGCGCATCGAAATGGAGTTTAGAATCAAAAACTACGCCTAGATCTTTTATACAGTAAACGCGCACGAGTAAATAGTTACCAATACAATAACTGTGTATACTAGCGTTGTGATTTTTAGTGAAGCTTATTTGTTGTAACTTGGGTAAATTTTGTTTTCATTGCAAAATGCTTCGAACCTTACTAAGTCGCTTTGGATGAGCAGACAATCGTTTAAATTCCTAACAATGGCAAATATTTTTATATCATCGGCGTACAAAAGAAATAAACAATGCATGAAACATTTAGTAACAGTGTTAATAAAAAGTATAAATAACAGCGGACCCAGGATTGACCCCTGTGGTACGCCAGAAGTAACTGGTTCCCACGTAGAAGTATGTCCTCGTAATGATACAGTTTGCTGTCTTTTTGTCAGATATGAGACAAACCAACGTAATAAGTTTCCCCTAATTCCGTTGAACATAATTTTTTTAATAAGAATAAGGTGGTCAACCTTGTCGAAAGCTTTTTTGAAATCGCAGTATATTGCATCTACCTGGTGGTCTCGATCCATGCTAGTGAATAAAAAATTTGAGTAAAATAGTAAATTACTCATGGTAGATTTACCTTTTACAAACCCGTGTTGTTGTTCTGTAATTTTGGCGGCAAGCTGGGGATATATATTATCATGGACAAGTCTTTCCAAGAGTTTAGGGATCGCCGAGAGAATGGATATTGGCCTATAGTTTTCGACTTTTTGACGTGAGTCACCCTTATGGACTGGTATAATATAAGCCAACTTCCACCTATCAGGGAAAACCCCGTCACTCGGGCATTTATTAAATATTATGGTAAGTGGAACATACAGTGAAGACGCAGCAGATCTGAAGAAAAACGGCGGTATTCCATCGTGACCCGCACCTTTGTTTATATCTAACGACTTTAAACTTGATTGCACTTCTTGTTCAGTTAGTTCAATGGTGTGAATGTGCGTAAGTCCAGAGTCCCGAACGGCCTCAGGTTAGTCAATGTTAATTGAGTCATTGATAGAGGAGGGTTAGAATGTTGACTTGGAGAACTCGGAAAACATATTACAGATTTCTTGGGCATCATTAGATTTGCGCCCTTCGAAGGACATAGTGCAGGATATCCATCAGATGATTTTAATGAGGATATGTATGACCAAAAATATTTAATATTATTTTGCAATGAATTTTCGATGTTGTCGAAAAATAGCTTTCGAGATTCACTAGCCAATTTTTTGTATGTAGCACGTAAGAAGTAAAATTTACGATAGTCAGAAAGACCTGTATATGTCTTCCATTTGAGCCAAACTTTATCTTTTTTCCGTTATAAGCTAATAAGTTCGGGAGTAAACCATATGGGGAATTTGTCATTTCGTCGTGCCAATACTTGAATAAACTTATCAATTACATTGTTCATTATTAAATAGAATCGATCTTCTGCTTCTTCGGCTGATAAATTTGCGGTTTCAGATAACCAATCAATACAATTAATGTCGTTATTAATCTGAGCATAATCAGCTTTCCTGAAATTTCGCCTACGCTCTTTTTTGTTATTGATTTTTGGTTGAGCGGGGGATATATCAAATTCAAGGGCTGGGTGGTGTCTGTCCTCTAAAAGCATAGGGTCCTTGCTACGTGTAAAATTTGTTTCGCGACTATAGAATATGAGGTCTAAGTATTTTTCATTATGGTTAGGTATACAATTATATTGGAGCAAGTTCTTCAATGACATTGTTTGAAGCAAATTTTGCGATGCAGCCGTGTTTGAGGAGGCGAGACCTTGACTGCAGCCTTCGGAAAATGACCAAGTAAGAGAAGGTAGGTTCATATCTCCTATTACACAAAACATATTATTTGGCTCAGATGAAAATACAGATTCCAGGTTTTTGGAGAAAATATCATAAATCGTTGGTGGCGAGACAGGAGGTATGTATACTGCACATATGATGAGATTGAAAGACCTTACCGGAATAGATACGAAGATTTGTTCGATTTGACTGTTTTCCCAGTCATCGAGCCGGGAAGCTGCGAGCTCTTTGCGCACTGCTACCAGCACACCGCCTCCGTCCATCTTACCAGTAAGTATACGGTCCCTATCTCGTCTGAGTACCGTGTATCGCGAATCTATGAATTCAGCCGTATTTACACTTGCTACAAGCCATGTTTCAACTAGCACTATAACGTCATAATTATTCGATAATATATTAGTTAATAGCCCCTGAGTTTTGGTTCTAATACCGCCACAGTTCTGGTAGTCAACGGAGATAGATGATGAGATCATTTCACTAGAGTAAGAGTGTCTTTTGACTTATTCCACAATCGCGGGAGTGATACGTTATGTGGGACATACAAGGTATATAAATTACATATAAAACATAGATTACTCATTAGATTAAGGAGTATAAGATATCTCAACATTTTACAAAGTGAATTAATATGCAAGAAACATGATATTGGTATAAAGTTATAGGGGTATTGCGCAGTAAACAAAAATATAAAATAGCTTAATACACAAGGGTGGAGAAAATTGGGAGAAAACGGGCATTGATGACAGCAGTAACACCTTTGTGGGAGGAGTCATATGTTTTGCTGATCATGTGTGATGATTTTTTGAAGGTCTTCCTCACGACGAATGGTGACTACCCTCGAGAGATCGTTCCTCTTGGCTAGAATACTGCCGTTCCGCACCCATGTGTATTTAAAGCCTCTGGCTTTTCCTGCGGTTCGGGTTTACGCAAAAAGTATTTTATTTTTTTAATATCAGGTGCTCGTTAATATAAAAATTGGTGGTTGAAGCACCAAGTCCTATTACCAACTACAATATTATATCGTAGTGATCCGGAAGTCGCGGGTTATAATCGTAGCCTGCGCAAGTAATTTTTATTTACATAATTAATTTGTGTTGTTTCACAATGAATTATTCAAAATTAATATTCTTCTTCTTCTTCTTCTTGTGTCCTGTCCGTTCAACGGACGTTGGATATCATGTTGGCTATGCGGACTTTGTTTACTGCAGCCCGGAACAGCTCCACGGTAGACTGGCCATACCACTGACTCAAGTTTTTCAACCATGAGGTTCTCCTTCTTCCAGGGCCCCGTCTTCATGAGATGCAGGATCTCATACTTCTCTGGATGTCTCATCACATGTCCAAAATATTGAAGTTTTCGGATTTTTATAGTTTTAATTACTTCCTTTTCTTTATTCATCCGAACCATAACATCTTCGTTTGTAACCCTGTCCATCCAGCTTATTTTAAGTATTCTTCTGTAGATCCACATCTCGAATGCCTCAAGTCGCCTAATAAGTTCTTCAGTAAGCGTCCATGCTTCCATTCCGTAAAATAATATCGAAAACAAGTAGCATCTGACCATTCGCATTCGTAATCCAAGGTTGAGAAACTTATGCGGACTTTGTTGACTGCAGAACATTTTTTTCATGCGGATAAAGGTTGCACGAGCTTGCTCAATGCGGCATTTGATTTCAACTGAAATTAATATATTATAGTTAATTTCATCGCTAGCATTAAAAATAAGATTTTTTAAGGTACACAGGTTTTGAATCGACAAACAAATATTTTGACCAATCATCGCTACTTTTATACATAATTTAGTGTCAAAATCATTATGATTTTTTTTAGTTGATTTGTTTTGTAAGAACCAGGCACATCTCACCATTTCTCAACCTTTTTTATTTTACAGTATTTTACACTGCGAAATATCATTTAAAATACCTAACAAAAAAATTTTAATGAAAAAAATATATATTTCCAAATAACTGATCCCTACATATTACATATTTAGTTGACCTTTTTTTCAAATAAGTGCTATTTTTATTTAGTAAACTAAACGGTTTTTTGTTCCTCCTGATAACCTGTCTTAAATAAAAAACGCATTGTTGTCTTGTTGTTAAATAGAATATCGATATGTTTAACAACAATGAAGTACAATTCAAAAGGCAAGCTTTTTTGCTGTCAGTCAAAATTTTTTTATCTCATCTAAAATAAGTTATCATTTATCATTTAAAAACGCTTTGAAATTATAATTTTGTAATGTTTTTAAAATGAATTGAATTGAATTAAATAACAATATAAATTCATGGCCATATTGAGACCAGAAGCCAGATATTTCGCCACCTTATTCTTACCCATCTCCTTCTCCTGTCCAAACTCCCTGCAGCTTCACAAAATTCGTCATTTGGCTAAACCATTAACCAACCGTTTGCACTCATCTCTTTTATTCTATAAAATGTATATTTTTTTAACCCCTTTAATCAGAAGAGACCATATTTGTCCCAACGCACATAGGTCTTATATAAAACGCTGTAACTCCCTTACTATCATAGTTAGAAATATCTTCAAATCGGTTTTAGAAAGGAAAAACACCACGCTTTATACTCCAATATAAAAAATAGCCACCAAAAAAGGAAAATGTACACATTTATGTACACAAAGTTTTGAATAACAAACTGAAAAAGAAATTTGAAACTTCAGGAATTTTTTATAAATTATTTTTACATAGAGCGTCAAAAAAGTGAGATTACAATATGTGTTGCATTTGTCTAATAAAATATGTACTTTTTTATTATCAGTAAATTTAGTTAGAAAAAACGTAAGGTGAGCCATTTTGAAACCTTTTTTATGTTTGCATGCAAAATTTTCATAAAAAAAAATATATATGTTTATTTCAAATTCTATAATTTGAAAGCGTATTTTATAACCTTTCTAAAACAGTTTTTGGTTTTTGAATGTGCTCAGAAGTATTCCAAATATTTGTATTTTATTGTAAAGCGAAAATATTTTGACCATCTGAAAAAAATGCCAAATTTTTGAAGGGTAACAACATTGGTAAATCGAGCGCATACTGTATAATATATAGATCTACAGGCGACTGTAGTACCTAGGGAGCATAGCGTGACTAGGTGCCATCTAGCGATTTCACTGATTATTATTATGGCTTTAAATGTTGAATTTGTTTAAACGGGTTACAGTAAGAACCTTTTAAGAAATTCTAAAAAGCCAAAACTTAGTTATTAATTTTTTTTTTAAATTTGAAGTGTAACATCTGTAGCCCCGCTACGATTTGGATTTCGGATGAAACGGAAATGTCGATTACTGCACCTGCGACGCACAACTGCGCTCATTGACCGATTTGATTATGATATCACTTTTAAAGGCTCCTATTGGTTGAGATATGAAACGGAAATTACGCTAGGTCTGCGCTCATTGGTCGCTTTGATTGTGACCACATTTTTCATGTATTGGTTTAAATTGTTTTGGTAATGTTTCGCTTCTACCGCGTGTAAGCTGCACTCGATTTTTTTTATTCCAAAGTCATGTCTGAAAGAGATTATGAACAGTGTACAATATAGTTGTGAATGATGAATACTTGGAGCAGGGGGATGAGTTTGTGTATCTGGAAAGTTTGACTGATAGAGAATTTGAAAGAAGGGTGAATGCAAAAACTGGTTTGGAACTAATATAAAAAAATGTCCAAAGAAGCGAAGTTAACAGTTCACATTGAAGTGTTGATACCAACCCTGATGTAATGAGGCATGTATCGCCTGGACGGCTATCGACTGGCAATCCAAGACTTGCGGGTTCAAATCCCGGCGTGCGCAAGAGAATTTTATTTGATTGAATTTTTTAATTTCACAATTTGATCATTTAAAATAATATACGGTATATTTATTATAAGATACTCTCAGTGTCGCCCTGGTGCAAGACAACCATTCGAGAAACGTTGCTTGAAATGGCATTAGCCTTGTTTAGTGACCAGATCTGAACAGCCTTTATGTAGATGGCAATAAAGTTTAAATTCCCGTTTAACACCTACCGCCGGTTTTGATTTATTCAAGAAAACAACTTCGCCAAAAAGTATGTTATATTTTATTTTGTTAAATCATGTTCAAATATGTAATTTTCAAAAGAATTAAATTTTGCACATTGTTCAATAAAGCCACAACCGAAATGAGTGTCGTAAGTGGAAGATTTTGAATTTTAAATATGTTATATACGCCTGATACTTTATTTTTTCTGGGCTTATAAAAATATTTAAAAAATAAATAAATACAGAGTGTGCAATTCAATTGCAAAGAGGAGACCGATAGGCTACGAAGCACCCCACAAAGAGGAGATCGATAATACCATCTCAGTCTCTGGCAGGCTAAATCCTATTATTTTTTTATTTTTTTTACATTAGCTCCACACGGGAGGCCCTGAGGAAAATAATTTCCCACAGGGCCTTTCTCATCTTTAGGGATGCTGTGTGGAAGGTATTTTGAGGAAAGGAAGGATAGGAAGTTCTGGAAAGGAAAAGAGTATTAGGGGTGGGTAGGAATCTGGATCAGTTTGTCCGTATGATGGTTGTATTTGAGTGATGGACGTATGAATCCATCCCTCCCACTGCGGTGCAAGACGGTGTTCCGAGAGAGTACGGCTGGAGAAGTCAAAGGGTCTCCCTCAACCCGATCTTCTCTCCCGATCGGCCTGCCATGCAGCTGGTGGGCAGACGCATCCGCCGCCAAGACCCGGACAAACCTTACCCCATGAAGCCGGGCACCCCTGCTAACTCACCAAACGTAGCGAACCACGTGGGGTAGCCTATGGCAGAGGTGTTGGTTATTCAATAAATGGTTCCCGGGGCAGCGGTACCCATACCCGCTTCCCAAATTGGAATTAGTTGTTTATAGATGTTTGTCTCTTTTTAGTGTTGCTGTTTTTCGTTTCATCGAGTTTCAAATCACAACAATGCTAAATGAGTTTTCACTTTTTTTTAAAACAGTGCAATTCACATGCGGTAGAAGTAAAATCTTCAGAAAACAAAAGTAGACAAGAGGGAAGGCTACGAAGCACCGCAAAAAAATGAGACCGATTATTCTCATTCTCTCTAAGGCTACATCCTATAGATGTACCTATTGATTTGTCTCTTTTTAGTGTCGCTATTTTTCGTTTCATCGAGTTTCAATTCACAACGGTGCTAAAGAAGTTTTCACTTCAAAATACTTGAATGTTTCAAAGACAAATATATGTTCTACTATTAAAGAACTTCAGATTTTATGTCCGGCTTAAATCTTCCTTACAGGAAATACTAAACCCTTTCACACACTTTTCCACAAATGATCATCTAGTCAATCCACGCTATGCAATTGCACTATATAAGTATTATAAGTACAAAACAATACAAGAACAACATGTCAACCTACCAGAGACCAAATGGGAAAATAATTCACCGACTCCAAATATTTTCATATCAGAGGATTCGGCTCGGTGGAACTCCTAATTGGACCTATAAATCCTGTTGATTCCTCAATATAAATCTTTTAAAAATCTTTTGTAATTCTACATCCTACATGTACTTAAAATGACTGGTTTTTGCATTTTTATATATAAATTCATTGACAAATCTAATATGTCTAAATTTTGAATGAGAGAGCTAGGTACAATGCCAGCAGCCGAAATAACGCCGAATAAAGCGAAAAACTATGGTTTGATGAAAACTTATTGACACTAAATGTCGAAAAACCCATTTTATACCTTATAGCCCAACAGGGAAAACATCAAATATAAATCTAAACATAAAAATTCACCAAAGAAATTGCCTCCTTAGAATCGCACCCTGTAACTCAAACTGTATACACATAATTACATCAAATGGAAAAGTCAAATAAATTCCACAGTAGATAGAATGAGAAAACTGATCTAATCTAATCTAATCTTTGCTAATAAATTTATCACTAATGCACAAGATAACAATACATTTAGAGTAAAAACTTTCCAAACCAAAGATATAATGCATCACATAAATAAACTGAGAAACGACTGTGCGACTGGACCTGACAAACTTGACACTAAACTAATAAAAGAAATAAAACACCAAATAGCCCTACCCTTCACCTACATCTGTAATCTGAGTATTACTAGCGGTGTATTCCCCTGCCATTTTAAAAGTGCAAACAAAGTACCAATTTACAAATCCGGAGATAAAAATAATCCCTCCAACTATAGGCCTATATCACTTTTAAATGTTCTCACAAAAGTACTCGAAAATCTTGTGAAAATCCAACTGGTAGACTATCTAGACAACCATAAGATTCTATCAGAAAATCAGTACGGTTTTCGAAAGAATATGGGAGTACAGAATGCAATATTAAAAGTGACAGAAACCATTATAAAAAATGTTGACCAAAAAAAAAGCTGTATTGCGGTTTTTCTAGATCTAAGTAAAGCTTTTGATACAGTGTCCCATAAAATTCTCCTTAAAAAATTAGATAACATAGGTATTAAAAACTCTGCATATAACTGGTTCAAATCATATATAACTGATCGCAGCCACGCACTAAATTTAGGCAAAGTAACAAGCCAAAACAGATACATAACTTACGGTGTTCCCCAAGGAAGTACATTAGGACCCATACTATTTTTACTTTACATCAATTGCCTGTGTCAGTTAGATATTAGCGGAGATGTTATCTGCTTTGCGGATGACACTGTTCTCATTTTCGCTTCTGATTCCTGGACAAATGTATACAAAAAAGCTGCCGAAGGAATCAACCGGATTAAAAATTGGCTCGACAATAACCGGCTAACACTAAATATAGACAAAACAAAATACATGACATTTAGTATAGATCCCAGACGACAACCAAGACTCAATGAAAATCTAACTATACACGACTGCACATCTAAAAAAAACTGCCTGTGCAACCCGCTAACACGGACTCAGATAATCAAATATTTAGGCATTTACATTGACAACTATTTTAGATGGACAGAACAAATAAATAAAACAGCGGGTAAAGTAAGGAAACTTATATATTTTTTTAAGAACATTCGAAACATAATGCCAGTGAAGACTTTAAAAACTATATACTACGCATTAGGACAATCAATTATCACCCACGGTATGATTGGTTGGGGTGGTGCTGCGAAGACTAATATGGACCCTCTCGACAAAGCGCAAAAGGCCTTAATTAAAGTTATTACTAAAAAACCTTTTAGATTCTCGACAACACAGTTATTTAAAGACTTTGCTGTATTGAACATACACCAACTGTACATCAAAATTATATCTATACATTACCAAAAAGACAAACTAAACCATCATACTGCACAACACAATTACGACACAAGACATAGACATCAACACATGACTCCGAAGACAAATACTACATTTGGACAAAGACATTATCACAATTTGGCTCCAAAATGTTTTAATTTAATTGAAAAAGATATAAAAGATATTCTAGTGACAAAAAATCTAAAACGCAAAATTCATACGTAGGTAGTAAACAAGGGTATTGCATACTGCGTGCAGATAACTTGATCAAACAACACACTCAACGCCTGTATTTTTTCTCTTTCCTCCTTAACTATTTTCATCTATTTATCTCATATCTTTTTTTCATTTCTTTATATTTTTTTCTTTTATTCCATTTATCTATTTAAATTAAAATTATATTTTTTATCTTCCAAGATTAAGATATCAAAATTAAATTAAATTCCTGCCACCTCAGAACAGGCTCAGCCTAGTGAGGTGGTATATACCAAAAAAATTTATATATATGTATATGTAGGTATATTGTATATATTGTAATGTTATTCTTGGTTAATAAATAATTTATTTAATTTATAATTTATATATATTTTTAGACTAAGAAATACTGTATCATTAAATATACTAAAAGATATTTATTATGCACTTGCGCACTCTGTACTACAATATGGAATCGTGGCTTGGGGGGGTGCATATAAATCATCCCTACTTCCATTGGAAACAATTAAAAAAATATTAATAAAAATCATCTTAAAAAAGCCCTATTACTACCCTACAATAAATGTTTTCCAAGATTTCCCGGTTGGGGCATTTAAAAATTTACGACAAAATTGCACTACTACAATAATTTAAAGATTTCTTTAATAAAAATAATTTAACACAATTAGATATTAGCAAAATAATCATATCTGTTGGAGGACTAGCCGTGCCACTGGTGCGAACCACAACAGCACAGCATCGCTATATATTCAATTTTTTAATAAATTACCCCTTGATATACGATCGGAAAAAAACTACGACAAATATAAAAAAAAAATTAAAATAAAATCATCACTTTACTTATTGTTTAGAAATCTCTCTCTCTCTCTCTGGTTTCAATCCTGGGATTGGTTTGCAGCTATGTCATCTATTCGTTTCTTCCACTCTTCCCTGTCTTGTGCGGCTCTTTTGAAGTCTGCATATGATGAGCAGCGCACGTCCACCAGCAGGTCCTCCAGGTACTCTTGGCGTGGGCGTCCCCTAGCGTTTGTCCCTTCGGTCGTACCCTCCATTATGGCATGAAAGAGGCCTTCTTGTCTTATTACATGGCCGATCCATCTTGCGCGCCTTTCGGACAAGGTCCTGAGCAGGTGCCTTCCTCCTTCGATTCTTTGGAGAACCTCTTCATTTTTAATGTGGTCTCTCCAGGAAATTCCTAATAGTCTTCTATAGGACCACATCTCAAAAGCCTCTAGTCTCCGTTTATCTCTTTCGGATAGGCACCATGTTTCGCAGCCGTACATCAAGATACTCCATACATAGGTCTTGATGAGGAGTATTCTCAGTTTCAGGTCTATATTATTCGAATCTATTATTTTCGACCTTTTATTGAATGCAAGCCTAGCCTGGTGTATACGGCTGTCGACCTCGCTCTTAGACCGACCGTCCCATGTTATTTTGCTCCCGAGGTAGACAAACTCCTTGGTGTTCTTTAGTGGAACTCCTGACATCTCTACTCTCATAGAAATATGTTTTTGCATTATCAATTCTTTGAATCATTTATTAACTAACCTATATTTTTATTACTTTTATCTGTATTTTCTCAAAAAATCACTAATATTTTTTGTTAAATTACTAATATTTTTTGTTTTAATTTAAACAGATGTAAAAATATTTAGTTGTCCTTTCCTAAACACAAGCAGCTGCTTTATTAGGAGAGTGATTGAAATATTGATGTTATATTATTAGTAAAATTGTAACCTTGTTAAATGTTAAATAAAAAAAAATAAAAAAATAAAAATGGTAATGTTTTTACAGTCTGAGAATGCCAAATTCTTTTAATCTCATTTGAGAAATATAGTTATATATTATAAAAATGTTTAAATATAGTTATATGTGTATTTATAGAGAGATATTAGAGATATTTAATACTAAAAATACACGATCAGGTGTAACACTCAAATATGGAAAGAAAGCGGTTACTTACAGAATTAAAAAAAAATATATGTAGTCACATAACGTCGTAAGCAGGTTAGAGAAAATAGCGCTATTAAGCTGTTTTATTTATTTTTCTTTACGAGTTTATTGTCACTTTCTTAGATAATGTGTTTTTGCTCCGATTGTCGACACTCTTTTATGTAACGTAAAATGTAATTTAAATTATCGGCATTTTATGCATTCCTGAGATAATTGACCAAGCATAGCGACGTCTTGTTCTAACTTGACCGTTTTGTACATCATTTTATGTCTTTTGAAGTGAAAACTTCATAGCGCCGTTGTGATTTGAAACTCGGTGAAAAAGAAACTATCTTTTATTTATTTTATTTATTTATTTATATTTGCACATATTTTACAATACATTACAAAATGATACTTTGTCTGTCCAACTGGGAAGGATACCCGTTTCAGGACAGCCAAATTGTAAATTTAGTTCATAATATTCTTAACAAAGGAATGGTTTCGTTCGCGATATCACAGGAATTTGCTTCTGTCAACACAACTTTTGAGAACATTAAAAACTGTATTCTGAACGAAGGGATGGTTTTTTATGTCTTTAAAAGAATCGCAAAGATGTGATTTTTTTCAGGGTCATTTTGGAGAACATTAATAATTGCATTCAGAGTGAATGAGTGGTTTCTTTAGTGAGATCACAAGTAGGAGATTCTTTCCAGGCCATTTTAGAGAACATTTGCAATTGTATAATTATAATTTACACATTTATAAACCAATATACATATGACATGAATTCCCAATGTATTTATGACGATTTAATTTTTATAAAGTACTATAATTTTTAGAATTTCTTAAGTAGTAGCATTTTTTTATTTATTTAAATAAATATATACGTATACAGATTCATAGTAAAACATTTGATTCTTAAAACTAATAACAATATATAAATTTCTTTTTAATGAAACTACCCAATTCAAAAGAGAAAACATTTCTCGTGCTTGAATTTTGGAGTGCCATTGTAAAATGCATAGTTACACAGAGTATGTTATTACAAGTACTTATATTAATAAAATATATATTCATGAAGACAAGTGGACATAATAACTGACACTACTGTCAGAGTAGGTACATATAATAAAGTTGTAACAATTTGGTGCCTGCAAATAATGCGCATGTACTTTGCTTTCAATTTGATATGGTGATGAAATATTTTTAGAGATTAAGTTCTAGTTTAGGCTCGCAACAATAACATTTGGCTGTCATCAGTTCTTTTGTTTTGCTCTTTCAAAAAATATTCTTAAACCAATCTTTTTATTGTGTTTTGGCTGTAAAAAGTTTAGTGTGTTGGAATCTTCTCCCCCCTGATCTTCCAGGAGTCACTTCTTGCTGCTCATTTTCAGATATTTATATAATTTTTTTACTTCTGTCACTTTTTATATTAGCTGTAATTTTTTGAACAATGGAGGAGGATTTCCCTCCTGTACCCCTTACAAAGCCCCCAGATCCCCCTCCTGACCCTCCAGATGGAGATATTTCAGATAAAATAGACTTTTCAGAACATTCAAACATTTCAGACAATGAATCTGTCATCCTAACCTCAATTAAAAAAAGAAAATTTAGTCCCCTTTCCCCAAAAAAACATGATTCGCCTTTGTCTTCTCAGTCCCCTCCAGCTCTTCCTCAACCTCCTCCAACAATCTTTTACTCTACTCATTCCCGTGGCCCCTACATTGTATATGCGCAAAAAACTGAACAAGGTAAAACCATCCATCCTCTTGAATTTGGTAAATTTCTTTCAAATAACAAGAACCTTTCGATTAAACCTGGAGGTGTTAAAGCCGAGGGTCGCTTCCGAATCTCTGTTGAATTCCTGTCAGGTTCAGCCGCCAACAACTTTATCAAAAATATATTTATTTCATCAAATTCTAAATTCAAGGCGTACATCCCAACTTTCAATGTCACTCGAATGGGCCTGGTCAGGGGTATCTCGACCGATCTGTCCATTCCAGAAATCCTGTCCTCACTTTCAACCCCCCAACATATCGGCAATCCCATAAAAGCCAGGAGGCTAAATTATAAGGACACCTCTGAGGGCATCGTTTCCTGGAAGCCCTCCCAATCTGTCGTCATCACATTCGAAGGACAATCTCTTCCCTCCCATATTTATTTATTTTTCAACTCCTTACCAGTTGAAATGTACACTTATCCCACCACTCAATTTTACAACTGCTGCCGTTTTGGTCATACCAAAGCTGCATGCAGATCCCCTCCCAGATGTTTCAAATGTGGAGAAAACCACTCGGCTGACCAATGTTCTTCTCTCTCTTCACCTAAATGTTTTAACTGCTTAGGCGCTCATTCCGCCATTAACTCTTCTTGCCCCGAACAATCTCGCCAAAAAAATATAAAAATTTCTATGGCCTCTGAGAACTTGTCTTTTCTGCAGGCTTCTAAATTATTCCCGCCTGTCAAAAAATCATTTTCCGAGGTTTTATCCAGTAACTCTTCATCCAACCCTCTCGCCTCCTCCTCAACATCTTCCCGTTCAACAAAATTCACATACAAAAACCCTATCTCTAAACAGACTCGTGGATACGATCAGCAACAACACAACTCACTTCTCTTAAATCCCAATGGTTCTCCTCTTTCACACGCCACAAATGGGTGCGCAAACAATTATAATTCATCCTCAACAAACTATCAAAAGCTTTCTGAACAACTCTCCCAAGATAATTCTTCATTTATTCAAACTCTTATTATGCTTCTAATTGACCTAATTTCTTCTCAAACTAATCTACCGTCCAACGCTGCTTCTATTATTTCCACATTAAAATCATTTATTCAAAATGGCTCTTCAAGATGTCAGAATTCTTCAGTGGAATAGCCGCAGTGCTATTTCTAACAAATCAAACCTTCTTAACCTATTAAATTCAAACCTTGTTTCTGTGGCTGCTGTCTCGGAGACATGGTTTACTCCATCCACCCACTTTAATGTGGGAGGGTACTCCTGTCTCCGCGATGATCGCCCGGAAGGTACGGGCGGTGGTGCTGCCCTATTTATTAAAAAATCCCTTCCATTTTTCCCAATAAATAATATCAAACCCCCCAATGCTGACTTTCAAATGGTTGCAGCTAAAATAAAGGACACTTTCTTTGTTTCTATCTATCTTCCCCCAACATCGCATTTCAATAAACAAGCGTGGTTGCAAATTGTCCGTCAACTAAGCCCTCCTTTCTTTTTATTGGGTGATTTTAATGCCCATTCCCCCGTCTGGGGTTCTGCTTTCTGTGATCGAGACGGTCGAAGTGTGATGGATCTCCTAGATGAATCCAACCTTTTTCTTTTGAATGACGGATCTCCTACTAGAATCTCTCGCCCCAACACAAACCCCAGTGCAGTGGATCTCTCCATATGCTCTATTAATCTGGCACCTCTCTCCTCGTGGGTGGTGTCCCCCGACCCTTGCTCCAGTGATCATTTCCCGATCACCATCACTTATCAAACTTCTTTCCATTCAGACAAGTCCCATATTTCGACAAAGATTAAAACAAAACACACCAAATGGGACGAATTTAACTCACATATGGATAAGTTTATACAAAATTTATCCTATACCGATACATTATCTGTCAAAGATGACTACGATAACTTCAAATCAATGCTCGTAACTGCAATCAATAAATCAAATCCTCCCCCTAAAACCAAATCTCTCAAAAAACTCCCTCCAACTCCCTGGTGGGATGAGGAATGTTCCAAAGTAGTGAGAATTCGGAAAGCTAAATCTCTTTCCTATCGTCACAATATGACTATGGAGAACTATCTCATATACAAAAATGCCGAAGCCAATGCCAAAAGGGTATTGAGGTCAAAAAAAAATCCGGGTGGTACAACTTCTGCAGTTCAGTATCTCCGAACACTCCAATTTCGGAAGTTTGGTCTATGATTCGAAGATTTCGATCCTCCTTCAGTCCAACATCTCCTCGAGCTTCTCATTCTAAATGGATAGACGAGTTCTTGGACAAAATTGCCCCCCCTTCTGTACCTAACTTAGATGAAATAACTCCAATCCACAACACTCCTATGTCTGATCATTGGCTTGACTCTCCATTCACTTTAATTGAATTAAAAAATTGTTTATCAACAGTCAAGGACTCATCTCCAGGCAGAGATGGTATACCTTATAGCATTATCAAAAATAGTAATGATAATGTTCTAAATCACTTTTTATGCATCTTAAATAAAATCTTCCAGACTGGCATAATACCTGATGACTGGAGTTCTCAAATAATCATCCCAATTCTAAAATTAAACAAATCACCCAATTCTGGATCCAACTATAGGCCAATTGCTCTTTCATCCACCCTTAGTAAAATTTATGAAAAATTAATTAAAAACCGCTTAGAATTTTTTGTCGAGAGTAATCATCTTCTCTCTCCATCCCAATTTGGATTTAGGAAAAAGAAATCTACACAAGATAACCTTGCCATCATCAGCACTGATATTAATTTATCCATTTCTAACAAAGAAGTATGTCTTGCAGTCTTTATAGACATAGAAGGCGCCTTTGACAATGTTTCCATCCCAATTCTTAAAAAAAAACTTTTAGGCCTTGGCTTACCCCTCATGTTTGTCCAATCTATTATTAATCTTTTTCTCGATAAGAAATTTTCATTGAGCTACCAGATGTTACTCCTCAGAGTAGGTCAATTTGGAAGGGTTTACCCCAAGGCGATGTATTATCCCCCTTACTGTATAATATATACACACACGATATGCATGTCACCATTCCCCCTCAAGTAAAAGTTGTTGAGTTCGCAGATGACATAGCTTTCTTCTTATCATCCAAAATCATTCCATCCGCCGTCAAATATCTTAATGAAGCCATGGATGCCCTTTGCACATGGCTTATTTTAAATGGTCTTGAACTTTCAGTACAAAAGAGTCAGTGTGTTACCTTCTCAAATCGTCATAATAACCCCCCTGTTCAAATTTTATTTAAAAACTCTCCAATCCCCAATGCTTCCGAAGTTAAATTTTTGGGAGTAACATTTGATAGGAAACTTAAATGGTCTTCCCACATTAATAATATAGTTACTAAATGTGAAAAAAATTTAAATATTATCAGATCATTGACTGGCGTTTGGTGGGGTGCTCATCCTATCTGCATTAAGTTGCTCTACAATGCACTTATTCGAAGTCATCTCGACTATGCCTGCCCACTTTTTAGTACTGCATCCAAAAATGCACTCAGTAAATTAGACAAAATTCAATCTAAGTCATTGCGAATAATAACTGGCGCGATGCAATCGTCGCCCATCAATTCCCTTCAAGTAGAATGTTCTGATCCTCCTCTTTATTTAAGGCGTCAATTATTTGCTGACAAATTTGTTCTTAAATGTTTAAATTCTAAAAGTCATCAGATTATTCCCAGAGTCTCGTTGTTCAACGACTCAACACATTCATCTACAGTCAGAGCTCGAACTAAACCTCTCCCTGCCATCTGTAAAAATTTTCGCTCTCTCTCAGAGCTTCAAATTATCAAAAATGATCTTCTTCCTTTGTACAAATTAAAATATAGTCACGTCACCCTATCCCCAACGATATTAGAAGGGATCGGCATCCTTAAAAGTCATTCCAATCTCCCAGCCCGTACTGTCAATAATATGTTCAATGACATTATTTCTTCTAAATGGCCCAACTCTTCTCTTTTATTTACTGATGGCTCCAAATCTCCAGACTCTCCTAACTGTGGTATTGGTATTAACGTTTACCACAATAATTCTAATGAAAGAATATTTTATTCAATTTCAAACCAATTTTCAATATTTTCTGCCGAGTGCATTGCGATTATTGAATCTCTCAAATATATAATAAAAAATAATTTTGAACATTATCTTGTCCTCTCTGACTCTCTCAGTTCCCTCCAAAAACTTAAAACAAGTCCTCTTCTTCATCCTGATGATCACTTTGTATGTCTTATTCGAGTATTGATAACCTCCATTCAAAGCTCTTTAAAAACTGTCACTCTGATTTGGATTCCTGGACATGTTGGCATAGTGGGTAACGATATTGCTGATTCCTTGGCAAAACAAGGAGCGTCTAACCCTACCGTTGCCCTCGTAAATCATATTCCCCTGTCTGATATTTTTTCCATCATAAAAGATAGATCCCACAATGTTTGGACAGAGTATTGGAACATTGCTAGTCAATCCAAGGGTGCCCGCTACGCCTCAATACAAAGGACTATCCCATCAAAACCGTGGTTTCAAAAATTCCCCCATTTTTCCAAAAAAGAAATTTCCTTACTTATTCGTATGAGAATCGGACATTGTTCCGTTCCTTCTCACCTTTATAAAATTCATGTGCTTGACTCCCCAGATTGTACGTTCTGTGGTCTAGATGTGGGAACTTTAGATCACATATTTTTTGATTGTCCCTCTCTAAATAAATATCCTCTCTTCTATCAAGCGTTATCAAAAATTGCCTCTCCTCCATTCAACATCTCATCTCTTCTAAGTCTGAACTCTACTCCAATCTTCCATAAAATTCTGAAATTTGCACATTTAAATAAAATTAATATATAAATTCTCCTTTCCTTTTTCTGTAATTATAAATGATGGCCTAGAACACCCTTGAAGGGTGAAAGCCAGAAATAATGGAAAAAAAAGTTCTAGTTTATTTTTTGTTGTTGTTATTATTGTGATGATGAATTTAAAACTTATAATTAGTGTCGGGTTGGTCTATTAGTGTTTTTATTTGGGATTTAAAAACTTTATAATTTTTTTCAGACTTGATTTTATATGGGAGAGCATTGAAAAATTTTATACCTTGATAAGCATAATGGTGTTGGGAAGCACTCGTTTTAAATTTTGGAATTTCTAAATTGCCCCGTGATCGTGGTTGGTTGTTTATGTTTGTGAATGTTGTTGTTGATGGATTGAAATGATCTTTATGAGTTTGCAATAATGAGTTCTTTTTGAAAATTTAAAATCTATAGCCGTAA
Source organism: Limnephilus rhombicus (assembly GCA_929108145.2). Classification (NCBI taxonomy): domain Eukaryota; kingdom Metazoa; phylum Arthropoda; class Insecta; order Trichoptera; family Limnephilidae; genus Limnephilus; species Limnephilus rhombicus. Next base: position 30,948,776 of record OV815290.1, on the reverse strand, counting down.
TTCTTAACCTAGGTTCGATCGAATCCCAGGGGTTCGGTGAGTCAACTCGTCGGTTCGGCGGACGTTAAGACAAACCCCCGACTCATATGATTCGGTGAATGAGTAGTGGTGAGAAGGGTTCGGTGTATGCGCATATGAAACTGGTGGGGGTCAGTTCCTCCAACAAGGTTAAGAACCTGTGATCTATAAGATTTAGCCTGTGAGAGAGTGAAATAGACTAATCGGTGTCCTATTTGTACGGTGCTTCGTAGACTATCGGCCTCCTCTTAGTGCCGTGCTTCGTAGAATAAAATGCAAAATAATTTTTAAAATTTTATTTATTATCAGCTTTACTAAAAAAAAAACCACAGCGCGACCAATTAACTGTGTTATTGCAATAACATAATTAAACCCCGTATACACTAAATCACGTTTTATTACCAATAACGTTTCTTGAGTGGTCACGCTGTTAAAATGCATTAAGATCTGACAACATTGTAAGTGGTTTTAATTTCCTAGGAAACAATGTTGTTTTAATTCTTCTCCGCTAGGGGCATTATTGGTGCGCCTGTGCATATCGGCCGGCGATGACAAAATAGTTCGGTGTGTTTATGGCTGGATATGGAAAATTTTGTTAGTGCCTAAATGTTGTGATTTTACTAAATAATTTCTATTGTACTGACGAATTTACTCTTCTGTTCACATAATTGATATATTTACCATATTATTTGTGTGGTTTACATCAGTTTAATCAAGTTATTGTACAAACGCCGTACTTTCAAAGTTGAACTGTCAGAATATTGTTTTTTATAGGTTACTTAAGATAAAATTTTCATTTTAAGATCTTTATTTTAAGAGAATTTCTTAAAAGTGATAATTTTTTATAATATTAAAATCTAATACATGTGTTCGTAAACGAATCAAAAAAATTAACGTCTTTAGATATGCAAGAAATCTGTTTTAAATTTCGGTATTATTTCTAAGTTATTTTTTTTGGCAATAAAAAAAACTTTGAAATTTTTTATTATTTTTTTATTGTATACACGATAAAAAAGTGAGGTGATAGTTTCCTTCCAAATTTATTACATAAAAGGACTGTGTTTTTTAAATTTTGATTTTATTTAAATTTCTCTACATTTTGGTCAAAAATGTTGTGGGAGGAAATTTTTTTCCATGTTTTTCCGAGTTTGAATCATAAAATATGGCAGTTTTTGAAAGCTAAAGTGTATTTCAAATACTCAAATCTAAAAGGTAATTTTATCTAGTTTTCATAAATGGTATTTGTTTTTACGACACTTTCAAAAATAAGAAATATATAGATCATTCAAAATACTATGGAAAAATTACAAATATCGTTCGGACATCAATGGTTAAAACAGAGATAAACTACCCTCTCAGGCCGTGGAAACCATGTGTATTTCTTTCAAAGAACAAATTTTTAATTAGTAATGTTTTCACATCCGCGGCCGTTTGTCAATTGAATAAAATTTTCACTGGGTTTTTTAGTAAGGCTGTTATTGATTAACGCCCTTTTTCGGAGCTTTTACATATGAATGGTAAGAAATATACGGTGATCGGTGATATATTGGTAACAATATTAAATATGTAAATAAGCCCTACAATTATCCTACCCCTGATACTCTGCATTCGTCTCATTCTCTCCAAGTTTAGTTTTCTGAAGGTTTCACTTCTACCGCGTGTGAACTGCACACATATTTTTTTTTAATTTTCCTTAATTCCTTCAGGGCCTATGTCATCTTTGGGGATGCTGAGTGGAAGGACTTTTTAGAGAAAGGAAGGAGAGGAAGTTCTGGGAAAATGGAAAATGTTATGAGGGGTGGGTAGGAATCTGTGGGTCATTGTGTCTAGGAGTGACGGACGTATGAATCCATCCCTTCCACTGCAGTGCAAGGCGATGGGTCGAGAAAGTTCGGTCGGAGGTTAGGTCTCCCTCAACCAATCTTTCCCGACCCGACCCGCCACGCAGCAGGTGGGAAACCTATTTTTTTTTATTTTATTTTTTTATTATGTGCATCTATATAAAAAGGTTTACATATATTTTTTTTGGCCTTGCCTGTCTCACTAGGAAATCCTGTGTCGAGACAGACTAGTTTACAAATATTTTATAAATATTAAATAAAGTACACTTTTCAATACAGCAAAAATATTTGACAAAATTTTTCAGGTTGGTTAGTGGTAACAATAATGAGATAGAGGATTATATTTGGGTGAGGTGACTAATTATTGCACGACCTTTTTCGATGATCCATTGTTTGATCAGGATTTTGTATTTGTTAATATTATTCGATTGTCTTGTTTTGTCAGGTAGGTTATTCTATATTTTAGGCGCAATATTAACAGGTCTCGGTGGCAATATTTGCCACCGAGACCTATACAAAACTCACAACATAAACTGGGGCACCCCTGATAAGTCACCAAACGTAGCGAACCACTTGGGGTGACCTATGGCAGGGGTGTTATCTGATAAAATATTACCGAGGCGGTGGTACCCACAGTGCGGCGGTACCCACAGCGATAACTGCTTCTCCAATATATCTGTAAAAAAAAATCTTGTTTAGGTTCCGGTTCATGATGGCCGCCTTTGATACTATCTTCTTATGCCGTCGGAGTTCGCATGAGCGTGGATCTAAATATTCAAATCTTAGGGCACTTGGAATTTGAACTTAAAATTTTTTTTTAAATTCAAGAATATATTTCTACTTACTAGAGTTCCAGTTATAGCAGGAATATAGATGATAGATTATGACAGTTGAGTTAAAATGTCATAACTTTTTGCCATTTTAACAATTGATTATGTCCACTAACAAAAAGACATCAAAATCAAGTTTAAAACTAAAATGGTTTATGTCATAGATAAAGAAGATAATATTAATAAAAGAGAGGTAGATCTGCGAAAGAAAAAGACTTGAAGGGAAGGTAGGAATCTGGAGATCAGTGTGTCCAGGAGACGAACATATGAATCCATGTACAACCATCCAACTTTAATTTAAATGCAGCCATTTTCTACCAAGGGTAGGGTATCAACGTATCAAATGATGATCTGAAAGGTAGAAAGTGGCTGAATTTGAATATTTTCCCTGTCAACTGATGTCCAGGACCAAATGCTGCATTTGAATATTAACCCCCTCAAGTGATGTCCGGGACCGAAGGTAGAAAGTGACTGTATTTGACCTTATTATTTCCAGCGCAAAGGTAGAAAGTGGCTGCATTTGAATATTGACCCTCTCAAGTGATGCACAGGACCAAAAGTAAAAAGTGACTTCATTTGAATATCGACGCTCTCAAGTGATGTCCATGACCAAAGGTAGAAGGTTTCTGCATTTGAGTCAGTCCTGGGTCGGTCGTGAATAACCCGCTCATTGAAACCCGCTCACGGACCACCAAAGAGCGCTCTCACGCAAAATGTCACGACCAAAATGTCACGACCTATTCCGCGACACGAGAATATGACTGTAAATCCTTTTTGTTTTTTGATGAATAAAGACCAATAATTATTGTGCTTTGAAATTCGATCGTAGGAAACAGGAAATGAGAGGAAGTCTCTTACCTTTTAACGGCTTCTTATGGCGTTTCAGGATCGATTCTGGGTTCCCAATATCGGCACAACACCAGGTTTTTAAGACACGACAGTTTGATTTGATAATATGAAATCTTGCGATGATTTGCGATATTTTCGACGAGAGCACTTTTTTCGTCAGCACCCGGGTCTCGCGACCCACTTCTCGCAACCGCTCTACTACTGCAACCTGGTTTCGGGTGCGGATGTGGAGGGGCGAGCGACGATAGATAGATGTATGGGAGAGCGAACGGGTTGTCAACACTCGGGTTTCGCCACCCGCTCTCTCGACTCAGGTACGAGTAGTAGAAGGGTTTCATATTTTGTGTCGCGAAAAGAACAGGTCTTCGCAACCCGCGTGTCGTGAGCGACCCGGGTCATGTAAAACGATCGATCGACCCAGGACTAATTGAGTATTGATCGAGTACTATCGAAGGTCAGGAGAGAGCTGTTGCTTCGGACCTATGTAAATCAGAGTAAATCATAATCTTTCCTGTAAGGCAGAATATTCAAAAAAATTATTAACAACACACCCCATGTTGAAAATGCCAGACTAGGTTAATGATCAATAAATCAAGGCTAAAACGTCCAGAAAAAAATCTTATCGCTATTTGCGTTAAGAAGTTTCATGAAATTTTATGTTATATATATATGTATGAAAAAATGTTAAGATTAATGTTTAAGATATTTTATGTTAAAAAAAGTATAGATTGATGCAATGTTTTTTGGCATGTTTAGGTGCAGCGTATTAGCAAATAATTAGCAAGTAACAAGCAATAAGTAGCGATGTTTCAAACCCATTAAAAGTTCAAAAACTTATGAATCCATCCCTCCCACTGCGGTGGAAGGGATTGGTCGGGAGAAACCTGCTGGAGAGGTCAAAAGGTTAACATCAACCAGTCTCTTCAATTCCGCCGCCAAGACCTGGACAATCCTCATCCCGCAAACCCGGGCACCCCTGCAAAGGCATCAAACGTAGCGAACTACTTGGGATGACCTATGGCAGAGGTGTTCGTTATCCACTAAATGGTTCCCGGGGCGGCGGTTCCCATACCCGCCTCTCAAATTGGACTGAGGACTGAGTCATTTTGAGATACTCGCACGCAATTGGCAATACTTTCTCAGAAGTAGTAGATGTGTTCATCTCCGTGGAATATAGTTTTATTTTTTTTTTATTTTTTTTTTTTTTTATTAGCGTTATAAACAGTCTGCACAAAATTCATAAATGACAGTGATAAAAATAAGTATGTCATAGACCAATAAAATAACGACAAATTTCAATTTAGAACCATAATTCAAAAATCTACAATACCTACACCTGATATAAACAATTATGATAATATCTTCTTACTTAAATCTACAAAAAGTAATTATCTGAAAATTTTCAAGGGATTACAGTTAAATTTTGATGCATATCAATAATTTTTTTTTTTTTTTTTTTTTTAATTCGTTTATTCCAGATTATATTTAATTATTCGTTTATTCCATTAATATAATTATATAATTATAATTATTCCATTATAAATATAATAATCCAATATAATAAATATAATATAATAAATATAAATATAAATATAATTCCAATAAATATAATTATTCCATTAATATAATTCGTTTATTCCATTAATATATTTCAGGAAGTGATTTTATTTGAATTGGGACTGCTAAAAGTAGGAGAGAAAATATGGTGATACTAAAAATAAAAAAGAGAAATACAGAAATTAATGAAATATTAAGTTATTAGTTAAACATGTGGCATTCAATAGTGTTCTTTTTTTATGCATGCTGTGAATTTATCAAGGTTTGTATTAAACACATCGATATTTGGGCATAATCTGTTAAAAGTGCTACAGCTTAGTTACAGCTATAATAAGCATTATACCATTAACACATGGTTATAAATTGATTGACAAATAATTGGAAAAACACGATACCTTAGCATCAACTTAATAACTTGGTAGGGTTGGACGGGGCTAGTTGAACCAAAGGGCTTGCCACGCCCATATCTTCGGAGCCGAAAGACTTACGAAGAATGCCGAACATGTTCTAGCAAGCTAGAAGTGTGGGGACCACAATTTGAAATTGGTGTATACTTAACTGTATCTTGTCAATTGTAAAATTGTAATACCTTTAGTGATATATGAGTTATCCGATTAAATTTGTAATAAAACGTGGGTGGGGCTAATTGAACCATTTGGTTCAACTTGCCCCATTCAGATTCCTTACTGTAATTTTATACGTAATTTCCAGGAGAAGAGTGGGTTCTAGACGTGGGCAAAATTGAATGGCTGAATTAAATGAATAAATTCAATCTTGTGACACACTCGATCTGATTCTCAATTTCAAAAGGAATTGATTCTTCATTCCTTTTTTTGGCCTTGCATCCTACGATTTTTAACGGCACCATAAAATTTTAATTTCCATTTATTTTACTGTTAAATTAATTCAATGAATGATGTGTACGGTAAACGATTTAAATATTGTAATATTTCGTAGATATTCTATAGGCACGCCCATAGAATAATATTTAAATAATGGTGCACGACTCTTATCAGTCACTTAAAAACGTAAAGTATCCCGTTCCCGCGCGCGCGCGTCATTCGTAAAACACCCGTAGGTTACGTATGATGGTCCCCGTCCCAAGCGAAAAATGACCGCGAATCAGCCGAGTCTGGTTCCGAGCAACGCGTCTATTTCAAATGCAAGGAATTAACTCAGTAGTTCCAGTCAAAGTCCCGTCGTCCCGGGACCGCGTACCTAGTCTCTACTCTGTCCATAGTCTGTCGCTATCGAGTGTGTCAGGAGCTGTTTGAGTTATCTGTTTCACTTATTCGGGAATCAAATCTTCAATCAATTGTGACGTCTTCGTCCATATTCAATCCCGTAGATCTCATGTCCGAAACGCTACAGTCCGTGCAAGGTCCGCAGCTCGCGAGTTAATCAAGACATTGCGAGGCAAGACACTAGTCAAAAGTTACTAATTCATTACTCAATGCTCACCGCGAATCCGTCCGGACGGTTCATTAATTCCTCCGCGACCAAGCCGTCAATTTCATGCATAGTTGGTCTTAAACTTCCGACTTAGATATTATAATATGTAAATTTGCAGAATTATAAGGCCAAACGGCTGTAGTCACCTCGTAAGTGTACTCGCCTAAATTGTTAAAATGTACCTTTATATTAGATCGCGCGAAGTGGAATTATTTTTAGTTTAATAAATAAAATAAAATTATTTAAACTTTAGGGGTGAAACCTAAAACTGTTTAATTTTAAGATTTAATTAATTAAATAAATCGTAACTTTTTTAAATTAATTGAATCAAAGTAATGAATAAAATGAATCAATTCAAAAGCCCAGGAGAATTAGTCTGAATCGATTCACTCCTGGGAATGAATCTGCCCATGTCTAGTGGGTTCGTTGTCACGCCTAAGTAAAGTGGCTACACTAAAGTGCACATCTGGCATTATTTCTGTGTCAATTGTGACAACGATATCGATTAAATAATTCTAAGAAAATTAACCTGTTTTATTATACTCTAATTTATTTTATGTGTGTGAATGACAATAAATATATGACACTATATTGTTCAACACGCCCTGTGGGGTGGTTCAACTAGCCCCATCTTTGAGGCAAGTTGAACCATTTCTCTTTCTGCGTGAAAACTAAAATATCTTATTATAAGCAATAATTTATCAGCCTGAAACACTCATCTACATTGAAAAAATCTTCCGAGAAAAGATACTTGCCGCCAACATAATTGTTACCCTTTGTGCTATGCATCAAAATCTTATCTTAAACGTTAGTTTATCAATTAAAAATTATAATTCAAATATCTTGCCTAAGTTCAACGTATTATATCATTTCATGAATATAATTATAAAGTCAGATAATGAAACTATCTTAAGAAATTGAAAAAACAAAAATTTCTATAAGAGTTTCGAGTCTGGGGTCAAATAAGCAAATTCATGTTCAAATAGCCCCGCCCTACCCTACCTATAGCTATATAATTAAAAGAGGAAATTATCATTTTTCTAAGCATTTATTAAAAACATATATATATATACAGCTGTAAAGCGCTATACAGCTAGCTTACAAATCTGGAGTACATCGGAATCTAGATAACTATGCTGAAAGACTCACTCACTTTAGAGAAGTCTCACTCGTCAAAAGAAGGCACATTTCAGATTTGATCTCCCTGTTTAAAATCATAAACAACATGTGTGATTCATATTTAATTATTCAAATCAATCTTAATATAAGGCCGAAATTCACGAGAAACCTTGAAACCTTTTGGATCGATACTTGCCGTATTAATACAAGTTTCTTCAACAATAAGTATTGCAAACATGAAGACTTAGATGTATTTTCAAACTCAATTGATACCTTCAAAAGAAAATTATACTTACATATCCTTGATGATCTCCTCACCTAAACCTATAAAATGTGTATAAATGTATATGTTCATGTGTGAAAATATTTTGTAATTATTGATTCTTCTTGTTTTATGTATGTACTATGTGATATATTCTGTTGGCGAGCCAACAAATAAATAAATAAAGGAAAAATGGCTCAAGCGCCATGCAGCTGTATGGGGCTTAAACCATTTTCATTTCCAGTTTCGACATTACTTATTTATTATTTATAACAATATTTATTTATTTACGCTCAGGATATAATAATAATAATAAAAACGTTTATTCATCAATACATTTTTTCACAATATACATTTTTTTCTTTTATCATTGATTGTATTGATGAAAAGGTCACTGCTCAGCTACAATTCAAGATTTCTCCTGGAAAGCAGCTGGTTTTTTAGCAGTGCCTCCAATATACAGAAGAAAACAAAGCAGAAAATGAAATAAAATAAAAATTAATTATATAAATGAATTCAATTAAAATATTATATATACAATTAAATTAAATTCCATAAAAAATAAATAAATCAAATCTCTAATTCAACGCACACAATATAATTCAATATGAATAAAAGAAATTAAAATATAAAAATTATCTATTTAATTAAAAAATAAAAATAAATTAGTAATGTAAATTTGATTCAAATTAGCCAATAATCTTAATACTAAAACGAGAATATGACGAGAATGCCAACATTCTTATAAATACTAACCAGGAATTATTAGATTCCTGGTCAAATACAATTATTCATGCAAAACACTTCAATTATCTCAACCAAACGTATGTTGACAAACTTTCGTCAAACAAATGGTTGAGTATTGGAGAGTTGAGCGCAGAAATAAAAGGATTTATGCTTACCATTCAAGATAGAGTCAACAATACTAAAAATTATAGGAAGCATATAATCAAAGATAGAAATCAAATTGATGATTTATGTAGAAAATGTTTGGCTTTTCCGGAAACAATAGAACATATTATATTGGGATGTTCTGTATTAGCGCCGTCCGAGTATACATTTAGGCACAATCAGTTTGGTAATTAAACATAACTTAATTGACTGCCGTAATGATTATGAATATGAACCAAATTCATTTTTAGAAAATGAATTTTATAAAATATATTATGATAAAACTATACTAACAGACAGAATAATTAGTTATAATAGACATGATATAATTTTACATGACAAAATTTAAAAAAAATAACTTATATCATTGATGTAGCTATTCCGAATTGCTGTAATATTCAAAAAACTGTTTCTGAAAAATAAGAAAATATAAAGAATTAGGAAATGAAATTAAAAGAATTTGGTATTCTCAGGCTATAAAAATATTACCATTTGTCATTTCGGCTACTGGCATTATACCTGGGTCTCTCATTCAAAATTTAGGCATATTAGATTTGTCAAAGAATTTGTACATAAAAATGCAAAAATCAGTCATTTTAAAGACATGTAGAATTACAAAACTTTTTAAAATATTTATATTGAGGGATCAGTAGGATTTATAGGTTCAATTAGGAGTTCCACAGAGCCGAACCCTCTGATATGAAAATATCTGGAGTCGGTGAATTATTTTCCCATTTGGTCTCTGGTAGGTTGACATGTTGTTCTTGTATTGTTTTGTATTTATAATACTTATATAGTGCAATTGCATAGCGTGGATTGACTAGATGATCACTTGGGGAAGTGTGTGAAAGGGTTTAGTTTTTCCTGTGGGGAAAATTTAGCCCGGATATTGAAATCTGGTGCGTAAAATAATTAAATTAAATTCCATAAATTTTTTTTTAATCAAATCTCTAATTCAACACACACAATATAATACAATATGATAATAGAATTTAAAATATAAAAAATAACTATTTAATTAAAAAATAAATTAATAACGTAAATTTGAATTCAAATTAACCAATAATCTTAATATTAAAACTCAAATAAAATGTAATCAATTGAAATCAAATCAAATTCAAAATAAAATCAAATCATGTATAAAATATAACAAAAAGTGACAAAATTAATAATGTAATCAATTCATAAATAAATAAAAATGTAATAAAAAATGTTATCAAATCTAATAAAATCAAATCAAAAACAAAAACAAAAATACAAGAAAATTAAGGTGTTGTGCGGATGACTGTGCAGTCAGCAACCATTCGCCGCAGAGCTTCTTGAAGTTCTGCAACGATGTAGATATTCGAATAGACAGTGGTATTTCATTTCAAAGTTTTGAAGAACAATATCTGAAACTGCCCTCAAATACAGCGGTTTTGTGTTTCGGGAGGATTTTTAAATGGTCCCTTTGGCGTGTACCGTGTGCATGAGAGTCACGGGACTACTGTAATCTGTCAAACAAATAGGAAGTAACCTTGGAATGCATCAAATTGTATATTTGACACATTTGATGTAACTTCCTTCTGTTTGACATATTTATGATCCGATGCCGATGGAGATAAGGCGAGATGTGCTCGCGTCTCGAAACATTGTGGCAATATCGGACACATGCATTTTGGACACGTTGCTCTTGGTTTCGAGTTTTCTTTAACCCTTAATTTACCCGGTAGGTCCCTGGGACTCCATTGAAAACTTTCAGCGCTCATAAAACCATTCGTTTTTGGAATTATAAATTGTGCGTTCCAGTACCTTAACGCAGTGACGCGCCAAACGCGAGTAGAGCGGACGTCGATGTGCGCGGCTCCAATTGGGTAAGTAATCATGCTGATGGAGTTCGTGAGACACCACTACTTTTTACTTTTTTTTTTGTTCGAACCATGTTCTTTTTTTGACTTTTTATAAGAATTGATTATGTTTTTGTTATATTTATTTACGAACTAGCTGGTCCCGGCATGCGTCGCTATGCCACTTAATAAAGAAATTTTTTCTCCCTGAGTGTCCTTTCCCATCGTCCCGTTCCCCTTCCGCCTCCCCTTCTTCTCCTGCGTCCTCTTCCCCTCTCGCGTTCCCACTCCGTCACCTCCACCCTCCCTCTCCCTACTCTACTCCCCCCCCCCTTTCACCGTCCCGTGAACCCCCCTCCCGAGTTCCCCTCCCCCTCCCAGGTCCCCCTTCCCGCGTTCCCCTTCCACCTTCCCCGCCTTCCCTCTTCCCTTTACCGCTCCCTCGTCCCGCCAACCCTCCTCCCGCGTTCCATATATTCAATCCCAGTACATTCAGTTCTTAAACAGCCCGCGTGCCACCTTTTACAATTTTTATTCAAATTTCCATTTTTCATGTATATTAAATTTGGTTATTACCTAACATAGGTACCTATTTAAAATATCTAAAATTATTGATTCCTTTCAAACTATTAGGGGAGTACCTACTATAAATTTATCTACTTAAAGATTTTGAAAAATAGAATCCTGATTTGAACAATCAATGTTTTGAAAAATGTCATTCTCAAATACGCGATCTGTCAAACGTGCGATATTTTCTGAAATTATCCAATATTCTGCGCAATTTTCTAAATTTTTCTCTCCGTAAGAACCATCCTCGCACTTCAAGGAATATTCTAAAAAAAGAATTAGCGAAATCGGTTCAGCCGATCTCGAGATTTGCGCTTACCAACACATTTAGCGATTCATTTTTATATTATAGATTACTTTGAAAAATTGGATAGTTTTGAAATGTTGAGACTAGAAGTTAGGTTCGTAATTTTGCTACAAAAAGTGCCATATTCTAAAAGTTCCTTAATAAAAGACTGTGATTTAATAATTTTAATTAAAAACCTACGCCATTGTAAAACCAAATATGTAATTAATAAATATAACTAGCATTTCATTAAAAAAGTGTTTATTTCATATATAATTTACGATTTTATTTCCGGAGACTCCACCAGGTAAATTGTGTATGTATGAAGTCACCGGGTAAATCAAGGGTTAATAAAGACGGACCATATACTGTGTCTCCACAGTCCAGCACCGAGAGAACAAGACTATCGGTAATAATCTTACGTATTTTTTCTGATACATAATCTCTTATATTATACAAAAGACGAAGTCTCGAATAGCACCACTGTGACCTCTTTTTAAAGTGTTCCCCATGGCTCAATCTACCGTCCACCATTATTCCAAGGTTGCGGGCAGCACCAACAAATGGAAGAGTGGTTTCTTTTTTTCTTACTGCATGTCAATTTGGGAGGCGGGAATGGGTACCGCCGCCCCAGAAACCTTTATTGGATAACCAACACCTCTGCCATAGGTCACCCCAAGTGGTTCGCTACGTTTGGTGATTTAGCAGAGGTGCCCGGGTTCATGTGTTGAGGTTTGTCTAGGTCTTGCAGGCGGATGACCAGGACATACTGAACCCTAGATTCCTACCCACCCCTTAAACCCTTTTCCTTCCCAGAACTCTCCTCTCCTTCCCTTCCTTAAAAAAAACCCTCCACACAGCATCCCCAAAGATGACATAGACACCGAGGGAAATTATTTTCCTCAGGGCCTCCTGTGTGGAGCTCATGTAAAAAAAAAAATGTCCTCCATCCCTTAAGGATAATATTTTATTTTATTTTATTTGTTAGCGTTATAAACAGTCATTACAAGTTCATATATAACAGTGTTAGAGATAGTCATATCATCAGTTTGAAAATGACCTTACAAGTCGAAACAGCTGCTGTAACTAAAACACTAACCAAAAAACTTGCAGAACTCGATAATAACATTATCAAATTTAATTTTAATTAAATTTCTAAAAATTAAAAAAAAAAATAAATAAATAAAAAAAATAAAAAATAAAATAAAAAATATATCATTGACCAATAAAATAACGACATAAAAATTTGAGACCATAATAGAAAGAAAAACAAACAAAACAATATATGTATATAATATAAACAGTTCTGAAAAAGTGCATCTACTTACTTAAATCTACAAAAAATGTATTTTTAAGGGTAATATAAACTGTAACATTTTTGAAGAGGTTATTTAATGCAAACTGCTGAAATCAAAAAAGAAAATGTTATGAAAATGAAGAAACATGAAAATGAAAAATGAAAAAGAAAGATAAGGAATTAATGAAACATTAAGTTTTCCGTTGAATATTACTTTTTAGGAATTTTATGAAGTTAGCAAGGTTCGTGTTAAACATGTCAATGTCTGTGCATAATCTATTGAAAGTGCTACAGCTTCTTCTTATAAACACATTTTGAAGATAATTAGCATTGCTCTTAGGAATATAAAATATGTCTGGAGATCGAGTGACTCTTATTGGACATCTGAAATTGATATTTTGTAATAGGTAAGGGCTATCAATAAAATTGTGGATTATCTTATAAAGCATTACTAGGTCTCTGATATCTCTGCGTTGATCAAGGGTTTTGAGGTGCATAGAGACATAATTTACATCATTTCGCGTGCGAAACGAAACATATTTCAAAAACTTTTTCTGGACTCTTTCCATATTTGATTTATATGTAGAACAATGAGGGTTCCATACTGTTGAAGCATACTCTAGGTGGCTCCTGACGTATGATTTGTAGAGAATCTTAAATGTTTGTGGATTTTTGAAAACAGAACTTACTCTAAGTATAAATCCTAGCATTTTCAAAGCCTTAGACGTGATGTGCTCGACGTGAGATTGAAAAAGAAGCTCACTGTCTAATAGAACTCCAACATCTCTAATTTCATTTACCCTCTTTAAAAGATTGTTTTTAATTATGTACGGATATAGTACAGTGTATTATTTTTTGCCTAGTTTCCATTAATAAAGCGACATTTTTTGGGGATTTACGAGTATGTTCTGTACTAAGTCCAACATCCAAAATTAAATACATTGGTGTATGTAAAGATCACACTGTAAATGGAAAACACATTATGTGAACTTTTCAAAAGAATTAGGAAATATTCTTAGACTAGAAAACCTAAAAAGATTCTAGGTACTATACAATTGTTCAAACTATGTATATTACAATATGGAATTAATGGTATTATTGACTGGGGGGGAACAAATCATAATATGTATTTTAAATCCACTTAAATTAGTTTAAATATTGATAATAAAGTTAATCTTGAAAAAAATAACATCTACATTTTCTATTGAAATTCTCTTTTCAATATTTAATGTACTTACAATAGACAAAATGTATAAAAAATATTCAATATCAATAAACCATCTACATTTTTGTATCAAATCCCCAAAGTTTCGTCGCAATCGGATGAACAGTAAGCAACTCATATTTTCATTACGCCAGAACTTACTATTGTACTCGTACATAGAAACCATCACACATCAAATCCCCAAAGTTTCATAGCAATCGGATGAATGGTTTAGCAATGCATAGACAACTCGCATACATAGATAGAAGCAAACATATTTTAATTTTTATATATGTAGATAACACGGCACAATACGTAAAAAGTGTAAATTTATTGTAAAAAACACACAAAAAATAAAAAAAAATGATAAAAAAATATTTTTAATTCCAGCTACTTCAATGAGATATACAATTTAATTGATCAATGTTGACACTGTAGCAAACAATAGAATATAACGAATAAGAGTTTTTAAATAAAAAAAAATTATCGTCGAACAGCAAAATGATATCTACATTTTTTACTCCAAATATGCTAAGGAATCGCTGGATAAAATCCTTCGGGTAGCTACGTGCATTTTTTGTGCGGCGCTGTAAAAATAAATATATAATTAAATTAAAACGGGCATCAGCCTAAGTATGGTGGTCGAAAAATCCACAAATAATGTAACCATAATACTTATGCAATGAATAAAGATATATATATATATATATGTCTAATAGAACTCCAACATCTCTAATTTCATTTACCCTCTTTAAAGATTGTTTTTAATTATGTACGGATATAGTACAGTGTATTATTTTTTGCCTAGTTTCCATTAATAAAGCGACATTTTTTGGGGATTTACGAGTATGTTCTGTACTAAGTCCAACATCCAAAATTAAATACATTGGTGTATGTAAAGATCACACTGTAAATGGAAAACACATTATGTGAACTTTTCAAAAGAATTAGGAAATATTCTTAGACTAGAAAACCTAAAAAGATTCTAGGTACTATACAATTGTTCAAACTATGTATATTACAATATGGAATTAATGGTATTATTGACTGAGGGGGAACAAATCAAAATATGTATTTTAAATCCACTTAAATTAGTTTAAATATTAATAATAAAGGTAATCTTGAAAAAAATAACATCTACATTTTCTATTGAAATTCTCTTTTCAATATTTAATGTACTTACAATAGACAAAATGTATGAAAAATATTCAATATCAATAAACAATCTACATTTTTGTATCAAATCCCCAAAGTTTCATAGCAATCGGATGAATGGTTTAGCTATGCATAGACAACTCGCATACATAGATAGAAGCAAACATATTTTAATTTTTATATATGTAGATAACATGGTATAATATATTGTCGGTCACTAATTATTTATATTTTTTTTATTATTTTGAATAATATTATAGACCGGTCAGTGGTTGAGTGGGCATCGCGTTTGGGTCCCACCCAGGCGTTTCGTGTTTGATTCCTCGGTTGACTAAGTCCTCCGTCGTGACTCAAGCAACATTTTCGGCTTACTGTGGTGGTAGTGGGAGATTTTCAAATATTGTCGGGTTATTCGTTAACCCGGAAATGTTTATCTTTCTTTACAAAAAAAATTAATGCTTATCATGATTGACGATGCATTTTCGTTCACGGGAGAAACAATTTTAGGGGTTTTAGTGGCTTAGGTTTTTAATAACTAAATTAAATGATAAATCCTTTAAAGGAAAGGGGAAAATAGAAAAGCGAAAGCATAAAACTGTCTAAACAAATAATATAATATGACTTCGGATAATAAGTAAATATTATGTAATAATAAATGACACTGTCCTTTGCAGAGAGGACCGCCAAAGAACTCGATCTTGGCACACACTCCTTGCCTCAATCACGTTAACTTTTAAAGCTCTCTAAAAAATATATATTATTCTTGAATATAATATCTAGACATTCCCCGTGCTGAAAAAAAAAAATAAAATTCCCTCCATGGAAAAAAATCAGAAAATATGCTCCAAAAATTATTATAAACACATTGTTTTCAGTTATTTTACAAATTATATGTATGAAAAAATTCACAGTGTTTTTTTTAAATGCTGTTTAAGACAACCCCCATGACATTTTTGCTCTATTTTAAACGAGTCGTGTTTTATTAAACATTTTCACAATTTTTGCATCGACTTCGTCGCTTTAAATAAAAGCGCGCTCCTCTAGCACTCGTAATTTCATATCTCTCCATCTTCTTCTTTTTGAGCCCGGTTGCGGCTCCTTACGTGCTAACTTTTGAGTGTCTGATTGTAGCCAGTCTATTTATGCCAGTTCTGAAGAATGAATTCTAAACATAAGAGGATTGAAAAAAAAATTGTCCAATGATATCAGATAATAATTAAAAGGGTTAATATTACTTCAACATTTTATCGGATGTACCATCAAGAGTTGTACGGTGTACACTTAGTATACTGGTTCATGAACTTGACCTAATAATGAAAATTTTGTTTGTATTATATATATTATAAACAAATACATCACATCCAAACACTTGAAATGTGGTTCCTAGAACTCTATAATGGATTAGGAGGCCCGTTACGTAACAAGGGATTCATTCATTAATTTTGTCTTCTGGAATATTGCCGATTACTCTAATGAACGGTTCATGCCATTAAAAAGATAACGTTTTTAATCTACATTTTTGACAGCAGTGCAATATCTCTCAACGACAGCGGACACCTACTTATCGAGGACATCAATCGCACCTACTGTGAAATTCATCGTGTTCTACATTGCCGGTATCCGTGGTCGAGGTGTAAGGCTCTCGAATTGCAATCAGGAGGACACGGGTTCAAATCTCAAAGTCTTTCAAATCTACCTTCAATCCCGCAGCATGAATAGGTACCCCAATTGGGGATGCCATAGACTCACTGGCTCCATTGGATGAATGGTGGTCTTACACCAGAACGAACTGAAATTATCATCTTCTCTAGAAGAAGTCACAAATATAGCTACTAATACAATAACATATTTTAATTAATAAATTTTTGTAATAATATACGTATTAAATCAAATAAAATTTTATGAGCTCACGCCGGGATTTGAACCCGAAACCTCCGGATTGCTAATAGAGAGCTTTGCCCTCGACCGCGGAGGTCGTTATTTCCTGTCTTTAGGTTTTCTTGCACGTCTAAATTAAATGGAACCGGGTCTTTTCCCTATCATTACACACTTCACGTTAAAAAAATGTACCAATATTTTTAGTTGATTAAAATCGCCAATAGCCAATTCTAGTAGTTTTTCTCGATTAGTCTCTGAAGTTCACCTGAACGTTTTCGGTTAAGTAGGAGAACTTTGAAAAATACAATTTCTATCATTAGAAATATGCCAGAATACAGCATCACGTGCCTTGATTTTTAAATGTTAATCTAGCAATGAATTTCAACACGTTTTTCGAGTAAGAAGAAAAGTATCGTGTCACATAGCACTCTCCTTAGGGTAAATTGCCATAAACAAAAAAAAGAAAAGTAACAGTTTTCAAATTACTTGCAGCTTTGGCAGATTGGGTAATTATTACTACAACACCATTATCGGTAGAAATATTACGTCTTTTGCAAATCTTATAACAGAATTATAATTAATTCAATTTGGGAGGCGGGTGTGGGAACAGCCGCCGCAGGAACCTTTTATAGGATAACAAACACCTCTGCCACAGGTCATCCCAAGTGGTTAACTACGTTTGGTGACTTAGCAGGGGTGCCCGGGTTAATGGGGTGAGGTTTGTCCGGATCTTGTTAGCGGATGCGTCTGCCCACCAGCTGCATGGCAGGCCAAGTCGGGAGAGATCGGTTGAGAGAGCGTCTTTGACTGTCACTCCTAGTCACATTGACCCCTAGATTCCTACCCAACCCCAATACCATTTTCCTTCCCAGAACTTCCTCTCCTTCTTTTTCTAAGAAGGCCTCTGTGTTTCCTCCTTCCTACAACATGGGTCTCTTCAAGACCAATGTTCATTCCTTCCTCTCCTCAAAAAGACCCTCCACACAGCATTCCAGATGACATAGACCCTGAGGGAAATTATTTTCCTCAGGGCCTCCTGTATGGAGTTAATGTAAAAAAAGACCCTCCACACAGCATCCCCAAAGATGACATAGGTCCTGAGGGGAATTATTTTCCTCCCAGGGCCTCCTGTGTTGTGCTAATGTAAAATTATATGTTAAATCTCTCAAAAGGAAAATCGAAAGCATAAAACTGTGTAAACGAATAAAATAACATGCCTTTAATAATAAATAAATATTATCTCACAAAAACTAACCAACCCGCTGTTTCCTCGCAGGGGTTCGCAGAGACGACCGCCAAACAACTCGGTATGTGCATATGTCATAGTCAAAGGTCTGTATGCAGTCTCTTCGCGGAATGACTGGTATATCGGGCTAACCCCGAAATAAATTCCAATGTCGGCCTTTGATTAAAGTATTTTTAGCCAAACCTAGAAGTTCCTAACTTTTTCACTTTTTCGTCAAACATCGAAATTTCATTAAATTGAGTTTTGACGTTTGCTTGACCAAATTAGTTTCTCCTAGGTTTGACGAAAATTCCTTAGTCAGTGGCCGAAAAACTTCATTTGTTTGGGCTTTGACTAAGACTTCAAGTCAGACCTGAGGATTGACTAGTCAAATCTAGGAGCGCCGGAGCTTCGAGAATTGACTATATCATACACACTCCTTGCCTCATTTACAGCCATACATCGCTCTTTCATTCTGTCTTTCGACATTACTCGAGAATTCGGTTTACTCAATCATGCCATGTCTTTCTCGGGCATCCCCGAATTTTTCTACCATTCAAGTTCACGTCATATGTACATATAATCTCCTTACAACCTATCTTTAGATCATTGGCTCTACATGCCCAAACCATCTAAGATTCCTATTATTATCTCATTACACTCATCAGTCTTGCATTCTCTGTGAATCTCCAAATATTTCACATATATTTTTTACTGTCAAATCAGTCATAAATTGAAGAAAAAATTGTTTTATTTATTCTAGTTATTTGTAGTAAGTTTTCAAATTACTAATATATTAAGAACATTGATTTTATCTTGTTTAATAATAATAGAGTGGCTTGGCACACGATTAAGCATTGTAGGAATTTATAATCATGGATAAGAAAATATCTAATATTTGTTTAAAAATAGTAATATAAAAAAATTAAGTTGCTGATATATTTGCCGTACAATAATAATATAATCAAAAGCTAAATTTGAATGAAATCATTTCTTTTGTTATCCTGATTGCAATGTGTTATCCTGATTGCAATATATATATATTTATATTTATAACTGGCTTACAACTAAGATTTATAATTATAACTAGTGACTTACATATAAGAGTTAGGAGGTATTTCACCATCCTCTTCATAGCATATCCAACGTATATTTTACATTTACGATTTACGGTTTATTTATTTATCAAGTCGGAGTTAACTATTCGATCTCAAACCTATAAATAGTGCGGATAAGTTGGCCGAGTTTCCTAACTATTGCGAGCATTTTAGTTTTATATTTATATTTGTTATAGCATGGATTAGCAAATCAGGAGGATGGTGAAAAACCCCCCCAAGCTTACTAACTAGCTATAATACTTATAGTTAGTGGTTTACAACTGTTGACTTAAAGACACACATATTTACAGAATTTACAATTAACATATACTTAAATTTAAAGGTACATGTTTTGGGTTACAAGTGATTTTTAAAAACCAAACAACAGACAGAACTTAGTAGGTATAGATACAAACAGGTGCCGTAGAAGTAAGTTATTTCTGCAAGTCGAAGTAGTTTTATACATATTCTACACATTTTATACAAATATATTACATTCTTTTTTAATGTTGTTAGCGCAAGAAGAGAAAGGAAGTTCTTATCTAATTTTGCAATTTTGCAACGGTTGCTTTACCATAGATAATGTTATTTTAAGTCTATTTTCAACCATAGATATGGTTGAAAATAAACTTTTCAAAATTAACAAAAGAACAAGCAATTAAGTAAATTATTAAAAATAATAGTGGAACAAAGATAAATGTGATATATAGATCGGAAAAGGTATCTGGAATATCTAGTTCAGTGAACTTTAATTTAAATGTAAACACTTTCTACCAAGAGTAGGGTATCAAGTGATGATCTACGACTAAAGGTAGAAAGTGACTGCATTTGAATATTTTCCCCGTCAAGTGATGTCCAGGACCAAATGCTGCTTTTGAATATTAACCCCCTCAAGTGATGTCCAGGACCAAAGGTAGAAAGTGACTGCATTTGAATATTTACTTTATTATGTTCAGCCCAAAGGTAGAAATTCGCTGCATTTGAATATTGACTCTCTCAAGTGATGCCCAGGACCATATGTAGTTTGACTGCTTTTGAATATTGACCTTATTGTGTCCAAACTAAAGGTGAAAAGTGGCTGCATTTGAATTAGTACTGGGCGTTGACGATAATTCTATCCAACGCCAACGTCGTTATCGTTGGCAATTTTCAACTGTTGAAAATAGCTGTTGAAAATAACGTCGACGTTGACGCAACTATAATAGGAGATCGACACGATACTAACAAAAAATATATCAAAATCGTATTAAGGAATCCCTTTTAACGGGTGGTTTGCCGAATCATTGATGTATTATTAATTATTATTATCTCTATGCCCCATGCGACACACACGTAATAATAATCCTATAATAACGTTGAAAATTGAAACTGTTGGAAGACGTTGGTTTCGGTGTTGAAAATATTATCCTGTTGAAGATATATTTTGCTTGTCACTGATAAATTCGCTTGTTGCTTGGCGCTACGTATCGGCCGTATTGGACGGGAAATTAAAAAAAAAACGTGCAGTAGGTATGTACATTACCAAAAGACCTTGTGTAATTGGGTATAATATCGTTCACGAAGTGTGATCTCTTGACCCTTTTGACTTAATCATTCCAACACCGTTGAAAACAATAGGTACAAAACATTGACAATTATCAATAGGTTATTTTTTTGCTTGTCGTTGATAAATTTGATTGTTCCATGGCGCTACGTATCGGCCGTATTGGATGGGAAAATAAAATAAAACGTGCAGTAGGTATGTACATTACCAAAAGACTTTGTGTAATTGGGTATAATATCGTTCACGAAGTGTGATCTCTTGACCCTTTTGACTTAATCATTCCAACACCGTTGAAAACAATAGGTACAAAACATTGACAATTATCAATAGGTTATTTTTTTGCTTGTCATTGATAAATTTGATTGTTCCATGGCGCTGCGTATCGGCCGTATTGGATGGGAAAATAAAAAAAAACGTGCAGTAGGTACGTACATAACCAAAAGACCATTTAAACTATCGAGTAATGTTGTTCACGAAGTACAAACTCTTAACCCTTTTTATTTATTAGGCAGTTGAATCGTTGACTGCGTTGAATAATATTCGCATGTAGGTATTATATTTCAACTGTTGGCGCTAATTATTTTCAACAGCGTTGGAAGTTGAAATAATATAACTATTGTTTCCAACGGCTAGTTATATTTTAATACAATACTAATTTGAATATTGACGCTCTCGAGTGATGTCCAGGACCGAAGGTAGAAGGTTTCTGCATTTGAGTATTGATCGAGTACTATCCAAGGTCAGGCAAGAGCTGTTGCTTCGGACCTAAATCAGAGTAAATCATAATCTTTGCTGTGAAGCAGAATATCCAATATTTTTAACACATAAATTCACATTCAACACACCTCATGTGGAAATTGCCAGAATAGGTAAAGGATCAATAAATCAATGCTGAAAAAAATCTTATAGCTGTTTGATGTTTCATTTATGTTTAAAGAATTATAATATTTATGTTTAAGATATTTTATGTTAAAAAAAATATAGATAAAGTTGATAACAATGTCTTTTTTGCATTTTTAGGCACAGCGTATTAGCAAATAAAGAGCAAGTAACAAGCAATACGAGTTGTTTCAAACCCATTAAAGGTTCAAAAATATGCAGATGTCTACCAAAGGTGCTAAGCGTAAAATTACTTCATTACCGATATGAATGCGAATTATAAAAAATTGAATATTAATATAAATAACAATTTTTAGAAAATCATTCTCTTCCGTTTTAATACACCAAAAAAGGTCTCCTGAAAAGGTTTTCTTCAGAACAGCACGTAGTTCGTGTCGATAAAACTCTAAAAACTTTATCAACAAGTTAATAAAAATGCAATATGGTATTACAAAAAGTGTTTTGAATTGCAACATGCGAGAAGCCTAGAAAACCTCAACCGGCATATGGAAACGCGGAGCCCAAAAAGCATCAGAACATTTATTACAAACATGTTAACATGGTAACAAAATGGAAATAAATCAAGAGCTAGAGGACCAACCTGCGGTGTGTGATATGAGACGAGTCTCTTAATCATCAGGTTCAGCTTTCTGGTGCCGGCGAAGAAGTTCAACGATCTCTCTGTGTCCTTTTTCTTCCGCCCAGGAGAGAGCCGTCTTTTCTTCCTGGTCCTGACAGCAGACGTCGGCCTTATGTTGCAAAAGGACCTCCAGAACATCGAACTGTCCCCCAAATGCTGCCCATGACAGGGCTGTTCTGCCATCATCGCGCCGAGAGTTAACATCGACACCGCGCTGCAGCAGGAGTGTTACTAT
The DNA here is from genome assembly GCA_929108145.2 of Limnephilus rhombicus. Classification (NCBI taxonomy): domain Eukaryota; kingdom Metazoa; phylum Arthropoda; class Insecta; order Trichoptera; family Limnephilidae; genus Limnephilus; species Limnephilus rhombicus. The sequence continues at coordinate 30,926,125 of OV815290.1, read as the reverse complement.
CTCGGCGTGCCCATTAGCAGCCGCCTGCAGGAAAGCCGTATCACCATCTTCATCCCGAGAGTTGACATCTGCTCCTCTCAGCAACAGTAGTTCGACAATCTCCTGATGGCCTTCAACAGCGGCAAAGTTTAATGCAGTCCAGCCGTTTTTAGTTCTTGACTCAATGTCTGCTCCGTACTTGAGGAGTCCTTCTACGAGCGCGTAGTGTCCATTGCACGCTGCTAGTGTGAGAGCGGTGTCCCCATCGACGTTTTTGGAACTGATATTTCCACCATATTCAAGCAGCAATTCCACAACATCTAGATGTCCTCTGTTTGCTGCTAATGTCAATGCGGTATCGTCATCATGGTTTCTAAGTCCGACAATTGCGTCTTGTTGGAGCAGCATTTGTACTACTTCTTTGTGCCCGTTGTAGGCTGCCAAGACAAGGGCGGTATTATCTTCATCATTCTGAGAGTCGATATCTACCTTGCATTGAAGCAGAATGTCAACTACTTTCCAATGTCCGTTGTACGCTGCCAATGATAAGGCGGTATCACCGTGCTTGTTCTTACTGCTGATATCTGCATCGTTTTTTATCAGCTCATGAACCACCTCATAATGCCCGTTCAAAGCAGCCGACGACAAGGCGGTGTATCCAAGATCATTCCTGGAGCCGATGTCTCCACCGTTCCGGATCAGCTTGCGCAATACTTGAAGATGACCACATTCTGCTGCCAATATCAAGGCGGTGTTTCCGTAGTTATCCGTAATGTCAACGTCTGCCCCGCGTGCAAGCAGCACCGATATCACACGGCAGTGTCCTTTCTGTGCAGCTATTGACAAGGCGGTATCGCCGAGCCGATTTTGTGAATTTATATGCCAAGAAAAATTGTATTCTGCGTTCTTATGAGAAATAGAATCCTTCGCACTAGTATACTTTGCATGCGTCTTAATATGCTGGACAGGTTCTGTTTTTTTAATTATTCTGGGTAAGTGCGTGGTCTTTGTCGCTGTAATGCATTGTCGAACCGTCATTTCAAGGCAGTTAAACACAATAGGTTTGTCCAAGCGACCAAAGATTTCTTTTGATTGTTTCAATAAATAATTTACGACGACCTCATTCCCTCCCTCCGCTGCACAATGTAAAGGATTATTCCCAAATATATCATATGACAAACAAACTCCTTGTTTGGCGAGAAATTCAAACATATTGTGTCTATTTTTACCCGCTGCAAGATTGATGGCAGTATTGCCCTGGCTGTCAATGGCTATCAACAAATAATATCGCTCAATGTCACTTTCCATTCCACTTATGAACTTTTGCACAGACCAGTAGTCATCATCTCTGACGGCAGCATTAAATGGTTCGAAAAGATCTTCTCTTAATTCTCTAGTCCTTCTTAAGGCTTTGCTGGCACTAGTTGACTGCTGTGTGTTGCCAATACAACAATACTCTTTGAATAATTCGTCACTGTTACCTACCTTGTCTAAGAAAGTAGCGAGCATTATTTGTAGAAGTGACTCGTAAGAGCAGCTCTCAATATTTTCTCTAATTTGCCTTACAATATTAACGTTTCCATTCATTAATGCTGTTTTAAGTGCGGTCCTCCCAGTCCTGTCTCTCGCTGCTATGAAACGAACGTAGGCTTCTTCACATGTCCTGCTTCTCGGGCCACTGAGAAGTACTGCTACGATGTGCTCATGCTTTTCTTCAACTGCTACGTGCAATTTAGTTTTGTTGCAAGATTGAAAGACAGACTGACGATTTTCACATCGGTGCTGATACAAAATTGGGTTTCTTTCCAGTACATTACTCGGTATTGGACACATTTCAAGCTGAGAATCGATGAATTTTCTAATTATTTTATAATCTGGCCTTAACAAGAATTTACCTAATTCACTTCCAATGATTACATTATTGTGTATGTTATGTTCTTCCAGCCTTAGCCACCGGACGAAGTAATCCGCACAGAAGAATTCTTCGAAAGTTCGATGAATAAATCGAAAGGTTCCATCTGTTTTAGAACGGAGCAGGCCTAGTCTGCTTGCATCAATCAATTCATCTTTAGATAATGCTTTGAAATGTTTTTTGGAAAACGTTGGGTCAATGGTTTGGAAAGCCAGGATGCGATGCTCTTCCATTAGGTCTTTAAGAATTTTATTTTGATAGGTAGATGGAAGCCTGTCTTTTATTTTCACATCGAAAAATATGTTTTTCTTTACATTAATAAACTCTTCGTATAAAGCGAACAGATTTTTGATTTTAGAAAAATCGTGGACTTCCATAGGAGACACCACAGATAGAATGGCCTGCTCGAGGAACACTTCGGCCAGCATACGGATCTGAAGCGGGATACCCATGAAACTCTCTACATCGTCGTCCAGCACTCCTTCCATTTCCTCCTGCAGTTCTTTAGCAAACGTGCGCAAAATTATTTCCTCGGACTCTCCATACTGTGGAAACTCCAAGGCTAAATGCGGAAGCCAATACTTCACCAAGTAACTCTTCTGTTCTTCTTTTGAAATTTTTTCCAACTCCGTTGAAAGTTCTGTCAAATCATTTTCTAGTCTTTCTTGTGGGTATACTCGTGTGGTTATAACCGTTGTACATGCATTAACATTTTTTAAGTACTTCATCAGTTCTACCATCCCGTTTTTAGTTTTTTCCTCAATTATTTCATCAAATGCATCAAACATTATACAAATTTGCCTTGAACTATCCGATTTGAGGCATTGCTCTAGTAAATTACGTCCCAAGCTTTCATCTGCACACAAACTTGATGTATTTATTAAAAATTCCGCGACAGATCTCGGGTTTAGTTTCGGCAGTAATTTTTCGATTGCGTTTTCCAATTCCTTACCATTGTTGTCGATTCTCAGCACCCAAGAGTCTCGGATAAGCTCCGACATGCGAGTCAGGCTTGTGGTCTTTCCCACTCCAGGATCATCAGCAATGATGATCACCTTCTTCTTCATATTGCAGAAGTCACCTTCCGCAATGGGATCACTACAGTCCCTGGTGATGAAGGGGCGCAGACCATTCAGAGAGCCGTGGGAGTATTGCCAGACCAGACGCGGGGTGCCCCCAAATGTCAGCATTGAAAAAAAATGTTTATTAAAAGGTTTATCGCTCATTTTGTTTTCCATGCTCAATTCTCTAGAAGCCAGTCGTGTACAAAAATGATCGCTTTTGAGGAACAATTTCTCAATATCTGTTAATATGTTAAAAGCATCTACCATCGATCTCTTATCTTTCACATTGTCGAAAATGAAAAAATCCTTAGATCCGATGTTCCGAACTAACTCGTCCAACGATGTAATTATAAAACGATTGTGGAACTTTCTAGGAAAGTATATTTTGCTATTAAAAATTTCTTTTAGTTGGAGGTCTTCAGCGGATAATGTTAACCAATACACTATTCTAGCTGGCTCTTCTCGACATTTTTCTAGAAATATATCCTGTCCATCTTCAGTGGTAAAGATCCTCCCGCGAGTTGTCTCCCCCATCTCCCCCCAGTAATCCTGGCTGAGCTCCTCTGGATCACTGATCACCAGCAGTGGTCCGTCGGGTCCAGTCCTCTCCAATAATGCGCAGATCTTCGATTTGTTCACTGGCTTGCTCCCTTTGGTATAGAGCGCATCCAATTCATACAGTTTTGGAAGCTTGTTTGAAATTGTCGCAACATACTGAATGTCTGTTGCGAGGTTCTTCAAAATGGGCAAAATTAGGTAATTAATGTTGCTTTGAATCTGCACATCGCGAGATTTACATGAGTCTCCCAATAAAGTACTGAGGCTCAGTGTTTCTTTCCCTATAGCTATTGCATCTCTTGTTAGTAGTTCTTCTCTGGATGTTTGAGCTAGATCACTTAACTCAAATAATTTAAAATCTTTATTGATAACGGTAAGATCGTAATCAAAAAATATATCCGAATCAATTGTTTGCGATAGAATGATCACAAGTTTTTTGGTGCTGCATTTTTGTAAATTCCTTAATATTTTTCTAAAAATATCAGTTGGGGTTGGCGAAACAAGGATGAGCAGGTTGGTGGCGTTGGTCTTGTTGAAGCATTTGATGTCTACGTCCCTTGTCATAATACTAGCTGCGTCATTCCAACTCAGAAAAGTGTAATAGTTTTTATTCAAATATGTTTTGTCCAAATATGGGTTTTGCAAATTAATCAAAATGTTGTACAATCTGGCAGCTTCAAATTTTTCATCAGTAGTCTGAATTTCCAAAACGCGTTGTACCGGTGATTCCAAGAATGGTTCCAAACCAAGGGTGTCCCTACAGTCCAGAATTTCGGGCAAGGTGCGGAGATAGGCCTGGCCAGCCATGTATAAGGGGGCTGAATTTATACTCCGGTTCTGTTTAGCCAAAGCATCCATGATCTCTGTAGGAAACCAGCGCAGCAGTTGTTTGGTCAGTCTAATCACAGTTAACAAATGTTCCTTTGTTTCGCAGGACATGATGTTCTTGATGGCATTCAGCTTAAATGTTGGGAAAACTATTTTATCAAGTTGATTGTGAGAAACAAATTTATCGATTTTTATCAATTTCATTATAGTATTGCTTTGAAAGAAACTCCAGTTATGTAAAAACTTTAACTCTTTCATAGAAAATACCCCCAGGTGGCATGTGTTTCCCAGTGATAATTCTGATCTGTAGTGAATGGTAGAGTTTTCTTCTTTCTTCACAGAAGCAATTTTATTTATTAGTGAATCTATGTAACTCATACTGCAACTGTTTCCTTCAGATGTATTTGTATTCTCGTCCTTTAAGAATATATCTAACCCATAATACTGTTGAGGTTTAGATGCATTATCCAAGAAACACATTTCGTCTGGATAACTATTTCCTTCAACCGGTTCTGGAACTTCTTCAGAATCCGGACGTAAAATGTAAGAATTACAATGCCTCTCTAACTCGTGGTGGTGTTTGCGCTCAGCGGACCCTTGTAGCCAGTCCTGTACTTTATACATTTCTTTCCCTTCTTCAAAAGCTCTTATAAAGTTATTCAAACTGTGGGTGTCTACATTGCCCATCAAAGTTGACTTCTTAGGGTGACGTGAGATGTGCACCTGATATATACCTCCCACGTGATGTCCAGTGCTATTCACCGGATTAGCAGCTGCGAAGATAGTTGTGATATCCAAATTTTCAATGCACATTGAACGGTCATATCGAACATCGTACTCTCTGCATAACTTGGTAAGCATACCTTCGACGCCTGGGCTGTCCAATGCCAGAGTGTGAGGGTGGAGTCCTTCACCGGGGCTGGCGATTCTGCAAAAGGCACTGCCTTTCCTTTTGAGATGTTTCACAGTTATGGTGGTCACCCCGGCCAGCCACCCTCCTAGGGAATGACCTGTGATGGATAGAACTAATCGACTACCATGTTGTTCATTAGTTTTTAGAATTGCTGTTTTAATCTCATCTGAAAATGTGACTGCAGAGTTCATGTGCTTCGTATACGTATTGAAATATACACCTTTCCCGTCAATCCAGAATGATCCAAAGTTCTGAGTTCCTCGATGGGCTACGACAACTTGCTGCTCTGACGGACTCCAAAAAGCACATCCGAAGTATCCATTGGTTCGAGAGTTGCTATGTGCCGTAGTGAGAAGGTTCCAGCCTTCAGGTAGAGCCAGCTTCCCGGCACAATTAGAGTACGACATTTCGGCGAAGACCGCTAATACTTTGAGGGAGGGGTAAGGATCTATGGCCAGTTTTCTTTTGTTATCTTCAACAGGAACGAATGTTTTTAGAATTTCCGCCAAATCGGCACAGCTATAAACCAATCCAGTGTCGGCCTCCATGTTGAGATGGGAGATGAGGTCGCCTGAATATATCTGCAACGTAGAAGTCAGTATTTTGTTAAACTCGTTTGAAAACAGCATTGAATTTTTATAGTGGTTGACTTTTGAGTAACATTAAATGTTGTATTTCATCCTTATTGATTTAACGCCAATTTATTCTTTTGGACAGATGAAAGGTTCCCGTTAAATGCAGCTTCTGGGTCTGTTTCAGTTTTTGAAGCAATTGTAATCAGCGGAAAAGGACAACTAACATGCTTCTCAGTTTATTATAATTTGATAGAAAACTGAAACGCACCTAGAATCGGCGATTATCGAGAACCTTTCAATTGTCGTAAAATCAAAATAGCGCTGAGGCTGTTTGATGAAAATATTACAACTGAATTTCTGCGAAACGACTGGGTCAGATAATAACTTAATCTTCTCTCTTCTCTCTCAATAAATAAAAATAAATCCCCGAAATGTATGTGCGCGCATAACTTCTGAACGACTGCACCAAATTGGATAATTCTTTTATTTTTGTGTTCGTTATTGTCAGTACAAGGTTTGTATAAAACTACTGGTGAGCTCTGGCATCATGGAATTTGTATTAAAAAATCTCTTTAAATAAAAATGAATCCACGAAATGTATGTACGCGCATAACTTCCGAACAACTGCACCAAATTGGATATTTTTTTTTATTTTTGTGTTAATGTCAGGACAAGTTTTATAAAACTACTGGTGAGCTCTGGCATCATGAAATTTGTATAAAAAATTGCAATAGGTGACACGCGAACTTTTTGAAAACTGAATGTACGGAATGCGGGAGTGGGGAGGAGAGAGGGGGAACTCGGGAGGGGGGTTCACGGGAAAGGGGGAGTGGGGTGGGGAGAGGGAAGGTTGAGGAGGCGGAGTGGTAACGTGAGAGGGGAAGGGGACGCGGGAGAGCAAGCGGAGGCGGAAGGGGAACGGGACAAATGGGAAAGGACACGCAGGTAGAAACAATTTCTTTTTTAAATGGAATAGCAACGCATGCCGGGAACCAGCTAGTAACTAATAATATTGGACTATATTTGAGGCAGATTCGAGAGAGATAGATATTTTCAGTATCGCCCTGGTGAATTACCCTGTCATATATCAAATAATGTCAGGAATCACTGGTGAAAGTGTGCCAAGTACGTCCCTTAACACCCTGTATATTAAGGTATACCTAAAAGAAAATTGCGCAGTATTTGTATTTCTTGTATTATTTTTTTACACAAAAAATGTGAATTTTTATCAAATATCATCTTTAAATAATGGGAGGCGGGTATGGGTACCGCTGACCCGGGTCCCATTTATTGGATAACCAACACCTTTGCCTTAGATCACCCCAAATGATTCGCTACGTTTGGTGACTTAGTAGAAGTGCCCGGGTTCTTGGGGTGAGGTTTGTCCGGGTCTTGGCGGCGGATGCGTGTGCCCACCAGCTGCGTGGTAGGCCGGATCGGGAGAGAATGGTGGAGGGAGTCCCTTTGACATCTCCAACCGTACTCTCTCCGAACATCATCTTGCACCGCAATGGGAGGGATGAATTCAAACGTTCGTCACTCCTAGACACAGTGACCCCCAAATTCCCACCTTATTACCCTTTTCCTTCCCAGAACTTCCTCTCCTTCCTTTCGTAAAAAGAACCCCCACACAGAAACCCTAAAGATGACATACGCCCTGAGGGAAGTTATTTTCCGCAGGGCCTCCTGTGTGGAGCTAATGTAAAAAATAAATAATAATAAAAATCGTATTGCCAACTGCATGCACTCTAGATACAAGCGAATATCTAAATGACTCTTGAAAGAATTTTGAATAGAGTAGTTCTTATAGGTATATGGAAGGTAATAAATACTCTATTAGGAAATGAGTCTTCTATTTGAGAGTTTAACAATCTCAATTCTTTCATCAAATGTTTGTAAATTATTGTTTCTATAGGTAGACTGAGTTTATAGTTAATATATATAATAATTTATGCTGATTTTCTTTCAATGGATAGAAGTGGATTTTAAAGTGAGGGTACCAAATAGAAGAATTGTATTCGACTTGACTTCTAACTAGAGAAGATAATACGATGTTTATTTTGAAGTATAAAATTAGACACAAAAATAAATTCGAGGTCAAAATTAAAAGATGGATTTAACAAAAAAATGATCATATTACAAAAAAAAATATAACATAAGAATAAAACATATATAATTTATTATTTCTTATTTTCGTTATTTCGTAGGACGTTTTTTAAAAATTAATTTAAACTAAAAAGTAAATACTTTAGATTTCTCAAAGCGATCCAACCACGGTTTTAAAAAGGCCTTGTAAGCCCAAACAACTGTCACAATAATGAAAAAAAAAAAATTCTTGTAGAACTTAATAATGACATTACTAAATTTAATTTAAATTAAATATTTTTAATTTAAAAAAAATCGATTGCAGATCACACGCGGAAGAAGCGAAACTTTACCAAAACAATCTCAACCAATAGGAGCCTTGAAAAGTGACATCATAATCAAAGCGGCCATTGAGCGCAGTTTGATGCTTCGCAGGTGCTGTAATGCGTCATTTCCGTTTTGTTTTTTTTTTTTACAGTGAATACCGCACAAGAATCTCAACTGCTCCCGTCTGGAGCCAGTGAGACTATGGCATCCCCAATTGGGGTATGTTGTGAGGCTGAAGGTAGTGGGGAGGGGAAGGAGGTGGGGAAGAGGAAGGTTGGGAAGTACCTGGCTATTCAGATCTGGTCACCAAACACGGCTAAAGACATTTTCAAGCAACGTTTCAACTCTGAATGGTGGTCTTACACCAGGGCGATACTGATAGTATCTTCCACCTGGAACATGCCGCAAATATACTATATATTATTTTAAATGAATTAATTGTGAAATAACACAAAATTAATCAAATAAAATTTATTCGCGCATGCCGGGTTCGAACCCGCGACCTCCGGATTGTGAGTCAAGAGTCTTACCCACTGGACTACGGAGGTCGACGCCGTTGTGATTTTAATTTCATGCGAAATTAAAATCACAACGGGACTAAAGAAGTTTCGCATAAAAAAATCAAATAAATGGTTCCCGGAGCAGCGGCACCTATACGCGCCTTACAAATTGTAATTAAAATTTGAAATAATCAATTTGTTTTTCAAATACAAAGATTTTATAGATAATTGAACTAATTAATTAACCATCACGCCGCGGCCGTTTCTAACAGCTCGGTCTTGGCACACATTCTTTGCCTCACTCACTTTTATACGTGACTTTTGACGTTGCCCGACTCAAGTATCTGATTCACTTGGTTATGCCATGTCTTCTCCGGACGTCCCCGTCTTCTTTTTTTTTTTTGCATTAGCTCCACACAGGAGGCCCTGAGGAAAATAATTTCCCTCAGGGCCTGTGTCATCTTTGAGGATGCTGTGTGGAGGATTTTTTAGGAAAAGGAAGGAGAGGAGAGTTCTGGGAAGGAAAAGGGTTTAAGGGGTGGGTAGGAATCTGGGGTTCAGTGTGTCTCGGTCATCCGCCTCCAAGACCTAGACAAACCTCACCCCATGAACCCGGGCACCCCTGCTAAATCACCAAACGTAGCGAACCACTTGGGGTGACCTATAGCAGAGGTGTTGGTTATCCAATAAAGGTTCCCGGGGCGGCGGTACCCATTCCCGCCTCCCAATTTAATTTCTTCTACATTTCAAACAATTTCTAATGTAAAAATTAATTTTTAGAAATTTTCGCATATATCTTTTATAGGGTAATTATGTAATTAACAATCTTATATTGATTCTACTCGAGCGAAACGATGGTAAAAACTTGAAATTATTTTAAAAAATATACATATATATTAATTAAAGGAAAACAATCACTTTGTTTGTAACCACGATTTATTGATTTAATTTTTATTTACCGACCGGTTTCGCTTAATACAAGCATCTTCAGGGTATAAATTAAAACTTTTTAACAGTTTTAATTTATACCCTGAAGATGCTTGTATTAAGCGAAACCGGTCGGTAAATAAAAATTAAATCAATAAATCGTGGTAACAAACAAAGTGATTGTTTTCCTTTAATTAATATGTCAAACCACAAAGTGACTGCTTTCTACCCAAATATATATATATTGTTATTCATAACGTAAACAGAATCGTAGTAAAGATTAGTCGAAAATAGTTATTTAGAATTAAACTTGAGTTATTTGGGTTAATTTTCAGCAAAAGCTATGTTATTTTGAAACAAAAGTTGTGTTATTTTACATTTATGGTATTTTTCTAAAAAAATAGGCAAGACTTATTGTAAATTAGAACTTGTAAATTATTTTATTTATTTATTTACGCCCTTTTACGGGGCTTTTACATAAGTAAGAAATTTAAAAATTACACTATGATTAAATAATATATAAATACTGCATATTTAACAATTATTATAAGCAATAATTATCAGCCTGAAACACTCATCCACATTGAAAAACCTTCCGAGAAAAGATACATGACGCCAACGGGACTGCTATAGGTCCCGTTTATTATTGCTTATAATAATTCTTACCCTTTGTGCTATGCATAAAAATCTTATCTTAAACGTTAGTTTAACAATTAAAAATAATAATTACTGCATATTTCTTTAACAAAGAAACATAATAGGTATTTTGCAACGAAATAATAGTATTTTTTGTACATAACTGAACTGCCTCAGCAACATTATTTTGTATTTGTTTAAAGATAAATTGAAGATGTTCACTGACTTGGTATAATTATTTCCCTCCATTAGTATTCTGGGCAAAGGGGAATACATATGGTAGTTAGTTCCAGAATTACTGCACTGAAATAAATCCTGACTTCTAGTATTACGTAGTGGAATCCGGAAGCTTATCAATTCAAGCAATACCGGACTATCAACTAAATTATTTAGAATCTTATACAGAAATACCAAATCAGTGAAAATTCTTCTGTCTGACAATTTGAGCATATTCATATCATTTAAAATAGTGTTGTAGTTTAACATAATTGCTGGAATACCCATTTTAAAGTTCAGAAAACGTAAGAATTTGTTTTGTATGTTGCGTAATACAAAGAATATGTTCATATATTACATCAGAGTTTTAAATTAATTTTAAATTTCAAAATTTTACTTTTGTTTTCAAAGTGCGCTCATTACAAAACATATTCAGCCTTACTAAAAAACCCAGTGAAAATTTTATTCAATTGACAAACGGCCGCGGATGTGAAAACATTACTAATTAAAAATTTGTTCTTTGAAAGAAATACACATGGTTTCCACGGCCTGAGAGGGTAGTTTATCTCTGTTTTAACCATTGATGTCCGAACGATATTTGTAATTTTTCCATAGTATTTTGAATGTTCTATATATTTCTTATTTTTGAAGGTGTCGTAAAAACAAATACCATTTATGAAAACTAGATAAAATTACCTTTTAGATTTGAGTATTTGAAATACACTTTAGCTTTCAAAAACTGCCATATTTTATGATTCAAACTCGGAAAAACATGGAAAAAAATTTCCTCCCACAACATTTTTGACCAAAATGTAGAGAAATTTAAATAAAATAAAAATTTAAAAAACACAGTCCTTTGATGTAATAAATTTGGAAGGAAACTATCACCTCACTTTTTTATCGTGTATACAATAAAAAAATAATAAAAAATTTCAAAGTTTTTTTTATTGCCAAAAAAATAACTTAGAAATAATACCGAAATTTAAAACAGATTTCTTGCATCTCTAAAGACGTTAATTTTTTTGATACGTTTACGAACACATGTATCAGATTTTAATATTATAAAAAATTATCACTTTTAACAAATTCTCTTAAAATAAAGATCTTAAAATAAAAATTTTATCTTAAGTAACCTACATATAAAAAACAATATTCTGACAGTTCAACTTTGAAAGTACGGCGTTTGTACAATAACTTGATTAAACTGATGTAAACCACACAAATAATATGGTAAATATATCAATTATGTGAACAGAAGAGTAAATTCGTCACTACAATAGAAATTATTTAGTAAAATCACAACATTTAGGCACTAACAAAATTTTCCATATCCCGCCATAAACACACCGAACTGTTTTGTCATCGCGGGCCGATATGCACAGGTGCACCAATAATGCCCCTAGCGGAGAATAGACATGGGCAGACTCATTCCCAGGAGTGAATCGATTCATTGTGATTCCCTCGGCCTTTTGAATTGATTCATTTTATTCATTCCTTTAATTCCTTTGATTTCAAAAAAAAAAAAAAACCTCGCTTATATTTTATTGAGGCTACGAAGCCAAAGAGGAGACCAATAATGCTATCTCATTCTCTCGCAGACTACTTTATTTCTTAGTTCTCCTTTAGATGCATGTGTTTGCTCTTTTTAGTGTCGTTATTTTTCGTTTCATCGAGTTCCAAATCACAACGGTGATAAAGAAGTTTTCACTACGCAAAGCACTCTTCTTGGGGTAAATTATGTTGTTCTGAAAAATCGTAGGTACTAAAAACGACGCGCGACGAGGATAATGAAATATTTCAATGTGTACTTAGATATTATTTTGCCCAAAAGACAAATTTTTGACAAGAAAAATGTGTTTATATTAGGCTATCAATTAAATCTTAAAATTTTTTTCAAAAAACAGTTTTTGTGGTTAACCCCTAAAGTTTTACTAATTTTTATTTATTTATTAATCTTAAAATTGTTTCACTTCACGTGATCTAAACTTCCCACTACCTTCAGCTTCGAAAATATCCCAATTGGGGATTCCATAGTTTCATTAGCTCCAGACGGGACTTGGGCGGAATTCACATAAAAGCCATACTATTATCGCGCTTTCATAGGTATATCCGGACCGGTCACCTGGAATAAGCTTAACTCAAATATATACAGATATTTTAAATGCACCTACCTCAATAATAATAATAATAACGTAGTATTTATATAGCGCAGTTTTGTGATGTTTCACTTCAAGTGCGCTTAATTATAATAAACTTAAAATTAACCTACAGTGTTCCTTACGAGTCCTTAAAAAATTAATTAAATAATGTGAAATAACGAATATACAAAAATATACAAAGCAATTCCTAAAGAACAATATTAACAACAATAGTGAGTGCTGTTTTGGCACAGGACAATATATAATGATAAACCATCACGGTGCCATTCAACAAGAATCATTTAAACTAAATTATATAGAACAGGAGGCAGTTAACATTTAGAAATAATACAAATTCAGAGTGCACATAAAACTATAGTAAGGAGGTAATCGAAACCAAACAATTACCAGAAACTTGAGGAACATGGCTTATTAAAGTATATTGAAAAGGAGTTAAAATTCATGAAAGGTATGATTTTTTAAATAAGTTTGTTTTTAAAGCTCTTTTGAATTCAGCCAAGTTCTGGATATTAGTAAGAGCTGAGGGAAGTTTGTTCCAAATGAGCGGGCCAGTTACACGAAAAGATCGATCATAGTAAACGGCTCGATTTGACCTAGAAAGTTCGATTAAACGATTAGTAACATCTCGATCTGCTGACCTTAGAGTAAGCTGCCTATCGCTTAAGTTTTGTCGGACACATAGTTCCGATATATAGGCTGGCGCCATTCCTTGCAATGCTTTGAAGGTCATTAAGCAGATCTTGAACTCTATTCTTTCAGGGCATCGAAGCCAATGAAGATCCTTTAGAAGCGGGGTTATACGGCAATACTTAGATTCACCAAAAATCATTCTCGCCGCAGCATTAAAAACGGACTGGATTCTATTGAATTGTTTTTTAGGCAAGCCAGCATACGCACTATTACAATAGTCCATACGTGAGACAACGAACGAATTTATGAGTGACTTTGCTCCATCAGAGGGAAGGCAACGCCTGATTGATTTTATCTGCCTTAGATGGAAAAAGCCTGAACTTACAGATTTTGAAATTTGTGATTCTAGAGAAAGACTATTGTCTATAGTGAAACCTAGAAACTTTATTTCTGTAGAAGGAATTATATCTGTGCCCTGAATATGGATTGGATTAGAGTCGATGAGGGCTTGCCTTCCAGGAGAAGCTATCCAAATAAATTCCGTCTTGGTCGGATTAAGTTTGAGTTTATTGACAGACATCCAACTTGAGACTGTGTTAATGAAACTAACCACATCGTTTTTAAGGACATCTTTTTCATCCGGGGAACAAAACTTGAAAATGAAACGATCGTCTGCATAGCCTTGTGATTCAAAGCCAGCTGATTGAATTAGTTTCTCGAGGCGATTCGTATAGAGAATGAAAAGAATGGGACCCAAGACAGAACCCTGGGGAACTCCACATTCTATGGGAGTTTCAGGTGAAGTACAATTATTGAAAATTACTGAGGCTACTCGTCCAGACAGGTATGATTTCATCCATTGGAGAACATCACCTCGAACGCCAAATTCGGTTTCAAGCACATTTAATAAAATACTATGATCTACCGTGTCAAATGCCGCACTCATGTCAAGAACAGATACCAAACCCAACTTACCTGCTTCCATCCCGATGATCAAGTCTGAAATTAACCGCAGAAGAACAGTTTCCGTTGAATGAAACTGTCGATAAGCGGATTGATTTTTGGCAAATAGACCGGCGGAGTTCAAGTACCCCACCAATTGTTTGGCAACGATTTTCTCAAGCAGTTTAGAAAGGAATGGTAGATTGGATATTGGCCTGTAATTATCCGTATTGTCAGTATCAAGATTTTGTTTTTTTAGAATCGGAGTTATTATTGATTTCTTGAGTGTTCCCGGTACAAGTGAATTTACTAATGACTTTTGGATAATTGCGGTAATTACAGGCGCTATATCCGGTAGACATTGTTTTAAGAGCCAGGTAGGTATGGGGTCTTGAGTACATTGCTTGTTAGGGCAAGACTTTATAGCACGCGTGACATCTTCTTCCGTTACTGCTGCAAAAGTAGAGAAGTCACCGGAGAGCGGACTTGATGCTGCGATAGAAGACGATCCTACCACACTGAGGGCCTGAATTTGTTCAACCTTACTTCTGAAGTATGTTGCGAGGCTGTTTGCTTCAAGAGAGGAATCAACCTTATTGTTGCTCTCTCCAGACAGAGTCCTTATGTTTTGCCAAAGTTTTCGAGGGTCCTTTTCTGTCTCAATTTGCTCACACCAAAAGTTAGATTTCTTCTGTGTGACTTCTTCCTTGTAAACTTTTTGCTTGGTAATCCAAAGCTGCCGATTGCTGAAAGTCGGGTTTCGTCTGTAAATCCTCTCAAATTTCCTCATTTCCCTCTTCTTTTGAAGACATTCATCATCGAACCATTTGCTGCAATTCCTAATGCGGCAGACCTTCTCTGTGAAAGGAGCATTTTTATCGAGTAATGCCCGTAGCGTAGAATTATATAGAGTTACTAACTCTTCTGCTTGGCTCTCGTTATACTTTTTCTTATCACAGAGAGGCGACGCTTTCAAATCACTACAAAATGCCTCGAAGTCGAATTCTCTCCAATTTCTGGAGACAACGGATTTAAACTCTAATTTTGGAGGATCGAAGGCAAACTCGGATGTGACGAGACGATGATCCGATAGTCCAATGTCAGTAACATTTAGGCTATTTGGGGGAAACCCTACCCGGGAAATGATTACATCAAGTGTACCCCCCGCGTCATGAGTAGGTGAGCTCACCCACTGGTCGCAGCCGAAGTCACGTAGAATTTTGGTGAATTTTAGGGCCAAGGGATTGGTTTTCTTTTCCAAGTGAATATTTACGTCTCCCAGAATAATAACGTCGCAATTATAGTTAGAGGTGCACTCTAGGAGAGATCTAAATTCATTGAAAAAAATTGCGGTGGCTGCACATGACCCGGGACGGTAGATGGAAATTATCACGAGGGATGCGCCATTAGCAGAAGCCTTGCAGCCGACAAACTCAAAAGTGGTATATACCTGACGTATCCCAATACTGTCTAAGCGAATACCATTTTGCGCTACAATTGCAACTCCCCCGTGATTCGTAAAATTAATATTACTTGTGTCGGATTTTATCGGCCTTGCAGCTTCATACACCGAGAACCCACTTGACCGAAGGGTTTTGATAGAGTAGGAGTCAGCATTTTCATTCTCAATGGTGAAGTTAATACCATGCGCCGAATAAAAACTAATTAAAAGCCCTGGCGACACGCGTCGTATAATTTGTTACCAAAATATAAAGGAACAAATCGCTGGATTATCATTTATCAGTATCACGGTTCGATAGCGACTGATGTATTGTTTACGGCTAGAGTAGACAGACAGGTACCATAAAAAAACAATAATAATATAGATAAACATCGTTTTGTTTCTACAAGCATTGTATCACAATTTACGCACGTGTGAGGGAGAAAAAACATAGGATTAACTTTCGCTTTTAGATTTTTATTAACGTTCAGGGTCCGAAGTGGGAAGTTTCACCCTAAGATGACGGCTTGGCCGCGTGGGGACTAACGACGAACCGATTCTCTGCGGGCATCAAGAAATGAATTAGGAACTTCTGACTAATAAGTGTCTTTTGTCTTGCTGTGACTTGAATAACTTGCATTCCGCGGACCGGCCGGATCGACTCGACACGTGGGACCCGGGACCCGTGGTGGGACTACGACGTCACAAATGAATAAGAAATAAATGTTTTGATTCCTTGAATAAGTGAAACAGAGATTGGGGTTGCGGATTGAGTTCGCACAGACCGAACAGCTTGTAGGACTATGACCACGGACTACGGAGGAACGATTCCTCCGTGACTATGACTGGCGGGACTAGCGGGACAACTGTGAAACAGACGCGACTCTCGGAGCTCAGAATTATTTGGATCTTGGCTGACTCGCTTGTCTGTTGGCGGTTTTGTCACTTGGATTGGGGACGGGGACTCTGGCCTACGGGGTTTTTTGTAGGTATAAGATTTACTGCGCGGGATACTACACAGTACACGTGATAGGCAATTTCGCGGCGCGCATCGCTTGTAGTAGGTGTACCTATCCGCGCAACAAATATCCAGAATAATATTTAATTTAATTCCTACGAAACACTACAATATTTATAGAGTACAATATTATTATTATTTTCTTACCTCAATATAACATGAAATATTTAACTGTAAAATAAATTAATCGAAATAAAAATAAATATGGTGCTGTTAAAAAATCGTCAGATGCGAGGCCAAGGGTAAGGAATAAAGATTTAATTCCTTTTGAAAATGAGAATCAGATCGAGTGTGTTACAAGATTGAATTTATTCATTTAATTCAGTCATTCAATTTTGCCCACGTCTAGCGGAGAAGAATTAAAACAACATTGTTTCCTAGTAAATTAAAACCATATACAACGTTGTCACATCTTCAATGCGTTTTAACAGAGTGACCACGAAAGAAACGTTATTGGTAATAAAACGTCTTTTAGTGTATACGAGCTCTATTTATGTTATTGCAATAACACAGTTAATCGGTCGCGCTGTGGTTTTTTTTTAGTAAGGCTGATTATGTATTATTCTATCTTCTTACTTCTTCTGGCGCTAATCTTAATGTAATTGTAAATATGTATGTTATTAAGTCACTTGCTTTAGGTTAGCATTTATATGTCTTAGTCTTAAGTCACTAGTGACTTAAGACTATAAGTCTTAGATGTAAGTCAGTAGTTATAATTGTAAATCTTAATTGTAAGCCAGTAAAATAAGTCTCTAGCTATAAGTCTTAGATGTAAGTCACTAGTTATAATTGTAAATCTTAGTTGTAAACCAGTAATATTAATTCCTTTAAATACTTATTTGTACAGCGCCCTTGAGGTGATTTTTCACAAAAACGGCGCTATATAAATTAGCCAAATATTATTATCAATTTTCTTACCTTTGTTGAAAGGTTATTGATGTGATATTTCCACTAAAGATGATGATATTAATATTAATAACTAATCACACTTTGATATTTTCAAATATTCACAAATTCACGAACTTCACAGTTACAGTTAAATTAAATATTACAGGAGTTCTAATTTGGTTAATGTTTTTTTTTTATTATCTGTGATATATCGTGTTAGTAGATTTGTATCAAACTTATATTATTATTATTTAGTTTAAATTCAGTAATGTATTGTTATTGAATTTAATATTGAACTGTTAAGTACTGTATTTTATTAAATAAAATATATGTTTTTTAAGTTTATGGTGAGATGATCTAACGGAAAGGCGTATTGAACGACAATACAATGACGACAACAGGTGTTTTAAGTTTTTATCAGCTATTCCTATCATTCTGACTTATCAGTCTGACTTATCAGTCCTGATAAGGTATGAGAAATCGATGCATCATTATGATTTTTTTGGAATGAATGATTCACTCTTAGATACCACCCGACTTCGCCCGAGATTATAAATATTTATTCGGTTTTCTTATAGCTTTATGAATACATCTGTTTGAAATTCAATTAATTAGGCGACTTGAGGCATTCGAGGTGTGGATCTACAGAAGAATACTTCAAATAAGCTGGATGGACAGGGTTACAAATGCAGATGTTATGGTTCGGATGAATAAAGAAAAGGAAGTAATTAAAACTATAAAAATCCGAAAACTTCAATATCTTGGACATGTGATGAGACATCCAGAGAAGTATGAGATCCTGCATCTCATAATGCAGGGAAAGATTGCCGGAAGACGGGGCCCTGGAAGAAGGAGAACCTCATGGCTGAAAAACCTGATACAGTGGTTTGGCCAGTCTACCGTGGAGATGTTCCGGGCCGCAGTGAACAAAGTCCGCATAGCCAACATGATAGCCAACGTCCGTTGAACGGACAGGGCACGAGAAGAAGAAGAAGAAGAAATTCAATTTTATATTCTTGAGTGAATGAAAATGCAAACAGTGGGAGTGAAAATTAACCCATTTCCCGACATCCGATAGAGCTGAAATTCGGCAGACAGACTTTCGATGGCAATGCATCAATTTTTATGGCACCCACGTATTTATTTGAAATTGGCTATTGGCCGGCTCAACAGATGGCACTACTAGGTCGTGTCGTTCGGAGCATAGGACCGTAGAAAATTTTACAAAAAACCGTTTCACTACACAAAAATAGCTGATAGTAAAAAAGCTTTTTTTAATGTAAATTCCCAAATTCGGGGAATGTTGTGAGGCTGACGGTAGTGGGGTGACAAAGGAGATGAGAAAGGGAAGTTTAGAAAGTGTCTGTTTAGATCTGGTCACTTTTTTTAGTCATAGCTACAGGGTTGCCAAACGTACGAGGTTACTCGTACAAATACGAGATTTGTGGCCTTCCGTACGAGGTACGAGGACACTATCAACCTCGTACAATTATGTACGAGATTTTGATAATACCTATGGCTGTAAGAAACCCGTTCTGTGGAAACAGTGAACGGCACACTTCTTGCTGCAGAAAGCGCAAAAGGTTCAACTCGTACTAGAAACAGCGTCAATTTTGAACCCACAAAAGAAATGTATAGCCGCATGACAACAGACAAAATATACAGCAGAAAATCGATGAGAGTGAGGATGTTCCTAACATAATATTTGGAGGAGATGTAAATTATGTTACCTTGATTTACATTTAATTTTTTGTTATCTTGAGTAATAATAAAGATTTTTTTTTAAATACAACACAAAGGGATGTTTTATTTAGTAGGAAAGTTGCAATAGTTTATTTCATTGAGTAAAAAGTCCTAAATCCAGTAGTTGTAATAAATGTACGAGGTTTTAAAGTCAAAGTACGAGATTTTTAGCGCATCCGTACGAGGGAATTTTTTTTACGCTTGGCAATCCTGCATAGCTGCTCCCGTCTGCTCAGTGCTTCACTGCTTCGGGGACTGCCGGCAGCCGCAGCCAGGTTGCGGTGACACCGGTTCTTATCTGTACATATGTTATTTTACTTTTGTTTCCTTTTTCTTTTACTTACAGTGCTCGGTGCCGCCCGCCGGATTATGTATGGTCATGTCTCCTGCTGTCATGAGCTGATTACTCATGACGGCTGCTGTCATTTTGGATTACTTTATTTATTTTTATTTTTTGTTGATGTTACTAACAACTTGTTTGACTGTCCATGAGGCTCACTGCTTTTGCATCGACACCTCCATGGGCTTTAGAATTGTAGAGATTGACCATTACAGTACAGTCCTGTAGGCGCGCCCGCATACCGCCACCTAACACAGTATGAGGGGACATTGAAGGTCTAGATTCGTTACATTAAATGTAGAGCCGTTTATTCAAAAAAATTAGATTCTTGCGAGAACTCCGAAGGGGCGACCATAAGTTGCCTATACCGGGGTGGGACAGTGGTGGGTACTTCAATGCTCCCGTCTGGAGCCAATGAGACTATGGCATCCCCATTTGGGGTATGTTGTGAGGCCGAAGATAGTATAGGGAGAGGAAGGAGATGGTAAAGAGAAAGTGTGGAAGTACCTGGCTATTCAGATCTGGTCACCAAACACGGCTAAGGCCATTTCAAGCAAAGTTTCAATTCTTTAATGGTTGTCTTAAGCAAGGGCGATACTGAGAGTATCTTCACTAACCACGACCTTGCAAAGTGTTGTTTCTGAAAGGTAATCTTTACCAGGGTGATACTGACAGTAATTACCATTCTGGAGCGTGCCTGAATTGTAGGAAAGAACTAACAAAAAGTTTATTATCAAAAATGATATAAAATTAGATACACGTATAGTATACATTGTATACATGGTATCCATAAACTCGTGGTACAAGCGCAAAACCGGTGAATCTACATCACATTTGAAGTCAATTTTCATGTAAAAGTTGGAATTACTTATATCAATTTTTAAATTGGGTCACACAACAATTATTTATTTATTTATTTATTTATTTATTTATTTACGCCTATTTAGGCTTTTACATACATATATATAACAATATTAACGAAATTATACTTATAAATAGTGCAGGAAACTACTGCTTAAAACACTTGCACAAAAATAAATACAAAATAAAAATATTAGGTATTGAATTTGAACCAAACAGGCTGTAGGTACAAAATACAAAAAATCCGAAATAGTTTTTTTTCTTTCAGCCAACAAAATACTGTCAATGTGTTAGTCAATTTTAATAGCTTTAGCAAAATATTCCCCTATTTGATGAAAAAAACTTCAATAAGGTATGCTTATATAATAAAATTGATGTATTAAATATATCAACAACATCGGAGTATTTGTTACCAAGCTGTTGAATCCTTCGCAAAGGAGTATAATATTGACTTGTTGACTTAGAATTGCTACAATAATATGGTAGGTACTGTCTTGTGACTGACCTGCCTGGAGTATGAAAAGAAATTACATATAATAAATCAGGGGTATCAAACATTGAATTTATGATTTTATACAAACAGGTTAAATCGGAAATGATTCTACGATCGGATAATTTTATTAAATTTAATGAAAAAAGTACGTTATCGTAATTTAGGCATTCACTAGGAATGCCCATTTTAAAATTCACATATCTTAAAAATTTATTTTGGATTCTTTCAATCGCATGTGAATGAACCTCATAATTTGGGGACCAAACCGTGGAATTGTATTCTAAATGACTCCTTACGAGTGACGTATATAATGTTTTTACAGTATTGACATTGTTGAAATCACTAGATATCCTTAAAATAAATCCCAACATTTTCAAAGCTTTATTGGTTATTATTTCTATATGCTTGATAAAGTTGAGTTTCGTGTCAAACCAAATTCCTAAGTCATTGATTTCCGAGACCGATACTAACGACATATTGTTAATGGAATAATCGAAAAATATTGGATTCTTTATTCGATAAAACCTCATAATTTGACATTTGCTTATGTTAAGTTGCAAGCGGTTATCATGACACCATATAATAAATCTTAACAAGTTATTTGACAATATATGGCAATCATTAATTATACCCAGTCAGTGGACATCTTCAATTTATGTTTAAACAAATATAAAATATTGTTACTAAGACAGTTCGGTTATGTACAATGAATTCTGTATATTTCTTATTAGTCATATGTAATTTTTGTAAAAGCCCCGAAAAGGGGCGTTAATAAATTAATAAATAACAAAAAACATATAATAATCATAGTTATGTATTGAAGTTTTTTTCTCTTCGTGTTATAAAAACTATTTTATTCTATACCTAAACTTTTAAATAAATAAATGAATATTTCAACGGTGTTTTATATTTCCATGTTTTGACAACCCTAACAATTTGCACAGACAATGATGGACACGCTAAGCAGGTGTTCGGGGTTGAGAGGTATAAAAATTCCCAATATTTAGGGAAAATTACGTACAGTACACGTGAAATGTGGGAAAATTAATAATATGAATATATCAATACCCCTCTAATTTTAACTTTATATTGAAAAGAAGCAGATTTTTATAGAAGTTGGTAAACTTTTTGACGTTTGTAATTTTTAAGTTAAAAAATAACATAGAATGTGGTGTTAAAATCCAGTATACATCTCCCAATTTAATTCTAAAATCATACTTTTTGATTCTTGGATATCCGGGAGTTTTAAAAAGCTGTTCGCGTAATATTTTAAAATTATTTTCAACAAAATAGGGAATCTCAGGGGAAATTTCCCCAAGTGATAGGGAAAAAATCAAAATTCAGTCGATCACGAAAGTGACCAACGTGTAATATTCGTTTTTCAATCCGTGTTCGGGAATGATCGCCATCACTTCGGGTTTTTACGAGCGGATACTGGGATCAAACTCATTTGAAGTAACAATGAACATTAACTTTTGGTAGAATTGATTTAAAAATTCGATGAGGGCGACGCAAGCGACCAAAATTTAAACTATTTTGGCAAATTTCGACAAAATCGTTTGCACTGCTCCGCTCTTAAGGGGGGGGGGAAGTAGAGAAGTGTGACATTGTGTGACAAGGGGTATGGGGACGGACATCAGCTCTATGATTTCACATGTAAAAAAAGAATTGAACTAGTGTTTTGATTATTTTTAGGGTTAAATCTTCCACACAGAAAAGACTAAACCCTTTCACATACTTTTCCACAAATGATCATATAGTCAAATCACGCCATGCAAAATTGCACTACATAAGTATAATAAATACAAACTTAAACAAGAACAACGTGTCAACCTACTAGAGACCAAATGGGAAAATAATTCACCGACTCCAGATATTTTCGTATCAGAGGGTTCAGCTCGGTAGAACTCCTAAGTGGACCTATAAATCCTACTGATCCCTCAATATAAATATTTAAAAAAATCTTTTGTATTCCTACACGTATTTTAAATCTAATATTTTTTATAATTTTATAATTTTTCCTGATTCAGGAAAAATACCTGGGGCTATGCATTGATCAACATTTGACATTTAAACAACATATACAAAGTATTAAAGACAAAATCATACCCTTATTTAACCGGCTATCATATCTGCTGAAACAATGGCTGCTAAATAGAGATAGTTTATATTAATTCATATGTGTTAATTGTTATAATCTGTAAGATTATAGTAATAATATTATGTAATGTTTAAATTGTAACTGAACATTAACATCCTGTTGACAAACTGCTTTATTGCGGTTTAACGGGATTGTACCTTGAAAACCAATAAAAAAAATTAAAATTAAAATTAAAATTAAAATTTTTAAAAAAGTTTATATTATAGTCTCGTACAGTCACATTTAAATTATTTGATTGAAATCTGGAGAAATGCATGTGAAACATACATAAATGAAATACAGATAATACAAAACAAGGTAATCAAAAAACTGTTTCACTACAAGCCAAGAACATCCACAAAAACATTATATATGTAAATAAAACTATTAACATTAAGAAAACTTTATAAATACAAAACGTGTCTCCTTATTTACAAAATAAACAATAAACTCGTACATACAAAGACAGAATTCATTAAAACGTCCCAAGTACACAAACACTTTACACGACAACAAGATAACATACATTTAAACACCATCCACACTAACTATGGTAAACAATCCATTGGTTACGAAGGCGACAAATTATATAATTGCATCCCAAATGCCATTAAAACGAAAATAAGCTATTAAGAACAACGATGGATACAGGAATGGGTAGTATGTATATTCCCTCATATACAGGTAAAGCATAAACTTTTTTGGACTTTTTCTATTTCTAGGATATGGTTTCGTTCAGAGGGTGCCCAAATAATGGAGCTGTATTCCAGGATGCTGCGGACAAGTGCTTCAATTATCATATTTCATATTCATATTATCATCTTACGTGTATTATTATTATTATTAAGAATTGACACTATATCGTGAATACATTGTACTTCGAGTTTCCGGACACCGTGTATAGCGATAAAATTACAAACTAATTACAGTATTTGAAAAATTACAAATAACTAAAATTATTATGCTTCGCGTAATTGTCAAATTTCGTCACTTCTTTAAATTTTAAAACATGTTGCTCTTCTATTAAATCGGTAGATATTTTTTGGAGATCTTCACCGCTCTATAAATATGGTAATCGATGTTATGTGTTTGTTATCAAATTTAACTTTTATCTTATCTTGTAGTTAATGAATTAATACGTGCATACACCTATCAGAGACATTAATATTTCTATTAATACTATTTTTAATTTAAAATAAAACAATAACTTTGTAAACACCACTTTTATTTTTATACTTTATGCCGACCGGGTTTCGCTACAACCGTAGCTTCATCAGGGCAGTATAATACTCTACTAACATTAGGTTACATTTGTGTTATAAAATATAATTTACCAAAAATGGGGGGGGGTGTCAGAGAACATCTTAGATGTTTACACAGCTCTGGATTTTCAGAATTTGCAAACCACTTGATTGAAAACGATCATAAATTTGACAAAAACGCTGGCGTCAAACTCATTCATAAAAACAACATCGGTATAAGGTTGGATAATTTAGAGGCACTTGAACTTAGGAAAGCCATAAACACTAATAGTAAGGTAGTAAACAACCAACTTAATTTAAATAAAAGTCCCATACTAAGATTGTTCCCTATTGATAAAGAACACGTCCGTTCCCTTCCCAATTCTCCATCTATGCCTCCTTCTTCCTCCTCCACTTGACGAGTCCAGCCCATTTTTGGTAAATTATATATTATAACACAAATGTAACCTAATGTTAGTAGAATATTATACTGCCCTGATGAAGCTACGGTTGTAGCGACACCCGGTCGGCATAGAGTATAAAAATAAAAGTGGTGTTTACAAAGTTATTGTTTTATTTTAAATTAATAATGTCACATCACCATAGACATCAGAATTCAATAGACCAGAAGATACAGACGAGGGGGTAAAACCAAACTATGAAGGGGGAAGAGGGGAAAGATGACTGTGATTCGTTATACAATCAATCTGACAGTAAATAGGCATCTCGCATTACAATATCACCATTTAGTTCTTAAAAGCAAAATCTGCTTTGAATGAATAGACCTTTTTACATGGGAGCGCGAATTGCTTGCCACGATAATAACATATTTGCTAAGGCCAAATGCTCGCCGCAAAAAGACTCGACCCAATACACATAGCAATATTTTGTTGCCGTGTTTAGTTAAAACACTATTACAAATGTTTCATAATTTACTTACCCCTGTAACCAGCGACGATAACACTGGAGAACCGCCCACATTCGCTATGTCTATATAATATGTACCTATAATGCATAGCGCAAGCTGCCGTTTTTGGCGTGATATTTCGTAAAACGTATAGACGTTACTTTCGCGCTGGTCACTACAAGAATGATGACGTCACATATTTTAGATTCTCTCCCCTCCCCATGGAGCGAGCTGGCGCCAAGGCGGAGCTTATAGCCGGTTCCATGGGGAGGGGGAAATATTACGTTTTTATCACTTAGGGCAGGTCCAGATATATTCATATGTCCGTGCACATCACAAAGTATCCGCTTCATATGAACAAATACTATTTTTATTACTTTTTTGGCGATTTTACGGGGTGGTTTGACATCACAAAAGGTGTTAAACAAGGCTGCGTAATGTCACCGTGGCTATTCAATCTATTTATGGATAATTGTATGCAAGAATTGAAAGAGATGGGATTGAGCGCGAAATTGAGTAATCTGGAAGTATGTTGCATGTTGTATGCTGATGATGCGGTGCTGATTTCTAAGAGTATAGAAGATCTACAGTCTCTCGTGTCAAGGATGAACGAAGTATGTATGAAGAATGAGTTAATGATGAATGTAAGTAAGTCTAAAGTCATGGTGTTTGAAACAGAGAGTACGAAAACAGTATGCAATATAGTTGTGAATGATGAATACTTGGAGCAGGTGGATGAGTTTGTTTATTTGGGAAGTATGTTAACGAGAGATGGGAAGGCTGATAGAGATATTGAAAGAAGGGTGAATGCAGGTAACTCTATTAATGGAGGACTGAACGCCGTTGGCACCAACAAAAAACTGTCCAAAGACGCGAAACTAGCCGTCCATAATGGAGTGCTGGTACCTACCCTAATGTATGGCAGTGAGGCATGGAACTGGCAGAGGAAGGATGAAAGTAGACTGAGCGCTGTAGAAATGAGATCCCTGAGGCGTATGTATGGTAAAACCATGTATGATCGTGTGAGAAATGTGGAAATCCGAAAAGAATGCAAGGCTGATCTAAGCGTAATGAGTAAGATCAAGAAAGGAACGCTCCGTTGGTTTGGGCATGTAGAGCGAATGAACGAGGAAAGAAGTGTAAGGAGAATATATGACGCAAATGTGAATGGTAGAAGAAGTCGAGGACGCCCAAGAAAGACATGGCACGACCAAGTGAATCAGATACTTGAGTCGGGCCATGTCAAGAGTCAGAATAATAGAAGAGAATGTATGAGACGATGTAAGAATGTAAACGAGGCACGGACATATGAATATAGTCATTTGGATGTCTATGAAACGAGGCAAGGAATGTGTGCCAAGACCGGGATGTTTGGTGGTCCGTCCTCTCCGCCTACCCGTGCGGGGAAATGGCGTGATGTTTAGTTAGTTTTAGTTAGTTTTATTACTTCATCTCCACAGAAGTGGATTTGGGGATGCTGAATGGAGGGTCTTTTTAGGGAGGGAGGAAGTTTTGGTAAGGAAAAGGTATGAGGGGCGGGTAGGAATTGGAGGTCAGTGTATCCAGGAGTGACGATAGTTTGATATAATCTCTCCCACCGCGGAGAGTCCGGCTGGAAAAGTCAAAAGTTCTACCTCAACCTGTCTCTCCCGATCCGGCCACAAAGCAGGTAGGCAAAAGCATCCGTTGCCTGGACTTAGATAAACCTCACCCCATGACCCCGGGCAACCCTGCCATGTCACCAAACCTATGGCTGGGGTGTTGGTTATCCAAGGGTTCCCGGGGCGGCGGTACACGTACACATACCGCCTCTCAACAACACGTCAAGTGTGCGAAATTTCAACAAGAAGAATCAAAAATCTTTATTTTTTACATTAGCTTTACACAGAAGGGCCTATGACATCTTTGAGGATGCTGTGTGGAGGGTCTTTTTAGGAAGGGAAGTCTTTTTAAGAAACGTAGTTCTAGGAAGGAAAAGGGTATTAGGAGTGGGTAGGAATCTGTGGGTCAGTGTGTCCAGGAGTGACGGACGTAGAATCCATCCCTCCCACTGCGGTGCGAGACGATGTTCCGAGAGAATGCGGCTGGAGAAGCCAAAGGGACTCCCTCAACCATTCACTCCCGATCTAGCCTGCCATGCAGCTGGTGGGCAGACGCATCCGCCGCCTAGACCTACACAAACCTCACCCCATGAACCCGGGAACCCCTGCAAAGTCACCAAACGTAGCGAACCACATGGGGTGACGAATGGCAGGGGTGTTGGTTATCCAATAAATGATTCCGGAGGCAGTGGTATCCATACCCGCCTCCAAACAACATCTTAAGTGTGCAAAATTTCATCAATAAAAACAAGAATCTGCTTTATGTCACCGGATAAGTCGAAATTGCGTGCAGACAGTACCTTCCTCCTGTTTTAAAGAGCATGTTAGCAATTTCGACGATCATAGTATAAAATGAAGTCGCTCAAAATGTATGTGCGCGTTAATCTTTTAAACTACGCAACGAATTGTCATACGGTTTTCACCAATACATAGAGTGATTGAAGAGGATTGTTTATATGTATAATACATGTAAATTATATTAAAGAAAAGCCGAGAAATTCAAAGAAAACATATTTTTGTGCGATTTAAAACGGCTGGCGGGCCGTACTATAGTCACTTTTGAAATTCGTTCTACGGAAGAAATTGGAAAATAGATGTCCTAGAGTAAGTAGGTATTTGATTTTCCCTTTTCAAATATCCAGTGTTGCATTGCAAGCATTGTATAATTAGTGGCGAGTTAATTAGTTTATATGTATAATACATGCTTATTATAGTAGAGAAAAGCCGAGAAATTCAAATATTCAATTCAGGCAGCGGGCAGCGGGCAGCTGGCACGCGGGTTGTGTGGATTTTATAAAGGTTGGGTAATGGCGTTGTGTTTCGATAGCCACAGTAACGTGTGACCGTGTCTGCTAGTCTCAGAATAAAATTGTTGACTTGTTTATATGTTTGTTGACATGCCTCCACATACACTTTTCCTGATTATAAAATACTAGTAGATACATAGTAGAAGGTTATTTAAATTTGTGTTATTATTAATTTGGTTGAATTATTATTACAACACAATCTAACGCTCTTGAACAGTTTATACATGAAAAACCAAAAGAATAAGTGGACATGGATCTCCCCCGATGGCAAAACCAAAAACGAAATTGACTACATAACAACAAACTATCCAAAAGCCTTCACGGATACATCGGTCCTAACTAAATCCAATTTCAATACAAATCATCGTATGGTAAGAAGCAATATAAGAATAGAACCACCAAATAAATCTAGAAAACATTTCGCTTCACACACTACAAAACACCAAAGCGATGAAACCTTAAGGAAAATAACACAATCCCTAATTGAATCAGCTGAAGAATTAACTTTGAGTAACACTGATGCTCGTGCGAAATATGGAAAGCTAGAAAATCTACTAACTAAAGAAAAAGCTGAGACTAGCAGAAGAAACAAGTACGAACTAAGTGACACAACGCTGCAACTTATAGAAGAAAGAAAACACCTATTTTCAAAACATCCTAAAAAAGATAACATTAAAACTATAACAAAATTAAGTAAAGAAATCAGAGAGAACATCAGGAAAGATAGGAAGACCAAGAGGCTGCAAACATTAGAAAAGCATATAGTGAAAACAGGGGGAGTGAAAAAAGCGCTTAAAGAATTGAGAGAATCAAATAAAGAATGGATACCAAAATTAAACAAAAAGGGGAATACTTCTTCAAATAGAAAAAACATAAACGAAATAGCCACAAAATTTTACCAGGACCTCTACTCAAGCCCAGACGACAAACAAAAACATGATCCGAAGAAAGACGTCAATAAAGAGCAGGAAAACGTTGTAACTGAACCAAAAATACTTTCCAGAGAAGTAGAAAAAGCCATATACAGTCAGAAGATGGAAAAAGCCCCAGGTCCAGACAAAGTGACAAACGAACTTCTTAAAGGCACCATGGAAGAACTACTACCAATACTAACTTCAATATTCAATGATATACTTATAACTGGTCTAATACCTACACAGTGGAAAACATCAAACATTATTCTTATATTCAAGAAAGGACAAAAGGAAGATATAGGGAACTACAGACCTATAAGTTTGATGTCAAATATATACAAAGTATTTTCCAAAGTTATCCTGGAAAGAATTAGTAAAAAGTTAGACGAAAATCAACCACGGGAGCAAGCCGGCTTTAGACAAAAATACTCTACCCTGGACCACATACACACGGTGAAACAAATAGTAGAAAAATATAATGAGTATAATAAGAAAGTATACATGGCATTCATTGATTACTCCAAAGCTTTCGACAGCATAAGACACATAGCTATATGGGATAGCCTTGAACAGCAGGGGATACCTTTAAACTACATAAATATTATAAAAAACATATACTTGAATTGCGAAGCGAGGATCCAACTAGAAACCTTGGGAAAAAAGTTCAAGATCGAGAGAGGAGTAAGACAGGGAGACCCTCTATCACCAAAATTGTTCTCGGCTGCTCTGGAAAGTATCTTCCGCAAACTAGATTGGGAAAAATATGGTATCAACGTACAAGGTGTAAAACTTAACCACCTAAGATTTGCAGACGATATAGTCCTATTCGAGGAAAACCCAATGCACCTAATTAGAATGATAGAATCACTAAACGAGGAAAGTGTGAAAGTCGGCCTATGCATGAACAAAGACAAAACAAAATTGCTTACAAACTCTGAACCAGTAACTATAAAAATTGATAACCAACCACTCGAATATGTGTCAGATTACATCTATTTAGGACAGATAATATCTCACAAAGATCAAACCACTAAAGAAATCGAGAGAAGAGTAGCAAATGGATGGAAGAAATACTGGTCTTTGAAAGAAGTCTTGAAATCTAAGGAGCTAAGTATGCAAATAAAAAGGAAAGTCTTCAACACGTGTATACTTCCAGTCATCACCTATGGATGTGAAACTTGGGCACTCACCAAACGCCACAGAGAAAAGTTGGAACGCTGCCAGAGAGCCATGGAGAGAAGTTTGACAGGAACAAGGAAACAGGACAGAGTGAGAGGTAGCACAATAAGGGAGAAAACTAAAGTTGCAGATGTAGTTACCCGAATAGACCAACAAAAGTGGAGATGGACAGGACACATGATACGCGATCCACAAGAGAAATGGTGCAAAAATGTCACTGACTGGTATCCCAGAGATGGCAAGAGAAGTAGAGGACGTCAACACATGAGATGGGAAGATGACCTAAAACTCACTGCTGGACATCAATGGAGAAGAGTAGCGCGTGACAGGTCCCAATGGAAAATGTTAGAGGAGGCCTATGCCAAGAGGCAAACTGAGCTTCGGGATATACTATAACAAATAAGATCATGTCTAATACATACCTAACAGAAGTTCAGAATAAAAAGGCTTATTATTATTATTATTATTATTATTAATTAGTAAGTAGGCCGACGTGATTTGAAATGCCAATCAAAGAAGGAAAGCGTGTTTTAATTTGGGAGGTGGGTCTCTCCCCAAGTGCTTCGCTACGTTTGGTGACTTAGGAGGATTGCCCGGATTAATCGCTTGTTTGCCGCTCCTGCACCGGTGTGTCGTGAGATTTTACACGCGATTTTGACCCTTATGTATAAAGAAAGTGTATGAAGAACACGGTCAGAATCGCTTGCTCTATTATCGCCCTTTACCATAGCGAAACCTGCAATGCGTCTAGTCACTCCAAATAATTTATATTAATAATTTGCCGGAGCGCGGGAATGTGCGCAGTTCTTG
This sequence comes from Limnephilus rhombicus, assembly GCA_929108145.2. NCBI lineage: Eukaryota > Metazoa > Arthropoda > Insecta > Trichoptera > Limnephilidae > Limnephilus > Limnephilus rhombicus. The sequence continues at coordinate 30,894,991 of OV815290.1, read as the reverse complement.
CGCATGCGCGGGAAAAATATGTTTATCTACGATTTTGACCCTTCTATGTACAAAATTTGTAAAGGACAGTGTCAGAATCGCTGGACACGAAGTGTCATTTCTGCCGCCGGGTGCCGCGTCGTAATTTTAATGTGTTGGGTTTTATCCAGATCTTGGCGGCGGATGCGTCTGCCCTCCAACTGCATGGAAGGCCGGATCGGTATAGACTGGTTGAGGAAAACCTTTTGATTTGAGGGAGACCTCTCCTGCAGGACTCTCTTGGAATATCGCCTTAGGGAACTTACCTATACTACGTGACCCGTTTAGGGGGGAGAACTTCAAAATATCACTAATGTGCTTACTAATAAATCAGAAAATTTTCCGATGCATGAGCAGGTCACATAGGCTGTCAGTGTGAGAAGTATGGATTTTACAAATTGTCCCCTACCGCTACAGCCGTCTTTTTGCATGCCTCCCTCTGCCCCTCCCTCGTTCCCCACCCTTCGTCACCTATCCTCTGCATGGGAAAGGTTGCCCTTTACTCTCACTTTTCCCTCCCTGCCGCTAAACTATATGAAATACCTAAGCTCATTTTTCAAACAGTAATTTTTTAAAAATTAAATGAAGACAATGTAAGCGAAACTCAATCGAAAATCTGAAAACAGAAAAATCAGAAAAAGATATTGACACCTCTGGGACTGGAACCCAGGACCTCTTGCTTTCCGGGCAAACGCGCTAACCACTGCGCCACGGTGCCGATATCAAATTCGGTCATTTTTAACTGTATCATACTTCGACTAAGAACCACCCACATTATCTTCATTTTCTTAACGCATATATTTTCTGATTTTTCTGTTACCAGATTTTCGATTGAGTTTCGCTTACATTGTCTTCATTTAATTAAATGTTACAATTTGAGGTTTTACTCACAAAGTTAAAAATAAAAATAAAAAAAAGTATTTTTTTTTCTTCATTTTATAACGCCAGAGCTCACCGCTATACATAGAAACCTTCGTGGGCTTGCGCACAATAACTCACCAAAGTATCATTGCAATAGGATGAATGGTACAGGAAATATTTGCGTAACACCAGAGCTCACCATTATATTTAGAAACCTTCGCGAGCACGCGTACAAACGAATCACAAAAATTTCATCGCAACCGAATTAGCGGTATAGGAATGCATAAAAGAAAACAAAGAAACATTCTTTTTTATATATTACTGGCAGACCCGGCCACACGTTGCTGTGGCTAACGAAACACAACGCCATTACCCAACCTTTATAAAATCCATACCACCCGCTTGCCAGCTGCCCGCTGCCTGCTGCCTGAATTACATATTTGAATTTCTCGGCTTTTCTCTACTATAATATGCATGTATTATATATACAGGGTGTTAAGGGACGTACTTGACTTAATTCAACTAGTGATTCCTGACATTATTTGGAGTAAAAAATGTAATGAAATTTTGGTCTCCGGTAACTTTTGACTTTTTTTTTTTTTTTCAAAAATTTTTTCTTCAAAATCAAACAAATAAAAATTTCTTCCGCATGTCTTCACTAGTCACTCCGCCGGGTGTCCGATGAACCGCTTACCCCACCTCCAGGTTTTCAACAACTACCATTTTTTTATGTTTTTGTAGAAAAAAAAAAAAAAAAAAAACATCAAAAATGTCACCGGAGACCAAAATTTCATTTACATTTTTTACTCCAAATAATGTCAGGAATCACTGGTTTAAAGTAAGTCAAGTATGTCCCTTAACACCCTGTATAAACCTTCCTCTTGAATCACTCTACCTATTGGTGAAAACCGCATGAAAATCCGTTGCGTAGTTTAAATGATCTATGCGAACATACATTTTGAGCGGCTACATTTTAGTAATAACTAGCAGACCCGGCCACACGTTGCTGTGGCTTACCCAACCTTTATAACCAACGCCGTCTGTTAATTTGCATACACATCAAATTAACACTGCCGCGCCGCGCCGCTCGCCAACTGCCCGCTGCCCGCTGCCTGAATTGAATATTTGAATTTTTCGGCTTTTCTCTACTATAATTAGCATTTATTATACATATAAACCTTCCTCTTGAATCACTCTACCTATTGGTGAAAACCGCATGAAAATCCGTTGCGTAGTTTAAAAGATCTATGCGCACATACATTTTGAGCGACTTCATTTTATACTATGTAAAATAAAATAAAATAAAATGAGATGAGGTTCATTTCGTAAATATTTGTGGATACTTCATCTTTGAAAATCTCTAAAAGGCCTCTAAAGTCCTATCGTAATGACTTTTTTCAAAGATTTTTTATCTTACATAGGTATTTGAGTTTGGAGCTACCGACAAAATTTTATAGGTACTTCCCTATTTGGATCTGCCATTAAGAGCTCGTGTTTAACCTCTCTTTCTTTTACATGCTTTGTTTCCAAAAATGAGGGAGAGGTACACACAAACGAACAGCCCAATATCCAAATAATGCATCAAAAAGCACTAGCGGCCCATACACCGGCGAGCATATCGTCACGTAGGCGAACGACGAGCATTTTAGTATGGATGTCCACCGGTTAAATCAATCGACACGACCAGAAATGCTCGTGTGACGAAATGTTCGGACTGCTCGCAACGGACACGCTCACCTGTGAATACGCCGTTATTACAACAATTATTGTGAAATTTTGGAAATTTGGAAGGGGTAACTGAGTCCCGCGCCCACCTGCGCCAAAAGTATTTCTTTTATATTTTTGATTCCTTCGCGGTCGGTTCGGTAAGTGCGTTCTTAATAAATTGTTTAAATATTTTTTTGATATATTATTGCAATGCGTTTACGATCATGACAACTTAATTACTAAATCATTATTTTAATGTCTCTTTAGTTTATTTGCTGCTTTTTTTAAATAATTTTATATTTGTATGTATTGCAACAAACGCCAATGAATCAAATTGTTTATTTTACAATAGGTCTGTTTTGAATCCTCAGTTCTCATACTAACTTTTGTAAAATTTCATTTCAGACAATTTTCTACTGCGCTACGGACCGGAGCCAGTGGATCTATGGCTCCCCTAATGTTGGCATCTTGAAGCTGGAGGGCGTGGGGGGTGGAAGTAGGCGCTGAAGAGGAAGGTTGGGAATTCTAACGTTCAGATCTGGTCACCAAACATGGCTAAAGCTAATTCAAGTGAGTTTGTTTTTATTTCACTATATTTTAAGTACCTATCTAAGGCGGCCCCTAGACGCTACAATAACATTGTACAATATATTTTATTGTTCAATAAGATTGAAAGGCGATTTGAATCCAAACGATCAATTATATTGCACAATAAAACGATAAATTATATTGCACAATCAACGAACTGCTCAAAGTTTTAGAGTTGATAAAATGAAAATTATTTATGCATTAAACCGCTTACTCGTTAATACGGAACATCTTTTATTATTTATGCATTAAACCGCTTACTCGTTAATACGGAAAACTTTTTATCCAAACAGTTAGATTTAGCTTTAATATTACGAAAAGTGAGTATTTATGTCGGGGGAGACCAAAAAACTTGCAAAAAATATGCATTTAACATTTTAATTTTGTTAAAATTAATTGACTAGCGCGGTAACGCCATGTTTATTCATCGTTTTTATTTTAACATTTCATCAATGCTGCCAATCAAAGGAAAAATATTTTTGCGTAAAACAAAGTGAATGCATCATTGACAAGTTTGTACCTGTATTTATAACAGTAGAACATGGAAAGAAATGTATTAAAATAATTACACAAACCCGCTAGACAAACCCTGCGTAGCCAAACAAACCATTCAAAACCTGGGATGTTTTTTAAAAGCATGATGAAAAGCGACTTTATTTTAGATAATTTATTTTATAAGATTGGTACTTCCGACAAATGTCATATTTGATTGTCTATTAGTTAAAAAAGGAACATTCCGTATTATCCGTGCATCAAACTTTGACAACACGAACGTTCCGTGTTATCCGTGAGGTGGACTAACTGCATATTTACCCATCTTTTATTCAAACAGTTAGATTTAGCTTTATTATTACGGAAAGTGAGTATTTATGTCGGGGGAGACCAAAAAACATGCAAAAAATATCCGGGCATTAAAACTTCAACAACAAGAACGTTCCGTATTACCCGTGAGGTGGACTAACTGCATATTTACCAAATGAAAAATTGAAAAGATATTGTGCAATACTGACCCTACACGATGCAATGGAAAAATATGGTGCAATAAAAATTAAACACGCTCAAACTTTTGTTCAATCATTGAGCAATCTTCAATATTAACCCTAAACGGTCAATGGTATTGCACAATTCGTAATATTGAGCAATATAATTGATCGACTAGGGGCCGCCTAAAATGTTATGCAATGTAAAAGTTTGTATTGCAATACCGTACAAAATCATCTCGATATTATTTCAGTTAGTTAAATCATTTTATTTCAAAACGATTTAATTTCTTACTGAATTTCATTTTTTGTTGTATTTTTAGCATTTCAGAATGTTGCGCAATAATTTGTTGTGATATCAAGTAACTTATTTGAAGTGTTTGGAGAATTGAAATACGTGTATAAAAAGATATTTTATTTAATTTATCGGGGGGCTAGAATTCCAATAATCCATGCGCTTGATAGCTGCAAGACGAGCTGTTATCTAGCCTCCTAAGTTAAGTAAATTCTAATGTAAAATCCATGCTAATTTGTACAGCGCTCTTGAGGCGATTTTTCGCAAAATCAGCGCTATATAAGTTGTCCAAATTTATTATTATTATTATTATTAGTAAATGTCTTTTGGTTTCGGGATTCTAAAATTTCGAAGATTTTTTTTTCATTTTTTGGAATTTATTAGCGTCACGTTACGTATGGGTTAGGTATTTCCGCGAACCGAACTATGAATTTAGGAAAGGAACTAAGCAATTTTTCAATTTGGGAGGCGGTTATGTGTCCAGTACCGGATTATCCCCAAGGCAGAGTAGGCAACTGCCTAGGGGCCCCGCCTCGGTTAGGGGCCCCGCGACCCAAGAAAAAATGACTTTTCTTCAATTAGTGAGCAACGAAGTTCCGGAAAAAGTCAGGTATCAAGATGTTTTAATTTTTTTATTAGGAACATTTACAGGTTAATAACATTACGTACCCCCATTAAAGAAAACAACAAAATATAATAACTAGGTTGTAACCCAATAAATAACTATTGTTCACATCATGCACAAATAATAAATAAAAAAGTCTATAATTAAAACAAATATATAAACATAGTTGTATTTTACTTTTCTTTCCTTCTATTCGTTGCAACATTACTTAGTATCTGAAGTGATTGAAGGTGCCGTGTGTGGTTTATATTGGCATTTTTTTTTTGTTTTATTTCTAATTATATGTTTAAAATATTAATGTTGTACAAGCTTCTAACAGTTTTTTCGTGAATAAAATTACGTTTTGAAAAAAAAAATTTTTGAAGTTAGAAATGGGTAAAATGCAGTGGCGGTCTAAGCAGTACCGGATTAACCCTAAGGAAGAGTAGGCAACTGCCTAGGGGCCCCGCATCAGATGGGGGCCCCGCATCCCGAGAAAAAATGACTTGCTTCAATTAGTGAGCAACAATGTTTCGGAAAAAGTCAACTTTCAAGATTTTTAATTTTTTTTTATTAGGAACATTTACAGGTTAATAATATTAGGTACACGCATTAAAGAAAACAACAAATTATAATAATTAGGTTATAACCCAATAAATAATTAATGTTCACATCATGCACAAATAATAAATAAAAAGTCTATAATTAAAACAAATATAAATCTAAACATAGTTGTATTTTACTTTCCTTTCCTTCTATTTGTTGCAATTTTACTTAGTATCTGATCTTGATTTTGAGTTATGTTGTTCACAAACTTCAGAAATGTTGCTTGCGAGAAAACCGATTTAATTTTTTTTATACTCGAAATACACTACTTCAATCGAGCATGAGGGCTGGTCGCTTGAAACGCTCGCGCTGTATCTTCGTTAGTTTAGCTCCGATTTACTTGAAATTTTGCCACAATACTTAACATACTGACATGTTTTACATTCAGATTTTTTTTTTCAGTTTTAAAATCTTACCCCCCCCCCCCCCCCTTAAAGCCTTGTTAAGGATTTGAACAAGGGAACAAGTTGGAGGCCCTTTCAACCCCCCCCCCCCCCTCCCCCCCCCCCTCGTTAGTCCGCTATTGGTAAAGGGGCCCCGAGACGTGCATTGCCTAGGGGCCCCGACGTGGTTAATCCGGCCCTGTATGTGTCCCGCCGCCCCGTGAACCATTTGGTGACTTAGCAGGGTTGCCCGCTTTCATGAGGTGAGGTGTGTCCAGATCTTGGTGACCGATACTTCTGCCCACCTGCTGCGTGGTGGGCAGGATCGAGAGAGACTGGTTGAGGGAGATCTTTTATCCTCCGGCCAGGGGGTGTGATTGAGGGATGGATTCAAATGTCCGTCACTCCTGGACACACTAAGCCCCAGATTCCTATCCACTCCTTATACCTATTTCCTTCCCAAAACTTACTCTCCTCTCCCTTTCCTTAAAAAACACTCCACACAGCATCCCCTAAGATGACAGAGGCCCTGAGGGAATTGTTTTCCTCGAAGCCTCCTGTGTGGAGCTAGCGTAAAAAACAAAGCAACCGCGCCGTTTGTCGTTACTTCGTTCCTTTCCCGTGATTCATGGTTCGGCTCGCGTTCATGTTCGTGCACGTATACGCAGCATTGTAGCTTACGTGAACGGGTTTTTATGTGATTTTTAGTACCTAATTGAAAATGTGACGCAATCATTTGTTGTGATATCAAGTAACCGTGTTTAATTATTACAAGCAATAATTGTCAGCCTGAAACACCCATTAACATTGAAAAATCTTCCGAGAAAAGATACTTGCCGCCAACGGGACTTGAACCCGTGTCCTTCCGGTTGCCGGTCGAATGCTCTGACCACTGAGCTATGGGGCTTATCAAATACCCGCCAAATAATTCAATATATACTAGTGTTTCATTCAACAATTACTGCTTGTTATATTTTTTCCACCTGAAAACAACCAACTTTATTTTTGCGAGGAAGACATTGTTAGTGTTATATCCCTCGCTAGGTGGCGTCGAGACAAATTATGTCTGCATTTATTGGGGAAATACTTAAACTTGTTAAATATTAATTATTATTTTTTAATTTATAAACTAACGTTTAGACAAGATTTTTAAACCGTGTTTAAAGTATTGTGGTATAATTTCTTACTTTCGGGGTTCTCCTTCGAAAATTGCAAAGCATTTTTTGTATTTATTTACTTTTTTTTAAATGTGACGGGTTCATCGTAATTTTGTTGCCAAGCGAGCTCTGTGATTTCAAAATGTTGTGCAATTATAATAACCGAAGCGCAATAATCCCAGTGAGTAACATCTTTCATCCTTCCAGTTACATCTTTTTTACCGTTTTCGTAAGGCGCTTGAGAAGGAAGAGGACGAATATCAACGAGGTACGTACGAGCTCTCGCTGGGATTAGCTTATTATCAATACTTTCACTTTCGAAAATAGTGACAAAATTACGTGACCCAACAGTTCGCCCCCCCGACATTTGGTCCCCCACATTTCCCTCCTCCCCACATTTTCCCCCCCCCACCCCGACATTTGGCCCCCCAGACATTTGGCCTCCCGACATTTCCCCCCCCCCCCCCCCACAATTTGGTCCCCCCACAATTTGGTCCCCCGACATTGGTCCCCGACATTTTGGTCCCCCGATATTTGGTCCCTTGACATTTTGGTCCCTCGATATTTGGTCCCCACATTTCGTCCCCCAACATTTGGTCACCGACACTTGGTCCCCAGCATTTTGTTCCCAACATTTGATCCCCGACATTTGCGCCCCCCCCCCGTCCAACATTTGGTCCCCAACACTTTATCCATCGACACTTGATCCATCGACACTTGGTCCCTCGACACTTGGTCCCTCGACACTTGGTCCCTCGACACTCGGTCCCTCGACACTCGGTCCCCCGAAACTTGATCCCGATACTTGATCAAGATATTGATCCTGACACTTGATCCCGACGCTTGATTCCCCAAAACTTGATTCCCCGAAACTTTATCCCCACGACCTGGGTACCTAGCATGGTCGATCGATAAAAGTTTTATCGAAAATGTCGGTTACTTGTCATCGCTCCCAAGCATGACTGCAGGCCGCTAACGAACAAATAATAGTACATATGAGATAAAGTAGGACATTTTAGTCGTTGTGAACTATTGTTCTTTCGTTAGCGGCCTGCAGTCGTGCTCGGGAGCGATGACAAGTTACCGACATTTTCGATAAAACCTATATCGATCGACCATGCTAGGTACTCTGGTCCCCGAAATGTTTATTGTAAAATTATTATCTTTTGTGCATTATTCACCAATTTCACGCTTCAAATAAATCAACGCCAAAAATACCGTCGGAATTGGATATCAAACTATATTATATTAACATTGTCGGTATTTCGTAAAAGAAAAATATCTCTACATATTATAATTTAAAGTCATCCGTCGCGTCTGTCTATCTGTCGTCTGTTCGCGATAAACTCAGAAACTACTGAACGAATTTCCATGCGGTTTTCACCAATAGAGTAGGTAATTTTTCGGGATTAGTGTCCATGGCTATTACGAATAATTTTTAGAAAAAAAAACTTTAGATTCGCCGTATCACTATAAAAGGAAACTTTTTGCATCACGGCTGGCGGAAAATAATGCATTTTAATTTTCAATGTCGTTAAATAGAATTTCTCTTCGCGAACCGACACTACGACAGCCCGCCCGCTGCCGCCCGCCATTTTGTCACATACACAAGCCCGCTACACAAACCCTGCGTAGCCAAACAAACCATTCAAAAACGTATTTTAACAGTGACAAAATGGCGGGCGGGCTGTCGTAGTGTCGGTTCGCGAGGAGAAATTTTATTTAACGACAGTGAAAATTAAAATGCATTATTTTCCGCCAGCCGTGATGCAAAAAGTTTCCTTTTATAGTGATTAAGGCGAATCTAAAGTTTTTTTCTAAAAATTATTCGTAATAACCATGGACACTAAACCCGAAAATTTACCATAGAGTGATTCATGAGAAAGGTTAGGTACCTATATAATTTGTCAAGGTTTTGTGTAAATTGGTTGATATATATATATCTGTGTGGATTTGATTTGTAAGCAAATGTACAGATTTATGCCGAGATTGATGAAATTTTGCACATGTGCAGATAAACAAGAAGGTCAGTGTTTACATTGATTTCGAAAACTCTGCGTTTTATAATTTAGTTATTGGGCAGTACATCCTCACTGCATACGCTTTCGGAACATTTAGTTATATTTTGTGTGAATACCATATTTTCTAAAGAATTTAATTTTCCACATTGTACAATTAAACCAAAACCGAAAAGGGGTTCGAAAGTAGGAGATTTTGAACTTTAAAGCATTTTTAATAATCCTGCTACTTTATTTTTTCTGAGCCTATAAAAATAGTAATAAAAAATAGTTTATTATTTCAAAGGCAAATGTATGTGTTCTACTCGCAGAATTTACTTGAAGAATCTAAAATATTTCTGGGCGTTATAATTTTCAAAGGAAAAACCACATAATTTTGCATTGCTAATAATATTTTTGACGTTGAAACTTCTTCAGGACCGTTGTGATTTCAACTCGATGAAACGAAAAAGTGACTCCAAAGAGACAAACGCATCCATCTGTAGGATTTAGCCTGCGAGATAATTAGCATTAGCCTCCCCGCTCTTGTCTACTTTATTTTTCTACAGGTTTCACTTCTACCACGTGTGAACTACGCACTTGTATTTTTATTGTATTTTGCATATTTTACTTCGTGAAAATTCAGTCATTTTGTTTGTGCGGTTCTTCGTAGCCTCTCTACTCCTGTCTACTTTAGTTTTCTGAAGGTTTTATTCTACCGCGTGTGAATTGCACATTGGATGACCTCGTTGGAGGTGCCATAGTCCCACCGGCTTAGTACATATTATAAATTAAAGTCCTCCGCCGCGTCTGTCTGTTCGCGATAAACTCAAAAGCTACTGAACGTATTTTCGTGCGGTTTTCGCCAATGAGGACGGCTTTAAAATATAAATATATAAAGAAGAATGTCTGTATGCGGTGGACAAGCCGGCTGTCAAGCGTGCGGTATGGATCTGATTTGTATGCAAATTAACAAATGGCGGTGGTTATAAAGGTTGGGGAACCATCCAATAGATGGCATTGTGCTTCGTTAGCCACAGAAACGCGTGGCCGGGTCAGCTAGTAAAATAATATAATTTAAAAAAAAGTTAAACAAATTTATAAAAAGGTTCTCCGGTGTAATTATTATTACCGGACACTTGATAATGCCTTCAGAAGGCTAAACAGCCATCATGCGTAATATTACCAATTAAATGGCACAACATATTTTTATAAATAAACTGTTTTAATAAATTGAATAATAATATTTTTTAACGGTAGCTCCCACACCGGAGGCCCTGAGGAAAATTATTCCCCTCAGGGCCTACGTCATCTTTATGGATGCTGTGTGGAGGGTCTTTTTAGGGAAGGAAGGATAGGAAGTTCTGGGAAGGAAAATGGCATGAGTGGTCCCACTGCGGTGCAAGGCGATATTCCGAGAGTACGGCTGTAGGTGTCAAAGGGACTCTCTCAACCATATTATCACTGGCATGCCAGGCAGCTGGTGGGCAGACGCATTCACCGCCAAGTTCCGGACAAAGCTCACCCTATGAACCACCCCTGCTAATTCACCAAACGTAGCGAACCTGATGCTCTGCATTCGTCTCATTCTCTCCAAGTTTAGTTTTCTGAAGGTTTCACTTCTACCGCGTGTGAACTGTACACACATGTTGATTTTATTGGGTTCTTTGTGTTATGTAGATTCATCAGTTTCCCACTTAATTGTACAGCGATCTTCCGTCAAATCGAATTAATGTTTTAAGATTTGGTAGGCGGGTATCGGTACCGCCGCCCGGGAACTATTTATTGGATAACCAACACCTCTGCCATAGGTCCCAAATGGTTCTCTACGTTTGGTGACTTAGCAGGGGTGCCCGGGTTCATGGGGTGAGGTTTGTCCAGGTCTTGACGGCCGATGTGTCTGATCGAAAGACTGGTTGAGGGAGGTCTTTTATCCTCTCCGGCCGGAATCTCTCGACTCATCGCCTTGCACCACGATTAGAGGGATGGATTCATGTCAGTCACTCCCGACGACCCCCAGATTCCTACCCGCCCCTAATAACCCTTTTCCTTCCCAGAACTTCCTCTCCATCCTTTCTTAAAAAGACCCACCGCACAGCATCCCCAAAGATGACAAAGGCCCTTAGAGGAATTATTTTACTCAGGGCCGTGTAGAGCTAATAATGTAAAAAAAATTATTATTTCCAATTTTTAAAATGATGATTCTGATTCTGTTAGCAAGTGATTTGAAAGCAGTGATATACAAATTTAATAGAAAATGTGTTTTTCTTCGTAATATTTCCAATCCTGGCCCCCTAGCATGGTCGATCGATATAGGTTTTATCGAAAATGTCGGGAACTTGCGATCGCTCCCGAGCACGACTGCAGCCCGCTAACGAATAAACAACAGTTTACATCAAATATATTAGAAACCCCTAGTCATTGCGAACTATTGTTTGTTCGTTAGCGGTCTACAATCGTGCTCGGGAGCCATCGCAAGTTACATTATAGTTAAGTTACAGTTATATTGATCGACCATGCTTAACCCCAGGAATTATTTTTATCCTTTTTTTCATTTTTGCTATCTGCTTTAGTATATCATTTTTTCTGATCTTTCAGCTCATCTTCCACCTGAATGTCTCGTCTAGCCACGCTTCTTCGCTTCGCTATGGCTCGTCTTCCATCGTCTCGTCTTCTTCCTTGAGCTGTGCCGATCACTGTTGATAGAAGATATCTTAAAATCTGTTTTCATATATTGGTCTTCAAATATTTAGTATGGGTTGTTTCATAGAGTTTCTACATTTTGGGGACTCTCTGACCGTCCCCCCCCCCCCCCCCCCCCCCCCCGAGGATTTCATCACTTCTCAGCTATAAGGACCAACTTCTCGGCTATAAGGACCATCGTGTCTTAAAGGTTTGCATCTCGTCTACGGCACTCCGCATACGTAGATACATCATAATCGACTGACAACTCATAACATCCATAGTTGCAAAAGCTTCCAAGGTACTTGGCTTCAAGAATCGGCAAACACTTTAAAAAGGTAAACACTATGAAAACATTTGCGTATGTACGCAGTTCTCTGAAGTACGCCTCTCAAGTCTGGAATCCCAGGTACACAACATACATAGTTAACAGCGTTTCACACTTTTTTAACAATTCATACAATGAATTCGACTTATTCAACACAGCACACCAAATTCTAAAAAGAAAAAAAATTCTAAACATATACAAACTATTATACTCCTATACAAATAACTTATTCACTCCCAGATTAGACGCGTCCCCTTCCCCTCCCGCCCGCTATCCCATCCCAATAAGCTATTATAACTTTTATATCTTTTTAATCTCTCTAATTAATACACACCAGTGAAAACCTAGTAGTGTATCATCATCATCATCTGTGGCTCTACAACCCAGGTCGGGTCTTGGCCTCCAGCAGAGCCTGCCTCCATGACTGTCGGTGTTGTGCTGCGTTGCGCCAGTTTCGGATGCCGATGGTGCTTGCATCCTTCACCACTCCATCCAGCCATCGAAGCTTTGGTCTTCCAACTCTTCTCCGACCCCCAGGTGCACCATCCATAATTCGCTTTGGAATGTCTCCTTCGCTCATTCTCTGTTCATGTCCAGCCCACCTGAGTCTTCCAGTTTTGATTTCCTTGGAGATATTAGGGTCCTCGTAAAGATCGTATAGCTCCTGGTTGTATCTGATACGCCATTCTCCATTATCACAGACTGGGCCGTAAATCCTTCGCAGCACCTTCCTTTCAAAACTTTCTAGGGCTCCTTCATCACCCTTACTGATAGCATTCCGAACCTTTACGAAGTAGTGTAGATCTATAAAAGAGGAATATCCCACCATGCATTGTTTTGTTATATCCCAAAACGATTAGGCAGCGTTTTCGATGAAAGCCAACAGACAGACGAAAGATGTAGAGATGCATTATTAAGAGGATTTTTGAAAGGAACATTTAGAAAATGGATTTTGGCGCAGACGTTACAACAATGAGCTATATACTTTGTTTAAGGAGATTTTGTCGCATAAAACTTAAATATTTATAAAACTGGGAAGACTTCGGCGGCTGGGTCATGGGAGAGAATGACCGAGCATCAAGCACCAAAGTCCCTGCTAAACTCAAGACCAATAAGGGCGACCCCATCATCATCGGTGGTGATGATGATGATCGTAATATTGAATCATTACAATGAGTTATACATGCAACTAGAATGCAATGTATATTAATATTGGTCCGTTATTGTCAGTGGCAAAGAACAAGTCCGGACTTTCTCTCAGAATTATATCCGCACACGTTTGTGTGGGAGGTGAACTAGTTAAAGGATTTATTCCGGTTAAATTGTCGATATTAATCGTTTATATACCGTTTTGGAAACTTGTTGAGGAAAATTAATGTCACCAGACCAATGGACAGACACATTCATCAAAGGTCCTTGCAAATTTCATTCAACGGCTTCCCACGCGTTTTTGAAGTGAAAACTTCTTTGGTACGCCAAACATGCGCCCAACATTTGTACACGGTTGACATTAGTCACATGAAAACGGGTCGTTTCTATGACTCTTTCTTGAATTCAACGGCTCGGCTGTGGAACGATTTGCCGGCCTCTCTTCAAGACCTGTGTTCACTCCTTCCTTTCAAAAAGACCCTCCACACAGCATAGGCCCTGAGCAAAAGACCCTCAACATAGGCCCTGAGGGAAGTTATTTTCCTCAACGCTCCCCACTCATGGTCTACTTGAAGGTTTCACTTCTGCAAGTAAAACTTCTTTACGCACGCTTGACTTGGGGAGTGAATGCGTGACGAGAGCGTTACGAAAAGTGAGGCGAACGTTATTTGAGATGGAGATATAAGTTAGTGAAGATAGAGAGAGAGAGTTACTTTTCGTATATTACTGTAGGGGCAAGAGAGTGGTGCGAGCATACATTTTCTTTCTCTCTTTCTCTCATAGCCAGTTACGTTTCGTATATCTAAGACACAGTGCAGGTCTATTGTCTGTATCACACTGTAGGAGCAAGAGAGAGCAGTGCGCGCGCACATTTTCTTTCTCTCTTCCTGTCATACAGAAGGAGCAGAAGTTTTAGGAGCAGTGTGTGGTCTAAAACACATTCGTTTTTTTTAGATTTACATTGTTAAAAAAGACATAAAATTGTTAAATGAATTAGGCCAAAAAAATCCTCTCGCAAGGGAAAACTTGGTCCAAACTAAAAATAAATAAAAAAAAAATCCTTTACACCAGCATGTTCAAAAATTATTCCATTTAAAAACAGTTGATTACCAATATTTCAATCAACATACACAGAAACATGTCGCTATTATGCAAGTTGGTTTTTATTAAATGTTCTTTGCATCCGGATGATAATTTGGGCCGGAGTCATATTTGGAGGTGCTGCGTGGAGGGTCTTTTTAAGGCAAGAAAATAGAGGAAGTTCAGGGAAGGAAAAATGTATGAGGATGGGTAGTAAATCTGGGTGTCAGTTGGCCAGGTGTAACGGACGTATGAATCCAACCCTCCCGTTGCGGTGCAAGGCGGTGGGTCCAGAGAGTCTGGCTGGAGAGGTCAAAGGGCCTCCCTCAACCAGTCTCTCTCGATCCGGCCCGCCACGCTGCAGGTGGGCAGATGCATCCGCCGCCAGCACACGGAAAAATCTCACCGGCTATGTCGCCAAACGTAGCGAACCACTTTTTTTAATGTGAATACCTCACAAGAGTCTCAGCTGTTCCCGTCTGGAGCCAGTGAGGTATGTTGTGAGGTTGAAGGTAGTGGGGAGGGAAATGAGATGGTTCCATGCCAACTCAGAATGAAACCAACTCAGAAACATCTCAGAAAGGTCATTAAAAGCTATGAAAAAATAATTTTATAATAGCCGGTAACCCTTACCAAACTTAACCTATTTAACAATTTTTAATATTTTTTTACCATCACTCTCAATGACCTTTCTGAGGTGCTTCTGAGTTGGTTTCATTCTGAGTTGTCCGGAGGAAGGTGTAGAAGTACCTGCCTATTCCGATCTGGTCACGAAACACGGTTAAAGCCATTTCAAGCGACTTCAATTCTGAATGTTCTTTCACTAGGGCGATACTGAAAGTATCTTCCACTCTGGAACGTGCCGCAAATAAACTATGTAATATTTTAAATGAATTAATTTTGAAATAACACAAATTAATCAAATAAAATGTAATTGCCCACGCCGGGATTCGATCCCGCAACCTTCAGATTGTTAGTCAAGAGTCGTACCACCAGACCACGCCGGTCGTCTTGGAGTGACCCATGCATATCCAGATGGTGGTGAAATTCGTGGACGCTACTTCAGAATAGATTGAAGTTATCTGCAGGTGTTAGCAATGCTTCATTGCACATTTGTTCAGATGGAACAACAATTGTGAATCTTCTATTTATATGAGTATAAACAGTGTCTGTGGCGGGCGGTGCGGATTTGATTAAGATTTCGGAAAACTCTGCACAAAGCCCGAGTAATGCCGGAGACTTCAATTAGTACCTATCCATCTTGCGTTTTTCCATTTTAATTCATTTATCTATACAAAGTTACAAAATGGGATCATATAAGAAACTCGACAATCCGAGATGATCTAAACACTAAACCATTGCTACTCTTCATAGAAAAATCGCATCTGAGGTGGCTTTGGGCATGTATTAGGAATGTCTGATGACCGAATTTCGAGGAAGATACTGAGTGCGATTCCAGAGGTTCTAGACGTGCGTGCAGTGGGCCGCCCACAGTTGGGCGAGGCAACTCCAAAAACTGTGTGAGGAGAGGGTGGGTCTACCATGGACATAGGCCGAACAATCAGCGCAAGACAGGGACGTATGTAGGAACCTTGTTCCCCGACCCGTATGATGATGATATAAAGAAGAGTGTCTGTGGCGGATGGGTGGTGTGCATTTTATTTTTATACAAAACTACAATTTTATTCCGAGCTTGATGGAATTTAGCACACTTGACCATCAAAGCAAGAGTAAGGTCACTAATCTTAATAATAATAATATTTATTTCACATAAAATTATACACTGAAACATATGTGGAAACTTTGACTAGCCAACAAGGAATGGATCCTTTAGGCCAGTCAAATTGACAAATTTAGTTCATATCATAATTTCATATTACATTGATTAATTATATAAACATATTATTTATTGAATGAAACAAGTGTTGCGATTGAATTCCTCGTAGAAGCTTTAGTTAATAACTACAATTTTGAACTCATAAAAAAAAGAATAAGCGAAGAGAAAAAACAATGTCTTAAAGTACAAATTTAGTATCGAATGCTTGTTTAACAATAGATAAAAGTTTGGTCCTTTAAATCGCTTGCAAAAATTGAGAATCGAGACATTCTTCAAGCGTGATGACAAAATCCGTATTATAATTAACGTGGATGTTTAAACGTGATTACAAAAAATAATTATAATTATAATGAGTGACGTATCCCTCAACTTTACGAGCGGGTAAAGAAACTCAAAAAGAATGTGACTCGAAAAGGATGCAGCAAATGAATAAAAACAATTTGTATATAAATATGTCTTAAGTTAGTTAGTGTATAAATAGTGACATGAGAGAGTGGTTGATAACAAATTGTATTTATTTCCCTTTCCTTGCTTCATTTTTTCATCCTACTAAGATATTTTCCCTTAGAGCACTTAATATAAAATAAATCCGGTAAAGTAAATAAAATCCAGATGGTAATATTAAAAAGAGAGATCACCGCAGGACTTGAATGTAGAACAATGGGAGGGGTATTGATAAAATAATAGACAATTATGTTCTGAAGTTGTAAGTACGTGTTTTTGTAATATTACGTTTAGTACGTAATTTTGTATAAATTATATTTGTACGTATTTTTTATAAATTATAGTTACGTAATTTTGTATAATAAAAAGAAAGATCTCCGCAGGAGTTGAATGTAGAAAAATGGGAAGGGTATTGATAAAAGAATAGACAATTGTGTTCTGAAATGATAAGTACGTGTTTTTGTAATGAATGGAACTATGAGTGTTTTTTTTATTTTGTTTTTTTATTTTCTTATATATTTTTAATTTTGTTTTATTTTATATGATGAGACCATCTATTGGTCAGCATATCTTCGCTTTTGATCCTCCCTAAATCAAGGAGCCAGTCGTTGATCAATTTGCGCAAAACATTTGCACTTTTAGTTTTCCACATGAGATTTCGAAAAACTATTGCCATCCCCTTTTCCCACACCTTAGGTAAAGCAGAATTTTTTAACAATTGACTTTACAATTAATTTACTGTTTATCAGCCTAACTAAAAAACCCAGTGAAAATTTTATTCAATTGACAAACGGCCGCGGATGTGAAAACATTACTAATTAAAAAATTGTTCATGGAAAATAATACACTTGGTTTACACGACCTGAGAGGGAGTTTATCTCTGTTTTAGTAATGATATCTGAACAAAATTTGAAATTTTTCCAAAGTATTTTGAATGTTCTATATATTTCTTATTTTTGAAGGTGTCGTAAAAACAAATACCATTTTTGAAAAATAGATAAAATTACCTTTTAGATTTGTGTAATTGAAATACACTTTACTTTTTAAAAACTGCCATATATTAAGATTCAAACGCGAAAAAAAATGGATTTTTTTTTACCAAAACATATTTGATGAAAGTGTACAGAAATTTATAAAAAAACAAAATTTAAAAAATACGGACCTTTTATATAATGAATTTGGAACGAAACTGTCACCTCACTTTTTCCTCGTGCATACAATAAAAAAAATTACAAAAAATTTAAAAAAAATTTTACTGCCAAAAAACTAACCTAAAAAAATAATACCGACTTTTATAACAGATTTCTTGCAACTCTAAAGACATTAATTTCATTGATACGTTTAGGAACACATGTATTAGATATTAATATTTTAAAAAAAACACCACTTTTATGAAATTCACATAAAATAAAATACTTTAAATGTAAATTTGAATTTTCATGTTTTGCATAAAATAGTTATTGACATTTCAATTTTCAAAGTATGATTATGGTTATTACAACTTGACTAAAACTTATTAAAAACCACAAAAAACACGGTAAATATATCAATTATGCGAATGTAATAGTGAATTAGTCATATTAATAGATATTGCGATCAGATTTGTGTAATATTTCACACACACCCGCGAAGTGAGTTTTTTTTGGCGGTTTCAACGCGAATGACGAATGCGAAGGCGCTGCCATCTAGCGGTTCTGTAGGAAAACAAACAATTAAATTATGTACAGTATGAAAAATTGCATTGTTGCCAGACTTAAAATACATTTTAAGATCAAATCTTATTAGTAATGTTATCGTGTTTTAGTGTATTTTGGTTTTATTCATGTTGCTGCTGCAACACAGGTTATCGGCCGTGCTGTGGTTTTTTTAGTAAGGCTTTGAATCTTTATTATTATTTTTGTATTTCATTATTTTAATATTACGTTTAATTACAGTAATGATGTATTGCCCATGTCACTAGGTCTGGAACGCCTGTGTTGAAGTGGCAATTTACAGACGGGTTGGTATCTAGGGTTTTGTTTACATAAAATGACAGGTAAAAATAAAATCAGTATTTTTTTTTAAATTATGCAATCAAACAGTATTAATAGGCTTGCGTCTGCGTGGTTGAATTTCAGAACCCAGCTACGAGTGCGTGTCGGACGCCACCCATACGCGCCGCGCCACAAGTAACATCTGTGGACGTGGAATTGCACACAAAGCTACTGTTATATTTTGGTTTCGAATTCGACACAAGATGTCGATACTTCCGTCAGCAGCTCGCATGTGGACGTTTCTTCTCTAGGTATAAGTACTACGGATATATAGAATTTAAGTATCTTTCCGGATATATATTGTGAGATTACATATGGCGGCATTGCCTATCACGGTTACTTTAACTCTGTGACTAGCTGTCACTCTGTCACTGGATCACAGTTCACAGTAGATCCGAGGAACTGGCTATTTTTGGAACCACTTCTTATCGGATTTATAAAATGGTTACCTACACTCAAACTGGGCGAAGCCGAAGTAAAAGCCGCCCGCGGCGATTAGCAGCAAAAACCTGCGGAGTGAGTTTTTAACTGCTAGTTCAAGTATGAACGTAGAAGAATAAGACAAAAAAATAATAATTTTAAACTAATTGAATTTCAGTTTTACAAAAAGGGATAGTGATAAATGATAAATGATAAGAAAAACGGCAAATGAAATGTACCTACACACGTGCAGTACATAGCATACATACATATATATATATATACCTACACCGTAGGTATAAATGTAAATATGTTATGAAATACTCCCAATGAATTTGTTTATTGGAGGTAATCAATAATTTTACTTTTAAATGAACTTTTGGTTTGATAATTCCGGTAGGTAGAGAATTGAATAGATTTGTAGCATTATAATACTTAAAACTTCTTTCCGCATAAGAAGTTTGACAAACGAAGGAGCGCGCTAATATTTAAAGCGATAAAATCGATGAGAAAATTGCGAAAATGTTTAATAAAACACGACTCGCTTAAATAGAGCAAAAATCTCGTGGAAGGTATCTTCTGAATCATTTAAGGAAACATTGTGGATTTTTTTTTTACAACTATAATTTGTAAAATAACTGAAACAATTTATAATAATTTTCGGAGCATACTTTGCGATTTTTTCTATCGAGGGGATTTTATATAATTTGCTTATCGGCGTGGAACTTCAAAAATAACATATATTTTTTTAAGAGCTTAAAAACTTTAAAAGTTTAAGGGATATATGTAAGAAATTCGGATAGAGGCGCGGCGGCGGTCGTTCTTCAAACGTACGTACCAGGGCCGGATCTACGAAATCTGTCGACCTGTGCGGTAGGTACCAATGGCGCCCCCGCCCCTACATTTTTATTTTGATTAAAAATTCGTTCACCCCAATTTTTTTATTTTATTTTTTTTTACACTAATTTATCAAATAAAATCAAGACATATAAAGGGTGTAACTTTTCCAAGTGACCTGGCGGTAGCTCTCACACTCGTTTTTTTTAAAGAGAGAATCGCCAGGAGCCCTATACTCTCTGAATCTATTGGGTAAACATAAAATTATGGTGCTATTTTAATTATTTTAGGAAAAACTCTTTTTGCAAGTTATGCTTTAAAATAATACAACGAATTGTTTATTTGTGCCCGTACCATGATTTAAAATATAGGTTACGAGACAATGCGGGTGGTTTAGCTGAACTAGATCCATTAGACATTCTTGAGATTTACTGCGTTTATGTATATACGCAACGCGAATATTAATAGAAAAAGCAAATACAAATACGTTATCATGGCAACGTACAACACAAGAATAGCATCTACAGCTTCTGACTACTAAGAATATAACCTCAAATTTGTACCTTGCATTTCCCGTGTTGAGCGAACAAACACCAAATTGAGCGAACAAACACTAAACACTGAAGTATGGTATCAACGGCTTACGAAAGACGCTTACACTGACACCGCAATATAACAGATCCAACAAATCTAATAGATATTAATTATACATCGAACTTTAAATAGTATGTCAAATCAATTATCTGCAATGATCAAACTGTCAACACGTAACACGTTGCATCCTGCAAACCGTGCGATGTTTTTGTTAATGGATACTAATAATACTGAAGATTTCATAAGAAAATGGTATTTAACTACCTTCTCCTAGAGACTTAAATCGTACAAAATAAAACAATAGCGAGCGTACGCTAACTTGAAAGGCGGTCGGTTTGTTTGTTCTCTTGAACAAAAATTGAATTTGGATCGCACCCATTCGTCGTAAAAGACGGTAAAAGATATATGGAAAAATAGATCTTACATTTAAACTAAATATATGGAATTTGTAAAAAAATTCTGTAACTGACTATAAATTTGTAAGCCGTAAACCAACGTGATGCGTGCGCATGACTGGTTTATTTATGCGTGCGGATTCTGTTTCTTTGGAAAGTGTTGCTAGAGCGTAATAATTATTTCGTACTATGGGTAATTTTGAAACGATTCAGGGAATATTATAACTAAATTATAATACAATATTTATTTTCTCACGGCGCCCCTTCGGAGTTGGTGCCAGGTTTTTTGCACGTTTTTGAACGTATGGCAGATTCGGCGCTGATACGTACGTGTAATTTTTAATTTATGAAGTTGAATGATGAATTTTTTAATATAAATTTATTATCTTAAAACATGATTTCCCAAAATTCTCTGTATTCCCGGGCAACCCCGGAGAACCCAGTACTTCAGCTACTATTTAATTAAACAAACCAGATTATTTGGATTTGATTTTTACACAAATCTACAGTTTTATTCCGAGATTGACGAAACATAGCATACTTGATCTTCAAAACAAAAGAAAAATGATTGTTTACACAGAGTTTTTCGCAACCCCGGGGTTCAGTTAGTACATATTTGTATAGTATAACTAGGTGACCCGGCCACGCATTGCTGTGGCTAACGAAACATAACGCCATCTACTGGATGGTTACCCAATCTAGATAACCAAGTGCTGTGTCGATAAATTAAATAGAATTTACAAATAATTACAAAGCATTGTCCTATAACTAACTAACATTGGAAACTAGACGTTATGCAAATCTTGCAATTCTTAGTTTTAACATAATCCATAATCGTATTGACAGCCCATTCCTCTTGGAATGTTATGGCTTATACGTGCCTGAAAATTTCAGCCGTAGTCGTCGACACGACTTGTTCAAAATACCATACGGCAGAACAGATGTTCTAGCACAGCATAGCATGACAAGAGGAATGGTGCTGTTGAACGAAATATCGGAAACACTAGATATATATAACTCTTCTTTAGATAGCCTTAAGATTTTTTTGTATATTAATCATCTTCCTAGGTGTTAAGACTGTTAAAATGAGAAAATTGTACAGTAATTGGATAAAAATCTGTTGTACAATTAAAAAAAAAAAAAATAAATTAATTGTAATTAATTAGTTAGTTATAGGACTTAATTTTCCTATAATTAATTCGCAATAATCAATGTATTATTTGGCCAATTGATTGTATATAAATTTTTACTTTATCTTATTTGTATAATTAACTGAGTTTTTATAACTGGGTTGTTCTCACATGTGTGTGAACAACCTGTAAAAACGCAGTATAAATAAATTAATAATAAATATTTAGGTGAAAAATCGAGATAAAAACTACCTATACTTTTAAGTTACGCCAAATTACACACAGAGAGCCAAATTTCATCAAAATCGGTTAAGTAGTTTCGGAGTTTATCTCGAACAAACATCGTGAAGCGAGATTTTTATATATATAAAGATAAATATATAACAAAGCACATTACGAGAGATGGGAAGGCTAATAGAGATACTAAAAGACGGAGGACTGAATGCCGTTAGTGCTAATAAAAAACTCTCAAATGAAGAAAAGCTAACAGTCCACAATCGAGTGCTGATACCTACCCTTATGTATGGCAACAAGGCATTTTATTTTTTTTTATTTTTAGTTTATTTAGGAAACAAACAGTTATACATATTTTAATAAGAAAGTAACATATTACATGATTGCATTAACCAGCGAAGTTTCCGCTACAATTTATAATATATATATATATAAAAACATGGATTAAAACATTAAAGAAAACATAAAGTGGTAGAAAAAAAAGAAAAATATATATATACAACAGAAATGAAAGAAAAAAACACACACACCAAATTAAAGCATATGGGATATATAAATCATCCAAATATTATTATTATAATAAAAAGAAGGAAAACCAACATAATGAGAATGAAAAAAATAACATGCAGCAGGGGTGGAGAGTTCGTAATTAACAATTTGTTTTAATTTTTTCTATTATGGATTTAATAAATTGGCCTGAGGACAAATGGAAAATATCAGCGTCGTAAGGCATGAACGTGTGAGAAATGTGGAGATCCGCAAATAATGCACGGCTGATGAGAAAGATTGAGAATGGGACCCTCAGATTTTATTTATTTATTTATCTATAATAAAATATATTTACAATGGTTTTATTTGTATGCCTGTCTCACTAGGGTATACCTGTGTCGAGACAGGCGTACATAAATGAATATAGTAGTTACAAGGATATTTCAGGTAAAATACATATTATGAATAGAATTAGAACAGAAGGGTGATTGGAAGGGTGCTAAATCTTTTAAAGAGAGTTATTTTATAAATGTTGGAGATGGAGTAATGAAATAAATTCTGCCTAATCTATTTATAGGTTAAATTTGACAGGATTCCATTATTTTCATTTGTTTTATATGGGTTAGGTTGTATGTGAATAGTTATTTCTGTCTATGTGTGATTTATTTTACAGATATGTGTGATAGTGTGGCGTCCAATACTTATAATCCATTTTTTTAATATCTTGTTTGAATTTTGTAAAGGAGTCACTTTGTCTGATCGTAGTTGGTAGTGTATTGTATAGTTTGCAAGCTATGTATTTAGAGTGTCTTTGCCCGAAAGTGGTTTTCAAAAAAGGAGTTTGGAGAAGTTCGTTCTTTTTGGCTCGGGTATTGTGTATTGTTTGTGTAGCTTTGTATGGTGTTTTGTTGTTTTTGTGTAAATTAAGTAATATGGATCTTGAGTAGAGCTGTTTTATGTCCATAACGTTGAAGGAATTGAAGATAGTATCAGTGCTGATAGTAAGCGGCATTTTAAGAATTATTTTTATGATTAGTTTTTGTGCTTTCATGATGGGATCAAGGGCATTGGAATATGCATTACCCCAGACTAGAATTCCGTATTCGATGTGAGATTGGCACAATGAGTAATATACTGTTTTTAAAAGTTTTAGGTTAAGGAAATTGAATGTTTGTTTGAAAAAGTATATAGATTTTCGGATTTTGTTTGTAGTATTATGTATATGTTGCTTCCAATTCAGGTGTGTATCGAAGGTTACTCCTAAATATTTGATAATGTTTACTTGCTCTAGGCATGGGCAGTCACAGTTTCGGTTTAGAGATGAATTTTTACATTTGTGTATTTTTAATGGCGGTTTAATCAGTTTAGATAATGATGGTTTGGGCATGTAGAGCGAATGAACGAAAAAAGTAGTGTAAGAAGAATATATAACACAAATGTGAACGATAGAAGAAGTCGAGAACGCCCGAGGAAGACATGGCACGATCAAGTGAATCAGATACTTGAGTCGGACCATGTCAAGAGTCAGAATAATAGAAGAGCATGTATGAGACGATGTATGAATGTGAATGAGGCAAAAAATGTTTAATTTTTTATATGAATACCGCGCAAGAGTCCCAACTGCTCCCGTCTGGAGCCAGTGAAACTATGGCTTCCCCAATTGAGGTATATTGTGAGAGTGAGGGTGAAAGGATATGGGGATGAGGAAGGTGGGGAAGTACCTGGCTATTCAGATCTGGTCAACAAACGCGACTAAAGCCATTTCAAGCAACGTTTCAATTCTTAATGGTGGTCGTATACCAGGGCGATACTGAGAGCATCTTCCACTCTGGAAGGTACGCAAATATACTTTATATTATCTTTTAAATTAATTAATTGGGAAATAACACAAATTGATCAAATAAAATTTATTTGCCCACGCGGGATTCGATCCCGCGACCTTCGGATTGCGAGTCAAGAGCCTAATACCATGCCGGCCAAGACCGAGTTATTTGGGGGTTCGTCCTCTCTGCCTACCCCTGCGGAGAAACGGCATGATGGTTAGTTAGTGTGAATTTGATTTTTACACAAATCTACAGATTTATTCCGAGATTGATGGGACATTGCACAATTAACCACCAAAACAGTTTAAAAATTACTGTCTACATCTAATTTCGAAAAACTCTGTGTGGACCCGGGCAACACCGGGATTTCAATTTGCCTATCAATCCAATACAAGTGATCTGATAATGTAGTGCTGTGCAGTGATGCGTACTAGAAACATTGGCGATCACGTTCAACTGACTTTCCCTACAGTTCAATACTGTTTTATCACATTTACCTATCACAGCAACAACTCTCTCTCTCGCTTTGATCTCAATAACTGAGGCAGGGAATTCTGAAACTAATATAAATATTACCGGTAAAGGATCGCAAATACTTGAATATTTTCAGAATCGCAAAAGACTGTTTGCGCGGCCTGTTTCATGCAAATCTTAATTTTGGATTTGAGATGAAAAAAATACCCAACCAAACTGAAAAATCATTAATATCAAAATAAATAAGGGGACCCTCAGATGCTTTGGGCACGTAGAGCGAATGGACGAAAAAAGTAGTGTAAGAAGAATATATGACGCAAATTGAAAAGGTAGAAGAAGTCGGGGACGCCCGAGGAAGACATGGCACGATCAAATGAATCAGATACTTGAGTCAGGCCATGTTGAGGAAGACATGGCACGATCAAGTGAATACTTGAATATGTGTGAGACGATGTATGAATGTGACTGATGCGAGGTGTTTTTGCCAAGACCTGGTTCTGAGTTTCGAGTCATTTGTTTTTTTACATGAACTCCACACATCTTACGTGATCTTTGGGGATGTTGTATGGAGAGTTTTTTTTTAAGGAAAGGAAAGAGGGGAGAGTTCTGGGAAAGAAAAGGGTTTAAGAAGTGGGTAGGAATCTGGGGTTCAGTGTTTCCTGGCCAAACCTCACCCCATGAACCCGACCACCCCTGCTAAATCACCAAACGTAGCGAACCACTTGGGGTGACCTACGGCAGAGGTGTTGGTTATCCAATAAAGGTTCCCGATTATTCTCTTCTTACCTGATGGTTAGGTTAGGTTAGTTTAGGTTAGGTTATATTAAGTTAGGTTAGGTTAGGTAACGTTAGATTAGGTCAAGTTAGGTTAGGTTTGAGTTTAGAATAAAAATGTTGGTTTTAATGATTTATTTTCTTTCAAGATATATAATATTATTATGACGTCAATCTCAAGGTTGTTTGTTGTGAGGAAATTCAAAAGCAGTAAGTAGATACATACACTGATCACTCCAGAAGAGACTGTATCTCATAATTCGACTAGCTTAGGTACCTACAAAATAAAGCTGCTGACTGTAGGCCGAACGCAACATCAGATGAGAGTAGAGATGTCAGGAGTTCCACTAAAGAACACCAAGGAGTTTGTCTACCTCGGGAGCAAAATAACATGGGACGGTCGGTCTAAGAGCGAGGTCGACAGCCGTATACACCAGGCTAGGCTTGCATTCAATAAAAGGTCGAAAATAATAGAATCGAATAATATAGTATAATAGACCTGTAATATAATATAATAGACCTGAAACTGAGAATACTCCTCATCAATACCTATGTATGGAGTATCTTGATGTACGGCTGCGAAACATGGTGCCTATCCGAAAGAGATAAACGGAGACTAGAGGCTTTTGAGATGTGGTCCTATAGAAGACTACTAGGAATTTCCTGGAGAGACCACATCACAAATGAGGAGGTTCTCCAAAAAATCGAAGGATGAAGGCACCTGCTCAGGACCTTGTCCGAAAGGCGCGCAAGATGGATCGGCCATGCAATAAGACAAGATGGCCTCTTGCATGCCATAATGGAGGGTATGACGGAGGGAACAAACGCTAGGGGACGCCCACGCCGAGAGTACCTGGAGGACCTGCTGGTGGACGTGCGCTGCTTATCATATGCAGACTTCAAAAGAGCCGCACAAGACAGGGAAGAGTGGAAGAAACGAATAGATGAAATTGCTGCAAACCAATCCCAGGATTGAAACCAGAGAGAGAGAAGTACCTACTGCTGAGGAGGTATTCATTCATTATTAAAATACATATCGCGGTCGTCCAGTTGATTAGTCAGACATCAAAAGAAGCAGTTAGAAGTTTTTGCTGCTAGGCCCTGCGGGCGGCTTTTAGTTCGGCTTCTACCATTTTATAAATCCGATAAGAACTGGTTCCAAAAATAGCCAGTTCCTCGGATCTGATGTGATAGTTAGTCACCGAGTTAAAGTAACCGTGACAGGCAATGACGCCATATTATGTAATCTTTCCAAAAACGGAAAGATTCTTAAATTATATTATACATTGGTTTTAGGTAAGTTACAGGGAGAAAATAACCCCTTTGTTTTGCAAACTGTAGTGATGTAATTTTAAAAAATTTTTATACCGGATGTTCGGGCTACCTTGGGTAAGATGAAGGGCATTAATAATATTTTTTTATGGTTTGTTTATCTATGAGTGGTATACATTTTGTAAAGATATATACATACATACAGACATTTCTACATACACCCAATACAAATATACATAAATATTTATTTAATTTTTATTTTATTTATTTTATATTTTTTATTTTATATTTTATTAACGCCCTAGTGGGCTTTTACAAGAAAAGAAGCAAATATATAATTAACAATATTAATTACATGTATTACATAAACAATAAAACAGAATAAATATGAATGCAATCGACTCGTTAGGTAAAGAATATTACAACATAAAAAAGAAATGAAATGAAATAGTACAAGTTGTACTTACAAAAAACTAAAACAATTCAGCTTTAAATATTTATACATATTATTAACAATAATAATAAGACCTGACATAGAACAAAGTGTAAATAGAACTGCAAAAATATTATAAAGTATACATTTTACTGGTGAGGTTTAGATGAGAAAATATTTTATGAGAAAAACAAAAAAATAATAAAAGTTAATTATTAGCAGATAGAATCGAGATTAGTTGATTTTTGAAACATTCAAAACTGTCAATACTAAATATATCTATATATTCGCAGTATTTATTCGCAAGGTTATGGATTCTCGGTATTGGTGAGTATATAGAGTAATTAGTGTTGAGTTTATTGTTGCATTTAAAAGTATCTTTACTACGAGTTTGTCTAGCGGGTATGCTAATGCAAATTAGTTCCAACAAATTAGGGCTGTCAATTAAAGATTTTATAATTTTGTATAAAAATAATAAAATTAAATAATAAATTATATAAGAGAACAAAGGTAAATTTTATAGCCCGCGCATCAAGGTGGTTGAACGATGGATGTGGGCAGGCGGTGGAGGGATATTGTCATCGGGACTTGATTGACCGAGACATGAGATGCTTGGTTTCGGATTTGAAGCAAGTTTGAAGAAAAATGTTTTAGCTAGGTCTATTATGTGTTTTTAAGTGGAGCGATTTTCGGGACGAACCAAGCGCCTTGGTGAATCTTCTAAGCAAGAAATTTTGGAGATACTTAAATTATATAAATCCGGGGTATTTATATCTAGGGAAGAAACGTCCACATGCGAGCTGCTGACGTAAGTGGCGACATCTTGGGACGAATTCTCGAATTCAAAACCGAATTACAACGGAAGTTTTGTTTGAAATTTCACGTACACGGATGTTATTTGTGGCGCAACGCGTACGGCGTGGCGTCAACATTCACTCGAAACTGGGTTCTGAAATTCAACCACACAGACGCTGGGGTAATAAATAATTATACAATAAATAATAATAATAATATGTAAAAAGGTACTCTCTATCTGGTACAATACACAGATTACTCATAAATACCTACCATCAAATCGATTATAATACACAAAAACTTGTAGTGAATTCAACAAAACGTTGATGTTGTTCGGGTCACCAGTAGAATATTTCAAAATGTCATGCTAATGTACCGGGCCGTTATGCCTCTCGATGTCATCTTCAAATTAGTAAATCGCTTAGGAGTGAAGATTGTTTATCGATTTCTTAGTGAAAAATGTGAAAGTATATTTAGACTTCTATATTAGATGGGTCATAAATTCATGATGACCGGCCAGTTGATCGGCCAAGTGGTTCGCTACGTTTGGTAACTTAGCAAGGGTATCGGCTTATCTAGGTCTTTGCGGCGGATGACCTGGACACACTGAACCCCAGATTCCTACCCACCTCTCATACTTTTTTCCTTCCCAGAACCCTACTGTCATTCATTTACGTTAAAAGACCTCATGTGTGGAATTAACGTAAAATAATTGTAATTTTTAAAAGCTCTTATTAAAAAAGAATTTAACAATCAAGTCACAAAAATATACTTAATGCAATTTTATACAGAGTGTAACACGACTTCGGGCATTTTTAACCAATGATTGATTCAACATGCAAAATCGAACAAATTTCGTTTCACCGTTTTATTTAAGAGCGTTTAACCAGCCAGCGGACGAAAATCCACATTTCGTCGAAAGTTGTTCTTCCGATCGTGCAGGACGGTTACAATGAGAAAGATTAATTATTCTCCGAACCAGCTTTTTAAAATTATAACTCAATATCGAATTTATTTCAATCCAAATTAGCTTTAATTTATACCTTCATCCAAAAATGCTGAAAGGCGTGATGATAAAACTATTAAAATAGTGTACTTTTTGTAGTTATTTTTTGATTATAAGTATTTATCATTTTTCAATAATGTCTAAATTTAATAAGAATGTTAAAAAAATCTGAAATATATTAGTTTGTAAGTGCGCAAATAAATACACAAATGGACCAATTTTCGTCAAGAAACACATGTACGTACATATTTTTTAATGATTTTATTGAAACTAAAATTAAAATTCTAATACATAACTTTGCTAGATAATGTATTGATTTATTTTACTGCATGATTACATTATTTGAAATGGGTGTGGTATAATACAAAAACTTTTTTGAAAATTTAACAAATCTGCCAACGACCTATGGAATAACCTTATTATACTAAAAATTTAAAAAAATTCTAAAAATTTATTACATACGAATGCTAGATAAAAGAACAATCTTTCGAAATCCATTTATATTTTTTGTGGAAAAGAGTCAATACGTCTAAAAACTTTTTTGAAAATGAAGTATTTCAGGCTTTCTCTGGTAATGCCCTCATAAGCGGTAGGCTGCCAAACCAACGAGCTTAAGGGCCCGCAACCCAGATTTGTACCGATTTATTACATATTTCCCTTAAACACGGTAAGTTTTAAAGCTCTTAAAAAATATATGTTATTCTTGAAGATAATATCTAGACTTTGCCCGCGCCGAAACGCAAATTATTCAAAATTCCCTCGATAGAAAAAAATCGCAAAGTATGCTCCAAAAATTATTATTAACACGTTTGTTTCAGTTATTTTACAAGTTATATGTATGAAAAAATTCACAGTGTTTCTTTAAATGCTGTTTAAGATAATGCTCTTCAGATTTTTGCTCTATTTTAAACGAGTCGTGTTTTATTAAACATTTTCGCAATTTTCGCATTGATTTTGTCGCTGTAAATGCTAGCGCTCTCCTCTAACATTCGTAATTTCGTATCTCTCCATCTTCTTCTTTTCGGGCCCGGTTGTAGAGCCTTAAACCACCGAAATTTGAAAACGTTGAGCTAAGTTTTAAAACCTACGCTGCGAACCTATTACCTACCTATCCCCAATTTTGCTTCGCGTACCCCATGGGGTATGCCTACCACAGGTTGAAAACCGCTGATCTATGAGAAGGATGGTGAAAACCCGCTTAGGAAAATAAATTTTCTAATAGAAGCCTCGTACTATTTTACCGCCCACCATAAAATTTGGTTTTTGCTTTCCCAAACACACCTATTAACCACTTAAGAGATTTTTGCCATATATTGGCACCACTTTAAATGACTACGATTGCTTTTCGCATAAAAAAAGCGATTATCTCTTGATTCGATAATTTTTTTTTTAATATCTTTTATTTATTTATTTATTTATTTATTTACTATAGATACATACAAAAGTACAAAACACATATTAGGAAGCTTTGCCTGTCCAACTAGGAAAGTTTCCCGTACCAGGACAGACAAATTTACAGGTTTAGTTCATATTATACATACATAATTACATAACAAAAAAAATAGAAAAAGAACCTGGTAGCATAAAGTATATTCGGATTTGCGGAATTAACCTGATAACATATAATATATTCAGATTTACAGTGTATGAGATAAGTAGGTAATAAAGTTAGTAGCATTGAAAAGTCAAAAAGTGTAAACCAAGTATTTGATAACAAGTTGGAGGAATTACAACAAGATTCACAATATAGAGAGATGAAGTTATGTGTTTAAAAGTGTGAACTTATAATACATAGTTCACTTATAAGAGAAATACATAAAAATTTACAATATTAGATATAATTTATGTATGTAAAAATATATATTAAGTTGTTTTTTTATTATTTATTTATGCGCTGTAACTAATATGTAAACAATTATGTGCAAACATGACATTATCTTTACTGATTTAAAAACATGTTTTCAGTACATTTTATATTATACGACAATACGAATATACACCGCGCTCATGTCTTGTAGTACCTACTCCTGCTAAAATACGAAAACAAAAACTATGAAATACTAGTGCTACTTTGGTAAAGGTATAAGTAGTATATATTTGGTAAAGGCATAAGTAATTGGTGCATTATTTCGTATGTCATACAAGTTGTGATAAGTATTGTTTATTTATTATAAATCATCACCGCTATAAAGTACCAAGATTCACACAGCTAGTCTTGATGTTAGTGAGCGACGTGAGTATATTACGCCTTACGTGAAGCACTAACAGTGAAATAGCGAACAGTATTCAGGGGCACAAAACCATAAATCTCAGGTATAAAAATATCAAAAGGATGTCGAAACATTGTGAAGCCATATCAGATCTCAATGAAGTGTGGTGGGAGTTTTGGTCTAGTGATCAGGAAAGTTAGGTGATTTTGTATATCAGTTAAACAGCATACGTTCACATTCGTCTCTTCCTAAGTCCTGAATCCAGTCGTTGACTAATTTACGCAAGATGCTTACAGTTTTCAATTTCCAAGATCCGGGTATAAGGTTGAACATTTTAGGACCTAGGTAAGAATATTGTCTTTGAGCAAGGGATGTCATAGTAGTAAGTGGAACTATTGGATTCCTCCCTGCGTGTCGGGTGTTGTGATAATGTTCTACGTAGGGGAAGAGGTGACGATATTTTTGTGTGTATAAAATAACTTTTCTTATGAAAAGTTGTCTCACATCCAAAACTCCTATCTCTTTGAATAAATCATTACTGGGGTATCTGAATTTTTTTTTAAGGATGACCCTTAATAGTGATTTTTGTGCTTTGGCTAAGGGGTCCAGTATTGATTTGGTACATCCTCCCCATCCTAAGGATGCATATTCAAGTAATGAGTTGCACATAGCGTAGTACATTAGTTTCATATCCTTTACGCAAAGAATATTTCTAATAGCCATGAAAAGATGCGTGAGTTTTCTGATCTTTGTGGAAATTGAGACGATATGTTCATTCCATCTCAGATTCTTGTCTACGATAATTCCTAGATATTTTATGCTGTCTACAAATTCTAAGGTATTGCAATTGCAAGTGTTTAGGTCATTGCAATGGTGTATAATAATTCTTTGAGTTTCTCTTGGTTGTCCCGCTTGAGTTGCACTGAAACGGATGAATTTAGTTTTGTCAGTGTTGAGAGTGAGAAGATTATTGTCTAGCCATTCTTTTACCTTATTAATACCTATTTCTGAATTTTTATGAACTTCATTCCAGTTTTTGCCTTCAAATAATAATACTGTGTCATCGGCAAAGGTGATAATGTGATCTGCAAATGAACTGTTACATAATTCATTTATATAGATATTGAATAAAAGTGGACCTAGAGTGCTTCCTTGAGGTATACCAAAGTTAATATCAGCTGGATCGCTCAGAGTATTGTTAATATTCACTCTTTGGCTCCTATTTTCTAAATAACTAACTAACCACTTAAGTAGCTGACCCTGAATGCCGATGCGCTGTAGTTTTTTCACGAGAATTTTGTGTGAGATAGTGTCAAACGCTTTGGCTAGATCCAAGAAGAGCGCAATGCATTTTCTTCCTCTACCGATATTGTTGGAGATGATTTTCGTCAGGTTTGTGATGGCATTTTCAGTGCTCAATCCTGGTCTGAAGCCGTACTGTCTATTGGAAAGGATATTATTTTTTTCAAGGTAATGACTGAGACGATTCTTCACAATTTTCTCAATAATTTTCGAAACAGAATTGAGCAAAGAAATTGGCCGGTAATTGTGTATCTGCGATTTATCTCCATTTTTGTGTAGCAGTATAACGATAGAGTGTTTTGAATGATTTGGAAATTTTCCTGAATCAAAGCTTAGATTGGAAATATACGCGATTGGAGTTGCTATGAAGGATTTAGTACGTTTTAGCAGAATTGATGAGACGTTATCAGGACCACAAGCATTCGATGACTTTAGTTCGTCAATTATTTTCATGACTTCGTTTGCAGTTGTTTGGATATTGTCTAGTTTATGACCGAAATTAGAGATTGTTAACTTAGCGAGATCGGATTCTGTTGTATTAAGATTGTCGAGAATTTTTTTCGCAAGTGTGACTCCCACTGACGTGAAATAATTATTGGCAAAATTCGCAATGATTTTTGGGTCTGAGGTGTTCACGTTATTGATGTTCAATGATTTAATATCGGAAGATTTATTTATTTTTGTTTTAGTTATATTGCGAAATGCTTCCCATAAACGTTTTGGAGTACAGTCATTTTCATAAATTATTTTTTTATAATAATTTTCTTTTGCTGATTTTATTAATTTTTTGCAAAAGTTCCTATACTTCTTGTAATGAGCTTGAACTATAATATTCTCAGAGCACCTATTCGCCTTTTCATGAAGTTGGTTCCTAATGTTAATCGATTTGATAAGGCCAGGGGTGATCCATGGCGTAAGTTTTATTTGCTTATGTGGTATAAGTTTATTGCTTGTGTGTTTAGATATATATGAATGTAATTTAGTAATAAATTCATTCAATGATAAGTCGGCATCAGTTTGATCTAGAATATTTTGCCAGTTTTCTGAGCTCAGGTCCTCAATTAAGTCATTGTAGTTTATACTTGCAACATGTTTAATTTTAACAGGATTAAGAGGTTTGTTTTTAAGGCAAAGTGCTGTTGTATAGTGATCTGAGATTGTAGAGTGAATGACAAATGAGTCAACATGGTTAATTTTTCTGACATTGATGTGGTCCAGACAAGATTTACTCATGCCCTGCTCACGAGTAGGGCTGTTAATTGTCTGAATGAACCCATTTTCAGTTAGCAGGCATAGGTAATCGTTGGATTGGCGGTGGTATTCGGTAATCGTATTGATGTTGAGGTCACCTATAATAATTTGTCGTTCTATTTTTTTAGAGCTGTTGATAATTGATTGTAGTGAACTCAGAAAAGTGTCAATAATTTGAAAAGAAGGTGATCTGTAAATTGCAAAAATGCATAAGTTATTATTCAATACAATTTTCAGGCAGTTGGCTTGTGATAAGAATATTTCATCAACTTGAGATTGAAGTCCGTCTCTGATGTAGACAACGATCCCGCTAGACTTATTGAGATATATATTTGTGTGGTGTTCAGTGTAATTATGAATAATTTTTGAGGTGTAATCTTTATTAAGCCAACATTCCGATAAAATTATAACATCGAATTGGTTATTGAATTGATCCAGAAAAATTAAAAAATCGTCTATATTAGAAATGCTTCTTATATTTTGGTGTATAATTTTAACGCTGTAAGCGCACCATTTATAGTTATTTAGATTGTCCAGATCATCTATGACATTCATGTTCAGATCTATTCCGGAATCATTTCCGTTATCAAAATGTAATTGAATCATAAGTATGTGTTAGTTGTGTGTTGCATATAAGTTGGTTCCTGAGTAATATGTGATTACATGCGATTTCAAATGTTGTTACAATGGTAAATGTGCATAACAAAAATAATATACTATAAATAATGTAGTTAGATGTAGAACTATGAAAGAGATAGCAAGAAGCATAAACAAAAAAGTAGCAGGAACTGCGTGATAACAAATGAATTCCAAAAAGGTTGTAAATGATACAAATATGAGTAACATCTAATAATATAGTAAAATTAATGAAATTAGATGTAGTACTATGAAAAAGAAAGTAAAAAGCAAAAACAATAATAATAATAATGATAATAAGGTAGCAGGAACTGCGTGATATCAAATGAATTCCAGAAAGATAGTAGATTTTACAAATACAAAAGCGATACATAATTGCACGGGTCAAGACATACCTCGAAAGAAGAGCCATTAAATCAAATTTATCAAATTGCAGCCAATTTGCTTTCGTCGGAGATAATAATGGCGTTAGTTCCCTCGTTTTTGCGAAGATAAATATGTCCCCGCTTAATCCAAGCAAAGCGATATTGTTTCTCCTTCGCCGCTGTTCGTGTCTTGAACCACAGTTGTTTACCACGAAATGTCAGTTGTTCTGAAATGAAAATCGGCCAGCAGGATCCAGCCATACCGATGTTTGAGGTGTTCAATTTGTCTTCTAGATTCTGTTTGTTTTTGTTGAAAGTTTTTACGTCTGATAGCAGGTGTTCTCTTGCTATGTTTGTTTTGAACTTAACGATGATTTCTCTCGGACGACTATTGTTGCTTTTTTTTGCTGCGCGATGAATGTCATCAATGTCGTTTGTATTGGTGGAGGACTTTGTTGTTTTGCAGATATTGAATAAAACGTCTTGCAGATTTTCTCCTTTGATTTCTGGTATGCCTCTTATTTCTATGTTGTTCGCTTTGAGTTCCCTTTCCTGCATGTCCACACATTTTTCCAAGACGTAAATCCTAGCTTCTAAGGTTGAGTTCTTTTTAGTGAGTTCGTCATTCTTTATTTCGATGTCGCGGATTCTAGCCATGAAATCCTCATATTGAGAACTCATGAATTGAATACTTTCAAGTATTTTGTTATTTTGGCATAGAATATCGTTTTGTGTTTTTTCCAGATTAGACGTCTTGTTCATGACTAGATCTTGAATATCTTTAAGATTTGTCGGTGTCTGAGCGGTGAGCGGTGAACTAATAACAGTAACTTTTTTAATCTGCTCCAAAGGTTCAGTATCACTGATTGTCTGCAACGGGCTAGCAGCGCCGGGCTTAGCTGAATTGCATTGCTTGCACATTTGTTGAGATCGCCGTTCTTGGTTAAGTCGACGATATGTGTTTTCAATAATACCTCCGCAAGCCAAATGAAATGCGCCTTTGCATGCGGCACACGTGAATTTTAACTCATCAGTACGTAGAATTACTGAGCACACTCGGCAATGCATCTTGAATTGATGTTTTTTTCGTACTACCCGCGATAAAGCAAACTGTACTGATATTTGTTTTGCTAATTAAACTCGGAAGGAACTTTAAATCACTCGGATGTTATGAAAATATTTTAGACCTTTCTAGTACGAACACGTATCACTCAAAGTAACTTTCGAATTTGAGCGTTATAGTTTTTAAAATACACTTTACTGCGGAGCAAGTTAATATGAACTAGTCACGGGTTGTTGTTGTTGTGATAAATCTGTAGCTAACATGTTTGTTATTTTGGACTTAAAAGAAAGCTAATAAAATGCTTTATCTATTATGAATTATGACCATATTACCCGTCGCAAATCCGAACTTCGTAGACTATTTTATAACGATGTTAAAAAAAAAAAATTGCGCAGAATTTCTGATCAGCTGTTTACGGTTAAAATTAAGTCGCTTTTCCATAGATATCCACCTTTCATTATCAAGTATACCACAGACAATATACAGAAATCGAAAATATTCTATGTTGACTCGAGTAAGTACCTCTCACGGCAGTTTCAAAGTAACAAACACGCAAGATTCGCACGTTTAGAAACTTTACAATTTTTTTATATATTTTTTTATAAATCATGCAAATAAAAGGTAAACGATATAATACTGGTTAATTCATTGGCTCTATAGCACTATAATAAGTTTTTACATCTCCAATTTTTATATTCGAACGTGTGTTATTTTTAATGTTGGCGAAAAATTTAAAAAATGATTTTCTGAAAATCTCGAGCAAACGGAGATAAAAGTTTTAAAATGCGCTGTCGCTCCAGTGTTTAAATAACATATTATATTTATAATTATTAAAATATATACAGGGATAAAATTAGCCTTTCCAATAACACGAGTTCTCATTGATCCCATTTATGGCCTGTGCGTGCAAATTGTATCTAAATTTGGGATCGTCCATTAATCACGTTGTAACGGTTATAATAAAACGAGTTTTACCTATGTGCGGTTATATCTAGAATTGCATTGTGTAAATAATTTAATGTATGGCTAGCTACAGTCTGAGGATTAGAACATGTAATATGAAGTCAAATGAAATAAAAGGAAGGAAATTAAATATATAAAAATGTGATTTATTGAATATTGATTATAATAACATAGAGAAGTATTTATTAGAGACTCTTATAAACTTATATGATCTCAAGGGGTGCTTGTAATTCTCGAAGAGAATTACAACAATCAAACTATTATGCGTAATAAGAATTTAAGTTATGTGGAAGATAAAAGGAAGAGTTGGACGCCAGAGTATTTAAACTGCAACACTCAAGTATTAAATGGTATAACCAAAATGGTAACCTTGGATATATGTATATCTAATCTAAATAAAATGTTAGGATGAAAATTAACGTTACAAATTCGATGCGCCATGGAAATGTTGGTTTCGTCCGTCGCAGGTACGTGCTCAATGGGCTTGCTCAATCCAAACCATAAATGAACTAATACCTAGATCGATATCTTCCGGCTTTTTGTTCCCAACTGGTTTCAACACATAAATATACCATTTCAACA
Organism: Limnephilus rhombicus; assembly: GCA_929108145.2. Taxonomy (NCBI): domain Eukaryota; kingdom Metazoa; phylum Arthropoda; class Insecta; order Trichoptera; family Limnephilidae; genus Limnephilus; species Limnephilus rhombicus. Next base: position 30,857,194 of record OV815290.1, on the reverse strand, counting down.
CTATTTTAACTGTCAAAATGAAAATTTTATTACTCTGACGTCACATACCATCGACAAGAATATAGAAAAGTAAAAAAAAAGATACTTCCATAAACAATATAAATCCCTACCCAATTTATCAGCCTAAAAATTATTTTAAAAATAAAATGAAAAACTCATAATTGCATGTACCATTTTATTAAAATAAAATACAAATACAAAAAAACGGAAATACAATCATGCGCAACCTCATTTAGAAAGAACTGATTACAATATCTTAGTAATTCACCTGGAATGGGAAGGTTTTTAACCTTTAATATAAAAATATGAACAATAATAAAAAAGGAATTTAGGATAGATTTTTTTTTTATTAGCCCACACGGGAGGCCTTGAGGAAAAAATCTCTCAGGGCCTGTCATCTTTAGGGATGCAGTGTGGAGTCTTTTTAGGGGAAGGAAAAGGAGGAAGTTTTGAGAAGGAAAAATGTACAGAGCGGTAGTTAGGAATCTGGGAGTCAATATGTTCAAGAGTGATGGATGTATGAGTCTATCTGTGAAGGGGACGGGTCGACAGAGTATGGCTGCAGAGGTCTGAAGATAGTGTAATAACAGAGTGTGCAATTCACACACGGTACAAGTGAAACCTTCAGAAAACTAGAGTAGACAAGAGTGGGGAGGCTACGAAGCACCGCACAAATAATAATAACATTATATTTGTATAGCGCAGTATTGTGTTATTTCACTTCAAGTGCGCTTAAATATAATCAACTTAAAAGTAATTCTATAGAGTTCCTTACGAGTCCTTACAAAATATTGATAAAATAATAAGAAACAAAGAATATACAGTATACACAAATCAATGCCAAGAGAACAAAATTAACAATAACCGTTCTGTTTTGGCACAGGTGGGTGGCACACATAACGATAAACTATCTCAATCAACAGGAGCCATGAAAAGTGAGCTCATAATCAAAGCGGCCAATGCGGTAAGTTTTCATTCTATCTCATTCTCTCACAGGCTAAATCTTATAGTATTATGTGTTCGTCTCTTTTCAGTGTCGCTATTTTTCATTTTATTGAGTTTCAAATCACAACGGTGCTAAATAAGTTTTCACTTCAAAAACAGGAAATACAAGAATATAGAACTAAAATATGATTGTGCTTTCCTACAATAGAATTGAATTATCTATCTATCCGCTATCCGTTATTTTTACCATCCTCTTGAATTGCTCAGTTGGTATGAATCTGTAAGCCTGCACCTAATTGCCCCATGAAGCTAACTTTTTGATACCGTTCTCATAAAATGTCAAATCCTTATCTAAAAGGTTGTTGAACACACTTCAAAAGGTGGGGTGCGTCAAAGAAGGGAAAAATCATGTTTCCATTTACCATAAAGTATCCACCCCTATATTCTGTTTTATCCCTTAGGCAACTTGTTCGAGTGTCTTCAAGCAAGGCTTTCACCACCCTACTGTTAACGGTGCCTTGGTCACACACAGTTGCAACGGGCTTGAAACCACAATCGAACAATTTGCCTAAAACAGTTAGAAGAATTTCTTTCAAGTCAAAATAATTAGTTCCACTTTCTGAAAACGAAAAAAAAACTGGCTGCTTATAAGGAACGGTCAGGCCTTTAATCATTAAAACTAGAGCATGATCAGCAAATTTTTTTCTTCTTGCATCACCTTTATCCTCTAACCCTCCAATGATTCCACTATGTACGTTGAAATTTATGTGTGGAAAAATACTCATCTCATCAAACATTAAAATGCAGAATTTGTTTATGTCATCCATAGAATCTGCTTTCTTTTTCAAAAAGTTAAATAAATGTTGGTTAATTCCCGGTTTAAGAGATATTAAGGACAATTCTTTTTTTAAAGTTAGAGGTGATGGTAAAGCAAACATTTTTGAGAGTAATCGATAACATTTTGGCCCTTCCTTATAGATAGCAAGTGCCAAAGACTTATCCGCGCATGTGTATCTTCGACCTTTTTTTAAACGCGTGCTAATTTTTGCTTGCGAGAGAACGAATTTACGGAGCACCGGATTTAGAATTGAAAGAGCATCTTCCAAGCAGGTACCCTTCCTAAAGCGCGTTTCAATAGCGAGGCGTTTCTTGAGTGTACTATTTTTCTTTTGTGCGTATCTAAGTTGTCGCCTTATCACCATCATCTCCAACCGCATTTTCTTCTTTCTTGGAGATAGCGTAGCGATTGGCCCAGTAAAAGAAGAGATTGAGCGACTCTGAATATCTAGAAAACACAATATTTCAGGCCAATGATTACATGATTCAAAACCAAAGGTACCGAACAATGCTGATCAAATAAAAAGCTATAAATATGCTTACTTCGAGAACCTTTATTTTTACGTGAAGCTGAATTGCTGCTGGGTCCAGGGGGGAACATGTTTAGTTCTGAAATAAATATATTCATCACATTAACCAAAGTTCGCAAACAAAACATAGAATATTATTTCCTTTAATGAAATATAAATACAGATGTATACCTCCATAATCTTCCACTACTTTTTTGGCAGCAAGAGGCATGGTGCTCGGTTCAGGGGGGAACACGTTTGGTTCTGAAATAAATATATTCATCACATTAACCAAAGTTCGCAAACAAAACATAGAATATTATTTCCTTAAATGAAATATAAATACAGATGTATACCTCCATAATCTTCCACTACTTTTTTGACAGCAAGAGGCATGGTGCTCGGTTCAGGGGGGAACACGTTTGGTTCTGAAATAAATATATTCATCACATTAACCAAAGTTCGCAAACAAAACATAGAATATTATTTCCTAATGAAATATAAATAAAGATGTATACCTCCATAATCTTCCAATACTTTTTTGGCAGCAAAAGACTCGGTGCTCGGCCCAGGGGGGAACACGTTTGGTTCTGAAATAAATAAATTCATTATATTACCCAGCCTCATCCAATGAACTATATCCTACCAGTGCAGAGTATAAAAGAGAAAATAAAGGAAGAACGATCGCGCGTCTCGGATACGCCTGTCATTTTAAATATCTTAATAATAATGGAATTACTGTGTTTGAAGAAATAATAAATGTATTGAATATCTTTATAATAATAAAGACTCGGTGAATCAACATCTATCTCTCCACCTTTTAAACTGTAGTTGTGGTCTTGGACAGCACGATTCGTGCTGGACAACACTCTAGGTAGAACATGTAGTCTCCTACGTACGTTTACCTTTTCTTTGGGTAAACCCCCATGTTTTCCGATTCCAGGAAGATTAAGGGTCGGCAAAGCGTCTTTTTTTAACGTGCCATTGGAATTTTTGCATTTCTTAGCGAAATGGGAACCACATACATACCCACAACTTCCCAAAATCGGGTAAGCAATGAAGTCTGATCTGCCGATTCTCCACGCCCATTCCCGATAACGACTCTCATTAGTTTTGCAGCTTGGTACTCTGTGTCGAACTGAAACACTATCCTCACAGCCTTCAACACTGCAACGAAATTTAGGAAGCATTTTTTCAAAATATTTACTTCGATGTTGTTCGGGACAATGTGCTATTTTGACATATAATACCATAGAATCCTACTAGAAATACTACTCAGTTCTAAACAGTTTTTCTATGGAAATTTGGACCAATAAAATGATATGGTCATTAATCATACGTCACACGCCACGTGATCGACACGAAAAAGTTCGGAGTTATACCCCCCTGATCCAAACTGAAGCTTCTGGTAACAACTCGAACTAGCATTGCCTGCTGCTTGTGATATACCAACATCAGGAAACATAAGGGCGTTGTTGACATTTTAAGACGCAGCTAGTAGCTACTTGCTACAACGTGAGGCTCGAAAGTGGGGGGGGGGGGGGGTCGGAAAAAATCACGACGGGAGGGGGGGTATAATGAGATATCACGTGTATTTATTTTTCATAATAATATTCTGAAAATTTCAAAATACTTTGTACTAAAAAAAATACACGTGATTTCGGGGGGGGGGGGGGTTAGTCTAAAACCTCACCACATATCACCAGGGGGGGGGGAGGGGGTTAAAAAGTTGCTAAAAAAACATCACGTGATTAATGGACGACCCCTTTTTGTAATTAACAATAAACAGTGTTAATCTCAGGAGTGGCCTGCCAGGTGAGTGTGGCCCTGTATATTTTTTTATAATTTATCGCAGCATCACGGTGCATTGGTCAAATGCATTGTACATGTATTACTAGTTTCATCATATTGGTCAAATGCATTGAACATGTATTACTAGTTTTAAGTCAACTATTATAAGTCTTAGTCATAAGTCACTAACTATAAGTCATAGATATAAGCCATTCGCTATATAAGTTTTTTTTTACATTAACTCCACACTTTCCCTCAGGGCCTATGTCATCTGGGATGCTGTGTGGAGGGTCTTTTTGAGGAGAGGAAGGAATGAACATTGGTCTTGGAGAGACCCATGTTGTAGGAAGGAGGAAACACAGAGGCCGGATGTCTTAAGTCTTAGATGTTTTAAGTCTTAGATGTAAGTCACTGATTAAAATTACAAATCTCAGTTATACCAATTTTATTATAAACCAGCTGCTACCCGGCATGCGTTGCTATGCCATTTAATAAAGAAATTGTTTCTCCCAGCGTGTCCTTTCCCATTCGTCCCGTTTCCCTTCCGCATCCCGTTCCTCTCCCGCGTCCCCTACTCTTCTCGCGTTCCCAATCCACCTCCTCCACCTTCCCTCTCCCCACTCCACTCCCCCCTTCCCCGTCACGTGAAGCCCCCTCCCAAGTTCCCCTCCCCCTCCTAGGTTCCCCTTCCCCCTCCCCCCTCCCGCATTCCATACATTCAGTTCCTGTACATTCAGTTATTAAACAGCCCGCGTGTCACCTATTGCAATTTTTTAACACAAATTTCATAATGCCAGAGCTCACCAGTAGTTTTAAACAAACCTTGCCTTGAAAATAACGAACACAAAAAAAAGAATTATCCAATTTGGTGCAGTCGTTCGGAAGTTATGCGCGTACGTACATTTCAGCGATTCATTTTTATTTATACAATAGGATATATGTATATTTTTTTTTACATTAGCGCCACCCAGGAGGCACCGAGGAAAACAATTTCCCTAGGGGCCTATGTCATCTTTGAGGATGCTGTGTGGAGGGTTTTTAAGGGAAAGGAAGGAGAAGAAGATATGGGAAGGAAAAAGGTATGAGTGTGGGTAGGAATCTGTGGGTCAGTGTGGCCAGGAGTGACGGACGTATGAATTTATTCCTCACACTGCGGTGCAAAGCGAAGGGTCGGGAGAATCCGGCTGGAGAGGTCAAAAGGCCTCCCTCAATACTCCTCCTCTGATCCAGCCCGCCATGCAGTGGTTGGGCAAACGGATCCGCCACCAAGACCTAGACAAACCTCAACCCATGAATCCGGGCACCCCTGCTAAGTCACCAAACGTAGCGAACCACTTGGCAGGGGTGTTGTTTGTCCAATAAATGGTTCCCGGGGCGGCGGTACCCCCATACCCGCCTCCCAAAAGCAAAATATATAAATCAGCCAAGTATTATTATTATGTTTTGTATTAGTGATCGACAAACCGATGGATGCAATATTTTAGCCATAAGTTAGTATAATAGTTTGTCCAGTCTATACATAGTTAAAAGATAGTAGAAAAATGTTATAAATTGGTACAAGGGCGGATCCAGGATTTTTTTTTCTGGGGGGGGCACAAGGGGCGGACGGGCAAAAAGATTAACGAAGTATGTACTTCAAATTTATTTCTACAAGTTCAAGTATGTTTAGGAAGGTTTATGATAGTATCAAACAATAGAAAAATTAAATGTTTAAAATAAAGACAGTTTTTGCTTCTAAGTATGTACTGTGATGGAATATCCACAGTACACAAATATACCGTCTAAGGGGGGGGGCACTGAGCCCCCCCCCCCCCCCCTCTCCTCCTAAATCCGCCCTTGAATTGGTAGTTAAAAATAACCCTCGAGGTGGAAATACGTACTAAAAAAAGCGTGCAAATACTATTTGATTCCGTGGAAAGAGAAGTTCTCATTATTCATTACATCCCACGATTTTTTACGGGTAAACTAGTAATAAATGATGTAATATTATTACAATAATATTATTTTTAGGGTATGAAAGTAGTAAGGTAGGTACCTAGTAGGTACTAAGAATCAACGAAGTTTGGTATGGTTTCGTCCCGTTTCCCGCCGTCTCGAGCAGTCAGTGCTGCCATACAAATAAAATAATAAAAAAAAAACAAAGCCGAGCGGGAGGGACTGGCAACGCCGCATTGGCGCTAGTGTAGCTAATGCCCCGCTTGGAACGTAGCCAGTGATGTCATGCCGAGAGATATTCCCACAATGTGGGGAATTTTGATTCAAAGACGTTAGGTAAAATGTTTTGAAACTGGGCATATAGATTGTATAGTCAGCATATAATTCTTGATATCAAAATTTCTCTTATACTCCGCACACTTTCTTCCTTTTAATTTTTATTACTCCTATATTCTTAGTTTTAAGAACAGTTCTCATCTCAATCAAAATTACTGATATTTTATGGACCTACGTAATAAGTACCATAACCATGTATATTTTAATATACCTTATCACTTACATAATGTACCTACTGTGTATGTCTTAATTAATAAATAAGCCAGTGGCTTGAGAATTATGGCAGATTCCATAAAATTTAATTTATTCATTCATTTGCTCTTTTATACGCCGTTTACATTGGGTACTTAATGTTTATATTATTTTTCCCAAGGTTTAGTAATAAACAATAGGTAACAAAAAATAATTTCTGACATTATAGTGGTTTACAATTGAATAAGTTTGAAAAAAATACGAATGTGCTTTAGACCACACGACTGAAGTAAAACTTCACTAACTTATATCTGCCTCTCAACTTCCGTTCGCCTCGCCCAATCACACTTTTCATAACGCTCTCATCACGCATTCACCAGCTTACTCCCCAAGTTAAGCATGCGTTAAGAAGTTTTACTTCAATAATACGCTGAAACTATCAGAATAAATATGTTGACATAATTATTCTGATTAAAAAATGTTTAAGTAGGTTTTAAACACAGAAATTGTTACATATGTAGACATCTTTAGACATTTGTTTGCTAAATTATGAAAGCGGAGATATGGGGAGTTTTCTACATTATTTATTTTGTGCTTATTCAGAGGAGTAGGTACTCTTAAATTGACTAAACTAAAGAGTTCGTATTAAACGTCGTTGGTATACGAAAAGATTTCATCCACTTTTCAAAATAAATTATAAAATTATTTTCAAACAATACAAAATAATTTATGTATTACATTTGAAATATATATCTCCGTTATTTGAAAATATAAATAAACATATTTGTTCAGGTTCGAAATTTAGCTAAATTAACCTAACCTAACATTAGTAACAAATTTCTACATATTTCGTGCGAATTACCAGTTGTAGTACTTTGATTTTTTTAGTTAATTTCACTTAATTTGTTGATGCTATTCAATTTATCTATTTTTAACCAATTAATCTAAATGCATGTTTAGCTTCGTGCGTCTTACGCACTTAAATAAAAATTTAAAAAAAACCTATCATTATTCCATTTATTGGGAAAAAATAGGGAAAAATGTCAGCCACTAATCCAACATTTTCTCGGTTGGCAGCTATGTTTGCCGGCGGGTACCTACCTACAGCACGGCTCAGCAGTAACTCAGTGAGGTAATGCCAGAAAACTGCCTTTTCCCGAGAATTTGGTTCAAAAATCCCCCAAGCCCCCAGATTCAGAAAACCAAACTTAAATCAACCAATTTTAACGACATAAACTTCTAACATGTTCAAAAAAACTAAAATTGAATTGTTGAAAACAATATATTATTGATTTTCAGTATTTGGAGAAAAGGAACATGTCTTTTTACTTAAGAACGATTAGGAAAAGACGTGTAGATCGTTGGACAGTAGGTTTGGAGTGTGAAAAGAATATACGCCACGAAGGTGATTGGTAGAAGAAAACGGGGACGCCCGAGGACGACAACTTGGCAAGATCGAGTAAACCAACGACAGAATTATTACGGAAAAGTCTGTTAAAATGTTACTTTTCTGAATTCACGGTTATGTATTCTAAATATATAGAAATCGGCAGATTTTTTTGTATCTAAAAGCGTGACTTCAATATTGTTAACAAATTCCCGAATTTACTTTGGATTTAAACTGAATATTTTTCCCTGGATACGGGGAGATTACCTTAGATCTGGGGAGAATTCCCCGCACATCTGCGCGAAGCGAACGCCAGGCGGCCAACCGAAACGCCAAACCGGCCAAACAGTAAAACTACAACAGTAGGCTAGAAGCGCGCTGACAGTGTAACGCGTCTACCAGTTTGTCAGAATTAAATTACAAATTACAAAACGCGATTCCTAATATAAATAATAAAAGCGAAACGAATCCAAACAAAACAAAATAACTCCAGTTTTAATCCAAGTCTCCATTGCGAAAAGCTGTGTGACATTTTGCATAGATTTTACAAGAGAACCGCTTCGCGTTAGCGTCTCTGTTAATGGTTTGTTTTCGAGGATTTCGAGTGTATTTCGCGTGAATTTAGTTCAAAATACAAGTGATTGAAGTGTTTCGAAGACATTTATATAATTTAACAAGCGTTTTGTGTCGAATTTTCGAGTGATTTTGAGGTTTTTCTGTGTGTGAATCCAATCCAAGATGTTGTTTGAGAACCCTGCCAATGCCGCGGCGAAATTGTTCCCGGCAGCCTTCAACATCCCTCCCCCGGTCAGAATAAGGTAATAAATACAGCATAATTAATATAATTACATTTCCAAGTTGTTAAACGTGTTATTCCAGTGTTTTTTTAGTATTATTCCTGTGCTTTAGCCCGTTATTTTGTCGAAATACGAAGCGATTCGGTCCGCACGAGGGTTGAAATTACAAAATGGACGCTCCACTTGCAGTTTGTCTTTATTTTTATTATTATTTTTTGTTTTTTTTTTGTGGGAATACCGCACCAAAGTCCCAAGTGATAGGAGCCAGTGAAACTATGGTATGGTAGATTGGGTTATGTTGTTAACGAGATGGGAAAGGTGATGGTTCAAAAGTAATACCTAGCTAGTCAGATTTGATCATTACTTGACTGGCATCCCCAATAATAATTGGGGTAGGAATGTGTTGATGGGTTTAGCGCTAAGAGATGAAAAGAGGGATGTTGGGAAGTCGTACCTGGCTGTTCAGATCTCGCCACTAAACAACAAATTATTTCAAGCAGTTACATTATTTTGAAAACTGGTCGTTTACCAAGACGACATACTGAGAGCCCCAATTGATATGTTTCACAAAAATGGCGCTTTACAAGGTGTTATAGTTATTATTTCTTAGAAGACAGGTTAAATAGTGTGCGAGTATTTTCATTAATTTTTAAATACGTATACTACCTAGATAATTTATTTATTTATTAGCTGTGAAATTATCACTAATGTAACTTGACCAGGTACCTAGGTACTTACCTATCCAAGATGAAAACTGAGATATTTAGTTTCTTCAAAATCAAAATATATTTATTTCACATTTTTTCAAATATATAATACCTACGTTATAATCGTCTTGTAAAATTAATCCAATAATTAGACCGGTCAGTGGCTGAGTTGGCATCGCATCCAGGCATCGCGTGTTCAATTCCTCGGCCGGCTAAGTCCTCCATCACGACACAAGCAACATTTTCCGCTTACTGTGGAGGTGATTTTCAAACATTGTTAGGTTATTCGTAACCCGGGAACGTTTGTTGATCTTTAAAAAACAATTATGGTAGGTAGGTACCTAAATTAATTTCAAAAAATGAATTTCCAATTTTGAAAATGTTAGGTACCTAGTGTAAAATGAATTATTGGTAGGTACAATGTTCTAATTTCCAATTTTGAAAATGTCAAGACTCGTAGTAGGTACTATGAAATTAATTATTGTTAGGTACTTCATCGCTTTGAAGAGGTTACCTACCTACCTAGGTTCAATGTAGGTACTAATTTCCAATTTTGAAAATGTCAGACCCGTAGAGTGAAATTTATTGGTAGGTAGGTACCTAGGTACTTCAGGGGTCGTCCATTAATACGTGATTTTTTTTAGCAACTTTATAACCCCCCCCCCCCCCCCGTGCTGATATGTGGTGAGGCTTTAGACTAACCCCCCCCCCCCCCCGAAAATCACGTGTATTTTTTTTAGTACAAAGTATTTTGAAATTTTCAGAATAATAGCACGAAAAATAAATACACATGATATCTCATTACACCCCCCCCCCCCCCCCCCCGGTGATATTTCGTGATTTTTTCCGAACCCCCCCCCCCCCCCCCCCTTTCGAGCCTCACGTGAATGGACGAAGACTTATAGCTCTGAAAAGATTACCTAGGTACAATGTTCTAATTGCTTCATTTGAAAATATTGGTAGGTACCTACCTAGTGTGAAATGAATTATTTTTCGGTTGGTACTTTATCGCTTTGTAAAGATTACTACTTAGGTAGGTACAATGTTCTAATTTCCAATTTTGAAAATATCAAAGTGTAGTATGAAATTAATTATTGGTAGGTACCTAGGTACTTTATCGCTTTGAAAAGATTACCTACCTAGGTACCTACTACAATGTTCTAATTTCCAATTTTGAAAATGCCTAGGTACGTATCGTTTTGCATTATACCGTTTAATATAGGTACCTACCTAGCATTTATTGTTAAAATTACCTACTTTTGAGCTTATTCAAGCGAAATTTTTGTGTTTATTTTTTACCTTTTACATTGTAGACCACATTTTTTAACATTTCTTGGTTTTAAACGTTTTAAAGTGCCTATAAAACTTTCTCTTCGTATTCTGATCGATTTACGTTATGAATTGGAACCATTCTACGGTATTTTAATTGTAAAAACATAAAAAGAAAATGTATTTACGTGGTATTTATGTATTTCCCTGGTCCAAGAATTACTAGTTACCTAGAAGTGTTACCAGTGTTTTTTTGGTGACCTTAAAAATAGCGTAGTAATGTTTCCGGGTTGGTTTCGATTCAGTGTTTATAATTGCCTTCACAAAAAATGATTACTTCTGTAATGTGTTGATGAATATGAAATTAATTACCTAAGTAATATTTCATTGAAAAAGTAGATAATGGGTACTAATAAATCTAAACGAAATATGATAAAGAACAAGACACAGAAAACATAAAACAAGGTAACGGTCGCATCTAGGATTTGAACCAAGGATAAAGTTAAGTCTTACCGGGACAAACCCTTTTACTAACTTGGCTATTGGCACCCATTTATTTTAAATAATTTTTTTCGATGTCATATTTCTAATTTTTTTACATTAACTCCACACAGGAGGCCTGGGGAAAATAATATCCCTTAGTTCCTATGTCATCTTTGGAGATGCTGTGTGGAGAGTCTATTTGTGTAAAGGAAGGAGTGAACCTGGGCCTTGAAGAGATCCATGTTGTAGAAGGGAGGAAACACAGAGCCGAGCTGTGGAACACACGAACGAGTTGTAAAAACGACCATATGAATTGTACACAAGTACAAAAAAACAAAACAATATTACTTATCTTCAACTAATTTTTTTCTCATATTTTTTGGCAGCCATCTTTTTTTAATGATTTATTTGTAACCTGGGTATCTACCTAGATAATGTCTTAGATAAATATATCAGATTTACGTTATATTAGATTTATGAGACGCCTTTTGACTTTTTCTAAAAATCAAAAGTACGAGTATTTGGCTGTTCAGATTTGGTCACGAAACACGGTTTTACAGCTTACAACCAATTTCTAACAGCGTTTCGTATTTTTTCATCGGGACATCACTGATAGTACCTAGCTGTGTTTTTTTAAGTGAATAATACACGCTAAGTCACAACCTATCTGTGCCAGTGAGACTATCGCATTCTATGCAGATCTGACCACTAAACACTGTCAATAAAATGAAGAATTAATTAATCCATTGATCATGGTAACGAATTTAAACCAATTTAGAAAATTTTCCCGCTGAATTCATCGCTTTCCTGAAACCTGTAACGCACGAAAAACCAAATTAAACCATGATAAATTTAAATTCAGGTAGAAATGCGTTATCTACCGACGTTTTTTAAATTAAACGTATTTTTATTCTATTATAAACATAAATTCGGTTCGGGTCATGAATTTTATATACCTACCTTCCTCGTCATGCTAATTTGTTCGCTTTTCGAAACAACTCATGTAGGTCTCATAGTAATCGTTGTGCCTCCCGCACTACCTACCATGGTGAGAAATATGATATAAACGGTGTTAGAAGGAGAAAACACCAAGTTTTATATCCATAATATAAAAATGAATCGCTGAATGTGTTGCTAAGCGCATAACTTTCGAACGACTGTACCAAATTGGATAATTCTTTTTTTTTGTGTGTTCGTTATTGTCAGGACAAGGTTTTTATAAAACTTCCGGGAGTTCTGGCATTATGAAATTTGTATAAAAAAATTGCTATTGGTGGCACGCGAGGAAGGGGGGGTCACATCTGGGACTCGAACCCAGGACCTATGACTTGCCGGGTTGCGTATTTCCAAAACCTGTACTGTTTCAGTCGCTTTACATTTTCAATATCAAAATTTAAATATTTAGAAATAAAATTATTAATTTCTAATATACACATCAGAAAGATTATTTTATCTAGATTTTTGAACAGTTTTTGTTTTTGCAATGTGATAAAAAATAACCAAAATAGAGGTATATTTAAAATGTAAATAGTCGCTACCGCGACTCAATCGGTATAGGTTTTGTAAATACGCTGCCGGGTTAGTGCTCTACCAATGTATAATGTGTCCCTATCTGAATCAGTCATATTTAACTGTATCATTCTTCGACCAAGAACTACCTACCAACATTATCTTCATTTTCTTAGCGCATACTTTTATTGGCTGCTATCTTTATACATAACTAGAGCACTGGAAATGCATGGTACTGTGTCCCAAATGTGACCGTATCTTTTTCTGATTTTTCTGTTTCAGGTTTTCGATTGAGTTTCGCTAATATTGTCTTAATTAATTTTTTTTTTAAATGCAGGAAACGGCAAAAAGTAAGTGTTTATAGTAGGTAGGTATATTTGTAACAGTTTTTAGTTGTCGGAAAAGTTTAAATTTTTTTTCAATTTCAATTCAATTTCAGTGCCGGCAGCCCGGGCGTTTATTTATTATTAGTTATGTACAACATGGTTTTTTTTTTTCCTTACCCTCCTCACTAGACAAAGTCTGTTCTGAGGCTGGTAACTAACAATTTCTAATTACATCAAAACAAATAAGTGGTAAAACAAAGAAAAAAAAGAAACATATATATTATAGTAAAAATAATAATAAAAAATAAGAGGAAAATCAGAATTTAAAAACAGAGTAGAAAATAGAAAATATATAATATTAGATATTAAGAATATTACTTATCTCTCTTCTTTCCTTGACATTCAACCAGTTTAAAAATCTTTTGAAAACCCAGTTCAAATTATTAGATGCGACGTAGGTCTTTGTTTGGGCTACAAACTTATTGAATATATATGGTGCCAAGTAAGATCCATGTTTTTTTGCAAAATTTGATTTGATATATGGTACTTGTAGTTGATTGTGTGTGTTTGCTCTTGTGTATTGCGAGTGAGTTATGAAGTGTGGTGATATTTTTATGCAGTTTTTGTAGATGATCTTCTTTATGAATAGTTTATTTATGTCTAATAGGTTATTGTTGATCATTATCTGTTCTGTCGGATGTTGATAAGGCTTTCTAAACATAATTCTGATTATTGTTTTATGATTAATTTTAAGTGATTTGAGGTGAGTCTCTGTTGCTGCTCCCCATACTGAAATACCATACATTAGAATACTTTGACAGAGTGCATAATATATATTTTTTAGCTATGTTCAATTTGTTTGAATTTTATTGCAAAGTTGTAATATTCTTCCCTGATTGAACATACGCGAATACTAAAGGGTTCCCCCATTCCTAATTTCTAACGATTTATAACAAATTTCTTTTAAGTTCCTAAAAAAATTTTTGTAGAGCCGAAACGGTAGAGAATTCCCTCGATTGAAAAAATCGCAAAATATGCTCCGAATATTATTAAAAACTCATTTTATTCTGTAATTTAAACATGTTGCATGTATGAAAAAATCACAGTGTTGTCTTACATCATTTGTTAAGAGATTTTTGCTATATTTTAAACGAGTCGTGTTTAATGAAATATTTTCACAATTTTCGCTTAATGTGATCGTTTTTTAATATTAATTTACATATCTTATTCTTTTTGAACGCTCACTACTGGGCCTTAACTTAGATGCATTGTTATTATATGCTAAAAATAAATTTCAGTTTGAGTCATGAATTTTATTTAGGTACGTATTTATATTTACGTTCAGCCGAAAAAGTACGAGCAAATAACCGAATCAATAAATCACTTTGATTGATTCACTTGACATCTGGATTGATACACTTGTTATATTCATTTTACCACACGTATAAATAATGATTACTTGGTTAGCATATTTTTGGCGCTGTATAACGCTGGAAAATTACTCTAATTTATAAGTTAAACTGCAATATAAAAAAATACTTTTGTTTAAATGATTTTGCTAATTATTCCCTTAACCGAAGCACTTTCAGTTAGAGATTATGAGACTTATACTTCGTTCCAACAATTACTACAAGAAACGACGATTTAATGCACAAAATGGGTTATTGGGTTTTTAGTTTGAGTTAAGATGAATATATACGTGAAATCCTATTTAGATACAATTTTGATTAATCTTTACGACGAATCGGCTTACAGTATGAACATCAAAAAATATGCTACGGATAAATGGAAGCTTTTACTAGCTTTTCTATGTATTGGAATTACAATAAAATTATTATTTACCATAGACATCCAAATGACTAGACAAGCAGTTACAGGTGAGGGGTCAAACCAAACCATGGAGGGCGAAGAGGGGAAAGATGACTGTGATTCGTTATACAATCAATCTAACAGTAAATAGGCATCTCGCATTACAATATCACCATTTAGTTCTTAAAAGCAAAATCTGCTTTGAATGAATAGACCTTTTTACATGGGAGCGCGAATTGCTTGCCACGATAATAACATGTTTGTTAAGGCTAAATGCTCGCCCCAAAAAGACTCGCCCCAATACACATAGCAATATTTTGTTGCCGTGTTTAGTTAAAACACTATTACAAATGTTTCATAATTTACTTACCCCTGTAACCAGCGACGAGCACACTGGAGAACCGCCCACATTCGCTATGTGCACATTGATATGTAGATATATTGTATAGAATACGCTACCGTTTTGGCGTTGTATTTCGTTAAATGTATGGATGTTACCTTCTAGCTGTTCACGGCAAGAATGATGACGTCACACATTTTAGATTCAAGCGAGGCTCTATCCCCTCCCCATGGAGCGAGCCGGTTCCAAGGCGGAGCTTCAGCCGGCGCCATGTGGAGGGGGAAATAATACGTTTTTATCACTTAGGGCAGGTCCATGTATATTCATATGTCCGTGTTATTTACTTAACAAAAAATATAAGCGTAAACCACAAAAAAATACGTTTTTTCATGACTTAAAACTATGAAGTAATACAAGAAACAATTTTTAAAAATTACCCCTTTATGGCTAAGACTATTTTTGAGGTTTTCCATGTTCTAACTTTTTATCGTTCTTATAAAATTATGCACAAAATAAATAAAAAAAAAACACTTTTTCGCTTACTAGCCTCGTGCAAAAAGACGCTCGATTTTTAAATTTTGCAGGCATTAGATTCGAAATATTTCTAGCGTTTATATTCCTCTTAACTAAATAATTCATGCATATCGAAACGAATCTAATGCAAATGTCAATCCATGCAAAAAAATAAAAGTGTGCAGTTCACACGCGTTAGAAGTGAATCCTTTAGAAAACTAAAGTACTTCGACAGATTTTTTTATGATTTATTTTTATAAGAAACAATAAAAAAAACTGAGTTAACGATATCGTTTAGCCCTAAATTATGTAAGTGTTTTTTTTATCGTTATCAGTAATTTTCGTTAAAAAACGTAAGGTGAGCCATTTTTAGAACTTGTTAGCATGCAAAAAGATTTCAAAAATGGTATGTTTTTTTCGAATTATAAAATTTGTCTAAAACAGTTTTTCGTTTTCGGATACATTCAGAAATACTCCATTTATTTGGATTTTATGGCAAAGCATAAATATTTTGACCATCTGCAGATTTCTGAAGGGTTAATAGGTTGTACGACATAGACATCCAAATTTAATAGACCAGAAGTTACAGATGAGGGGTAAAACCAAACTATGAAGGGTGAAGAGGGGAAGATGACTGTGATTTGTTAGAAAATCAATCTGACAGCATATAGGCATCTCGCATTATAATATCACCATTTAGTTCTTAAAAGCAAAACTGCTTTTTAATGAATAGACCTTTTTACATGGGAGCGCGAATTGTCCGCCACGTTATTATCATATTTGCGTAGTCGAAATCGGCAAAAGAAAGTTCGCCCTTTTTCACACGGGAATATTTTGTTACCGTGTTTAGTTGATACACTTTTACAAATGTTTCATAATTTACTTACCTCTGTAACTCACTGGAGAAACGCCCACATTCGCTACGTTCACATATATTAGGGCATAATGTATAGCACAAGCTCTCACTTTTGTTCGTAAAATGTGCGATGTGACCAGCGCGCTGCTCAGGACAAGAATGATGACGTCACATTTTTTAGATTCAAGCGACGCTCTCGTAAGCCCAGCTGGCTCCAAGGCGGAGCTATAGCCGGCTCCATGGGGAGGGGGAAATAATACGTTTTTATCACTTAGGGCAGATCCAGATATATTCATGTGTCCATGGTTGTACGAGTATTTTGTGTTAATAGGTACCTATACCGTATTTTCCATAAACCGAATGTACATTTCATATAAGCCTGCCTGGGGGCCAAATGTCGGGGAATCATCTTAAGTTACTATACTTCACTTTATTTTCCATCTTTCTCTTCACCTAAGCTTTTTACCTGTCGGGTATGTGTCCAGGTATTTATACCTGAGACCCTTTTCCTTTGAGGCCGACGGTTTCTTTGTATTCAACAACGGGATTCCTTTTGTCGTGATAATACACCGTCAACTTGGACGAATACCGGACTGAGTTATTTTTTTACCAAAATAATAATAAAGTTGGATTGTTTCAAACTCTCGTCACATTTTGATGACTGTCATCAAATCGTCAATCAGCGCCATTTAAAAATGTTTACCATCGTTTCTAGATCCGTTTCAGCTTTTGATCAAATTAAAATATCATGAGAATATGTACGACCATTAATAAAGCAGGAGTTTATGCTAAGGTAGAGTTGGGCAATGTTCTTGCAAAATTTCTGTCAAAAATTTAAGGAACAACTGCAAAAATCGATTTCGTATGAAAAAAATGTCAAAAATTCACTTCTTTTCCTCCAAAACTGATTTTAAAGATTTTTGACATTTTTTTCATCAACTGTGTTAGAAGAAAATACTTATGGCTAAAAATTGCATCCACCGGTTCATCGATCACCGATATATATGTACAATGTACAACGACTATAATTATGTACAATGATTTGACTAATGAACGCGATGCGGCTTAAAAATGTACTTTACAGGCAGAAAATATACAGGAACATACTTTATCTGGGAGGTCACTAGAGATTCACTAAGTAGTTAAATTAAACTAACTAATGGATAACCACAAAGTTATAGCTACATTTAAAAGTATAAACCAAGCAATTTTAAGGATTTTTTGGAGGGTTTCTAACTCCCGTCAGAAGTAACTTATCAAAAAGGCCAATATCAAGACCAGTACCAGTAGTTGATGTAAATATTAAATTAAAAAAAATATTTAAGTAATTAAATGAAGACAGTAGACAATATTAGCGAAACACAATCGAAAATTTTGCAAAAGAAAAATCAGAAAAGGATATTGGCACCTCTGGGACTCCAACCCAGGACTTTCGGCTTTCCGGGCGCAGCTCTACCAAAGAGCTAAGGTGTCCGATTCGGTCAATTTGAACTCTATCATACTTCGACTACGAACTACCAACATTATCTTCATTTTTCTTAACCCATATTTTATTTGCTGCTATCTTTATTTATTTTTTTAAAAGAAAGACAAACATTCCCGGGTTACGAATAACCCAACAATGTTTGAAAATCTCCTACTACCACCACAGAAAGCCGAAAATGTTGCTTGTGTTGTGATGGAGGACTTAGCCCGCCGAGGAATCGAACACGCGACGCTCAGGTGGGACCCAAGCCCTGTGGCCACTCAACCACTGACCGGTCAATTACCGGTTAACCGGTTATGATTGCTGCTTCATGATTATTTATAGAGCTGCGGCCCGGAAAGCCAAAGGTCCTGGGTTCCAAGTCCCAGAGGTGCCAATATCTTTTCTGATTTTTCTGTTTCCAGATTTTCGATTAAGTTTCGCTAATATTTTCTTCATTCAAGTAATGAAATATTACAATTTGTGGACTCGTTAAGTTAAAATAAACGTTAATAAAAAATATTTGCACTCTTGTTGAAATCCAGAGAGGAAATCGGGGAATATTTTTTATGGACCAAACGCTGCCAGCGTTTCCTCTTAATGCAGTTTGTTTATTACAATGGTTCTAGAATTTAACCTAACCTAACCCAAGGTTTTGTTCAGTAGACGGTATAATGGCGTTTCAACTTGAAAGAACAAAGCGTTTTGTTTAAGGCTTGCTTTCTAACCGCCAAGTATCCGCATGGGCGGTCAGATGAGAATACAATTTTATTTATGATAGAGACAATTTTTCATTCTTTATACTTGATGAAGAGTTTTGTTCAGGAATCTAATGACTTCAGACTATAGGTCCCATATAGAATTTCAACAGTAGGGCGTTCAGCTGCAGAGAGTTTAACTTAACTCTACCTTCAATGGAGCCCCGTACCTGAGCTGGTCACACCAAGCATGTTATCAATGGAAGTTTTTTTTTTCATTTGCTCAAGACTCAAAGAAGGAGAGGATGTTCTGGGAAGGAAAGGGTATGAGAGGTTGGAATGTGGGGATCAGTGTGTCCAAGATTGATAGACGTATGAATCCATCCCTCCCACTGTGGTACAAGGTGATTTTCCGAGAATGTCCTGTTGGAGAGGTCTCCCTAAACCAGTCTCTTCCTATACGGCCTGCCACGCAGTTGGTGAGCAGATGCATTTGCCGCCATGAACCCGGCACGCCTGTTAAGTCACTGGCGGTTGCTTGCCACTTGGGGTGACCTATGGCAGAGGTGTTAGTTAGACAATACGACTCCAGATACTAATATCTACAGCCTGTATGTCGGACGAATATCTACAGCTCATATGTTGAACTAATATCTACGAACTTCAGAGTGTTGACTAATATCTACAGAGATAAGGTCGGACGAATATCTATGACGGTCCCAGTGTTGACTAATATCTACAGAGCGTAGGTTTTACTAATCAGCTAAATATGTCCAATAGTCCGATATTAGGGATTTTTACATACATACTTATATAAATTAAGTTTTTTAAACTGCATACGCAATATTACGTTATTCCAATATGCTATACATAATTGCAAATCCAACCTCTGCCAGTGCTGTAGATATTCGTCAACACTTTGGTTCTCATAGATATTAGTCAACAGTTTGAGCTGTAGATATTCGTCAACACTTTAGTTCTCATAGATATTAGTCAACAGTTTGAGCTGTAGATATTCGTCAACACCTTGGTTCTCATAGATATTAGTTCGATTTTTTCAGTTTTTGGAATTCCTGTAAATATTAGTAGACGCCTCCGACAAAACATGGTCGCACTGCGGCGGTATCCTTCCAGCCTTACGTTGAGAGATACTAAACATCACTTCGATCTCTGCTAGTCTTAACTCGATCGTTAGAGAAAATTGGCTACAATCAATCTGAGCATTTTATATTTTTCCGTGTCTTCGCCTCATTGTTAAGGATCGTGACCACGCTACGATAGCCCTCATTAACTAGGATCCTCCTCTCCTGGCGGTTCTGCACTGCCTGAAGAGCCTAGGACACCGACGTTACGGACGCCTGTGGTATAGTTCACGCCAAACATTAAGACCGACCTAACGTTGGTCAGAAATCGCCGTAGTAGGCTAGTTTAAGACATAATGTCCCCCGCCCAATCCTTTCTCTATCGCACGTTTGTTTTAATGTTTGGCGTGCGCTATACGTGATTACTCCAAAGCATCGATGACCTCCCTCTGCTTCTGCCGAACATTTTACCAGTGTACATTTTTCTGGTTTAGTTTCTGTTTAACCGTTCTCTTTTATGGTGTTCACATATTATTATTACAAATAATGTATTTTTATACGAACCAACACAAGAGTCCCAACTGCTCCAAAAACAGTCTGTAGCCAGTGAGACTAAGGCGTCTCAGAGAAGGGTATATTGTGATGCTGAAGGAGTGGAGAGAGGAAAAGAAAGTTAGGAAGTACCCGGCTATTCAGTTCAGTTCGCAAAACATGGCTGCAGCCATTTCAAGCAATGTTTCGGTGATTCTGAATGGTATTATCGCGATTAATTTTTGAGTTATTATGCCGTTTCTGACAGAGTTGCAGTGTCCATCATCAGAGCAGATGTGCAGATTGTAGGGCAGTATGTCTCGGAACTTGAAATGAAATAAGGCATTATTTGGATTTGTTTCTGAAGTCCTAGGAATACCCAAAACGCATCGAGCAAGCCTAATAATACGGAGGCAATTGAAATCCACAAAACCCCATTGATATTGATAAGAGACGACGGAGCTGAGCATAATAGTTCTTGGTATCCGGTACTTGTCGACCTCACCAAAACTCAACGCCGAAAACTACATTAATTTGATTAATTATACATGCTGCTATACTGGCCCATAGAGGATCAACACGGTGTCACGTGTACATGCGCACGCACTACTAGTAGTAAAATCATCTATCCTATTTATGGACATTGCAAAGCTCTCCGAAACTTCTTAAAGTAGAAGGAAGCGTGTACGTAAGACGGCATAACAACCGAAAAATTAATCATGTTAATAATTTCATTCTGTCCTCATCAACCCGTTAATATTATTAGATTTTAAAACTACTCCTCTCCCTTGGCTCCCCGTACTTAGGGAACGTACCCATACTACGTGACACGTTTAGGGGGGGGGGCTTCAAAATGTCACGCTCCATACAAATGAGCGGCGGGTTGCTTAGGTTTTTGGTCACGGGGGGGGGGGGGGGGTTAAAAATTGCAAAAAAATTGGCCACGTAGTATGGGTACGTTCCCTTACCATACACAACCCCGCCAAACATCAGGCGAGAGATTTCAACACTGAGGGAATACAAGAAGGCGCTGCAAAAAGCGCAATACCTTTGCACGATGATATCGTCTCTCATCTGTCATGCCGTTTGAAGTTCCGAAAACCCTTCTGGACAGAAGGAAAAAGACTCCTCCAATCACCTCTCACCCCAGAAGATAGGTGGAAATTTATGTGGCAATCGGTCAACGTGGAAATCTTGTATAACCCACTGAGAGACAGCATGGGTTCTGATTGCCTCTCAAACTCTGGTCCGCTATCAATAGAATAAGGTGCTCCCACAGCCGTTGTGGCCATCTGATGCAGTCGGCGATGTGTGAATGCGCTGCGGTGCAGACCACCGAACAAGTGGTCAACGAATGCCTGCTCCATTCGTTCCCCGGCGGGATCGATGAGGTCCACAGGGCAACGCCTGAGGTCCTAGACTGGATTTATGACCTAGATGTCCCCCTCTGACCCTCCACCATACGAAAGAAAAAGAAGAAGATTAGATCGTCGCGTTATTCATATCAAAATATTACATCGGCTTTTGCTTACTGTGAATGTTGGGTTTGAAGTCGTTAATTAATTAAAAATCCTCACCTGTTCCCACACCTGCGTCGAAACACTACCTCGAATATGGTTCTTCTGTTAAAAATAATTTATCCACTTTCGAAGTGTGTCGATTCTCTCTAATCTGTCACAATTCTGTCGTGTTATCGGGTTTAATTTTTGGGTTATTATGCCGTGTTGCGATTCCTTCTTCTTTTGCCGGAGGTTCGGACAGCGTTTCAGTGTCCAACATCAGTGAACAGTGTTGAGAGACTTATCGACTTCTAGGCCGCCTAGACATATCGACGATCCACTGGATAAAATGTTAACTGTTCAGAATATTGAAAATAAAGTTTTTTTTATTTTTTCGAAAAATCATATTATCCATTTTGTAGACAAAATTGATGATTTTTTTTCTTTTTAATGCTTTTTGTAAATTTCTTTAATAACTGTTTTTTTTTAATTTATTATTCGGAAAACCTGGCTAGACCAGACCAGACCTGATCTAGATTTCTCCAGCCGAACTTTCTCGATCCATCGGCTTGCACAGCAATGGGAGGGATGGATTCATACCTCCCTCACTCCTGGAAACTTGACCCCAGATTCCTACCCACTAATCATACCTTTTTCCTTCCCAGAACGTCCTCTCCTTCCTTTCCCTAAAAATACCCTCCACACAGCATTCCCAAAGATGACATAGGCGCCGAGGGAAATGGTTTTCCTCAGGGCCTCCTGTACGGAGCTAATGTAAAAAAAATAACATGTGTACAGTTCACACGCGATAGAAGCTAAACTTCAGAAAACTAAACTTGGAGAGAATGAGACGAATGCAGAATATCAGGAGTAGGATAATTGTAGGGTTATCTATTATAATATTGTTACCAAGTTTAAAAATTATGTTACATTTTATTCTTCGAAGCACCGCGCAAAGAGGAGGCCGATTAGTCTTATCTCATTCTCTCGCAGGCTAAATCCTATAGATGGTCTCTTTTTAGTGTCGCTCGTTTCCGTTTCATCGAGTTTCGAATTACAACGTTGCTAAAGAAGTTTTCACTTTAAAAAAACGAGATGGTTTACGTGCAACAAAAACAGTGTCGGTCACAGCACCGATCCTTGTGGCACCCCCGCATGATATTGATTTGGTGCAGAGAGGAACTATTATTTATTATAAGAGGAAGTTTCCTTGTGTAAAGAAAGAACACTTACCTAACAGAGGAAGCGAACCCACGACGTCTGGACGAGTACCAGACGCATTTGTCAACGTAGCTACTAACCTGTAAATTAATATTTTCCAGAATAGATCGATTACCATCGCTTGGTACCACGCTAATAGTATTTAGGACACACATCCCGACGTATGAAATTATTTTAAATATTATTATTAATGCAAATATTACGATACGGCATCAGACCAGACCGAGGTCTGTGACAGATTCGGCTGTAGATCATGTCTTCCAACAGGTGATGCTGAAATGCCTGCTATCTGGAGTCTTCATCTATACGGACGAGGGGGCGTCTGATGATGTTAGATTGATAGAGTAGCTCGAGAATGTAATTTATATAGATAGATACACGGTGTCCAAAATTCGTGGTACAAGCCGGGAAACTGGTGATTCAATTTTGTGGAATAACTTATTTTTGATTTGAGCTTTCGATAAATATTTAGCCGATTTCTTACATATCCCCCTTAAACCATTGAAGTTTTTAAGATCTTCAAAAATATAAGTTATTTCTGAAGATGTCTGTACATTCCCCACGCCGAAATGCAAATTATATGAAATTCACAAATCGCAAAGTGTGCTCCGAAAATTCATTGTAATTCATTAAATGCTGTTGTAGACAGCCCCAGTGGCGGCCAGCTCTAAGGTGCGGAGGAGCGCCGAACTCCCAAAATTTTTGGTAATAAAATTCCCGAGCGTCAAAAAAAACATACTTATTTCCGACACGCCTCATCACAGTTCACAATATACACTCGGTTATAATGCATACATCATAGACAGTACCTTTAGGTGCCTGCTGGACTGCGCGCGTAACAAAGCAGATCGTTGTGTGCCTATCTTCAGTTTGGTGGTTCATTTTGCAAATCGATCACAGGAGTTCTTCCATAATTCTTTACTGAGGCAAAATCGTAGGTAGGTTGAATGCTTTGCAAATTTTAAGAAATTGTGGACGGCGCTCGAAAAATTTCCACCACATCAAAAGGAACGGATCGTTCTGTAGCATGTTAAACGGGGACACGTTTGTGTCATATTATTCATCCATAACGTGTCTTTATTTTAATGTCTACTCTTTTTCATTCAATGTTTTACCCAGTATCGACCAACGACAGCGTAACAACATAAACAATGCCGACATTTGTTATGACAGTATATATTCATTCGAGTTTCGGAGCGTTAGGAAGACTTTCGGATGTGTGATGAACTGAATTTTTTTTTCGATTTTTTTAACTCGATTTTCGTGCCAGAGTCTCTCCATACAATTTTCTGGATAAGTTTAAATTAAGGAATGAACTGTTATTGAATTTGAATTTACGATCGCGGCGACTTTACAAATACTGATGGATCAATATTTATTTTATAACTCTTTTTCTCTCTTCTTTAACAATGTATTGCATGCACTCAGAGACAATGGAGGATCGACCTAATTTACAAATATGCATGATTTTTTCATAATTGAATTTATTTTAATTAGAGTAGGTAGGTCCAAGTTTTATGAGATATCTCTACGGGATGTGTGGGATTGCACTCACCTCCCCACATCCTAAAATAAAGATTATTATTATTTTAGCACACCACCCATTTTTATGAGCACCAGCCGCCACTGGACAGCCCTCAAGAGATTTTCGCTCTATTTTAAACGAGTCGTGTTTTATTAAACATTTTCACAATTTTCGCTTCAATTTTACCGTTTTAAATATTGGCCCACTCTTTCCAAATTCTTCTTTTTGAGCGTGGATACGGCGCCTTAAGGAGACGAAGAAGAGGAGATTCTGGAATGGCAAAAGGTATGCGGAGTGGGTCGGAATCAGGGGATCGGTGTGTCCTGGAGTGACAGACATATTATGAATCTATCCACTGCTGTGCAAGAATCGAGAGTTTAACAGCAGGTGCCTCCACCGCCAAGATCTGAACACACTTCACCTCGTGAAGCCGGGCTCTCCTGCTAAGTCCACCACCCGGTGTGTCCTATGGCAGAGGTATTATTGGTTATCCAATGAATGGCTTCCGTACCCGCCTCCCAAAATGATTTAAAATAAGAGGTCCCAATGGCCGAGTTGGTTAAGGCGTTTGTCCCGGTAAGAAAGAGAGAGGGTTCGTGTCTCAGTTGCGACCGTTTCTTTTTATCTGTCTTGTTCTTTTTCATATTTCGTTTATATTTATTAGTATTTTCTTCAAATATAAAAATTTAGGTTCCGTATGTTTGTATCTGCAAATCTCAGAAAGTAATCGATGAATTGACTCAAAAATTTTGCAGAACATTGCATTATAGCAGAAGTCTCTATATAATGGTAAGCTCTGGCGTTATCAAATTTGTATATAAAATATACTACAGGTGGTGCCCGAGTGGTTTTAAAATGTGTGTATTTCATATATTTTAGCGGCAGGGAGGGGAAGGCAGAAAGGGGAGGGTAACGAAGGAGGTGGGGTTCTCGGAAAGGGTGACGAGGGAGGGGAAGGAAACGCGGAAGGGGAACGGGGACGCATGGGAAAGGACATGCAGGGAGAAACAATTTATTTCTTTGAATGGCATTGCAACGCATGCCGGGTACCAGCTATTACAAATAATGTAAAAAAATGTTTTTAGTTTCTCTTTGTGATGTAGCACCATTTTTCCGGATTGTGCCACCTTTTTATAGTTGAAAAATATCTAATTTACTGACCATCGCGCGAATTTAACGAAGCTAGTAGCAGAGCTGTTAACTGCTTGACTTAGTTGTCCCTAGGTCCAAGTTGAAGAACTCGTCGGGTCTATGTGTTCGGTTTTCGGAACAACTCGCGTAGGTCTCATAGAAATCGTCTACATCTCCCTTAGTATCACGAATAAAATTATAATATAAACGGTGTTAGAAAGAGATAATACCAAGCTTTATATACCATCCTAAAAGTTAAACGTAAAATAATTCAAATGTACACCTTTATGAATCCAAAGTTTCCGACCGCAATTTGAAAAAAAAATTAAACCAGAATTTTCTATTAATTACTTTTTCATGAAACGACAAAAAAAGTGAGTTGACGATAACGTATATAATACATTTGCCTAATAAATTATTTGTGTTTTTATTTTTTCTTTATCAGTAATGTTAGTTCAAAACTTTTTTTATGTTTGTCTGCAAATTTTTTATATTTATAAAATTATATGTTGTGTATCTATCGCCTTTCCAAAACAGTGTTTACTTTTCGGAAACATTCAGAAATATTTAATTTATTTGGATTTTATTGCAAAACGGAAATATTTTGGCCCTCTGACAAAATACAGTCAAAGCCTGTGGGGTTAAGTTTGTCTTAGCACAAACACGTGGGTAATAATTGGGAATGCCGTAAGCTCACCGGCTCCGAGCAATGTGTGTACGCATTGACGTCAAAGGTTTCTTATATCTATATGTTGTATATCACAAAAATACATTAAAAAGTCTTCTTCCTTGCACTGTCTCAACTCATTGCCCGGGCAGGCTGTCGGGGTCGGCTCTTCTCGTTCGCAGGTTATAGCTTCTTCGGTTCTGGGTATCGCTTTCATCCAGGCGGTTTCTCTGTAATATTTTGGCGCATTGAGTCATCCAGGAGTTGCTTGGTCTTCAACTGGATGACTGTCGACGAAGCTCCGTAGACATTGATGCTTCACTGTTTGGTCTGGTGGTCTCCGTCTTATGTGCCCATACCACCTCTACTGCCGTTCCTCCAGCTTACTGTTTATGTCCGTGACACCCAGGGACCCAGGCTACCACGAATGCGTGAAATTTAATCCTATCTTTTAGTGATACTTCCGCCGACCATCTAAGCCAGGGATGGCGAACCAATGGCACGCGACACAATATTTTGGGCACGTCACTGATCAGTGATCACAAAATTTATTATGTACTACGAAAAAAAAGGGTGTATAGTAGGTGAACAAGCGAACCCGAGTGATCCCTACGCTACAGAATGTTCGGGTGCGGTGCGCGGGCTGCGATATGCGGGGTACGCTGCGGTGCGCGGGGTGGCGGAGGGAAGCTCGGTTTTTCTTTATGCATAACATAATAGTGAATTTCGTTGATATAATTGTACTTTTTGAGTTTTATCTATGATTTAAATGTTATTTAATATGGCTAGTTCAGCAAAAAAAAAAAACAAAAAAGTGCAAGATAGTAAGAGAATCAGAGAATTTCAAACTTGGTGGACAGAGAAATACGCCATGATTAGTAAAGGTGACAAAGCGGTGTGTGTTTTATGTTCTAGAACAGTGGTATGTAGAACATCGTCTGTGAAGTAACATCTTACAACCCTAATGCAGGCGCCAGACACGAATTCAAATAAGTGTTCACATGTGTGGCACGGGCATTTGACACTGTTGTCACATAAGTGCGCTTTGCCGTTCCGTATCGGTTTTTTAGCGCACATCAAAGGGATCAAAGTTCAAAGTTTGCGTGCCTGCCACCAGTGTTGCCAATTTAGCATATTATATGCTAAATTTGGCATAATTACTCCATGTTTAGCATACTTATTATGCTTTTAGCATATAGCATATTTATTTGGCTTATTTTTACGAAAATGATAAAAAACATTTTTTTAACAAAAACGCAATATGGTGCATTATGGACAACTCTTTTTCGGGCGTTTGTTGATTCTCTATACTATAGGATTCCCCTAACTAGTCTTTGTTTGTCTGTGTTTCTGCAATTTGATTTTGATACCATTACATTACCGGTCAGACTGGGAAAAAATGGCAGACTTCAAAGAGTGGTTGCAGCCTGTTGAAAACGATACTATGAAAGCCTATTGTAAAGTACTGCAAGTGCGATATGATTGTAAAAATGTCTATTTTGAAGCTACATGTTTTATCAACAAAGCAAAGAAAAGCAATAGAGCCAATGCAAAGTCTAAAAATCAATAACTTTCCAATAATAAAATAAGATTTGAACACACAGAAAGCAGAATCTTCACTAGCTTTGTTTGTTTGCGAACACTGTTCAGTTATGGCCGTAGATCATTTTTTTTAAATTATTTTTTAACCGAAAATAATATTACAACATAATATGCATTTATATTTTTTTGGTATATACCAAAATTACAATAAAGTTATTTTACCATTTATCGGAGTTATGCAAATACCTACCGATTTTCTGACAGTAAACACAGCGACATGAGGTTACATCGAATATTATATTATCAGAATGCGCCAGTCAACAGAGCGACTGAACTGCTCAACGAGTCTGCATTGACCATCGACATTTTTAACGTAACCTACAGGCAGTTTAACAATTATCTTTTGACGTATGTCACAAAGTAGTGAAACTGACCTTTTTATGTGTTTTGCTATACTTTTTGTCTAATTTGTAATCTTCTCCATAATGTATTGGTGAATAACCGTTTTACGGAGAACATGGAAAATAAATAAATAAATAAAATGCACGAATGTTATAAAAAAACGTCTTGGCATTTTATAAAGTAATTTAGCATATTTTTGGCATATTTTCACATCACTTTAGCATATTTTGAAGTAGTTGAGTTGGCAACACTGCCTGCCACACTGCGCGAAGCTCAGTTGCGCGAGCGTCGCCGTGGAGACTAGTCGTGCGTAAACAGCCAAACGAACTAACAATGGAGTGGAATAATGAGAGCAGTTTATAGAGTTGATGCAAGTAGAGCCAGATATATGGGATCCGAAACGTAAAGGGCATAAAAATCGAAATAACATCAATGACGCCTGGAACCGAATTAAACACCACTTTTCAATACCTTGCTCTATCGAAGAATTGATTAGATAAATATAATTAGATAATATAAATAATTAGACGCACATAAATAATATAGGCAAACTGTGAGCTCAAAGGAGTGATCAAATCTTTGACACATATCTGGCAGATACAACAATATGTGACCAAATGTGTGCGCAAAGTCTTCAAAGAAGTGATCACTTATTTGAACTTCTGTCTGGCCGCCTGCATAACATATGTTATTTGTCATCTAACCTGCAACAACAGAAGTCACACTAATTTTACTTTCATTTAAATTACGCGTATAATGTTAAATGAACATATTTTTTGTAGTACATATACAGCCTTACTCATCATGAAACCGTACCACGGCTCTGTAGCGTCGCGGTAGCTACACAGTGGAGTAAGCCTGTAACACTGCTCAGGGTAAAAATCTTTACTCATCATCATAATGTTTCTCGACAGCTGTTATGATTTTTTTACGGTAGCAACACTGCTCCAAAGCTGAAAAACGCGGTCAATTTAGCATTTCGCTGCGTGTTGCCAACTTCACGTTTATTCATACGTCAACATCAGTCAATACAACATATTATTCGAGGAACTTCAGCGAGATTGATCTGTGTTTGTTTACCGTTTCTAACTCAATTATAAACACTATCTCACCTCGTTTCTACCCCAGTATCGTATGGCACAAAGAACTTGGAGATCGGTAGATACTTTGCCACCCCGTTTATTATTCACATCCAAATACGGCCGTACGAAATCAATCAAACGTCTCATATTGACTTTGGTAAATCTATATTTAGACCTAAAAACTCCTTCCGTAAATACCGCAAATGGATCGTACCTTTTTTTTTTAACCTTTTCCGTAGTCGTGATTCAAGAATGCCGCGAATACGGTCAATATTTGCCAAAGCTCCGTTCAAAACGTCAAGATTTAAAAGTTCGCCATTTCGTCAGTTACAACGCTCGGGGTACTGAGTTAAGTCAGTATCAGGTGGTTTAAATTCTGACAGCTACTACATCTCCCGTACAGCGACGCGGTAAGAACACGCGCATGCGCGCGATTAATCCACCATGTTGAGTAACAATTTCACCTAACCCGGTCTTACTCCGAGGTCGTATCTTATTTTGCGATGATGAGTAAGACTTAAAGAGTTTTTAATTGATAGTAAGTATTTATCATTATTATTTTCACAATAATCACAAAGTCAAAATTATTTTATGGCACGTCTATGCCCTCATTAAACATTTCTTTAGAAAAATGGCACGTTGATACGCAAGGGTTCGCCATCCCTGAACCCTGAACTAAGCATTCGCATTTCTGCTGTTTCAAGTTTCCTGGAGTGGGAGCGGTACACAGTCCAGCATTCGTTGTACATAGTCATACACTATCGCCGGTCTTTCAAAACACATTCAAAAGTATAAATAATTTAAATTACACTTGCATAAACCGGTCAGTAAGTAAACATTTCAAATAACAATTATATAAAACTAAATAAAGCATTCAACATACAAAATTTCCTAGTTCGTTCCATCAATCTAACCAACGAATACCACATACCTCGCCGTCAATAGCACAACACCCAATGACGTCGGCTGTTAGTAAGTAAGTTAGTAGTCAGTTAGTTTGCCGGCTGTGTTAGTATTTAGTAAGCCGGCAGTGAGTATGTGAGTATTTAGTAGTGCGGCCTCAATCATCGCCACCAGAATGCACGAGGCTCGTAAAAATGCTTGTAAACACGGCTCGATTCGGATGGGGTGCGTTTTTTCAAAGCTAGCCAGATAACTCAATCAGATCTTTGATTTACTTTTATTTATTATTATTTTTAATTGATGAACTAACGTTTAAGACAAGATTTTTATGCATAGCACAAAGGGTAACAATTATTATAGGCAATAAATATCAGCCTGAAACACTCATCTACATTGAAAAAATCTTCAGAGAAAAGATACATGCCGCCAACATAGCTCAAGCCTACTTAGACTTAGATAAGCCGACATAGCTCAGTGGTAGAGCACCTGACCGGCAATCAGAAGGACACGGGTTCAAGTCCCGTTGACGGCATGTATCTTTTCTCGGAAGATTTTTTCAATGTAGAGTTTTTTTTTCTTCATGAATACCGCACAAGAGTCCCAACTGCTCCCGTTTGGAGCCAGTGGGACTATGGCATCCCCAATTGGGGTATGTTGTGAGGCTGAAGGCAGTGGGGAGGGGAAGGAGATAGGGAAGAGGAAGGTGATAGGGAAGAGGAAGGTGGGGAAGTACCTGACTATTCAGATCTGGTCACCAAACACGGCAGAAGCCATTTCAAGCAACGTTTCAATTCTGAATGGTGGTCTTATACCAGGGCGATACTGAGAGTATCTTCCACTCTGAAACGTGCCGCAAATATACTATACATTATTTTAAATGAATAAATTGTGAAATACACAAATTAATCAAATAAAATTTATTTGCCACGCCGGGGATTCGATCCCGCGACCTTCGGAATGCGAGTCAAGCGTCTTACCGCTGCACTACGCCGGTCGTCAATTAGTGTTTCAGGCTGATAATTATTGCTTATAATAATTGTTACTTTTATTTATTTGCGGAAAATAATAATACAACCGTTTGATAGGTAAATTCCCGAGATTTTTTTAAGGGGAATATTGTGGGAATTTTCATCTAAATTGTCAAATATTCATAAGATGGTAATTAATTACCTACTCGTACAAAGTAAATCGAGAGGTAAGGCTATCGACTAGCAATCCTGAGGATACGGGTTCAAATCCCGGCGTATTGATTGGCAAATATAGCATATTTGATAATAAAATATAGCACATTCGTGGCACGTTCCAGAGTGGAGGATTCTCTCAGTATCGCCCTGGTGTAAGACTACTATTCAGAATTGAAATGACTTTTGGTGATCATATCTGAATAGCCAAATACTTCCCCACCTTCCTCTTCTCCATCTCCTTACCAGGCGCGGCTGGCGCTAACGTGCAATGGGGCGCTGAACCGCCAAAAAAATTCAACATCATTTTACAACTCATCGTATTTCTACGTAATGTGTTTATTTATCAATCTAACAATTAACAATGTATTACGGCGAAATAAACGCATTGTTCCCACCCGCCAGTTACGGCGGCTACCCGCTAGGAGCGAGGAACCGAGGTAGGTACAATGCCAAACCGCGCGCCAGAGCTAAGCGCCCCGTAATTTGAATGATCCTCGTAGTAAAAAATCCCAAAACGTCAGAAACATGTCATACTAAAAATCGGCTGATCGTGCGTTGCACGGCCGACCCGAAGAGCTTCGGCATTCTTCGGAAATATTCCGAAGCTTTGGTTCCAGCGGTAGTAAGGTTTGAACAAGATAATATTAAGTAATAATATTTCTCTTCTAAAATGTAACCATTAGTCAAAGGGTCAGCTATGCGTCTCGTGTGACATTATCTTGTTCGAGCCCTTGGGATGTACCTTTTTGACATTATTATTTGTTTGTCACCCATTGATCGAAGTTGTCGCGACAGTAAATGGCGATATTGGCGATCCACGCCGCAGAGTGTTTCTTGTGTGTTAATTATTATTATTGGATTATTGCGTTATTATTATTATCTTTGGAAGGTTAAGTATTTTTAAATGGATATCCCACCCACCCTTTCCACTAATCTTCTAATAGATGTAATATCAATAGTAATGGAGTGTAAAATGCTTCTAAAAATATTGATACCAGAATAATTCTATAATAATTGGATAATTACTAGAGCGCCGTTTTAGTTATGTTGCGTTGTACAATTTATTATGAGTTCCTAGGCTATATGTATTTTTATTATTTGAATTTACAAACAGATACATAAAACATACCTACTTACCTGGCTGGTCAATTCACTATATTAAACTCTATAGACATCAGCATGTTTTTACATCGCACGATATTTTTACTATTATAGTTACATGATATTTTTAGATACTTAGCAAATAATGTAAAATTATGCATGATGTCTAGATTTTTTTTTAAATATAATATCAACCTTTCGTTTTTTATGAATGGCTTGGTGAACCACCTATAATTTGAGGCACCGGCCGCGCCTGCTCCTTACCCTCCGGACTACCTTCAGCCTCACAACATACTCCAATTGGGGATGCCATAGTCTTACTGCTCCAGACGGAAGCAGTTGGGACTCTTGTGAGGTTAAATTAAATTCTTTTCACATAAAAAAACGAAATTTCATGTTTATTTATTGTGTGAAGTACTTGACCAGATACCTATTAAAAATACCAACTCCGGTTCAATGCATTCTAGAAATCCGATTGTCAAAATTAAAACTGTTTGTTTTAACACATTCAAACAGGTGATAAAGTACCAACCGACCTGTAGTGTTAATATAATATTTGAACGTAACACTATTTTAATGGTTTTTTCATAATTGGAACTGATGTGTGAAGAATTCATACTACGCCGCAGACTGGGCCTTGGAATGAACTCCCTCCGGAGCTAAGATGCATATCAAGCTCAAAAGAATTTAGGACCAAACTAAAAACTTACATTTTTAGGCTCTCGTACCCTTAAATTAAATATGCCTATGTCCTCTGCGTGCAGACTGTATCCATAGAGATATACTAATATATCAATGACTGTATCTAAATTTTCTAGTACACAATAAACATTCTAGTAACAATTTTTTTTATTTTTTATTTATTAAATTTCAATATAAGTACATCTAATACAATATAAAGATATGGGTAGTCCCACAAAGCTGTAACAAATCAGCTTGTCTGTAGGTTCTACCGTATAATATTAAATAACACAAATTAGCTTAATTTACAAAATTAATACATTATAAAAGATTTAGGCTAGATAAATGTGTTTTTCACTTATTAACCACGTTTTTGTCAGTTTAGGGCAGGGTTCCTCATTATTTTTAAAATTAATGTTTTGAGTCAACATGTTATAGATAAAAGGTATCATATATTCTAGCGTTCTGGTACCATACTTATTTGATATTCGTGGTATTTTTAGGCCTTTATTTTCAGTAAATCTTGTTGTGTGACTATGCACCAATAACTTTTTATAAGCTCTTTCTCCCGAATTATCCTATGGTCCTATATGTTTTCTGCCTGTACAGAATATAAATAAAACAATATATGTACATTTGCCTGTACAGAGTATAAATAAAACAATAACGTGCAATCTGTTGACCATAAGTCGTTATAATAGTTTGTCTGGTCTGTAGTTGGAAGTAAGACAGCATTGTAGAAATATATAGGATAAATTTGTACATCGTCCTTGGGGCGAGATTTCACAAAAACGACGCCATATAAATTTTATCGAATCAAAGTATTATTATAACGCCGTGATTTTTCGCGCTTGTGCAAATGTGCACACATATTTTCGGAAAAGACTGCGTTGGACAAACCCAGCCGGCCATGTGTTTCTATTTGTCGGAAACGAACCCTACTCTAGGGAAGATCAAAGCAAACAATAAACACTAGATCAACCAACTTCCAACCAGACTCACCAGATTTGTTCAGGCGAGTTGCAAGACCCATCGTCCGTACCAGTCAGTCACATTACCATTAATATTCATTACCATTAGAGAACTTAATTATATTGTAAAGTTTCTTTGAGCTTGACTTCGGTGGATTTGTGAATTTGAATCGGAATTGTGGCTCGGAATGTGTTTGAAATTCCGTAGACAACGACGATCTACACTAGTCGATCATAGAGATCAATTGTCTGCATAGAGGGTAGGGTATCCAGCATAGACATCCAAATTTAATAGACCAGAAGATACAGGTGAGGGGTAAAACCAAACTATGGAGGGTGAAGAGGGGAAGATGACTGCGATTCGTTAAAAAAATAATCTGACAGTATACAGGCATCTCGCATTATAATATCACCATTTAGTTCTTAAAAGCAAAACTGCTTTTTAATGAATGGACCTTTTTACATGGGAGCGCGAATTGCCCGCCACGTTATTATCATATTTGAGTAGTCGAAATCGGCAAAGGAAAGTTCGCCCTTTTTCACACAGGTATATTTGGTTGCCGTGTTTAGTTGAGACACTTTTACACATGTTTCATAATTTACTTACCCCTGTAACCATCGACGAGCTCACTTGAGAAACGCCCACATTCGCTACGTTCACATATATTAGGGTATAATGTATAGCACAAGCTCTCACTTTTGTTCGTAAAATGTGCGATGTTACCAGCGCGCTGGTCAGGACAAGAATGATGACGTCACATTTTTTAGATTCAAGCAACGCTCTCGTAAGCCCAGCTGGCTCCAAGGCGGAGCTATAGCCGGCTCCATGGGGAGGGGGAAATAATACGTTTTTATCACTTAGGGCAGGTCCAGATATATTCATATGTCCATGGTATCCAGATATTTTGAACATGTAGGTACAAAAAGTCTAGGTTATAGCCTAGCCTCGAATAAGGTGTTCTGGTAAACACAGTTTTATTCTGCTGTACATTAAGGATTTCTCCGGAATGCAGCTAATTTTCAGCTGTGCCTCTAATATCGTACATACAGGGTTGACTTACTTTTTTTTAGGCAAATGGTTGCTGACTGCAGTCAAGCGTACAACATCATAACTGAGAATTTTGTAATGAAAGTGATTTTTTTGTTTGTGATTATATTATTTATTTTAATTTCATTCTACTTGATATACAGGGTGTTAAGGGACGTACTTGATTTACTTTAACCAGTAATTCCTGACATTATTTGGAATAGAAAATGTAAATGAAATTTTGGTCTCCTATGAGTTTTGATATTTTTTCTCTATTAAAACATAAAGAAAACAATATGTACTGGACAGTTAGGGGCGCGGTGAGGAGTTAGTTGATTACTCGGCTGAGTGATCAGTGACGACGTGTGGAAGAATTTTTTTTAGTTTGATATTGAAGAAAAATTTTAAAAAAAGACATCTTATAAGTCACCGGAGACAAAATTTCATTTACATTTTTTATTCCAAATAATGTCAGGAATCACTTTTTTTACATTTACTCCACACAGGAGTCCCTGAAGAAACAATTCCCCTGAGGGCCTGTCATCTTTGGGGATGCTGTGTGGAGGGTTTTTAAGAAAGGAAGGAGAGGAAGTTCTGGGAAGGAAAACGATATAGGGGCGGGTAGAAGCCTGGGGGTCAATGTGTCTAGGAGTGACGGACGTACGAATCCATCCCTCCCATTGCGGTGCAAGCGATGTTCCGAGAGAATACGACATGGCCAGGGTTACCAGGTCTTTAAGTGAGCAAAAAATATTTAGAGATGAAATTTCTCACGTCGGGGGCGGGGGGGGGGGGGGGTGTTGCACTTCGAAACAATGTAAGCAGTCAAATTATTTCGAATAATCACATTTACGCAAGTACGTAGTCACCTAATGTGTAACAGTAATCCGCGAAATGGCTTGAAAACAGTGAGCGCGTGCACGAAGCGGCAACATCGCACAAACTAAGTAAGGATGCTACACAATATCGATTGCGTCAAATCTGATAGTTGAATCGCTTATTAGGGAGAAAAATTAATTGGAAAAAAAATACCGAACCGCCCATAATACTTCGGTATTTTTGTCATACCGAACACGTCGCTAAAATACCGAACACCTGGCAACCCTGCCTATGGCAGAGGTGTTGGTATTCCAATAAATCAATTAAAAATGAGCCTAAGAAATGGTTTTGCATTTAAAAGTCATTTTTGAAAAAATAATTAGAACCTTGTCCAACTATGGTGACGATTTGCTAATACGTAACGAATATAATATGACTTGCAGCTGTCAGCTGTCATCAGAAAGATTCATTACTAATCATTAATCATCAAATACAATTATATCCATAACAAATTTATTTCTCCAGCTGTTAAGTAAACAAACTTATTGATATTTTGTTAAGTAGCATTTCTTGGAAAGTTCCTGGCGTAAGTTAAAATAATATTATTAGTTTTCCAGAATATAGTGCAGGGATAATGAATAGTATATCAGGAAGTTGCGTAGAGGAATGCATTTTCCTAAAATACGCCACTTAACCCAACCGACTGCTGCATATCTCGTTGCAAATGCACTTTTAATAATATTATCGGCTGTGTTTTGGTAAAACCCTTCTAGTCACATCATCAAAGAACCATAGTTTTTTTTAAAGTGCAAACTTCTTTAGACAAACACGTAAAAGAGACAAACACGTACATCTATAGGATTTAGCCTGCGAGATAATCAGATAGTATAATCGGTCCCCTCTTTGTGCGGTGATTCATATAATAAAATGTTAAATAATTTTTAAACTAGGTAACAATATTATAATAGATAAACCCTACAATTATCCTACTCCTGATGCTCTCATTTGTCATTCGTCTCATTCTTTTGGAAGTTTAGTTTTCTGAAGGTTTCACTTCTACTGCCTGTGAACTGCATACATGTTTTTTTTTTACGTTAGCTCCACAGAGTCTCGAGACAAATAAATCCCCTCAGGGCCTCTTTTGGTCAGGTCATCTTTGGGGTTGCTGTGTGGAGGATATTTTTAGAAAAAAGAAAAGAGTAAGTTCTGGGATGTGAAATGGTATGAGAGTTGGGTAGGAATCGGGGGTAAGTGTGTCCAGGAGTGACGGACGTATGAATATATCCCTCTCTCACTGTTGTTAAAGGTGATATTCTGAAAAGAGTCCTGCTGCAGAGCTCAAAAGATCTTGCTCAACCAGTCTCTCCCGATCCAGCCTGCAAAGCAGTGTGTGCAGACGCATCCGCTGCTAAGGTCCGGACAAACCCCACCCATATAAACTACTATTGAATATTAAAGGCACTGCAGAAAACCGACTACATTCCAGGAGAAATCCTGAATGTAGCTGAGATGTGACCTCTTTTTTTAATAGAATCTACATAAGGGAACGTACCCATACTACGTGACCAACTTTTTGCAATTTTTAACCCCCCCGGTGACCAAAAACCTAAGCAACCCGCCGCTCATTTGTATGGAGCGTGACATTTTGAAGACCCCCCCCCCCCCTAAACGTGTCACGTAGTATGGGTACGTTTCCTAATA
Source organism: Limnephilus rhombicus (assembly GCA_929108145.2). Taxonomy (NCBI): domain Eukaryota; kingdom Metazoa; phylum Arthropoda; class Insecta; order Trichoptera; family Limnephilidae; genus Limnephilus; species Limnephilus rhombicus. The sequence continues at coordinate 30,819,421 of OV815290.1, read as the reverse complement.
TAAATTAAAGTACTTCGCCGTGTCTTTCTTCCTGTTTGCGATAAACTCAAAAAATACTGAACGGATTTTCATTTGGTTTTCACCAAAAGCTAGAGTGATTCATGAGGAAAGTTTAGGTATATAATTTGTCAAGGTTTTGTGTATATTGGTTAAAATTTATAATATGTTAAGGAGAATGTCTGTATGTGGTGAACAAGCGGGCGGTATGGATTTGATGGCGGTGTGAGTTAATTTATCGTGGTTATAAAGGTTGGATAACCATCCAGTAGATGGCGTTGTGTTTCGTTAGCCACAGCAACGCTTTTCCAGGTCAGCTAGTAATGAATGAGAATATCGAAGGTCAATTTGATAGCTAATGAACAAATGTGATCAAGTAACGGTACCGTTTGATGCAAGATTAATAGCAGATATTAGCACAGGGTACAGGGTTCACGAGTATACCGGGCAAGTCAGCTGGCGGCTAGTATGAATGTATGGTTAATAGTATGTATGGCGCGACCCCCGCGAATGAGTTTTTAATAGCCCGGGTGAGCGTTGCCAAGCGGCGTTGTCAATCCAGCGGCAAATCCCTCACATGGGCTCAGACTGAAAGAGGAACAAGTGTCGAAAATAATAATATTTTTTATTCAGTGTTTCTCTAACCCTTAGGTCTCGGTCACATGTGGTATTTTGTCGCTGCTAGATCACCACTTGTGGTCGCTGGTAGACAGTCACACCGAGCTAATGTAATTTTGAACTCCGTGAGTGAGGGGCAAGGCTCTTGACTAGCGATCTGTAGGTCGCGGGTTCAAATCCCGGCGTGCGCAATAATGATTGATTGATTTGTGTTTTCATCATTAAATCATTGAAAATAATGTAAGGTATATTTGCGACACGTTCCAGAGTGTAATATTTTCTGTGTATTGCCCTGGTGTAAGACCACCATTCAGTATTGAAACGTTGCTTTAACCTTGTTTGGTGACTCGATATGAATAGCCTGTTTCTTCCCCATTTTCTTCATTTTCTCTTTCCCCTCCCACTTACTTCAGCCTGTTAACATGCTCCAATTTGGGATGCCACTGGTCCCAGGCGGTTGGGAGCAGTTTAAGCTCATGTGCGGTGTTCATATAAAAAATAGACCAATTAGAGCAAAAGGGGGGGGGGGGGGTTAAATTATTCCGGTAGTTCAATTTACTATTCTTTTCTAAACTGGTCTCCTCTTGTAAAATTCTAGTTTTCGAATTCGGCGCGTCTGTGCGTCCACCGCCGTTTTTTATAAAACCAGCCGAAATTGTGGAAAAATCTAGTTTTTTTCTCAAATATCTCATTTCCAACGCAAATTTCGGCTGAAGCAGCTTTAACTAATTCAGTTGAATATAAAGTTTCTTCTACCTCTTATAGGTATCGAGATTTAAAGTCGTGAAAACGCACATATGTTTGTAAAAACGAAATTGTAACTACCTGAACAATTATAACGATCGCGGATCACTAATATTGCCGGATGACTCTGAGTAAAAATCTGGAGCATAAAAAACATGACTGAGCGTAGCGAAGTCCTGATTTAACTGGACCGTTTTGCATTTCATCTATCTGTAAATTTGTTTGATCATTCCGGTTTAAAACCCCTCCGAATTTTCGAGAATATTAGCTTTTGGTGTCTTAAACGAAATGACATTTTACGAAAACTTTGTATTTTTACCGCTTCACAATTAAAGCTCTATAAATGAAACATTTCTGAACGTAGCCGAATAGTAAAAACTGTTTTAGAAAGGTTATAAAATAAGCTTTCGAATTATTATATTACAAATAAATATTAACATTTGTAAATATTAAAATTTAGAATGTAAACATTAAAAAAATGTGAAAATTACTCGCGTGATGGTTTTATGTGAAAACGGTACTAAAATCACAGATTATGTAAACAACAATACTTATTCTATTGTATAAATGTGTAATAAACACTTTTGTCACCTCACTTTTTTATCATTTCATATAAAAATATTTAATAGAAATTAACAATGTCGGGCGCCCGTCGGAAATTTGGCGGGATAAATTATGTGTCAGACTGCGCGTCTGACAGAATGTTCTTTTTATGTATTTCTATGGACAACTTGAATAGAGATGTGCAGCATGATTCACTATCGACATTTCACTTTTTATTTTACGCATGTAACTAAAACAATAACGGAATTATAACGGTTTCAATGGAGACACACGCGCTGACGTGTAAACACGCTTATTGTACTTGACTGCTGTCATATTTTTAACGCATATATCTGCTTACGTTGCGGAGGGGTTAGCAAAACCTTCTGATCTAGGAGGTTTTTGTTTAAGACGGTAGCCATGTTAATCGTTCAGTAAGGATTCTTTTTTCAAATGTGTATTCGTCGTGTTTATTTGGATTTTCTTATTGCCATTTCTTCAATATTTTAGTATCCACCTACCTGAAGAAAGTTTGAATAAAGATGAGATAGTGGCGTAGCTTTGAACAATTACAATTACAAAAAAATGTAACGTTATATATAATATATGGTTTATAAATAAATAGGTCGGTATTTAAGTTCTTACTCACAAATCTCATGATTTTAGAAGGATTGTTGGTTTTGATTTTATTATAAGAGAAAATTAGTAAAAAATCTTTTTTGAATGCGAGATCTGCTGTTCACAGAACTACTGGTTGAGAAGGTGGAATGTCAATTGAAATTGCTTTAGCCGTATTAGTGGCCCAATCAGATCTCAATAGTCATCAACATACCAATTGAGGATGCCGCAGTTTTTCTTTATCTCAACAATTCCATTGTACTAGAAACAGAATCAAATGTTGAACATGAGATGAACACGCCACGAGATAAATTTAACTAAATATATCCTAAATAAATCCAGAATAACGAATCAACTAGCTCTAAAAATACATACCATCATCAATATCTATCGAATTTGCTTGTCTATTCCAAACATCAATCATCATTGACCAATATTATTATTGTTATTACTAGACTTGCCCCGCTCTAGTCCCGAGCCGGCCCACACAGCGGCGCGCGTCAGAGCTAAACTGTACCACGAATATAATTAGTTCGTTGGCAATAAATAATATTAAAAAATTAGCACGTGGGTTTTGACTGTTTAAAATGCGCGTTTTGTGTTGTCACAGAAACACACTTGGCCGTTAGTGAATCGTAACAGTAGTTTAGTTTTTTTCTGCTAGTAGAAATGCTGTTTCATAACATTAAGTTTTTATTGTTTAATTATGAAGACAAAAAATCCTTTGTAAAAAAATTAGTTCTTAAAATTATAAAATCCTAATTATAATGTATACCTAAAGACTGTTTACAATACAAATAAATAAAATAATCACATCCTGAAGCCACGATGACATTGAATTTTCCGCTTTTCGTTTTAATGTTTTTTCCATTATTATTTTCTCTTGTCTTTTCTTTTATTTCTTTCATTTTCTCTGTTCTGTATTTCTTATAAATTTTATTAACAATTTTTTTTTCATGCACCTGTATATTTTATGTACCTGTCTCTTCGACTTGGTCGAAGACCTGTCTCAATTTAAAAAAAAAAGTCATTGTCAAAAGAACCCGTTGACAAACTGATAATCAATCAGTTTGACGAGACTTAATTTAAAAATGTAAAAAAACTTTAAATAAATAATAAAGGAATTTTATTAATAAAAAAATTAGTTTACATGCTACTAGCTGGCGAATTATATTTAATAGCTAACTAGCAGATTTTACACTGGAGGAGTTAACTAGCGGATAGTGAATTCGCCGGCTAGTAGCTTGTGAACACTCTCAATGTATCGAAGCTTTAGAATAACCCTAGTAAGAGTTGAGAGTTCACAATTAATTCAATATCTACCAGAAGAATTATTACGATCGCTCTGAATACGTAGATTTAAAAACGTCTTCATTTGGCTGAGTGTAGCGAAGTCCTGTTTTAACTCGATCGTTTTGCATTTCATCTGTAAGGCGGTAACCATGTTAAAGGTTCAGTAAAGATTCTCTTTTCAAATGAGATATCGACATGTTTATTTAGACTTTCTCATTGGATTTTTTTAAATATTATGTTACCAAGTGTTTGAAAAAGAATTGTCATTGAGATAGCGTTGCTTTGGACAAATTGTATAATTCCTTATTTGAAATTTAAAAAATGTTGCATGGTTTATAATTAATTATGTAAGTAGGTAGGTATTTAAGTATCTACTTAAAAATGTTACCTATGATTTCAAAAAATTAATTGTTGTTTTCGATTTATTATATTATGACGAAATTTATATCATACGTTTTTGGATGCGTGGTCAAAAAGGCTGCGTGACTTGAAATTGCTTTGCGTGTTTAAGTAATGTGATATAAATAGCCAGGTACTTCTCAACCTTGCTCTTCTTTATCTCTTTAAATTCCCCGCTCCATTCAGACTCAAAACTCACAAAATACCCCAATAAGGGGGTGCTACGGGAGACCAACTGGCTCCGGATAGTTGGAACTCTTCTGTTGTATTTACAGTATGTTTTTGTCTCTATCCAATCCCTTTCCAATTTTTTGAACATTACCATTTACCATTAAAGGAGAGATTTCATAATCCGACTGGTTCTGTATAGATGCGATAATCGCATAACAAAACTGAATGCAATACATGCAAACGAGGTCTCTGAGACTATTTGTGACAAAATCACGTTTGATAAATTTACAAATGAGGAGTGTGAAATGCAAGACATGTGCGCGTATTAGAAAAATAAACATAGATTTGGTTTGAAGGTATAAAATTATATAATGTCCTTAAAAACCTTGAACGGTGAACACGTTGTTCCTACGTGCATCCGGTAATTTGATACCTTGTCATTTATGTCTATATTTCTTAATTGTAAATCAATTGACGACCTCCGTAGTTCAGTGGGTAAGACTCTTGACTCACGATCCGGAGGTCGCGGGTTCGAACCCGGCATGCGCAAATAAATTTTATTTGATTAATTTGTGTTATTTCACAATTAATTCATTTAAAATAATATATAGTATATTTGCGGCATGTTCCAGAGTGGAAGATACTATCAGTATCGCCCTGGTGTAAGACCACCATTCAGAATTGAAACGTTGCTTGAAAATGGCTTTAGCCGTGTTTGGTGACCAGATCTGAATAGCCAGGTACTTCCCAACCTTCCTTTTCCCCACCTCCTTCCCCTCCCCACTACCTTCAGCCTCACAACATACCCCAATTGGGGATGCCATAGTCACACTGGCTCCAGACGGGAGCAGTTGAGATTCTTGTGCGGTATTTACCGTAAAAAAAAAATAATAATCAGTACTTATAGTTCTGCGAATAGCAGACCTCGCGTTCTGTGTATGTTCCTAATTTGATTAAATATTATTTATATACATACATACATTGGATACATTTGCAAAACTGACTTATTCCAAATTTGATCTAATTTGTCCTGTAGATGGAATATTAAAAATAATATATATATTTCTACGTAGTATTTTCGCAATACGATGTTGCGAAAGCTACTTATTCCCATATAAAAAATCAGAGTGCAATTCATACGCGGTAGAATCCTTCAGAAAACTAAAGTAGACAAGAGTGGGGAGACTTCGAAGCACTTTTTTTACTAATGTAAAGAATGATTTTTCCAAATTTTTGTCGTCGAATTCCAGTGCACCTTTTCCTATACATTTGGTCATCTTATTAGTATTGTGTTTTCTGCTTGGGATAGATGTCGCTTTATTTTGTGTTTTCTTTGCCTGCTCATTTTGGAGTGGTTTGAAGATTGGATATTGATTTTACGAAAATAAATAAGTTTTTTATTTTGGATTTAATAGAATTCGATCCTCGATGCCCTGAATCAGTCTTGCCCATAGACATCCAAATGACTAGACAAGCAGTTACAGGTGAGGGGTCAAACCAAACCATGGAGGGCGAAGAGGGGAAAGATGACTGTGATTCGTTATACAATCAATCTGACAGTAAATAGGCATCTCGCATTACAATATCACCATTTAGTTCTTAAAAGCAAAATCTGCTTTGAATGAATAGACCTTTTTACATGGGAGCGCGAATTGCTTGCCACGATAATAACATATTTGCTAAGGCCAAATGCTCGCCCCAAAAAGACTCGCCCCAATACACAGCAATATTTTGTTGCCGTGTTTAGTTAAAACACTGTTACAAATGTTTCATAATTTACTTACCCCTGTAACCAGCGACGAGCACACTGGAGAACCGCCCACATTCGCTATGTGCACATTGATATGTAGATATATTGTATAGAATACGCTACCGTTTTGGCGTTGTATTTCGTTAAATGTATGGATGTTACCTTCTAGCTGTTCACGGCAAGAATGATGACGTCACACATTTTAGATTCAAGCGAGGCTCTATCCCCTCCCCATGGAGCGAGCCGGTTCCAAGGAAGAGCTTCAGCCGGCGCCATGTGGAGGGGGAAATAATACGTTTTTATCACTTAGGGCAGGTCCATGTATATTCATATGTCCGTGGTCTTGCCGCTAAGATTCGTCAAGCGGTTTATACCGCTGGACTAAAGGAGATCTGCGTGGGACCGTGGATTTGTTGTATTATATTGAAACCGAGCAGCCGTGTAATAAATAAATATTTTATTGCTCCCATTCTGTCGCAGGCTAAATCCTATAGATTTATGTGTTTGTCTCTTTTTAGTGTCGCTCGCTTCAGTTTCATCGAGTTTCAAATCACAACGGTGCTAAACAAGTTATTACTTCAAACGTGACTGTTTCTTGGAAACTCGTTTTCTTCCATCCATTTCAGCCAATAGAAACAGAGCACAAGTATCTGATTCACTTGATCGTGCCATGTCTTCCTCGGACGCCCACACGACTTCTCAGGTTACGAAAAACCTGATAATATTTGATTTTCTCTTACTGACATAATTATAGTGCGAAAATGAAATTAAAATGAAAATTGTGAAGAACTTACCTAACAGAGAATTGAACCCACGACTTCGCAATCGGAACCCTTACCTTAGACCACTCGAACAACTAACCCAGCGTACCCCTTCCTCTCACTGAAAACAAACTCAATCCACCATCTCAGCGATGCCACAGGCATTGAGGGAAATTTCACAGGCTCCACTGTAATTAATTTACCGAACAAAACGTGTTCATCTCGGGACCTATTTCAGATTTCATCTCTTCCGACAAGTAAATTAAACGCCTGCTTTCGGATCTAACAGAGTTGGGTGCGAACAATTAGGTTATTCGCTGACGGCCTATCGAATAGTATCTGGGTATTGTACAATGCAGCCACGGGCGTGTCATTTCAAAGCAATGAGATAAATTCACTTTGTGGGGCCTGCAATATCATTTAATTTAAATGTTTTAAAGTGAACACTTCTATAGCACTGTTGTGATTTGAAACTCGATGAAACGGAATCGAGCGACACTAAAAAGTACTCGGGTACTCATTTCTAATATAATCCGATAAATCCACGTTCCCACGCAAGTCTCCTTTAGTCTAGTACATACGTTCTCAACGTGGACGATAACAGGGGGGCGGTAGAAGGCCAAGATAAAATTCGGGGGCGTTTCGGGCTTTCAGGGGGGCGGTAAAAGACCCAGAGAAACATGTCCCATCCCGCCCCCATCCTGTATTTCCTGCAACGGAGGGGGCGTAATGGGATAGGATGGAGCAGTTGGGGGGCACTAGAAAAGAAAACATTCTCAAAGTGGGCGGTGGGCAGAGAAAGGTTGGGAATCTATGGTCTAGTAGTATAAAGCGTCTTAGCGGCAAGACATTCAGCGGACCTAGGGTCGAATCCTACGAAATTCAAAAAATATAAATATTTTTTTATATTTGTAAAATCAATATCCAATCTTCAAAAATGAACAGTCAAATAAAACACAAAATAAAGCGACACCTAGCGACTCCGCATAAGAAAACACAAATACTAATAAGATGCTCAAATGTATAGGAAAAGGCACAACACTGGAATTCGACGATAAAAATGTGGAAAAAATTATCCTTCGCATTGATAAAAAAAGTGCTTCGTAGTCTCCCCACTCTTGTCTACTTTGATTTTCTGATGGTTTCACTTCTACAGCGTGTGAATTGTACGCTCATATTTTTTTTAATTGACTCCACGCAGGAGGCCCTTAGCAAACAAAATCTTTCAGGACCTACGCCATCTTTGGGGATGCTTTGTGGGGTTTTTTTTAGGGAAAGGAAGTAGGTATGTAGGTTGGATAGTAATCTGGGGGTCAATGTGTCCAGTAGTGACGTATAAATCCATCCCACGGCGGTGCAAACTGATGGGTCGAGATAGTCCGGCTGGAGAGGTCTATGTAAGGTCTCCCTCAACCCGCCACTCAGTAGGTGCTCGGGCACCTCTGCTACATCACCAAACGTAGCGAACCACTTTACGTTGAACGCCGATCAGCAACATATAAAATAAACATATGCAGAAAAGTAAAGTTAGCTAAAATAAGGCAACGGTTTTCAGAGCAGTCCAATGCAGGACTTTTCTGCGTAGGGTCGAAAAGTTCCTAAAAACAGTTAAAAAACCGAAATCCAAGTCGGTTTGCGAAGCGACACTAAAATTTTTGTGAGTTTGGTAAATTGTAACACATATTTAAGAGACTAAATAAAAACGTATAACGGAATAATTCACTTTTGGAAACAAGACCGAACTTTTGTTCACCCTATTTGGGATTTGTACTTAACCGGTTTAGACTTGTGTCTCACGTAGCTATAAAAGATCATTTGTTTTGGCCTATTTCAGCATATCGCTCGCCATAATATTATATACCCATTGGGAATGTACGGCGAGGGATATGCCGAAATACGCCAAGCCAAATGATATTTTATCTTTGCGTGTGACAGCCGTCTCAATCACAGGAGACCATATTTGTCCCAGCTCACATAGGTCTCATAGAAATCGTTGTCTCCTTTACTATCATAGTGAGAAATATGAACTAAACGTATTGGAAAGAGAAACCAACACGCTTCTTAATAAAATCTTAACATTAACCACAAAATAATTAAAATGTAAACCTTTATAAAACCAAAGTTTCTGATCGCTGTTTGAAAAATGTGAAACTGTGAAATTTTTAGGAATTATTTTTACCTAAAACGACAAAAAAGTGAGGTGACAAAAAACGTTTATTATTCATTTGTCTAATAATATATGTGTATACGTATTTTTATTTTCGTTATCAGTAAAAATAAATACGGTATGCCATTTTTAAAGTTTGCATACACAATTTTTATATTTAAAAAATTACGTTGTTGTTTCCAATTTTAAAATTTGGAAGCTTATATATATCATCTCCTATTTAGGTTACTGGAGGTTGCCCACCACTTTCCCACGGGCGGCGTTCTAAGGAAACATATGGTTTCCTCCTTCACCGTACACGTCAGGACTATAATTTTTTATTTATAAATAAGCTATTTTTTTTATTAAAATGACTCTAGACCTCCAATGTCCGGGCATACATTGTTAGCAGGCAGTATGCGAGTGCGTCCATGGTGTTAGTTATTTATTTCACAGTATCACGTCTCATCTCCGCCACTGGATATAGCTGAAAACAAAGTTTATTAATATAAAAGAGGAAAAGTTAATAGAATAAAAAAATATTACATATTATGATACGATTGTATGACTTAACATAAGCAACTGAGTTGCAGTCGTCCGGCAGTCCCGCCGAGGATAAGCGGAGCCATCAGTCCAGTCGCAAGCGGGACTCGGTGTCCACGCCCCTCAGCCGGCTTCCCGGTACGCCCTCGAAGAAAGTGTTGGAATTAAAGAGGGAAAGACCTATTTACCTATTTAGGATACGTTGACAAATATTCCATTTATTTGGATTTTATTTACACCTTTCTGACAAGATTTGCCCGAACTTTGAAGGATTAAGTTTTTTACGCCAGTTATTTGCACGCCGTTGTAAAAAGGACTTGCAATTCGTAAGCAGATTGTATTTTAGTGAAATTATTTCTATGGCGTGACACATCACTCCCCTTTGGTTTGTTCCCCTCGGCCTTACGGGCAACTCTATCGCTTCGTTACTCTGATGGTCACCTCTCATTTCTATACCAATGGATCATTTTAGTGGTTACTACATCTAGATATTTAGTTGGTTGGTTGCTTGCAGATGAGATGGGATTGTTTATGACCTCCGCAATGCTGTGTTAATTGCGTTGAGCGATGCTCGTGCCAGAGAACTAGGGAACCAGGGTAGAATTGGGATGTGCAACACGCTACGCGCTTCTGTGCATCAGCCGTCTCTGTGCGCGATTGCATTGTCAGTGACAGTGGTCGGCAAATTCATTAGTCGGAAGAATGCAAGAGTGTAGTAAAGCGTTGGCCAAATTTGGCAACGCGCACGTTTTCGAATGTCATTTGAAAAGTTGAAAATTTGCTTTGCAAACTTTGAGCTTTGAGGTCATGGGAACTACATGTGGCTTTTAGATATTTTCCTGTTTTTATTGTTGTATATTTTTATAATTGAATGGTGTAATTACTGCCCTGTCTTATTTACCAACAGGTTATATGTCGATAATGCAGGTTTCTATTGAGCGTCCAGATGGCGCTTGTGGCAACTGTAAGGTTGTCAAGAGGTGGTTTGTTGACAAAAAGGTCGGTTCCTGTAAATAATCGAATAAAACAAAGAAGTGGAATAAGGGTCTAACAATTGTATGTAAGATTTTATAAGAGACCAGTGCACATTCACGGATAGGTTGTCTGAATTTTCGACCACTTAGTTACAATTTTTAAATTAAACATTTTTTACAACATTAAACTTTTTTTTTGGTTAAAAATATATAATTAGATCGCTTGTTTCAATTAAAAAAAAAAAAAAAAAACTTCCAATTTTGAAGTTGTCACACTTAAATTCAGAGCAAATCCTAATCCTAGAGTTCATTGTTCTAGAATCAAAGACAGATGAATTCGCAACCGTAATTGAACATTTTTTTACATTTTATATTAGTGCATATTTTTCCATTATTGTGATTACTGATTACAGTCGTTTGTCTGGAGATGAATTTGAAATGGCATGGTTTTAATTAGGCAACCATATAATTTCTTAATGTTTGATTGATTCATTCACATTTATACATCGTCTCATATGCACTTTTTTTTTTTAAATTTTTATTTAATTTTTTTTTTTTTTTTTTACATGAATACCGCACAAGAGTCCCAACTGCTCCCGCCTGGAGCCAGTGGGACTATGGCATCCCCAATTGGGGTATGTTGTGGGGCTGATGGTAGTGAGGAGGGGAAGGAGATAGGGAAGAGGAAGGTGAGGAAGTACCTGGCTACTCAGATCTGGTCACCAAACATGGCTAAAGCCATTTCAAGCAACGTTTCAATTCTGAATGGTGGTCTCACACCAGGGCGATACTGAGAGTATCTTCCACTCTGGAACGTGCAGCAAATATACTATATTATTTTTTAAATGAATAATTGTGAAATAACACAAATTAATCAAATAAAATTTATTTGCCACGCCGGGATTCGATCCCGCGACCTTCGGAGTGCCAGTCAAGAACCTTACCACTGGACTACGCCGGCCGGCACTCTTCTGGTATACCGAATCTGGACAGACCCAAATACCTATTTGATTCACCCGAAAATGCCTAGTTTCTTCGGGCGTCCCCAACTTTTTATATTCCGTTTGTTTCTACAGAAACACCTTGTGTAGTTTATCGTTTTGAAATGAATATTTTTATGGTGGGCCACAATGTAATTAGTTTTTTACGAACGTGTAATAATTAGTAATGAATTTTATTTTAACAATAATAGTGATTGTGAACACGCAGTATGTTTGTAGTAATAAAAAAAAAACAATATGAATAATGCATGTATTTGTCTCGAGAACATACCGCGTAGGAGTGTAAGATCTTTGTGCTTACACGCATCCATTGAATAAATCAACCGATAGTAGTGTGGTGTGGGCGTGTCCGCGTGCAAGAAGTAAGCACAATTTTACCTCACTTGTTATGAAGATGATCCAGAATTGCCTTTTTTCTTTAAAACTAAATAAAAAATCCACATGTCATCACTCGTCACTCAGCCGAGTAACCGCCCAACCCCTCACCCTGACCGTTGCCGTCCAACCCACTGATTATTGTAATGTTTTACGTTGAAAAATGTCACCGTAAACCAAAATTTCATTTACATTATTTATTCTAAAATTCTAAATAAGGTCAGAAATCACTGGTTAAATAAAGTAAGTCTACATGAAATTTCGTAAAACTACCCCTTCCCCCTTTCCACTCCCTTAAAAGCAAAATTTTGATACTTGATGAAATTTTGCACACACCCAACATTTGTACACTGTTGACATTTGTCACATAAACACAGGTCGTTTCTGTGACTCGTTCTTGAGTTCAACAGCTCAGCTGTGCCGGCCTCTGTGTTTAATTTCTTCAAGACCCATGTTCACTCCTTCCTCTCCTCAAAAAGACGCTCCACGTAGCATCCCCCGAGATGAAATAAGCCTTGAGCTAAATTATTTTCCTACAGAAAAAAAACTACTTATTCGTAAATATATACGTAGTTTTAATGTCTCTTAACAGACGTCGTTAGTATATGTAGTTTTAATAATAATACCGTAGTAACGTGTCTCAATAGGTGTCATTGGTAGTATTACATGATAGAGACAACTTTCGGACCTTTAGGTCTAATACCCGAACGGTTATAAGAAAGTTGTAAATTATTAGGTTAGAAGAAAGTTATTAATTATTACTGCCTATATCTAATTTCGAAAACTCCGCGTAAAACTCTCCCCGGGTAACGCCGGGGACTTTCGCTAGTAATCATAATAATTGCTTTTGTCCAATCCACAATTCCATTTACATCTTTTTCGCCTAGAAGACAAATTGTCTTTATGTAAATTGGTCGGTGGTTGTTAACATAAGTATTCTTTCAAATCCTTATTATAGTAACACACTTCTATTGACTATCTGTTCAGTGTATTCGCTGATCTTGAGAGCGCGTCTCGCGATGTCAAGGTCAAGGGTTCAATCTCCGGACGCGCCAGCTATTTTTACCTTTTTTTGTTTGCATTTTTTTAAACGTTGTTGATCAGCTGATGACTTCGGAAGATTTTCGGTTTGATGTTTTAGTAGATGTGGTATTGTTGTATGAACCGAGATGAAATAAACCCATTTTGTATTTGCGGCATATTCCAGGGGGTTCACGACGAATTCATCGAAAATCAATTCATCGAAAGCAAATTCATCGAAAACGAGTTCATCGAAAACCAATTCATCGAAAATAAATTCATCGAAAACCAATTCATCGAAAAATATATATTTTGTTGATATTTGAGAGAAATGCCGAGTGGACCAAGAAGTTAAAAAAGCATTGGTCAACCTAAACTAACCTAATCTAACCTAACCTTACCTAGCCTAACCTAAACTAAACTAACCTAACCTAACTTAACCTAACCTAACTTAACCTATTTAACCAATTTCTAAATATTTTTTTATCATCACTCTTAAATTTTAAAATAAAATAAAATTATAATTTTACCTAATAATCTAATTATTTTTTTAATGACCTTTCTGAGTTGTTTATGAGTTGGTTTCATTATGGGTTGTCTGGTCACCGTTCCTTAGATATCCCTTTTTTGCAGTATCAGACAATCGAAAATCGATGAGATAACCTATAAATTTAACATTGTCACTACGAAACTGACAGTTGCTAAACACATTTAACTTAGTTAAACAGAGCTTATTAGATTGCCATGTATACGGGACACCCATGAAAACGCGTCCATAAACTGTCTCGCCCGGTACGACGAAAACGTACGTACCCCACATAAAGAACCTAAACAAATCCTCCGTAAAGTCTAACCTCCTCGTATTGCAGCCATGTACCTTTGCAAAAAATTTTAACAAACAACTAAAAAATCAATTTTTTCAACAACCATTAATATAAATTCATGATGAAGGAGAAAGGGGCCTTTTTGGCCCCGAGCTCTGTATGCCAATATTTCAAAAAGTCATGTATACGGGTTGATTAAACTCCAACCCCCTTCCCGTCCTCAGAGCATAAACAAAGTTCCAAGTGCAAACAAAACAGTGCACCCAGCCTAGCGATTCCGTATTTTTTGTGAGATCGTTATTGGATAACGGACGTTATCTCCTGTCAGATTTGTGGGATTTTTATGGCGTTATTTGCGTTTTCTATGTACAACGTACATTAAATGAGTAAATTATTAACAAATAAACTAAAAGAACAAATAATTAACGAATAAACCAAACGAACGTTAAACTAAATGAACGAACTCTTTCCTTATTCAAAATATATTGTTAACTAATATTAATGCACATTTTTAAAAAATCAACGAAATGAACAAATTCCTTTTGTATGAAAACTACGCTAATTAGCGCGTAATCCGGCGACAGTTGCGCGGACACCATAGGGAACGTACTCATACTACGTGACCAACTTTTTGCAATTTTTAACCCCCCCCCCCCCCCCGGTGACCAAAAACCTAAGCAACCCCCCGCTCATTTGTATGGAGCGTGACATTTTGAAGACCCCCCCCCCCCCCCCCCCCCCTAAACGTGTCACGTAGTATGGGTACGTTCCCATAGCATATCTCTTCTGTATTTGAATATCTTTGCCGTTATCCAATAACGATCTCACAAAAAATACGGAATCGCTAGGCTGGTGTAACGGTTTTACCGGGTCGGGGGTGCTCTTTGCTGGGGTGGTATATTCGTACCATATCGTATATTAGCCCCTTTTAAAAGAAAGCCATTTTTGATTTGAATTAATCTTATCTGGTCATGACAAGAGTTAGATAACAGAAAAGTACGTATGGAGCAATAAGGAGTTCGCCAAGAGGGAATCGTGTGGCGGTTCACCCTCTCTGCGTACCCCTTCCTGCTTTAGCCTTGATTTAGTTCTTCGGTTTTATACCGACCAATACCGCCGCATGATTGCGTTAGATCGATTTTTAGTGTCGATATTGATGGTAGTGATAGAACCGCACGGCCGTGCGTCACGCCGCATACTCGATGGGGCCAATCCATCTAGAATAGATCTGTCAGACGCGCAGCTGACGCGTACGTCCGCGTCGGGACAGGGTTGCACTGACATGACTGTCTGGGTCTGCAAGATTCGGCTGTGCTTGTGTTGACCCACATGGTCGTGATACGGTCACAATATTTTCAGTTAAAAACAGTGGATTTTCAATTTGGGTATTGGTGCTGCCGCCCCGGGAGCGTATTTACAATCCCTACCGCGTTTCAGTCACTTTAAATTTTCAATATAAAAATTTAAATATTTAGAAATAAAATTATTAATTTCTAATATACACATTGGAAAGATTATTTTATCTAGATTTTAGAACAATTTTTGTTTTTGCAAAGTAATAAAAAATTATCAATATAGAGGTGTATTTACAATATATGGGAATAATATTAAAATTTTAATATTTATAAATAAAATTATTAATTTATAATATACACATCAGAAAGATTATTTTATCTAGATTTTAGAACAGTTTTTGTTTTTGCAATGTGATAAAAAATAACCAATATAAAGGTATATTTAAAATGTAAATTGTCGTTACCGCAACTGAATCGGTATAGGTTTTGTAAATACGCGCCCCGGGAACCATTTATTGAATAACCAACACCTCTGTCATATGTCACCCCGCTACGTTTGGTGACTTAGCCGGAGTGTCCGGGTTCACGGGGTGATGTTTGTCCGGGTCTTGGCAGCGGATGCGTCTGCCCACCAACTGCATGACAGGCCGGATCCAGAGAGAATGGTCGAGGGAGTTGATATCGCCTTGCACCGCAGTGGGAGGGATGGATTCATACGTAGATAGATTCTACCCACCCTTCATACCCGTTTCCTTTCCAGAACTTCCTCTCCTCCCTTTCCTAAAAAGACCCTCCACACAGCATCCCCAAAGATGACATTGGCCTCGAGGGGATTATTATCCTCGTGGAGCTAATCCTTATGTTTGAATAATTCTCGTTGCCTGATTGAAAGATTTCGTTGCGACCTGTAAGAATTGTTTCCAAAAGCGAACAATCGAGGGGTTAAAGTTTATTTAACATACTCAAAACATCTATAATAATAATAAGGAAGTAAGGTCAATTTAATCCTACTTATGATGAAATGCATCAAATATTTTCAATTATTAAATATAATCAATTTCATAGGCCTCTCTAGGGCCTAGGAGCCGAAAGGTGTAATGCAAATTGACAACATCAGTTTCTTTCAAATCGGTATTTGAAGTAATCGCCCCAGTATACAATACTACTGCGCATTCTGAGGGCATTCTCCGACGAAGAAATGTTTCGATGTTCGACTACGTCGTATAAATGAGAACCGGTCATAAATCACCCAGCCGCAGAAGTTACGTCCAGATACGTCTTATTCAATATACTTTTAATGGTTTTACGGCTACCGCCAGTGTTCCCGCGTGTTTGCCGTACGTCCATCAACGCCCAACCAAAATGATGAATTATGTTCACGTATATATAAATATATATACTTGACTTAGATATATTATTATGCTTTGGAAACTCTGTTATTTGCTGTCTTCGCTCATCTTTATTTGCCTGAAAAGTAGAGATGCTGGGATAACTCCTAGTGTCTAGTGAGTGTTTCGTAGAAATTCAAACGTAACATTGTCATTAAATATAACATTATCATCAAATGTACCGTCGTTATCAAATTTAATATTGTCATAAAATGTAACATCTCATTAAATGTAACATTGTTATCAATTTTTTTATTGTCATAAAATGTAACATCACATTAAATGTAACATTGTTATCGAATTTTATGTTGTCATAAAATGTAACATCTCATTAAATGTATTGTCGTTATCAAATTTAATATTGTCATAAAATGTAACATCTCATTAAATGCAACATTGTTATCTATTTTTTTATTGTCATAGAATGTAACATCACATTAAATGTAACATTGTTATCAAATTTAATATTGCCATAAAATGTAACATCTCATTAAATGTAACATTGTTATCATATTAAATATTGTTATAAAATGTAAAATCTCATTAAATGTAACATTGTTATCAAATTTAATATTGTCATAAAATGTAAAATCTCATCAAATGTAACGTCGTTGTCAAATTTAACATTGTCATAAAATGTAACATCTCATTAAATGTAACATTGTTATCAAATTTAATATTGTCATAAAATGTAACACTTCATTAAATGTAACATTGTTATCAAATTTAATATTGTCATAAAATGTAACATCTCATTAAATGTAACATTTGTCATCAAATGTAACAATTGATATCATATGGCCAATCAACGTCATTTTGTTCTTTTTTTAATTTTTACAATTACTTCACACAGGAGGCCTTAGGAAAATAATTTCTTCGGGGCCATCTTTGAGGATGCTGTGTAAAGCTTTGTTGATGTCCATTTGAAAGGTCCTCGTTAAACGCCGATTTTAAGTGTGTTTCAGCTTTCTATCATGATAATCACATGATAATTGTGCTTTTGTATCGATGAAAATTGGTTAAAAAGCTGAAATAGACCTTATTTTTTTATTTGTTCATTTCAAAAAAAAAAATATACATTTTTAGTTTTATTTCACCCTCCATGATAGGGATGTCCCTGAACTTTAACCTTTAACTTTAACCGATACCTTTCAAATTTGAAAAAAAAAATAATATGGACATTTTTTTTACATTATCTCCACACAGGAGACCTTGAGGAAAATAATTTCCCTCAGGGCCTATGTCATCTGGGATGCTGTGTAGAGGGTCTTTTTGAGGAGAGGAAGGAATGAACATTGGTCTTAAAGAGACCCATGTAGGAAGGAGGAAACACAGAGGCCGGCAAATCATTCCACAGCCGAGCTGTTGAACACAAGAACGAGTCAAAGAAACGACCCGTTCTCATGTGAAAAATGTCAACCGTGTACAAATGTTGGGCACACGTTTGGCGTGTTTCCCGACTATGCACCGGTGCCGAAGGGATTAATGATGCTAATTCCTCGGAGCATCTTCCATTATAATACCGGTAGAACAAGGATAGCATTCCCATCCGACGCCTGTGCTCTAAAGATTGCAATCCTTCTGTTAAGATGGGAGAATCTATTAAACGGACCGCCCGTTTCTGCACAGAGACGAGGGTATTTTTCAGGTATTTTGGAGCTCCAGACCAGAGGTGGCTGCCAAGTTCATCCGCGGGGCGCACTTGTGAAAAGATGATGATGATGACTTGATGACAATGTTACATTTGAATTTATATAAACACCCCAAACTAAGATATAACTATCCCAGTCGTTCGTGTTTGGTCGTTCGTTCGTTTGGTCGTTCGTGTCGTCATCGTTCTAGTAGCTTCTTCCGTCTTTTATACAAGACGCGCGAGAAGTCAGAAGACGATCGTTGATTGCGTACGTGTGACCCCTCTCTGGGACTACTTTATATTCTCTGCTATTTGAGTTAGATAAATAAATATAATTCAAATTTCTTGGAAATTGTGGTTTGATGCCAATGTGGATTTGTGTGTTTCGTGGAAGTATTCAAATATTGTGAAATACATAGAGCTAAAATCTCTACTTCTCTGGAACTAGTGGTTCCATGATAGTTATCCGTTATCCGCCGACAATTTGCCCCTTGGCGTACTTATATACAATGTGCAATCGGTTTAGGGAAAATACGTACACCTAATTACACAAAATATAATTAAGTGACCCCGAAGATGTGCAGAGAGGAGGTAACTCCGAATAACAAAAGTAAAAAAAAACATAAATACCCTCGACTCTGTGCAGAAACGGGCGGTCCGTTTAATAGATTCTCCCATCTTAACAGACGGATTGCAATCTTTAGAGCACAAGCGTCGGGTGGGAATGCTATCCTTGTTCTACCGGTATTACAATGGAAGATGCTCCGAGGAACTAGCATCATTGATACCTTCGGCACCGGGGCATAGTCGGGGAACACGCCAAACGCGTGCCTAACATTTGTACACGGTTGACATTTGTCACATGAGAACGGGTCGTTTCTTCGACTCGTTCTTGTGTTCAACAGCTCGGCTGTGGAATGATTTGCCGGCCTGTGTTTCCTCCTTCCTACAACATGGGTCTCTTCAAGACCAATGTTCGTTCCTTCCTCTCCTCAAAAAGACCCTCCACACAGCATCCTAGATGAAATAGGCCCTGGGAAATTATTTTCCTCAGGGCCTCCTGTGTGGAGTTAATGCAAAATAAAAATATATATATATATGTATATTCATTGAAATTTTATTTATTTAAGTTTTTATTCCAGCAGGACTGGGAGGGTAGTGCAATCCCAGTCTGCCATATTACATAAACAACTAAAAACTATAAAAGAAAAAAAAATGTTTACATATTAGGTAGGTACCTAATTAAAACATAAAATGAAAACAAAATTCATCACACAAATAACAAAAAATAAGCACAAAATTAAAAGAAATAATAATTGAACAGAATTAAAAATAAAAAGATATTTTAGGATTGTTCATCATAGAGGTCGCCTCATCATCTGCATCCATCGCTCATTTATTGGGGAACTGAGCCACTCGGATGCAGCCACGACAATGATATTGGTTGAAGTCCGTGTCCTGCTCCAGAAGCTGGCTAGTCGGTGGCGAAGTAAGGCTGCGAAATGCATCAAGAAAAATCTTCTTCTCTATATACTCTATATACTGTGTATATCATCGCATAAGTACAATAAATTGAAACTGTATAAATTCCTTTGAGTTATTAGGCGTATTTTTCAAGTACATTTTACGTTTGAAATTTGTAAATAATGCACAAAAAAATATAATTTTATAGTAAATACAATCTTCGGTTACACATTTGCCCTGATGATGGACACGTAATACTGTCCGGAACGTTGACTAAAGGAGGAGGTAGCTCAACACGGCATAATACCCTAAAAATAAATAATGATTTTATTTTGTAGAAGAGACCCGATCTAAATTTATAAGATTTGGCAATGTTTTCAGCACACTCGCCTCCTTTGTACGATGGCGCATAATTTTAACGATTATATTTTCATTGTTTCCCGTTGTTAATCGAAATCGCCAAACAATAATCTTGCAATATCATCTGTCTCCCTTTCGTCTCTAAATAATTATGAGACAGTCAAGTCCTTTGTCTGGGAAGCTGTCAGGCGAGGGGAGAGCGGCAAGGGAAGGGTTATCGCTCTCTGATCTCTCCTTCGGTGGATATAAATGCGCGATGACTGGTTTCCTTTATTAATTTTGTTATTTCTGAGAAGTTGTATTGCGTATGGTTTACTAACTGTCGCGAGACTCTCGTATCACAGGAAACTAGTGTGTCGTTAAAATAATTAACTAATTTAATTGATTCTGTTGCAAGGCTCATCTCGAATGATTTAATTTTTTTTAATTTAGAAGGCGGGTATGGGTACCGCCGACCAAGGAACCATTATACGAACCAACACCTCTGCCATAGTTTGCCCCAAGGGATTCGCTACGTTTGGTGATTTAGCAGGGGTGCCCGGGTTCATGGGGCTCCAGACCACCAACTACGTACCGGGAGAGGCCGGATGAGGGAGACTTTTTGACCTCTCTGTGGAGTAAAAAGAAAAGATAATTTTTTTATCATTAAATATTCGTAGTGGGATTCCTTTATTTTATTCTTAAAACAGCGCCCTCGGGGTAATTTTTTCACCAAAACGGCGCTATACAAATTATCCTATTATTATTGTGTTTAATTCCTAGAACTCCATTAATGTGTTTAAAATAAATCAAATTTTAACTAGTAGTTCTGCGAACAGACGTCAAGTCCAAAAACGTGTTTCTAATTTTCTATCCATAATATAAAAATGAATCGCTGAATGTGTTGCTAAGCGCATAACTTTAAAACGACTGCACCAAATTGGATAATTCTTTTTTTTTGTGTGTTCGTTATTGTCAGGACAAGGTTTTTATAAAACTTCCGGTGAGCTCTGGCATTATGAAATTTGTATTAAAAAAATGCTATTGGTGGCACGCGAGGAAGCAGCTATTGCTATGGAAAGCGGGAGGGAGGGAGAGATGGGAGAGGGGAACCTGGGAGGGGGGAGGGGGACCTGGGAGGGGGGAGGGGGACCTGGGAGGGGGGAGGGGGACCTGGGAGGGGGGAGGGGAACTCGGGAGAGGGTTTCGTTGGACGGGGGAAGGGCGGGGGAGTGGACTGGGTAGAGGGAAGGTGGAGGTGACGGAGTGGGAATCCCCTAATACCATGGGAGTGAAGCCGCGGGAAAAGCTAGTTATTTAATAAATTTAAACTAAAAATCCATTTGAAATCATTAGATTTGTAAGTACATACAGAGAGGTGTTTAAATACCCGTCAACTTAATACCTCCTCGGACCCAGTGTCTCCTATGGGCGACATAAAAAAAGTGATGTGGATTCCTGGAATACTGTTAATTTAAACTAGTTGCTAGAGACCCAGCGTCTCCTACAAGAGACATTCAATTCTGAAAACATTGAGAATTAAAAAAAACTTTTTTTAATAAAAATTATTTCATGTGTTTTTTTATATATACACATCTATAATATAAAAATGAATCGCTAAATGTGTTGGTAAGCGCAAATCTCGAGATCAACTGAACCGATTTCGCTAATTCTTTTTTTAGAATATTCCTTGAAGTACGAGGATGGTTCTTACGGAGAGAAAAAATTAGAAAATTGCGCAGAAAATTGGATAATTTCAGAAAACATGAGCAAGTTTGACAGTTCGCGTATTTGAGAATGACATTTTGCAAAACATTGATTGTTCAATCAGGATTCTATTTTTGAAAATCTTTAATAAATTTATTTAAAGTAGGTACTCCCCTAATAGCTTGAATCGAATCAAGAATTTTAGATATTTTAAACAGGTACCAAATTTAATATACATGAAAAATGGAAATTTGAATAAACATTGTAAAAGGTGGCACGCGGGCTGTTTAATAACTGAATGTACTGGGATTGAATATATGGAACGCGGGAGGAGGGTTGACGGGACGAGGGAGCGGGAAAGGGAAGAGGGAAGGCGGGGAAGGTGGAAGGGGAAGGGGACGTTTGAGGGGGGAGGGGGGTTCGTGGGACGGGGGAAGGGGGGGAGTGGAGTGGGGAGAGGGAAGGTGGAGGGGACGGAGTGGGAACGCGAGAGGGTAAGAGGACGCAGGAGAAGAAGGGGAGGCGGAAGGGGAACGGGAAGAACGGGAAAGGACACTCAGGGAGAAACAATTTCTTTATTAAATGGCATAGCAACGCATTCCGGGACCAGCTAGTACCTAAATAAAATCGTCGAAATCGAGTTTTTGTGTTCCCTATTTTTCTCTTTACCAACTGTAAATAATTGTTCTATTTTACCAACAGTATTGGAAGAAATTATTCTAAATCAGTATGTTTTTGCGTTTTTTTAAAAATACATTGTCTAATTTATATACTGAACGTTTGTTTTTGGCATTGTAACCAGGCAATTTTAATGACTTTTGGAGGTCCTAAACCTTTATAAGTAACTTATCCAAAAAGCAAAACGTACCGACACGCTAGTAGTAGTAGTCGATATCTATATTACATACATAAATCGTTTATTTATCATACATTTTTTTTAGAAACAAGTGTTATAAACGTTACTGTCACCTCACTTTTTGTCGTTCTATGTAAAAATCTTTACATATTATAAATTAAAGTGCCCCGCGCCGTCTGTCTGTCTGTTCGCGATAAACTCGAAAACTACTGAACGGATTTTCACGCGGTTTTCACCAATAGATAGAGTGTTTCGTGAGGAAGGTTTAGGTATGTGTTTTAGGATTTGTGTAAATTGGTTGAAACATAGCGATAATTGTTAGAAGTGTCGGAAAAAGTCAAGCCGCCTGGTAGCTTTCATGGAAAATCCTTTTGGGATATAACAAAACAATTCATGGTGGGATATTCCTCTTTTATAGATCTACAAAAAAGTCCGCGAAGGCATATATCTATCTTTTGAGGATAGCTTACTATAACCCTTTCTATCTTCTAAAAAATGGTCACGTACATTACGGAAATTGAAAAGTTATTTAGACGGATACAGTATTAATCCTTATTGACTTAAATACGTTAGTTACCCCAAGCATTTCATGCACATTATTATAATCTTTCACACCATCTCTACGTATCATAAATTTAAGTCCTCCGCGGCATCTGTCTGTCTCTTCGCGATAAACTCAAAGACGGCGGTGGTTACAAAGGTTGGATTTTACAAAGTGTATTATTAGCCACAGCAACGCTTGGCCGGGTCAGCTAGTTCTAAAATAAAAATTGATTTTGAAACACTTTTTTTCCTGGGTCTGAGGAGGTTAAACCATTATATTTTATGTAACATTTTTCTTAATTTCAAACTATCGATTATCTGGCAACCATTGCAATGCCACTGAAAGAAAGAAAATGTCCCCCCCCCCCCTCCTTCGTTACCCTTTCCCCTCCCGCATTTTTCTCCCCTACTCCCTTGTCACGATCGTATCGTACCTACTCCCTTGTCACGATCGTATCCAAAGATATTGAAATATTTGAATATCTTTGATCGTATCCCACCTATCTCTTGCCACTAAACTATTCGAGTTACACCCTTTTTTTTCAAAATTTTTTTTTTTTACAGTGAATACCGCACAAGAATCTCAACTGCTCCCGTCTGGAGCCAGTGAGACTATGGCATCCCCAATGTTGTGAGGCTGAAGGTAGTGGGGAGGGGAAGGAGGTGGGAAGAGAAAGGTTGGGAAGTACCTGGCTATTCAGATCTGGTCACTAAACACGGCTAAAGCCATTTTCAAGCAACGTTTTACACCAGGGCGATACTGATAGTATCTTCCACTCTGGAACACGCCGCAAATATACTATATATTATTTTAAATGAATTAATTGTGAAATAACACAAATTAATCAAATAAAATTTATTTGCGCATGCCGGGTTCGAACCCGCGACCTCCGGATTGTGAGTCAAGAGTCGAGTCAAATTACATCTATTGTATAATTTTAAGCAAATTTCATAATACCAGAGTTTATCATTGTATATAGAAATCTTTGCGGGCGTGCGCACAGCAACTCACCAAAGTTTACTCAAAATCGGATGAATGATAAAGGAACGCATGCGGGATAAACAAAGAAACACTCATGTTTATAAACAAATATATTTATAAATATATTTCATTTTATTTTATTGTTTATATATAAATATATTTCATGTATACATCAAAGAACCCGACGATTTCACATTTCAAAAAAGTATCTTTAATGAAAAGACAAAGTTGGCCATCCGGTCAAAGAAAGGCTCGTTTGACTAATAAAGTGGATGCAACACAAGACGAAATTTAAATCAGGACTTCGCTACTCTCAGTCAATGATTTCTTCATTTTGAACACAAGTGGACAGTGGTGAGTGACGTGACAAATGCCTTACCACTGGCCCACCGAGCCGGCTGCCATTTCCTACTATTTTTGCACTGCGTAATTGACTCAACACGGTAGTTGAATATCACACGTCCATTTTTTTATGCCCAGGTCATTTTAAAACCAATTTTGACATTGGATTCTGTCTCCAAGATTATTACCTACATATAACAATATATTATATAATATCGACCTGTGATGTTTGTAGTTCACCAAACGAGAGATGGATTCTGCTGTTTAAAATAAATTAAATTTAGATAATAAGTTAAATTTTACATAATAAATTAAATCGTACCGCGCGTTTTCATCCCCGACACAAAATGCTCCGACAAATTAATATTCCTCGACATAATATCCCAAGGACAAAATATCCTACGGACAAAACTTCCTCCAACAAAATATATACCTACTAAAACCTAACATAATCTTATTTTACATTTTACTATTTTTGAACAATAATTTATTGCCTTTACAGGATGTCTGTATTATTTTTGTCCCATTTTACTATTTTTGAACAATAATTTATTGTCTTTACAGGATGTCTGTATTATTTTTGTCCCATTTTACTATTTTTGAACAATAATTTATTGTCTTTACAGAATGTCTGTATTATTTTTGTCCCATTTTACTATTTTTGAACAATAATTTATTGTCTTTACAGAATGTCTGTATTATTTTTGTCCCATTTTACTATTTTTGAACAATAATTTATTGTCTTTGCAGGATGTCTGTATTATTTTTGTCCCATTTTACTATTTTTGAACAATAATTTATTATCTTTACAGAATGTCTGTATTTTTTTTGTTTCATTGTACCATTTTTAAAGAATAATTTATTGTCTTTACAGGATGTCTGTATTATTTTTATCACATTTTTTTGTTTGGTTAGGTTAAATTTTATTAGATGTTTTGTTGGGGGATGTTTTGTCCATAGGATGTTTTGTCGGAGGTATTTTGTCGCGGGATGGATAGTCGCGGAACCAAATTAAGTATAAATTAAATTTTAGATAATAAATTCAATTTTATCGCGTTCCATTCGTTTCTAAATGGGTGTCTTTTTATTGTACAGGTTGTTTAAGGCGCTGTTGACTTATATTGAATTGTGTTGAAAAATCATGCATGTTTTTTTTATTAATTAATAATGGAAACCGTCACTTCTTTTGCACACAGTAATCCCAACCATAGTAATTAGTTACCAGGCGTCATCGTGCCTCGTCTCAGGGCTGTCTGCCAAAACAGGAGCGGGGTCTGCTAACGCTTTGGCTGTCTACAGCTGTGCAGTATAAATAGGTAAAAGCGTAGCAGTCTGTCTGTGACTGTCCCGATCTGTCCGCCCACTGTTCGTGGTGACGCGCCGCTACATGTGCGCATTGGCCGACGTCATCCCTGTCATCACCCGTCGGGCCGACAGTAATAAATAATCGAACAATAATTAACCCCTGGGGCCTTTTGAGATTCTGTCGTCAAGTTACTTTAACCCCTCAGGTTAATTTGTTCGCTGTTGGGAACAACACATACAAATCTCATAGAAATCTGTGTGTCTCCCTTGCTATCATGGTGAGAAATACGATCTAAACTCTAAACGGTGTTTGAAAGAGAAAATACCACGCTTTATATTCAAATCGAAAATTTAACCACAAAATAAGTCAAAGGTACACCTTTATAAAGTCAAAATTTCCGACCACAATTTGAAAAAAAAAAAAATTATTATATACGTATTTCAATTTGAAAATTTCGGAATTTTTTATTAAATTTTTTTACACAAACTATTTCATTTATTTGGATTTTATTGCAAAGCGGAAATATTTTGACAAAAAATTTCAAACAGGTGAAAGACTGTTTTAGATTATAATATTGTAAATGAACATACAATTACTAATAATAAACAAAAAAATATTTAAGCAAAAAGAGGAGATTAATTGTTTTGTCGCTTACCGTTTTTTTTTATTTTTTATTTTAAACTGTAGGAATATCACTTAATGTGAATCTAAAAAAATGTAATTAAATATTATGAATGTTTTTTTTATTTGTCACTTCTTTTTTTCGTTTCTTATAAAAATAATTAATTAAAAAATTCACTAACTTTGACAAATGTTTTTCAACATTAAAGGTCGTTTATGGTTAATTTTTTAAGTGTCTATGGTTGATTTTTAAATTCAAAATAGAGTGGAAAGGTCTTTTTAACATATGTTTCTGGCTTCCACCCTTCAAGGATGTTCTAGGCCATCATTTCAATTTATGGAGAAAGGGAAGGTGAATTTATATATTCATTTTATTCAAATGGGCAAATTTTTAAATTATATGTAAGATTGGAGTCGAGTTCAGACTCGAAGAGATGAGGTGTTGAATGGAGGGGAGGCAATTTTAGATAAGGCTCGATAGAAGAAATCATATTTATTTAAATGAAGACAATATTAGCGAAACTTAATCGAAAATCTGGAAAAAGAAAAATAAGAAAAAGTTATTGGCACCTCTGGGATTTGAAAGCAGGACCTTCGGCTTTCCGGGCCGCTGCGCTACTATAATATATAAACGCAATATTGCCTTCACTTAATTAAATATTACAATTTGAGGTTTTACTCATAAAGTTAAAAATAAAAATAAATAAACAATATTGCATCACATTTTTTTAAAATCCGGTTTAGGCAAATATTCTAAGACATTATGTTTTTTTTTTTAATCGTATTTTTGAAACTCTGGTGATTTTTTGAAAATTTCAATCCGAAAAATCAGACCATTTTTTATAAACCGGAAAGACGGGACATAATTTTATGGGTGCGAAAAAACGATAATCACAAAGCCGAAAATCATTTTTAAAAAAGAACGTTTTCCACACGAATGGCACAGGAGAATAACGAGGCATACCAAAAATATTACATCTCATAAATATTTTTTTCTTGACCATTTTATTGATCATAAATCATTATAATGTTCAACGTCTATATTACTAAATCAAATGTAGTATACTTGTACATGTAAATAATAATAATATAAAATTTGATTTTGTTAAAATCCGCACCATTATTACTCTTAAATACGTACGGACAGCGTAAAATGTACGGGGTTCTTTTTATAACATCTGTCAAAAAGTCAAACCAAATGATAAGTTCGCAGAGAACAAACAATAAATCTAGTAAACGTTAAATGTTAATTCAAAATAAATGTTAAATTCTAAAATTCGCCTGAAATCAAAGTGTTCCCATATTAAACAACTACAGACCCATTACGCTACTAAATACCTTTTCAAAAATTTTGGAAAAAATTATTAAGAAACAGCTTCAACACTATCTGGAAACCAAACAAATACTGTCGATAAACCAACATGGATTCAGGAAAAACAGAAGCACAGAACATGCAATAGATACTGTAACGCACTTCATCACACATAATCTTGATGCTAAGAAAAAAGTTATTTCAATTTATTTAGACCTATGTAAAGCCTTCGACACAATCTCACACGAAAAACTTTCCAAGAAGTTAAAAAGCATTGGTATTAACGGAGTAGAATTCGACTTAATTAAAAGCTTCATGTCTGACCGAACTCAACAAGTTAAAATTGATAACAAGATAAGTGAACCACTCTTAATTACGTACGGAGTCCCACAGGGGAGTGTACTTGGCCCTTTATTATTCCTCATCTACATAAATGAACTATGTGACATTGAAATTGAAGGTAAAATCGTGACCTTCGCTGACGATACAGTTCTTCTTTGTCAAGCTGCCACATGGAAAGATGTATTCGTAAATGCCGAAAAAAGTTTATCAGTTGTCAAAAAATGGCTAAACAGTAATACGCTTACCGTCAATACTATCAAAACAAAATACATCACACATAGTATTACACAAAGAGGTCAACCTCCATCAAACATAGACCTGCTTCTGCATGACTGTAAACAAACTTCTTCCAATTGTCAATGCGAGCATAGAAAGGGTCAAACAAACAAAATACCTAGGGGTTATTATTGATACACACATACGCTGGACTGAACACATAACTTTCATCACAAATAAACTAAAAGGAGTCATGCACCTAATAAAATCCATTAAAAAATATTTTCCCACTAACAATACTCAGATCCATATATTTTGCACTTTTTCAATCCATTGCGACATATGGAATACTGGCTTGGGGAAGTGCTACAAATGTAGCAATTGACCCAATTCAAAAGATACAAAAGGCAATAATTAAACTAATTCTGCAAGTGCCTTTCTACACAGATTCAACCAAAATATACAAAACATTAGAAGTCATGTCAATAGATATAAATAAATAAATTTAAAAAAAAATCAGTGGAATTTTACAAAATTAATAGGAACATTTTTGGGGACGGGACATTTTCATGTAGTGACGTCACGGGCCAAAATAATGGATTTATTTAAAAATAAAAAAAATCCATTGTTAAATATAATATAAATATCCAAAAAACTGTACATTTCTTTAAAAAAATTAGTAAAAAAAATCTATCAACACGATTTTTTTCAAGTCGTTATGAATCCATGCAAGTGGCCTGTTGTTTAGAGAGGGACAACCAAAAAATATGTGAGATAAGTTTTAAGATTTTCACGGCCAAAAGCATTTTCGTTATTTGTTTTTGGGGTGTTATGCCGTGTTGCGCTACTTCCTTCTTTAGCCAACGTTTCGGACATCATTGCAGTGTCCATCATCAGGGCAGATCCGGCAAATCCGGTAGATGTGTGCGTCTACCTAAGTCTGATCTAAGGTTCCCACATCTAGACTACAGAATGTACAATCTGTGGAGTCAAGGACGTCAATTTTAAAATGGTGAGAAGGAACGGAACCATGTCCAGCGACTTTCGAACACTGCTTTAATCACATACTTCACGACTTTCATCAGTTCATGCCATAAAGTACATAAGAATTCTCTACTGCTTTCGGTGTTGCCCGAGGGGTATTGAATTATTTCGGTCAATGCATTACAATAATTTTTAGCAGTGATTTTTTGGTAGCAATGGACACACGATTATGAAATTCGTTATTATAATTTCGATTAAAATAAAAATAATATTGGAGCAAACTCTAATCAAAAACTTAAGAATTTCAAAATAATGACGTGTATAAGAGGTTCTTATTTTATGTGAAAACCGCTCAAAAATTCTAATCGCCCGGAGCCTATCAGACTAAGGCATCCCCAATTGGGAGCAGGGGATGACATCTGAATTTTTGATCTGGACACTAAGCACGACCAAAGTCATTTAAAGCAAATTTAAGATTCCGGCTCTGTCTGAATTTATTTTATTTCACATTTTGGGAAGCGGGTACGACTACAGCCGCCCCGGGAACCATTTATTGGATAACCAACACCTCTGAATTAATGAATTAGCAGTAGTGCCCTGATTCATGGGGTGAGGTTTTGTCTTGGCAGCGGATGCGTCTGCCCTCTTACTGCATAGCGGGCGGGATCGGGAGAGACTGGTTGAAGGAGATCATTTGACCTCCAACAAGACTCTACTAGCACTGTAATGGGAGGGATGGATTTGTACATCTGTCACTCCTGGACACACTGACCCCCAGATACCTTAAATCTTATATTAAATTTACCCAATCAAAATCTGACTTTCTCTTCAATATTAATAAGATAAGTGAGTAGATATAAATAGCCGGGTGTCTCTCTGATCCAAGTGGCCAGCTGTGAGCGTGTTTTTTCGCTTTTGCACCCACACGAAATATCAGCGTTTTAATATTTGACCGAAACAGGTGATCTGGAATCTAGAACACTCTTATTAACGGGGTTCTGTGTACAGGTGTTGTAACAACACGCCAAATGACATTAAATATATAAGTTTGGACCGCATGGCAGAAAAAATTTAAAACAGTAATTTTTTTTTTTTTTTACAGTGAATACCGCACAAGAATCTCAACTGCTCCCGTCTGGAGCCAGTGAGACTATGGCATCCCCAATTGGGGTAT
Source organism: Limnephilus rhombicus (assembly GCA_929108145.2). Lineage (NCBI taxonomy): Eukaryota > Metazoa > Arthropoda > Insecta > Trichoptera > Limnephilidae > Limnephilus > Limnephilus rhombicus. The sequence continues at coordinate 30,789,140 of OV815290.1, read as the reverse complement.
GTTGTGAGACTGAAGGTAGTGGGGAGGGGAAGGAGGTGGGGAAGAGGAAGGTTGGGAAGTACCTGGCTATTCAGATCTGGTCACCAAACACGGCTAAAGCCATTTTTAAGCAACGTTTCAATTCTGAATGGTGGTCTTACACCAGGGCGATACTGATAGTATCTTCCACTCTGGAACATGCCACAAATATACTATATATTATTTTAAATGAATTAATTGTGAAATAACACAAATTAATCAAATAAAATTTTTTTGCGCATGCCGGGTTCGAACCCGCGACCTCTGGATTGTGAGTCAAGAGTCTTACCCACTGGACTACGGAGGTCGTCAAATTGATGAATAAATAAAAAAAAATACCGTAATTTTTTTTCTTACACTTGTTGATTGTGTTGTTGCATCAACCAGAAATGTAAAGGATTAAAAGGAAGAAACGGTCTGTGTGGTCGAAGGGTAATGCACTCGATTAGCAATCTGAAAGTCGCGGGTTCAAATCCCGGCATGCGTAATTTTTATTTTAAATAAAAACATGTTATTACATACAACCAGTGGCGGTCTTTCCATTAGGTCAATTGGTTAAAGACCTCCAAAATTATAAGATGATAGTAAAACATAATGTTATGTAAATCAAAACAACTGATATTATTCTAATGTATTTGAAATGCACCGCGAGATAGCAGGCAGGGGCAAGTAATGCCATCTAACGTCTAAAATGGAAGCTTTCTTTTCCACGCGCTATAATTGGCTGGGTCAATTTATCAAATGTCCTAACATCATGTCTTTTGTCTCTTTACGCGCCCTACAGTAAACGAGATGGCACTATGTATGTCGCCCAAAGATATTCAAATACAGAAGAGATATATTATGCTATGGTGTCCGCGCAACTGTCGCCGCACTACGCACTAATTAGCGTAGTTTTCAGACAAAAAGAATTTGTTCATTTCGTTGATTTTTTGAAAATGTGCATTAATATTGGTTAACAATATATTTTGAATAAGGAAAGAATTCGTTCATTTAGTTTAACGTTCGTTTGGTTTATTCGTTAATTATTTGTTCTTTTAGTTTATTTGTTAATTGGTAAACAATATCGGCGACACCCGGAAGCGCAGACCCACATAGTAAAAACAGCAGATAGCACATCTACTTATATTTCAATATCTTTGATGTCGCCTAGTAAAAATGCTTTTGGATTCTGAAGACAGTTTGGGTCATTGCCGTGAGGGAGAGAGCATGATGAATATTATGCGTCTGAAAGAGATGGGTTGATAAATGTAGGTTGATTTTGCGTATTGTACGCTTGTGGCATGAAATAATTTACTATATTATATTTAATTTGACTCTCAATCTCGCGAGGTTTCTACAAATGAATATTACCGTATTTAATTTTAAATTATATCGTAATATCAATTTTTTTAAATGACCTTCCACTTCTGGACCCCTAGACCCGCCTCTGCATACATACAACCTAAGTAAGAATCGTGGCTCCCTTATCAGGCACGAGAGCTCCTCTTTTCTGATAAGGTATTCATGACCAAAGATGACCTTAAATATAATATTTTGTGTAATATGTATGTATAAATGCAACTCATATTCTTTATATTACAATAAAATTTAAAAAATGGTAGTAATAATTGTTAACAGCTTTGTTGATGATTTCGAATAAGTTTGTATTTTCTGGGATGTTTGCCATCTAAGATGTTTAATGTCGATGTTTTGCATTCAGTGTCCAGACATGTACGATAATAATTTTCCAATTGATTGTACCGACACAATTATATTATATGGAGTGACCACATACAACTTCATCCCACGTTACACCCACAACCCAGTATTAAAAAAATTGTGAAATATTTACAAACCACATTTTTGCTACTCTTGACAAGGACGGCAATTTAATTTTTAATTTTATGCATACGCTTTATAAAAAATTGTCATTTAAAAATTTCAAAATATTAATTTAAAAATATGGATACTGTTATCTAGCAGTCGAACGGGGCTAAAGTGAAATTATGTAATATTTAGAAAAAAATAAAATGCATATAAAATGTACAAGTACGGAAACTGGTGAATCTGCACCATATTTTTTGTCGATTTTGAGGTATAATTTTTATTTTGTTTTAGCATATTTTCGAGAAAATCGAATACGAAGTTGGAATTATTTATGTTAATTTTGAAAAAACTGTCGGTATGGAGGTAATATGAGCTGTTAAATGCATTTTTAAATGCTTCGAAACGTAAACGACCTGGCTCTAAGAGTGTTTTTGGTTTGCCGAAAAATATGAAAAAAAGTAAAATAAAATATTTAAATGCTCAGATCGAAAAATTTCAGTTTTTTTTTTGTTGTTCTCTTTGTGATGCAGATTTACCAGTTTCGCGCTTGTACTGTGAGTTTCCGAGCACCGTGTACATACAAAATATTCTGTTTTGATAAATATTATTAACTGGAAATAAGTAAACTATTCTCAAAAATGATTGCTTAAATCATAACTTGGATTTTTGCGTAACATATTTAAACAATCTTTCTATTGCGTTTATACAAAATTAGTTTATGATGTGTTATCTAATAATATTTTATTCCTTTGTTTCAGGTAAGCAAACGTGATCTACTGTATATTTATCATATACAAAAAAGAAAATATTTCGATAAGCAAACATCGACGTTCATTTATATTGATGGCAGGTATGTGATGTATTGTTTTATTTTCGTTTCTCTCTATAAATTACGGTAAGTGACTTTTGGTGGCGTTTACATTGATAATTTGGCCATAAATCACTTACGTGTAAATACAGCCTTAACCACTCCTTAAGGGCCCGCAACCCGACTTTCTTCCGATTTCTTACATATTTCCCCTAAACACGGTAAGTTTTAAAGCTCTTAAAAAAATATGTTATTCTTGAAGATAATATCTAGACAATGCCTGCGCCGAAACGCAAATTATATAAAATTCCCTCGTTAGAAAAAAATCGCAAAGTATGCTCCAAAAATTATTAGAAATACGTTTGTTTCAGTTATTTTACAAATTATATCTATGAAAAAATTCATAGTGTTTCTTTAAATGCTGTTTAAGACAATGCCCGCGATATTTTTGCTGTATTTTAAACGAGTCGTGTTTTATTAAACATTTTCGCAATTTTCGCATCGATTTTGTCGCTGTAAATGTTAGCGCTCTCCTCTAACATTCATAATTTCGTATCTCTCCATCTTCTTCTTTTCGATCCCGGTTGCAGAGCCTTAAGCTTGTTTACACGACAATATAACGATAACAGTCAAGTCCAATAAGCTCGTTTTAAAGCTATCGCATGTGTTCCCACAGACATCGTTATAACACCGTTATTGTTCTAGTGACAACCCTTAAACAAAAACTAGATGATCCATATTAAATCAAGCTTCACATATCTATTTAAAGTTGTCCATAGAAATTATTAAAAAATACTTTCGAAAAGGTGGAAAGATTTAGATACCTCGGCAGTATTCTCACGGAGACTCTTGACCCAGATGTGGAGGTTAGATGCAGAATTGAAGCAGCAAGAACTGCGTTCATTAAAATGAAATCCCTCTTCTGCAATGACAATATCAGCTTAAAACTAAGGCAGAGAATGCTAAAATGTTATGTGTGGTCGGTCTTGCTCTATGGATGTGAAACATGGACCTTGAAAGTAAATACCATGCACAGATTAGAGGCTTTTGAAATGTGGCTTCACCGGAGAATGCTCAAGGTCCCATGGACCGACATGATCACCAACACAGAAATTCTCAGGCGGGCTAGAGCAGATAGAGAACTGCTTACATTAATAAAAATCAGGAAAATTTCATATCTGGGTCATATACTTCGAGGGGAGAAGTATCACTTGCTCCATTTGATATTGAAAGGCAAGATAGAGGGTCGCCGAGGGCCTGGTAGGAGACCAATGTCTTGGCTGCGTAATATACGAGAGTGGACCGGCATTAGGAGTGTGGAGGAGCTATTCCGGGCAGCGCAAGACAGAGAGACATTCTCAAGAGTGATCGCCAACGTCGGGGGGACCTGATACGGCACACAAAGAAGAAGAAGAAGAAAAAAAATACTTATTTGGTAGAAACAGTTTTCACCCGCCAAATCGCCTTCGTGCCGTTTAACATGTTTTTATTAATATTCTTGTATGATAAAAGTGAGGTGACAAAATTGTTGATTATATATTTATACGATAGAATATATTTTTTTTTACATAATGCATGATTTTAGTACCGTTTTGACATAAAAAAAACATCACGTGAGTCATTTTAACATTTTTTTTATATTTGCATTCTAAATTTTTAATATTTACGAATGTTAATATTTATGTGCAATGATGCAATTTGAAAACTTATTTCATTTTTTTTTTTTTTTTTACAGTTAATACCGCACAAGAATCTCAACTGCTCCCGTCTGGAGCCAGTGAGACTATGGCATCCCCAATTGGGGTATGTTGTGAGGCTGAAGATAGTGGGGAGGGGAAGGAGGTGGGGAAGAGGAAGGTTGGGAAGTACCTGGCTATTCAGATCTGGTCACCAAACACGGCTAAAGCCATTTTCAAGCAACGTTTCAATTCTGAATGGTGGTCTTACACCAGGGTGATACTGATAGTATCTTCCACTCTGGAACATGCCGCAAATATACTATATATTATTTTAAATGAATTAATTATGAAATAACACAAATTAACCAAATAAAATTTATTTGCGCATGCCGGGTTCGAACCCGCGACCTCCGGATTGTGAGTCAAGAGTCTTACCCACTGGACTACGGAGGTCATAACCTTTCAAAAACAGTTTTTAGTATTCCGTTACGTTCAGAAATATTTCATTTATAGAGCTTTAACCCTTCGAGTAATAAGAAAATAATTTTCTGTCAAATTTTGCCTATCAAGGTTTGCGCGCAAAATTCCTGGTTCTTCCCATGCATTTTAAATGTTCCTATTTATTGTTTTTTTTAACACTTTTGCAAAAACAAAAATTGTTCTAAAATCTAGATAAAATAATCTTTCCGGTGTGTTTATTAGAAATCAAAATTTTTGTTTCTAAATATTAAAATTTTAATATTGGAAATTTAAATTGGCTAAAAAATGCATACCTGCGAATATTCGAATTAAAGTAATTAAAATAGAATAAACTTATAATTTAAAATACAGACTCCTTTTCTAAATAAAATTTGTAATAAAACTGTCACCTCACTTTTTATCACTTTCATACAATTTTATTTTAAAATTAAATGTGTGATACGTCACAAATTGGCGAAAAATTAAACCGTCACTTTTGATCGGGTTTGTAAAATATCTGAAAAACCTAGCTCATATAATTCTAAGACAATGAGAAGCATTATTTCATTCCGTTTCTAACATAAAAGAAATCACAAATATTCGCATGACAGGAAGAGAGATATCTAACTTTTAATAATGCACTGTCGCTCTGGGACAATCTGGGTCTCCTGTTATTATAACGGCAAATGATGTTTTGGGTCTCCTGTGATTAGACGGGTTAATATTGCGAAGCGGAAATCACAAAAAACAGTTCGTTTGACGAAAAAACTTGCACAAAGGCAAAATACCTAAGTAGTTAAAAAGTTACGAAAAATTATTCAAAAGTTTACTCAGAGGTGGTGATATTATCCAAAGCTTGATTTATTTCTATTTTAACTCTCGTCACGTTTGATGACCATAAGTCTAAAATCAGTCCTTCAGAAGTAATGTGTATTTATTTAGGAACGGCTTTGGAGTTGATTCCATCCGCCACTCTCTTCAATAAATAATAATGTTTACGAACCTTGCTTGCCACTATTTATAAATATTATTTACGGCTCGGGTCCGTCGGATGTGGATTTATTTCTATAACTGGGATTAAATCTCTGGCCCGACTCTAATCTAATCTTTTACTGACTTATATATAAATTCATCTTGTAACCTACAGTGCATATCGGATAGAACGTTCAGTAGTTATGTCATAAGCAAAATATTTTAGAAAAATGAAACAATATAATGTATATTATATGGAATTGTTTTGGATTTGTTCCCCTACCCACCCACTCTACACTAATACCTACCCACCCAATCTACATTATTAACTAACAACGGCTCCACCCCTACCACAATAAAACATTGTTCTAAACTGTCAAATTAGTATAAGCTTTCCCTGACGAAGGAACGTTTGTTCCGAAACCGGTCGGATTTGCACATCATATAAGTGGTTTATACAAAGTTATATTGTTTCATTTTTCTATAATGGATAACCACAAAGTAATAGCTACATTCAAAAATATAAAATATTTTAGACTTAGCCCAAGATATGTTTTAGTGTGTGTTTCCTCTGAATACAACTCTAATGATCGGGAGTACCAATAATTACTTGCTGGTCACTATTTATAAATATTATTTATAGCTCGCGTCCGTCGAATGTGGATTTATTTCTATAACTGGGATTAAATCTCTGGCTCGACTCTAATCTTTCACTGACTTATATATATATTCGTCTTCTTGTTTCTGCAGTGTATATCGGATGTAACGAGGTATACTAGATTAATTTTAATGGTTCCTATAAAGCAGAGATACAGTAGTTATCTTCTTCTTTGCGTGCCGTATCAGGTCCCCCCGACGTTGGCGATCACTCTTGAGAATGTCTCTCTGTCTTGCGCTGCCCGGAATAGCTCCTCCACACTTCTAATGCCGGTCCACTCTCGTATATTACGCAGCCAAGACATTTGTCTCCTACCAGGCCCTCGGCGACCCTCTATCTTGCTTTTCAATATCAAATGGAGCAAGTGATACTTCTCCCCTCGAAGTATATGACCCAAAATAGAAATTTTCCTGATTTTTATTAATGTAAGCAGTTCTTTATCTGCTCTAGCCCGCCTCTGTGTTGGTGATCATGTCGGTCCATGGGACCTTGAGCATTCTCCGGTGAAGCCACATTTCAAAAGCCTCTAACCTGTTCATGGTATTTACTTTCAAGGTCATGTTTCACATCCATAGAGCAAGACCGACCACACATAACATTTTAGCATTCTCTGCCTTAGTTTTAAGCTGATACTGTCATTGCAGAAGAGGGATTTCATTTTAATGAACGCAGTTCTTGCTGCTTCAATTCTGCATCTAACCTCCACATCTGGGTTAAGAGTCTCCGTGAGAATACTGCCGAGGTATCTAAATCTTTCCACCTTTTCGACATTGCAACCATTTAACTGTATCACTGATTCAGAGTGATCTAGTCGTCCAAATGTCATCCATTTAGTTTTATTGACGTTGATTGTTAGGCCCAGTTGCTCACCAGCATTATTAACAAGATTTAATAGGTCTTGGAGGTCGTCGATACATTCAGCTAGTAATACAGTATCATCTGCGTATCTTATGTTATTAATGACAACTCCGTTGATCTTCAGACCCTTCTCAGTATTACTTAGGGCTCTTTTAAAGACGTAGTTGGAATAGAGATTAAACAATAGTGGCGATAGGATACAGCCTTGTCGTACTCCACGCTGAATGGCAATTGCATTAGATCTCTCATTCCCATGTCTTATTTCTGCTGTTGGGAACCAATACAGTAGTTATCAAAAGTCATAAATGCAAAAAGACAATTTTTGCATTTATGACTTTTAATAACTACTGTATTGGTTGATTTTTTTTATTATTTTTTATAGTGATACCTCACAAGAGTCTCAGCTGCTCCCGTCTGGAGCCAGTGAGGCTATGGCATCCCCAATTGGGGTATGTTGTGAGGCTGAAGGTAGTGGGGAGGGGAAGGAGATAAAGAAGAGGAAGGTGGGGAAGTACCTGGCTATTCAGATCTGGAAGAGTACCTTCCACTCTGGAACGTGCCGCAAATATACTATACATTATTTTAAATGAATAAATTGTGAAATAACACAAATTAATCAAATAAAATGTATTTGCCACGTCAGGAAAAACTACAAACTATGGCTAAAAATTTAATCCACTGGTTCGTTGATCACTGATAGGAAAATATATAATGTACAATGTCTCGACCAATGAACGCGATGTGCCTAAAAGTGAATGCAGGACCATACTTACCTGGAAGGTAACACTTAAATTAACACTGTTTATTGTCTATTTAAAGAAATTTAGATAAAGTTCGCACGCAGAGGACATAGTTGTGAACACATGTTATTTAATCCTGAAATATATTTTAATATTAATATATACTATACTCTACGAGCGTATTTTGGAAAGCAAAAGCAACATTTAATGGTGACCGGTACAGCAGTACAAAGATTGGATCTTCCTAAGTGTGATTCGTTAAGAGACAAATTGATGTGTAATTTAATTCTGAATTCTGTTGGACTTAAGGCTTGGAGGGAGTCTATTCCAAGCCTTGGGCCCAGATATTCCGAAAGCACGATCTCCAAACATAGTATTTGGCCTTTGTTTAGGTTCTATTAGTCTCTATAGCCGATGAAGTGGCTGATTTAAGGGTTAATTGCCTCGGATCAGTATTTTCCGAGACGCATAATTCAGAGATAGATAATTGTAGCTCAAGAAATCGTTACCTTATTTGGACAAGGTGACTAAAATTACTTTTGAATGCAAACCATTTTATTTGCTCATTTCTATAACCAAAATAACTTTCAGAGCCATCTGTGTTATATTTCCGTAGATTTGTCGTATGACGAAGTTCTAACATCATGTTTTTAAAGCTTCTATTTATTTTACAAGGTTCTAACATCACTTTAAATCATACAGTTGATTATTTTTACTAGGCGCAGTGTTGGAGTTTGTCACTGGTTGATATGGTTATAACTTCGCCATACCATGTTCTGAGGTGTCAAAGTTTGCAAAGCCGAATTCTCATGTTCTATTTAACAATTTCTGATTTTTATGTTAAATCTTGTATCAGGTCAACAACATGTTTGAAATGAAAATATTGAAATAGAATGTTGCATTGGAATTAAGGAAATGTGGTTAGATCCTTATGCCATGAATTATTATGCCCAGTCTGGTTTGATGTGGTTCCCTGTATTATTTTCTCAGAAGGTCACACAGTATTTTCTCCTTCCAGCAAAATTAAAATAAATGGAATATTTCTGAACGTATCTGAAAATTAAAAACTGTTTTTGAAAGGTGATGAAAAAAGCTTTCTTTTAGAAATAAACATAATTTTATAAATTATTGATAAAGAAAAAAAAACACGTACATGTTTTATTAGAAAAATGTAATACAAACGTTATTGTCATCTTAATTTTTGTCGTTCCATGTAAAATTAATTAATAAAAAAATCACAAAGTTTTATAATTTTAATTTTTTTAATGGTTTACGTTTTACTTCTTTTGTGCTTATTTTTATATTTGAATATAGAGCGTGATGTTTTCTTTTTCTAATCTAATCATATTTCTCACTAAGGATAAGGGAGACAACGATTTCTGTGAGACATAAAACATTGTTTAAAAACCTACCTTTTTGGACTCTCATACCCTTAATTTAAATATACCTATCTGTGAGTATCATACTTGTATTGCCTATGACCTATGATATGTCTTAATCACACTTTTCTTGCTGAATTAAAATTGCTCGAGTCCTTACACATCAATCTGTCTCTTCACGATTCACATTTAGGAATATTAAACCCTTATAGGTACTACTGTGCCACCCACCATTAAATGTTGCTTTTACTTCCCAAAATACACTCATCAAAGAATATAATAATAATAATAAATTTGGACAACTTATATAGCGCTGTTTTTGCGAAAAATCGCCGCAAGAGCGCTGTACAAATTAGCATGGATTTTACATTAGAATTTACTTAACTTAGGAGGCTCGATAACAACTCGTCTTGCAGCTATCAAGCGCATGGATTATTGGAATTCTAGCCCCCCAAAAATTAAATAAAATATCTTTTTATACACGTATTTCATTTTACTTAACTATGTAGGGGGCTAGATAACCACTCGTCTTGCAGCTATCAAGCGCATGGATTGTTGGAATTCTAGCCCCCCAATAAATCAAATAAAATATCTTTTTATATGTACGTATTTTAATTTACTTAACTGTGTAGGAGGATAGATAACAACTCGTCTTGCAGCTATCAAGCGCATGGATTATTGGAATTCTTGCCCCGCAATAATACATTTACCTTACGTATTTAGTAATCTACTTAACATCCTAAGTCTAGCTTAATCTAACTTAATCTAACTTAATCTACTTAATCTAACCTAACCTAGCTTAATCTTACTCACACATACTCAAAACCTATATTTAAAAAATCTGCAGTCCATAAAACAATTGCAAAGAAACCATATATATATTACATATTAAAATATTTTTCAGGATTAAATAACATGTGTTCACTATGAAATCCTCAGTACGGGAGATCCCAGTGAGGATATCATTATCTCTATTTGTTATTAAGAAATTAAGACAATAAATCATTATTATTATTATTATTATATTATTATGTCCTCTGCGTGCGAACTCTATCTAAATTTCTTTTAGTGGACAATATACAGTGTTAATTTGTTAACCTCCCAGGTAAGTATGGTCCTGTTTTCATAAATTTTTAGACAGCATCGCGTTGTACATATATTTTCGTACCGGTGATCAATGAACCGGTGTATGCAATTTGTAGCCATAAGTTGTTTTTAATTGTTTGTCTAGCTTGTAGGTTTTTTAGATTTTAGAAATGTATTTTAAGTTTGTACAGCGCCCTGGAGGTGATCTTTCACAAAAGCGGCGCTATATAAATCATCCAAGTATTATTATTTTTTTTATTTTTATATTTTATTTATTTATTTATTCCATTTTTACAATTTTATAAAGTTAGGTATAAGTACAATTATTTTTTTAATTATGTACATGTAATGCAAATATTTTTTAATGGTGGTAATAATACCTCTCTAATTGAGAATTTCTCAATTAGAGAGGTATATTTATTATTATTATTATTATTGTTTCGAAAACCAAACAAACAGATTTTAAGGTTTAAAAACGTCATCGTCACCAACTTTTTTGCTGTTCCATGTAAAAATAATTAATAAAGAATTATCAAACTTTCATAAATTTTTCTCGAATGCATTCGGAAACTTCGGTTTCGTATACGTATAGATTTTAGTTCTTCTGTGAATAACTTTTAGATGTGAAAATGTATCAGGATGATTTCTCTTTTAATACCGTTCAGATCATATTTGTCACTAGTAAGGGAGACAACGATTTCCACGAGACCTTTTATTTATTTTTTACTTTAGCCCCACACAGGAGGCCCTGAGGAAAATAATTTCCCTCAGGGCCTATGTCATCTTAAACATGAGGTAAGCCAAAACTTTAAAACTTTGTCTTGTTAAGAAGGGAAGGCTAGGAAGTTCTGGGAAGGAAAAGGGTATGAGGGGTGGATAGGAATCTGGGGGTCAGTATATCCAGTAGTGACGGACGTGTCAATCTATCCCTCCAACTGCAGTGCACGGCGATGGGTCGAGAGTCCGGCTGGAAAGGTCAACCGGTCTCCCTTGATCCGGTCCGCCATGCAGCAGGTGGGCAGACGCATCCGCCACTAAGACCTGGACAAACCTCACCCCATGAACCCGGGCACCCCTGCTAAGTCACCAAACGTATCGAACTAGCTGGGGTGATCTATGGCAGAGGTGTTGGTTATCCAATAAATGGGTCTCATACCCGCCGCCCAAATTATAAAAAACCTATATGAGTTGTTGCGTAAAGCGAACCAATTAGCCAGCGGGTTTAAAAAATAATGCAAGGCAAAAAATAAAAGAATTTAATTAATTTAAAAATGTTATTTGGGGCTGAATGGCCAATTCATGACTTGGTCACACGTGAATTTAAAAAAAAAAACAACTGGATTTAGGTTTTTCATGTTTATTTATCTATCCATCCATATAAATAAAAATGAATCGCCGAAATGTATGTACGCGCATAACTTGCAAACGACTGTAAAATCGGATAATTCTTTTTTTTTGTGTGTTCGTTATTTTCCGGACAAGGTATGTATAAAACTACTGGTGAGCTCTGGCATTATGAAATTTGTATAAAAAAAATTACTAAGAAACTGAATGTACCGGGACTGAATGTATGAAATGCGGGAGGTGGAAGGGGGAGGGGGGTTCGCGGGACGGTGGAAGGGGGAGAGTGGAGTGGGGAGAGGAAAGGTGGAGGAGACGGAGTGTGAACGCAAGAGGGGAGGGGGACGCGGGAGAGGAAGGGGAGGAAGAAGGGGAATGGGAACGGGACGAATGGGAAAGGACACGCAGGGAGAAACAATTTCTTTATTAAATGGCATAGCAACGCATGCCGGGAACCAGCTAGTTAAAAATAATAATGTTTTTTTATCCGTATTTTCGTTACAACCGACAACGTTATAAGTAATTCGTTTTGATCTCCATCATTTCGTTCGCTGATATGAATTTGACTGACTGATTCGCATCGCAATCTCGTAGTTTTGGGCCCTCGCCAGCTGTTGTTGGATATGCCAGCCCGATAGCTATATTGCTTACCTACCGCATAATGCTGGGGCTAGTGTTGGGTAAATTTCAGAGAATCTATTTTTGGGGAATATTCCCGAAAAAGGGAATGTTGCGGGAATTTTCGTCTAATTGGTGAAATCCCCTGAATAGCCAACGACGTTGTGTCCTACGATACGATGTGATTGTGCCACCCTTGCCAGGAGCACTCCTGTTCCGGTGAGACCGGTGCACCATGGGGCTGGACACGTGCTCTGAGAATAGGAAGGAGGTTGTTGTTTAATCGACCGGTATACAATGCAACCTAACTAAGTAACCATCACGCCCTTTCCCCGCAGGGGTAGGCAGAGAGGACGGACCGCCAAACAACTCGGTCTTGGCACATACTCTTTGCCTCACTCACATTCATACATCGTCTCATACATTCTCTTCTATTATTCTGACTTTCGACATGACCCGACTCAAGTATCTGATTCACTTGATCGTGCCATGTCTTCCTCAAGCGTCCCCGACTTCTTCTACCATTCACATTCGCGTCGTATATTCTTCTTACACTACTTCCTTCGTTCATTCGCTCTACATGCCCAAACCATCTTAGACATACATTACATTGTTTTACCACACATACGTCTCAGGGATCTCATTTCAACAGCATTCAGTTTACTTTCATCCTTCCTCTGCCAGTTCCATGCCTCACTGCCATACATACATCAGGGTAGGTACCAGGACTCCATGGTGGACTGCTAGCTTCGCTTTTTTTGACAGTTTTTTTATTAGCGCCAACGGCATTCAGTCCACCATTAATGGAGTTACCGGCATTCACCCTTCTTTCAATATCTCACACGATGCAACCTAATAAGCCAATATCGGAATTTTGTATGGGGCAGTATTACAGAAATTGATTGAGCTTTGATTTTCGTTTCTCACATTTCGCCATAGACATCCAAATCTTCTTCGGAGTCGCTAGATGTCGCTTTCTTTTGTTTTTGTTTGCCTGTTCATTTTGGAGTGGTTTGAAGATTGGATATTTATTTTACAAAAATAAAAATGTTTTTTTTTTTTTTTGGATTTAATAGAAATCGATCCTCGATGCCCTGAATCAGTCTTGCCCATAGACATCCAAATGACTAGACAAGCAGTTACAGGTGAGGGGTCAAACCAAACCATGGAGGGCGAAGAGGGGAAAGATGACTGTGATTCGTTATACAATCAATCTGACAGTAAATAGGCATCTCGCATTACAATATCACCATTTAGTTCTTAAAAGCAAAATCTGCTTTGAATGAATAGACCTTTTTACATGGGAGCGCGAATTGCTTGCCACGATAATAACATATTTGCTAAGGCCAAATGCTCGCCCCAAAAAGACTCGCCCCAATACACATAGCAATATTTTGTTGCCGTGTTTAGTTAAAACACTATAACAAATGTTTCATAATTTACTTACCCCTGTAACCAGCGACGAGCACACTGGAGAACCGCCCACATTCGCAATGTGCACATTGATATGTAGATATATTGTATAGAATACGCTACCGTTTTGGCGTTGTATTTCGTTAAATGTATGGATGTTACCTTCTAGCTGTTCACGGCAAGAATGATGACGTCACACATTTTAGATTCAAGCGAGGCTCTATCCCCTCCCCATGGAGCGAGCCGGTTCCAAGGCGGAGCTCCAGCCGGCTCCATGGGGAGGGAGAACTAATACGTTTTTATCACTTAGGGCAGGTCCATGTATATTCATATGTCCGTGCATTTCGCTTATTTTTGCTTCCCATTTCTTCTCGATTCCAGCTTTCCGCGAGATTTTTTTGTTTATTTCTTTTCGCTACTTCTTGCATATCGTTTCCATCTTCAGCTGTCTGCGTTTTTATGCCTTTATATTGTAATTACTTAAAAGTTATTCTTCTGAATCTATTTTCTATATTGTGGTTTCTTGTTATATTTGTTCTTTAGTGTTATATTAATATTATTAAATTTAACTTCTAAAACAATAAAAAAACTATTTTAAGCTTCCCTCGGTTTCTTCTTTCTTGTTTCCCGTGGCTTCATGCTTTCCGTTTCCACTGCTTCTTACTATCCATTTCCTGCTTCTCGCTTTAGTGCTTCGTCACTTTTTGCTTCCCGCTGCTTTTTACTTCCTGCTTATTGCTACCGCCTCTCCCCACTACTTCTCACTTAACGTTACTCGCTGCTTCTTACTTCCCGCTTTCCGCTTAGATTGCTTCTCGTTTCCTGCTTCTTGCTTCTCGCAATTCGCTTTCCGTCATATTAAAATAACAAACTGTTATTAATTAGAGCACGCTGAGAATATAAAATTTAGAATTTTTGAAAACAGCCGAATAGTGCAAATTAGTAGAAATTTGATGTCGGCTGATAAGCTTGTGATGTCGTCACGATGTACACAAAGACTTTGGTAATACTGGAGTACTTTCATCAGAATTGCACTGAATTGTTTGTTCCATATTTTTTTAATCAAATTTTTAATTACATAATAAATATTTTTGTTAGTAAGATCTGAAAGAGTCCTTCACCTGCTTTCAAAAACAGTATTCAGTTTTGGGTTACCTTAAATAAACATGGAATCTTTTTAGAAATTATTGTCAACCGGAAATATTTCTAAATAAATCGTGATAATAATAATAATAATATATATTGATTTATATTGAGGGATCAGTAGGATTTATAGGTTCAATTAGGAATTCCACAGAGCCGAACCCTCTGATATGAAAATATCTGGAGTCGGTGAATTATTTTCCCATCTGGTCTCTGGTAGGTTGACATGTTGTTCTTGTATTGTTTTGTAATTATAATACATATAGTGCAATTGCATAACGTGGATTGACCAGATGATCATTTGGGAAGTGTGTGAAAGGGTTTAGTTTTTCCTGTGGGGAAAATTAAACCCGGACATTTAAATCTGGTGCGTAAATAATATGTTTTTATTAATTTCTTACACATTACAAATTTAGTTTTAATACATATAAGAAATTACGTTCTACATATAAATAGTATACAAAAAAAAAAAAATTATAAATATTTATACATAAAAAAGAAACATCAAGAAATAAATCAATTTCAAAAAAATTTCAGGCAGTGGTGAAAGATCTCGTCAATGAGGAGAGACTCTTTCAAGAATCAAAAGAATTTCACTTTTGAACCTCTCCTCACTGACGCCAAACATATCAATCTCTGAGGAGATTTGGTTCAGGAGCAATATACTCCTTCCTACCGGGAGAACCATTGGCAGGTTAGTTCTACAGGCAGGAAGATAGAATAATCTATGCTGGCGTTGTCTAAGATAGTCATCCGGAACATAGAGACTCACGCGCTCCAGAATGGCTGAATTCTCAATATAGCCACGCAGCAGTCTGAATAAGTGGGTAGCAGCGTACCCCTCCCTTCTGAGCTGCAGGGAGTGGAGTCCCAACATGCCCAGAAGAAAGTTCGTCGGGTAGAGCCATGGATAGTAGCCGTACTCCCTCATGTAGAGAAATCTTAGAAACTAATCTAGGATCTAAACTAATAGGATCTGACAGATCCTATAAAGTAACTTGACGCCGATGTCTCAAAGTATCCCAGGGGTTAAATGGCTTTCATGTTGCAAACTCCCGATGATTTACCTAGACCACGAAGCGCCACTCTGTGTATGTATGTATGTATGTATGTATGTCTGTGTGTGACGCAGGTGAGGTATAAAAGACAGGTGAGCGACATACGGCGAGGGCCGCCCGCCAGCTGACACCGTGCCATGATGCTTTATCTAACTTTGCTACTAAACTCACTAAACTAGTAGATCTGTGAATAGTACTGCCGTCGTAACTAAAAACACAGTCATTACTAAAATTAATAAAAAATAGTTGAGTTTGGGAAGTTATTAAGTATCAAGTTTAAAAAAAATAATAATTTCTAGTTTTTGCATTTAAAAAAAATTACATTGTTTCTGATGTTATCGCAATTTAACCGCTCTTGGTAATTAAAGACGCAGTTTCCCTGTTTCTGTAAGTAAATACGTATTAACGTAAAAGTTAAAAAGAAACCGGGCGGCGTTTTGTCCGTGCAAACGTATTCCCCAATTTGCTCTCTGGATTGCTCACTAGTGCAAATGTTTTTTAATGTAATATAGATATCGACTACTAGCGTGTCAGTATGTTTTGTTTTTTAATGTAATATAGATATCGACTACTAGCGTGTCAGTATGTTTTGTTTTTTAATGTAATATAGATATCGACTACTAGCGTGTCAGTATGTTTTGTTTTTTAATGTAATATAGATATCGACTACTGGCGTGTCGGTATGTTTTGTTTTTTAATGTAATATAGATATCGACTACTGGCGTGTCAGTATGTTTTGTTTTTTAAT
Source organism: Limnephilus rhombicus (assembly GCA_929108145.2). Taxonomy (NCBI): domain Eukaryota; kingdom Metazoa; phylum Arthropoda; class Insecta; order Trichoptera; family Limnephilidae; genus Limnephilus; species Limnephilus rhombicus. The sequence continues at coordinate 30,772,353 of OV815290.1, read as the reverse complement.
GTAATATAGATATCGACTACTAGCCTGTCGGTATGTTTTGTTTTTTAATGTAATATAGATATCGACTACTAGCGTGTCAGTATGTTTTGTTTTTTAATGTAATATAGATATCGACTACTAGCGTGTCAGTATGTTTTGTTCTTTAATGTAATATAGATATCGACTACTAGCGTGTCAGTATGTTTTGTTTTTTAATGTAATATAGATATCGACTACTAGCGTGTCAGTATGTTTTGCTTTTTAATGTAATATAGATATCGACTACTAGCGTGTCAGTATGTTTTGTTTTTTAATGTAATATAGATATCGACTACTAGCGTGTCAGTATGTTTTGTTCTTTAATGTAATATAGATATCGACTACTAGCGTGTCAGTATGTTTTGTTTTTTAATGTAATATAGATATCGACTACTAGCGTGTCAGTATGTTTTGCTTTTTAATGTAATATAGATATCGACTACTAGCGTGTCAGTATGTTTTGTTTTTTAATGTAATATAGATATCGACTACTAGCGTGTCAGTATGTTTTGTTTTTTAATGTAATATAGATATCGACTACTAGCGTGTCAGTATGTTTTGTTTTTTTTTTTTGATAAGTTTTTCTTACAGTGGAGGTAATCCACCTCTTACCCGCCCTGGTATAAATAACTGATGGTTACTCCTTCAAGGCTCTCGCAAGATTCTAATTTTTTTGTTAAACGAAGCTACATTTATTTATTTTGAACGAATCTAGACCTCCAGTGTCCATGCATACGTTGTTAGTAAGCAGTATGCAAGTGCTTAACAGGAAAAACAAAATGCAAAAAATAGGTTAGTAAGGGCCAGTTGCACCGAACATAGTTAAAGTTACTTTTTAGTTAAAGTTAAATAAAAGTAACTTTTTGTCATTTCTTACAAAAATGGGTTGTTTCAACTTCGTTTAAATAAAAGTTAACTAAATAGTTACTTTTATTTAACCCAGCGATCTTGAGAGTTTAAAGTTAGATTTTGGTAAAGATGTCAGAGCTGTCATCTGTCACCAAGGAACGAAATATTGTTTGAAGAGAAAATAATTTTAAGAAATGTATCGATTGCTTAGAATGTGTAGGAAATAGGTAACATAAATAATTAATTAATTTAACCCATCTTATTCCGTAGAAGGAGATGGATTTTACTGTCAGATTTCGGATGTCCAAAAGTATAGTTAGGCAATTAATTTTACTCGTTGCCAATGTCAACACTTCACTATTAGATTATTTACAAAGAAGTGTTTATTCAAACTTTTGTACCCACACTTCTCTTGATAATTTATATTAACATTGTTATATACTTCAAAAAATGCAACGGAACTGAAGCAAAATAATTCTTTTGTCATATAAGAAATCATGATTTTTGTGCTCTGTGTGCCGCGGACCAGGTTCTAATAACGTTACATTTTTATGCAACGGGAACGATGCAAAGATTTGTAGGAAACATCTCTGGGTGCGTATTGTCTTGCATAAAATAGACATAATAGTGGCCCGTCTTCGGCCACAATAATAATATCATCTTTCCACGAAAGTTGCTAACGTTTTTAAACCCCAACTGTGAAATAAAAAATAACCACAAATAAACCAATACCCAAATAACCCTAAAAACTCCATAAACGTCAAATAAAGACAATCGAGAAATCGGTGTTGACACCCGTAAAAATAATTGTGTGTTCATTTTTACTTAAACATATCTAATCCAAGGAAAATTCTAAGCAATTTCGATGGCAACACTGGTAACTTTAAACTAACTTTTTTTGTTGTTGGTGCAACTTAATTTTGTTGAATTGCAGCTTAACTTTAGTTAGGCTTAAACTTAGTTTAAATATTTAACTTTAAACTTTACTTTAACTATTTTCGATGCAATTGGCCCTAAGACAAAGATAAATTAAACAGGGCAAAAGAAAAACTCATTCATGAGGCTCCATGAGGCGGCATTGCATCTGTAAAAACCCGCAAGCACCTGCATAAAATAGAGAACATAAGTAATTCAATAAATCTCAAATCAATTGGCAAGTACCAACAAAAAATGTGAATGGCTTTCGGTCTGATCATAAACTATACTTAGCTTCCGTGTCCCTTAGCCAACCACTCAGTGAAATTACTTCTTACGGGAGTTAACCCTCCAAAATTCGTTAATATTGTCTAGATTGATTGCCACCCGGACGCGTATTTAAAAAACCTATACCGTTTCAGTCGCCGCAACAAAAATTTACATTTTCAATATAAAAATTTAAATATTTAGAAATAAAATTATTACTTTCTAATGTACACATGGGAAAGATTATTTTATCTAGATTTCAGGACCATTTTTGTTTTTGCAAAGTGATAAAAAAATAACCAGTTTATAGGTGTATTTACAATATATGGGAATAATATCAGTATTTAATTATTTAGAAATAAAATTATTAATTTCTCATATACACATTGGAAAGATTATTTTATATAAATTTTAGAACAATTTTTGTTTTTCCAAAGTGATAAAAAAAATAACCAATACAGAGGTGTATTTAAAATGTAAATTGTCGCTACTGCGACTGAACCGGAATAGGTTTTGGAAATACGCCACCCGGGCACCGAGAAGTTTGAACCGTAGGTATTTTACCAAACAATTGCTGTCAGTATCGCTCTTTCTCCCCGGATACTGAGCGAAAGGGACAACTGCACTTCAGGCTTATAATAAAATCATTAAATTCGAAGTTTAAGATTTATTTTCGAATTTTAAGATTTTTTTATATAATTTTAAGTTTTTATTTTAAAAAAATTCTACTAACAAAAACTATGGCGATTCGTTTTACTTTTTTTTTTAAATTGTCTAATTTGTATAAAACTAACTAACTAACTAACCATCACGCCGTTTCCCCGCAGGGGTAGGCAGAGAGGACGGACCGCCAAACAAATCGGTCTTGGCACACACTCTTTGCCTCACTCACATTCATACATCGTCTCATACATTCTCTTCTATTATTCTGACTTTTGACATGACCCGACTCAAGTATTTGATTCACTTGATCGTGCCATGTCTTCCTCGGGCGTCCCCGACTTCTTCTACCATTCACATTCGCGTCGTATATTCTTCTTACACTACTTCCTTCGTTCATTCGCTCATTAAGTGGAAAAATAAGAAAATCACAAAAAATATAAATCCATACACAATGCCATCTCTGATACTGACAAAATCAAAACACGAACAGTTGTGCATTGATGATTGCTTCAAATTTTTATATAGTCGCTATGATAAAAAAAAAATTTTTTGAATTATTGGAAGTCACTAATATTTATAAGTACTTATCATAAAATTCCTGCAGCTCTTTCAAAATATAATAATTCGTTCCATACAAAATGCATGGGAAATGAATTTTCTTCATAACTTTCTTTTTCGTGAATTTTTGCGATGTTTTAATGGTTATTCTCTTATCCGGGGCGGAGACAAATCCAACAAATCAAAGATCACCAAAATCGGTCCAGCCGTTCTCGAGTTATAAATAGTGTAACTAACCCGACTTTGTTTTATATATTAAGATGATAGTTTTAACGCGATAAAGGCTTTGTTCTTTAAATTTATAATTGTTTTCAGCTTTGTTTCGTTAAATCTTTTGACGAAGTGTGGTGTTTGTTGTTTGTGTGTTGTATTGTGCGTTTTGTGTCCGCCTTGTACGGATCGGCGACTCTGAAACTTGATTTCTACATTCCCGTGCAGTGCGCACTTTATAGTTACTGCTGTGGTGTTTGTGCATTGTGTTGTGCGTGCAGGTTTTACTCTCGGCGTGCAAGGGCCCGATGTGGCGTTTCATAGTATTCTGCAGGTAAATGCATCTTCGGAGGCTGCCAAGAGGCCCCCGGCCCCTCTCAACATTTTATTTATTTTATTAGGGTACATAATAATTTAATTTCACTAACAAGTACCCGGCGTGCGTTCAATGCCATTCAAAGAAAGAAATTGTTTCTCCCTGCGTGTTTTTAATTATTTTTTTTTTTTTTTATTGGCAATGCTGATTAAAAATACATATAAAGTTTAACAAAGAAATAAAAAATTGCCTTTCCCCACCATAAAGAGACAACGCTCTTGTGTTTGGTGAGGGAGTTCTAGCTCAATTTGTATATTAAAAGATCATGTAAGTTAGTAATAACGGCTATTGTAAATAATAAGTAGGTTAAAAAAAATCATGTATAAATTTAAAAATAACAATCATGAAGAGTTTAAAAAATCATAATATAAATCAAAAAAATTCTTATAAATTAATGAAACATGTAAGTTAGTAAAAAAAAAATATTGTAATAAGTAAGTAAAGGATATGTAAGAAAGAACGCAAGATTTATACAATAGTAAACTTAGAGATATAGAAACTAAGAATTGAAAGAAAAAGAAGGAATGAACGATTTATAAAATAGCAGACTTTAAGATATAAAGCAAACATATGTTCTTTTCCATATGTTCCTTTCCCCGTTCCCCTTCCACCTTCCCACTTCCTGCGAACCTCCCCCCCCCCCTCCTCTCCTTCGTTCCTCTCTCCCCGTCCGGATCTACCTTCCTGCCGCTAAACTACAATAAGACGCTAATATACCCAAAAATATATTCAGAATCTTAACGACGTAAATAAAGAAGCCGTGTATTGCCACTCGCGACCCTTGTATTGGACGGACTTACTGTCGAATTTTCCCTATCAAAGAAGAAAAGAAGAAGAAGACAAATAATGTGGGAATCTTAAGAGGAAATACTAGCGGCGTTTTTTCCATACAAACGTATTCCCCGTTTATCTCTCTGGATTTTGACCCTAGAGCAAATTTTTACATAATATAGATATCAACCATTAGCGTGTCGGTACGTTTTGCTTTTTTTGATAATTTAATTCTTATAGAAGTTAGGACCTTCCAAAAATGAATAAAATTGTCTGGTTTAAACGCCGTCAAAAGACGTTCAGTGTACAAACTAAACAATATATTTTTAAAAAAAGCAAAACGTACCGACATAGAATATTTTCTTCTAATACAGTTAGTGAAAAAAAAAATTAAAATCGGTCTAGTTTTGGAGATGAAAAATGGGGAATACAAACATCGATTTTGACGATTTTATTTAGGTATTTTCGGCCCGATATGCAGTTGTCCCTTTCGCTCAGTTCCCCTGAGGGAAGCGCGGAGTGGAACAGAAGACATTCGTTACAATACCTATCGACGATTATTTTTAAATGACCGGCATAGCTCTTAACGACGTAAGTGAAGAAAGCGTGTAAACAAATATACGCCCGCGGCACGGCGTATTGGACGAACGTACGGTCGAATTCACCCTAGCAGGCCTGGAGATGCGACCTTTCCGCCGCGTTCATTTTAATTAAAACTGTCGTCTTAAACGGATTAAAAGTTTTCATAAATGTATATTTATATTTTTTGTATCTTTCCAAAATTTCTCTGATGCCCTCCGCCCTGGGGTCTGGTAACGACAAACTTCTCCACTGGCTATCGCTTATACCTGCAACATTCTGCTGTGCTTTCATAATATTCCGCTGTGGTGAATATATACATGTTTTTTTTATTTATTTATGGACGTGGAAGTGTATAGAGTGGCGGGACGCGGGAAGGTGGAAGTGGAAGGGTGAAACAGTCGGCGTGGTTTGTCCTTTGTCTGGACTCTGTGGCAAAAAGTACAAACCTACTCGGGTGGGGGCCAATTCACTGAATTATAATATGTTAAAAAAAATAATTTTTACTCTACCGCTATTTTGATCTTTTATTTTCTCTTTTTTTTAACCACGGAATGTTTATTTTTTAAAAGAAAAACAAGCTTTCCCAGGTTACAAATAAATTGACAATATTATAATGTTGTCAATTTTTTCTGTGATTTATGTTGGATACAGTAAGTTAATTATGTACTTAAGATGTTATAGACATACATGTATGTATATTATTTTTACATTAAGAGAAAACCGGGCGGCGTTTTATCCGAAGAAACCTATTCCCCAATTTCCTTTCTGTGTTTTGACACTAGTGTTCAATTTGGGAGGCGGGAATGGGTACCGCCGCCCCGGGAACCTTTATTTGATAACCAACACCTCTGCCATAGGTCGCCCCAAGTAGTTCGCCACGTTTGGTGATTTAGTAGGGGTGCCCGGGTTCACGGGGTGAGGTTTGTCTAGGTCTTGGAGGCGGATGACCAGAACAAACTGAACGCTATATTCCTACCCACCCCTTAAACCCCCTTCCTTCCCAGAACTCTCCTCTCCTTCATTTCCTTAAAAAACCCTCAACACAGCATCCCCAAAGATGACATAGGCCCCTAGGGAAATTATTTTCCCCAGGGCCTCCTATGTGGAGCTCATTTAAAAAAAAAAAATGCAAATATTTTTTGTAGATATCGACCACTAGCTTGTCGGTAAGTTTTACTTTTTTGACAAGTTTATTTATTTATTTATTTATTTTTATTTTTATCGTACAACAGAATTATTCCAATTACAGTACAATTTAGTTACCCTATCAGCATTTAGCAAGTGACTCTTCAATAATATTTTTAAGGCATATAAAGAACAGTCACATCCAAATGGTTTGCAATTTCATTTAACGGCACCACTCCCCTCGTCATGCTATTCTTTGCCAAGACGTCTGTTCTGCCGTTCGGTACTTTAAATAAGTCATGATGTCGACTTCGGCTTTAGTGGCCTGGTACATATAAATCATAGCATCCCAAGAGAAATGGGCTATCGATGAAATTGTTCCAAATTTTGAAAGACAATAGAAAGACTTGCTTTCCGTCAGTTTTTTTTTTTTTTTTAGTTACTTATAGGAGTTAGGGCCCTCCAAAAATCGTTTAAACTGCCTGTTTTGAACGCTATCAAACTAGACAATGCATTTTTTAAAAAAGCAAAACAAACGGATGTAGAAAATTTTCTTCTTATACAGTAAAAAAATATTAAACATCAAAAGGGGAATACAAAACCTCGATTTTATTTAGGTTTTATTAAGTTTCCTCGGTGACCGGACAATTCAGAATTAAATCAACTCAACACCTCATTTGAAAAGTCTAAAAGTGATGAAAAAATTGTTAAATTTGGTTAAGTTATGGGCTAGTTAGGTTATAGGCTAAAAACGTTAGGTTATGTTAAGGGCATGAGCTATTTTTATTTTTTTTTATAGCTTTTAATGACTTTTCAAAGAGGTGTTGAATTCACTTGATTCTGAGTTGGCATGGAACCGTTTCCAGTTAACCTCCACAAAAGGTCCACGAGGAAAATAATTTCCCTCAGGGCCTATGCCATATTTGGGGATGCTGTGGGTACATGTAAAATATTTTATGATTATGTGGAAAAGAACAACATAGCTTTTTTCCCATGAGAAAAATAATTTCCCTCAGGGCCTATGTCATATTTGGAGATGCTGTGTGTACATGTAAAATATTATATGGTAATGAACAACATAGCTTTTTTTTGGGTGCATGTAAAATATTACATATATGATAATGTGGAAAAGAACAACATAGCCTTTTTCCCGCGAGAAAAATAATTTCCCTCAGGGCCTATGTCATATTTGGGGACGCTGTGTGTACATGTAAAATATTATATGGTAATGAACAACGCTTTTTTTTTCAACGATCAACAATTGATGTTTTTTTTCTCCCTCTTTTATGATTTTTTTTTATTTTTTACAGTGAATACCGCACAAGAATCTCAACTGCTCCCGTCTGGAGCCAGTGAGACTATGGCATCCCCAATTGGGGTATGTTGTGAGGCTTAAGGAAGTGGGGAGGGGAAGGAGGTGGGGAAGAGGAAGGTTGGGAAGTACCTGGCTATTCAGATCTGGTCACTAAACACGGTTAAAGCCATTTTCCTCGAACTCCCAATGAGATAGGTCACGAACCGCTACCTGTTGGCAATATTGATAATATTTTCATTCTTGTCCGGGCTCACAAAATCCGCTACCTGTTGGCAATATTGATAATATTTTCATTCTTGTCCGGGCTCACAAAATCGAGATTGTCTGTCGGTTGCCTGAATTGGGTCCCCGGCTCCAGGGAACATGGAACGAGTCTCGGACTGAGGACGACCGGTCATGCGTCCTTTGCAATCTGGTTTTCGTTCTCGCAAAAAGCTGCTCAAACAAAGGTTTAACTTTAACCGCTAAAAATGTAGTTAATTAATTCACTAGCTACCTTGTTTACTCGTGAAAAATCACGAAAAGTACTATATAGTATATACCTGACTTGCCAAGATGAAAACTGACAAAAATTTGTTCCTACAGCATCAAAAAATTTAATAAATATTAATTTGAATAAAATGTACAAGTGCGTTTTTTTGTTTTGTTTATACGAATACCTCACAAGAGTCCCAACTGCTTTCAACCGCTTGGAGTAGGGAAGACTACGGCATCCCCAGTCGGGGTATGTTGTGAGGCTGAGGTCCCACCCAGGTGTTTCGTTTTCGTTTCCTAGGCTGGCTAAGTCCTCCATCACGACTCGCTTACTGTGGTGGTACCTATTAGGAAATTTTCAAATATTGTCGAGTTATTCGTAACCCGGGAATGTTTGTCTTTCTTAAAAAAGTGGTACCTATTAGGAAATTTTCAAATATTGTCGAGTTATTCGTAACCCGGGAATGTTTGTCTTTCTTAAAAAAAAATACCACCGCGTGCTAAGTCGTATCTTCTCCAAGCATAACCTTTCTAATTTAAGTATGTTTATCGGAAGTGACCTGCCAGGTAAGTATGTTTTCGGTATCTATTTGTAAATAATAAAATTTGATAGAGCCTAAGAATTCACAATAAACTGTACAGCGCCCCTGAGGTGATTTTTCACAAAATCCGCGCTCTACAAATTATCCAATTTTTATTATTATAATTATACCAGCTGGTTCCCGGCATGCGTTGCGATACCATATTCAAAGAAATACATTGTTTCTCCCTGAATCACCTTTGCGTGCGTCACCGTTACTCTCCCGCGTCCCCTTCCTAGCTGGCTTTATAAATTATAGCCTATATGTTATTCTGATGTATGAGCTATATTATTGTAAAGTTTCATTCAAATCCATTCTGTAGTTTTTGCCTGAAAGAGTAACAAACACGCATACACATCCATACAAACTTTCGCGTTTATAATATTAACAACTAGCTGACCCGGCCACGCGTTGCTGTGGCTAATAAAACACAACGTCATCTACTGGATGGTTATCCAACCTTTATAACCACCGCCATCTTTGAGTTTATCGCGAAGAGACAGACAGATGCCGCGGAGGATTTTAATTTATAATACGTAGAGATGGGGTGAAAGATTATAATAATGTGCATGAAATGCTTGGGGTAACTAACGTATTTAAGTTAGCAAGGATTAATACTGTATCCGTCTAAATAACTTTTCAATTACCGCAATGTACGTGACCATTTTTTTAGAAGATAGAATGGGTATAGTAAGCTATCCGTAAAAGATAGATAAATGCATTCGCGGACTTTTTTGTAGATCTATAAAGGAGGAATATCCCACCATGCATTGTTTTGTTATATCCCATAAGGATAAGGCAGCGTTTTCGATGAAAGCTACCAGGCGGCTTGACGTTTTCCGACACTTCTAACAATTAACGTTATGTTTCAACCAATTTACACAAATCCTTGACAAATTACATACCTAAACCTTCCTCACGAAACACTCTATCTACTGGTGAAAACCGCATGAAAATCCGTTCAGTAGTTTTCGAGTTTATCGCGAACAGACAGACAGACGACGTGGGGGACTTTAATTTATAATATGTAGAGATATACGCGATATTTTAATGAATAACTTATTCGATATTTCGATAACATTGACGTTTCGATACCATCGACATTTCGATAACATCGGCGTCTCTATAATCGAATCAACGCCACATCCCTACAGATACGCTTTGTCCACTAATTCGGCGTTGGCAGCAGGTATACCGAAACGCTGTAGCGATCCGTCGGTGGTCGCCCATTCCGCTCAGCAGAAGGCCGGAGGTCACTAGAGCGCCAAGGTTGACTCGTTTATTGTACTTACTGCCTTGCCTTTACTGCTGAGAGCCGGCAGTCGACAGCTGTCTAGTATAAACTCTAGTTTGAGTAAAGATAAAAGCCCGACCTGCTTACATTGTGCTAAGGATCACGAATGGAAGGAATGCCCGAACAAAAACTCAGAAGAAAAATGTAGCAACTGTATATATCAAAACACTACTGTCAAGATGACCCTTAACACTAATCATAAAGCAAACGACACAAACTGCACTTACTTTAAAAAGATGATGTATATCGCGCAAAGTCGCATCGATTATGATTAGGTATGTTTTGTATGTATTTTTATTCTAAAAAACAAAATTCAATGCTATTAACCAAAACTCTATTTAAATACTTAACCTCTTTTTCTGGTAAGCTCAATAATATATGTCTTCTACTTAGGAAATATGAGTATCTCATATCCTTGCAATTTTTTTCTTCTCTAACTTTATTATATTCTGAATTATTGTCCGGTAACCACAGTGTTAACACGCTAGTATTGAAATGTATGTTGATGTTAGTCTATCCTTTGTTAACTTGTACATGCAGAAAAAATATTTATGGTTGTCAATTATTAAACCAAATATCTTCTGATCAAAACCAAAATCTAACTATGAATATATTGTTAATGCTTACTGCTATAAAAACATTGATATTTATAATTTGCCTTTATAAATCTTCAAACATGTTTACATACTATTCCCGCATATTTAAATATTATTCAGTATGGGTGATTTGAACGGAGATTTTGACATATCAGAAATTGATTATGAACGTACTCACAACTTTGAAAATTGGTCAAATAAACATGTATTAGGAATTAATAATATAACTGCCATTAACCTTAACATTCGATCCTTATCAAAACATTTTGATACTTTCCTCCTAACTATTTCTAGTTCTTTGCGAAATATTGACATAATAACGCTATGTGAAACGTCGATAAATGAAAATAATGTAAATCTATACAAAATATCGGGTTTCAACTCTTACTATTTTTGTCGTATAAAAAGATCGGGTGGCGGAATTATTGTATACGTGAAGGATCATCTTACATTCGAAAAAATAAATATAGTAACAACTAATTTTGAATGCGTTTACGGCACTGTTTCTATTTACAAACATAAACGTATACATCTATTGGCAATGTATAGACCTCCAAACACAAATAAAAAATTATTTCTCCATGAACTGGATACAGTATTGGGCAGTATTGACATTAAAGAATCCATTTTATTACTTGGCGATACCAACATAAACATTTTAAATGAACTCGAACCGATTGTAATCTAATACGAAAACCTAATGGCCAACTTCGGATTGGTCAAAACTATTAACGATGTGACACGAGAAGCAGTTTTGTCAAACTATATAACGGCTACTTGTCTAGACCATATCTATATAAGAGAGAGAGAGACCATAGAAATCAGTTCGTGCGTATGTGAAACAATAATAGCTGACCACTACCTAATTGCAACGACGATTTATTTCCCTACCTACGGCAAACACACTTCTGACATATCGCACACTGAGTACTATACTGCACTCTCTGAAAAAAAAGTTAATCTATTTATCTCAATCACTGATTGGAATGAAATGCTACAATTATCTGAACCAAATGTATTGTACGAAGAAATGAAATCGAAATTTAAAAATATTTATGGACTAAGTTACATCACAAAATTTAATAAAAAATATCGCAATTATCAAAAAACTTGGATGAATGATAGCCTCATTGAAAATATACAAACACGAGATACTCTTTGGAGGAAATGGAAAAACTCACCTAACAACAAAAAATATGAAATCGATTTCAAAAAATACAGAAATAAATTAAATAAACAAATAATAAACACAAAAAAATTATACTATAACTATAAATTTAATCACTGTTTCAAAGACATTAAAAAAACCTGGAATGAAATTAATAAAACTTTAGGAAGGAAAGATAAATCCGGTTGTGATGAAGTCATATCAAAATATTTCTTAAAATCCAAATCGAAAGATGCAGTGGCAGAAAATTTTGCAGACTTTTTTGATGAGGGGGTAAATAAGTTATTACATGTATGTGATGTCCGAGCGTCAGAATACACGCCGGAATATTTAAATCACACAATGTATCTACCACGAGCAAATACAAAGCAAATCGAATTAATTATCGGAGGTATGAAAAATTCCAAGACACCAGGCATAGATTTAATTCGTATGTATGATTTGAAAAAACATGTTAAATTACTTAGTCCTATAATCGCCCACTTAATTAACAGAATAATTGATACGGGCCATATTCCCGATGAACTAAAATATAGTATTGTAAGGCCTATCTTTAAAAATGGAAATCACTCTTTAATAAACAATTACAGGCCGATTTCCTTACTTCCTGCATTAGAAAAAATATTAGAAAAATATATATCAATAAATTTAGATAAATACTTAAATAATCTGAGTATTATTGATGAATGCCAGTATGGCTTTCAAAAAAATAAAAGTTGCGATAAATTGCTCGAAAAATTTTCTAATCATATAAATTCACAACTAAACTGTAAACAACATGTATTGGTTCTATTTATTGATTTCTCAAAAGCTTTCGACACACTTAGCCATATACAAATAATTAAAGTACTTGAATTTATAGGTATCCGGGGTAAACTCCTCTTATTCTTTAAAAACTATTTGACAAATAGAAAAATGAGTGTGAAGATTTTAAATATAATTAGTAAATCAAGGTACATCAAATCGGGAGTACCGCAAGGGTCAATTCTAGGTCCAAAATTATATATTATATATGTGAGGCCCCTAGAAACAAAGAGGGAAGTGTCCACTTTGTCAAATTGTTGGCAAACTGAAAAAAACGTTTAATTAGTCCGTTAATCATCAATATGGAAGGAACATTTAATATTATGTAAGTAAACCGGTTTAAGAATAATATTTCAAATCATTTATGTAACCATTTATCTAGTTTCTTTAAAAAATGCGTTTTTTTGATGGACACTTCCGTTTTTGTTTCAAACATTTGGACACTTGCTGTTTTGTTTCACAAACAGTTGGACACTGCCAGTTTTGATTTAAATGACAATTTTGAAGATGTTGCAGTCAATGTAAGAAAACAATATTTAAAATAAGACTTTTTTATTAAAATAATTATTGAAACGGAAATTATATGAACAGCTTAAAGTTTTATCAAATTTAGGAATATTCATAAATTCTGAGAAAAAGATATTAGTTTTTTTTTTTAAATGGTGAAATTAAATCCACTATGAAAAAGAAAAATTAGAAGAGTTAACTAAATTATAAAATAACAAAAAAATTAAAATAACTAAATCATTAAAGAGTCTGACACGATTTCTGCTGATCCTGCATTACATTCTACGTCGATAGAATCATCTTCTTCTTCTTCTTGAGGTACAAACGAAGGATTCGGAATTAATTTGGAGTAGAAGTCCAAGACAGGAATATTCAAAAATATTAAAAAAAATCAACATTAAAAGCGTGTATTTTTTACACCAAAAAGATAATAAACCAGGTAATTTTATATTTACAGTAAGTAACATAAAAAGGAATTATTCTTAATAAAGAAAGAATAATATCATATTGTAATTTAAAAAAATATATTATTTTAATAAAAAGTATCGCTATAATATAGTTAGATGTTAAAGTAATAAGCTGTTTCTAATAATAACTACATACTTATTTTAATGAAAATAGACAGTTTTTATTATTTATTATTAAAAAAAACAACATTTATTATTAAAAAACACAATTTAAATTTGAAATGAATCTCTACCAAATAAATTTTTAAAAATTAATTAGTTATAAATTTGAAATATTATATTAATTATTATACAATTATTTATTCAAGTCTAGTTATCAAAGTACATGGCCTAGCCAACTCGATCCACATCCTTACAAAAAAAATTGTGAACAAATTCAGACAAATCTACAAAAAATGTCATATTTTGACATTGCCTACAACATAATGGCGGTTTACCTCTTTTTCTTGGCAATGTTTGCCTTCCATTTGTGCGGTTGTTTGACACGTTTCCTCGCTGATTCTGGTGGCAAAACATCGGGGAATGTTTCCATTCTTGGAATATATAACGTCCACTAACAATAAATGATTATTACAACCCAAAAAATAACTTATCAGTGCCACGACTCACTTACGCTTCCGCACGAGTTTGTATGAATTACAGTGTGGCAGCCATTATGAATAGAGCGTCCTGATTGGCTATTTGAAAAACTGCCGCTTTTGTTTCGGAAGGAGGTGGACACTGCCGTATTTGTTTCAACAACAAAACTTTAAAGCTAAAATACTTTGGTTTATTGACGTTTATGTTACAAATAGAAATATTATCGAGATAGAGTGAACCTTTCTCTATGAAACTGCATATTCAACTCATTTTTGACTTTTGGTGGACACTTCCCTCTTTGTTTCTAGGGGCCTCATGTAATTGCTATGTTTAAGATTTTCAAAAAAGCTCGTCGATTCATTTTTGCTGATGATACTGCTCTTGTTGTATCAAATGAAAATCCTGAAATAGCTATACAAGAATTACAAAGAGATTTTAACGAGCTTCTCAAATGGGCTCATGATGTAGGATTAGTTATTAATGTAAAAAAAACCAAATGCATGTACATAAAATCACCAAGTTTGAAAATGTGGAATGTTCCTAAAATAACCGCTCATAGCTTTGACTGTATACATAGAGGAATTATTAATGTTTGTGACTGTGAAAAAATAGATTTCACAAATGAATATACTTATCTGGGTATAATTGTAGATAATAATTTTAAGTGGGATAAACAAGTGGCTAAAATTTGTAACCAGCTCAGATCCTTAGCTAGTAACTTTTACAAATTAAAATTTATTTTGCCTCATTGTACTCTTAAACTCATATATTTTTCTATGGTAGAATCCATCCTTAGATATGGTATTCGAACTTGGGGACATGCAAGCACTACTTACATTAAATATATTGAAAATTTACAAACTGCCATAATAAAAAAAATTGTCACAACAAATATTTACAAACAGAGACATAACTTAAAACTACTGTATGGCTCAGAGAGCTTACTTACAATAAAAGGTCTCCACTGGTTCACTACTATTATGGATAATATGGGGGAAAGCCCTTACAAACACCTACTTGTACACAAACATACCACAAGATTTAGAGAAGGAAAGGGCCTAAAAACTCCTCGAATATTAAATAAATATGGAAGCCGTACTCTTGAATATCTAATACCAGTGATTTTCAATAAAATCAATAAAAACATAAAACTTGAAAAAAATGAGAGACTATGTCCTAAAATAATAAAACTATGGTTAATGAGTGAAAACTCCATGTATCTTTGAATATCTTAATATAGCTGCCTACATATCTTGTTATTAGGCAGGTATATTGAAATATCTTATATGTTTATGAGTGTAAGTTAAATTATCCAATATTACTATGTGATCTATTCTAATGTTTCCTTAAAACTATAAATGTATTTACAAATATTTTCTTAGATATAATATTAAGAATGTTTAAATTGTTAGAACCTGCAGACAAGCTGTCATATGACAGCTTTGTGGGTCTACTCCAATTTTTTGTACAAAATGTATTCTGTGATTAAATAAATAATAAAAAAAAAAAAAAAAAAAAACGAACGTAAATTATGTTTGTGAAAATAATAGAAGAATTTTTTGTCTGGTATGAAAGTCTTTCACTATAATAAGAATATGAATAAGGCCACAGTTGAAATCACAACAGATGAACAATCATCAACAGACGAACAAATCACGCATGAACATACATACGAGTACCACAAAATTACAAATACAATTTTTGCAACATTTCAGGCTGATTTTAGATTTGATAGATTTTAGGCCGGAGCCTTTATAAGCAATGTTTTGATTATGGGTGGTGGTCTTTCACCAAGGCGATCCTAATATAATATATAGCGATACAAATTATAAAAATAAAGTTTCAACATTTGCATTGTTTAGCCACATTTTTAACTCTTTTAGGTATTGGGGAAGATTAGTTGCTACTTGAATAAATTTCGGTAAAAGATTGAAAGTACGAGGTCCGAGAGTTTGCATTGTTTTGGTATTCGTTTGGGGAGTATAAAGTACATTATTATTTCTAATGTTGATTCTTTCATTCTTTTCGAGTTTGTTTTTGTTTTTAAAGACATATTTCATAGTTTGCAATATAAATAGTTTACGAAGATTGAATAGTTTATATTCTTTGTATAATGCATCTGTCGAGACAGTTTTACTTCTATTATACATAACTTTGATAATGTAATTTTGTAAAGGTTTTATAAAAGCGTCAAGCGCACCACCCCATCCTATTATTCCGTATATGAGTGAAGATTGCACCAGAGAAAAATAATCATTTTCAATTTGTCAATATTCAGTACTTCTTTTAGTTTGTAAAATATGTACGTAAGATATCTTAATTTAGAAACGGTGTTATTAATTTGTGATTGCCAATTTAAATTTGTATCAATATAAATATGTATTTGATATTGTCAACTTTTTCAAGTTCAATCTATTATCCTAAGGATATAACTCGGTTGTACTAAGATTCGTAGTAGGTTTTGTATCAAGCATCATTGGCGTCTGTCTCCGGTACTAGTTTTTCCTTGGCCCTCCACGCAGCGCAAAACCGCAGGAGTGCAGTGCCTTGTCCACCATAGAGATTGGTGTACTCTCTGCAATACAACTCTCAGCAATGAACCTCAGCAATAGAGTACTGAGATTCTTACTTACAAGATAACTTATTATTACATTAAATACCCTCACGGCCTATGCCGCCTTTCGCGAGGCTTTGTAGAGGGTGTATTTGAGGAAAGGACGATGTTGTTTTACTTGTTAAATAAAACTCATTTCTTATAACAAATCGCTTGTATTTATTTAGATTTGGAAACCCTTGTAATCGGGAACGTGCCAGTTAGGAGAATAACGCTCTCAAAATCTTTCTGTAGGTAGAAATCTAGCTGTCAGCTCTCATCGCTTCCGAACTGGAGGGGCGAATCCATATACTAGATACATCTCTTGGATAATAATAATAATAATTGGATAATTTGTAGAGCGCCGTTTTTGTGAAAAATCACCTCAAGGGCGCTTTACAATTTATTATGAATCTTAGGCTCTATCTTGTCTGAAAAGATGAGTTTTAAGTTTGGCATTAAATTCCGTTGAATCTGTGATTATTCTTAACTCGTGTGGCAGTCCATTCCAGGCTTTAGGCCCTGACACTCCGAAAGCACGCTCACCGAATTTAGCATCTGGTGTGCGCTTTGGTTCCTTCAACCTTCCGATCGCTGATGTTGTTGCTGACCTGAGGGTTGATTGTCGAGAATTGGAGTTTTCTGGAATACACATTTCCGATAAGTAAGTCGGAGCCATTCTGTTAAAGGACTTGAATACCATCCAGCAGAGCTTAAACTGGATTCTCTCGGGGCACTTGAGCCAGTGCAGATTTTTGAGATGCTCAGAAATATGGGAATATTTAGATACGCCAGTGATGAGTCTTGCCGCAGCGTTGAACACAGATGTTTCTAAAAACTTTATGCGCTACTAACCGTGGTGCTATCTATATGCTGCATAGCTCAAACCTTCATATGAGGAGTGAACCTGTGTCTCCAGAAGACCCATATTGTTCTTCTTCTCGAGTCAGTTCCTCATTGCTGAGGATCGTGACCCCTACTCCAATTTTCATGGCTGACAGGCTCCTACACTCTTGTAGTACCAAACTTCAGTGATACTTGGTCAATACAGCACATTGCATTGGTGACCCCACCAGGGCCGGATCTACGAAATCTGGCGCCCTGTGCAGTAGGTACCGATGGCGCCCCCCCCCTAAATTTTTATTTTGATTAAATATTCGTTCGTGATAAGAATATAACCTCAAATTTGTACCTTGCATTTCCCCTGTGTTCTGTGTTGAGCGAACAAACACCATACAAACACTAAACACTGACGTATGGTATCAACGACTTACGAAAAACGCTTACACCTTACACTGACACCGTAAAATAACAAATCTAATAGATATTAATTATACATTTAACGAACTTCAAATAATACGTCAAATCAATGATGAAACTGTCAACACGTTGCAACCTGCAAAACCTGCAAACCATGCGATGTTTTTGTTAATGGAATTTACTGAAGATTTCATAAGAAAATGGTCTTTAACTACCTTCTCCTAGAGACTTAAATCGTACAAAATAAAACAACAGCGAGCTTACGCTAACTAAAATTGTCAGCATTTTGAAAGGCGTAAGTCGGTTGGTTTGATTCTCTAGAACAAAAATATCGCGCTGTGATTGGTTATTGAATTTGGATCGCACCCATTCGTCGTAAAATACGGTAAAAGATATATGGAAAAATAGATCTTACGTTTAAACTAAATATATGGAATTTGTAAAAAAAATTCTGTAACTGACTATAAATTCGTAAGCCGTTGATACCAACCTGATGCGTGCGCATTCTGTTTCTTTGGAAAGTGTTGCTAGAGCGTAATAATTATTTCGTACTATGGGTAATTTTAAAACGATTCAGGGAATATTTTAACTAAATTTGAATACAATATTTATTTTCTCACGGCGCCCCTTCGGAGTTGGCGCTAGATTTTTGCACGTTTTTGAACGTATGGCAGATCCGGCGCTGGACCCTACTCTGCTTCTTCTGCGAAATTATAATTTTTTTTTTTTTTTAAGTATTTATTTATTTCGCTTTCCCCACAGGGGGGTGTGCTGCGCCTCGTCCTTGCTTCGTATTTAGTTACATTATTAATTTTGCCGATCCTTCTCAAATCTATCTGCGCCTCCCCAACGACATGCGCAGGCTTGAGGATTGATCAGGCGACCCTGACTGTCCTTTGTCCTGCCTCTAACTACTCAACGCTGAATTTTCTTTTAGTCTTCGGGTATTTTACCCCAAATATTCAGTTAACATTCTTTGAGGCTTCACTGAGTGGTTGGCTAAAGGACACAGAAGCTAAGTGTAGTTTATAGTCAGACCGAATGCCATTCACCTTTTTTTGTTGTTACTTGCCAATTGATTTGAGATTTATTGTATTGTACTTATGTTCTCTATTTTATGCAGGTGCTTGCAGGTTTTTATAGATGCAATGCCGACTCATGGAGCCTCATGAATGAGTTTTTCTTTTGACCTGTTTAATTTATCTCTTACTAACCTATTTTTTGCATTTTGTTTTTCCTATCAAGCACTTGCATACTGCTTACTAACAACGTATGCAAGGACACTGGAGGTCTAGATTCGTTCAATCTAAATAAATGTAGCTTCGTTTAACAAAAAAAAAAATGAATCTTTAGAGAGCCTTGAAGGAGTAACCATCTGTTACTTATACCAGGGCGGGTAAGTGGTGGATAACCTCAAATGCTTCTTCTGCCAAACACTTTGTCAGCGTTTCTCCAAGTTGGAGCCTTCATTTTGGCGAGCAACGTGTGATATATATAATAACCCATATTCTAGGAGGGTGGAAACACATAGGCAGGCAAATCCTTTCATAGCCAGAAGCGGCCCGTTCTCATTTCAACAAATGTCAACCGCGTCAAATGTTGATTGCATTTCTTACCATTCTCTTATCGGCATAATTAGAGTGTTCACAATTTTCTCAGTATCGGTGTAAAAGTGAAAATAGCTCACACCGGCGCGGCGTACAGAAAGTCAATATTAATATTTCTCGGTATGCAAATCAAAGGCCGTAATCCGATCCTACCTGCAGAGGGGACCTGATACCGAGAAAGGTAACCTACCGGTAGTTGATTAGTTTCAATACCTGGACACAATTCATTGCAGCTAAATATCTTTGATTATATAAATGTCTAGATAGAGTGTTGCGCTGTAACTCCGAAAAAAGAACAGGCCAGATTTGAAACGCTTGTGTGCGTGACACGCACACAAGTATAGGTAACTTATATTGTTAACGTAAAGCGCTCAACGTCACTGTAGGCGTGATGAGTGATACCAGCTCCCGAGTATTTCCCGAGTGGGTAAAAAATATGTTTCGGTTTAGCGGGACCTATAATTCGTTTAATTTTGAATTCATTTAAGTAAGATAGTTTTCTACATATAATGATATAAATGAAAAGAAAATCATTGTTAAAAGAGATTTATTTTTGTTTGATTATTTTTAAAAAATAAATAAGAAATACAGAAAATAAGAAAGATACATTCATAGACGCTGCCAACTGGCCAGCAGGTATCGTTGTGTCTAAATTAAAAATTTTATCATCATCAAATAAAGAAGGTGGCCCACATCCAGGTAAATCCCTAAAAATGGTAAAACTATCTTGTCACACTAAAAAAGACAATGCAACTTTTTAAAACTAAAGCTATCGATAGTTATTATTTATTCTTAATGACCTTCCCTTTTAATTTGTTTTTTAAACAGTTTTCGTATAGATTTTACATCCCGGTTAATATTATCCAATTTTGTCTTATAGTGATATCTTAAGGCCAAATATTTTTCCACGGCAAAACTTATCAAATTAACTTGATGCAGAAGACCGTAAATCTGATCGGTTTTTACTTCGAAATAATTATCGGGAAAATTTAATTTGAAGAACAGGCAACCCTGTAAACATGACGTCAAAACATGGGGTCAAACGGCGTTGTCCTAAGACCAAATTACACTATTAAAACTGAATTTTTTCTTTAACTGAATGGTTATTTAAAGGTTATTAACCGATGATAGGTAACATTTTTAGTTGTTTTCAATCGTCCTATGTAATTCCTGCACACTGATATAGCGCAAATCGTCATTTTCAAATGTCACACAACACGTGTTTACCGTACAACGATAGTGTCGCCACTGAGCGGACAGGCCGAGCTTATATGCCAACTTTTGGCAGATATTTTTTTTGGCGCTTCGTCACTCGAGCGCTATATCTAGACATTTATATAATCAAAGCTAAATATATACTGACATTAGATTCATGATTTATTGGCGAAACTGTACTGGGCTCTTGACCGAAGTGAAGATATTATCCTGATGAAAGGTTGCTTTAAACGGCTTTAGCTTATTTGGAGACTGGATTTGAATAGTCAGTGACTTCTTCATCTTACCCATCTCGGTGGTAGAGTGGTAAGGCTCTTGACTCGCAATCCGAATGTCGCGGGATCTAATCCCGGCGTACGCAAATAAATTTTATTTGATTAATCCATAGATTCTCAACCTTTTTTTACCCACCGCCCACTTTGAGAATATTTTTATTTCTAGCGCTCCCTAACTAAGGGGGGCCTTATGGGATACCACGACAGGGTCACATTTGCCACAGCGGAGGGGGCGCAACGGGATACCACGACGAAGGGGGCGCAATGGTATACCAAGATAGGGTTACATTTGCCATACCGGAGGGTGCGTAATGGGATAGAAAAAATATTATTTCTGTGGATGGATGACGCCTAATGGGTTGGGGCAAGATAGGATGGGGTGGGTTGGGTTTCTCTGGGTCTCCTGCCGCCCCCTGAAAGACTGAAACGCCCCACAATCGAACGTTATTAATACCGTAGCGTCTGGCGTGGTTAACCGCGCTTCGTGTGCATGTCGGACAACACGCCATTCGCGCCGCGCCACAAATAACATCTGTGAACGTGGAATTTCACACAATGCTACTGTTACAATTCGGTTTCGAATTGAAGAATTCGACACAAGAAGTCGCTACTTCCGTCAGCAGGTCTTCCGGACACAAAAAGATTGACGGTAATACATGTTGTATCAAGTGGCTACATATTATATATGACGTCATTGCTCTATCTCTGTTACTTTGTCCCGGTGACTAGCTACAGTGGATCCGAGGAACGGGCTGTTTTTGGAATCAGTTCCTATTGTATCTATAAAATGGTCACCAACACTAACTGGGCGAAGCCGAACCAAAAGCCGCCCGCAGGGCCTGGCAGTAAAAACCTGGTTTTTAACAGTTAGAATAGTATAATTGTTGCCCGTTCCAGAGTTGAAGATGGTCTCAGTATCCCCCTGGTGTAAGGCCACCCTTCAGAATTGAAACGCTGCTTGAAATGGCTTTAGCCGTGTTTGTTGACCAGATGTGTATAGCCTAGGTACTCCACCTTACTACCCCGCTACCTTCAGCCTCACAATTACCTCATTTGGGGATGCCATAGTCTTACTGGCTCCAGACGGGAGCAGCTGAGACTCTCATGAGGTATTCACATAAAAAAATATATTTCCCCAATTGGGGATGCCATAGTCCCCCTAGTTGATGGTTGAGAGTAGTTGGGACTTTTGTGCCGTATTCACGTAAAATATTGGATTTTCAGAGTGTTAGGGGCGTACTTGACTCACTTTACCCAGCGATTCCTGACATTATTTGGAGTAAAAAATATGAATGAAATTTTGGTTTCCTGTTACATGTGGCCTCCGGGGATGGGATTGTGGGAGGGAGAGGAAGGGATATGCGAAAATTCACCTCAAGGGTGCTCTAAAATTTATAATATTTTTCTATAATCTTATTACTTATGGTTAACAGATTGCATCCACTGGTTCGTCGATCATTTGATCGTTAATACAAAACTATATTACGTACTCAATGAACGCGATAATGCGTAAAATGTTTGTATGTATATTGTTTTTTGTTTTAAAATTCTGTACAGGCAGAAAATATACATGACCACACGTAGCTATGGGAATGGGATGGTGGGAGGTGGGAGGTAGGGCAATGGATGAATCTAGTTTGTATACATAAAGTAACATATATTAATGTGGAATGTGGATGCTATTTATTAATTTTTGGTTTGAAGTTGTGAAGTGCTGAATTGAATAAACTGTATCCGCTGTATGAAATATTACAAATGTGTGAAGCGCTGTGAATAAATGCGTAAGGTATTTTGTTTTGAGTTGGTATTGCATCGCGGTATGCAACTGTTTACGATTTTTACGACATTACTAAAACAATCGCTGCTTCGGGTATATTATTTACCTGCATTAAAATTTCCAGTTAAACATACTGCCGGTTTATTTATTCCTTAACAATCGAGTGATTTCTTTCAAATCTTGACCGTGCATAATGGTAGTATGTCGATAAGAGGTTTTATTGCCGCTAATGGGAAGTGAAATAAATACTAGTTGGTTTATGAAACTTTCAACGGATTAGAACTCTTTATGTTCAATTAAGAATACCAGCCAGCTTATCGCTACAGAAATAAACTTGAAAACGTGCATATAGTTATATGTATGGTTAGGTATCATAATATTTTTTATCGATTATAAATGAAAAATATTTATTTCACAAGGTGGTTGTTTGACGGTCTCCATGTGCTTTCAGGGATACTAACATGATGTATTGTGCTCGTTTGAACTGCGAATACATAGACCACCATAGATATCGTCGAAGTATCCTTTTGAACACGAATGTTAATTATGAAAATGAAATGATTGTAAATTTGAATCATTGTGGATTTTACCCCCTCTCTATAACCCAAGCGGTGTCTTTCACAAATTATTATTAAATTGTGAGTATGGACTGGAAAACATCACATTGTATTTATACAAAATGCTAGCGAAAGAAACCTACACAATCAAAATAAACAACACAACTGTCAATGAGACGCAACCATCGATATATCTCCTTATCTTATATATAAAAATGAATCGCTAAATGTGTTGCTAAGCGCAAATCTCGAGAGCACCTGAACCGATTTCGCTAATTCTTTTTTTAGAATATTCCTCGAAGTACGAGGATGGTTCTTACGGAGAGAAAAATTAAGAAAATTGCGCAGAAAATTTGATAATTTCAGAAAACCTAACAACTATCGCACGTTTAACAGTTCGCGCGTTGGAGAATGACATTTTGCAAAATGTTAAGTCAGGATTCTATTTTTGAAAATCTTTAAGTTGATAAATTTATTTAAAGTAGGTAGGTACTCCCCTAATAGTTTGAATCGAATCAAGAATTTTAGATATTTTAAATGGATAGGTACCTATTTAAAATATCTTAGGTACCAAATTTAATATTGAATAAAAATTGTAAAAGGTGGCACGCGGGCTATTTAAAAACTGAATGTACTAGGATTGAATATATGGAAAGCGGGAGGGAGGGACAGATGGAGGAAGGGGGGGGGGGGGGGAGGACGCGGAGTGGGAACCCCCCTTACACCATGCGAGTGAAGCCGCCGGAAAAAGCTAGTTAACTATAGATTAGCCCTTCCATACCCAATTCCAATCCCAAAATGACACCACCTACAAGAAATTTCATTAAACTACTAAAAAAAGAAACTACCCATCGAATTCCGTTGCATCTCTTGCGTGACGTAGTTGTTTTACTAGGAAGAAATTAAAAAATTTTTTATCAAATGTTACTTTTCTCGATACGCTGCCTCTTCATAAGTTATGTACATATTTTTTTAGATATTTGTATAACTGATTAAATTGTTAATAATAAAGTCCGCGATAGCCCATACCTAAAATGTTTCTAACTGCCTGAAATTTGTGTTTTAAAATGATCTTCGCAAAGCTAGTAATTCCGTTACCGCGAACTTACTGGAAAATAAATTAGCTCCACGCAGACCAACTAAACGTACAAACCAATGCTTCTTGCGATCTTTTGACTGCGAGATAAAGGACTTTCTTTTTGATAAATGTTCTTGTAAACCAATGTTTTTGGTTCCTGTGTCATTTTGAAGACCTACACGCCCTGACTATCGGTCGAAGGTATGACTCGGTCGAAGGACATAACCAGTTAGGTATCTACTTTACCAACTGATGATGATTTACTAGAATACACAACAGGGGTTCAGCCAAGCGCCCAACCATTTTTATACAATATTATATTTATTATGACTTTTATTCCAAATAGGACAGTATTAGCAGTAGTATTATTATTATTGATTTTAACAGTATTTAAAAAAACTTTTAAACAATAGCATGTTAAATTATAAAATGCTAAGTTAGCTGATTTTGATTTTTAAAATCTAAATTTCGAAACGTCATATTTTTTTACACAACCACGTTATTCGAACCCGCTAGCTCTGGACCAGAAATTATCTATTGTATCCAGTAAACCGCGGATAGTAGCATGCAAAATGCTAAGTGCTCTTATTCTCACGTGTTCTCGCGTGTTCATCACTTCTAAAATTTCTAATAATAAACTGCATAAAATTGTGCATATTTTCTCGATGCACTCTGCATTTACTGCATTCTTTTAGCGCGCTATTTGACATGTAGGCATTCTGAAATTCTGAAACTTTCCAGGGGCGTGCGCCTGCTCTATCGTAAGTCATTCTGTTAGTTAGTTTAGTTAGTTTAGTTGTTGTTGATGTCTCTCTTCTCTTGTTGCCATGCAACTCCTGTTGCCTAGATTCTTGTTGAAGTTTTGACTGTGATGCATATTTTGCATGGGCATGCGATGTCAAAACTTTACTCTTGATGTTTTTCTATTAGACTTAAATTTGTATTCTTATTATGTGTCTACATCTTTTAAAAAAGACAAATATTCGCTGGTTACAAATAATCCGACATTTTTGAAAACTCTTTGTAGTGGGAAAAACCACCATTGTAGTGGGAAAAAAATACTTGAGCCATGATGGAGGACTTGAGCACTCGTGCCTCGATTATTTTTATTATTATTTTTTCCAAAATATTTCGGCTTTATAATGAAATCCAAATAAATAATAGTATTTCCAAACAAATCCGAAAACTATAAACTGTTTCAGAAACGTGATTAAGTACGCCTTCACATTTTATATTTCGATTTTTTTTATTGTACCAGGGCCAGTCAATAAGTAATGCCTCCTATTTTTTCTCTCCTTTAATTGTCAAGTAATAAGAAATGCAATTACAGGGGTCGACAACCACACTATTGTCGATTAATTTATTATTTTTCAATATTATCTCCGTCCATTTGCACAGCTTTGGTTTCACTTTTAACAGGGGCATGTATCACAGTGTTGTAAAAAGCACGGTCATATCTATAACACCATCGCCATAACTTTCCCCGCCGATCTCACAGTTTTGATTTTTTTTGTCCTTACCACCACATTAGCGCACTTCGTTGAACATTCGTATTTACATATCTCTTCATCTTTTTCTTTTTAAGCGGGTACACCGCGCCTTAATAAGTTATATTTGTGTGTGATATTCACGCCTATGTAATTTCTTCATTTACCGGATAATGGGCCGTATATATCTCGGTTTTGCCCCAGAATCGGTTGAGCGCCGCTTGTGTGTTAAATATCAGAGTTCTCCCAAGTTTCACCCAGTATTATAATTACTATTCTAGTAGGTAATAGTTCCCAACTCCCAGTGCCTCTAGGTGTTGCAAACTTCTGGCCTGGTGGTGTGTTTGTCTTCAATCAACGGAATATGATAATTTTCAAACATTGTGAGCAAACCAGCGGTAGCTGCCAAATTTAACAATGGGGCGCTTGCGATTTGTACTAGGTATCTGCAGGCCCTGTACAGTACGCCCAGCTTCCGAGAGGCTAACTTGACTCTGGAACCCCCGTACCTGAGCTGGTCGTTGAGAGTTACACCAAACATATCAATGGAAGGCATATCGGGAAGATAAATATATGTTGAAGGAGACTAGTCCAGTTCTAGGCCATCATTTGAAATTACAAAGAGACGAAAGGCGAATTTATTTATATATTAATTTCATTTAAATGAAAAAATTTATTTTTTTATTTGTTCTTCAAAGTACCTACAATCCCGGCGCAATTCAGCAGTTTGTCAACATGATGTTAATGATCAATTATAATGTTTACAATTACAGTGATTATTTAATTACAATTCAGTTTGTTCAATTAAATTATATACTGTGTAAAAGATACATTCATTATTATTAATTATAATATAAACATACAGATTGTCACACTTAATACACATGATTTAGTACAAAGCATCTATATTTAGTAACCATGTTGAACCGCAATTTTTTTATATTTCTTGGTAACATGTTAAATATTTTGAGCACGTTATATTCCAAGGTTCGCTGTTCGTAGTTATTGTTATATTTTGGAACAAGCGTTCCTTCATTCTTTGTGAACCTAGTATTATGTTCATGTTCCACTTCCCTCTTATAATCAGAGTCAGATATATGCTGAATCAATATTTTCTACCGTATTAAGGCCTGCAACGGTAAGGCAGTTAAATTCTGATAAAACAGTGAAATGTTTGGTCTCTGAAATAAAGTTTTTGAACTAGTAATTTAACCATAGAATTTTATACTGATTGTGGGTGGTTAAAATTAGTTTTGCAAGAGTGTCCCCAAGCGGTTATTCCATACTGTAAAGTTGATTCTGCATCTGCAGTGATAAGTAAATAATTTTTAAAATATTCACCGGAATGATGAATATTTTTATTATTCGTACGGAAGTTTCGAAGAGTCTAATTCAGAGTTAGATGAGATGAGGTGTAGATAGAATTCAGGCCAAAGTATTAATAAATCAAATTTTCCAATAATACAAGGCGTCTGCCAAGAAGTTGATTAATAATTTGACGCGGTGCATGACCACGTAGATTATTATTGTGCTCTGCCACGGACGCGTGGCGTTCACGGTCACCGGCGTGCTGAGGCACCGCGTGACGTCACCATGGCACGCGTGACGTCATCTCACACGTCACGAGTGACGGACAGGCCACTGAAGACATAAATGGATAGAATGGATGTGTTTTAAGCTGTGCTAAAGTAAGCTCAATTAATGACAAAACGCAAGAACATGCAATGAAATCAGATTTCCAAAAAAAGCCAAAACGCAATTCAGTTTACTCCGAGCCGGTGGACTAGTTTGTGTAATTGGGAAGCATGTTTACGAGAGATGGAAAGGTTGATAGAGATATTCAGAGAAGCGTAAATGCATGAACACCATTCATGGAGGACACGACGCGGTTGGCGCTAACAAAACCTTACCCTGATGTATAACAGTGAGAGATGGAATTGGTAGAGGATGGATGAAAGTAGACTGAATGCTGTATCAATGAAATCCCTGAGGCATTTGTGTGGTAAAACCATGTATGATCGTTTTACAAATATGGAGATCAGCAAACAATGCAAGCCTGATGTAAGTAGTGTTGAGTACCTCATACAAGAGGCACCTCAAATGTCCCACACAAACACGTAAAATGTCCCCCCACCTCACAATATGTATTTGTACCAACTCTTTTTCTTACTACAAATATGAAGGAGGGACAAATATGAGGTGTGAGGTGGTTTGTTGTAGACGTGGGCAAAATTGAATGACCGAATTAAATGAATAAATTCAATCTTGTGACACACTCGACCTGATTCTCAATTTCAAAAGGAATTGATTCTTCATTCCTTACCTTTGGCCTTGTATCGTACGATTTTTAACGGCACCTTAAATTTTTAATTTCCATTTATTTTACTATTAAATTATTTCAATGAATAATGTGTTCCGTAAACGATTTAAATATTATAATGTTTCGTAGGTATTTAAATATAAGTGCGTATTTAAATATATGGGCGGCGTGCATAGGTATTTAAATATATGGGCGGCGAGCCGTGAAGTGGTCGACGGTATTGTGAACGACTCGTACATAGATCAAAAAGCGACCGCGATTCAGCCGAGTTGTCCGTGCGTCCCATTCACGCAAGGAATTAATCATTTATCGTAGTCAATAGTCCTGAGATGGTCCTAAGGTCCCCGCGCCGCGGCCGTCCCGTCCCGTCCACGTCCCAGGTACTCGTATCTAGTCTGTCCAAAGCGCTTTATTCAGGAATTAAAACTAAAGTCTTTTTCACTTGTGACGTTATTGTCTCTAGTTAATCTCAGACCCAAAAATGACATCAGATGTCATTGTCTTGCATCGTTCCACGTCAATCTCGGCTCGGGTCCGTCCGAAACGCAGCTCGCGAGTTGATCAAGTCACTGCGAGGTAAGACACAAGACACTAGTCAAAAGTTACTAATTCATTCCTCAATGCCGGCCCTTAATCCGTCCGTGCGGTTCACTCATTCCTCGGCGGGCCAAGCCTTCAATTTCATTACATAGTTAGTCGAAAACTTTCGACTTTGAATCCGAACATCGCGGCATCGGCTAGAAAAGTTTTTTTTGGCACGTATGAAAGATATTGGAATACAAGTACCTACCTACTTTTAGTCGTAGATCTTGGGCAGATATAATATGTAAATTTGCATATATTATA
The DNA here is from genome assembly GCA_929108145.2 of Limnephilus rhombicus. Taxonomy (NCBI): domain Eukaryota; kingdom Metazoa; phylum Arthropoda; class Insecta; order Trichoptera; family Limnephilidae; genus Limnephilus; species Limnephilus rhombicus. The sequence goes on along the minus strand of OV815290.1, from coordinate 30,743,219 downwards.
AGGCCAATCAGTTGTCGTCAGCTGTCATAAAATACTCGTCATGTTAAAATGTATGTTTATATTAGATCACGTGAAGTGGAACACTTTTAAGTTTAATAAATAAAATAAAATTAATAAAACTTTAGGGGTGAAACAAAAAACTGTTTAATTTAAAGATTTAATTGCTAGCTATAAATACATTTTACATGCAAAAAATAACGACACTAAAAAAAGACAAACACATACACATCCATAGGATTTGCCTGCGAGATAATGAGATAGAATAATCGGTCCCCTTTTTGTGTGGTGCTTCTTAGCCTATTGGTCTCGTCTTTGTGCGGTGCTTCGTAGCCTCCCCACTTATTGTGCTTTGAAACGAAAAAGCGACACTAAAAAGAGACAAACACATTAATCTATAGATTTAAGCCTGCAAGATAATGAGATAGAATAATCGGTCTTCTCTTTGTGCGGTGCTTGGTAGCTTATCCGTCTCCTCTTTGTGCGTAGCCTCCCAGTCTCCTGTGCGGTGTTTCGTAGTCTCCCCATTCACTCTAGTTTTTTTTTTTGGGAATTAATTGAATTAATGGAATGAATAGAAGGAATCAATTCAAAAGGCCGGGGGAATCAGACTGGATCTATTCACTCCTGGGAATCATTCTGCCCACGTCTAGTTTGTTGTGTTGGACTAAATTCATTTCATGTACGGGACAAATATGAGGTGAGGTGTGAGGTGGTTGGTGTTTTGGACTACATGTCATGTCACGTTGTCACGTATGGAACAAATATGAGGTGAGGTGTGAGGTGGTTGATGTATTAAACTACATGTCATGTCACGCATAGTTTGGGACAAATGTATGAGGTGGTGAGGCGTGAAGTGTTTGTATAGGTACCTATTCCATGACATTTTTGTATTAGAACCGTGAGTTGGTGATGGGGTAAGCCAATTCATATATTGTGAATACCGCAGAAGCGTCTCAACTGCTCCAAATTTTTTTTTTTTTATTGAAATTTTTTTATATCCATTTTTCGTATTACAAAAATAACAGACACGGGAGGCGGGTATGGGTACCGCCACGCCGGTATTTATTAGATAACCAACACCTGAACCAAGAAAATCAAGCTAAAGGAAAAAAACCACCGCCCCCCCCCCCGTAAGCGAAAATATTTTGTAACACCTCACCTCAAATTAGGTGGGACACCTTAACACCTCATTTCAATATTTGAGTACCTCATACAAACTCATCCTGATATTGTGTCCTACCCAACACTAGATGTAAGCGTAATGAGTGAGAATAAGAAAGGGACGATCAGATGGTTTGGGCACGTAGAGCGAGTGAATGAAGGAGTGAGAATATATGACGCAAATGTGAACGGTAGAAGTTGCCAAATTACATGCCAAATCTGCCTTTGTTTCTATCATTTGTGTATGGTTACTAGTGGAAACTGTCCAAACTGACAGGGTGTAAGAGCACGTACCTGAAGGATTTAAACCAGTGATTCCTGGACATATTTGGAGTTCAAAAAGTTGATGTCGTTTTGCTGTCCGATGATTAATATAATATTAAAAACAAAAATATATTTTTCAATCACACATCGCCACTGATCCCACTCCTATTCGTCGCGACGGGATCACGTGGAACGCGCCCTGTTTCGTGTGTTACCGTGCTGCTGGAAAGAGACAAAATGCTTATCACTTGATCCACACCTAGGATCTACTCCAATACTCAGCAATCAAATATTTTTTACACGTTAACTCATTAAATAGGCTGTAAAATAACACCGGAAGAACTGACGGTCCGGTACATTAGTATGACATTTTGAAATATTCTACACCTAGTACGTGCTGTTACACCCTGTAGTAACGCCCTTGAACTAACAACAACTCTATACTTGCAAAGACGTTGCTGTGAAATTGTTGCCAAATCCAATTTGTAATTGCAACAAATTTATTTTAGGAAGGTATAGATAGACCATCGCGTATACCGATGGACCAATTCTAGACACTATTAATGTGTTAGCAATGTAAACTGCATCCTGGTTGCACTTGCAGTCGGGCTATGCAACTGATTGTTCTTGTTTTAGACAAGTACAAGGAATAATAAATAAAAATTAATTTAATAAAGGTTTTATGGATTGTGTTGTTTGTTTGTTTTTTTTTTTTTTTTTACACGAGCTCCACACGGGAGGCCCTGAGTCATCTTTGGGGATGCTGTGCGGAGGGTTTAAGACTGAGTTTATTTGACTGAGTTAGCAGTATCCTAAAAACACAGGAAGATACTCCGAAATCTCTCTTATATGTATAACCAATCTCTCCTTCATGCCTTCCGTTGATATGCGTGGTGTAAATCAAGGTGACCATCTCAGGTGCGGGGGCTCCATTGAAGCCAGAGTCAAGTTAGCCTCTCAGAAGCTGGGTGTACTGTACAGAGCCCGCAGATAGAACACAACTGCTGATCCTGTACAAATCACAAGTGCGCCCCACTGTTGAATTTGGCAGCCACCTCTGGTCTGGAGTTTCAAAACACTTGACTCTGTGCGGAAACGGGCGGTTTGATAGCTTGCCCTATGTTAACGAGCGGATTGCAATGTTTAGATTGGCATCGGGTAGGCATGCTGTCCTTGTTCTGGATGGAAGATGCTCCGATGAATTAGCGTCAGTGATTCCTTCGACACCGGTGAATTTTTTTTTTACAAGAATACCTCCTCCCGTCTGGAGCCAGTGAGACTGGCATCCCCAATTGGGGTATGTTGTGAGGCTGAAGGTAGTGGGGAGAGTAAGAGGAAGGAGGGGAAGTACCTGGCTATTCGGATCTGGTCACCAAACACAGCTAGAGCCATTTCAAGCAACGTTTCAATTCTGAATGGTGGTCTTACACAAGGGCGATACTGAGAGTATCTTCCACCCCGGAACGTGCCGCAAATATACTACATGTATTATTTTTTTAACGAGTTAGTTGTGAAATAACACAAATTAATCGAATAAAATTTATTTGCCCACACCGGGAATCGATCCCGCGACCTTCGGATTGCAAGTCAAGAGCCTTGCCCCTAGACCACGCCGGTCTTTAATAGTTGGAAAACAAACTTCCCTCAGCTCTTACTAATATCCAGAACTTGGCTGAATTCAAAAGAGCTTTAAAAACAAACTTATTTAAAAAATCGTATCTTTCATGAATTTTAACTCGTTTTCAATCTGCTATAATAAGCCATGTTCCTCAAGTTTCTGGTAATTGTTTGGTTTCGATTACCTCCTTACTATAGTTCTATGTGCACTCTGTTATTATTATTTCTAAACGTAAACTGCCTCTTATTCTTTATTATAATTTAGTTTTAATGAATTCTTTTTGTTAATATTGTTCTTTAGGAATTGCTTTGTATATACTGTATATTCTTTGTTTCACATAATTTAATCAATTTTGTATTTTGGAAGGACTCGTAAGGAACACTATAGGATTAATTTTAAGTTTATTATAATTAAGCGCACTTGAAGTGAAATATCACAAAACTGCGCTATGTAAATACTATGTTATTATTATTATTACGCCGAACGAGCGCACAACGTATGTACACGATTGACATTTGACACATGAGAACGGGTCACTTCTACAACTCATTCTTGAATTCGACAGCTACTTCAATACCTTTGAATTGTCAGCAAAAGTGATGAACAAAAAAAAATCGTTGAATGGGTTAGGTTAGTTTATGAGCTATTTTGCAATTTTTTTGTTCATAACTTTTAATGACTTCAATGGTGAAATTGCATGATTCTGCGTTTTCATGGAACCACTCAGATCATATCCCAAGTGGAATTCCGTAGTCCCCCAACGGTTTAGAGCAGTTGGGACTCTAACGCGATATGCTTTTTTTCATTAAATCCACACGGGAGGCCCCGAGGAAAATACCTTGGAAGATCCTTTGTGGGGGTCTTTTTGAGGAGAGGAAGGAGTGAACATGGGTCTTGTAGGAAGGAGGAAACACATAAGCCGGCAAATCGTTCCACAGCCGAGCTGTTCGAGTCGTAGAAGCGACCCGTTCTCATGTGATAAATTTCAACCGTGTACATGTGTTGGGCGCTCATTTAGCGTGTTTCCCGGCTACGCACCGGTGCCGAGGGGGATCAATGACGCTAGTTCCTAGAAGCATCTTCCATTGAAATACCGGTAGAACAAGGACTGCATATGGACAGCCCGTTTCTGCACAGAGTCAAGGGTTTTTTCAGGTATGTTGGGGCTCCAGGCCAAATTCTATTGTGTGGGGCCCACTTGCGATTTGTACAGGGTTAGCAGTTGTGTAGTATTAAAGTATCTGCGGGTCCTGTACAGTATGCCCAGTTTTTGAGAGACTAACTTAACTCTGGCTTAGATGGAGCCCCCGTACCCTGAGCTGGTCATTTATAGTTACACCAAGCATATCAACGAAGGGCCTGTTCGGAAGATTGCTTCCGTTGAAGGAGGCTAGATTTACACATATATTTAAGATTATTCACATACAATCGAGAAACCCTCGTGCATTTTGGGTCTCCCAAGGCTAACCGGATGTTTCATGTTACATATAAGACACATCGAGTGCTTTGCAACGCGGAGGTCGTCAACATAAACGCAAACCACTTCATCATAAAATTGAAGTTTTGCGTCTGTTGTGTGCACGTTAAAAAGCTCGTCTCAAGGTCTCTCGTTAAACACACGCCTTAACATACTTAACTGGGTGCATTCGTACTGCAGCCGAGTGCATTTCCCGCCTCCTACCACATTATAATATATAGTCTATATTGTCAGTGATCGATAACCCGGTTCGGCGCGCGTGGCAAATATTGAGACCTACAATATAATTTGGGAGGCGGGTATGGGTGATGTCTCAGGAACCATTTATTGGATAACCAACATCTCTGCCATAGGTCACTCTAAGTGGTTCGGTACGTTTGGCAAGCGGGTTCATGAGGTGAGATTCGTCCAGACTACTGCGTGGCGGACCGGATCGGGAGAGACTGGTTGAAGAAAACTTAACCTGGGACCTCTCCATCCGGACTCCTCGACTTGTAATTGCAGTGCATGCCTTGTACTGCAGTGGGCGGGATGGATTCATAAACCCGTCAGTCCTGGACACATTGATCCACAGATTCCTACTTATCCACCCCTCATACCTTTTTCCTACCCAAAACTTTCTTTTCCTAAAAAGACCCTCCACACAGCATTCTCAAAGGTGTCATAGCTCCCGAGAGATTTTTTTCTGTGTGGAGCTAATGTAAAAAATCTTCCTAAAAATATTTCATAGGATATTTCGGTCAAATTAGTAAAAAATCTCCCTTAAAATATTTCATAGGATATTTTGGTCAAACCAGTAAAAAAATATTAATTAAAATTTAAAGGAATTCTTGGTTTTAATCAGTTTTATTTTTTTAGGTGTAACCCAATTATTAGTATATATAACTTAGTATATATAACTTAGTATAATAAGTTATGCTTTTCCAGTAATTGGATCTACTCTATTAAATATTATTTGCGACGATTCATGACGGAAAATTTTCAGTCATGGAAACTATCTACTATTATACCGGTTCCAAAGGTTAAAAATACCAGAAAATGTGAAGAATTTCGACCAACCAACACCTTACCAAAATATGAACAGATTCTTGAAGTGATAATAAAAGAACAAATCTTGCAATACCTCTAGATAAACACAATATTTTACACCAAGAGCAATCAGGATTCAGATCTAATAACTCATGTTTTTATTTTTTTTAATTTTTTTTTTTTTTTTTAATTATAGCGACTATATAAAAAAATTTTACATTCAAAATGCAATGTGAAATTAAGTACAAAATATTGTATTTCTTAGTCCTCCTCACTAGGGGGTCCTGTGCCGAGGCGGACTAAAGTTATTTAAATATAGTTCATTTGTCTTCTATGTCGTTTTTAGCGTGTTCGCTAGGGTTTTCTCATTGACCTCTTTAAGCCATATTTTTATTCTTGATTTGTATTTAATTGGATTTTTTATTAGTTTTATGTCTTGGGGGAGGATGTTATGGAGTTTTGTTGCAAAGTATGTATAGTTTCTTTGTCCAAATGTGGTTTTATAACTTGGAATATTTTTTATATCATTTTTATTCGATCTAGTGTTATGCATACACGGTCTAGTAGAGGATTCATTATTTTTGAAGAGCTTCAATAATATATTTTTGGAATATATTTGTTGTAAACAACATTAATGTGAAACAGCATTAAACGTAATTGTCGAAGAATGGAAGGAAGAAAGGAATGAATAGTAATAAATATATCTTAGCAATATTTTTGGATTTTCAAAGGGCATTCGAAACTATAGATCGAGAAATACTGATAAATTAAAGAAATTGGTTTTTCATCTGTAGCCATTAAATTAATAGAAGAGTATTTGAAAGACAGAAAACAGATAACAAAAATTAATAATCAGTTTTCAAAACCAATGGAAAATAATTTAGGAGTATCGCACATAATATCGCGGACCTCCATTGTTCATACTCTATATTAATGACATGGTGAAAATATTTTCAAAATGCAAAGTACGACAATTTGCCGATGATACACTAATATACTTAAATGGAGATAACTATGAAGAACTAATAAATATTTTAAATAATGGGCTAAACAATGTATCAAGATGGCTAAAAATTAATAAGCTCTAATTAAATACAAAAAAAAATGTATGGTGATTGGATATAAGAAGACATCCAGTGAAAGCAAAATTAAAATTGATGATGAAATTATTGAAAATGTTACTGAATTGAAATATTTTTGAGTTATATTATATTTCAAACTAACATTCAACAAGCATGCTGAATAGTGAATATACACAAAAGAAAATTGGGAAAAAAATCTTTTTTGGGAAGAATTCGGCTAAAACTATCCAGTAAAACTGCAATCACTATCTACAAATCGATTATTGCTCCACATTTTAACTATTGCTCTACTGTACTTTTCCTATGTAACGAACGAGAACAAAATAAGTTTCAAATTCTCCAAAACAGGGCAATGAGAATAATACTACGGCGAAATAGATTTTCAAAAGTAAACAAAATGTTAAAGGAACTGAATTGGCTAACCGTGAAACAGATGCTGACCTTGAATACGATGATATTTATACATAACATAATTAACAACATTTTACCAAAATACTTTTCAAATTAAATTATGTTCAACAAGGACATACACAGACACAACACAAGAACGTGCAAAGAAATAAGGCTTCAAAAAAAGGACAAGGCGAATACGCAGAACAGTTTACTGTACAAAGGGATGAAGTTATATAACACGCTACCAGAAGTCCACACCAATTGGAAAGTTCAAGAAGTATTGTAGGAGCTACATAAAATTTAGTTTGCAATATGAAAAATTATAATTCGAAATTTGTAAACTTAAATGTACAAATTACTAAAATAAAATTAATAAAAAATTAGATTAATCTAGTTAAAAGGCGAAAGACGGGTTTGAAGAACAGTTCATAAAATTTTAAAATTAATTTTGCACGTTCTATTTTGTGAAACAACTGGCCAATAATGATATAATAACGGAACTTGAATAGAACTTTCACAGAACTTAACTCTGAAATATTATGAAAAATAAACTTTAAATCTTCCGATTATGATAGGTACTATGGTTACAAATGTTTTTTTTTATTGTTATCAAGTTTAATTTGTAGAACTCCTTTTATTTCTTTTATATATTCAATGTTATTATTATTCAATTTATAAAAACTGTTTATTTAAAAAAAAAAAATGTTATTATTGTTAGTGACAGCATGAAGGCATTATCAAACAGTTTGATAATGCATTCAGAAGGCGAAACAGCTGTCACGCGAAATAATAATTATACAGCAGAACTTGTTTATCAATAAACTAGAGATGAAACGGATATTTATTTTATTTTATTTTATTTTGCAGAAACAAACAGTACATTATTACATAATGGAAAATAGTTACAAAGTTATAGAATTAATACAATAATTGGTACCAATGAGATGTCGCTGTTATATGCTTATGTTTTTGTAAGATAAATAATACATTATACCTAAATTAAATTAGTAAATTATTGAAGGAGAGGGGTGTGTGAGAGTGTTTGTATGTGTGAGGGTGCGCGCGTGTGAGTGTGTGTTATGTGTGCGAATTCAGTGTGCTATAAATGTTTTTCTTAAATAGAGGGAGGGAATCAAAAAATATATCGGTATTTGTGGTTTTTTGAATTGAGTTGAATCTTTGAAGGATGCGGGAAATATCCGGTAACTATCCGGTGTCCGGCCTAAATTTACTATCCGGCCGGATACCGGATAGTAACTAAATATCCGGCCGGATACCGGATATTCAAAAACTACGACAATTTCCTATAATAAAATGCAATACATTAATCTCTGTGAGATAAATATTAATAAAATGACTTATAATTTTGACGGCTTTTATTTAAAGTTACAAAAAAGCCATTAGGCCTCCAAAAAAACTAAAATTTTCTTCTAAGATATTCACTCTAATGATAAATACATAAATAGTAAATATCTAAACTAAAAACTTATAAAAACCTCGCAGAGTAGCGAAAACTTAAATTAACATGATTACTAATCACAATCACCATTACAGTGAACTAAAAATCATAAAAAACACAGAGATTATTGAAATGATTAAATACTGGCATTGAAGCACCGTAATATACCTCTTGTTTTTCTTCTTACGAGTAGGTATCAAAGAGAATATTTTCGCGATCACTCATGAATACTCACGATGGCAACCGAAACCGCCCGAATTGATCTGATCGCGTTCGCCGCACCTGTGCGGCGCTAAACTCGTCGCGACATGCAACGAGACAATAGGTAGAGTATCCGGTATCCGGCCAAACAACTATCCTTTTCATCTCTAAAATAAACTGTTTTTATAAATTAAATAATGATATTATTGTGTATTTAAAAAAAAAAAAAAAACAATGTTGTGCATCACTGGCTTGTATCGTCTGCTGCAAAACTGCATTCTGCCCGGCGCGCGGCGCTGCATCGCGTTTGAGTTGACCTTACTACCCGTGTGTGGCTACGAGTATTATGGGTTGCATGTGCATTTTGTGCAATATTCCGCATACACGGGGAACGGGGTGTTGCACCCTATTTTTAGATCTGGACTCTGTGCTTAAATCCTGTACATTCGTTTGTGTGCAAGCAGAAATGTGTTTGTACGATGCAGGTAAATCTTTCGAATGGGGTTACATGGTACTTTCGGTTTACGATTTTTTATTTTTTTTTATTAGGAACAATAACAGGTTAATAACATTACATGCATTAAGGCGATCCAATAGTTCAGGAAAAAATCGAAATCGAAATTCACGCCCTTTATGGGAGGAGTTTAAAAATACTTGAGAAAAAGCTTTTGGAAAGGTTGGAAAAGGTATTTGAGTTTTTTTTTACAGGTTGATTTCGTAAAGGCCTGTAAAAAATATTAATTCCTATTTTACGCATTGTTTATTGTAAGAAAACTGAAATTTAAAATTGATTTCACGAAATTAAGCGACGCGGATTCACACGACTGTCTCCCGCGCCGGTTGGGGCGTGACTGATGCGAAATAGGTGTTGTCCAGTGCATGGTTCTTGTGCCCATGCCATAAGGGTCACTTCAAGAATCCAAATTCGTAGAGTGCGGGCCGTATTGATTGATGTCAAAAATATCAACGAGAAAATGCATATTTTATTTTATTTTCTGAAGTTCATATTTTATTTAATTTTCTGAAGATTATCATAAAAGAAACTAAATTTGCCACATTACACAATAAAACCAAATCCGAAAAGGGGTTTATAAATAGGAGAGTTTGGACTTGAAAGTGTTTTTTATAGACCTTGTACTTAATTTTTTTAAAGGCTTTTTAAAAGACTGACCGATGAAAATGACAGATATTTTTAGGGGCAAGGTATGTTCTACACACAGTATTTAATTGAAGCATCTTAGAATACTTCTAAGCTATCAAAATTTCAAAACAAAAACATGTGATTTTGTATGTTTTTGCATTATTTAGTATGGCTTCATCTTAAAGGCAACCACACAATATAATAATTAGGTTATAACCCAATAACTAATGTTCACATCATGCACAAATAATAATTAAAAAATCGACAATTATTAAGTTATATATTTAGGAACTAGATAAGCAAGTCCTCATTAATCCATTGAGCTTTTTAGGTCGTACGCTACCGGAAGTCCATACATTATAGAAGTTTTTTTTTTGAAGTACAACTTATTTACGCACGCTCGACTTGGGGGGTAAGCTGGTGAATGCGTTACGAAAACTGGTGATGTGTTACAAAAAGTGGTGATGTGTCACGAAAAGTGTGATGCGAACGGTAATCGATGCGAACGGTGATCGTTGGCGAGGCGAACGGTCGGGCACGCTTGACTTGGGAAGTGATAAGGATGGTCACCCCAAGGTCGTAGGTCACCCCAAGGTCGTAGGTCACCCCATGTTCGTAGGTCACCCCAAGATCGTAGGTCACCCCAAGGTCATAGGTCACCCCCAAGGTCGTAGGTCACACCAAAAATTAAAAAAAAAAAAATATGTGTGATTTTAAATTAATTTAATAACACACATAAATTTATTTTTTTAAATTAAGTATGTGTGAATTTTAAAATTTTATTATTTAGAATTAGCATTTTCTTTTTAAATATATGCACCCCCAAAAGATAATTTTATTTATGTTTGTTTTACGTAAAATTAAAGGTATCAGTATGTGTACACTCGAAGTAGGTACATCGGAAATATTGCAAGAACAACAATTGAATATGTGATCGACCTCCGGGCTGGAGCCCCACATTAGGTACTTGATAACTTACTTACGTATCTATGCAAAGGAGGGCGGTCCGTCCAATTGACAATCCGTTCTTAACGGACCTATTGCTATTTCTAATGCACAGTCGCAATTTGGGAATAGTGAGTATGTTCTACGGGTATTTTAATGGAGCCTGCTGCAAGGAGCACCTGTGCACTTGCGTGAAACTCTACGGAACGAGCGGAACACCCGTTCACAGTTGATGTAGGCTTCGTGAGAACGGGTCGTTTGTGTAAGTCGGCTCGTATGTGGAACGAGCTACCGGCACCTGTTTTTCCTACTTATAAGCCTCTTCAAGACCCGCATCAATAAATCCCTTCCTATAGCCACTACCTTAAGGCTCCGCAACCGGGCTCGAAAAGAAGAAGATGAAGAGATACGAAATTATGAAAGTTAGAGGAGAACGCTAACATTTACAGCGACAAAATCGATGCGAAATTTACGAAAATGTTTAATAAAACACGACTCGTTTAAAATAGAGCAAAAATCTCGCGGGCATTGTCGTAAACAGCATTTAAAGAAACACTGTGAATTTTTTCATACACATAACATGTAAAATAACTGAAACAAACATGTTTATAATAGTTTTTGGAGCATATTTTGCGATTTTTTTCTATCGAGGGAATTTTATATAATTTGCGTTTCAGCGCGGGAAATGTGTAGATATTATCTTCAAGAATAACATATATTTTTTTAAGAGGTTTAAAAATTATCGTGTTTAAGGGAGATATGTAAGAAATCGGTAGATATTCGGGTTGCGGGCCCTTAACCCGCCTCGCAAAGCTGCCCAACTGGGTAGCGACATAGTTCCCCTATCTTGCTCTTGTGAGGTGTTGAATAATAAAATATTCAAAAAAACTGGGTAAAAATATTGAAAAACCTGAAAAGGATCACATATACTTTCCCACCTTCCTCTTTCCCATCGCCTTCCCCGCCCCTCCTTTAGTCTCACAGCATACCGCAACTGGTAATGTCATAGCATATCTATTACTTATTCAAAGCATTTTCAAAGAATTCTTCCTTAAATGGAATAGTATGTGCATTGTTCCGACAAGCAGCCCTTCGGGAAAGTGCCGATCGGCAGGCCGTTGTCACTAGACACTGCATTCTGCACTCCGTAGTAGTCCCTATGAATCCACGTAATATTATCACATAAGAACGAGCCGCCAAAGTATGTCCACTGGATTTATTTCAGTGAAATCAAGCACTCTGTTTCGGTAAGATATCTGCACTGCACTCCTATCCATCTGAGATCTTAACAGATAATGATAATAATAATAACGTAGTATTTACATGGCGCAGTTTTGTGATATTTCACTGCAAGTGCGCTTAATTATAAATTATAACAAACTAATCCTATAGTGTTCCTTACGAGTCCTTACAAAAATTGATTAAATAATGTGAAACAAAGAATATACAGTATATACAAAGCAATTCCTAAAGAACAATATTAACAACAATAGTGAGTGCTGTTTTGGCACAGGACTATTGATAAACCTTAACGGTGCCATTTAACAAGAATCATTAAAACTAAAACATAATATAGAATAGGAGGCAGTTTACGTTTAGAAATAATACAAATTCAGAGTGCACATAAAACTATAGTAAGTAGGTAATCGAAACCAAACAATTACCGGAAACTTGAGGAACACGGCTTATTATAGTAGATTGAAAAGGAGTTAAAATTCAAGAAAGGTATGATTTTTTTAAATAAGTTTGTTTTTAAAGCCCTTTTGAATCCAGACAAGTTCTGGATATAAGTAAGTGCCGAGGGAAGTTTGTTCCAAATGAGCGGGCCAGATACACGAAAAGATCGATCATAGAGTATAACAGAGTGGATGATTTTAAAATATATAAATTTTGAATGAAGTAGTATGAAGAATGAAAGTAGAATGATGAATGTAAAGTAAGTTTTAAGTCATGGAGTTTGAAAGAAAGAGTACGAATTCAGTGTGCAACATAGTTGTGAATGATGAATACTTAAAGCAGGTGGTTGGATTTGTGTTTTTGGGAAGTATGTTTACAAAAGATGGGAAGACTGATAGAGATACTGAAAAACCATTAATGGAGGACTGAAACTTATCCTTCTCAATTTGGTTGGCGGTATGGGCACCGCCGCTCTTGGAACCTAATATTCGATATCCAACACCCCTGCGATAGGTCACCCCAAGTGGTGTGACATGATTGGTTCATTAGCAGTGGTGCCCGGGCTCGTAGGGTGAGGTTTGTCTCGATCTTGATGGCGAATGCGTTTGCCCACCTACTACATGACGAGCCGGATCGGGAGAGACTGGTTAAGGGCCCGCAACCCGAATTTCTACCGATTTCTTACATATCTCCCTTAAACACGGTAAGTTTTAAAGCTCTTAAAAATATATATATGTTATTCTTGAAGATAATGTCTAGACATTGCCCGCGCCGAAACGCAAATTATATAAAATTCCCTCGATAGAAAAAAATCGCAAAGTATCCTACAAAAATTATTATAAACACGTTTGTTTCAGTTATTTTACAAATTATATGTATGAAAAAATTATCAATGTTTCTTTAAATACTGTTTAAGAAATGCCCGCGAGATTTTTGCTCTATTTTAAACGAGTCGTGTTTTATTAAACATTTTCGCAATTTTCGCATCGATTTTGTCGCTGTAAATGTTAGCGCTAATATTCGTAATTTCGTATCTCTCCATTTTCTTCTTTTCGAGCCCGGTTGCAGAGCGTTAAAGAAGACACTTTGACCTCTACAGCAGGACTCTCGCGACCCATCGCCTTGCACCGCAGTGGGAGTCGTGGATTCACACGTCACTCCTGGATACACTGACCCCCAGATCCCTATCTTCCTTTCTCCTTCCTAAAATTTCCTTTCTTAAAATTACCCATTACAAAGCATCACCAAAGATGACGCAGGACCTGGGTGGAATTATCTTCCCCGTGGCCTCCCGTGAGGCGCTAATGTGTTTTCTCTCGTGGCCGTTTAAATTACAATGCATTCGTATGTGCAGCAATGCATCTCGACTGCACTCAAGTTCCGTCGTCAGTCGTGACCCACTTGCGAGCGCATAGGCGCACTGTACAGTCTGCCGATACTTTCTGTTCAACGCAGGGTCATGGTTCGTGGGTACACGATAGGAATATATGCCTTATTATTTTAACCATTCAGGCCTCGGGCGTATTTCGTCAGAAAGTTTAAAAATGTTTCTGCTCTCCAGTAAAATGCAAATAAATGGAATATTTCTGAATGCGTATTGTTATATTGTGTTGAATATAATAACACGATTGTAATTGGAATATCAATTATTAAACCAGCCGTGCTGACTGACAGTTGACAAGTGAAAAGACAACATATGAAAGTAGTCATAGACAATAATATAAGATCATAGATACTCACACCAACATCCCTCTTTTCCTAATAAAGAAAAACAAGTATAACAACAGAAACAATACATATATAAAATTTTATCTTTACATTATTAGAAATACAATGAACAAAATTAATTATAATCAGATGGATTATATCTATCGGGTTTATTGACAGTTCTGCCCGAACGGGTTCGAATGCTTGTCTCATTGCTTGCCATCTCATTAGAAGTTATAGGACCAGAATAAAACGGAATGGAATCTTTCTTGGTGCATCGATTTTGGGTTGAACATCAGCTCGAACTGATAGATGACATTCATGAGGCAAGCATCCGAGACCCTGAAAAACATCATTAAATTTCTTTACTAAGTTGTTCGTGTTATACATCGAAAAATCATCGTTGGGAATATTTTCAGAATCATTCGTATTTGAGTACACACGTTTTATTATTCCCATCGCATGACAGGTAGTTAGCCCTAATATAGTTTGGCATGATTTCAATTCAGTGATTACAAAGGAAATGGACATATTTTTATCATTATCATAAAAACAATTTAACTTACACATTCCTTTTGTAGGAATATGTGTACCACCGAAAGAATTTATTTTGAATGCTGTTTCTGTGATAATTTTTTCAGATAAACCAAGTTTTTTAAAATTTGTAAAAGACATAACATTTATGTTGGCACCCGTATCTATAAGACATGAAATTATAACATTGTTTATTCTTAAATTAATGTGCCATGAATTCAATGTTGCATTTATATTGTTGCAATTTAGTGTGTCAATTGTATAGTCGTGGTTGAGTACCTCACTTTGTGACAAAGTATTAAACATTAATTTTCCTACCTCTCAATTTCCTATTAAAACAACATTTCGAATAATGACCAATCTTGAGACAATTAAAGCATTTAGCTGATGACGCTGGACAGTTTGTGCGGTGAATTTGTCCACATTTGGTACAGACTCTGCCCTTACTTCCGGATTGACTTCCGGATAGACTGCTCGGACTCCCGGATCTTCAGGATTGACTGCTCGGACTTCCAGATTGACTTCCGGATAGACTGCTCGGACTTCCGGATCTTCTAGATTGACTTGTAGCTGATAACGAAGATGAAGACGGACTTCTGAACTTGCTGTATAATATTCTCCTCAATACTTCTTGTGTTTTCCCTCGATACAACAATCGCTTTTGATAAAATAATCACTTTTCCAAGTTTAAAGACGGTTCTTGTAAAAGTCTTTCCTTCAAGAAGTAGAGGTTTCGGTTCTTTTACATATAAATATATCCTTTATTAAAGATGACTGTAGGTTACCGAAATCACAAGTTTGGCTGAGATTTTGTAATGAAGCAATAAATTCTTCTACTGTTTCACTTTCGTCTTGTTTTCTCGTGAAAAATTTAAATCGTTCCACCGTTACATTAATTGTAGGTATGAAATGTTTATCAAAATGTAGTATTATTTCTTCGAGCTTGCTTTTTTCCATTGTTAGGCCAAAAGAGTTAAAAATTTCCACTCCCTTAGGTCCGATCGTATGTAGGAGCCTTGCTACTTTTTGTATTTCATTTTCCTCATTGTAATTTTTTGTTTTTGAATTTTTTATTTATTTATTTTGGTACAGTACATACAATAGATACATAAATATAATGAAAGTATATAAAAAAAAAACTTAATACAATATTTTAAATACAAATATACATATTTTTTTTAAATGTTCTCCCATAATAAGCAAAAGCTTGTGTGTACGGGAGGAAGTATTATTGGTTAGGTTATTTTGATATATATATTTTTTTAAATTTAGTTTATATTAAGAATAAGAGAAACATATGTGTGTATATGTATATATTTTTTTAATTATTATTTATTATTTATTTTTTTCGCCATCATATAAATCCGGAATGATTGTTTGAATCTCTCTCTTCCACTCACCCGCCATATTTGGAACAATATTCATTTGTAAAATCTGACTCGACATTTTATTCCTTGGTTTTGTGACACCACAAAATATTCGCACCACAAATTATTGATTGCTGACTTGACTTCACTCACAATATTTTTAATCAGACACACCTGACACCATGTTATATTGTGTTGAATATAATAACACGATTGTAATTGGAATATCATTTATTAAACCAGCCGTGCTGACAGTTGACAAGTGAAAAGACAACATATGAAAGTAGTCATAGACAATGATATAAGATCATAGATACTCATACCAACAGATATAGATGATACAGATATAGATGACAGATATAGATATATATGACCTTAAATTATTCCTTTTAATAAAATCTTTGGAAAATTGCTTGCAGCTACAAAGTGATATAAATTCTATCGTCGAATGGAGTCACACCAATAAATTAGAATTTAATATTAAGAAATGCTCTATCATGTGCTACACCAAGGCGAACAAAACGATTTACTATAACTACAAAATGTCTTATTCGTCTCTTCAGCACATTGTTATTTTGAGAGATTTGGGAATCACATTTGATGCGCACCTAACATTTCACGTCCACATAGAAACGATATGCAGCAAAGCTCTAAGAATGCTAGGATTTGTGCTAAGCAACTCCAGACACTTAGTTTAGTACGTAGCATTTTGGAAAGTGGTTCAGTAATATGGGGACCAGTGGATTTAACATACTCTCAAATGATTGAGAAAGTGCAAAAGAAGTTTCTGAGATATTTATATCTTAGAGACTTCGGATATTATCCCTGGTTATATCCATCAGCCGTTTTGTCCGGCATGCTGGGTATTAATAGCCTCGCCGAAAGAAGGAAAACTGCTTTGCTGACAACAGCATATAAACTTTTAAACGGTAACATCTGTGTTCCCGATATATTACAAAAATTTGAATTTTATGTCCCCGACAACTTCACAAGAGCGCGCAGACACAGAACTTTTGTTGTTCCGAGATGCAGAACTAACTTACCATTAGTAATGCCGCTCGGAAAAATGATTATTTTACTAAATTTCCTGCCCCCTGACATAGATATTTTTAAACTAAATATTCATCAATTCAAAAACGCTATAATTACTTAATAAAATAAAATGTATGTTTATTATTGGTTATGTATAACTGTAAATGTGCATTTAAAATAAAATAAATAAAATAAAATATAGGTAGTAATTTTCCTCTAATTTGAACGTCAATGCGTAAAGATTTCACCGAGAAGTATGAGTAGCGAAAAAAGAATACAGGAATACCTTCCTCTTGTTTTGAAGGACAAGTGTAGAAAATTTCATCAATCTCCGAATCTATAGATTTCGGAAATTATTCTTTATAAATAGATTTGTTAATCAAGATCCAAATACGTTTTTCGGGTATAAACCACCTCTTTACTAGGCTGAGCTTGTTCGGAGTTAACAGAAATTTAATCTAATTTTAATATCAGGAAATGAGAAAAAAAAATTAAGGAGATGAATAATTGAAAGAAATAAAAATTTGAGAAAATTAAGAAAAAAATGAATAGGAAAGAAAAAAAACTGAAGGCGTTGGAGTACGTTTTTGTATTGTAGAAGTTATCTGTTCGCAGTATACAGGTTGTAACAAACCGCACGTATTCGATGGATTTTAACAAGCGATTTGCAGTAAAAAATGTAGATGTCATTTTGCTGTCCGATGATCTTTATTGAAGTAAAACTTCTTTGCGCACGCTTGACTTGGGTAGTAAGCTGGTGTGTTACGAAAAGTGTGATCGGGCGAAGCGAACGGTCGGGCCTTTACGCACGCTTGACTTTGGGAGTAAGCTGGTAAATGCGTGACGAGCGCATTATAAAAATTGTGATTGGGCGAGGCGAACGGAAGCTGAGAGGGAGATATAAGTTATGAAGTTTTGCTTCAGTCGTATGGTCTAAAGCACAGTCATATTTTTTACTATTAAAAACAAAATAATATTTTTCAATCGCACGTCTCTACTGATCCCATCAATATAGGCGTGTAAAGATAGACACACGACGGGTTTGAGCGATAAGCGCGCTATTTCGTGTGTTACCGTGCTGCTAGAACGAGAAAGTCAAAATCAATCAAGTGACAGCTGGAATCCTTCGGGCACGTGCTGCTTCATCTGTATAATACCTTTGCTGGGTTTATCCATCTGATTTTATGTTTTAGACTTCCATTTATGTTAGGTTTTTATGATGATAGACTTTGCTTTTCGACCCATACAAAAAGGACGCCCGGGAGAAAACACTTTTCTACATCGAAAATTGCACGAATTTTTTTTTTGTTATATTGTCTTCTAGAAGATATAAGCTAAGTCGATATGTTTTAAAATTTCGATGCGTTTCGTATTAACGTAATAATTCACTGACAACCTAAGTAACTAACTAACCACCGCGCCGTTTCCGCAGGGGTAGGCAGAGAGGACGGACCGTCAAACAACCCGATTTTGGTACACACTCCTTGCCTCGTTCACATTCATACATCGTCTTATACATGCTCTTCTATTATTCTGACTCTTGACATGGCCCGACTCAAGTGTCTGATTCACTTGGTCGAGCCATGTCTTTCTAGGGTGTCTCCGATTTATTCTACCATTCACATTTGCGTCATATATTCTCCTTACACTCCTTTCCTCGTTCATTCGCTCTGCATGCCCAAACCATCAGAGCGTTCCTTTCTTAATTTTACTCATTACGCTTACATCAGCCTTGCATTCTTTGCGGATCTCCATGTTTCTCACACAATCGTACATGTTTTTACCACACATACGCCTCAGATGTCTCATTTCTACTACATTCAGTCTAATTTCATCATTCCTCTGCCAGTTCCATGCCTCACTGCCATACATCAAGGTAGGTACCAGTACTCCATTATGGACGGCTAGCTTCGCTTCTTTGGACAGTTTTTTTTTTTTTGGTGCCAACGGTGTTCAGTCCTCCATTAATAGAGTTACCTGCATTCACCCTTCTTTCAATATCCCTATCAGTATCACTGTCAAACATGTATAATTTATCGGAAAATATTATTTAAGGAAAAAATGCTGCTAACTCAATTCTCATAAAGAATTACAAAATTATAAAAACATACCGACATAGCTTCTTCTTTCGAGAACAGATATATTTTTTAAATTACTATTTAGTGAAAATGAAGATTCGGTGTAGAAAAATGTTTTCTCCCTAAACCCCTTTCCGAGTGATTTCTGTAGGTATATTAGAGTTTACGGCAGTTGTCCCGTTCGCACGTTTTACGGGTGAGCTTGTTTGAGCAGGACAGAGTCACTCTCTGGTTTCAATCCTGGGATTGGTTTGCAGCAATTTCCTCTATTCGTCTCTTCCAGTCTTCCCTGTCTTGTGCGGCTCTTTTGAAGTCTGCATATGATGAGCAGCGCACGTCCACCAGCAGGTCCTCCAGGTACTCTCGACGTGGGCGTCCCCTAGAGTTTGTCCCCTCGGTCATACCCTCCATTATGGCATGAAAGAGGCCTTCTTGCCTTATTACATGGCCGATCCATCTTGCACGCCTTTCGGACAAGGTCCTGACCAGGTGGTGCCTTCCTCCTTCGATTCTTTGCGGAGAACCTCCTCATTTGTGATGTGGTCTCTCCAGGAAATTCCTAACAGTCTTCTATAGGACCACATCTCAAAAGCCAGAGTAGAAATAATGAAATACCTAAACGTTCCGCGTTTGTTTTTAAGTCTAGCATCTTAACTTTTTTTTTCAATTAAATATAAACAATGTATGTATGAGTTATGACTATTAATTATGCTAATCTATTGTCTTTCATTGTTTCAGGTATGTGAGTCAATTTATTCAACTAAAGAGGTCCTTGGAATATACGGAAATCGTAATGGTAAGCAATTTGGAATGTTATTAAATTTGGTAAGCAATTTTGAGTGTATTTTCCATTCAATTTTACCATTTTTGAAATAAAACTTCTTTACGCACGCTCGACTTGGGGGGTAAGCTCGTGAATGCGTTACGAAAAGTGGTGATATGTTACAAAAAGTGGTGATGTGTTATAAAAAGTGTGATGTTAAGAAAAGTGTGATGCGAACGGTGATCGATGGCGAGGCGAACGGTCGGGCCCTTACGCACGCATGATTTGATGTGTGATAAGGATAAGGATGGTCACCCCAAGGTCGAAGGTCACCCCAAGGTCGTTGGTCACCCCAAGGTCATATGTCACCCCAATGTCGATGTCATATGTTCTTTTATAAGTTAGTGAAGTTTTACGTCAGTCGTGTGGTCTAAAGCACACTCGTTTTTTTTGATAATTTTTAACATTAAGTTCTTGATTATTATTTTTTTAATTTATAAACTAACGTTTTTAGACAAGATTTTTTATGCATAGCACAAAGGGTAACAATTATTACAAGCAATAATTGTCAGCCTGAAACACTCATTTACATTGAAAAATCTTCCGAGAAAAGACACTTGCGTCAAGTCCCGTTGGCGGCAAGTATCTTTTCTCGGAAGATTTTTCAATGTAAATGAGTGTTTCAGGCTGACAATTATTACTTGTAATAATTATTAAGTTCTTGATTCATCTAAGCAAGATAACCTCGAGACGTGTTATTATGTATAGATTTGAAAGACAACTGATGTCGCTAATCTGGATAATAACCCTTCCTATTCCGCAGACAGTCCAATGAAATTGATCATCTGAAAAACTCACAATTAACTAGTTGATTGTTCAAATACTTAACGGGTCGAGCAAGTTTCACACGGCACTTAGCACTAGCATCTAATCATCTCACTTTAGTATCACTATCACCATTGAACAGTGAGTAGCACAAGGCGCTTCTCGTTGACTAGGTCGGGACAAGACACTTTCGCTGCATGGCTATTATCACCGTCATCGTGTGTTGTGTGTTTTATTACGGGGCCGAGACTAACGTGGAGGGCGCTAGGAGAGCGTCGTTAATTTTTTGAATTATTTTTTTTTATTTAAATTTTTTTTAAGTATGTTTATTCAGTTTTTAATTTTACAATATGTTATCTTACAAATCTTTCATATCACCGGAGACCAAAACCTCATTTACATTTTTTACTCCAAATATGCTCAGAAATCGCTGGTTAAAATCCTTCGGGTACGTCCTGTTACACCCTGTATAAAGGTAAGCTCTAGCGTTATGAAATTTTGTGTAAGTGAAAATGTGTGTATTTCATATATTTTAGCGGCAGGGTGGAAAGGCAGGGGGAAGGGAAGGAAGAGGTGGGGCTTCGTGGAGAGAGAAAGGACGAGGGAGGGGGGAGGCGGGGAAGGTGGAAGGGAACGGTGACTCACGGGAAAGGATATGCAGGGAGAATAAATTTATTTTTTTAATGGCATAGCAACGCATGCCGGGAACCAGCTAGTTAATTGTACATATATGTATTAAAAATGTTACAATTCTTTTCTTAGTAGAATTTGGTATCTCTTCACAAAGAAGCATATCCCTCAAACCCGAGTTGAATCTCTTTTTTTTTTTTTTTTTTGCATATTTACACCCTTATAATATGTTTACCCAATAATATTAAGTACTAATTAATTTAATGAAAACATTTTTGAAGTAAAACTTTTTTACGCATGCTAGACTTGGGGGGGTAAGCTGTTGAATGCGTTACGAAAAGTGGTGATTTTGGTGAGTGGTCGGGCGTTTACGCACGCATGACTTGGGGAATGATACGGACAAGGATGGTCACCCTAAGGTCGTAGGTCACCCCTTGGTCATACTTCACTCCTAGGTCATAAGGTCATCCCGTTCGCTACGTTTGGTAACTTAGCGAGGATACCTGGGTTCATTGGGCGAGGTTTCTCTTGTAGTTTGACTTCAGTCGTGCACACTCATATTTTTTATGACCAAGTTCTGCTATGTAATTTATCTGCCCTTATTGATTTCCGAGTAAAATGTCGGAATTTATTAATGGTTATTGCCCTTTTACAGTTACCCCAATTACTACATTCTTTAAATTCTAAGTGGCCTAACGGCCGTTAGATAATGCCTTCCCAAGGCGAAACAGCTGTCATGCGTAGTAATAAATTACAAAGCAGAGCTTGTTTAGGTATAACTAAACTGATTTTATAAAATAAATAATAAAATTGTTGCACATATTAAAGAAATAAAAATTAACATGGTGTTAAACGAGAACTAAACGTAATAACAATAAAAATCCATTGTTTTTCTTTCGTCCGTATTATTCTTTGAATGCGATGCGATAGCCGTTGGTTGAATATTTTAAATACTCTCTCGCTGTGTGTTTTGTGTTGTGTATTTTTATATAATTTAGCGTTGTCTGTGATGTGTTGTTGTGTATAAAGCCGACCGTTCCCATCGGATTAACGCAGTTTTGTATAATTAACGTTATTATTAATCTCTGCGCGATGTAGTTTTTAATAAAAATGTTATTTATCGCATTATAAAGCAGTCGGTGTCTTCAGATCTCTCGCTTTCATTGCCTACATTTATGAAAAACATTTCAGAATTTAATTATTTATTATTAGAAGAGTTTTAATTTTTCGTGTACATTTGTTACTTAAAATTGTTAATTTTTCTGCTACCGATTTCGACACATCCACTAGCAAACTTAAAACTATCTTCTAAATTCTATACAAGTACAGAAATGATTAGAGGTGGGGGTAGGGGGGAGGGGTGATTTTTGGGGAGGGGACAGAACGGTGAGAGGAGTCAACATTACATGGGAACATTGTTAATAAGGGTGATTTACAGGGCACTATTATTTTATTAACTAAATTAATTTTTGATATAATTTTAACGCACAAATTAAAATATTTTTTTTAATTGTTTTTATTTCTTGCTAGAGCAATCCGATGAGTTAAAGAACTCACTTTAGGACAGGAGGAACATACAAATCATGGGTGGTGAGGAAATAGTTAAAATTTTACATACATATATATATATATTTTTTTTTTATTGAAATAATAGATAATACATAATATAATCAACAAACAAGTCCTGCTAAGCCAATTGAATCGGCTTGAATACATTTTTAAAATTTAAAATTTACATCTTATATCTACAGATTCAACATATGAATTTAGATATTAAAAATATAAGTTTAACATACAATATAATCCTCTATCTCATTATTGTTACCACTAACCAACCTGAAAAATTTTGTCAAATATTTTTGCTGTATTGAAAAGTGTACTTTATTTAATATTTATAAAATATTTGTAAACTAGTCTGTCTCGACACAGGATTTCCTAGTGAGACAGGCAAGGCCAAAAAATATATGTAAACCTTTTTATATAGATGCACATAATAAAAAAAAAATATATATATATAGACGAAAAATAATAGACAAGTTGAGTAGAACAAACAACATTAGAAAACAATTAAAGAAAAAAGGAACAAGGTTATACAGATATGGATGATTACAACTAAATGGAAAAGAAAAGAAGAGAAAAGAAACAAGACAATTGAACATGATAAGAAAATTCCAAATTTTCGTCCTTAAACATACTTAAAAAATATTCTTTTAAAGCATTACTCTGAATTTTTTTATTTTGCTGGATTCCCTTATTTTGCTGGATTCTGGTAGCGAATTATATAGTGTATAGGCAACGTAGTTCAGAGATTTTATTACATATTTTGTATTGTGTGTTTGAGGTATGCGGATTTTATTGCTACTTCGAGTATTGTGAGTGTGGATGTCTTGATTGTAAAGTGGCTTGATGTTAGTGTGAGTTGATTGTTGGGTAATTTGTAGGATAGTGCTTGTGATTTCATGTTTAGGAAGGACTGTGATTGGAAGAATACCGGAAACTGAATAGATGTCTCTGACATGGGTGTCCCATGGAAGTCCAAAAACATTTCTGAGAGCTCGGTTTTGAACCACCTGCAGATCAGCTATCAATTTCTTTGAGGCAAATCCCCAGATACAGCAGAGATAAAAAAAGGTGTGAATGTACAATGGCCTAGTACACTGACGTTAGTAAAGGAACGGGTAGTAATCCTTGGAGCCTATAAAGTACACCAGTTTTGGGTGTAATTTTCTCCTTTAGATTAATGTGGAGATCCCACGAAAGGGAATCTACGATCAGGCCCAAATATTTTGATTATGATATTTATATTTCTTCAAAACAAAATGTCTAGAAATTGTTACGTAGTTAATGCCCAAGAAATACAAAAAAATAATAAGTATTATGATTTTTTTATGTCGCTATAACTTTGTGGTTATTCATTATAAATAAAATAGCGAGTTCCCGGTACGCTTTGCAATGCTAAATAAAGAAATAGTTTCTCCCTGCGTGTCCTTTCCCATTCGTCCCTGTTCCCTTTCCGTCTCCGCCTCCCATCCCTTATAAGCGGCCCTTTCTTAACCGTACTACGAATCGGTTTACATTATAAATCCAAAAAATATGCTTTGGGTAAATTGAAACTTTACCACCGTTTTCATTGATTAGAATTAATATAAAATTGTTAATTACTGTATAAAAAATATAAGCGCAAACCGCTAAAAAAAATATTTTTTCATAACACGGGCATGTGCCTAGCATGGTGGTCAAATAATCCACAAATTATGTAACCATTAAACAATAAATAAAGAAAAATTAAAAATATAATAAATGATGAAGGCGTATAAGATTTTTTTTTAAATACCATTTTATGGTTAATATTATCTGTGTCAGTTTCCAATGATTAAACATTTTTCTTTCTTATAAACCTAACTAACCATCACGCCGTTACCCCGCAGGCATAGGCAGAGAGGACGGACCGCCAAACATTCGGTCTTGGCACACATTGTTTATTACATAATACTCAAGTATCTAATTCACTCGATATTGCCATGTCTTCCTCGGGCGTCCCCGACTTCTTCTATTAACATTTGCGTCATATTTTCTTCTTCACTACTTTCTTCGTTCATTCGTTCCATTCGTTCTCTTTAGCATTTGTCTTCCTACGAAGCACATTGTACATATCTCGGAAAAAACATCAATAGACTACCCACGTCTTATTATTGTGAATACACCCTGTACTGAGATCAACATAATCACAGGAATCTGGATCCATCATAACGGAATCCAGAATACATGAGATAACCGGCCTCGGTCATCACACATACATTTTTGGTTGTGGCTTCCTTTTAATTGTATAGGCAGGTACTTAATAGGTCACGTTCAAAGTTACTCAAGTCTCTTTCAAAGAGCATCACGATTCTTTTTGTAATTAGAGTTTTCGTAATAGATGTTAATTAAATTAATTTAAAGAAACACTTTAAATTGAGGGTTATTTTTTTATTACCTTTCACTTTTTTAACAGCTGTTGCTTTGGGCTTTTAATCCTTTTTGCTTTGCAGTTGAGAAATAGGTAAAGCAATGAATTTTATTTGTTTAATTTGTGATTTTTCACAATTAATTCATTCAAAATAATATGTATAGTGTATTTGCGGCACGTTCCAGAGTGGAAGATACTTTGAATATCGCCCTGGTGAAAAACTGCCTTAGGGCCCGTTCAAGTATTACGTAACTCACTTGGGGGGGGGGGGGGAGGGGGGTTCGAACAACGCGTTACGTAACATTTCTTTATTTAGATAAAGAAAAACTATGGGAATTAAAATCTTCCAAGTTGGCAACCCTTTTCGTTCTCGAAATCTCTTGTTTAATTTATTACCGCAAACGCGATTAAAACAAGAAAGAAGGGATTTAAGCGACTCTCCAGTACTTTGCGCAACTGAATTCTGACTGTTTAGATTTAAACCCAGGACTCAAACCAATTATGGAGTTGAGTTACCATCAAAGGTTGGATTGCGATCCAAGAGTCTGATTTGTTCGTTAGATGTCGATAGAATCATTTTATTTTTGTCCCTTTCTCACACAACAAACAAGGTAAATATAGATGTACGAAACCTTTATAAAAAGGCTTGCATCGGTAAAATTAACTTACTTCTTTACGAAAACTTGCACTAAGAATTTAAAATACTACTGAACCCTTGTCCGTTGGGTGGGGAAATTTATTGTCGTCAGTTTGTAAATATTCAAATCATAACAATAAAAAATCAAGAACTTAAAGTGAAAACCAAAAAGTGCTTCATTTATAAAAAAACAGTCTACCCAAAGAAATTCTCCTGAGTGAAGACCTCCAATTTTTTACACTGACTTTTAGGCAAAAATTGTCACTTGGGCGTTACGTTACGTTTGGAGGGGGGGGGGGGGGGGGTGATACGGAAAAACGTTACGGCGCGGTACATGGGGGGGAGGGGGGGTCAAAAATCTTCAAAAATTGCGTTACGTAATACTTGAACGCCCCCTTTCAGAGTTGAAACGTTCCTTTCCTCTACTCCTTCCCTTCCTCACTACCTTCAGTCTCACAACATACTCCAATTAGTAGTCTCACTGGGTCCAGGACGGGAGCAGCTGGGACTCTTGTGAGTTATGCACATAAAAAAAAAAACAACAACTTTGACTCGCTTAATTTTGCGGACGGCTCAAAGGTGAACTAGCGAACGAACGTTTTTTAAGTCATAGATTTTTGTTGTAACTAGTGATGTGCACCCGGAATATCCTCCTACCTTCATCGATATATTAACTATTCATAGATAAGCCCTCCCATACCCAATTCCAATCTTAAAGTGACACCACCTTTACTAGAAATTTCATAATACTACCGAATTCCGTTGCATCTCTTGCGTGACGTAGTTGTTTTACTAGGAAGAAATTAAACATTTTTTATCAATAATTGTTACTTTTCTCGATACGCTGCCTCGAATTCATATGTTATGTACATATTTTTTAGATATTCATATAACTGATTAAATTGTTAATAATAAAGTCCGCGATAGCCCATACCTAAAATATTTCTAACTGCCTGAAATTTGTGTTTTAAAAATGATCTTCACAAAGCTAATAATTCCTTTACCGCAAACTTGCTGGAAAACAAATTAGCTCCACGCAGACCAACTAAAGGTACAAACCAAAGCTTCCTGCGATCTTTTGACTGTGAGATAATGGACTTTCTTTTTGATAAATGTTTTCGTAAACCAATATTTTTGTTTCCGGTGTCATTTTTAAGACCTACACCCCTGTCTAGATATACTTGGTCGAAGCCTACCTTATATAAAATTTCCAAAGTTGGGAATTTATTTTAT
Source organism: Limnephilus rhombicus (assembly GCA_929108145.2). Taxonomy (NCBI): domain Eukaryota; kingdom Metazoa; phylum Arthropoda; class Insecta; order Trichoptera; family Limnephilidae; genus Limnephilus; species Limnephilus rhombicus. Next base: position 30,716,017 of record OV815290.1, on the reverse strand, counting down.
TGATCAATTTATTTTTCCTCGTAAATGCATCTCTTTGAATTTAGATTATGTTTGTTTGAATGAATGTGTGAATAGAGTGAAAACTAACCTACTTCCCGACGTCCGATCGAGCTGAAACTCGGCAAATAGACTCGTCGTCAATGACAATGCATGATTTCCTTTAAAATATGTAGAAGTAAAATACTTTCCAGAATATTCAACCTCAAAATCAGAAATTGTTAAATAGATTATAAGAATTCGTCTATGCGTACTTGGATACATAATCCAAAGTCATATAACTTATGAGTACTCTTTAAATAATGTAATATTGACACCAGTCGCTCAGATCAGGGACTTAGGTGTTATATTTGATGAAAAGTTAACATTTACTCTACACGTAAATGAAATAACAAATAGAGCTATAAAAATGCTTGGTTTTATATGCAGAACAGCAAGTGATTTTAAGTCACTAGAGTGTTTGAAAATATTATACACTTCTTTAGTAAGAAGCCTGGTAGAGTATGATTCGCCCATTTGGTCCCCATTGTATAAAATACATTCCGACAATATAGAAAGGGTACAGCACAAATTCCTAAGATTTATTAACTTTAAGCTGAATATTCCAATTAAAAATATTAACTATGTCCTTTTGATGAAACAACTCAACTTAATTACGCTGTCCGATAGGCGAATCATCTCTGATCATGTACTATTAAATAAAATCATTAATAATTGCATTGACAATCCTGAAATTCTCGCCAAAATAAAATTTTACGTACCGACCAGAAATACGAGGCAAAATACTACCTTCTTCTGTGACAATTTTAAAACAAACTATGAAGCTCATACACTTATAAATAGATTACATTATTTTGGCAATAAATTTGGGAATATTGTAGACATGTTTGCAGATTCCATATTAGTTATAAAACGAAATCTTTATAATTACTTTAATGAAATGTATGATTTTAATTTTAATTAATTTTATTTTTCATTATTATTTTAATCATTGTATATTGTGTACTACATACCTGCCTAACCGTTATTATCTATCTTTGTAAAAGCCCACTAGGGCGTAAATAAATAAAATGGTAAGGCGAAGTTAGAACCATATCCAACTAGACTGCGACTCGTAAAGATACAAACAAAATACCAATCGCAAACAGTTGTACGACGGGACAGTGTACGACGGGACTAAGGCCCTCCGTTCATGGAGATACTTACAATCTACGTAATTGTGAAGAAACCACAAGTACCCTGCTGATGTACTACTTTTTAATGCTAGTCTCCGTAGACGGCGCTATCCGAAATATACTGAAGTTGATCATTTTTCACGTGCAGCCGTGGAGTTAACACGCTGTCAAGCGATGTCATATGACTTTTTTTCCAACATCAATCCATGCCTCCTCCACTAAATCCTTTCTTAAGTATTCTGGTAAAGTATAGTTATATAAACATGCATTTTTTCCACTTCCAGAACAAATCTAACATTACTTTCATGTTCCGACGTCATTTCTGTCAAACGAATAAGTGTCAGACACAAATGATGCGACGCGTCGCGCGCGATCAGCACTGTCGGTATCGTGATACTGATTGGAAACCGACAGCCACCGCGTAGCGCCGTGAACGGGCACCAGCAAAACCTTACGGGGGGTACTTACGGGGGGTACTTACGGGGGTACCAGCAAAATCCTCGGCGCGTATGATACGCGCACGAGAATCGAGTATCTTGTAAGTATCTCCGTGAACGGAGGCACTTAGTCTCGGCATGGCAGCCGTTCGCGATGGGGCTTCCTCTCGCCGCACCCACGCCAAATCCCCACTTCGCTGCACTCTCTGCAACGCTCACTCTCGGCGTGGCAGCCGTTCGCGAAGGGAACGCCGGGTGTGAATTATGTTCTGTAATTCGTTTTTAAAATTCCGCGGCTTCGGCTAATCTGAATGACGCCATTGACGTCATTCAGATTGTTCCTTTGTCTCTGGTGTCGTGTAGTGCATTGAGGTCTTGTCCCCAGTCATTACAAGGCTCTGAAAATTATTTTGGTTATAGAAATGAGCAAAAGAAATGATTTTGCTTTCAAGGGTAATTTTTGAAAGAAATTTCGGTTAGAACCTTGCCTAACAAAGGTGACGAAATGTTGTCATGGTACTACAATCAAAATATCTCATTCTACTTTATTAAATTTCTTTAGCTAGTTGTTTTGAAGATATCTAGTACATGCGGCGCCCGCCTGTCTGCAAATTCCGATTAAACATCTCAAAAACAAGTCGATATCTTTTATATTTTTTTCCAAAGGCCAACCCACCGCGAAGGAGATCAGACCCACCACTGAACCGACATTTCTAGAAGGGTGATCTGTACCGATTTGAAAGAAACTTGATGTCGTCAAGTAACTAAATACCTTAAGGCAATACCTCCCTAGTCAATTAGATCGGTCAATGTTGTGCAATCGGAATCTCATCATTAATAATAATAATTGGACAATTTATATAGCGCCGTTTTTGTGAAAAATCACCTCATGTACAATTTATTGTGAGTTCGTAGTAGGGATGTCGAAAGTTTTTAAACTAAAATATCAATTTCGACGTCGATATATCGAGGAAAAAATATCGATATATCGGTCAAATTTTCAAGATATTTCGCGTTTTTAAAATAATAGTGTATTCAGTTCAATATTATCGATAGTAATTTTTGTACACAACTTGCTTTTTTTAATGTACAAAAGTCTCAATAAAAATGAAGGTATTTTTATCACTATTCATTTAAAAATATATGTAAACTGAGATGCATAAAAAGTTTGTATGCGTCTCGGTAACATTCTATTGGCGTATTAATCTGTCAAAAAGGACTTTGTGTTTGGAACAAGGTATAGTCAATAATCATAGACAATTGGGAACCAACACATAGGAGTGGCTTAGAAAAAAATAGCGAAAAATAGTATACATTTCTATGTATATACCTACACACATGAGATAGAATTGGTGATACAAATACTAATGCAAAGACAATAGATTTGTAAGCTATTAATAGTTAAAATTTCAACCGCCAGATGTCATGACCCAATACAGTTACTTTTTTCCGTTCGTTCCTATACGGTTTTGGATTCTAGTGACTTTAAATACATAAATTTAAAAAAATATCGTTTTTGATTCAATTTTCGATATTGGATATTTGGTATAGATATATCGGATCAAAATATATTGAATTAAAAATATCGATATTTTTTCAAGAAGCCTAGTTCGTAGGCTCTATCTAATTTTATTATTTAAAAACAGATACAGAAAACACACTTACCTGGCAGGTCACTTTTATAAACACACTTTTATTAGAAAGTTTATGCAATATACAATGTTAATTTCAAGCGACCTCCCAGGTAAGTATGGTCCTGTTTTCATTAATTTTTAGGCAGCATCGCGTTCATTGGTCAAAATATTGTACATATATTTTCGTATCGGTGACCAATGAACCGGTTGTACGCAATTTTTAGCCATAAGTTGTTTTTAATTGTTTGTCTAGCTTGTAGTTTTTTTTAGATTTTCGAAATGTATTATAAGTTTGTACAGCGCCCTTGAGGTGATTTTTCACAAAAACGGCGCTATATAAGTCATCCAAGTATTATTATTATTGGAGAAAATAAGACTTTGCACGCAGAGGATACTATATTTAAAACACATTTATGAGAAGATTAGTGGCCAAAGTATAGTTGATATTAATTTGGAAGATTGGAGAATTTAGGACACTTTAGGACTGGAGAATTTTTAGAATTAACAAATTCGTTACAACCTCTTCCTTGACCCGCCCCACGGCTTTGCCAAACCGGATGCTGTTATTAAAGTTTCATTTTTTTATCACATTAATTTCAGTTGTCTTTGATGTGCGTGAAATTATTCACGATCAATTAACTCAAATTTTGTTTATCTGTCTATAATAAAATAAATACATATATTTGACAGATGTCGTGATTTGAAATTTAGTTACAAGCGGTGTTCATTCAAAAGGTTAATTTCTGATCATCTCTCTAATTATTTGTCAACAAAATAATAAAGTAAATTTGCAATGTTTGTTTTTAATAGGCAATGATCCTGAGGCAAATATTTTTATAAATTGTTCTTTTAGCTTCACAAATCTTACAATTATTTTAATATCCCGCGATTTTTAAACGGATCTGTGCTGTTATCGTATAAACAAGAGCGCTCTTGTGAGGTGTCATGAAAGAATTATTTATTTAATTTATTTAAAATTTCTATCAAAAACGTTCAATTTTTTTGGAAGTAAGATAGAATTGAGCTCACTTCGAGCACACTCACTTGCCCGCAATACACTTCTATCGGCTTATCGTTTCAGTGGAGACGCCTGTAATATAGGTCGCAGTAAACCCTGACTTGTTTGTGCACAGATCCGTGGAGTATAGTTCCAGAAATAGAAATTCTATGAAAAGAAGTATCGATTCTGGGACTCTCCCATAACCCAATCTTCCCCACCCCATCTCCCACTTCTTCGTTTTCCATGATAGAAAGACCTCGTTTACACGAGGGATTGGCGCTAGCAAAAAAATGTCCGTGGAAGCGAAGTTACAGTCCATAATGGGGTGCTGGTGCATGGCAGAGAGGCATGGAACTGGCAGAGGATGAATGAAAATAGACTGAATGCTGTAGAAATGAGTTCCCTGATGCGCATGTGTTCAAAAACTTTGTATGATCGTTTGAGATATGTAATTTATTCCAAATAATGCAACCTACGCGTAATAAGTAAGATTAAGAATGGGACATTTAGATAGTTTGTGTATTTAGAGCGAATGAACGAGGAAAGGAATATGAGAAAAATGTAATATAACGCTAATGTGAATAATAATTTTCGGAGCATACTTTGCGATATTTTTCTATCGAGGGAATTTCATATAATTTGCGTTTCGGCTTGTAACGCGTCTAGATATGATCCTCAAAAATAACATATATTTTTTTAAGAGCTTAAGAACTTCAAATGTTTAAGGGAGATATGTAAGAAATCGGTAGAAATTCTGAATGAATACTGACGAATAACAAAATACGACATACTTATATGTGCAGTCTGCTTAGGGAAATACGTTATGTCTACTTACAGTTTAGGAGGCGGATATGTTTACCGTAGCCCGGGAAGCGTATTTCCAAAACCTATACCGTTTCAGTCGCTTTACATTTTCAATATCAAAATTTAAATATTTAGAAATAAATTTATTAATTTCTAATTCTAATATACACGTTAGAAAGATGATTTTATCTAGATTTTAGAACAATTTTTGTTTTTGCAAAGTTATAAAAAATTATCAATATAGAGGTGCATTTACAATTGGGAATAATATTAAAATTTAAATATTTAGAAATGAAATTATTAATTTCTAATATACACATCAGAAAGATTTTTTATCTAGATTTTAGAACAATTTTTGTTTTTGCAATGTGATAAAAAAATAACCAATATAGAGGTATATTTAAAATGTAAATTGTCGCTACCGCGACTGAATCGGTATAGGTTTTGGAAATACGCCCCCGGGAACTTTTACTGGTAACAATTGATAACCAACACCCCTGCCATTTTTGTTTAAAAATATAAAAACAAGTAAAGGAGCACGTGTCCGTATTAGGTTAGTTATTTCTGGCTTTCACCCTTCAAGGGTGTTCTAGGCCATCATTTAAATTTGCAGAGAAAGGAAAGGTGAATTTATATATTACTTTTATGTGGTTGAGTGGGCATAGCGCTTGGGTTCCACCCGAGAGTCGCGTGTTCGATTCCTCGACTGGCTAAGTCCTCCATCACAACACAAGTAACATTTTAGGCTTTCTGTGGTGGTAGTAGGAGATTTTCAAACATTGTTGGGTTATTGGTAACCCGGGAATGTTTGCAAATTTCCCATTAAAACAAGTATTTTTAACTTCTAGTGATTATTTAAGAACATGGATCAATTACTAAAATGTTTCGATTATAAACCAAAGTTTTTTTTGGCAAAAACTCAACGATTACATTAGCCGGCGCCGATATTCATTCATCACATTATTCTAACACGCACTTGCACATACAGTATACACACCACATCGATCGTCCATTTGATTAGTCAGACATCTCCGAACAATCGAAATATGAGTTGAGTTTTTGTACGGGTTGTGCGATATTATTATTAAAATACTAGCTGGTCCCGGCATGCGTTGCTATGCCATTTAATAAAAAAATTGTTTCTCCCTGAGTGTCCTTTCCCATTCGTCCCGTTCCCCTTCCGCCTCCCCTTCTTCTGCGTCCTCCTCCCCTCTCGCGTTCCCACTCCGTCACCTCCACCTTCCCTCTCCCTACTCCACTCCCCCCCCTCTTCCCCCGTCCCGCGAACCCCCAGCCTTCCCCGCCTTCCCTCTTCCCTCTTCCCTTTCCCGCTCCCTCGTCCCGCCAACCCTCCTCCCGCGTTCCATATATTCAATCCCAGTACATTCAGTTTTTAAACAGCCCGCGTGCCACCTTTTACAATTTTTATTCAAATTTCCATTTTTCATGTATATTAAATTTGGTACCTAACATAGGTACCTATTTAAAATATCTGAAATTCTTGATTCGATCCAAACTATTAGGGGAGTACCTACTTTAAATAAATTTATCAACCTAAAGATTTTCAAAAATCGAATTGTTTTGCAAAATGTCATTCTCAAACACGCGAACTGTCAAACGTGCGATAGTCGTTAGGTTTTCTGAAATTATCCAATTTTCTGCGCAATTTTCTTAATTTCTCTCTCCGTAAGAACCATCCTCGTACTCCAAGGAATATTCTATAAAAAGAATTAGCGAAATCGGTTCATCTGCTCTCAAGATTTGCGCTTAGCAACACATTCAGCGATTCATTTTTATATGTAAGATATACTTACCAGGATTAAATAACCTGTATTCCCAATTATGTCCTTTGCGTGCGAACTGTATCTAAATTTCTCTAATAAACAATAAACGGTGTTAATCTCAAGTGACCTCCCAGGTAAATGGCCCTGTAATATTTTCTGCCTGTACAGAGTATAAAAAAAATTGTACATTTTTACGCAGCACCGCGTTCATTGGTCAAATGCTTTGTACATATAGTTTCATATCAGTGGTCGATGAACCAGTGGATGCAATTTTAAGCCATAAGTTGTTACAATGGTATTTCTGGTCTGTAGTTAGAAGTAACTAACTAACTAACGAGAGGACGGACCGCCAAACAACTCGATCTTGGCACAGTTCACATTCATACATTCTTGCCTTGTTCACATTCATACATCGTCTCATACATGCTCTTCTATTATTCCGACTCTTCACATGGCCCGACTCGAGTATCTGACTCACTTGGTCGTGCCATGTCTTCCTCGGGAGTCCCCGCCTTCTTCTGCCATTCACGTTTGCGTCGTATATTTAAGATTGTGAAAATCATTACATAGTATAAAATGAAGTCGCTCAAAATGTATGTGCGCGTTAATCTTTTAAACTACGAAACGGATTTTCATGCGGTTTTCACCAATAGATAGAGTGGTTGAAGAGGAATGTTTATATGTATAATACATGTAAATTATATTAGAGAAATTCAAAGAAAACATATTTTTGTGCGATTTAAAACGGCTGGCGGTCCGTACTATAGTCACTTTTGAAATTCGTTCTACGGAAGAAATTGGAAAATAGATGTCCTAGATTAAGTAGGTATTTGATTTTCCCTTTTCAAATATCCAGTGTTGCGTTGTAAGCATTGTATACTTAGTGGCGATCGCTCGAATTGCATTACTTAGTATAAAATTAAGTCGTTAAAAATGTATGTGCGCATAGATATTTTAAACTACGAAACAGATTTTCATGCGGTTTTCACCAATAGATAGAGTGATTCAAGGGGAAGGTTTATATGTATAATACATGCTTATTATAGTAGAGAAAAGCCGAGAAATTCAAATATTCAATTCAGGCAGCGGGCAGCTGGCAAGCGGGTGGTGTGGATTTTATAAAGGTTGGGTAATGGCGTTGTGTTTCGTTAGACACAGCAACGTGTGGCCGGGTCTGCTAGTATATTATAAATTACAGCGCCATTGAGGTGATTTATCACAAAAAACGGCGCTGTACAAATCATCGAAATAATATTATTATTAATGGAGTTTTCAGAGGCAGGTGTATTTACATCACTTTACAAATTGAGATTCGCATAGCCTTCGAATTTGTTAGTAAAATTTTATTATAATTTGCACCTTGATGATTTAAAACAATGGTGCACACCTTCTCTTGAAATACACTTTAAACCATTACGCAAATAAAGTTTGAATGAGAAAAGGCTTAGATACGTTATTTATAACACAAGCATTCTGTGTAAATATCGTATTGTTGTAGGTATTGCAGTGTCCGTGGAAAATGGATATAACTTCCAAGGACCTTTGAAGAAAGGCTATGAATTAATTTCGTGATCTTTACACCAAAAGGAATTAACGGCCTTTTGCACCAGCGACCGAAAGAGTTTTGAAAATCTAGGGTTCAATAGGGAACTCCAGTGAAAAATAATATTACTTTTAAAAAATATGTTCATATAGAATATAGACCAATAAACGCTGATTCTGAATATATAAGTTTTATTTAATAATATTAAACGCAGAGTTCTTAAAAAAATATTAAAAAGTCCATTTTTAATCGGGTCGTAGAAACACGCCGTCAAGTTGGCATTATTGAAATGTTAGTGGTGACGTCACTGTTCCTCGTGTCCTGACGCCACCGTTAAGTCATTGTATGGGAATATAGGTATGACACAAGCCATCGTATTAATTTATTCGTTTATTTACATACTGTTTATGGAGATTTAGTTGTTAAAATAAAGGTAACTCTTATTAGTTTTATCTCTATTATTGAAAATTTTCAAAAACTACTGAACAAAAAAAATAGTAATGCTACTTCTAGGGAGAATACTTCGAACAACGAAATTCAAAATGGCGGCAGTTGATCAGCTGATTTCCCGATCCTATAGTAACTTTTCAGGAGTGATGACGTCACACGATTCACCACACATACGGTGGTTTTCGGGGGATCTTGAAAAATTTTAACTTTGACAATTATTTTAACTATTAAAACTAACTCTAAAAATAAATATGCAGTTATTCGAGTTAGAAGGTCATTATTCATTAAAAAAATTTAAAAAATGGACTAGAGTTCTCCATTTATTTATTAAAAATAATATGAAGTGTGTTTTACAATAATTCAACAAAGTGGCATTTCAATACCCCTTTCAAAAGTCATTAATAGTTATGAAAATGTATGAATGTGAGTGAGGCAAAGAGTGTGTGCCAAGACCGAGTCGTTTGGCGGTCCGTCCTCTCTGCCTACCCCTGCGGGGAAACGGCGTGATGGTTAGTTAGTTAGTTAAAAAAAATTAGAGATAGCCCATAAGATGGTTTGACATCACAAAAGGCGTTAAACAAGGCTGCGTAATGTCACCGTGGTTATTCAATCTATACATGGATAATTGTATGCAAGAATTGAAAGAGATGGGATTGGGCGCGAAATTGAGTAATCTGGAAGTATGTTGCGTGTTGTATGGTATGCTGATGATGGGGTGCTGATTTCTAACAGTATGGAAGATCTACAGTCTCTCGTGTCTAGGATGAACGATGTATGTATGAAGAATGAGTTAATGATGAATGTAAGTAAGTCTAAAGTCATGGTATTTGAAAGAGAGAGTTAAAAAAAATGGACTGGAGTTCTCTATTAAGGTAAAAATTAAAGTTATTGGGACTACCTTGAAAGCAAGTTGTTAGTGTTTTCCGTTTGTATAATCTCGATCAAAAAGAAGGAATTTGACCATCTTGGACGTGCAGAATAACGTTGTGTAGTGATACAGTGGTTTTTAAGTCACAAGTCATATAGGTCTTAGTCAAAGATATTCAAATACAGAATAGATATGCTATGGTGTCCGCGCAACTGACGCCGGACTACGGTCTAATTAGCGTAGTTTTCATACAAAAAGAATTTGTTCATTTCGTTCATTTTTTAAAAATGTGCATTAATATTGGTTAACAATATATTTTGAATAAGGAAAGAATTCGTTCATTTAGTTTAACGTTCGTTTGGTTTATTCGTTAATTATTTGTTCTTTTAGTTTATTTGTTAATTGGTAAACAATATCGGCGACACCCGGAAGCGCAGACCCACATAGTAAAAACAGCAGATAGCACATCTACTTATATTTCAATATCTTTGGTCTTAGTTGTACCAATCTTAGTAATAAGCCACTTGTAATATACATGTATAGATTAAATGTGTAAATGAATTGTAAAGCGCCCTTGAGGTGATTTTCTCACGAAAATGGCGCTATAGAAATCATCCAACAATTATTATTATTATTATTAAGTGATTGGTCATCCTTATTTCCTACTCATACTATCACCCAAATCCAGCTAACACCATTTCGTCTCGTTGCATTTTTAGTATTTAGGTACAGTCCATTAATGTGCATCTGAGCTGTAATTCGTAAGCAGTTTTGAACTCAACATTTTTTTACATTAGCTCCACACAGGAGCCCCTAAGGAAAATAATTCCACTCCGGGCCTATTTCATCTTAGGGGATGCTGTGTAGGGGGTCTTTTTAGGGGAGGAAAGGAAAAGGGTATGAGGGGTGGGTAGGAATTTGGGGATCAGTGTGTCCTATCCTATCCTATCATATTCTGTCCTGTCCTATGTGAATCTATCCTTTCTACTGCAATGCAATTTCCGAGAGAGTCCTGATGGAGAATTCAAAAGATCTCCCGCATCCAGGCTCTCCCGAGCCGGCATGCCGCGTTGTTGGTACAGACACATCCGCCGCCAAGATCCGGACAAACCTGACCCCACGAACCTTGTCAGTCACTGCCCGAGCGAACCTCTTGGGGTGACCTACGGCAGAGGTGTTGGTTATCCTATAAATGGTTTCCGGGGCGGCGGTACTCATAATACCCGCCTCCCAAATTGAAACATAAGTTAACTTAAGCCTAAAAATTGAGGAATGCTTGAGCGGTTACAAACTCGGCCACGAATCCGGAGTTCGTGGGTTCAATCCCAAATTTGTGTTAAGTTTAGACCGAGTTTATAATTAATGTATCTAAGGAATTTATATTGAAAGAATTCAATGGAATCGGAGTGGAAATTGATGTGGGATCAATATAACGGCACATTAAGAACTTATCGACCATTTCTGTATAATTTTTCGTCTCCTTGTTCTCAGAAATTTACCGCGGCCCCCTGTTGTAGACCGCTACTCGGTAACGTTTGTTTATTTTAATTGAGAGCGGCATCCTGTTCACTTTCCCCGTGGTTTTACCCAGGCGATACTAATGTATTTTAGAGGGAGCCCATTCTGTTTATGTAGTATGACCCGTTTACCCGAACCCCACCTTGTGATTATAATCGTCAGTACATATTTATACACAAACCGGGATCGTGCCCCTACTGTGATTCTACCGATTTTCAAGCGAACCCCACAAACTGTCGGTGTTTGACCGCGATCGCGTGTTAAGCTCTTCGAAAATCATCGATTTAACTGAGAAAATTGGTTAAAAGCGCTGTGAAATTTTGTGAAAGCTTTTTCTTTAATAATACAATAAAGGAGGGAAGCTGATTTCATCTGAAGGCTTTCAGAAATCGCTTAAATTAACTGGGCGTGTGAACAAGTGAACGAACAATCTACTTATAGGAATATAATTGACAAATACATAGCCTCAGTTATTATGCGGCTTGCTCATGGAGTTGAACATTGCATGGTATTCCAACGAGGTTTCCTCTTCAGGACACCTTTTGGAGGATTATTATTTTCAAATCTAATAAAATACTTAGTTTTAACCATTTTTATTGTTTAAAACCAGTTGTTTCGTAAGCAATGCTTACTTCAAACTAATTTCAACAATTGTCAATGGAGAGGCGGGAGTGGGAAGGGGGAGGAAGTGATAGGGTATAATTGACAAAGAGAAAAAAATTCAAAACTGGTCCTTTAAAAATATTTTTTAGCTATTTATAATATTTAAATTCATCTTTTTACACTCTTTCTAATTTCCAAAATTTCAAATTTGTTTTAATGGATAAACTTTACATTAGGGAACGTACCCATACTACGTGACCAACTTTTTGCAATTTTTAACCCCCCCCCCCCCCCCGGTGACCAAAAACCTAAGCAACCCGCCGCTCATTTGTATGGAGCGTGACATTTTGAAGACCCCCCCCCCCCCTAAACGTGTCACGTAGTATAGGTACGTTCCCTTATAGTATAGCAACTCTATTCCATTATAAAAATTGTATGATTCGTCTCCAATAAATGATTACAATTTTTTTTGTCCATTTTTTTATTTGGTCAATATCACATTTAGTAGTGCGAAAATTCAACATTTCAGTTTAACGATGCAGTTTTATAATCATTAGCACACATTGCATATAAACGAAGAATGAAGGATTGTAAATTGTTTATAAATTGTAAATATAAGATCGGTACCACAATAGATCCTTGAGGCACTCCAAAAAAAATCAAGAATTCAACGGAACTTGAATTTGTACGAAGGCCTGTTTCTTGCTGATGTCATAGATTTTATTAATTCAATGATAAGACTGATATGTTTAAAATTTGCAAGTTTTCTGAACTGCCTTTAAAAGTACCTAATACTAAAATTGTGGGGATCGGCAGCTATTTCGAATAGAAGTTATTTTTTTCTGTGATTTTACTGTTAAATAGCTATGCGTAATCGTTTGTATTTTTTTTATTTCTTTAATGAAAGCTATTAATCAATCATTATTATTACATCAACAATTTAATTACGTTTTCTCTTTTATCGAACGCCAGTAAGCCCCCCCTGCCAACAAATCAGACGCTAGTCGAAGATGGGCTCAGCTGTACCAGAACGAAACGAAAACTAAATGAAACAAAACAGAGTACACGAATAGAGGGCAGTCTCGCTTACAACTTTCTTCGTTATTTACTTTACGACAAAACTTTTGTCGTTTAATAATGTAGTGGGTACTAACACAATAATTTTGTTTCCTCTTGTCGAATCTGAAACTGGAAATTATTTCTCGTACGATCTTGTGTCGACGCACCTGGGACACTTTGCAAAAATTACTTTTATTTCTACGGTTGCGTGGTTTTAAAACAATTTTATTAGTAAAGTTACCAATGCCAGGTGTATATTGTTTTTACGCGTGACAGCTGTTTTGCCTTCAGAGTGTATCGTAAAAATGTGGTAAAGAATCCGTTATTAATAAGATATTTTCTTAATTCATTTTTGTGTTACCGCACCACAAAGTTCCAACTGTACGATTACTACTAACTGTGAGACTGAAAGATGTAGGGAGATAAAAGATATGCTAAATAGTAAAAATGTGAAATATCTTGCTGGTCAGATTTGGCCACTATACGGCTAAAGTTGCTTGAAATCAACTTAAAATTTATTCTGAATTATATTTTCATCATAGAGTTGTAAAAATACACCAATTAGGGTCTTTGGTATTATTATAGAAATATTTTAGAAGATTTAATTATTAAATACTGCGAGTAGAACACAAATTATATTTGCCTTTGAATTTATCGAGTATTCTTTTGACTAGTTTTTTAAAGTAATAGGTCTATAAAAACCGCCTCAAAGTTCAAAATCTCTTGCTTACGAACCGCTTTTCGGTTATGGTTTATTGTACAATGTGGAAAATTAAATTCTTTAGAAAATGATTTGTAAAACATTTAAATATTTGTACCTGAATTTATAAAATAAAATAAAAACACGCTTTTTGGCAATGTTTTTTTCTTGTGTAAATCAAGCCCACTCAGTCACTGACCGGTCAGGCATCGCGTTTGGGTCCCACCCAGGCGTTGCGTGTTCGATTCGTCGGCTGGCTTAGTTCTCCATCACGACACAAGCAACATTTTTTGCATAGTTTGGTGGTAGTAGGAGATTTTCAAACATTGTTGGGTTATTCGTAACCCGGGAATGTTTGTCTTTTTTAATAAAAAAAACGAGTGTACTTTACACCACGCAACTGAAGTAAAACTTCTTTAGCTCCATCTATATGATAGGAAGAGAGAAAGAAAATGCGTGCGCGCACTGCTCTCTCTTGCTCCTACAGTGTGATATAGACAATAGACCTGCACTGTGTCGATATACAAAAAGGTAACTGGCTATGAGAGAAAGAGAGAAAGAAAATGTGTACTCGCACCTCTCTTTCTTGCCCCTACAGTAATAAATACGAAACGTAACGCTCTCTCTTTCTCCCTCTCAACTACCGTTTGCCTCGCTTTTCGTAACGCTCTTGTCACGCATTCGCCAGCTTACACCCCAAGTCAAGCGTGCGTAAAGAAGTTTTACTTAAAAAAAAATAGAATAAAAAAATCACAGAACTTTCACAGAACGTTAAAATTAACTTCAAATATTTTAATGAATTGTTCAATTTTTTTTTTAAATAACGCGTCCTTAATAATATTACTGGTACTAAAGATGATTGATACCAAATAAAATATAAACCCTTACGCAAAAATCTTGCAAATTTCATTATTTCTGAAAACCATCCAACAACCCCGCGAGATTTTAAAAAGTTTGTGGGATTTACAAACCCACATCAACCACTCTTTTATCCATACCCATCGATCAATAAAACGCTTCTCGCGTAGGAGTGGCCGTGGCCTAACGCCAAGAGGGTAGAACGTCAACATTACGTATTGCCTCGAACAATACACAGCCAACGTTGCGCTTTCCAAATTACTATGCGAATACTTTCCTTTGCCTTTTCTGAAGAGAGATCAGTAGAAGAAAAAAATAAAAATCGCAAGGCGCAAGATCGGGGGAGTAAGGAGGGTGTGGAATCGGTTCAAACCTCACATTCAGCTTCACATTCCGCCTGGTGCATTTCAAAGTGTCATTTTGTTCGCGCTGTACAAGCATGTGTGCATTAATTTTCAGCCTACCCTTGTATTTTTAAAGGCGGTTTACCCCCTTTCTGAACTTCCTGGTTCAAAAAACTTGCAATCTATTTTCATTACAAATCTGTTTTCCCCTTTGTTTTTTGTTCGATTGTTTAATAATGACGTGATTGCTATTTGACTTTTTTTTAAATAGGCCATTCATCCCAAAGAGAGTGCTTTGTGGCTATTTGTTTAAATTTCAGATTTAAAAAGATTCTGAAATTTGCAAACCCATATCAACCTCTCTTTTATCCATACCCAACGATCAATAAAACGCTTCTCGCGTAGGAGTGGCCGTGGCCTAACGCCAAGAGGGTAGAACGCCAACATTACGTATTGCTTCGAACAATACACAGCGAAGGTTGAGCTTTCCAAATTACTTTGTGAATACTTTCCTTTGGCTTTTGGCCCATCCAATATCCCGTTAATAAATGGGTTCGCCGGTTTTGGCACGCTTACACCAAACTGGAAAACTACATACGCGAACACCTACTTTTAGACAAGTCAACACTAGGTTAGTTCAAAATGGATTGTATTTTGTAAAATATTTTAACAGCCCTCCATGTTGGCGACCAAATAAAACGTAAAATAAGGTGTTCGATGTTCGGCTCCAGCAAAAAATCCTGTCTCATCTTTATAAAGGTTGTTTTTTTTAGAGGTATACAAATTCAAATTGAAAAAAAGCACCTTAAAGTAATGTTAATGCCTATAATGCTGGCTTTATTTATTAGATAATTTTATGCCATTATTGTTTAAATATGATTTCGGGCATATATGAGCGCCACGGCTAGTTCGAATGAAGCGCAACCGTGAAGTCCAATTTTCGACAACTGGGGCCATATATCGGCAATAACACCAAAATACACTCGTCAAAGAATACATTACATATTAATATTAAAATATTTTTCAGGATTAAATAACATGTTTTCACAATAATGTCCTCTGCGTGCGAACTCTATCTAAATTTCCTTAAATGGACAATATACAGAGTTAATTTCAAGCGACCTCCCAGGTAAGTATGGTCCTGTTTTCATTAAATTTTAGGCAGCATCACGTTCATTGGTCAAAATATTGTACACATATTTTCGTATCGGTGATCAATGAACCGATGTATGCAATTTTTAGCCATAAGTTGTTTATAATTGTTTGCCTAGCTTGTAGTTTTTTAGATTTTAGAAATGTATTATAAGTTTGTACAGCGCCCTTGAGGTGATTTTTCACAAAAACGGCGCTATATAAATCATCCAAATATTATTATTATTTAACACGGCGAATGTTTGACTTCCAAATGGTCCAACGTCTCTGGTTTATCAGCATAGACTAGTGACTTCACATAACCCCAAAGAAAGTAATCTAATGGTGTGAGATCACACGATCGCGGAGGACAGGTCCATTATATGAAATTATGCGCTCACCAAATGTTTCCCGCAATAAACTAAAATAATATAAATAAACGCAATAAAATAAATTTGCACAATTTGCAAACGCTGTTCTGACGTCAGTCTATTCATGATGAAATGGCAAAACGTACTGACTACAAATCATTGATTTGTAGTCTTACAGTGTTGCCAACTCGAAATCTTTGTTCCCGCTAGATCGTGACGGATCAACGGTCAGAAATCCGTCAGATTCACAAATTTTCGTCCATTCTGGGGGGGGGGGGGTGGCTAGAGAATTTTCAGGGATCAAAATTTCTCCATAAATCCATAAATATAGGCGATTTTCGCCTATAAAAGTATGTAATTTGTCACTTTTTTCAAATCCGCCAGAAAATCCGTCAAACTGTTAATTCCGTTATACACAAAATTTTCCCGTTTCGGGACACTCCAATCCGCCAGATATGACGGGAAATCCGTTAAGTTGGCAACACTGCAAATCAACTGTCAACTGTCAAATTGACAGTCTGCAGAAACAATGTTGCCAGTTTAAAAACACCCTTTACATGTTTATAGTAAGGATTTTTTAAAGTTAATCTCTGGAACTATTCAATCTACCTCTGTTGAAAGAGGTTAAAACCTGGCTTTCTTCTGATTTATAAAATATGTTCCTTGGACACTTTCAGCCTTACTAATAACAAAACACCTTAACGAGCGGTCAACTGCATATTTGTTGCTTGCGCGGTGCACTGTGTTTTTACGTCTTTACTAATAACACAATCACGTATTTTATGATTTTTATGTTGGTCCCCTTGAATCTCACATAGATCTGCGCAGGCGCGCGGCCATCTTGTTTTATAAACTTCGCGGTAAAACAATGTTTGACAATGTTCAGTTGTATTTGCAGTTAATTTTTATGTTTTTGAAGATAATTTTCGTTTAAATGATCAATTCACTGTGATATTAGTGTAATTCAACATAATTACCAATGCTGGCGTTACTTTTTTTCAGTTTTAGTCCTTTAAATATTGTTTTGTTGATGATTTAGTTTCGTTAAAGATAGGTTTTAGGTTATTTCAGAAAATTTTATTTTTTTAACGACTTTTCTGCGTGAATTTAATAAAACTTCCATAAAAGTAATATTATTTAATAATGTAAAAGCCTCATGCATGTGTAAATAAAAACAAATTCGAGAAATCGACGTATTTATTGCGTAAAAATGAATCCAAGATGTCAGATTTTTTCAGTTATTTTTTCGGAATTATTATTATATTTTTTTTATCCTTTTTAATTGTATGAACGAGATAAAAAGTGAAGTGATAGTTTTCTTCCAAATTCATAAAGTAAGAGGTGTGTATTTTTTAAATTTTGAATTTTCCAAAATTTTTCGACCATTTAATAGAATATGTTTACAGTCAGCAGTTTTTTTTTTCAAATTTTTTCACGTTGAAACTTAAAATACTGCAATTTTCAAAAACGATCGTATATTTCAGATACAAAAATCTAAAAGGCAATTCTATCTAGTTTCTATAAAGGTATTTGCTTTTACGACATCTTCAAAAATAAGAAACATACAAGACATTTAAAATACGTTGAAAAAATTCAAAATTTCTTTCGGACATCAATCGTTAAAACAGAGATAAACTACCCTCTCAGGCCGTGTAAACAATGTGTATTTCTTTCAATGAACAATTTTTTAATTAGTAATGTTTTAACATCCGCGGCCGTTTGTCAATTGAATAAAATTTTCACGGGATTTTTTAGTAAGGATGTTTGTGTTTTAAGTTTTTAAAAAAATTGAAGATAATATCTACAGCATTTAAAAAAAAATCGTCGTCACTGGTCACACAGCCGAGTAACAAACACCCAACTTCTTCATCCCGCTCCAAACTATCTCTTTTTGTTTTTGCAAAAAAAAAAAAGATGTCACCGGAGGCCAAAATTTCATTCACATTTTTTACTCCAAATGTCAGGAATCAACTTTATCTAAATTTCTCTAATAAACAATAAACAGTGTTAATCTCAAGTATGGTCCTATATATTTTCTACATTTTAACACAGCATCTTGTTCAATGGTCAGATGCGTTGTACATATTATAGTTTTGTATTAGTGATCGATGAACCTGTGGATGCAATCTGTTTGCCATAAGTCGTTATAATAGTTTATCCAGTCTGTAGTTAGTTGGAAGTAAGATTGTAGAAATATATTATAAATTTGTATAGCCCCCACGAGATGATTTCTCACCAAAACGTAAAATCATCCAAATATTATTATTATTATTTTTACTTGAATTTTGTAGTTAGGGCGGTTAGAGTTTTCAAACAAAATGTTTTATCTCTGAACCACTGTCGATTTCAATCTTTGTTGAATACCTCACGAGATTCATATAAAAAATATAACCAGTCTGTAAAATTAGCACACTCAAGGTTATATGCGTAAACATCGCGTGCTCTATAGGTATAATTACGAGAATGGAAGATATTTTATTACATTTTGTGTTTTAATTTGTTACAATACGGTTGCTTTACTTCGTACATTATGTAGGTAGCTACTAAGAATTTTTTTATCATCAAACATAATAATTTCGGTGTCCAGTGTAACTCTGGTTCAATGAACTCTTTGAATTTAATTAATTATCAAAATTTTATCTAAATGAAGCAATGTTACTTTGTTTGAACCACTTATATATTTTGGTAAAGCCGACCGGTTTCGGAACGACCGCTCCTTCTTCAGGGCAAACGCATACTGAATATATAGCCCTGAAGAAGGAACGGTTGTTCCGAAACCGGTCGGCTTTACTAAAATATATAAGTGGTTCAAACAAAGTAACATTGCTTCATTTATTTATAATGGATAACCACAAAGTTATAGCTACATTCAAAAATTTTTTTTTTTTATCTGATTGTGTGAAGAATTCAGACAAGAGATACAGTGTTCCTGCCTGTGATTTAATATTTTAATAGAAAATTATTTGTATTTTAGTATTTATTTAATTAACGCCCGGAGGGCTTTTACGGGTTTGGCAGTTTAATTCATGACAATTAATTTTTAAACAGATAAAGAAATAATAAAAATAAATTTAGATAAAAATGCACACAAGTCACAAAAATACAGCGATTTGATAGGTTTACAAAAATACAGATATGTTTAGGAATAGTTTTGGACTAAGTTTTTTTCAAGATCCACAAAATTCGCCAAGTTGATGTTAAATATGTCAACATCACCTAAGTACTGATTTTCCATAGTGTATCGGAGAGTGGGCAATGTAGTATTTAATTGTGTTTTTCAAATTTAAACTGATTTGACCAGAATTCGGACTTTCTCGTGATTTTTCACGGGCCTGAACTAGTTCTTAATTGTAATGTATTATTTTAAAATATTACAGATTTTAAAAATTCATAGAAATTAATTCGGTTGACAAATTGTCGACTTTTTGTTTTCTTGAATTTTCGACTTGTTAACCCTTCAAAAATTTGGCATTTTTTTCGGATGGTCAAAATATTTTCGCTTTACAATAAAATGCAAATATTTAGAATATTTCTGAACACATTCAAAAACCAAAAACTGTTTTAGAAAGGTGATGAAATACGCTTTCAAATTATAGAATTCGAATTTTTTTTTTTTTAAATTATAAAATTTTTGCATACAAACATAAAAAAGTTTTCCAAATGGCTCACCTTATGTTTTTTCTAACTAAAGTTACTGATAATAAAAAAAAATTAAAACACATACATATTTTATTAGACAAATGTATAAGAAACACATATTGTAACTTCACTTTTTTGTCGCTCTATGAAAAATAATTTATAAAAAATTCCCGAAGTTTCATATTCTTTTTTCAATTTGCGATTCAAAACTTTGTGTACATAAAAGTGTACATTATACTTTTTTGGTGGCTATTTTTTAGATTGGAATATAAAGCATGATGTTTTTCCTTTCTAACACCGATTAGAACATATTTCTAACTATGATAGTAAGGGAGTTACGGCGTTTTATATGACACCTATGTGCGTTGGGACAAATATGGTCTCATGTGATTAAACGGGTTAAACATCTTCAAACTTTAAAAAAAACTTCACCCAGGAGCGTATTGAGGGTTTTTTTTAAAGGAAAGGAAGTTCAGGGAAGAAAATAGGTGTGAGGGTTGGGTAGGAATCTGGGAATTGTGTCCAGGAGTGACGTACGTATGAATCCATCTCTCACACTGCGTTGCAAGTTGAGAAGTCCGGCTGGAGAGGCCAAACGGTCTCTCTCAACCGATCCCTCTCAATCCGGCCGACCACGCAGTAATGGGCAGACGCAAACGCCGCTAAGATCTGAACAAACCTCATCCCAATGTAGCTTGCCACTTGGAGTGACCTACGGCAGAGATTTTGGTTACTTAATCCTAATGAAATGTACCCGGTGCGGCGATATCGCCTATCGCCATTTTGACCGCGAATCAATGATTTTTTTAAAATAATCTTTTCAGGTTGGCACAACTATATGAGAGTGGGAAAGCAGGACTGACTTGTGTTCTGCTACGATGTTATGGGGAATAGATGTTAAAGCACTGGGTGATGACTGGGTTGATCACTGCACAAGTTTCCGTAATAGATTCGAATAAAGAGCATTATGGTACCAACGCAATGTTAACTCCACCGGTTTCTTATTTTGACTCCAATTAAATACACTGAGAGATCCTCATGTAGGTGATCATTGCACAGAGGCTTCTTTAACATATTCGATATTAAAGCACTGAGAGATTAATATAGGAGTTGATAATTGCCTGTGTTAATTCAATAGACTGGTTGTTCCTTGAGTTACTGTTCCAAACATTGAGGTATATAAATAGAGAAGCAAACTTCATTACCGCTCATCGAAAAAAGCGTAACCACTCTACAACTGCAACGACGTAGCTTTGGAATCACTAAACATTTGAAAGTAAACATATATTCATCTCACTTGCACAAGTCACGAGAACATTACCACCGCTAGGATTAGACAAAGCCAGAAACGCAAACCTGCAATAGCGGCTTGGTGTTGCCTACAATGTGAAATTTTACCCAAAATAAACAATGAAATAGTTTTTTTTAATGTTAGTTTGTAATAAAATAAACTTATTTAAATTATTTTAAATATGTATTTTTCATTATATGACTAAAAGAATGCACAACTAATGAAATAATGAAGTCATTTTTTGTTCCAATATTTTTTATTGAATAATACTCAAACATGTAAATAATACTCAAACAGAAATTGTTTCAAAAGTGTTTTCAAAGTTCTTTTCTCAGCAATCGAATTATTTCCACCCACTTCTCACGGCGTGCTGCATCTTATGGGGCCCTGCAAAATTATTAATATAAAATACGTAAAAAAATATAATTACATAATTAAAAAAATATTATTTACTAGATTATTCATTAATAAACTAAAATAAGTTTTAATGAAGTATGTTGTATGAAGATCAAAACATAATTATTATTAAGTATTTTAATATGGTTACCTCCATAGTAACTTATTCCATAAATTATGTATTCTCCCATTAATGTGGGAGAACCAAAACGACTTTTTAGTGGCAACACTGAACCTATATTAGAATATTTGACATTTTATTTAATTTTCTGCTTTGTTTTATTAAATGTGAATATGTAAACAATAAAATTAGGTGTGGAAAGTAATTCCACTTGCTTTATTATGTTGAATCGCATTTTTTCGCGACGCATTTAACCATTTTGGTGATAGTTTTGATCGCGTATCGTCGGGCACAAGTCGGTCGGCGTCACAATGAGCACTGAACTGACGTTAGCGGGGCATATGCTTTTGGACATATGTACAGTGGCAATGCTCTGGCGCGGTCATTAGTCATCTAGTATATATATATCAATGGTTCCAAATGTCACATGTAGGTAATGTTGGCCACACACATTAATAATAATTTGTCAGAGGATAGGTACATGGGTAGTAGGTTGTGTGGAAGAAGAGAGATGTATATAGTCGCGTCAACAAGTTTCCTATTCTAATGAAAAAAATATTTGTGTCAGCAATTTCGTTGTCCGATTGTTTTCTTGAAGAGCGCAATACAAATCAAGTATAGCAGAAGCCATCAGTAATAAACTAATAAAACTTCAATTCGTAGCCTCTTTGCTCTTGCTGTCGGCGAGCCACGACCCTGAATGTCGATACGGGCCGTTGACCGCTGAGCAGACCGACCGAATACAGGGTTGCCAAAACTTCTAATGTAATTTCGTATTATTATTTTTTATTAATAAAACCAGCGCTTTGTATTATTAACCGTTCATTTATTTAAATGTATTCAACCACCGGCGTTGCTGGGCTCAAATTTCATCGAGATGAAACTTTAAAACTAAATCAAAATACATAGTGTGGGTATATTACACAGGGTGTTACAGGTATTGCTTGACTTACTTGAACCAATGATTCCAGATATTATTTGAAGTAAATTTTAGTTTCCGGTGACTAATTAACAATCACGCCGTTTCTCCGCAGGTGTAGGCAGAGACACCCCAAAAAAACTCGGTCTTGGCACACACTCTTTGCTTCATTCACGTTGAAATGACTCGGCTCAATCATTTGTTCTACCATCACATTCGCGTCATATAAAATTCTTCTTGTGTGTTGAATTATAATTGAACGAAACAAATACTTTTTAAACAGTGATTCCTGACACTATTTGGAGGAAAGAATGTACATTAAATTTTGGTTTCTGGTGACTTTTTTAATATATATTTTTTCAACTTAATACATAAAATTTCAGTAGGTATTGCACAGTTAAGGTTGGGGTGAAGGACCAGGTGGTTACTCGGCTGAGTCACCAGTGATGACATGTGGAAGAAAGTTATTTTTGTTTTTGGTTAGAAAAAAAATGCTCCGGCGACAAATTTTTTATCATTTTAATAATTTTTTATACTGGGGTTTTACATATGTTTTTTTTTTACATGAGCTCCACACAGGAGGCCCTGAGGAAAATAATTTTCCTGTTTAGAGGGGTTTTTAAGGAAAGTAAAGAGATGAGAGTTCTGGGAAGGAAATGCGTTTAAGGGGTGGTTAGGAATCTGGGGTTCAGTGTGTCCTGGTCATCCGCCTCCAAGACCTAGACAAACCTCACCACATGAACTCACCCCCACTCCTTTTTTTCCATATTTATTAATGATATTTCAGAAGTAATTCTGAAATAGATGACCTGAAACTATTCTTAGAAATACTAACCCTAGAAGACTGCAATTGACTCCCAGTCAGATATTGATAGAATTATTGACTGGAGTAAAAGAAATCGGATTGAGTTCAATATATCTAAATGTTTAATTTTGTCATTCACTAGGGCGTGTCATACCTGGTATTACCGGTATACGATGGACGCCCGAAGTCTAAAACGTGTCTCCACCATGAAGATGAAGGACCTTGGAATCATGTTTGATAGTAAGCTGACATTTCATACTCATATTCAGATGGTTTGTAGCACTTCATTGAGAATGCTGGGCTTTGTTCTGCGTACTGCAAGGAATTTTAGAGATACCCGGGTTCTCATAATCCTATTCAATTCCCTAATAAGGAGTAGACTTGAAAGTGGGTCGGTAATTTAGAGTCCGCACCAAGTAAAATATTCCCTCATGTTGGAGAGAGTTCAGAAAAAATTTGTGAGATTTCTGTACATGAGGGAGTACGGCTATTACCCGTGGCTCTATCCTACCGACTTTCTTTTGGGTATGCTCGGAATGAACCATCTACGAGTCAGAAGGGATGTACACTACACAATTGCTACGCATTTCTTCAAATTGATTCGCGGATGGTTTGAAAACTCAGCTGTCTTGGAGAGCATTCATTTCTATGTTCCCGATGGTTATCTTCGCCACCGACCGCATAGGCTGTTTTATCTTCCGGCCTGCAGGACTAACTTGCCGATGGTCATTCCGGTCGGGAGAGCAATCTTGCTGTTGAATAGAATTAATTCGGATATCGACGTATTTAGCGTTAGTGAAGCTGCTTTTAAAAGGCAAGCTCTATTAATGCTTGTATAGATTTTAGCCTACCAATTATGTTTAATGTAATACTGTTACAATTGTATTTTAAAAACACATTAAAATTTTAAATTTTGTAATGTTTTTGAAAGAATAAATTATTTGAATTTGAATGATACATCCCTAATATAATTAATTAGCACATGTATATAGATATTTTTTGATTACCCTGTCTATCGACCGATCTTCGTACAAATCTGCACGACTACCTCTGTAGAATCCACTGCCCCTACCTCCTGCTCAATGGCTATAATCTGTATAATGACAGGTAGAGAGGATTTATTAATCGTGTCTTCAACTCTGTTGTCTGTTGTCTGCTGACTGGAGTATCTGCACTGCATTGTGTCTGGTTTGTGACCCGCTTTACCTGCCCTGAATTACAATACCTTTGCAGAGGGGTATCGATAGGTGATTTTTTTAAACGACTTCAAAAAGGAGGAGGTTCTCAATTCGACTGAATTTTTTTCATTTTTTTTATGTTTGTTACCTCAGAACTTTCGACTGGGTGAACCGATATTGATGATTCTTTTTTTGAAAGCTAGTGCTTCCCGTGATAGCATAGCATTTTTTTATACAAATTTCATAATGCCAGAGCTCACCGAAAGTTTTAAAAAAACCTTTTGTTGACAATAACGAACACACAAAAAAAGAATTATCCAATTTGGTGCAATCGTTCGAAAGTTATGCGCTTAGAAACACATTCAGCGATTCATTTTTATATTATAGATTGTAAGGAAACTTCTACAATATCGTCAAAAATTACTTGTTTTAAATTTAGTTTTGTGTCGTTTTTCTTCTGAGCCAGCCATACAGCCTTTGTATTCTGCTTTCCTGGTGTAAGTCAATGTTCTTGCTGTGAGGTAGGTTTGCTGTAAGCTCTCTGCCTCCCACGTGACTTTCCCTTCCGAGGTCATTCCCTTCCTTTGCACCAGAGATGAGGGTAAACGTACTCTTACTGGTTTAGGAGGCTGCGTCTACCTTTCCTAGAATGCATTACCTCACAAGCTAATATCATTGTTTTATGTGAATATCGCGCAAAGGTTCCGACTGCTGACAACTGTCCAAGACCAATGAGCCAATGGGACTTTGACATCCTTATAATAATAATAACTAATTAATAGTGTCCGACCGAACTTTCGGTTTCGGCCTAGTTTCGGCCAAAAAACGAATTTCGGCGTAGTTTCGGTTTAGGCCGCCATCCAGCCGAAACTATGGCCGAAACCGAAACTGAATTCGGGACGTTTCGTTCTGCGATCGGACATGTTTAGTGCACTGAACTGCGAGCCACGAAGTGTCATTTTGCTGCGTTGATTCACTTGTTTGTGCTCGCTCCGCGAACTTTGCGGTAGTTTGGTTTATTTCTTGTGAAATTGGAGGTGTTTATACTTACCATTATTTCGAAATAGATAAGTTTTATTTCGCTATTGAAATGGTTTAGTTCATGATAGGCCCTGAGGGAAATTATTTCCCTGAGGACCTATGTCATCTTTGGGGATGCTGTGTGGAGGGTTTTTTTAGGGAAAGGAAGGAGAGGAGGTTCTGGGAAGGAAAAGGGGTGGGTAGGAATTTGGGGTTCAGTGTGTCCTGGTCATCCAGCTTCAAGACCTAGACAAACCTCATCCCATGAACCTGAGCACCCCTGCTAAATCCCAAAGGTAGCGAACCACTTGGGGTGACCTATGGCAGAGGTGTTGGTTATCCAATAAAGGTTCCCGGGGCGGCGGTACCCATTCCCGCCTCCCAAATTATTTTGTTCTTAAGTTGAAAGAGTATTTTTTGTTTAGTGTACCTAAACTACATAATTAAGTTTTAAAAAAGTAATTTTGTTTTCTACCTTTTATTTTATGTTATTTGTTAATAATTTTCAAAGAGGTAATACCTATTATTTCTTTTTTTTAATATTATTTACGAAGCGATTTCCGATTACGACTTCATCAAGCATAAATAATTTATTTGTATTAAGGAGTGATAATTATGTTGTTAATTTTTAATTCAAATATCAGAGACTGAATGATTAACATATGATTTAAAAATAATGGCTGATTGATTAAGATTGACTATTTTTTTCCACGAAAACATGACCTTATATGGAAGTTTCGGTTTCGGTTTCGGCCGAACCTGAGACCGAAGCCGAAACTCAGTTTCGGTTTCGGTTTCGGCCGTAAAAACTAGTTTCGGTCGGACACTACGTAATTAACCATGGTCCCTTGACTTTGCATCCCGCGACTAAATACCCCTGACAAAATATCTACTAAAACCTAACCAAAAATGGGCCAAAAATAATACAGATAACCAGAGGCGGCTCTGGGGGTTCAGAACTGGAAGATCATTTAAAAAAATGATAATATGATACATTATCAAATTAAATATGATATTATTCATTTGTAGGTACCTCACGAATTTGAGAGTCAAATTCATCCACACACGTCTCATTACATTTAATGTAGTAAATTATTTCACGCGACAAGCGTAAAATATGCAAAATCAACCTACGTTTATCAAACCATCTCTTTCAGACGCACAATATTCAGCGTGCTCTCTCCCCCTCACGGCAATGACCCAAACTGTCTTCAGAATCCGAAAACTTTTTATTGAGCGACACAGTGCCATCTCGTTTATTGTGTGGTGCGTAAAAAAACAGAAAGAATCGGGGAATATCATAATTTGACCCAGCCAATCATAGTGCGCGGGAAAGAAAGCTTCCATTTAAGGCGTTAGATGACACTGCTTGTCGCTGCCTGCTATCTCGCGGTGCATTTCAAATACTTTAGAATAATACCAGTTGTTTTGATTCGCCATAGGTATTTCATATTAGGTCCTTGCTTATGAAATTGGCGTTTTGCCGTACTGGCAACTTTGATCTCAAATATCTTTTCTTTGGTTAGGAATTCCAAATTCAAATTTATACAGCTATTTACTCATGTATTTGTGTTTCGAAAAGTATAATTCATTTGTTTTTTCCTTAATTGTTTTTTTTTTCTTTGCGTCACTTAATTTACAAAATGGAAAACTTGAAATATCGCGTTATTTTCGAGTACGAGTTCCACCGTGGCACCAGTGCTGCAGAAACTGCTCGAAGGATTAATGATGTGTATGGCGACGGTGCCATACACATCATTAATCCTTCAAAAAAAAAAAACACAGTTGTTGTGTTTTTTTTTGTGTCGTCCACTACAGCTTTCTTAAATCTGGCCAGACGATTACGGCAGATGTCTATTGTCAGCAACTGCAAACCATGATGGAAAAGCTAGCTGCTAAACAACCAAGGCTGGTTAATCGCTCTAGGCCACTGCTGCTTCATGACAACGCTAGACCACACACTGCACAACAGACGGCTACCAAATTAGAGGAGCTTCGATTGGAATGTCTAAGACATCCACCGTACTCTCCGTACCTTGCCCCAACAGATTACCATTTTTTTCGAAATTTGGATAACTTCTTGCAAGGGAAAAAATCAACTCCGATGGGGCAGTCCAAACCGCCTTCAAAGATTTTATTGATTCCCGTCCGAATGGTTTTTTTAGTAAAGCGATCGATGAACTAACTACCTATGAGATGGCAAAAGTGCATAGATAGCAATGGTACATACTTTGATTAAATAAATATATTGTATTTAAAAAAAATTGACTTTATGTTCCTCCCATACAAAACGCCAATTTCATATGTAAGGACCTAATGTTTTACTATCATCTTATAATTTTTGGAGGTATTTCACTAATTGACCTGAGGGAAGGACCGCCACTGCAGACAACATGTAAAGATAATAAATTATTGTTCAAAAATAGTAAAATGGGACAAAAATAATACAGGCCAGTAAAGGGGTCGTCCATTAATCACTTTTTTTTTCCCCCCCCCCCCCCCCCCCGGTGATATGTGGTGAGGTTTTAGACTAACCCCCCTCCCCCCACAAAATCACGTGTATTTTTTTAGTACAAAGTATTTTGAAAGTTTCAGAATATTATCACGAAAAATAAATACACGTGATATCTCATTATACCCCCCCCCCCTCCTCGTGATATTTTCCGAACCCCCCCCCATTCGAGCCTCACGATTAATGGACGACCCCAAAGACAA
Organism: Limnephilus rhombicus; assembly: GCA_929108145.2. Classification (NCBI taxonomy): domain Eukaryota; kingdom Metazoa; phylum Arthropoda; class Insecta; order Trichoptera; family Limnephilidae; genus Limnephilus; species Limnephilus rhombicus. The sequence continues at coordinate 30,687,657 of OV815290.1, read as the reverse complement.
TAAATTATTGTTCGATAAAAAAATAGTAAAATGTAAACTAAGGTTAGGTTAAGTTATGTTAGGTTAGGTTTTAGTAGATATTATGAGTATATCGTGTCGGGGATATTTTGTCGCGGGATGAAAACGCGCGGTACCACTAACCACCACGCCGTTTCTCGGTCTTGGCACACACTCCTTGCCTCATTCACCAATCATACATCGTCTCATAATACTCTTCTAGTATTCTGACTCTTGACATGGCCCAACCCAAGTATCTGATTCATTTGATCGAGAGTCGGGCCCCGACTTCTTCTACCATTTAAATTTGCGTCATATGTTCTCCTTACTCTCCTTTCTTCGCTCTACATGCCCAAACCATCTGAGGGTCCCTTTCTTAATCGTACTCATTACATCACATATAGTATTAGGGCCTGGTATATCGAAATCGTAATCTTTGATTTTAAGCCTCGATGACATTGGGCGAGTTTACTAGCTGGGAAATTCACTATCTGTTAGTAAACTCGCTCAGTGTAATCATATTACTTGCTAACTAGCAGATTGTTGCCAGTCTACGAAAAAAGTTGAAAGGTCGTCGACTTTACTTGCTACTCGCTTAGGGGGCGTTCAAGTATTGCGCAACGCAATTTTTGAAGATTTTTGACCCCCCCTCCCCCCACGTAACGCGCCGTAACGTTTTTCCGTACCTCCCCCACCCCCTAAACGTTACGTAACGCCCAAGTGACAATTTTTACCTAAAAGTCACAATTAAGTTGCACAAAGTACTGGAAAGTCACTTAAATACCTTTTTTCTTGTTGGAAGATTTTAATTCCCTAGTTTTTTTTATCTAAATAAAGAAAAACATATTACGTAATGCGTTGTTCAACCCCCCCCCCCCTCGTAACGCACAGTAACGTTTCACAAGACCCCCCCCAAGTGCGTTACGTAATACTTGAACGGCCCCTTACTCGTGATTGGTTTATTTATGCGTTCAATATGGCTGCCAATAAACAGCTGATTTGGACTGTCAAACATCTGACAGAATTAGTTCACGCAGGCGTCGTTATTCTCGCTGTGGCGCTGGCAACGACCTGCGAGCTCAGTTTCCTTCAAAAATGTCGTCGGAATTAGTCGCTACTGAGCGAGTGGATAGTTTAGTGTGTCATCATGACAATCTTACTCGCCGATTCACCCGCTTTTAAATTTGGTAGATAGTAGTAGCTTGTAAACTCGCTCAATGTAATAGAGGCTTTGGTGTCTGGTGTGCGCTTTGGTTCCTTTTAACCTTCCGATAGCCGATGATGTTGCTGATGTAAATTCATCGGAAGTTCCAGGAATGCACAGTTGGGTCATGTTAACTTGTTAATTGGTCTAAATTCCTCCAGGCAATTCCCAGCTTGAACTGGATTCTCTAGTGGAATTTGAACCAATGAAGATTTCCAAGACGCTGTGAAATACGGAAATATTTAGTTGCGGTCCGTCAGCAAATTCTAGAAATTTAATTTAATTGATAAACGCTTTTAAGTCACTTTTGCAACACCGAAATTGAAATGGACGAATGGAAAAATTACAATCTCGGTTTATGATTTGAGATTTTCACGCCAAAAAGTATAATCGTGATTTATATTTGGGTTGTTATGCCGTGTCGTGTTTTATCCTTCTTTAGCCATCGTATTGGCCAACATTACACTGTCCATCATCTGAACATGCGTAATCATTAAACCATTTAAACTTTTAAACCATTACACATCTGCCCTTATGGTCACTGTAATAATGCCTTCCAAAATGGTGGCAAAAGAAAGAGATATTGCAACGCGGCATAATAACCCATAAAAACAAGGTATATCTCAATTTATGTTTCAATTTTTTTATGTTACTTTATCTCCACCCAGGAGGCTTGCGGAAAGTAATTTCACTTAGGGCTTGTGCTTTTTTGGGAATGTTGTGTGGAGGGTCTTCTTGAGAAAACGAAGGAGTGGAGATTCCCAGAAGGAATACCATTTGAGGGGTGGGTTGGTTGGCTAAATTGGTCAAACGGTTTCCCTCGACCGGCCTTTTCCGTTCCGGCCTGCCACGCAGAGCTGGTGGGCAGACGTATCTCATAACGAGGCGGGTATGGGTAACGCCGCCCCGGAAACCATTTATTGGATAACCAACACACCTTCCGAAGTGACAAGCTACGTTTATTGACTTAGAAGGGATTTCCGGATTCATGGGGTTTTTCCGGGTCTTGGCGGTAGTGGGAGGTATAGATTCATACCTCCACACCTTTTTCCTTCCCAGAACTTTCTCTCTTCCTTTTCTGAAAATCTGCCCCGCACAGTATACTCAAAGATGACAGATCCTGAGGCGAATTATTTTTCTCATGGCCTCCTGTGTGGCGCTAATGTAAAAATGTAATATTTCATTTCCTAATGGATATTTAACGTGATTCGTTATTTTTTTTAATATTTATCCTTGTCGCTTTCCGTCTCGATCAACACATCGACGTATTGAACTGTCGTTTTGTTTGTTAGCTGAGAATTCATATCACACGTGATGCAACTGATAACGCCGCGGGAACCGGTCTTCTACGTCACGCTGTCCATAAATAAAGGCAGACACTAGATTCATGGGACTGGTTATTGGTTGGCTTAGAGTATGCTAGATTGGCCATTTATTATTGACAGATTGTCCTATTTTTAGTTTGGAGTTTTCAGAGTGTGCAATTCACACGTGGTTAAAGTGAAACCTTCAGAAAATCGAAGTAGACAAGAGTGGGGAGACTATGAAGCACCGCACAAAGAGGAAACCGATTGCAATATCTCATTCTCTCGCAGGCTAAATTCTATAGATGTATGTGTTTGTCGCTATTTTTCGTTTCATCGAGTTTCAAATCACAACGGTGCTAAAAAAGTTTTCACAAAAATTCACTATTATTTTTTAAATGTAACAGATATGCTATACATTTACATACCTATTAGGATATTAACAAGGTTGCCGACTTTGACTTAACATTATTGGTTCTGCAATTATAGGAAGTCTCAGAAGTTAGGATTGGTGGCCTCGCGTGAAGTTTACCTTCAAACAGAATCCTAAAAGGATAGCACAAGGAATTAGGGACGAATTACAAGAATTTTGAAGGGTCCTCCTAATTCCTACAAGAAGAAGTAATTTGCTGTAATGTTCTTTAGTTTAGTGGCTTACTAGCCCACAATAATAAGGATTACAACGTAAGTTCGATGTCTTCAGTTTATTGGTAATTATAAAGGATTCAAGTAGTATTGTATTTATGTCAATAGTAGCGACTGTTTACTAAGGCTTCTAGAATGGATCTGAGAGTGGCGGGGCCCGTCAGCTGTTCTTTTGTACTGAGAGCCCGCTCATCAATCTTCGGAAACCCGAACGTTTCCGAGCGGCGTGATATCCGAACACACGTAGAGACATGCCAGTCAGTGACCATGCGAGTGGTCAATATCTAGATTATGTTATAAATATTTGCACTACTGTCAAAATCCAGGGAGGGAATAGGAGAATACGTTGGTATGTATAAAAAGGATTTCAACCAACATTTTGGTTCTGAATCGTGGTCTTACACCAGGTTGACACAAGAGTACTTTTCACCCTGGGAAATGAGTTAAATTTATTATTTTTCCATGCTGGCTTATCTAGCTTATTATACAACGATGGAAGTCTAATAAAACATTGTAATAGTATTTGTTAATGTGTTTGCGCGCGCGCGTGTGTGTGTGTAACATGTATCCAGTAGTAGGTAGTACTCGCTGTAGACAGAGATAGTTATTCATCTCAACAACGTGACCTTGATCCCAATGAGCCCAGGTAGTACGGACCATAATCGCTTGTCACAATAATGCTCAATATATTATTACGTGCTTATTATTGTACGAGAGCTAAACATCTGTTTCGTCGTGGAGGGAACAGACAACCATTTGCCACGAGAACCGACATCTTATGTTGCTTTAAAACAATTTAAATTTAATACCTATATATATTTTTTTTAATTTTAAAAAAGAAAGACAAACATTTCCCGTTACGAATAACCCAACAATGTTTGGAAATCTCCTACTACCACCACAATAAGCGGAAAATGTTGCTTTTGTTGTGACAGAGGACTTGGCAAGCCGAGGAATTGAATGCACGGCGCGCGACGCTTGGGTTGGTACCCAAACGCGATGCCCACTCAGCTACTGACAATACTGAGGGCATGCGTCAATTTTAGCAATGCCTCGCTGTAATAAACTGACTTGGTCTATTGTATCAAATATTGAATATATATATTTTTTTAACCTGACAATATTTGAAAATCTCCGACTACCACCATAGTAAGTGGAAAATGTTGCTTGTGTTGTGACAGAGGACTTGGCAAGCCGAGGAATTGAACGCAAGACGCTTGGGTGGGACCCAAACGCCATGCCAACTCGGCCACCGGCCGGTCGCTGGCGATTTCTGGGGTACAGCGACAAGCTCCTTGAATCTTATATTATTATTTTTATTTATTTGATATAATACAAAAACATTTCTTGATAATGTAACTACGAGTAGAAATCAGTATTTATTTCAGTGCTGAAATTCTGGGACTAACTACCATATGTATTCCTCTTTGCCAAGAATACTAACGGAGGGAAATAATTATACCAAGTCTGTGGAGTTCTTCATTTGCCACAATACAAATACAAAATGTAGTTACTGAGGCAGTTCAGTTATGTACAATAAATACTGTGTAACAAACCTCACCCCATGAACCCTGGTACCCCTGCTAGGCCACCAAATGAAGCGAACCACTTGGGGCATTTTTCATGCATCGTCCTCCTCATCCCCGCCTTCAAATTCTTCTCTTTAGGTACATGAAGATATTATGGTTGGGATGAATAAAAAAAAGAAGTTATTAAAAGTATAAAACCCGAAAAATTCAATATCCTGGATATGTGGTGAGACATCCATCTTCTTGAGATCTTGCATCTCATAATGTAGGGAAAGATTGACCGAAGACGGGGCCCTGGAAGAAGGAGAACCTCATGGCTGAAAAACCTGAGACAGTGGTTTGGCCAGTCTACTGTAGAGCTGTTCCAGGCCGCAGTAAACACAAAGTCCGCATAGCTAAGGGAACGTACCCATACTACGTGTCCTGTTTAGGGGGGGGGGGGGGGGGGTCATCAAAATACCACGCTTGGTCACAACGGGGGGGGGGTTTAGGTTTTTATCACGTAGTCAATCTAGAAATCTCGCGTTTTTTTTCGAGCTACGAGGGGAGGTTTTTAAGTTCGCGGAATGGGAAGGTGATTAATGGGGGTACCGCTGAATTAGGTACTAATTGAACAACTCATTTTTAGGATAAACACCGGGTTTTATCGTAATTAGGTCATTAGTCTTTGAGCTATCGTCGACCAAATACTTCAATCGGGAAGATATTGTGAAATGTGGAGAAAATTGAGTTCCGCGCGGTTATAAAGTTAATTTAAAGATCGGAAAAATGTATTAGGGTAGTAGGTGAATATGTTAAGGAAAAATAATTTTGGTTTTTATTTCCACTCCTTACCCAATCCGCAAACTTAAAAACCCACCCTCGTACATTCAAATAAGTGAAAAAGTTCAGGGAACGTGTTTGTTGAAGATGATTGAGATGAAAAATGTTTATAAAAATAACAAGACTTTCGTTTCCATAAATTACGTTCCGGTTTCAATATAACTTATGTCAAAAGAAGTTTTATCTTGATAATATTTTTTCCACTTGTAATGCATGCACTCTTGCTGTCACGCAGCAAGCGCCGTATTAATAAAGACAAATATAAGCCAAATAATGCATTTTTTATTTTTTGTTACCAAAAAATGATTCGAAACCATATTTATGAAATACTACGTGAAAACTGTAGGGGGGGGGGTCTTGGAATATACTACACGTGGTCACCGGGGGGGGGGGGTAAAAAAATTGCAAAAAGTGTGTCACGTAGTATGGGTACCTTCCCTAACGGACAGGGCACAAGAAGAAGAAGATGAAGGTACATGTAGTAAAGATAGGTTGCGAACCCCTGAATTGTTTGGCTGCTCTTATAGCCGCTGTCGCCGGGTTCGTTGGCCAATCTCCTCAGTCGTGCCGATGGCTGCTCGGTCGCCATGGCAACCACATCCACCTCGGTTGTCATGGTTACCCGGACACCTAGCCATCAGCCACTCTGCTTCTGCTGATGCTGTAAGGTTACAGAGGTTTGCCTATTCATGCATGTCACGACTGGCGACTGTTGGTTCTGCATGGTGTTGTAGATACCTACTATGGCTTCAATTGCTGACTTTCAGACTGGTAGGATACTGTGATACACTCGTTATTATAGCCCTGCTGGTGTTGCTTGAAATGGCTTCAGCCGTGTTTGGTGATTAGATCAGAAACGGGCTGTCAGTTTGATTGATTCTTCATTGTTTTGTTTTGATATGGGAATGTACTTAGTTCCTACCGAGATGTCATTTATCCAGTTTCTACCTCTCCCTAACCATCACCTCGCTGAAAAAGTATTTGAAATTTGAAACAATGGCGAGAAAAAAGTTAAAATTCGATTGCATTTGTTTTTAAAACGGGGAAGATTTGGAACTACCCTGGAAGCAAGTTGTTGGTGTTTTTCGTGTACACAATCTCGTTTTTAAGTAAAATGAAGCAATTTGACGTTCATAATATCGATTTTTTACTCATTCCCTTTGTTGTGGCGATTATTGCCCTGAGGTATCGCGGTGGAACTATATAACCTGTGGTTGTGTCATTTGTTTCTTCGCAGAGGTTCAGTGGTAAGTGATTGGTCATTCCCCTTTCCTTGCATACCTTGTTTTTTCCTACTCATATTATCACCCAATTCCAGCAAACACAATTTCGTCTCGTTTTTCGCATTTACAGTTCGTTATCAGTGTTTAAATATTATATCGTGTTCAGCTGAAATTGTAATACGTGTGCAGTTTTGTTTGCGACACTCTTCTTAAAAAATGGATTGCAACATTTCAACATCACAGAGCACAAGCGTCAGATCAAAATTCAAATTAAAGAAAAATAAAATAAAAATTTAAATTATGTAATATAATCACCGACACACGTATGCGTTTTTAATTGGAAACAGAAAAAATATCTGATTTAATATCTCCTTGGGTCATATTTAAGTAACTGTATCATACTTTGAGTAAGAATTACCAACATTATCTTCATTTTCTTAACGCATGTTTTTATTGACTGCTATCGTTATGTATGATTGCAGGATTCTACCCAAACTAAATGCTATCTAGATAGTGTCTTGGATAAATGCATCCGTTTTTATTTTAAAGTGCGACATCTATTGACTTTTCTACAATAATTATATCGAACAAAAAGCATCGAGCGAGACAGTACACACATTGAAAACAAAGTTTTTAATTGTGGATAGCCTAGGTGAAAACGAGCAGGCAATACTAAAAATTGATAACGAAAGCATAGAAAGGGTTAGCAGTTTAAATATCTGGGTGTAATATTGGATGATAAATTGAAATTCGATGAACACTTAGAATACATACAAAAGAAAATTGCTAAAAAAGTTGGATTCCTAAAAAGGATCAGAATTAACTCGGATCTGAAGACAACGCGCCTTGTCTACAATTCTATTGTAACTCCGCATTTAAATTATTGTTCTAGTGTTTTATTCCTATGTAACGAAGCCCAAAATAATTAACTGCAGTTATACAAAATAGGGGGATGAGGATGATTTTAAAATGCAACATTTTTACAAGAGTTAAAATTATGTTACTAAATTTAAATATGATGACAACAAAACAACATATAATATATAATACATTAACAATGATTTACAAACTTAAAAATAATATGCTCCCAAATTATCTGAAAAGTACTATTATGTTTCAAGAAAATATTCACAATTATCCTACGAGAAGACGCGGAGACTTAAGGCTCCCAAAACTAACCTTTCGTGCACACAAAATAGCGCATTTTATAAAGGGCAAAAACTCTATAACAGTCTGCCAAATGCCGTAAAGGAAGTCTCAAGTCTCAGCACTTTTCGTAGGATATGTGCATTATATGTAAAAAATATTTTTTGATTACTTACCAATGTTATTCTCATATCTTATTCTTTTATAATGTATTTTTGTATAGTTATCTTTTTTATTTAGTGTTCTTTTTAAAAATGTATTTGTGAATGTTACTGTATCTACTTCGTAAATTGTATTTTTTATATTTTCCTACTAGATGTATGAAATTATTTACATACATCTAAATAAAAATTTCCAAAACAAAAACATTGAGAGTTGATCGAATTATGATGTAAAGGCACCGAGCACGAACGAGCGTGAGAACGGACCGTAATATCAATATATAAAATAATAAACGACGAAAACAATCATAGACAAAGCAAACTCTGTACTGCAATGGTGAAGAGGTTAGAAACATCTGATCGGTTACTTTAGTTTGCTTGTAAAGCAAATGTCGACATTATCGATTAGTCTGGTTGGGCTCGCTTCCGTGAAGGGTGACTCCATTAATAATGCATTATTCTACTTGCAACGCAACACGAAACACGACCAGCCGAAACCACTATCTAAACTGTCATGTTTAGCAATGTTCCACGAGAAAGACATTCACTGAACAGAAAATCAATACAAGTGTAAGGAAACTAATGTCGCAAATTTACTTAAGGCGCTTTCGACTCCGCGAGAAATGCTTAAAAAAATGGTTAGCTGTTTGTGTAGTACTTGACTTACTTTAAACCAGTGATTCCTGACATGATTTGGAGTAAAAAAATGTAAATGAAATTTTGGTCTAAAGCCTCAATTACATTCAGCTAGTTTACAAGCTACTGTCTGGGAAATTCACTATCTGTTAGTAAACTCGCTCAGTGTAATCGTATTACTTGCTAACTAGCAGATTGTTGACTATCTACGAATAAAATTTGAAAGGTCGTCAACTTAAATTGCTACACGCTAACTCGTGATTAGTTTATTTATGTTTTCCAATATGGCTTCCAATAAACAGCTGATTTCGACTGTCAAACATCTGACAGAATTAATTCACGCAAGCGTCGTTATTCTTGCTACTGGCGCTAGCAACGACCACAGTTTCCTGCGCTGCTGAGCGAGTGGACAGTTTTGCGTGTCATCATGACAATCGCACTCATCGATTCACCCGCTTTTAAACTTAGTAGATAGTAGCTTGTAAACTAGCTGAATGTAATTTAGGCTTAAGGTGAAATTTTTTCCGTCTTTCTTATCCCCTATCCCTATACCTCCACCCTCCCACCATCCTCATAACATATCACTATTTTGGATGCCATAATCTCACTCTCTCCAGAAAGTTGAGACTGTAGCGTGGTATAAATTTACTAAACTAACTAACCATCACCGCAGCGGTAGGCAGAGACTGCACACAATTAATTTATCAGGCGGGTTTGGGTATCGCCGTCCCAGGGACCGTTTATTGGATAACCACAATGGATGCCACTGGTCACCTCGAGTGGTTCGCTACGTTTGGTGACTTATCAGGGTTTCCGAGTTCACGGGATCTTGGCGGCGTATGCGTCTGCCCACGTACTGCATGGCAGGTCGGATCGGGAGAGATTGGTTGAGGGAGTTCTTCTGACGTCTCCAGCAGGACTCTCTCGGAACATCGCCTTGCACCGCAATGGGAGGGATAGATTCGTCACTCCTGGACACACTGACACCCAGTTTCCTACCAACTTCTCGTGTCTTTTTTCCTTTCCAGAATTTCCTCTCCTTCCTTTTCCTAAAAAGACTCCACACAGCATCCGCAAAGATGACAGGCCCTGAGGGGAATTACTTTGCTCCTGTATGGAGCTACCTTGCTTCATTCGCATTCATGTATCGAATCATACATACTCTTCCGTTATTATATATTACGCGTTACACATGTCATTTAAAAATAACGTTTCCATTGATGAGAAGGAGATGCTTCTATAATCACTATTTATAATCGTCTGCGAGTGACGATGGACATCTGTATCTGGACAGCCACGTTTCTCTCTCCAAGTCTTCCTCTTCCCCTGACCATTATTTGGCTGCCGGCCACAAAAACCATCGGAAATAAATCATATTATCTCTCTGACGGGCGAGTCACCACCGTGGTACGTGGCGCGTGGTTCTCGTGCGTGGCGCGTGGTGCGTGGCATTCGGACCATCACTGTCTCAGAACTGTGAAAAAAAAACTAAGAATATACATGTGTCATATTTTGGAAATAATATTATGAAACATGTTTGACAGCTTGAATTCTGATTGAAAGCTTTTTAATTCGTGATTTCTTGTCGCTGAGGGCTTCATTTTAATGTCTTGTGTTTCTGTTACATGTGTCGTTCCTCTTGGAGGGAAAGAGAGGAAATAGGTTCTATCAGTGTCATGTTTAGTCGCATGCTCTCTTGCTACTAATGAAAAAATGGTACCTACTAGCATGTATCACGCCCAAATGAGCACTCTTAAAAATCAACCGGCTATTGATTTGTGAGTTTGCTCTTTGTTGCTCCCATTCCCATGCGTCCCTGTCTCCTCCCGGGTCCTCTGCCCCTCTTGCGTACCCCTTCCGCCTTCACTCCCGCGTCATCCCTTCCACCTCCCTCCCTCGCCACACCTATATGAAAATTTTGAAATTACTCGCCCGCCACCAATTATAAATCTTTATACAAATTTCATAAAGCAAGACCTCACCATTACACACAGAAACCTTCGCGGGCGCGCGCACAAAAAATCACCAAGTTTCATCGCGATCAGATTAAGAGGGAATAACCAGAGAAAACCGGAAATACGTCATTTTTAAATCAAATTTTAGACGTATTGATGCTTTTCCACAAAAAAATTATAAATTGATTTCGAAAGACTGTTCTTTTATCTAATAAAGCTTTGTTTTAAATTAAGAGAAAATATCGTTTATCTTATAATATATTAAACAAAGTCGGGTTAGTTACACTATTTATAACTCGATATCGGCTGGACCGATTTTGATGATCTTTGATTTGTTTGATTTGTCTCCGCCCCGGATAACAGAATGACTATTAAAACATCGCTAAAATTTACGAAAAAGAAAGTTTTGAGGAAAATTATTTTTTTCATACATTTTGTATGGAACGAATTTTCATATTTTGAAAGAACTGCAGCAATATTGTGATAGGTATAGTATTTAACTGTTCGTGAATTCCAAAAATTCAAAAACATCAAATGTCAATGCGCTGATTGTTTCGCTTTAGTTCTTAATCATATAAAGCTGCCCCTCTTTCTTACACACTAAATGTCAATAGTCGAAAATGAGACAAACGGTGAACGTATGTCTCTGCACCCCTCCAAAGGAAAAATACAATAATTATAAATCTCTGAAATGAAACGCATTTTTATGTCATCTTAGGGGAAGATGTGTGTAGGGTCTTTTTAAGGAAGGGTAAGATAGGAAGTTCTGGGAAGGAAAAAGACATGAGGGGTGGGTGGGAATCTGGAGGTCAGTGTATCCGGGAGTGAATCCATCCCTCCAACTGCGGTGCAAGGCCATTGCCTTGACCGGAATTGACCTTTTACCTTGAACTTTCCAGCCGGACGCTTTCGACCCAATGGTCGAGAAAATCCGGCTGGAAAGGTCAAAAGGCCTCCCTCAAACAGTCTCTCTCGGATGCGTCTGCCCACGCAGCAGGTGGGCAGACGCATCCGCCGCCAAGACCCGCACAAAAGTCCCCCCATGAACCCGGGCACCCCTGCCAAATCACCAAACGTTGCGAACCACTTGGGGTGACCTACGGCTGAGGTGTTGGTTATCCAATAAATGGTTCCCGGGGCAGCGGCACCCGTACCCGCTTCCTTTCAAAAATTCCCGTAAGTAAGTGGAAAAGTAAGAAAATCACAAAAAATATAAATCCGTACACAACGCCATCTCTGATACTGACAAAAACAAAAAAAAAAACGGACAGTTGGGCATCGATAATTGCTTAATTGTGTAATTTTTAAATTGATAAAAAAACTTAATTTAATTCAACAGTTATTGATTCTGAGGCGGTACGAAGTTCGTCGGGTGAGCTAGTTTTTAATACAATAAGGTTTTACCGTAGGTCGTTGGCAGATTTGTTAAATTTTCAAACAAAATTTTGTATTATACAACACACATTTCAAATCATATAATCATTCAGTAAAATAAATCAATAAATTATCTGGGAAAGCTACTTTTCAGAATTTAAATTTTAGTTTAAATAAAATCATTTAAAAAAAGATCCGCACTCGTGTTTTGTGACGAAAATACTTTCAGTTTGTCTATTTATTTACGTTCTTACAAACTAATATATTTAAGATTTTTTTAACATTCTTATTTTGCTTAGATATTATTCAAAAATTATAAATACTTATGATAAAAAAATAATTACAAAAAGCACATAATTTTAATGGTTTTATTATCACGCCTTTCAGCATTTTTGAATGTAGGTTAAATTAAAGCAAATTTTGAATGAAATTAGATATTGAGTTATTATTTTAAAAAGCTGGTACGGAGAATAATTAATCTTTTTCATTGGAACCGCCCTGTACGATCGTAATAACATCTTTCAACGAAATATGAATTCACGGCCGTTGGCTGGTTATTAATGGCCCTTAATGGTGTAGGTACCCAAACGGGACAAATAAAGAAATATTATATTTTTATTTTATTAGTAGGTAGATATGTATCTACTTGGGATTTTAGAGGAAATTTTAGTTTTGCTTTATTAAATGAGAGAAAAACAAAAACCTACCTTTTTGGACGCGAGGTCTACAGAACTACTAGTTTGTATTAAGAAGAGCATCTTATAATTGATATCTAAGTATAATATAATTATGTTATTAATAGGTAAGGCTATTAGAATAAAATGCCCTCGGGGGTTAGGTTGTGACCAACAATAGGCATCACATTTAATAAAAAAAAATTCCGGTTTAGGCAAATATTTTAAGACGTTCTGTATTTTTTTTATCGTATTTTTGAAATCCTGGCGATATTTTGAAAATTTCAATCCGAAAAATCAGACCATTTTTTATATACCGGAAAGATGGGACATAATTTTGTAGGTGCGAAAAAACGATAATTACATAGCCGAAAATCATTTAAAAAAAAGAACGTTTTCCACACGAATAGTACAGGAGAATAACGAGGCATACCAAATATTACCATACCCAATATTAAATCTCATAAATATTTTTTTCCTTGATCCATCTTATTGATCATAAATCATTATAATGTTCAACGTCTATATTACTAAATCAAATGTAATATACTTTTACTTTTGTAAATTGTAATAATAATAAGATTGATTTTGTTAAAATCCGCACCATTATAATTATACCTCTAAAACACGTACGGACAACGTAAATTGTACGGGGTTCTCTTCATAACATCTGTCAAAAAATCAAACCAAATGATACGTTCGCAGAGAACAAACAATAAATCTAGTGAACGTTAAATGTCAAATTCAAATCGACTGAAATCAAAGTGATGCCATATAAAATAAATAAATCAGTGTGGAATTTTATAAAATTAATAGGAACATTTTCGGAGACGGGACATTTTCATGTTGTGACGTCATAGCCCAAATAATGGATTCATTTATTTAAAAATAAAAATAAACTGTACATTTCTAAAAATTTTTACTAACATTTTCGTTATCTTAGTAAAAAAAATCTATCCCCACGATTTTTTCCAAGTCGTTATGAAGTCTATGCAAGTGGCCTATTGTGGAGCATTCTCAAATTCTCAGTGAGAGAAATACCTCCCAAAACTGTTTTTTCTTTTTATTTCTTATTCTCTACGAAATGGCTAATTCAAATTTTGAAAAATCAACATACTTTTTATTATTGTTATTTGTTTTTGGGGTGTTATGCGGTGTTGCGCTACCTCCTTCTTTAGCCAACAGATCCAGCAGACGCATCTGCCCTTATTATGGACACTGCAACGCTGTCCGAAACGTTGGCTAAAGAAGGAGGTAGCGGGGGGGGGGTCTTCAAAATGTCACGCTTGGTTAAAAATTGCCAAAAGTTGGTCACGTAGTATGGGTACGTTCCCTTATATAAAATGATAAAATTTCACAAATTGATACATCTACTTACCTACGTCTATATAAAAGTGATATACTACTTACATTTAGTTTACAAAAAGCTCGCGTGCCTATTGCATTTTTTATACAAATTTCATAATGTTAGAGCTCACCAGACAGTAACGAACATAACAAAGAATGAATTATCCAATTTGGTGCAGTCGTTCGGAAGTTATGCGCGAACATACATTTTGGCGAAACATTTTTATACAAATTTCATAGTGCCAGAGCTCACAAGTAAGTAGTTTTATACAAACCCTGTCCTGACAATAACGAACACAACAAAAAAAAAGAATTATCCAATTTGGTGCAGTCGTTCGGAAGTTACGCGGGAACATACATTTCGGCCATTCATTTTTATTAATATATATATTTAAGATAAGATAGATATAGATAGATAGATAGATAATTTAATAAAGAGGTCGACCCGGTAGCCCGTGTGACATTCGTCAGATATCCGATAGTCCTGTTGTTTTGCTTCGCCTCACTTCACTTCCCAGGAAATCTATATTCGCCGGTAGCGGTTGCGGGGACCACATGTTCCCTATTATTATATTATATTGTCCCGATTTCCATTTCATATTTCAAAAGCTGACCTGAATGATCATATGGAGAGGACTGAATGCAGTTATCGGCGCAGTCGCTAATATAAAGTTGCCAAAGAAGCGAGTTGAAGTCAGCCATACAATGTATTACTCAGTTCCTCTTTGGATTTTGACACTAGTGCAAATATTTTTGAAGCGAAAACTTCTCTGGCACCGTTGTGATTTGAAACTCGATGAAACCGAAACGAGCGACACAAAAAGAGACAACACATACATCCATACAGTCTTACTCATCATCGCAAAATAAGATACAATCTCGGAGTAAGACATGGAAAATTGTTACTCAACATGGGGGGTTAATCGCGCGCATGCGCGTGTTCTTACAGCGTCGCTGTACGGAAGACTTAGTAGCTGTCAGAATTTAAACCACCCGATCACCAGGGTTAACTCACTACCCCGAGCGTTGTAACTGACGAAATAGCGAACTTTTATGAGAATCTTGACGTTTTGAACGGAGCTTTGGCAAATATTGACCGTATTCGCGGCATTCGTGAATCACGACTACGGAAAAGGTTCAAAAAAAGGTACGATCCATTTGCGGTATTTACGGAAGGAGATTTTAGGTCTAAATATAGTTTTACCAAAACATGAGACGTTTGATTGATTTGGTACGGCCGTATTTGGATGTGAATAATAAACGGGGTGGCAAAGTATCTACCGATATCCAAGTTCTTTGTGCCGTACGATACTGGGGTAGAAACGAGGTGAGATAGTGTTTATAATTGCGTTAGAAACGGTAAACAAACATAGATCAATCTCGCTGAAGCTCCTCGAATAATATGTTGTATTGACTGATGTTGACGTATGAATAAACGTGAAGTTGGCAACACGCCGCGAAATGCTAAATTGACCGCGTTTTTCAGCTTTGGAGCAGTGTTGCTACCGTAAAAAATCATAACAGCTGTCGAGAAACATTATGATGATGAGTAAAGATTTTTACCCTGAGCAGTGTAGGCTTACTCCACTGTGTAGCTACAGCGACGCTACAGAGCCGTGGTACGGTTTCATGATGAGTAAGGCTGATAGGATTTTGATTGCGAGTGAATGAGATAGACTAATCGGTGTCCTCTTTGAGCGGTGCTTAGCCTATCGGCCTCCTCTTTGGGCGGTGCTTCGTAGAATAATATGTAAAATAATTTTAAACAACTATCCTACTCTTGATACTCTGCATTGGTCTCATTCTCTCGAAGTTTAGGTTTTCTGAAGGTTTCACTTCTACCGCGTGTAAACTGCACACAAGATTTTATATTTTTTAATATAATGTAGATGAGTGTCGGTGGTTTATGCATGATGTTTTGGGCATGTAGAGCGAATGAACGAAGGAAGTAGTGTAAGAAGAATATACGACGCGAATGTGAATGGTAGAAGAAGTCGGGGACGCCCGAGGAAGACATGGCACGATCGAGTGAATCAGATACTTGAGTCGGGTCATGTCAAAAGTCAGAATAATAGAAGAGAATGTATGAGACGATGTATGAATGTGAGTGAGGCAAAGAGTGTGTGCCAAGACCGAGTTGTTTGGCGGTCCGTCCTCTCTGCCTACCCCTGCGGGGAAACGGCGTGATGGTTAGTTAGTTAGTTAGTGTCGGTACGTTTTGCTTTTTTTTTTGATAAGTTACTTCTTATAGGAGTTAGGACCGTCCAAAATCATTAAAATTGCCTGGTTTGAACGCAATCAATCTACGTTCAGTATACAAAGTAGACAACATATTTATTTTTTTTAAAAAGCAAAACATACAGACATAGAATATTTTCTTCTAATGCAGTTCGTGAAAAAAATCTTTATAATTTGTTCAGTTTTGGTGGAAAAAGCAGAGGATCTCCTATCTTATTTAGGAACGTTATAGCCTGAATATTGTACCTTTCGTCCGTTATCTGGGTAACAGCGAAAGTTCTGTTATAAGCATGGACATATTATGAATATATCTGGACCTGCCCTAAGTGATAAAAACGTATTATTTCCCCCTCCCCATGGAGCCGGCTATAGCTCCGCCTTGGAGCCAGCCGGGCTTACGAGAGCGTCGCTTGAATCTAAAAAATGTGACGTCATCATTCTTGTCCTGAGCAGCGCGCTGGTCACATCGCACATTTTACGAACAAAAGTGAGAGCTTGTGCTATACATTGTGCCCTAATATATGTGAACGTAGCTAATGTGGGCGTTTCTCCAGTGAGTTACAGGGGTAAGTAAATTATGAAACATTTGTTAAAGTGTCTCAACTAAACACGGCAACAAAATATTCCCGTGTGAAAAAGGGCGAACTTTCTTTTGCCGATATCGACTACGCAAATATGATAATAACGTGGCGGGCAATTCGCGCTCCCATGTAAAAAGGTCTATTAATTAAAAAGCAGTTTTGCTTTTAAGAACTAAATGGTGATATTATAATGCGAGATGCCTATATACTGTCAGTTTGATTTTTTAACAAATCACAGTCATCTTCCCCTCTTCACCCTCCATAGTTTGCTTTTACCCCTCATCTGTAACTTCTGGTCTATTAAATTTGGATGTCTATGGTTATAAGGGTTAATTCAATTTTCTAGGCGCCCGTACCTCTTACCCCTATTTTCCTTCGTTTTGTACAGACACAGTATATTTTCTTCTAATTGCAGTTGCTATTAAACATAGTTGAAATCGGTCCGTTTTGGAGGAGAAAACGGTCGATTTTAATTATTTTATTTACATACTAGCTGGGTTACCCGGCTTCGCTCAGGATAACATTCGAGAGTGTTCAGGAATGTTCCCTATTCCCGAACATCCCACGACATACTCCGCCACTCCTTCCAGAACTTTCTAGAGCTCTATGGAACCTTCTACAACTTTCCGGAAGACTGTTCTAGAGGGAATTTCAAGAGGGCGAAACTTCCTGCCCTAATATCTTCAAAAGCACGCCCTTTGTGGGAACCATCATCCTGGAGGGGGGATAGAGATCTACTACATCATATGACTCCCTTAATCGTACTGGGACTCGCTTGTGTGTTTTTGCGGACGCACGTTTTTTTAGACTTTCTTTTATAATATACTGGCAGACCTGGCCACACGTTGCTGTGGCTAACGAAACACAATGCCATTGCCCAACCTTTATAAAATCCACACCACTCGTTTGCCAGCTGCCCGCTGCCTTAATTGAATATTTGAATTAATAAGCATGTATTATACATATAAACCTTCCTCTTGAATCACTCTATCTATTGGTGCTGCACCGCATGAAAATCCGTTGCGTAGTTTAAAATATTTATGCGCACATACATTTTTAGCGACTTCAATTATTTATACTACGTAATGATATTGATTATCAGCTTGAGGTGCAGTTAGGGTTGCCAGATACGAGCTTATATTTTCCTGGACATTTCTACTACCTACTACTGAAAAATAATGAAATTCTTTTAAATCAGATACCTATCAACTTTTCCTGCGAACCAGGGTCCTTAAACATTTGTGATTGCCGAAGCCTTTATACGTCAATGTGTCATTTTTGCAGTTATTTGACTATCTGGAATTATTTTGTGTAAATTTTTTCCCAAGCCGTCTAAACTATTGTAACTCAAACCATGTTTTACATTATGATAAACTAATGCTACTTCTGCATTTATGATAGAAATTTCTTCCTCAGTATCTTTCTTTATGAAAAAACTGTCCATGCACCTTAAAGTTTTTTTAACTGACACCATCTTTTTATGCTTGGCACAATTGGCGTGAACCTAGAACAATGCAATTGCAATGCGTCGCCCCGTGGTGCCGTAATTTTTTGGAAAAAAACTGGAGGTTGCCCACCACTTTCCCACGGCGTTCTAAGGAAACGGATGGTTTCCTCCTTCACCGTACACGTCAGGACTATAATTTTTTTTATTTATAAAGAAGCTATTTTTTTATTAAAATGACTCTAGACCTTCAATGTCCGGGCATACATTGTTAGCAGGCAGTATGCGAGTGCGTACATGGTGTTAGTTATTTATTTCACAGTATCACGTCTCATCTCCGCCACTGGATATAGCTGAAAACAAAGTTTATTAATAGAAAAGAGGAAAAGTTACTAGAAAAAAAAAACATGATGAGATTGTACGACCTAACCAAAGCAACTGAGATGCAGTCGGCCGGCAGTCCCGCCGAGGATAAGCGGAACCATCAGTCCAGTCGCAAGCGGGACTCGGTGTCCGCGCCCCTAAGCCGGCTTCCCGGTACGCCCTCGAAGAAAGTGTTGGAATTTAAGAGGGAAAGACCCGAAGACCCTAGGGATAAAAGTGAGCATCGGGTCATCGGAGGCAGGGCGGAAGGGCACCGGTCCGCAACGGTTGGTCTTCAGGCCCGCTCATGGCGACGGGGGAGGCGCGGGCCGGTTATGCAACCGCTGCCTTGGGAGTCATCTTCTCAGTTGATGCACGGTCATAGGTCTAGTCCACCCCCTTGATGGGGTGTAAGACAATACAAAATGATTAAATGGTAGTTCCGTTCCGGCTCCTTACTTATGCAAGTCCAGACACGCAAAACTTGATTGAAATATATCTTAGATTTAGAAAAAAAAAGAATAAAATGAAAGTAGCAAGTGTAGTATATACGGGTAAGGTTATTAATAATATCAAGTTAAGAGAGAGAAAACAATGATTAAAAAGCATGAAATAGAGACAAATTTTAGATGTTAAAGAGGCTGTTGAAGGTGGTACCTAAGAAAGCATGATACATAAATACATGAATAAACAGTTTCAGTGCGAAATAATAAAAATCCGGGCAATAGTAGTAGTAGAAGTATAATAAAAGGGTGACCATGGATTCCAGGAGCAATTACACCTGGATCCTAAACACACAATGAAGTTAAATTTAATCATCGACTCTAAGTTTAGGCCATCTCTCAACCCAGATCCTTGTAAATTTCCTCAGGCATTCGAGATTCTCCTTGTTCGACACGAGATCTGCATTCCATGCTGGTCTCGTAGTTACTTTCAGACCTTCCAACATTTCATCTCTTTGGAAAAAAACTAGTATTCCTGAATTTCGGGATAGTAAGGTATAATTAATGGACACGGGACCACACGCAAAATTCCGTGACTTTCCCGGAATTCCCGGCCATCTGGCAACCCTAGGTACAGTTGTCTATTTTGCTCAGTATTCAAATCAAATCAAATCAAATCAAAAAATATTTATTGTAAAATAAAAATTACAAAAGGTGTAGCTTATGGGTAGACCCCATTTCTTCCAGCTAACCACATTTATTTAATTACAATGTTTATATAATATTATTTCTTTTATTATAATTACAATGTTTATACAGATAAAATAACAATATTCCAATGAAAAAAAAATACAAATATATATATACCAATAAAAATAGGCGTTTCATTTACGTGAGGTATTCACTCAACGTGTAGTGACATTTATTAACAAGGAAAGTGTTTAGTGACGATTTGAATTTGTGTGTATCTTGTATTTGTTTAATGTTATGTGGAAGGTTGTTATATACTTTAATGGCCATGTAGTATGGTCCTTTTTGGAATGTTGTTTTGTTTGCTTTTGGTATTAATAGGTTTTCTGTGAGCCTTGCAGCGTATTTATGTGTTGAGTTTTTTAGTGGGAACTTGTCTGTAGATGATCGCACTAACATGCATAACTCCATTATATATATGTCTGTGAATTTTCAGATTTTTAAACATAGGTCTACATGAATCTAAACGACCGGAGTTTGTAATTTTTCTTATGCATCTCTTTTGTATGATGAAGACATCTTTGGCGTTTACCGAGTTTCCCCAAAAAATAATACCGTATTTTATTATTGAATATACATAACCATAGTATGCGGCTATTACTGATTCGGTGTTCAATATTTTTCTCAAGGTACCCAGAACATAAGAAAAACTACTGATTTTTGCTACAATTTTTGAGACATGTTCTTTCCAGTTTATGTTTATGTCTAATTCTATTCCCAGTAGTGAACAGGTTTGGGAAGGTTCGATAATATTATTATTAATGTTCTGGGGGTAATAGCGACAATGACTGCAACAATTTGGTAAAATACCTATGATTCAAATTTCTCCGCGATCGAGTTTCCCCTTGATGAGCGTTTTACAGGATGCTTTCTTTACACCGATCCCAAGAGCTCTACGTATAAAATCACATCACATGTTTTGCAGTGTCATTTCATAATAAACGAGTACCTATATATCTTCTATTGAAATATTTTACTAATAACAGTTCTTTCTCTCTTGTTACAGGTAATTCAAAAAGATGAGTCGATGCTGCAGGTCCCAATTTATTTCAGATAAAGCCTTGCATCAATAAACAATACAGCAACTACAAATGCGGTAAGCAACGTAACCCATTTTTCGTTGCGTTTTCGAATTGCGTCTATTAAAATAATATCATGTCATCAAATGTTTTCGCTGGACATTTCTGTTTCAAATAGATTCGGTGTTTTTTGAAGCATCTAAAAATAAAACGCTGTTTTAGAAAACAGTTAAAAGACTCTTCAGATTTTAGTATTCGAAATCGACATTTGCAGTCAAAACTATTCAATATTTTTAACGCAAACATTTATGAACTTTTTAAAGTCGCCCACCGATGTTTTTTGCTATCGCGAAAACTGTAATTACCACTTAACACGAAACTAAAAACAAATTTATTAAACAAAGGTATTATAAATGTTATTGTCACTTCATTATTTTTTCGTTTTATATAAAACTATAGGGTGGGCCATAAACATTTGTGCTTTTGTAATCGGGCTAGCGAGGATTCCGAATGGGGTAGGAGAGCGGGGTCACTTATGCGTGGCTCCTCGCTTCTTCGAAATTTAGTCACAATGGATCGCTTTACGGGAGATGCGCTTTCTGGGTAAAATATTTTTACAAAACCAATGTTTTAGTTCTTTTCTGTTCATCAATGATTCTCTTCTGTTTTACAAAACAATGGCGCACGCCGCCTATTTCGTTCGCATTACCAATTACAGAGTATTAGTCATTACCCTGGTGTAATGCAGTGAGGCATGGAACTGGCAGAGGAAAGATGAAAGTAGACTGAATGCTGTATATTTGAGATCCCTTTGGCGTATGTGTGGTAAAACCAATGATCGTGTGAGAAATGTGAAGTTCCGCGAATGCAAGGCTGATGTAAGCGTAATGAGTAAGATTAAGAAAGGGACGTTTGGGCATGTAGAGCGAATGAACGAAGAAAATACTGTAAGGAGAATACATGACGCAAATGTGAATGGTAGAAGAAATCGGGTACACCCGAGAAAGTTATGACACGATCAAGCGAATCAGATACTTTAGCCGGCCCATGTCAAAATAGTCCTGGGTCGGTCGTGAATAACCCGCTCATTGAAACCCGCTCACGGACCACCAAAGAGCGAGCGGGTCATTTTTTCGTCAGCACCCGGGTCTCGCGACCCATTTCTCAACCTGGGTTTCGGGTGCGGATGTGGCGGGGCGAGCGACGATAGATAGATGTATGAGAGAGCGAACGGTTTGTCAACACCCGGGTTTCGCCACCCGCTCTCTCGTCTCAGGTAGTAGAAAGTAGGTGGGTAAAGCGTAATCGAGTTTCATATTTTGTGTCGCGAAAAGAGCGGGTCTTCGCGACCCGCTCGTGACGCCAGTGTGTCGTGAGCGACCCGGGTCGTGTAAAACGATCGATCGACCCAGGACTATGTCAAAATAATAGAAGAGTATGAATGTGATCGTGGCAAGGAGTATATAACAAGACCGAGTTGTTTGGCGGTCCCTCCCGTCTGTTTACTCCTGCAGCGAAACGCCGTGATGGTTAGTTGTTAGTTAAATTGAATATTTTTTCTATCTCGCAATTATCACACATGAAAATTCCGCAAATCGGCGAGATCAAATACATTGCTGAAATCCCGCGGGATTGCGAGACGCGTCATAGCAACCCTAGTTACTATAAATACATACAACAATGTTTTAAAACGCGAATGATTTTGAAAGTTCAGCTATTCACCTAATAACAAAATAAGTAATAAAATTACCGGTGTTAAGTTCCTACGCTTTGTAAGGCTTCCACTCATCCTGTTAGGTAGATAAAGTGAGATATCCCCTTTCCTCGAATGAAGCCATAGAAACAACGTGAAACGTTCATTCTTCAATACAGAATTAAACTGATAGATTTGATAGGAAGGAAGGAAGTTCTTTAATTTAGTGTCAGTTTCTCGACCGTCGGTTTATGGTGTTGTCGTAAACTGGGAAGCCATTGAAAAAATCTGTTACGTGAAATAAAAATAGCGTTAATCCCGCTGGTTTTGAATTACTATTGTCGTATTTTTAATGTATGAAAAAAAAGTCGGTGTTTCGTTATTGAAGTGAATTGAATTCCAGTGAATTGTACGTGTTTATGTTCAGTTTTATTATTTTTTTGTTTTGTTTATGTACTGCCAATTTTATTTATATAATTGTTATGTTATTATATTATCACCTCAGGCTTCGAGCATATTTTGTCAGATGGTCAGATTAATACAGCTTTAATGGAATGGAATATTTCTGAACATATCAGAAAATTAAAAACTGTTTTTGAAAGGTGATGAAATATTCTTTCAAATTTTATAATTCGAAATAAATATATAGTTTTTTTATATGAATTTTGAATGAAAAACATAAAATATTTTTTTAAATGACTCACATTACGTTTTTTCTTACTAAAACGACTGGTGAGTCTAGTTTTTGAACTGTTAATTCGTGGTGGAATTCTATTGTATTATAATTGAAATTTTGCACATTTGCAGACTGAAAATGTCCGTAGTAGGATGAAACCGGTCCTGGTAAAAATAAGTAAGTGGAAGAAAGTGCAAAAGTGTTTTAATTTCAATTATAATGACATATGTATTTTATTGCTCAAATGTATTATCAACATCAAATTGCACAACATTATGAACACGGTTGACATTTGTCATACGAGAATGGGTTGCTTCTTCGGCTCGTTCTTGTATTCAACAGCTCAACTATGGAACGATTTGTCGGCCCCTGTGTTTCATCCTTCCTACAACATGGGTCTTTTAAAGATCAATGTTCATTTCTTCCACTCCTCAAAAATACCCCCCACACAGCAATGACATAGGCTATTTGGGAAATTATTTTTCTCAGGGCGGCTGTGTGGAGTTAATGTAAAAAAGGGCAGTTTTTGTGAAAAATCACCTCAAGAGCGCTGTACAATTTATTATGAACTAGCAGACCCGGACACACGTTGCTGTGGCTAACGAAACACAACGCCATTACCCAACCTTTATAAAATCCACACCATCCGCTTGCCAGCTGCCCGCTGCCCGCTGCCTAAATTCTTTACTATAATAAGCACGTATTATAGGTATAAAACCTTCCTCTTGAATCAACTATATTATTATTATTTTATTTATTTATATAATAATATAGTTAGCGATCGCCACTAATTATACAATACTTGCAATGCAACACTGGATATTTGAAAAGGGAAAATCAAATACCTACTTACTCTAGGACAGGGGTGCTCAAACGGTCGATCGCGAGTGCTTTTTGAGTCGATCTTGAGAAATATTTGCCGATGTAAATAGATCTATTCTCAGTTTTTGTTTCAGTTGATCCTCAATTAGGCCTCAATAACACTGTTCATTTTTCATGCCCTTTTTTATTATTTATTTGTAGCTTGTATTGTCAATGATCGCGACTTTTTTTTATTGTTTACTCTATCCTCACTATGGTGTGTAACGTCATAAGCCCCTATAGAAAAAAAATCGTCAGATTATTGCATATTCATGGTGAAATATTGTTGAAAATTCCCCCTTCAAAAGCCCGAAGATCGATCTAGTTTCTAGTGTGTCGTTTGGTTTATTTATGAGTCAGCCAGTCCGAGTTGTAACTTGAAGGCGATATGAAGTTTATTAATAAATAATACGAAATGAGTGCGGTGAAGAGATTCGGTGTGCAGTGTAGTTTTAGCACACAGATTTAATTTAAACCAGTGTTGTGTTCACAATATAACGATTAATTTAATAACAAGTTGTTGATTCATCGAGTACCGAGTGAGAGGTGACATTAACACAGAATTTTTCACCTTGCAGAAGAGTTATAAATTTGTTGTAGAATTTATAAACATGATTTTTATTGGAAGAAATATGATATAACAATCGGCATAAATGAGATAAAGAATATAGGATTTCAATGCCCCCCCCCCCCGGCGCTTGAAAATCAGAGTCGATCGATCGGAGTCTAATAATATGGAGGTAGCTCGCTAGCAGTTCAAGTTTGAGCACCCCTGCTCTAGGACATCTATTTTCCAATTTCTTCCGTAGGACGAATTTCAAAAGTGACTATAGGACGGCCCGCCAGCTGTTTTAAATCGCACAAAAATATGTTTTCTTTGAATTTCTCGGCTTTTCTCTAATATAATTTACATGTATTATACATATAAACATTCCTCTTCAATCACTGGTGAAAACCGTATGAAAAGTTTAAAATATTAACGTGCACATACATTTTGAGCGACTTCATTTTATACTATGTAATGATTATTAGGCTCTTAATTTTATTATTTACAGAAAACATAACTTACCTTCCGATAAATACACTTTAATTATGCTTGGAGAAGCTACGGCTTTGCACGCGGAGGACATTAGGTAACGTACCCATACTACGTGACCAAATTTTTGCAATTTTTAACCCCCCCCCCCCCCCGCCGCTCATATATACCAAGCGTGGTATTTTGAAGACCCCCCCCCCTGAACAGGTCACGTAGTATGGGTACGTTCCCTTATATTTAAAACACAGGACTGGACGTTGCATGATTTTACATTTGCCATCCCCATCACTATTAGCATTACATTTATGAGAAGATTAGTGGCAAAAGTAGAGTTGATATTTAAAACTCTAAAAACAAGGTTGGTAGATCGAGGTATTAGGTCTTTATTATACGATTGATTAGATATCTACGTCCACCCTGCTGGATCCCGCAAATACCTGGATCCAGCGGGACTAAGATTGTTCAGTCCGGCAAATACCTGGATTGACATGGTCTTGCGGGATTGCATTCCCTCCCCGTGTGTAATATATACAACCACGGACATATGAATATATCTGGACCTGCCCTAAGTGATGAAAACGTATTATTTCCCCCTCCCCATGGAGCCGGCTGGATCTCTTCCTTGGAGCCAGTTCGCTCCATGGGGAGGGGAGATAGCCTCGCTTGAATCTAAAATATGTGACGTCATCATTCTTTCCTGTACAGCGTGGAAGTAACATCCATACATTTAACGAACTAACACGCCAAAAACGGCAGCTTGCGCTTATACATTATACCTACATACTATGCGAACATAGCGAATGTGGGCGGTTCTCCAGTGTGCTCGTCGCTGGTTACAGGGGCAAGTAAATTATGAAACATTTGTAAAAGTGTCTTAACTAAACACGGCAACAAAATATTGCTGTGTGAAAACGGGCGAATCTTTTCGGGGTGTACATTTGGCCTACGCAAATATGTTATTAACGTGGCAAGCAATTCGCGCTCCCATGTAAAAAGGTCTATTCATTCAAAGCAGATTTTGCTTTTAAGAACTAAATGGTGATATTATAATGCGAGATGCCTATATACTGTCAGATTGATTTTTTGACGAATTACAGTCATCTTTCCCTCTTCGCCCCCCCATTGTTTGTTTGTACCCCTCACCTGTATCTTCTCGTCTATCCATTTGGATGTCTATTCTACAACGCATTTATATGACCTATGAAATGTACATAATATTTTCATTATGTACGTGCAGACCTTTTACTATTTATTATTCACATTACTTACATACAGGACCATTATTTACCTGAAAGGTCACTTGACCATTGAGATTAACACTGTCCATTAGTGAAATTTAGATACAGTTCTGCAGAGGACATACGACAGTACTAAATAGAAATAACGATAACTACAATGACCTTTCCATGCAGTCTCATACTAAGAGATGTTCATGGTAAGTAAGGTGCAATTACTTAGCGAATATAAATTAGAAATAAAATCATTGAAATGGGTAGTAAAATGTTTCTAGGTACTTATTTACTCGTATGTTAGAGTTAACCCTTCGGCCTAATTTGTTCGCTTTTCGAACAACTCGTATAGGTCTCATAGAAATCATTGTGTCTATCTTACTTATAGTCCAGTCAAGGAAGGAGGTGTAGAGTGCGTGAGCAGGGACCTAAGCGATTCCTTCAGAAACTTGTTTAGGGTGTGAACATACTAAAAGTCCTGACGTCTAGGCGGTGAGCTAGGGGGGGGGGGAGGTCCCAATTTTCGGGTTTCCGCTTGTATCTCAAAAACGGTGCGTCACAGAGGAAAATTTTCTAAGAATAAATAAAAGCTTATAAAATTCTGTACAACGTTTATTCTATATGTAATTTTCTAAATCCTAGCCGTTTTTGAGTTACACGCTCCACAAATGTGGATATTTTCGAAAAAAATCATTTTAACTCACATTTTTCATCAAACACTCCTTATCGTCTAAAATATTCATCACACATAGAAATTTATTTGAAAGAAATTGAAAAGAATTTAATTCCCTTTTAGAATGTATATATATACATCTGCACATAAATCTCCAACCAGTAAATATTTACAGCAATTTTAAGTTTTTTCGTAAAATGTCGCCATTTTCAGAAAAAAACTGTTTTAATCTTATTACACCTCTACTTTCTCCTACACCTCCTTTTGGAGCATTCATTGACTGGACTATTATCATAGTGAGAAATATGATCTAAACGGCATTGAGAAGAGAAAACACTAAACTGTATTTTCAAATCTAAAAGTTTTCCACAGAATAGTGAAAATTTACATGAAACCAAAGTTTCCGACCGCAATTTGAAAAAAAAATGAAACTTTGTAAATTTTTTTAAAATTATTTTTACATGCAAAAAAGCGAGGTGATGATTAATGTGTGTAATAAATTTATCTGATAAAATATGTGTGTTTTTTAACCCTCGACGCAAGGAGAGGTGTTATAAGTTTGACGTGTCTGTGTGTCTCTCTGTGGCATTGTAGCTCCTAAATCAGTGGTTCCCAACCTTTTTCTGACCCGGGACCACTTGTACGTTTATATTTTTTTGACAGGGACCACAAGCAATGGCATAGCGAGGGGGGGCGCCACTCCACTTCACCCCCCCCCCAAGAGCACAATTCTCTGGCCGCCACCGCCCCCCCCCCCCCCCCCGCCCTCCCAGAACGGACCAATTTTTTATGAAGTCGAAATTTGTGTCTGTCAACTTTAATGGGGGGGGGGGGGGGGTGAGACCACGTTGTCCGCCCTATCCGTCCCAGGTTCCACCCATGCTGGCCTAAGCCACTGTAGCAGGCTAGCATGGGGCGGATAGCACAACGGGAGGGGCGCAATGGGATAGGGTGGGACGGGTTCTACCAAAATATTTACCACAACGGAGGGGGGGGGGGGGGGGTAGAACGGGGTAGGATGGGGTGGGGCCAAACGACGGAATATTATAATGGCCACTGACCACAAGGTACGATAATGATAAACTGAATATTGTCCCGATTTTTTATTCAGACTTCTCGACCAGGGACAGCCCGCGCTCTGGCTCGCTTATTGACCGGCGGACCACTGGTTGGGAAACCCTGACCACTGGTTGGGAAATGAATGATCCGATTATGATGCGTCTTTTGGTTTGAAAGCTGACGTGATCGAGATGGTTCTTAGCTACAATACATGAAAATCTGTTCAGGCGTTTCAAGGTTATAGCTGTTTTTTGTGTCAAGGGTTACTTAAAATTTTATTCGTTACCGGTACCTAATTTTAGTTAGTAGAAAAACGCCTAAAGCCATTTCGAGCAACGCTTCTGAATTGTGGAGTTTCATCAGGGCGATACTGAGAGTTTATCTTCCACTTTTTTTAGCTAGTGCGGAGTCCTGTTAAAACACACAAAAGATGAAAAACCAAGTACATTATTTCATTGTCTGTTTTTACTTTAACACGCACTTTTTACTCCCTCTTTGACAAACTGAAGTATGCACTCGAATTTCGCTTTCTTCGCTGTATTGTCTCGATAGCAAGAAGGTGATATTGCTGTGGGGGGCGAGTGCGCTCAAGTGCGGGCTTGTTCCTCGCACTTTCAACATCAAATGTCTGTTTAAATTTCGGTTTACCACACCCTCAAGCGCTGTAGGTTTAATTTTCGTTTATTACGCATTTTATATTTTTTGTTATGAGGGTGAATAAATATGTTTTTTTTGTTGGTAAATTTGATTTGATATAATTAACGAATTTCCTACCTTCCTCCTTCCCATTTCTCTTTGCCACAGAACTCACAACATACCCTTTATCAAGGATGCTGTATTCCCGCTGGCTCCGGGCGGTAGAGTGTGGAAAAATATAAACTCCTTTGTTCATTTACATTGATACATATCTATTTCTACGCTATTTTTGACGGTCTACGTGGTTGGGTGGTTACGATCCTGAGCTATGATCAGAAGGTTGCTGGTCCAAATTCCGGTGGGCGTAAGTAAATTTTATTTGATTAATTCGGTTTTTTCATAATTTATTAAAAATAATAATATCTACTATTATATACCGCGGGTTTTTGCTTCTAGGCCCTGCGGGCTGCGGGTAACACGGCATTAGCTTTCTAAAACACTTCACTTACGAAAATGTTTTTGCATAAGGCGCGGCGTCAGAACTCGAAGTCGGGTTCTTAAATTTTAACCGTACAGATGCTAGGGTATTAATACTATCGGACCAGCGGTTAAAAACACGTTCCGCAGGTTTTTGCTGCTAAGCCTTGTGGGCGGCTTTGGTTCGGCTTCGCCCAGTTTAAGTGTTGGCGACCATTTTATAAATCCGATAGGAACTGGTTCCAAAAATAACCGGTTCCCCGGATCCAGTGACGGCTAGTCACCGAGACAAATGTAGCGACAGGCAATGACGTCATATATAATATATAGACGCGTGGTATTATAATTCTCAACTGCCAGTTACAATAATAATAATAATCATATTATCAGCAATCTCTCCATACCCAGAGAGATTCACGAAATTGAAAATTAAATAGTAATTACGCCTGCCAGAGGACGTTCCTCACGCCAGCTGTTAAGGTATTTAGTGGCGCCATCTTTTGGCATTCTTGGCTACTTGCTTAAATTCTATTCTATTAATAAGGTTTTGCATAAGGTGCGGCGTCAGAGATGTATTCGAAGTCGTGTTCTTAAATTTCAACCGTACAGTCGCTAGGCTATTAATAACGTCCGATAGTGCATTTGCTGCACGTTTCAGAGTGAAAGTACTTGATTTACTTTAGATTCAGTATCGCCTTGGTAAAAGACCACCATTAATTTCTGTAGTGTTAAGACAAACAGTTCTCCAACTAGTCTTGGGAGGAGATTACCTCTTTGGAAAGAATAAAGTTCTTCAATGTTAATCTAGGTTTTATTTAATACTTCGCGTGTCCAAGTGGTGACCACGATAGTCGTCCTATCTGGGAACTGGCTAAATGGAATCTCAATCGCATGAGCTCCTGTAGACTGCGACCGGGCCCTTGGCCTCCCTGGTGCCCAAACTCCGAACTAAACCAACTGCCATCTAGCGGACTTTCGGGACAGCGCTATTAGCACTGCCCTCTACGTTACAAGCTCAGAAGCTTTTAGAATTACCACAATTCCCAACACCTCCAAACATCGCCTGTCAGTACAATATCCACGAGAAGCTTAGTAAAAAAGTCAATACTGACTTATCAACAGAATTTCTGATTCATTTCTTCTAAATCTCCACGTATTAATATTGCAAAGTGTTATTTGCAGCAGGTTTCCTTTGAACGGAACAATGGGACTGCTTTGTTCGTTCGACATTCAGTTTTCCAAGCGACCCCTTCTTGGTCTTGAGCATTATTTGACAATCGCAGCTTGTAAAACTGCTTACGTGTCAGCTTTTGTATTTCACCCCTTTGGTGTGGAGGCTCTACTTGTTGATGGGGGTGGAATTTAAGAAACCACCCCTTTCGCAGGATAGAGAATATCTTCAGATGAGCAAATATGAAATGTTTGCAGTTGTTTACGATAATTTTAATTTTAGTTGCAATTTCGCAATTTTTGTGTTTATAGTAATTATTAAAAAAAATAATCTTGCCCTACCTGCTATGCTAACATGATAATATATAAAATTTAAAAAAAAAAAAACAATTTTTGGGTAAAAATTTTAAATTTATTTTTGACAAATTTGTTTTTTTTTTTTACGTAAATCGGTCATTTGTAAGTTAACTTTATGCTGACCAATTTTTTTTAATGATATTGTTAATTTTTATTTTATACTAGCGAGTACCTGGCATGCGTTTCAACACCACATAAAGAAAGAAATTGTGTCTTTCTGAGTGTCCTTTCCTATGTGTTCCCGTTCCCGCCGCATTTCCCTTCCTGCGTCCCTTTTTCTTCCGCGTTTCCCGTCCACCTTCCCCGCCTTTCACCCTCCCGCGTCCTCCCGTCCTGCGAATCGCCCTCCTCCTCGCGTTTCCTCCCGCGTTCCTCTTTCACCTTCCCTGCCTTCCCCGTCCCTCGTCCCGCGAACCCATCCTCCTTCGTTTCCTCTTCCCCCCTTCTGGATTCCCCTGCACCTCCCACCTTCCCTCCCTGACGCCAAACTATATGAAATGCACACATTTTTCAAACCAATGGCGCATACTAATGTATTTTTTATGAAATGTTCATAACGCCAGAGCTCACCAGTAAATACAGAAACCTTCGCGAGCGTGCTCATAACAACTCACCAAAGTTTCATCGGATGAATGGTTTAGGAGCGCACAAGGGAGAAAAAAGAAACATTCATTTTTATATATTAAGATTTCATTATATTTGCAATGAAAGTAGAGTAAGATTTCTTTTTTAATAACTCACAATTTTTTTTTTGCAAAAATGCATTCTCTATTGGCCTATATTTTGTAATTCAACACACAAATAAATAAAGTAACACATATCTGTGCTGGATATTAGGTGCACCTTTTGACAAAAAACTAATTTTTCAGTTTAGGTTAAGTATTTTGGCGTCAAATTTAAATTTAAGTTTTGTATGAAAAGGCCGCGCGGCCGTTCCTCTTAACGAGAAGCCTCAATTTGGCTCTTAGGCTCTGCAACCGGGCCCGAAAAGAAGAAGATGGAGAGATACAAAATTACGAACGTTAGAGGAGAGCACTAACATTTACAGCGACAAAATCGAAATTGCGAAAATTTTTAATAAAACACGACTCGTTTAAAATAGAGCAAAAATCTCGCGGGCATTATCTTAAACAGCATTTAAAAAACACTGTGAATTTTTCATACATATAACTTGTAAAATAACTGAAACAAACGTGTTAATAATAATTTTTGGAGCATACTTTGCGATTTTTTTCTATCGAGGTAATTTTATATAATTTGCGTTTCGGCGCGGGCAAAGTCTAGATATTATCTTCAAGAATAACATATATTTTTTTAAGAGCTTTAAAACTTACCGTGTTTAAAATAAATATGTAATAAATCGGTACAAATCCGGGTTGCGGGCTCTTAATTCATGTTTTCACTGTCAAATGAGTTCATTATTTTGTTTCGTTTTAAGACGCCGCTACCCGAATTTCTACCGATTTCTTACATATTTCTTTTAAACACGGTTAGTTTTAAAGCTCTTAAAAAAATATTCGTTATTCTTGAAGATAATATCTAGACATTCCCCGAGCCGAAACGCAAATTATATAAAATTACCTCGATAGAAAAAAATCGCAAAGTATGCTCCAAAAATTATTATAAACACGTTTGTTTCAGTTATATTAAAAGTTATATGTATGAAAAAATTCAGTGTTTCTTTAAATTCTGTTTAAGAAAACCCCCGTGAGATTTTTGCTCTATTTTAAACGAGTCGTGTTTTATTAAACATTTTCACAATTTTCGCATCGATTTTGTCGCTTTAAATACAAGCGCGCTACTCTAACTTTCGTAATTTCGTATCTCTCTATCTTCTTCTTTTTGAGCCCGGTTTGCGGCGCCTTAATAAGAGTACAAAGTATTCGGGGCCAGTAGGACTATGTCACTCAAAATTTGTGAAATGTTGCGATTCTGATGGTAGTGGTGGAGGGGTAACATAAGAAGATGGGGAAGAGAAAGATTGCAAAGAACCTGTACGAGTTGTTGGCACACCCTGAAAAATATCAACAATAAGTTTTCTAGTCCCTTTCAAGAATTCCCATTCATCGAAGCACATTGCACAGCCCAGCGGAGATGTGGAATTATTTTCAGGCTTTGTTGGACACTGTAGAAGGCACCGTTCTATATATATATTCGAAGGCTTTGTCACATGAAAGCCTTTTCGACAATGCTGGATTTTTAAAGTTCTCTATCAGTACGTAACTCACAGACTTTAAGCGGTGATTTCTGAGCTTGTTTTTAGGAAAAATGTAGATCGCGGTGACATTTATTTTCAATTGAAAACTTAAACTAATCGCCACAGATAATTTTATTTTACCTTAAGCCACAGAGGAAAGCTCGATGAAAATAATTTCCCTCGGGACCAGTGTCGACTTTTGGGGATACTGTGTAGATGGTCTTTTTTAGGGAAAGGTAGGAGAGAAAGTTCTGAAAAGGAAAAAGGTAAGAGAGGCGGTTGGGAATATTTGGGTCAGAAGTGATTGACGTACAAATCCATCCCTACCACTGTGGTGCAGGGCGATGAGTCGAGAGAGTCCGACTGGAAAGGTCTAGGTTAAGTCTCCCTCAACCAGTCACCCGATTCAGCCCGCCATGCACTAGGTGGGCAAACGAATTTGCCGCCAAGATCTAGACTAACATCACCCAATGACCACGGGCACCCCTGCTAAATCACCAATCATAGCGACCTACTTGGGGTGACTTATTGCAGAGGTGTTTCTTGTCCAATAAATGGTGCCCGGGGCGGCGGTACCCATACCCGCCTCCCAAATTGAGATATAAGTAAGATTGGGTTAGGTTTGTTAAAAAAGCCAATAAACTCTTCAATTGCTTCCAGTGTTTTTGATGGTATACATTTTTTTCTCTTAGTTTTCGACACAACAATTCCCTTGTGAATTTAAAGCCCACTTGAGATGTTTCAAAGCCAGATGCTATCAGCATCTCCCATACCAAGCACCACACAGTGCTTATCCCATTCAAGACTAGGGACAAAATTAAAAAAATATGTATTTATTACTTTACTACTGATAACACTGCTCACATTAATAAAAGGATTTTTTTTTAAACTTAAAATTTTTTTCGGCAAAGAAATCGGGTCTACACTTTAACGCATTTTAAAAGCAATGGCTTAATAAAATTCCCTAAGAGAGGACTCGAAGATTCGGCATACTAATAAAACATTCTGTCCAAACGTTTGTATAAAAATGGGGGCCTATATTTATTGCTTCTCACACAAACTGAATAATAACCATGGAAGCCATTTGAATTTAACGTGTAAATTATAATTTTAGCATGTCAAACTAATACAATATTTCCAGCGATTACAACACCTTCCTGTAAATCACGGGTAGTTTAACGAAACCAGTCAATCAACTTTAACATTTATTGGATTCTAAAACACATCAAATACTGTTCCTTAAAATTAGAGACTCTTATTATTTATTGGTAAAAATGATTATATCTCAGGACGTGGTCCAAGGTTCCTTGTAAGAATCACTTGAGATGATGAAACTAACAAAATATTAATCAAGAAGAAAAATCAATGATGTGTGACAGTAATGTCCAAACTCGGGCACTAACCTTAAATATTGTAAATCTGTCGGGCGCCAGGCCAGTCTAATAAACATGACCGTAATATTTGAACATCGTTATCTTTAAATTACCAGTAAAAGGTAATAACTAACGCCACACGATGTCAGCCGGAGATCCAGGAACAACCTCCTTCCTCTGCAAAATCCGTTGAGTATCTCTTCACATTCATCAGTTGTCGCCACTATCTCGTGTATGAACCCAGCGAGGAACTAGAATGCGTTTGCCTTGTCAACATCCAATTCCGATGTTTTGTCGAGTCAACATTCAAAGTTAGTTGGGGGTAACAAGTAAAACTGTTACAAACGCAGTTTTAGTTTAACCGTTTGGACAGAATGTTCCGGTATACCTAGTCCTTCTTTCTCATAGGTAAGTTAAGTAAGTATTAAGTTAAGTAAGTATTAAGTTAAGTAAGTATTAAGTTAAGTATTTTGTTTAGTCATTTTTTTAAATACATTAAACTGCTGATACGGACTCCCTAGCAACCGATTTTTACAAATTTGACCTAATAATTCAAACTTCGAACTCCATTCACTGGAATTAAATAAGTTGTAACACAAAATGGAGTCCTAATTTGATGTAGATTTACCGTTTTCCCGCTTGTATTCCGAAATTACGGATATCAAGTATTTATATGTACTCTTATATATACTTGTCTAAATAAAGAAACGGCTTTTAAGTTTATAAGTCAACTATCAGACTCAGCCACATGTTGATGTGTCTAACGAAACCTTTATATCCAACGCCATCTGTTAAATCAAATCCACATTGCCCGTTTGTCAGCCCACTGATGCTACCCGCTGCCCGCTGCCCCTTGGTCAGATATATTATGTATTTCAACCAATTTACACAAAACCTTTACAAATTATATATACCTAAAATCCTTCCTCATGAATCACTCTGGTGAAAACCGCATGAAAACCCGTTGCGTAGTTTAAAAGATCTAAGCGCACATACAGCGTTAGCGACTTCATTTTATACTATGTAAAGATATCCTTTTATAATTTAATCCAACAATCTATATTTTTTGAATATGTTAAATCTGACGCAATACTGCATCTTGGTTTTCTGTTTACTTCAACATTGTACATCATCTGTCAGTTTTGACTGCTTTATCGAAACGCTGAACCCTCGAATATTCTAAATGTAAGGGAATACTTTACCTTTACCTATATTTTTTCAATTTCGTCTGAGACTTGTGTGAGACCGCAGCACTGTGCGGTACCTCTCATTCGGTCCTTAGAGCGACAGGAACCGGCAGATTCAGATTCCGGGTGCTTCAGAGACTCTCGAGAGACTGTAGATCCTCGGGATAGGACACGTAGCCCGTGCCTTCTTGCGTGTTTCGGACCCCCATGAGACCCCACTTCCTCCTTCCCACCGCGTCTTTTTTTTGCTATATTATAAAATTGAATTTTAGTTTAAAATCGTGCGTGTCTTATATACAGATTTTAAAATATCTCTCCATGTTTGAAGGTGTATATTTTTGGCATCAAGGTACAGTGCGCTCGTTGTTTTAAGGGATGACACGATCCGTAAAATTTTGATGGTTTTACTGTGAATTTTTTTTTACATGAGCTCCACACAGGAGGCCCTGAGGAAAATAATTTCCCTCAGGGCCTACGTCATCTTTGGGGATGCTGTGTGGAGGGTTTTTTTAAGGAAAGGAAGGAGATGAGAGTTCTGGGAAGAAAAGGGGTTTAAGGGGTGGATAGGAATCTGGGGTTCGGTATATCCTGGTCATCCGCTTCCAAGACCTAGACAAACCTCACCCCATGAACCCGGGCACCCCTGCTAAATCACCAAACGTAGCGAACCACTTGGGGTGACCTATGGCAGAGGTGTTGGTTATCCAATAAAGGTTCCCGGGGCGGCGGTACCCATTCCCGCCTTCCAAATTAAATATTGTGTTGACCAAACTTCACATACTATCAAAGGTTTTGCATGTCGTGTGTAGGTAGTAACAAATGCGAGACGCCGCAGTGCGTAAATGCGAGCAACAGTAGTTTTTTATAGTGTATATACAATGTAAGCGACACGAGTTGTGCGCATGGTGCGGCACTGATAAATTATTGTAAACCTGACATTTTCGCGTTTGCGTTAACATTTGTACACAGTTGACATTTGTCATATGAGAACGGGTCGTTTTTACGACTCGTTCTTGGGTTCAACAGCTTGGCTGTGGAACGATTTGCCGGCCTCTATGTCTCCTCCCTCCTACAACATGGGTCTCTTCAGGTCCCAGTTTGACTCCTTCCTTTCCACAAAAAGACCCTCCACACAGCAACCCCAAAGATTACATAG
This sequence comes from Limnephilus rhombicus, assembly GCA_929108145.2. Classification (NCBI taxonomy): domain Eukaryota; kingdom Metazoa; phylum Arthropoda; class Insecta; order Trichoptera; family Limnephilidae; genus Limnephilus; species Limnephilus rhombicus. The sequence continues at coordinate 30,651,022 of OV815290.1, read as the reverse complement.
GCCCCGAGGGAATCATTTTTATTATTGTGTGAAGTTAATGTAAAAAAGAACTTTTCTTATTTAATTTAAAAAGTGTAAAATTTAAAAAATATATTATTAGGCACAAATTTATAATTAATAACTACTAACTAACTGACTAACGATCACGCCGTTTCCCCGCAGGGGTAGGCAGAGAGGACGGACCGCCAAACAACTCGGTCTTGGCATATTCTCCTTACACTCCTTTCCTCGTTCATTCGCTCTACATGCCCAAACCTTCGGAGCGTTCCTTTCTTGATCTTATTCATTACTCATTACGCTTACATCAATCAGCCTTGCATTGTTTGCGGATTTCCACATTTCTAACACGAACAAACTTAAACTACTATACAGGGTGTTAAGGGACTTTAACCAGTGATTCCTGACATTATTTGGAGTAAAAAATGTAAATGAAATTTTGGTCTCCGGTGACATTTTTGATGTTTTTTTTTTTTTTCTACCAAAACATAAAAAATGGTAGTTGTTGAACAGTTGGAGGCGGGGTAAGGGGTTCGTCGGACACCCGGCTGAGTGACCAGTAACGACACGCGAAAGAAGGTTTTTTTTGGTTTGATTTTGAAGAAAAAATTGTCGAAAAAAAAAAAGTTGTCAAAAAGTCACCGAAGACCAAAATTCCATTTAAATTTTTTACTCCAAATAATGTCAGGAATCACTGGTTAAAGTAAGTCAAGTACGTCCCTTAACACCCTGTATTTTGAGATTTTAATTGAAATTAAAATTATAATATCAATTTACATTCTTCGTATTAGGTTAAATTTTAACGCATTTATGCATGACTGTTAACAGTGAGTCGACTGTACAAATTATCAAAAAACCCGTTCAAGGGCTCATTTCCCTTCTTGCTTATCTATATTGCGTTACAAGCACACGTGTGCACGTGTGGTGCAGATGAAGGTGGGCACTAAACACTAAACAGTCCCTCAAGTACTGAATCTGGATAGCCGGGAGCGTAACATCAGTTCGGTAGCACGCACGGATCGTGACTACGTGACGTTGAAGACGCGATTAAATCTTACGTATTATTGAATGTGGATTATGCAAAGTGACGTTCGTGGAGATTTGCTCGTCGATAGTGATGCCAGTGTGTTGTTCAGAAGCATTAAATTAATTCAAAACCCATCTCTTCAGATAATCCTATCTGCAAATAATAATTTTAACTGTAAAATGGAAAATTTGTTTGTCTTTGAAGTCTTGAATTTTGCGTAGCTTTTTCTGTCGGTATTTTCTAGGTTATTTTTTAAATTGTGAATACCTCACAATATTCCCATGTGATTTCTATCTTAAGCTGCCGCTACCCGAATTTAAGCTCTTAAAAAAATATATGTTATTTTTGAAGATAAATATCTACACGCGTTCCACGCCGAAATGCAAATTATATGAAATTCCCTCGATATCGAAAAAAATCGCAAAGTTTGTTCCGAAAATTATTACAAACACGTTTGTTTCAGTTATCTTACAAGTTATAGTTGTGAAAAAATCACAATGTTTCTTTAGATGATACTTAAGACGCCTTCCACGAGATTTTTGCTCTATTTTAAACGAGTCGTGTTTTATTAAACATTTTCATAATTTTCGCACCGATTTTATCGCTTCAAATATTAGCGCGCTCCTCTAACATTCGAAATTAGTAATTACATATCTTATTCGTTTTGAGCGCGGATGCGGTGCTTCGTTAAAGCACAGGCGTCGGGTGAGAATATTATCCTTGTTCTTCAACGGAAGATATATTTTTTTATGTGAATACCTCACAAGAATCCCAGCTGCCTGGAGTCAATGAGACCATGGCACCCCCGATTGGGTTTTGTTATGAGGATTGTTAGTTGGGATGGGAAGGAGATGGGGAAGAGGTAAGTGGGGAAGTGTACCTGGCTATTCAGATCTGATCACCAAACACGGCTAAAGCCATTTCAAGCAACGTTTCAATTCTGAATGATGGTCTTACATCAGGGCGATACTATCTTAGCGAGATTATCTTCCACTCTGGAATGTGCTGCAAATAAACTACATATTATTTTAAATGAATTAATTGTGAAATAGCACAAATTAATCAAAAATATTTATTTGTGCGTTCGGGGATTCGATCCCGCGACCTTAGGATTGCCAGTCAAGAGCCTTACTCTTCGACCACGCAGGCCGTCGAGCTCCGAGGAACTAGCGTCATTGATTCCTTCGACACCGGTGCATAGTCCGGAAACACGCCAAACGCGCACTCAACTTTTGTACACAGTTGACATTTATCACATGAGAACGGGTCGTTAGTCGATTTAGAGTTCAACAGCTCGGCTGTGGAATGATTTGCCGGCCTGTCCCTCTTCAAGACCCAGGTTCACTCCTTTTTTTCTGCAAAATCCTGGATATTAGTTTGAGAACTCACCCATAGATGGCACTAGATAACATAGTCTATTAGGTTACCCGTAGTTGACGTTTAGCTGTCAATATTGTAGAGAACGAGTGTATAATAAATACGGTGGCAACCTCAAGGTCGGGGCCCACATTATTCCAACCGCCGACTAAATAGGATATCATAGCACATTGTCACTCCATCACAATCAAGTATTTTGTTGATCACGGAGTTTCTCTGGCCTCAGCCATATTTGACAGAGGGTCAAAATATTTCCGCTTTGCAATAAAATACAAATACATGAAATATTTCTGAAAGTATCCGAAAACTAAAAACTGTTTTTGAAAGGTGGTAAAATACGTTTTCAAATTTTATAATTCGAAATAAACATATTATTTTTTTATACAAAAATAATTTTTTTTTAGTGGCTCGTTTTACGCTTTTTTCTCACTAAAATTACTGATAGCCAAATAAAATAAAAACACATGGATTTTATTAGATAAATGTATTTATTATGAACGTTTTATTGTCACCTCAATTTTTCGTCATCCGTGTAAAAATAATAAATAAATAAATTATTTTGTTTCAAATTGCGACCCGAAACTTTGGTTTCATAAAATGTACATTTCACTTCTTTTGTGGCTAATTTTTAGTTTTCCAATATAAAGCGTGTTTTTTTCTCTTTCTAACACCGTTTAGATTATAATTCTCACCATTTCTCTAAGTTACTCCAAAAAGCGAACAAATTGGCCTGACGGTTAAAGTAATAAAAAAAAATCACAAATATAACCTATTTTCATGCCCTATTTGTCAACATACTTACATTACGAAGGGTGTAGACATAAAACAGGCGTAAAAGATTGGAAAGTTATTTGTTTAAAAAAACCGATGATGTTTTATGAAGATTGGATGCTGCTAGCTTCCCGTACATATATCAATTTATAAATCTGCCTCTGAATAACCTGTCGCCAGCCAGTTACTTCCCTTGTTACGGGGAGATGCCAAAGGAAGTTACCTATTGACACCCATATTTCCGTTTCCACCCCCTGATTCGTTGGGGTATTTCGCACAGAACATAAAAAACGGCATATTATTATTACGATCCCTGCGGAGGTGGCAACAGCGGTTGCCAACCTTGTCGAATTTTTGTTTGAATATTGATTTACATCCAATGAAAACGCCAGAAGTTTAAAACGTGTTTCCACTAAGAAGGATATTGGTATCGTGTTTGATAATAGGCTGACATTTCATGCTGATGTTGAAATGATCTGGGGCCCGATTCTCCAATGCCTCTCGCAATTGCCATCGAAATTACATGCATTGGTCGACTTTATTATTATCGAGTCTCATCGAAGGCACATACTTAATAATTCCCCGCATCATTCATCTTTCGATGCTGTGTGGAAGGTCTTTTTAGGAAAGCAAGGAGAGAAAGTTCTGGGAAGGAAATGGGCCAGGGGTATGGGGGGGGGGGGGGGGGGACATCAGCTCTGTGACGTCACATGTAAAAAAATAAGTACTGTTTTGATTATTTTAAAATGTAAAATTGCAAAATATGTGACTTCACACTAGGAGGGAGGGGGTCTCACAAATGTAAAGATGTGTGACTGGGGCAGGGGGAGGGGGTAAAAAAATCATGAAATTCGTGTGACGTAATTTATGGATGGCCCCAAAAGGGTATTAGAGTGGATAGGAAAGTTGGGGTCAGTGTGTCCAGGAGTGACGGACGTATGATCCAACCCTCCCGAACAGCTACAGAGTACAGCTGGAGAAACCAAAGGGACTCCCTCAACCATTCTCTCCCAATCCAGCCTGCCATGCAGCTGGTGGGCAGACACATCCGCCGCCAAGACCTGGACGTACCTCACCTCATGAACCCGGGCACCCCTGCTTAGACATGAAGCGTAGACTGCAATACATAATGTCGAACAAACTGAAATAGTTACTTTGAGACCAACAAGAACGTTTCGCCGGAGGGTATATAGTTTTCTCGTGAAAATTAACTTCCTAATTAATTGCAATATTTTTTTGCCAGCTTTCTTTTTATTTTGAGTTTTTTCGAAGAAATAGAAGAAAGTGCGATCGTAATTTCAAATTCACACCATAGAAACGTCAAAAACATCAGAGACATAGACAATATTTACAGGGCTGCCAATACAATCATCTGTTCAACCCTTCAACGAAAGAATAAAAATATTAAGCATTCAACATCGAGATGACGGGTAATTTTTCGGATGGCGCATAACGAATAATAACTTGATCGCTATTGGAGAATTAGACCCCAGTAGTACTTACATAGTTGATAGAGAATGTTGGGTATCGTCCTACGCACTTCGAGGAATTATAGCGACACCCGGATTCTCAAAATACTGTAAGTACATTTCTTTGGTTAGGAGTTGGCTTGAGAATGGGTCGGTGGTTTGGAGGTTGGATGAGGTGAGGTATTCCCTCATGTTGGAGAAGGTTCAGAATTTCTTTACCCGAAGGAGTATGTCTACTATCCGTGACCCTATCCTACTGACCTTCTCTTAGGTATGCTCAGAATGAACCACCTTCGGGTCTGGGGAATGTGCACATTGCTACACATTTCTTCAGATTGATTCGTGTGTGGTTCGAAAACTATTATCACGGAAAGCATTATTTTCAATGGTTATCAGTGTTATCACCGTCGCCGACAGCATAAACTGTTCTATCTCCCGACCTGCAGGACTAACTTGCCAATGGTCATGCCGGTGGGGAGAGCAAACTTTTTGTAAAATAGAATTACTTCGGATATTGACAAATTTATTTATTTTTTCAGTTTCTCCATAAAACAGTTATACACCAAATTATTACGGAGAAGATTACAAAATTTAAGAGAGAAAAAAAGTCCAAGGGGGCAGTTTCACTATGTTGAGGAATATGTCAAAAGATAGTTACTGAACTCTATAGGTAACATTGAAGGTGTCAATGCTCAATGCAGAATCGTTAAGCAGTTGAATTGCTCTATTTAATAGGGCATTCTGAAAGGAAGAAGTTCTCGCTTTCGGAGCATAAAAAAGTGCGTGGGATCTCCCACGAGTATACGCGTATCATTAATGAAGCTGAGTTTAAAAGGCAAGTTTGGTTGCAGCTCGTATAAACCCAGCTTTTATATGTCTACTAGTGAATTCGCGGCATGCGTTGCGATGCCACTTAAATAAAGAAATTGTTTCTCCCTGCGTGTCCTTTCCCATTCGTTCTCGTTCCCTCCCGAGTTTCCATCTCCCCTCCCGCGTTCCCATCTCCCCTTCCGCTTGCCTCTTGCACCTTCCCTACCTTCCCCGCTCTCTAATTCCCCTTTCTGTCAACCCCATCTTCTTCGTTCCCCTCCCGCCTCCCAAATTCCCTCCCCCTCCATCCTTCGCTCCCTGCCGCTATACTGTTAGAAATACACCAATTTTTCAATAAACTCGCGCGCCACCAATTTAATTTTTTTATACAAATTTCATAAAGCCAGAGCTCACCAGTATATATCGAAACTTTCGCAGGCGTGCGCACAACAACTTACCAAAATTTCATCGCAATCGGATGTATAAATAGGAAATAATTTCATAAGGCCAGAGCTCACTATTATAATATGTATATAGGAACCATCGCGGGGTTGCGCACATCAAATCACCAAAGTTTCATTTCAATCGGATGAATGGCTTAGGAACGCATAAGGGACAAACAAAGAAACGTTAATTTTGATAATATATTTCATTTACTTTTAGCCGTTTTACACATCTCTTTTCAGACCGATTCCCATATATCTAGAGACCATTTTAAAAGACAAATTTTTTGGATTTACACGATCGCCTTTTTCATCTCTATTTTCATATCTACGATTTCAGTTGGCATCACTGCAAAAAACATTGTTCATAAAGTAGTTTGCAGTTATGCCAACGGAAATCGTAGGTATGGAAATACATATGAAAATAGCAATCGGGTAAATCGAAAAAATTTGTCTTTGGTCTACTCTACGGGAATCGGGCTTAAAAAGGAGATGGTTTAAATTTGTTATTAGACCGATAAATTTACTTAGACTGATTATTAATGTTTGATTAAGCTACATATATTATTATGAATAGATTATGAAAAATTGATGGAGAATTGAATTATTTAATTTCGTATCACATATTAGATTTAAATAAAAGGGTTGACAAGATGTTTCTCAGAATATTACCATGTCTTCTTCACGCGTGTTGATTCCTTTTCAATAAACAGTTTCCCCATCAGGTATCAGGCATTTATGGGTGGAAGGAGGTAGCGAACCAACCACCATCTGGATATTTGGAACCCCCTGATTACTGCACGATCGTAAATAGGCATCACGAAGGCTGTACAGCTACACGCTTACCAGAAATAAACTCACCTTTTTGGTTTTTGACTGTTCAAAATATCACTTATTGACAGTCTAACTAACTACCTAACTATAGTCCAATCAAAATAGACGAAAAAAAGTGCTGAGTTTGCATTAATTCCGGAGAAGCTGAATTTTTGTACAGGTCTTGAATACGTCTTTAAAAATACTATATCAAAAGTCCCCATCGATCTAGTGTTAACGTTGTTTTCTATCTTTCTCGAGGTCAAAGGTCACAAATTTTCGATTTCGGCGTACTTCTCGGAAACCGTGAGAGCTACCGAAAAAGTTTATGAGAAGAGTTTGTAGATCGTTTGTAGACCCAGGTAAGTATGGTCCTGTTTTCATTAAATTTTAGGCAGCATCGCGTTCATTGGTCAAAATATTGTAGGTACACATATTTTCGTATCGGTGATCAATGAACCGATGTATGCAATTTTTAGCCATAAGTTGTTTATAATTGTTTGCCTAGCTTGTAGTTTTTAGATTTTAGAATTGTATTATAATTTTGTAAAGCGCCCTTGAGGTGATTTTTCACAAAAACGGCGCTATATAAATCATCCAAATATTATTATTAAATATTATTATCGTAAAATTCTCTACAAAAACGATATTAATACTTTTTCCCTACGAAGCACCGTTCTCGAGTTATCGTGATTTCAAACGAATATGCACTCATATGCGGCCAATATACTGTTACGTCATCGGGTCATATTGGAATATTGATTTTTGAGACTCATGCACTCATTGCGTGGAAAATATACGATTCTGAGTAAGTCAACGTCTATCTATAATTTCATTTAGTTGGTTGGCCTTGAGTAACATGTGCCTGCGACTGCCGTATCTTACGTACATGCTCTTCTTTTGTTCTGGAAAACATATTGAAGTGAAAAGTTCTTTAGCACACCGTTGTGATTTGAAACTCGATGAAACAGAAATGAGCGACACTAAAAAGATACAAACACATAGATTCAACTATAGGGGAATTAGCCTGCGAGAGAATGAGATAGACTAAACGGTGTCCTCTTTGTGCAGTGCTTCGTAGCTTCCCCACTCTTGTCTAGGTACTTTTTTCCGAAGGTTTCACTTCCACCGCGTGTGATCCGCACTCTTGTATTTTTTTTCTCTATTCATATTTATTTTATATAAAAAATATTTGTTTGTATAATATACTAGCTGACCCGACAAACGTTGTTTTGCCTTATAAATTATTTCTAGTAAATATTTTTTTTGTTAAATAAAAAATAACGAATGTATTGTAAGTGTGTGGGGATGGGATCTATGACAGAAAGAGGAATGGAGCGCTGTAGACGATGACCGCCGATAAAAACACCAGCTAAAGTAGAAAAATGAAATAAAGAAAATCAATATGAATTTCGAAGAGCAATTTAGTGTACGATATTTTTTGTCAGTTCATCTTTAGCCAACACAAATAAGCTCGATGGTTTGCCTACGCGTGAACATGTGTGGATGAAAGTTCGATGAGGCGGACGTAGCGCCATCTGTCGTTCAACAACATAAATAATTTCATTCTGTTTGAAACACGAAAGACGGTTAAATTTGTTCATACAAAAATACTAAAATCGCGATTAAAAAATGGGAGGGTGGGGGTAGGAAGGTTAAAATTTGAGGTTATAGGTAATTTTGATGCCAAACAAAAAAAGACAAATAAAATTGTCAAAAAAATAGATTTTTTTTCTGGATAGGCACCCTAATCACCTAGCGGTACGACATATACTTATTCTCATACCTACCAAATATACATACAAAATTTCATAAAAATCGGTCAAGCCGTTTCGGAGGAGTGCGACCACAAACATCGTGGCACGAGATTCTTATATACAAGGTGTCCGAAAACTCGTAGTACAAGCGGGAAACTGGGGAATCCTCATCACATTTGGAGTCGATTTTGTGGTATAATTTTTTTTGATTTGAGCTTTCGTTTTCGAGTAAATCGAGTCAGAAGTTGATTTTTTTTTTGGTCAAATTCTTATAAATTATTACTGACGTTCATAGTACCTAACTAATAAAAACTAATTAAAAGAAAACAAACAAAGAAATCCGGATTTAAAGCATTATTTTGAAATTATTCATAATTTTATTCCGTGTAGTACGGTCGTTTCACGGTTAAAAACAGCTGTTCATTATTTTCGCGCTTCCAAGTCAACGTGCAATGCGAAATTTGCTGTCCCTTTCTGCGCTCGGTTCGATCAACACAATAGAAGGGGTAAGCTACTAATGGCTTGGCCTTGAACTGTGAACTTGCGAACCAAATTCTGTACGGAAGCAAGTCCAAAAAGGTAAATGTTCAGGAGATGTTGTATGATAGATAACAAAAAAACTAATTATTAACTCAATTAGTTTTGTTCTAAGAAGGAGCAAATGAAACGAATTTTTTATAGTAAAGCCATTAAAATAATTGTTTAAAAAAAAACGCTGACTTGAGTCAACTTTTCAATTTGGGAGGCGGGAATGGGTACCGCCGCCCCGGGAACCTTTATTGGATAACCAACACCTCTGCCATAGGTCACCCCAAGTGGTTCGCTACGTTTGGTGATTTAGCAGGGGTGCCGGGTTCATGGGGTGAGGTTTGTCTAGGTCTTGCAGGCGGATGACCAGGACATGCTGAACCCTAGATTTCTACCCACCCCTTAAACCCTTTTCCTTCCCAGAACTCTCCTCTCCTTCCCTTCCTTAAAAAACCCTCCACACAGCATCCCCAAAGATGACATAGGCCCCGAGGGAAATTATTTTCCTCAGGGCCTCTTGTGTGGAGCTCATGTAAAAAAAAAACTAAAACATGGACTTGAGTCCTACTGCCTCTAAATGAAGTGGACTATTTTGTTATGACATGTGGTGTATTATAAAAGGAATAAAGTCCATGGTACACCCTTCTGCTTCTAAGATAGTTGTTGCATCATGGTACTTGCATCCACATGCAATTTTGAAAATCGTATTTTTTCTTCATAATGGGACTTCCATTTTTCTGCCACTGATAAACATGATAATTTACTTCAAGTAAATTATCATGTTTTACTTCACGTAAAACGTATTTACTTCAAGTAAATTATCATCAAAAACTCATTTCTTCAAATTTCGGACTTGGACCGTTTTATCCTCGGGATCGCGTCGAATTCATTCAAAAATACAAGGAATGCGCCCGAGAGTTCCCCCATGCGTCTCCCTTTAGCACCGTTTTAAAAAACGAAACAGCGCTATTTCACTCGAGTTGTATGCAAACAGTTCCGTGTTTTGGACCGCCCAATTAGTTTGTATCAGTTTGTATTTACGCTTTGACGTGGGATGTTTCTTGTGTTTTATTTGAAACGTAAATAATAGTGCGTTATTAATTATAGCGTAACATAGTGACTCTTTAAGTTATTTTCTTTGTGTGATTAATTGTGAATGAAATTAATTGAATTATTAGTTAGTGAGTAATCTGTTATTTATACCAGGGCGGGAAAGCGGTGTGTACCCTCCTATGTAGTTGTGATAAGTTGAACAATTGGTGACAAATGTTTGTGCTGTGTTTTTGGATTTGAAAACATTGCAACCAGATGCGGAGCTGCCACACAATAAAATAAATTGGTACGCTAATTATTATTTATGCATTAAACCGCTTACTCGTTAATACGGATCCAAACAGTTAGATTTAGCTTTATTATTACGAAAAGTGAGTATTTATGTCGGGGGAGACCAAAAAACATGCAAAAATATGCATTTAACATTTTAATTTTGTTAAAATTTCACTTGCGCGGTAACGCCATGTTTATTCATTGTTTTTATTTTAACATTTCATCAATGCTGCCAATCATAGAAAAATATTTTTGCGTAAAACAAAGTGAATGCATCATTGACAAGTTTGTACCTGTATTTATAACAGTAGAACATTGAAAGAAATGATAAGTTTTAAGATTTTCACGGCCAAAAGCATTTTCGTTATTTGTTTTTGGGGTGTTATGCCGTGTTGCGCTACCTCCTTCTTTAGCCAACGTTTCGGACATAGTTGGCTAAAGAAGGAGGTAGCGCAACACGGCATAACACCCCAAAAAACAAATAACGAAAATTGAAAGAAATGTATTAAAATAATTACACAAACCCGCTAGATAAACCCTGCGTAGCCAAACAAAGCATTCAAAACCTGGGATGTTTTTTAAAAGTATGATGAAAAGCGAATTTATTTTAGAGAATTTATTTTATAAAATTGGTACTTCCGACAAATGTCATATTTGATTGTCTATTAGTTAAAAAAGGAACATTCCTTATTATCCGTGCATCAAACTGCGACAACACGAACGTTCCGTGTTATCCGTGAGGTGGACTAACTGCATATTTACCCGCTAATTAACCATATTGTAATGCCTAGAAGAGGTGGGAGAATAAATTATTAAGATGAAAATAAATAAACTATGGACACGAAAAGAGATTAAGCAACTTATAAATAATTTTAGAATAACATCTTCCATCTGTCATCATGACATTTCCGCTTTTCAAAAATTTTAACCCTAAAAAGCCGAAATGTTTTTAAAATAATTTTTTTTTCTTAATTTTAAATTTAAAAATGCTTAAATTGAAAATCTTTATGTTTATTTGGGTTCTCTATGTGATGTAGGTTCACCAGTTTTCCGCTTGTACTACGAGTTTCCGGACACCGTGTATAAGACTAGCTGGTCCCGGCATGCTACGCCACTTAATAAAGAAATTGTTTCTCCCTGCGTGTCCTTTCCCACTCCGTCACCTCCACCTTCCCTCTCCCCTTCCCTCGTCCCGCGAACCCCCCTCCCGAGTTCCCCTCTCCCCTCCCAGGTCTCCCTCCCCCCTCCCAGGTCCCCCTCCCCCCTCCCAGGTCCCCTCCCCCCTCCCAGGTTCCCCTCCCCCTCCCTGGTTCCCCTCCCCCATCTATCCCTCCCTCCCGCTTTCCAAAGCAATAGCCGCTTCCTCGCGTGCCACCAATAGCAATTTTTTTATACAAATTTCATAATGCCATTTTTTATAAAAACCTTGTCCTGACAAAAACGAACACACAATTTTTTTTTTATCCAATTTGGTGCAGACGTTCGAAAGTTATGCGCCTAGCAACACATTCAGTGATTCATTTTTATATTTATAGATGAATACCATTAAATAATTAAAGTAAAAAAATATTTATAAAACGGAAAAAAATATTCAAAATCCGTAAAGAAATTCATAAATGAAAGTAACACTTTGAATATCCTGTAGTGAGAGGGGGGAGGGGGGGGCAGGTTGGCAATAAGAAGGGGGTGTGGAGTTAGGACCTGTGCAGACTCGCGACAGTCTCCCAGAATAGAAACTCGGTTGTTTTATCAATAAGAAGCCTTTCTTACTTTATGTATATTTCCAGAGATAATAAATTCCATCCCAATGACAATGTTGATAAATATTCTGAAGTCGACGCTGCCTTGTTTATTAAATACGTATTTTTATACATTGAATATTGGTAGTTTACAAAAGAATTATTACGATAAATAATATTATAAGCCGACAAAACGCTCGAATGTGTTCTTCGAGATGCGAGATCATTTACTAATGGAATTGCAATACGAAGAACATATGAAGCACTTGGAATACAGCTGCATCCTGGAATACAGCTCCAGTATTTGGGCCCTCTCTGAACAACACCAAATCCTAGAAATAGAAAGAGTACAAAAAAGGTTTATGCATTACCTGAATATGAGGGAATATACATACTACCCATCTTGTATCCATCGTTGTTCTTAAAGGGAATGCTCGATCTTAAGACCTTAGAAGCCCGCCGAAAAATATTTTTGGTAAACTTTTTTTTAAGCTGATCTCCGGTACTGTACCGAATCTACCATGGACATATGAATATATCTGGAACTGCCCTAAGTGATAAAAACGTATTATTTCCCCCTCCCCATGGAGCCGGCTATAGCTCCGCCTTGGAGCCAGCTGGGCTTACGAGAGCGTCGCTTGAATCTAAAAAATGTGACGTCATCATTCTTGTCCCGACCATCGCGCTGGTCACATCGCACATTTTACGAACTAAAGTGAGAGCTTGTGCTATACATTATACCCTAATATATGTGAACGTAGCGAATGTGGGCGTTTCTCTCATGGTTCTCCATGAGCTCGTCGATGGTTACAGGGGTAAGTAAATTATGAAACATTTGTAAAAGTGTCTCAACTAAACACGCCAACAAAATATTCCCGTGTGAAAAGGGGCGAACTTTCCTTTGCCGATTTCGACTACGCAAATATGATAATAACGTGGCGGGCAATTCGCGCTCCCATGTAAAAAGGTCTATTCATTAAAAAGCAGTTTTGCTTTTAAGAACTAAATGGTGATATTATAATGCGAGATGCCTAAATACTGTCAGATTTTTTAACGAATCACAGTCATCTTCCCCTCTTCACCCTCCATAGTTTGGTTTTATCCCTCATCTTTATCTTCTGGTCTATTAAATTTGGATGTCTATGGAATCTACCCAATTTTAATGATTTTAACCTATATGTCCCTAACGCGTATACTCGTGGGAGATCTCACGCACTTTTTTATGCTCCGAAAGCGAGAATTTCTTCCTTTCAGAATGCGCCATTGAATAGAGCAATTCTGCATTGAGCATCGACATCTTCAATGTTACCTATAGAGAGTTCAGTAACTATTTTTTAACATTCGTCACAACATAGTGAAACTGCCCCTATGGACTTTTTTTTTATTATTTTCTTCTTTTAAATTTTATAATCTTGACGGAGCACGAGAACCTGATGGATAAGTTGAAAAAAAGATAAGTAAGATATTTAGCGAGTGTATATTAAAATTTAAAACATGAAAATCAACAGAAAACTGTATTAGTTTTTTATTTGAGTACCGCACAAGAGTCCCAATAGCTGCCAACATTCTGGAGCCATTGAGAAGCTGACATCCTCAATTGGGGTAAGTTGTGAGGCTATAGGTGGTGGGTGCAGAAAGGAAAGAGTTGGGGTAGAAGAAGGTGTGTAGTACTGTTCAATGTCTATTCAGATCTGGTTACCAAACATGGCTAAAATCATTTCAAGCAAAGTTTTTATTTTGAATATTTTTTTCACCAGGGCGGTACTGAGATTGTCTACCATTCTGAAACGTGCCGCAAGTATATATTTTAAATATTAAAAAAAAACAGTTATTACAGTTTTGAAAAAAACACAGGGATAAATATTCTTCATATTAATCATAAAGGAAAACGTTTAGATAACTTAGAAGCTTTGGAAATTAAAAAATCCCTTAAAAATAATGAATCTATTATCAACAAACAAAAAATATTGTCATATAGCCCAATCATGGATTTGTTCCCCTACCCACCCACTCTACACTAATACCTACCCACCCAATCTACATTATTAACTAACAATGGCTCCATCCCTACCACAATAAAACATTGTTCTAAACTGTCAAATTAGTATAAGCTTTCCCTGACGAAGGAACGTTTGTTCCGAAACCGGTCGGATTTGCACATCATATAAGTGGTTTATACAAAGTTATATTGTTTCATTTTTCTATAATGGATAACCACAAAGTAATAGCTACATTCAAAAATATTTAAAAAAAAAATGCTAAATAACTCTTCACGTTTCATGCGTCCGGCGGGCTTTGAACCCGCAACCCCCGGATCGTGACGTAGCCAAGGATCGTAACCACTCAACCACGAACTAAGATCCCAGGATAGCGAAGTTGTATTTTTGTTGTATTTTTTTTTATGTGAATACCGCACAAGAGTCACAATTGCTCCCGTCAGTATTAAGACCGTGGCATGCCCAATTATGGTATGTTGTGAGGCTGAAGGTAGTTGGGAGTGGAAGGAGATAAAGAAGTGGAATGTAAGGAAGTACTAGCTATTCAGATCAGCCGAGCTATTCTCTATTTTTTGTGAGAACGAGATCGATATCGCGCGAGATCTCCTGTCAGATTTGTGTGATTTTCAATGCCTATTATTTGCTTTTTCTACGGGCTGATGTTAGAATTCCAGCTGTGAGCTGTCACGTATGTTAGTTTAGGTCGTTTTAAACACACATTCCTGCAAATATGCATGCTTATTGAAGTAAGACTTCTTTACGCAATGACTTGGGGAGTAAGCTGGTGAATGCGTGACGAGAGCGTTATGAAAAGTGTGATCGGGCGAGGCGAACGGAAGTTGAGAGGGAAATATAAGTTAGTGAAGTTTTACTTCAGTCTTGTGGTCTAAAGCACACTCATTTTGTTATTCATTTAACCGTGATAGAAATTCCCACAAATCTGACAAGAGATCTCGCCCGAGATCTATATTGATCGAGATAGATATCGGGCGAGATCTCTTGTCAGATTTGTGTGATTTTCTATCGCTGTCAAATTAATAAATAAGCATGCGTACTTGCAGGAATGTGTGTTTTAAAGGACCTAAACAGCTATACGAGACAGCTCATAGCTAAAATTCTGACATCGGCTCGTAGAAAAAGCAAATAACAGCCATTGAAAATCACACAAATCTAACAAGAGATCTCGTGCGATATCGATCTCGCTCCCACAAAAAATAGAGAATAGCTCGGCTGGTCACCAAACACGGCTATAGCCTTTTCAAGCAAAGTTTCGATTCTGAATGGTGGTCTTTCACCAAGACGATATTAAGTATCTGTTGTGGGACGTGGTAGCACCGGAATCGAACGCGCTACCTTCAGATTTCTAATCGAGTGCCTTAATTCACGACCAAGGAGGTGATCAGTATTTAATAGATTAGCTCTTCGGAATATATACTATTAAAATGCCTGTAGAACCAACTTCGCCTTCCCATATTTTCCAAAGACATATAAATATATCAAAATGACTCCCCGTTGTTTCTGAACAGAAATAATTACTCGTTGTTTTAGTGGCTTTACCAAACTCAACACTTTGATTCACTAATTCTTCGTTATAATATCTGCCACTTCAAATCTTTTGAAATTAGCGTTCAGCCTCTTTTGTGATGTAAATAGATTTACAATTGTGTCGGATTAAAGTTCTTCCATTGTCTGTAGTGCTGCGTTCTCGACTCCTAGGACCTAAACGTGTTGTTAATCCTGCCAGGAATGAAGGAGTGCGGAAGAGTAACAACGTCATCCATCTATTATTATTGTATGGGGTTTATTCAGTCGAAACAAAACGCAAAGTCTTGCATCTTCCGTATCTAGAAGTATACAAAATGTGTATTATTTGTGGTCCCGTGTGCAGAGCCGAATCTGTCAAGCAGTGATGGGCGTATTACTCAATGATTTTGAAACCATATCGGGAATCGGGACACATGAAAATCTTTGCTTTCCACATTCATTATTTTCTTAATACTTCCGATTTCGTACAGATTGTTGCTATAAAAGAAGAAATAATGTTTTTTTTTCTTTCTTTTTTTAAACGACTTTAAAAAGGAGGAGGTTTTCAATTCGACTGTATTTTTTATTTTATTTTTATTTTTTATGTTTGTTACCTCAGAACCTTCGACTGGGTTAATCGATATTGATGATTCTTTTTTTATTTGAAAGGTGGTGCTTCCAATTTGGTCCAGTTCTGACAATGGCATCCATGAGAAAACCATATAAGTCTTAAATTTGCATTAAGTATGTGCGCGACAAATGGACGAATAACTCAATATCACGCCAACCGATTTCGATGATTCTTTTTTTTATTGGAAAGGATGTACTTCAAGGGTAGTTTGATGAGAGTTTGGTTAGGTTCTGAGTATGGGATCCATGACAAAGTAACGGAACTCTTCAATTCTTAGGAGCAAATTAACTATACACAGCCGAATCTTTTACAGGCTATCCGGATCTTTGAATCACCTACCGTAACTTCGTTATGGTCAAGTAATGTCTGTCTCATATGAGCAGCATGTTTAGTAGGTCTACCCATATTTAGAAAAATTAGTAAGTGTACTTCAGATTCTCTAAAAATCAAAAAAAAAAAAAAAAATTACAAAACAAAAAAACGACCTCAAAAAATGCACTAAAAAGTAAAAAATAATTTCCTATTCTTCTACAACTTAATAATCAACTTACTTTTTCTACTCATCAATATGTAGCTACGATTGGTATTTTTGGAGTTGGTGTCAGCCAAGGTACCCGGCCCGGCGTGTTCACTTGACAGCTCCCCTCCCGCCGCGGCCCCGCTCTCGCCTCTCGTCTAGACAAATCGCGCGTGCGACACAAGCACATCTCACCTATAACTATGTATGTAGTTACAAACCTACCTTGGCTGACACCGACTCCAAAAATAATAATCGTATCTACATATAGATGAGTAGAAAAAGTAAGTTGATTATTACGTTGTAGTAGAATACGAATTTTTTTTTTTACTTTTTGGTGCATTTATTTAAGTCGTTTTTTTTGTTTTGTTAAAATTTTTGTTTATTTCTTTTATAAATTCAATAATATTATTATTTAATCCATAAAAACAGTTTATTACAAACAAGTTCTGCATTGTAATTATTTTTACGCGTGACAGCTGTTTCGCCCTCTGAAGGCATTATCAAACTGTGGTTGTACCACCTACAGACGATGTATTTATATCATTTCTAGACAATTACTTGAACTTGAATTTGAATGAAGGTCATTTAATTTAAACAATGCAGTAATTGGCAAACTTAACCATTAACATTTTCAGTAATTTTACTTGGAAGTTAAATACGGGCGCAGTTAATAAAAATAAAAGCAATTCATTTTTTCATCATAAGTACACCTGTCTAGAAATGATATAAATACATCGTCTGTAGGTGTTACAACCACAGTTTGATGATGCCTTCAGAAGGCGAAACAGCTGTCACACATACAAATAATTACAAAGCAGAACTGTTTTTGTAGATTAAGTAATAATAATATTATTGAATATATAAAAGAAATACAATTGAGTTCTACAAAATAAACTTAATAACAATAAATAAAGAAATATTGTGTTAGGATTGTACTTAATAAGATAATTGTAACCCGACAGTTCATTATATTAAATTAAAATTATTATAGAATAATATTTTTTTGCGTTATATATCTATTTACACGCTGTTTTAGTACCTACCGATATTTTAGTCTTCGAAAATACCTTTAATAAAATGTTGGATTGGATATCAAACAATTTGTTTTGTGTACATGTATAGACAAGTAGTATTCATCTAGTAGTTCATCCGGTCTATCCTTCTATACTGTTTCTTGTGTTCAACTACTCGGCTGTGGAACGATTTTCGGCCTCTGTGTTTCCTACCTCCCCCCAAAGATGACATAGTAGGTACTTGGGGAAAATCATTTTCCTCGAGGCCTCTTCTGTAAAGTTAATATGCAAATAAATAAATATGTAAAAGTTACTGACCTCGTTTCAGGAAAGCACTCTTTTGTGAAATTTTATATTAATTCATCTCGCAATATTTAAGGTGTCCTTTTTCGACATAGGGCGCTCAATTATTTATTGTTTGTATGTCCGGCCCTGTCATTATAAGCAGCGATGAACCTATAGGAGCAGTGAATCGAATGGAAGATATTCGTCAGCTGGTCCTCGAAGCGTGTAAGACGCTCCCAGCGAGTGGGACGCCCCACTGGGCAAGGGGGGCTCCGATAGTGTGTCTTGGAGTATACGGTATTTATAATTCGCCATATGCAAAAATAATATACCTACCATGAAACCGCTGAATAATGTGTTCTGTACCGATTTGAAAGAAAATTGATGTTGCCTATTTATTTTTCGACTCCTAGGCCCCTTAGATAAATTGGGAGGCGATTATGGGTACTGTCGCCCCGGGAACCATTTATTGGATAACCAACACAACTGCCATGGGTCACCCCAAGTTGTTTGTTACGTTTGGTGACTTAGCAGGGGTGCCAGGGTGAGGTTTGTCCGAGTACCAGCTGCATCCTGATCGGGAGTTCCTTTGAATTCTCGAGCCGGACTCTCTCGGGACATCGTCTTGCACCGTAGTGGGAGGGATGGATTCATATGTCCGTCACTCCTGGACACATTGACCACCAGATTCTTACCCACCCCTTTCCTTTCCAGAATTTCGTCTACTTCCTTTCCTATAAAGACCCTCCACACAGCATCCCCAAAGATGACATAGGCCCTGAGGGAAATTATTTTCTCAGGACCTCGTGTGTGGAGCTAATGTAAAAAATAGAGTCCCACGAAATTTGTTATTTGAAAGTGTAAAATTGAATTTTAATTTAATTATCAAAAAATCTAATTTCGGTTGTCTTTGTCTGTCTGTAACTCAGGTTCAATGAGCTCGAAATATATTTTTAATTTAAAAGTCGTTTTTTTTTCAAAGGCGGAATAATTAGGACAAGCGGACATAGAGATTTAGTTGTTGTGTTTATTGAAACATTATTTAGGCCTAAATAAAATAAAGGTATCTCTTATTAGTGTATCTCTATTATTAAAAATATTCAAAAACTACTGCACAAAAAAAATAGTAATGCTATTTCTAGGTAGAATACTTCGAACAACGGAATTCAAAATGGCGGCAGTAGAACAGCTGATTGCCCGATCCTATATTATTTTTTCAGGAGTGATGACGTCACACGATTCAGCACACATACGGTGGTTTTCGGGGGGATCTTGAAAAATTAAAACTTTGACAATTATTTTAACTATTAAAACTAACTCTAAAAATAAAAATGCAGTTATTTAAGTTAGAAGGTCAAAAAAATTAAAAAAAATGGCTGGAGTTCTCTATTGTAATGTAGATATTGAAAGATCTTGTAAGTGATGACGACAGATGCCAGCAGGGAAAGTGCTTCTACCGATCGCCGACAGGGGTGCCCGACAGGCAGCGGCCGTCGCGTCGAGAGTAGTTCAAGTCATTTACATTTTGTATAAATAAATAAAGTCAGAATCAATGGTTAAAGTAAGTCAAGTACGTCCCTCAAACACTCTGTGTATAATAATATTTGGCTGATTTATAAAGCGCCGTTTTCATGACAAATCATCTCAAGGGTATGTATTGTGATGTGATTCAGTTCTGCATACGATACTACTTTATTATTGTAATTCTACAATAATAAAATTTGCACACATTGCTTTGTCTCTTTTTTTTATTTATTTTTATTTTTTTTGTTTTTTTTTTGTTTTTTTTTTGTTTTTGGGGTATTACGCCGTGTTGCGCTACCTCCTTCTTTAGCCTAAAAAAGGAGGTAGCGCAACACGGCATAATACCCCAAAAACTACTAACAAAATAATTTTTGTACGTGAAAATCTAAAATCGTAACTTGCTTTGTCTCGTTTATTTCCAATGTTTGTACGTTCATATCCCCTCCAGACCGGTTTCGCTTCTCGAACATTCGACCGATAATGTTTTATTGTGTACGCTCGGTCGGGCGTGCTATAAGACTGTATAATAGTCTATCACTGAAGATATAGAAATGTTTTATGGGCGTGTCCGTGTGCCGATATCATGACGGTCGATCACCCGATAGTTGTCCACCTGGTATATACAATATGCAGTCGGTTTAGGTAAATTACGATATTCCTACTTACACAAAATATAACTATACTCGCTGACCCGGCCGCGCGTTGCTGTGGCTAATAAAACACAACGTCATCTACTGGATGGTTAGCCAACCTTTATAACCACCGCCTTCTTTGAGTTTATCGCGAAGAGACAGACAGATGCCGCGGAAGACTTTAATTTATAATACGTAGAGATGGGGTGAATGATTACAATAATGTGCATGAAATGCTTGGGGTAACTAACGTACTTAAGTTAATAATGATTAATACTGTATCCGTCTAAATAACTTTTCAATTACCGCAATGTACGTGACCATTTTTTTAGAAGATAGAATGGGTATAGTAAGCTATCCGTAAAAGATAGATATGCCTTCGCGGACTTTTTTGTAGATCTATAAAAGAGGAATATCCCACCATGCATTGTTTTGTTATATCTCAAAAGGATTAGGCAGCGTTTTCGATGAATGCTAATAATAATAATAATAATAACAACAACGTAGTATTTATATAGCGCAGTTTTGTGATGTTTCACTTCAAGTGCGCTTAATTATAATAAACTTAAAATTAATCCTATAGTGTTCCTTACGAGTCCTTAAAAATTAATTAAATAATGTGAAATAACGAATATACAAAAATATACAAAGCAATTCTTAAGAACAATATTAACAACAATAGTGAGTGCTGTTTTGGCACAGGACAATAAATAATGATAAACCATCACGGTGCCATTCAACAAGAATCATTTAAAAACTAAATTATATAGAACAGGAGGCAGTTAACATTTAGAAATAATACAAATTCAGAGTGCACATAAAACTATAGTAAGGAGGTAATCGAAACCAAACAATTACCAGAAACTTGAGGAACATGGCTTATTATAGTAGATTGAAAAGGAGTTAAAATTCATGAAAGGTACGATTTTTTAAATAAGTTTGTTTTTAAAGCTCTTTTGAATTCAGCCAAGTTCTGGATATTAGTAAGAGCTGAGGGAAGTTTGTTCCAAATGAGCGGGCCAGTTACGCGAAAAGATCGATCATATTAAACGGCTCGATTTGACCTAGAAAGTTCGATTAAACGATTAGTAACATCTCGATCTGCTGACCTAAAGCTACCAGGCGTCTTGACTTTTTCCGACACTTCTAACAATTATCGTTATGTTTCAACCAATTTACACAAATCCTTGAAAAATTACATACTTTAACCTTCCACTCTATATATTGGTGAAAACCGTATGAAAATCCGTTCAGTAGTTTTCGAGTTTATCGCGAACAGACGGACAGACGACGCGGGGGACTTTAATTTATAATATGTAGAGACGACGATTTTTTTTACATTACACCCAACCAACAAATTTCATTATTTATTTCTTTTTTAATATTCCCCAATTTCCTGTCCACATTTTGAAACTGTTACAAATATTTTTTTATAATATAGATATCGGTATGTTTTGCTTTTTTGAAAAGTTACTTCTTATAGGAGTTAGGACCCTCCAAAAATCGTTAAAATAGTCTTGTTTGAACGCCATCAGCAGACGTTCAGTATACAAACTAGACAATGTAGGCAATTATTTTAAATACATAAACGGCTATACTGCCTTTTATAAATAAACATGTAATAGAGTACAAAAGTAAGAAAAATAATATCATTACATAATAGTAGTTTTAAACTTTAAAATAACGTACAATTATTTTGTGTATCACAACAAAAAATAACAAAAAAGAACAATGAGAAATATCACATTTCATTTCAACATGTCCATATCACAAATGAAATATTACAAATTTTGTGTATCACAACAAAAAATAACAAAAAAGAACGATGAGAAATATCACTATTTCTGCTATCGTGGTACGAGAACACAACAGAATGGAGTTGGCAGGAAAACACTTCTTTTTCTTCTTCTTCAGCACAATTTATTTAATGCAATAAATACAATTATTACAATTTGGCCAGGTATTCCGGGGCAATGTGTTATCACATATGATAGCTACATCGCCTACTTTTATAGGTGGCACCACGTCGTGCCATTTTGAACGTTTTACCAACGTAGGTAAATATTCTTTCACCCATCGTGACCAAAATTGGTCCGCGAAAAATTGCGCAATACGCCACTGCTTTTTTAGGCATAAATCTCCCTGATCAAAAGCTCCTACGATTGGATTGTCATACTTATAACCTAACAAGAAATGATTTGGCGTCAGGCTTTCAAAATCTTTGCTATCGAGTGAAACGTGTGTGAGCGGTCTACTATTTACTATGTTTTCGGCTTCTAAAAGCAATGTGTGCAAAGTGTCCGGACGCGGTGCCTGCTCATGTAATATGGCGTAAAACGTACTTTTAATAGATTTGACCAGACTTTCCCAGGAACCTCCGTGGTGAGGAGACGCTGGAGGATTAAACTTCCAGTTTATTTTTCTTACTGACATTTCGTCATTTATTTTCTCTTGGTTTAGACGTGACAGTGAATCTGATAACACCTTATCAGCCCCTCTGAGGTTTGTTCCATTATCACTCCAAATGGTTAGCGGGTAACCACGTCTAGCTACGAAACGTCGGATTGCGAGTATGGCAGAATCCGTTGTTAGTGAATCAGCGATTTCAATGTGTACGGCTCTTGTTGACAAACACGTGAACAGTACACCATATCTTTTTTCATTTCTTCGCCCTATTGTCACTTTCATGGGTCCAAAGTAATCCATGCCTGTATGTGTGAAAGGACGTATATGATGTTGTAACCTTTCCATAGGTAAACATCCCATTAGCGGTGCCTGTGTTTGGGCTTTCTTATTTTTACAAGTTTGACACATATAATGTATTTTCCTAATAGACTGACGCGCATTAAGTATCCAGTACTTTTGCCTTATTGCATTTAAAACGTGCTCAACTCCGCCGTGGCTAGATTTTTCGTGAAATTGGGTAATTAATAAATGCGCTAACCTATCTTTATTGTCGAGGATTATAGGAAAGACTGTACTTAATTGTACGTCCTCGATTGCTTCAATTCTACCTTGTATACGCAATATTCCATGTACATCTAAATAGGCACTTAATTGTCTCAGTCTGCTATCTTTTGGCAATATTTCCCTTTTCGTTAAAATCACAATTTCCCTATTAAAGGTTCTTTTCTGAGACTCCTTTATAAGGAATCGTTCGGCAACAATTAAATCCTCAGCGGTAAGTGAATTATTTTCTAGGGGTTTGCGTCTACATTTACTGATGAATTTAAAAACGTACGCTGTAGCTCTTAACAAACGTGAATATTTCGAGAATTTATATGGATCTATGAAACATGCCGCCGATGTTGTAATTAAAATAGCCGATGGTTTTAATTCTAATAATTCTTTGTTAATATTATCGTTACGGTTTGCCACATTCTCTTGTGGCCATACTTCTGGAGGTGATTTGAGAAATTCGGGACCAGAAAACCATCGTCCCTGTAACGTTAAGTCTGTCATATTCGTATCTCTTGTAGCCTCATCTGCTATATTTTCTTTAGTGGGAAGCCACCGCCAGCATTCTGAACCAACTGTTTCTTCCAACTCGCCTAGCCTATGCGAAACAAAAGGTTTAAAGTTTCTTGAATCAGATTTTAACCAGCACATAACAGTTTTCGAGTCTGTCCAAAAATGTTTCGAGTTAAAGGTGAGCGTATGTTCACCTATAATACTTTTATATAATCTACTTCCCAAAAGGGCCGCTCGTAATTCTAAGCGCGGAATTGACATCGGCTTGATTGGGGCTACACGGGTTTTGCTAGCGATGAAATTTACGAAAACCTCACCATTGGAGTTTTTAACACGACTATAAGCTACACAACACATCGCCTTTTCGCTTGCATCACAGAAAATGTGAAGTTGCCTTTCTACAGCCTTTTCATGTACATCCTTACATAAGATCTCATAATATCTAGGGATTTGAACGTTACTTATTGTTTTTAATTCCTCCAGCCACAGGAGCCATTCATTAAAATTACGATCATTTAATTTATTATCCCAATCTGTTCCAGACCTCCATACATTTTGTAATAATATTTTGGATGGAACTGTCAAGGGTGCTAAGAATCCTGGCGGATCGAAAATTGTCATAATAACTTTCAACATCTGCCTTTTCGTGGGTCTTTGTTTTCCCGAAATTATATCCGGGTGAATTTTTTTGAAACTGAGATCGAATGACAATGTATCCGAATTCGGATCCCACTGTAAGCCTAATGTCCTCTGCATGTTAATCTCGCTTTGTTCGAAACAAACCACGTCCTTTGACCGGTGGGCTACGGGAACGTGTTCTAGCGCCTCTGGCGCATTACTTGCCCAGCTGGTGATATTGAATCCGCCTTGGGCGTGTATATACATAATATCCTTTATCATTTTCTTCGCGTTATCTAATGAATCTACACTGTCTAAATAGTCGTCCATATAATGTTTTGTTTTAATTGCTTCGACGGCCTGAGGGTACTGCGATAAAAATTGCTCAGCATTTTTATTTTTTACGAATTGCGCCGAACAAGGTGATGATTTGGCGCCAAATATCATTGACTTCATGACGTACACCGATGGAGCTACCTTACGATCTTTTCCTCTCCATAAAAACAACTGAAATGGTGTATCGTCATCTATAATTCTAATTTGCAAAAACATTTCCTGTATATCCGCTGTGAACGCAATTTCGTATTGTCTAAATTTAAATATCATTCCTAATAGTGAATTATATAGATCCGGTCCCGTTAAAAGTCTATCATTCAGACTAACTCCCTTTGATTTTGCCGCTGCATCAAACACAACCCGAAGCTTTCCTGGCTTATTCGGGTTGTAAACGGCAAAATGCGGTAAATAGAATTTATCCGAGCTATCCGGATACCTATCACTTATATCGATTATCTTTGCAAATCCTTTCGCTATATAGTGATCTATTTTCTTGCAGTAGGCTTCCGCAAATTCAATGTCTCTATCCATTCTCTTTTCTAAAGTCAACAACCTATTTGCTGCCATTTGATAACTATCGGGAAAATATCGCTCCTCTTCCTTCCACAGTAAACCTGTCTCCCAATTACTCCCCTGACTATTAAGTTTTGTCGTGTTTTCTAATAGGGAATAAGCACGTCTATCATCCTTGCATATCTTCGGGTTTACTACTCCCATGTCATCTAATTTGAAGCTTTCTTTGATTAGTTGATGTAACTCGTTGTTTTCATTTTCCCTAATATGAAAATTAAATTCATTACTTCCTGTTTTTTTAATGTGACCTAGCGCCACCCACCCTAGTTTAGTATACGATAAGGAAACCTTGTTTTTGTCTCCTTTGACTATGTTTCTGGAAATGATTAATTCCCAGTTATTTTGGCCTATCAACATCTGAGGTTTAACATTATTTTCAAAGTATGGAGCGTTCTTTAAGTGCTTATTGTTCGAAATATAAGAATTAGACAAAGCTATTTGAGCTGGAATTTGTAAGTCCCGAACGGTTCGGGCTCTGGCGACATACGAATCTACTTCTTGTTTGCCTTTTATTTTGACTTCGATTGACATTGAACCCGTGTTATTAGAGTTCATGTCGTTGACCCCGTGCAATGAGAGGTCACTAACTGGTCCAGACAAACCGATTTTTTCCGCTACTTCTTGGTCTAATAGAGTGACGGTTGACCCGTCGTCTAACAACGCATGAATGTCAAGACTTCCTAGTGGCCCGTACACCGTAATTGGAATCACTTTTAAGAGAACTTGACTATTTTCCCAAGTGTTTGTGACGATTTCATTGGTTTCCAACCGATTATGGTTTATTAATAAGTCATGGAATTTCTTGTTTGGCGACTTGAAATTGAATTTACAGTTACTACGGGAATGTCCGTGCCCTAAGCACTTAAAGCAAATATGATTGAACTTTGCTATTTCCCATCTTTGGGTTGTTGAGATATTTTTAAATTTCTCACATTGCCAAATCTGGTGGTCCCCGTTACAAACACAGCACGGTGACTTGTCTCTATTAGTTGTGTGATTTATTAGGAATTTTTTAGACGTGTCGTATGGACGTTCGAATTGGAAATTTTTGGGAGCATAAGGCCTATTATAATTTTGCTTATTTTGGTATTGATTTGATTGCCGCGGATAATAATTATTACTGCTCTGTTTAAAATTGTTATTTGAAGATAATTTAGTTTCGTTATTTGTTTTAGAATTAAGGCTTATTCCCGAGTCACGTGAATTGATTACAATTTCTTCCAGCCAAAGTGATAAATAGCATAGTATTGGCTGTGTTGTGTTTCGCCTATCCTTGTCTGCAAGCCACAATGTTCGTAGGGTGCTAGGTAATTTAGTTACTAAAGTTGACAACAAATCCGGATTGTGCAAATGTCCGATATTTTTAAAGGATTTTAACATTGAAATCAATTTTTTAACTTTGCATGAAAAACGAATAATGGCGTCTGAACCGGTATTTTCGTCTAATTTACTTAAACCTTTGATCTCACCAATAGTTTTTTGGATGATCTGATCCATGTTACCGAAAATATTTTCTAACGTGATCATAATTTCCTTGACATTGCAAGGAGATAGTAGGAGGTAAGAAACCGCTTCACGCGCCTCCCCTTTTAACGCCTTTTGTAACCTATATAAATTCTCGCTGTCTGATACTTTTAAGAAGTCCGTGGTATGTTGGAATATCGATTTAAATGCTATCCATTCAATTGGATTGCCGTGAAACGGGGGAAGATCATTAACTTTTGGCCTGGTATTATATAGAGACATTGCCTTACCAATTGATTCCGCGAGACGGTCTTCAGTTATTTCAGGCGCCGTTCTCTGGAATCGGCCGTGCGGCTCAGGACGCTGCTGCCTGTCGCGTTGCTCTGCTGCACCGAGTGGCTGCTCCCAACAGCTACTGCCTGGCTGCGGATGCTGCATCGACTGCAGCGGGAAAGATTGCCCTATCAAGGGCATCTGATGCGATGATCCTTTGGGCGATGGTACCTCGTACCCCCCACCATGTTGCTGCTCCATCCGTCGTTCCAAGTGCAGCGGAATATCCTGCTCTACCCGATCCTGTAACTGTGATGGGAGAGACTGCCCTTCCAAGGGCTCCTGATGTGAAGTTCCTGCGGTCGGCTGTACTGAGAACCGCCCATCACAGAGCAGTTCCTGTTGCTGCCCATCGTTGTCTCCAAGTTCTGACAATGATCCATGTATCGACTGGTCCACCCAGTCATTGACTCGATCCTCCAGAGTCCGTCGGGAAGTCCTTGACGCAACTTCCAGAGATATTGCTGCGCGCTCCTCCTCTGCTTCCAGGACCGTCATTTCAGCAGCTATCTTTGCTTCAGCCATCTTTGCCTTTGCTTTAGCCATCTCTGCTTCAGCCTTCTCTGCTTGGAGGCGAGCCTTTTGTCTGGTGATGCGCACCTTGGTATCTGCTGCTTTCAATTGTGCCTCTGACCAGCTGCTGCTGGACCCCGCCTTGCTGCCGCAGATGGATGTCGTCTTTGATTGTCGTCCCGCTTCCATGATGTCTGTATTCTCGATCCGGCTCGAAGGACCATATATTTCTGCTATCGTGGTACGAGAACACAACAGAATGGAGTTGGCAGGAAAACACTTCTTTTTCTTCTTCTTCAGCACAATTTATTTAATGCAATAAATACAATTATTACAAGAGGGTCTATCTACCCTCACTCGGGTGGTCCACGACCACACCACACTGACAAATATCGAAGTCTCTACTTCGATCTCTCTATTGTCAGTTTTTCCAATACTGAACCGTAGGTACAACTCGTACCTCCCAGCTTCAGTATAATTACACAAGTAAAGGCACACAGCGTGTACCTTCTAGCTTCACTCTACTAGCGAGACTAAACTCTGTTCCAAAAATCACAATATTTAAAGAAAAACATACAATGGTGAGACAGCATATTTAAGCTGCTTCCACCACGGGTTTTTAAAATCCCGCAATAAAACAATTACGCTAAAGTCAGCCCAAAAGGGCCACACATAAAACTAAGTACATCATAAAACACTTAAATGTAGAAATGCTTGGGACTAAGATTAAATATTCCCATATCTCGAATTCTTAAACTTAACCCATAATAAAACAATAAAATTATTTTTAAAGTTTTGCCAAAACGGGCACATCAATAAAGATACATCTTAAACCTAGGGGATTAACAAATATTGGAATTTTATGATAATAGGGCGGTTCCTATTATTAGGTAAACATGCCTCCAGCAAACCCTTTTTATTTTGGCGGCTGCAATAAATATTTATGGGTTCTATTTGAACTGTACAGGTATACATAACTACTTAAAAATAAACAATTTAAGGAATAAACAATTTCTTACAAATCGGTAAAGCAATGTGTCTACACAATTACCAGCCATTTAAACTACTTCGAGGGTCAGACCTTCTTTGGAAAAACCGAGGGATAATATTTTGTTTGCATCTTTTAGGCGATGTTTCGTTTACACTAATCTTACGAACTAATTATTATTTTTACTTATAATTAAATAGAAGAAATCGCATTCTGGAACAAACAATCACATTTCATTTCAACATGTCCATATTGTATATAAAGTTACATTATGGAAAAATAATTTTTGAGTGCATGTTTATATTGCGCTAATTTTAAGAAATAAATGTCGCCGATGTTAGCATATTCATTTCCCAAAATGTGTAATCGACTGATTGGTGAGTAATAATGTGATAATGTATGTGTGTTATTATAGTAGAACGGTAGAGTCAGTCTATTGTTAGCGCGACCAGGGCAATGAAATCGTATTAGTTCTATTAAATCAGGGGTATCCAGGACCGAGTGAATTATTTTATATAATATTAATAGATCACAGATTTTTCTGCGATCTGATAAATTTACGAGATTAGTCCAGTTTAATAACAAATTATAGTCCACGGATTCTCTTGGAATACCTAATTTAAAATTAATATACCTAAGGAATCTATGCTGGACTTTTTCAGTCGCTTGAATATGGATATTGTAATGTGGAGCCCAAATCGTAGAATTATAATCAAAAATGCTTCTCACTAGCGTTATGTATAAAATGCGAATAGTATCAATGTTACAAAATTGTTTGGTTATTCTAATAATAAATCCTAAAATCTTCATTGCTCTATTAATAATATTATTTATATGGCTAATAAATGTAAGTTTTGAGTTAAAAATAATACCTAGATCATTTATTGTTTCTACTGAGTTTAATATAATTTTGTCAAGATTGTATTCATAAATGATCGGTTTCTTTATTTTATAAAATCTTATTATTTGACATTTACTAATGTTAAGTGCCAGTTTATTGCATATACACCAATTAAACAAGCTGTTTAAATTTTTTTGGAAAATTATGCAATCGGAAATATTTTTAATTTTTTTATATAATTTTAAATCATCAGCAAATAACAGGATATCAACATCGGAAAAAACGTCTACAATGTCATTAATAAATAAAATAAACAGTATTGGTCCTAAATGGGAGCCCTGTGGCACACCACTAGTGGCAGAAAAGGCATTATGTCGAATTTCAACTCCTATTAGAAGTAACTTATCAAAAAATGGAAACTTACCAGTGGTCGATGTCTATATTATATTTAAAAAAATATTTGCTCTAGCTCTAGTGTCAAAATCCAGATAGGAAATTGGAAATTCGTTCGTATGGAGAAAACTTTGCCCGATTTCCTCTCAATATATCCTCCAGATGCATTGATTTTTTTTTGGTTTATTATCCAATCTGTTCACAATTCCTTGATCTACATCTCAAATCGCCACCACTAATGACTATCAATACATTAGCTACAAATTGTCAATGTCCACACACACTTAGCTGGTTAGCGACTAGGTAACTGTGTTAGAATGTGCAGCATCTCAGAGAGATAGAGGGTCTCATTAGCATGTCAGGCAGCCGTGTCTGTGAGTCTGTGTGTGTTGCATCTTGTTGCACTATGCACGGGGCTCGAGGCCCCATCTCTAGGCGCTAATGACTCTAGTAATGACCTGTGTGCGGGCACGGAACTCCGATGCAAATAGTGCACGACTTAAGATGACTGGATCTGATGGGCTGTGGTGGTCAACCTTACAATAACTGTGGTGTAATGATGAATAATATACCTTTGATGATCGGAAGTATCAATAAAATTTAGTTTCAGCTTCCTTCAATAGAAGTTTTGCTATAGGTATCCCAACAGATGGCAGTTAAGTATGATATCAGATGTGTACCTTCTATCGTCTTTCGTATCTTCGGTCACTTCTTGATTTCCATCTCAAATCTGTGGGTCAATCTTACAATAACTGTGGTTTACCGATGAACAATACAACTTTGATGATCGGAAATAATCGAATAAAATGTAGTTTCAGCTTCCTTCAATAGATGACGATAGCATAGTTAGTAAGAAGTTTTGCTATATCCCAACAGTTGGCAGTAAAGTATGATGTCAGAAGAGTACCATCTATCGTCTTTCGTATCTTCGGTTATTTCTTGATTTCCGTCTCAAATCTGCGGGTCAGCATTACAATAACTGTGGTGTACTGATGAACAATACAACTTTGATGATCGGGTGTAAAATTATAAAGAACTGCAAAAGATGTCGACAGCATAATTAGTAACACGAAGTTTTGATACATCCCAACAGATGGCAGTGAAGTGTCATATCAGAAGAGTACCATCTATCGTCGTTCGTATCTTAGGTAACTCCTTGATTTTCATCTCAAATCTCCATCACTATTGCCTATCAATATACACTGGCTTTAAATTGTCAATGTCCACACTCACTTAGCTGGTTAGCGAAAAAGTAACTTTGTTAGAATGTGAGAAAATTTATAAGTCACCCCATTTTACGGTAAATAATAACAGTGCTCTGCACGACTGTGGCGTATCTAAATGTTTAAACAAATCCTCTCGTAGATTATACAGGAAATGGTTGCATGGTGTTGATCCTTGCAGAGGTTTGCTAACCAACTTAAAACAAATATAAAAAAGGAACTTGTAATCCACGTTCTTTATCCTTTATTTACGCAAATACCACAGTCTTAAAGTTCCAATCACTCCCATCTGCACGGAGTTTCGGAGACAGTGGTACTATGGGTAAATGATTTAAACTGTGCCATTTGTCACCAAAACGACATGTTACTTCGTGGATGTGGCCTTTTTGATGTCGTGCCGGCCAACATCGGTGACATCCGTCTCTTTTTATATTAGCTCCACACAGGAGGCCCTGAGGAAAAGATTCTCCCACAGCCTATGTCATCTTTGGGGATGCTGTGTGGAGGGTCTTTTTAGGGAAAGAGAGGAGAGGAAGTTCTGACAAACCTCACCCCATGAACCCGGGCACCCCCGCTAACTCACCAAACGTATCGAAACACTTGGGTTGGCGTTGTTGACGTCACGTCACGCCAATATCGGTGACATCCGTCTTACTAGTTAGTCGCGTTTTCTACATCATAATGGCATTCCCAATGGGGGTATGTTGAGAGGCTGAAGGTAATGGGGGAGAGAACGAGATTAGGAAGAAGAAGGCGGGGAAGTGCCTGGCTATTGAGATCAGTTACCAAACACGGATAAAGGAATTTCGATTAAATTGTGAAATAACACAAACTTTTTTTTTTTGGCGGCACGTCAAGATTTGAACCCTCGTACTCCGGATAGCTAGTCGTGAGCCTTTACTGTTTTCACTAGATAAATCGTCTCAAACACCAAAGGTTTGTGTAGAATGCCTAATATATATATTCGTGTGCACATTAATGCAGTACTGGCTAGCTGCACAAGATGCAGTATCCTTCCTCAGAGGCGCGTGGTCAGAAATAGCCGTACACCCATTAGCAAGCAGGTAAGATACTCGTAGCTCGTCACTCAGTAGTTACTTGGTTTGGCGCTTTAGAGGAAACCGGGTAGCGTTTTGTCCATAAAATCGTATTCGAACGATTTCCTCCCTGGATTTTGACACTACTGCAAATATTTTTTACAGTGAAAACTTCTTTAGCACCGTTGTGATTTGATGAAATGAAAAATAGCTACACTAAAAAGAGACAAACACATACACCTATAGGATTTAGCCTGCGAGAGAATGAGACAGAATAAATACATCTATAGGGTTTTATCCTGCGAGAGAATGAGATAGTGTAATCGGTGTCCTCTTTGTGCGGTGCTTCGTAACTTCCCCACTCTTGTCTACTTTAGTTTTCTGAAGGTTTCACTGCTTTGGCGTGTGAACTGCACACAGTTTTTGAAGTAAAACGTGTGTAAGCTGGTGAATGCGTGACGAGAGCGTTACGAAAAGTATGATCGGGCGAGGCGAACGGTCGGGCCTTTACGCACGCTTGACTTGGGGAGTAAGCTAGTGAATGCGTGACGAGAGCGTTATGAAAAGTGTGATCGGGCGAGGCGAACGGTCGGGCGAGGCGAATGGGAAGTTGAGAGGGAGATATAAGTTAGTGTAGTTTTACTTCAGTCGTGTGGTCTAAAGCACACTCGTTTTTTTTATATACAATATAGATACGGACCACTAGCGTATCGGTACATTTTTTTAATGAGTCTAGTTCTTATAGGAGTTAGGACCCTCCAAAAATCGTTAATAATTATTTATTCCAGGATGTGGGGAGGGTAGTGCAATCCCACACGTCCCATGTAGTTATACATGTTAACACACTTAAGAAAGAAGTACCTACGCAGAATAGAAAAAAAATGATAATAATAAAAAAATAATAATCCATTATTATGCAGAGCGTGATCTTCAGTGAGCTCGAGCCCAGCGCTCACTCAGGAGTTGCGCTTCAAATTGCGTAGTTTGAACGCCATCAACAGACGTTCATTATGCAAACTTGACAATGCATTTAAAAAAAGCAAAACGTACAAATATAGAGTATTTTCGTCTAATACAGTTAGTAAAAAAAATCTTAAAAATCGGTCCTGTTTTGGATGAGAAAATTGTAGAATACAAAACCTCATTTTTGATGATTTACTAACTAACTAACTAACCATCACGCCGTTTCCCCGCAGGGGTAGGCAGAGAGGACGGACCGCCAAACAACTCGGTCTTGGCACACACTCTTTGCCTCACTCACATTCATACATCGTCTCATACATTCTCTTCTATTATTCTGACTTTTGACATGACCCGACTCAAGTATCTGATTTACTTGATCGTGCCATGTCTTCCTCGGGCGTCCCCGACTTCTAGCATTCACATTCGCGTCGTATATTCTTCTTACACTACTTCCTTCGTTCATTCGCTCTACATGCCCAAACCATCTGAGGGTCCCTTTCTTAATCTTACTCATTATGCTTACATCAGCCTTACATTCTTTGCGGATATCCACATTTCTCACACGATCATACATTGTTTTACCACACATACGTCTCAGGGATCTTATTTCAACAGCATTCAGTTTACTTTCATCCTTCCTCTGCCAGTTCCATGCCTCACTGCCATACATCAGGGTAGGTACCAGGACTCCATTGTGGACTGCTAACTTCGCTTTTTTTGACAGTTTTTTATTAGCGCCAACGGCATTCAGTCCACCATTAATGGAGTTACCGGCATTCACCCTTCTTTCAATATCTCTTTCAGCCTTCCCATCTCTCGTAAACATTTTTGATGATTTTATTTAGGTATTATCAGCCTGAGGTGAGGTAGTCCTTTTCAGTCAGTTATTCGGGGGAAGAAGAGCAACAGTGACTGGAGAAGTTTGGTAAAATACCTATTGTACAAATTTCTCGGCGACCGGTTTTCCTCTTAATTGCGCGTGCGTTCAGCTAGCATGCCTTATGATAATTCTAATCGAGAAACTGCCTTATCTCTGTCATCGGTGATTTGGTCAGTGAGCATTATCATTGCTTCTGTAATATACTACAGGGTGAATAGTATTGCATGCTAAATGTTGATAATACTAATAATAATAAATTTGGACAACTTATATAGCGCTGTTTTTGCGAAAAATCGCCTCAAGAGCGCTGTACAAATTAGCATGGATTTTACATTAGAATTTACTTAACTTAGGAGGCTCGATAACAACTCGTCTTGCAGCTATCAAGCGCATGGATTATTGGAATTCTAGCCCCCCGATAAATTAAATAAAATATCTTTTTATACACGTATTTCAATTTACTTAACTATGTAGGGGGCTAGATAACCACTCGTCTTGCAGCTATCAAGCGCATGGATTGTTGGAATTCCAGCCCCCCAATAAATCAAATAGAATATCTTTTCATATGTACGTATTTTAATTTACTTAACTGTGTAGGAGGCTAGATAACAACTCGTCTTGCAGCTATCAAGCGCATGGATTATTGGAATTCTTGCCTCGCAATAATACATTTACCTTATGTATTTAGTAATCTACTTAACATCCTAAGTCTAGCTTCATCTAACTTAATCTAACTTAATCTACTTAATCTAACCTAACCTAACTTAATCTTACTCACACATACTCAAAACCTATATTTAATAAATCTGCAGTCCATAACAACAATTGCAAAGAAACCATAAAAATAACATGTAATCAACGCTAACGAAAATGTATATACTCGTAATACACTCTAATAATTGTCACTGTGAACTGTTTATTATTATTGATTGTTGTTTTAAACACTATCTCTTAGGTATTTTAATTTGTCATTTGATGGCTGTAATAGAATAGAGGAGGAGTGTATGTGTAATAGTAAACGTAGCGAACCACTTGTGGTGACCTATGACAGGGGTGGGCAGCGCCGGATCTGCCATACGTTCAAAAACGTGCAAAAACCTGGCGCCAACTCCGAAGGGGCGCCGTGAGAAAATAAATATTGTATTCAAATTTAGTTATAATATTTTCTAAATCGTTTAAAAATTACGCATAGTACGAAATAATTATTACGCTCTAGCAACACTTTCCAAAGAAACAGAATGCGCACGCATCAGGTTGGTATCAACGGCTTACGAATTTATAGCCAGTTACAGAATTTTTTTACAAATTCCATATATTTAGTTTAAACGTAAGATCTATTTCTCCATATATCTTTTACTGTCTTTTACGACGAATGGGTGCGATCCAAATTCAATAACCAATCACAGCGCGGTATTTTGTTCTAGTGAATCAAACAAACCGACTTGCGCCTTTCAAAATGCTGACAATTTTAGTTAGTGTGTCGTCCGTACGCTTGCTATTGTTTTATTTTGTACGATTCAAGTCTCTAGGAGAAGGTAGTTAAAGACCATTTTCTTATGAAACCTTCAGTAAATTCCATTAACAAAAGCATCGCATGGTTTGCAGCATTTGCAGGTTACAACGTGTTGACAGTTTCATCATTGATTTGAAGTTCGTTAAATGTATAATTAATATCTATTAGATTTGTTGGATTTGTTATTTTACGGTGTCAGTGTAAGCGTCTTTCGTAAGCCGTTGATACCATACGTCAGTGTTTAGTGTTTGTATGGTGTTTGTTCGCTCAACACAGGGGAAATGCAAGGTACAAATTTGAGGTTATATTCGTATTAGATTTTTAAATTTATAACTAAATTTCTATTGGTTGTTAGAGGTTATAAAAGTACTGTGGATTACAATGAATAGAATAATAATTTAAAAAAAACTCTTCTAATGGACCTAGGTCAGCAAAACCACCCGCATTGTCTCGTAACCTATATTTTAAATCATGGTACGGGCACAAACAAACAATTCGTTGTATTATTTTAAATTTTCAAATATTTTTTTTTTAAATATTCTATTGTTTACCCAATAGATTCAGAGAGTATAGGGCTCCTGGCGATTCTCTATTTAAAAAAAAAAACTAGTGTGAGAGCTACCGCCAAGTCACTTGGAAAAGTTACACCCTTTATATGTCTTGATTTTATTTGATAAATTAGTGTAAAAAAAATAAAATAAAAAAATAAAAAAATTGGGGTGAACGAATTTTTAGTCAAAATAAAAATGTAGGGGGGGGGGGGGGCGCCATCGGTACCTACTGCACAGGGCGCCAGATTTCGTAGATCCGGCCCTGGGGGTGGGGTGTTGATGATCCAATAAATGGTCCTCGCGGCAGCTGTATCCATACCCGTCAAATTGAAAAAACATTGCGATAAATAGCTGACAAGCTTAGTATAGAATAGAATGTATAGAAATAAATAGAAATCAGAAAGCAACACATTAACATTATCAGCCTAACTATTAAAGGTCATGAATATTTGATACAATTGATAAATAACCATAAAAATTGTTAATGGAAAGATATACTTTATTTATTCAGCCGATGAGGATCGTTTATCTGTTGTATAAACTTTAAATAATAACTAGCTTACCCGGAGAATTTCGTTACCGCCTCAGAATCAATAACTGTTGTGTTAACTTATTAGCTGAATTAAGTTCATTTTTTTTTTATTTAGTTAAAAATTAGAAAATGAAGCAATTATCGATGCGCAACTGTCCGTGTTTTGTTTTTGTCAGTATCAGAGATGGCTTTGTGTACGGATTTATATTTTTGTGATTTTCTTTCTTTTCCACTTACTTACGGGAATGGCGTTTCATTTTCTTTATACGTGTGAGGGAGATTTATTATAATTATTGTATTTTTCCTTTGGAGGGGTTCATCGTTTATCTCATTTGACATTTAGTATGTAAGAAAGCGATACAGCATTGTATGTGAACAAAGGCAGAACAATCAGCGCATTGACTTTTGACGTTTTTGAATTTTTGGTGTTCACTCACTATTTAATATCACTTATCACAATATTGTTGCAGTTCTTTCAAAAGATGAGAATTCGTTCCATACAAAATGTATGAGGAAAAGAATTTTCCTCATAATTTTTTTTTTCTTGAATTTTTCCGATATTTTAATAGCTATTCTGCTATTCGGACGGAGACAAATCCAACAAATCAATGATCCTAAAAATCGGTCCAGCCGTTCTTGAGTTATAAATGGTGTAACTAACCCGACTTTGTTTTTTATATTAAGGTAATTTCTCATTGAATTTAGGAAATTTTTCCGAGGTATTTTAATTGTCCTATATCGACGGCGGAAATTTGAAATGCTGTAAAGTAAAAATTCATAATTATATGTTTACAAAAAATCATATATTTTTGGAAAAAAAACTTTATGTTTGTTTGCTCTCTTATTAAAACATTTTGCTGTCCTTTTGCTTACGCTTGTCTTCTAAAAATGCAGTATGCCCACTAAATAAATTGCAATTTATTAAAACGACCACCCATCCAAACAGCGGCTTTGTGTTCTGCATCTTATATTCGTCTCCAAACTGCGTTATTATTTAATCAAGTCCTTCCCCTTTTCCATCTCCTCGTCTAACATCTGTCTCTCCTTCGTCTAACTGCTGCACTTTTTATGATAATTTCCCCACAAGAACAACCGACAATATCTACTCTGTCTTAATCTTAACTGAATTTGATGTTTTTTGTTCCCTGCAAAGATGCAAAGCGGTTAGGAAACATCTCAGAGTTTGGTTTCACTCAGACGATGAAGAGATCGGTATAAAATTAGCATGCTATTTAATTAATTACAATATTATAGTGCAGCGGAGTGCGCAATGGGATCTATTCTTGTAATGCGGGTAATTCGGTTCGTATACGCCGTTTGCGAAAAGGTGAATTGTTTCTAAAAAGTCACTGGATTGTACAAAATTCATTATACATTCCAAAATCGAAGAGTTTTCATCAGAGAAGCGGTAATTATTACTCAGTGCTCGCACGGATGCATTGCTTGAATACATTGTTATTCTACTTTAAGTAAAGAAAATTCTAATGAAATCGAAAAATTGTTTGTTTTTAATAATTTTTTCATTATAAACACTAACTAGGCGTAAATTTGGGAGGCGGGAATGGGTACCGCCACCCTGGGAACCGTTTATTGGGTTACCAATACCTCGGCCATAGCTCACTCCAAGTGGTTCATTACGTTTGGTGACTTAGCAGGCATGCTCGGTTTCATGGGGTGAAGTTTGTCTAGGTGTTGGCGGCGGATTACCTGGACACATTGAACCCCAGATTCCTACCCACCCCTCATCTTTTTCCTTCCCAGAATTTTCTCTAATTCCTTTCCTTAAAAAACCTTCCACTCAAGGTCCTCAAAGATGACAGGCTCTGAGGTAAAGTTTATTATATTTTCCTCATAGCCTCGTGTGTGGAACTAACTTCCATACTTCCATACTTCCCACCTTCCTCTTCCCTATCTCCTTCCTCTCCGATATCTTCAGCCTCACAATATACCCCAATTGGGGATGCCATAGTCAAACTGGCTTCAGACGGGAGCAATTGCAATAAAAATGCAAAAAATACTGTTTTCCAGTGACGCTTAGCGAAGAAATAACCGTCGGACCTGTATAGTCGTAATCATAAGTGTGTATTGTTTGTGATCTTAAAATTCAGGTATGAAATTAGGTTTTTTAAAATTATTTATATAAGTATTGTTATTAAGTTTAATTCGTTGGAATTCCTTTTAAAATTTTAAAGCGTATCAAATACAGCATTATTATTATTAATTTCTGCAGGGTTTATAGTTTTTATTATTGTGACAGCTGTTTCGATATTATTATTATTCGACTTATTTATTTATTTAACATATTTCACCATCCTCCTGATTAATAAATATCATACGATAACAAATATAAATAAATAAATATTCGCAACAGATAAAAATTCGGCTAACTCATCCACTATTCACAGGTTCATATTCCTAATAGTAAACTCACACTTTTTAAATAAATAAATCGTGTTAATTAATCGAAAATGTTCGTAATTGTATGGATAAATCTATGAGGAGAACTGTGAAATACCCCATATGTCCAATCATTGGAGGTTATCCACCACTTGACCGCCCTGATATAAGTAACAGATGGTTGCTCCTCAAGACGCTCGCAAGGACTGTTATTTTTTTTGAATGAACGAATCTACATTTAAGTTTTAACGAAAACATAGTTTTCTGTTTTCTTTTTATACCCCCAATCGTTTTAGTCTCGTTTAAAAAAATCTTAACTAATTTCAAAGTAAGCCTCAAGAAGTGAATTTGTATAATTATATTCAGATTTGTTAGCGTTTTTCTTTAGCTGTCTTATCTTTTCTTCGTTACCATCTCTCGGTCTCCACTTACTGGCTGAAATATGACGTTATACAAGAAACCAGCTCGAATATGATAAACGACCTAATTAGCAATTCATCCAGCCACGACGGGGAGGAGAGAAGATTAGAAGGTTTTTACGATGGTTATGATTTCAATTATCACGACCAAAAGTAGTAGATACAAGCGTGATTTTTTGGATTTGCCGTTTTGATTGTGCCGTTTTGCGCCTTCTCTTCAATGTTTCGGACAGCGTTTTTTTAAATGTAAATACCGCACAAGAGTCGCAATTGCTTCAAACCGTCTGGAGCCAGTGAGACTTTGGTATCTCATATAGGGGTATGATGTGAGTCTGAAGGTTGTGGGAATGGAAAAGCAATTTATTGGACGATCAACACCTCTGCCACAGGTCACCCCAAGTGGTTCGCTACGTTTGGTGACATAGCTGGGGTTAATGGGGTAAGGTGTGTCTTGGCGGCGGATGCGTCTGCTTACCAACTGCGTGGCAAGCCGATTTGGGAGAGACTTGTTGAGGGAGACCTTTTAACCTGTCCAGCAGGACTCTTGGAACATCGACTTGAACCGCAGTGGGAGGGTTGAATTCATACCTCGTTACTTCTGGACACACTGACCCCCAGATTTCCACCCACCCATCATAATTTTCCTTCTTAGAATTTCCACTCCTTCCTTTCCCAAAAAGACTCCACACAGCATCCCCAAAGATGAAACAGGCCCTGAGAGGTATTGTATTTCTCAGAGCCTCCTGTGTGGAGCTAATATTAAAAAAAATAAAAAGATGGGGAAGAGAAACCTAGCTATTCAGATTTGGTCACCAAACACGTCTAAAGCCATTTGAAGCAACGTTTCGATGCAGAGTGGTGGTAGTCTTATTAGTGGTCAGGGCGATAAATTAAGTATCTTGCACTCTGTTATTTGCCGCAAATATACCTATGTTATTTTAAATTATTAAAATGTTAAATAATACAAACTGACTCAAAAATAATAATTTCAAGCTGACTCAAAAGTAATAATGTCAAACTGATTCAAAAGTAATAATGTTTTCTGTTAATTAATAACTGCATAATAACGCCTATCGCAACATTAATCCACAATTTATTCTAACCGCTAACTCCGACCATCCCCTGGCTGCCAAATCGCCGTACATCTGTACACATTATCTGTACGCCACAGTTAACTATCGCGGCATTCAACGAATTGAGGTTAAATGCACATGAAGCCTTTGACCTCCTGCCAAAAGCACTACGTCAGAAGCCTTACCACTGACATTATATTACACTGAACCGATAATCCCTAGAAGTGTAGATCTACATTTATTTGAAAAAAAAAATCGATTGCGGTTTACACGCGGTAGAAGCGAAACTTTACCAAAACAATCTCAACCAATACTTGAAAAGTCAGGTCATAATCAAAGCGACCAATGAGCGCAGTCCTAGCGTAATTTCCGTTTCGTATCTCAACCAATAGGAGCCTTCAAAAGTGACATCATAATGAAAGCGGCCAATAGCACTCCCCACACGCACACTTCTCTGTCCCTGTGCAATGAACTGCGCTGTAAACCTATCTGTCTTCACTTTTCTGCGCGGAGGCCTTAAGTGACTCGGGACTCGGTTGCTCCGAAGTGTGCGTGTGGGAGATGCTAATGAGCGCAGTTGGTGCGTCGCAGGTGCAGTAATCGTCATTTCCGTTGTATCCGAAATCCAAATCACAGCGGGGCTTTAGAAGTTTCACTTCAAAACTGTTGTTTACTACTATTTCTTCAAATTAACAATACAAATCTGGTGACAACCAGATTTGTATTGTTAATAAGCCTGCGTACCTCTTGACTCCTACTAAAGATTTGTTGTGCCCCGTATCCTTGTGATCTATCTTATGTACACGAGTAATGTACATGTTTCATTTATAACTTTTTAATACTCTCATTATTGCATGAATTTAAAAATTTTATACAGAGTGTTACACGACTTCGGGCATTTTTAACCAGTGCGAAACGGATTCAGAAGACATGGCACGACCAAGTGAATCAGATACTTGAGTCGGGCCATGTGAAGAGTCAGAATAATAGAAGAGCATGTATGAGACGATGTGTGAATGTGAACGAGGCAAGGAGTGTGTGCCAAGATCGAGTTGTTTGGCGGTCCGTCCTCTCTGCCTACCCCTGCGGCAAACGGCGTGATGGTTAGTTTGTTAGCAAAACGGAACAAATTTTGTTCCACGTCTTTTTATTTCGACGAAAAAAATTCGTGTTCTCCATATACACTCTAAACTCACAAAGTGTATGGAGGGGATGAATTTTTTTTATGCTCAAAATATTTGGTAGAAAAAAAAAGTTTTCAGACACATGGGGGCGTGGCACGCTTTGAAACCTACATTCGTGCCACAATATTGAGTATCCCCAATTTTTGCTTCGCGCGTACCCCAAGGGGTACCGTGATGTATACTAGAACGATGACGTCACGTACGACCTCTCTCTGGGGCTACTACATTATATCTGACCATAATATAATAGAAGATGGAACGAGTTTTATGAAGAATTGTCATTTAGTGATTTAATGCCACATATGGTATAACGTGAGTCAACGCCTATTGATGTTTCGTACCGAATACGGCACTTGGTGACTAGATGGGTTATTTATCTAATCAAGAAAGAATTTCGATACCTTTTTAAAATGTTTTATCATTTTCATCTGAAGTAAGGGAAAATTTACCTTACATTTTCAAATGAGCGGGATAACCAATTCCTGTGGCCTGTCTTTTGCATAGGAGTTAATAATAGTGTTGTATAAAATGGCGACATCAATAATTTTTATTCAAATCACACAAGTCACAATGCCACCCTTCTAGCGATTTTGTGTTCAGTGGTCGACGTTAGTGCCAAACCCGAATGAAACTGGTGCCCGCTTTAATAATATTATGTTCAAGAATGAGAGCCAGCAGGCGAA
The DNA here is from genome assembly GCA_929108145.2 of Limnephilus rhombicus. NCBI lineage: Eukaryota > Metazoa > Arthropoda > Insecta > Trichoptera > Limnephilidae > Limnephilus > Limnephilus rhombicus. The sequence goes on along the minus strand of OV815290.1, from coordinate 30,608,854 downwards.
ATAGCCGTTTAGTACTGTTGTTACAAACGATAACTATCTCGTATCATAGTCATTTAAACAAGGTATTACGACATAATGTAAATGCATAAAGTAAACCTCAGAAATGGTTAACAGTTAAGAGGAACGGTTGCGCGGCCCTTTTTCATACAAAACTAAATTTGAAGCAAAAAAACCTAACCGAATTAAAAATTATACTTTTAATCAAAACGTATTGCAAAAATCTAGTACACATTTGTGCTTCTTTATTTATTTATGATTGAAATTATTACGTATAGGCCTAAATGATTTTATTTTTCACGATTTTAGAGGCGATTTTGGTAATTATTAAAAAAAATAATATTGCTCTACCTGCTTTGTAAATACAGGGTGGTGTCCGGGGGTAAAGTGCATTAACTTCGGGAGGTGATTCTATACGATAATACAAGTAAAGAAGAAAAATAACTTTTTTCGAAATTCCAACTTTTAGGGGTAGTTTTGAGGTAAAAAGATAAAATTGGACCGGCGTGTGCGGCCAGATTTATTATTTTCCGCTGTTACGATACGGGCCAATCACAATCGAGTCGGGCGCCCGGCAGGCTCTCAGCAAGTAACATCGTACCTCACACTAAGGATTTTTAGTAGGTACGTCTTTTTGTATGGGAAAAAAATGTTGGAATTTCGAAAAAAGTTGTTAATCTTTTTTACTCCTACCATCATGTAAAATCACCTCCCGAAGTTAATGCACTTTACCCCCGGACACCCTCCCTGAACCATGAAATATAAATTATTGAGGAAAGCATTTTGATGGGCTTAAATTTAAAATTTAAAAAAAAAACGACTGATTTACGATGGATCACAAATTTATCGCGGATGAATTAAAAAAACTTGGCCCGAAAAGCCTTTTTTCTTTAATATTTTTTATTTTATATTTCATTATATTTACATAGTATGTTAGGGCAAGACTATTTTTTAATAAATACCATTAACTCGCAAAAAAAATTGTCAAATATGCTTCTAAAATCATGAAAACAAGAGTCCTTTAATAGCCTGTATTGTATATTAATAATTCAAAAAGCAAGTTAATAAGTACCACATATCAACATAGTAGACATTTGCTGTACCTTTTGATTGAAAATTTTTCAGTTAATCAAGTATTTTGGCTTCAAATCCAAAATTCAGATTTCTGTGTAAAAAGGGCACGCAGGCGTTCCACTTAGTTAACGCAGACGTTTACGCATGTTGTGTCACTCTCTTTACAATAACAATTGCACATAGGTCGGAAACAATGCTGACGGTACCTTTACAAAGCGAAATGTTTTGCCAGCCGAATAAATCCATTAGTGCCGCATATGGCTGACTTTTAGCCGTGCAATAAATAGTTATAAAATTACTTCGATCTTTGTACAAAAGCTTCAATAAAATTTCATTAATGTTGTTGGCCTTATGCCCGATTGTAGGTTGTACATAAATGTATTTATTTATTTCAGGTTCTCCATAAAACAGTAATTTTTTTATTTTTTTTTTATTTAGTAACTATATAATATTTTTTACATTTTTATATGAAACATGTTAGTTAGATGTATATATAAAATATATTCGTAGTCCTCCTCACTAGGAGATCCTGTGCTGAGGGGGACTATGCTTTGGATAAGTTTTTCAGCGACTTCTATGGTTTAACTTCATTAATTGGATAAGGTTTTCCAGAAACTTCTATGATGTTTTAAGTATACTAGTAAGTTCATTTTCCGATAGATTCTTCAGCCAACATTTAATGTCCTTAATGTAGCTATTTTTTATTTTTATTTGTTTGATACTAAATGGGAGTTTGTTATATAACTTTACTGCTAAAAATGCAGAATTTCTTTGACCAAATGAAGAGTTACACTTTGGTATATTAAGTATGTCTGTTTGTTTGGCTCTGGTTTTATGAGCGTGTGAGGTGTCTGCCTCTGAATCTTTTTTGTGGTGATGTACTAGAATGTTTTTGGCATAGATTTTCTGTATGCTTAGAACATCAAACTGTTTAAAAATTTCTGCTGTTGACGTCCTTATGGGGACCTTTAGAATGGTCTTTATAATGCAATTCTGAGTTATCTTAAGTTGTTTTAACCCTTCGAATAATAAGAAAATAATTTTCTGTCAACTTTTGCCTGTCAAGGTTTGCGCGCAAAATTCCTGGTTCATCCCATGCATTTTAAATGTTCCTATTTTTTGGTTTTTTTAAAACGCTTTTGCAAAAACAAAAATTGTTCTAAAATCTAGATAAAATAATCTTTCCGATGAGTTTATTAGAAATCAACATTTTTGTTTCTAAATATTAAAATTTTAATATTGGAAATGTAAATTGGCTAAAAAATGCATACCTGCGAATATTTGAATTAAAGTAATTAAAATAGAATAAAGCCAAAATTTTAAATACAGATTCCTTTCTAAACAAAATTTGTAATAAAACTGTCACCTCACTTTTTATGACTTTCATACAATTTTATTTTAAAATTAAATGTGTGATACGTCACAAATTGGCGCAAAATTAAACCGTCACTTTTGATCGGGTTTGTAAAATATCTGAACAACCTAGCTCATATAATTCTAAGACAATGAGAAGCATTATTTCATTCCGTTTCTACCATAAAAGAAATCACAAATATTCGCATCACAGGAAGAGAGATATCTAACTTTTAATAATGCACGTTCGCTCTGGGACAATCTGGGTCTCCTGTTATTATAACGGCATATGATGTTTTGGGACAATTTGGGTCTCCTGTGATTAGACGGGTTAAGTGATTAGATGCTGCTGAGCCCCATCCTATTACTCCATATTCCAATCGAGAGTGGCATAAAGCATAATATACTCTCTTTAGATCCCTCATCGACAAGATGTTTCTTAATTTTTTGAAGAAGTAGATGAGTTTTGTTAGCTTTTTTGAGGTAAGATCAATGTGTAAATTCCACTGTAGATTTTCATCAATTTCAATCCCACTAATATATTATGGAGAAGACTATAAAATTGAAAAAAAGTGCATGGGGGCAGTTAACTATGTTGTGACGTATGTCAAAAATAGTTGCTGAACTCTCTGTAGGTGACATTGAAGATGTCGATGGTCAATGCAGAATCGTTAAGCAGTTCAGTCGCTCTGTTTTGTCGCAGGCAGAAGTTCTCGCTTTCTTTTCTCTTTCTCGTTTTTTTAGAAGCATAAAAATGTGCATGGGATCTCCCACGAGTGTATGCGTTAGGGACATATAATTTAATCTCTTTCATCATATTAAGTATTGTACCGGAGATTAACTTAAAAAAATGTGTACCTAAAAATGTACCTGTTTGGATGGATACAGGAATGGGTAATATGTATATTCCCTCATATACAGGTAAGGGAACGTACCCATACTACGTGACCAACTTTTTGCAATTTTTAAACCCCCCCCCCCCCCCCGGTGACCAAAAACCTAAGCAACCCGCCGCTCATTTGTATGGAGCGTGACATTTTGAAGACCCCCCCCCCCTAAACGTGTCACGTAGTATGGGTACGTTCCCTAACGCATAAACATTTCCTGTACTTTTTCTATTTCTAGGATATGGTTTTGTTCAGAAGGGGCCCAAATAATGGAGCTATATTCCACGGGACGCTGCGGACAAGTGCTTCATATATGCCATAAATGTAGCTTAAGAGATGTGTTAAAATCAATAACTAGTTAATGTAGCCCTCTGTGGAATAAAATGTATAATAAATATAACGCTGTATAAAATGGTTCGGCGCTTGGCTGAACGTCTGTTATTTGTTCTAGTAATTAATCGTCGAACGGTTAATTAGATTTCTAACCCAGCCGTTTTTTTTTTTTAACATGAGCTCCACATAGGAGGCCCTGAGGAAACTAATTTCCCCTCAGGGCCTATATCATCTTTGGGGATGCTGTGTGGAGGGTTTTTTTTAAGGAAAGAAAGGAGAGGAGAGTTTTGGGAAGGAAGGGGGTTTAAGGGGTGGGTAGGAATCTGGGGTTCAGTGCGTCCTGGTCATCCGCCTCTAAGACCTAGACAAACCTCACCCCATGAACTCGGGCACCCCTGCTAAATCACCAAACGTAGCAAACCACTTGGAGTGATTCACGGCAGAAGTGTTGGTTATACAATAAAGGTTCCTAGGGCGGCGGTACCCATTCTCGCCTCCCAAATTGTATCTATCTGATAGTGTCTTGGATAAATTTATGTCAATTTTTATTTAACGTGCGACATCTTGTGATATTTCTGCAAGTCTAGGTTGAATATTTATTTTAACTTAATATCATTTCTTTCTGAACGGGGATGCCATAGTTTTACTGACTTCTGAGTAGTTGGAACTCTTGCGCGTATTCGCGTAAAAATGATTTTCGCTTGTTTTCTATGTAAGAGTTCTCCATTACGGAGAACAATGCAAATTAGAATTTTTTCAACTTAAATTTATGAACACCCGCGTAAATTTTCCGTTTAAAAAAATGCCTATTAAAGTAATTAAGTAGGCAGGCACATTATTCGAAATTTAGCAAGTTTTATAATTTCGTAATTTGCAATATCTTTCCCCAGAAAACGGCTACGCAATTTGGAAAATGAAGAAATATTTCAGCCTATAAGTGGCGTAATTTGAATTTTTTTCGAGCTAAGATTATTTTTAAAATTTCGAATACAGGGACAAATCTGTTTCTGTGTTCTGTTTCGTACATTATTTCGTAATTTTGAGTCGCATCTTTGGACCGGTTCTAGAAAATGAATTTTGGCGTTGACGTTATAACAATGAGCTCAATACTTTGTTTAAGGAGCTAACCGTCGCAAAATTTATAAAACTGGGAAGACTTCGGTGGCTCGGTCATGTGGACAGAATGACCGAGCATCTAGCACCAGTCCCTGCTGAACTCAAGACCAATAGGGCAAAGGAGCCTGGGAAGACCAAGATTAAGATGGAGCGACAACGTCCTCAAAGACATATCCATCTTGGAGCTTCTAAACTGGAGAAAGCTGGCACAAAACCGAGATGAGTGGAGGAAGACTCTCGAGGAGGCCAAGACCCACCAGGGGTTGTAGTGCCAATAGTGATGATGATGACTAGCTGACATCAAAACTTTGTTCTGCCATATAAATTATTAGTTATGCCATGTAGGCCGACGTAGCGCCATCATAATTCAAAATAATTTTTTATGTTTTATTAATTTCAAAATTGATGTTCCTATTATTGAAATTAATTATGTCAATTTACGCAGTAAACCTAACTTATCGAAATTATCTGAAAGGCGAAAAATATTTGATCTCCTTCTATTGTATAAAATTGTACATTCAAGGTTGGACTGCCCTGACGCTATAAACTTGTTATTCTTACATATACCTCCAAAATATACTATACGAAATATTTTATTTTACAACAATAACTTCGCTACGAATTCTGTGATGGAAAGAATACACAGGTTGGGCAATGAACTAACTGATGTCGCTGACATTTTTAATTTAAATTTCGATTCATTTAAAGCCAAATTATAGTCTACCATTTTTAGATGTAAATAATGAATGAGAAATCATTTTATTTTATTACAATTTTATTTTGTTTATTGTTTTTTTATTGTTCTTATTTCAAAAGCATACAACGAGTAATTAAGTAAAAATTAATGTGTTTTGATTATTTTTAATGTTTTTGTTGCTCGTAGGTATATGTACATACGAGTTCTCTAAAGTCATCCATGTGGAATTAGCATTAGATGTATTCCTATTATTTTACATTGAGTTTATGTCTTAATAATAATAATAATAATAATATTTATTTCACATAAAATTATACAATGAAACATATATGGAAACTTTGACTAGCCAACTAGGAATGAATCCTGTTTTAGGCCAGTCAAAAATTGACAAATTTAGTTCATATCATAAATTCATATTACATTGATTAATTATATAAACATATTATTTATTGAATGAAACAAGTGTTATGATTGAATTCCTCGTAGAAGCTTTAGTTAATAACTACAATTTTGAACTCATAAAAAAAAGAATAAGCGAAGAGAAAAAACAATGTCTTAAAGTACAAATTTAGTATCGAATGCTTGTTTAACAATAGATAAATGTTTGGTCATTTAAATCGCTTGCAAAAATTGAGAATCGAGACATTCTTCAAGCGTGATGACAATATCCATATTATAATTAACGTGGATGTTTAAACGTGATTACAAAAAATAATTATAATTAACGTGAGTGACGTATCCCCTAACTTTACCAGCGGGTGAAGAAACTCAAAAAGAATGTGACTCGAAAAGGATGCAGCAAATGAATAAAAACAATTTGTATATAAATATTTCATAAGTTAGCTAGTGTATAAATAGTGACATGACAGAGTGGTTGATAACAAATTGTATTTATTTCCCTTTCCTTGCTTCATTTTTTCATCCTACTAAGATATTTTCCCTTAGAGCACTTAATATAAAATAAAACCTGTAAAGTAAATAAAATCCAGATGGTAATGTTAAAAAGAAAGATCACCGGTCTTATTTGTATATTTTGTATTCTTTTTTTATTTCGTGTTATACTGTTGTTATAAATGAAATTTGTATTTTATATGTAAAAGCCCTATAGGGCGTCAATAAATAAATAAATCTGTCATTAAACAACATAAATAATTTCGTTTTTTTTGAAATACGAACGACGGTTAAATTTGGCTAAAATTTTAGGCTATTTAAAAGACTGTCAGGCACAAAATTCTCCCCGTTTCGGGACATTCCACGGGGAGCTATAGAGCTACGAAAATATAAATAACACCGTATTTTTTTTTCAATATTTTTGTGACAATGTCCTTCTAATTTTCCGCTCCCCCCCGCTACTGCATCTAATCACCTAGCGGTATGAAACATACTTTACGACCTATTTTCATACCTAGCAAATGGTGACCGGACAACTCAGAATGAAACCAACTCAGAAAGGTCATTAAGAGTGATGATAAAAAATATATTAAATAAATAAAAAGAAAACACTTTGTTTACGTCACTTTATTATTTCTTCCGTCTACCGGTTTCGGTACCTCCGTACCATCATCAGGACTGAATATAAAATACTGACAAATACAGGGAAATATACATATATATATATACAAAATGTAAAAGAAAGAGACAGTAAATTAGAGCGGGACAGTGCGTCAGTTGTGGGAGGGAAGTGAGGGAGGAGCGATTGGGATAACGGGAAACATACTTATAATAGGGCTGAATGTTAAATTAAGTTGATTATTAATGATTTCAGCCTTTGTATTAACTGATTTTTTTATTTCTTAAGCTTCTAAGTTATTTAACCTTAAGCCTATCCCATTTTTGTGTAGGACTTTAATACCCGTATCCCGGTTAAAGGTATGATCTTTATTAATTAGGTGCCCTGCGAATTCTGAAAACCCTAAACTAGTTAGGCACCTTATGTGCTCTTTTACTCTAGTTTCCACATTGCGTGACGTTTGTCCAATATAGAATGCTGGACAATCGTTGCAACTAATTTTATAAACGCCCGAGTGGCTTAGTACGTCCTCAATGGTGAAGAATTTTGTATATTAATAACCTGTCCTCTTCGTGTACAATTAAATTCCCACCCGAAATTAAACCAGCTTTTTACACGAATAACACCCTAGGAAATTTTTTAATTAATGCTAAATACCTATATTTCCCTGTATTTGTCAGTATTTTATATTCAGTCCTGATGATGGTACGGAGGTACCGAAACCGGTAGATGGAAGAAATATTAAAGTGACGTAAACAAAGTGTTTTCTTTTTATTTATTTAAAATGTCAAGTCACAATGTGTTTGCTTCTTTTAAAAAATATATATATATATATATATTAAAAAAATTGGTTAAATAGGTTAAGTTAGGTTAGGGTTACCGGCTATTTTAAAATTATTTTTTTACAGCTTTTAATGACCTTTCTGAGGTGTTTCTGAGTTGGCTTAGAACCCTACCAAATATTCATAAAAAAATTCATAAATACGGTCTAGCTGTTTCGGAGGAGTGCGACCACAAACACCGTGACACGAGATTTTTATATATATACACCAGCTGACCCGGCCACGCGTTGCTGTGGCTAACTAAATATAACGCCATCCACTGGATGGTTATCCAACCTTTATAACACCGCCATCTTTGAGTTTATCGCGAAGAGACAGACAGTCAAATAGACAGACGCCGCGGAGGATTTTAATGTATAATACGTAGAGATGGTGTAAAAGATTATAATAATGTGCATAAAATGCTTGAGGTAACTAAAAGATAGAGATGGGCATAGTAAGCTATCCGTGAAAGATGGATATATGCCTTCGCGATTTTTTTGTAGATCGATAAAAGAGGAATATCCCATCATGCAATGTTTTGTTATATCTCAAAGGGATTAGGCAGTGTTTTCGATGAAAGCTCCCAGGCGGCTTGATTTTTTCCGACGCTTCTAACAATTATCGTTATGTTTCAATCAATTTACACAAAACCTTGGCAAATTATATACCTAAACCCTCCTCGCGAATCACTCTATCTATTGGTGAAAACCGCATGAAAATCCGATCAGTAGTTTTTGAGTTTATCGCGAACAGACAGACAGACGACGCGGAGGACTAAAATTTATAATATGTAGAGATTATCTTGCACGACTGGAGCCTGCAGGGCAGAGACATCCTCGCAAATTATTGTGATTGTTTTTATTTTGTGCGATTAATTCAAAGTGCATTCCTGGCAAGTGGCCGAGTGAACCAAAGCTACGGGGTTTGGGTCGCGGGTTCAATACTTGCTAGCTGAATCCTCCCTTCGCAGAAAATAATTCGCTAAAACAACGTTTTGCCAAATAATTTTTAGTTACTTTGCTACAGAGCTGAATAATTCTTCAATTTAGGTGGTACCCATACAGGTATGGGTACCACCGCCCCGGGAACCATTTGTTGGATAACCAACACCACTGCCATAGGTCACGTCAAGTGGTTCGCTGCGTTTGATGACTCAGCAAGGGTGCCCGGGTTGCGTATTTACAAAATCTATACCGATTCAGTCGCGGTAACGACAATTTACATTTTAAATATATCTCTATGTTGGTTATTTTTTATCACTTTGCAAAAACAAAAATTGTTCTAAGATCTAGATAAAATAATCTTTCCAATGTGTATATTAGAAATTAATAATTTTATTTCTAAATATTTAAATTTTGATATTGAAAATTTAAAGCGACTGAAACGCGGTAGCGATTGTAAATACGCGCCCGGGTTCATGGGGTGAGGTTTGTATAAGCCTTGGCGGCCTTTTGCCCACCTACTGCGTGGCGGGCCGGATCGGGAGAAATTGGTTAAAGACGACCTAACCTAGACCTCTCTCGACTGACTTATCGTCTTCGGACTGCAGTGGGAGGGATGAATTCATATGTCCGTCATTACTGGATACATTGACCCCCAGATTCCTACCCTCCCCTCATACCTTTTTCCTTCCCAGAGCTTCATCTTCTTCCTTTCAGCATCCCTGATGGAATTGTTTTTCCTGAGGGCCTCCTGTGTGGAGTTGATTTAAAAATGTATTTAATTTTTTAAGTATTTTCTATAGAAAAAAAAATTGTATAAAAAGGCTGACAACCGTTCCCCGAATCGGAATGGAGAAATTTTAAAATTTTATAATAAAAATACCTATCTAACGTTGTCAAGAATTCATTTATTATTGCGAAGGAATTGATAAAGCATACTTCAACTAAGAACCTACGAGTACTTATTTGTTTACCTTGATCATGCCATATCTTTCAGTGTCACCTCTTGCCATCCTCACTGACAGCATCAATTTTATCTTTGAAAAATTAATTGAAAATTCTCCTAAAATCAAGTCTTTTAAATTTACCTAGTTTTTTTGAATCGCGGAAGATCAGGTGGGGGAGATGCCACCTCCGTCCCCGAGACTTCCGGAGATCCCGGAAGCGTGCCCCGGAAGTGGCAAGACGAGGAGCTGTTTCCGCTTCCCGCACCCCTCCAACCGCGACTCCAACCACACCTCTTTGTAACCTCAAAGTTCCGGAGGTGTCAGATTACAAGACTGCCTGTCACAAAAGTTATTTATAAAAAAGCGACACTAAACTGAATAAATGAAAAAAACTGATAAAAAAATAAACCAGTAAAAAAACATTTTTTTAAAACTATAGTACATCTATTATCTAACTATAATATTATTTTTTTTATTTGACTTAGGATTAAAGTATCTTGACTAAAATTAGTGAACAACACCTACCCAAATCTCAATTGGATAGAACCGAGATTTATTTCGTGTATTAACTGCTGTAATTTTTTAAATTTAATGTCATCCATTTTCGTGATTACCACCAAAAGATAGAATGCATTGTCGTCGAAAACGAGTTTGCGAGTTTCATTTCGATGGGATGTCGGGAAGTGGGTTAATTTCCACTTACAAGATTCCATTTTATTCGTTCATTAAGGCCTTGTGCGCACTAGCGGCTAGCCGCGTAGGCGGTCAACCGCGCGGCCAGCCGCGTTTTTATGTTAGTATGCAACCGCCCATATTCGTACGCACCCAACCGCCGAGAAAATTTCATACTAAAATGAAAATGCGGCTGGCCGCGCGGTTGACCGCCTACGCGGCTAGCCGCTAGTGCGCACAAGGCCTAAAAAAATCGGAATTTAAGTATTCAAGTATAGAAAAAATATTCAAAAATTGTAATTTAAGTATATTTATTAATTTAGTATATTTATTAATAATAATAATAATAATAATTTTTATTTTAGTAATTTGTACATTTAAGTTTACAAATTTCTAATTGATAATAATATTTCATATTCACTATATTTTTTCAAGTTTTATGTAGCTCCTACAATACATCTTGAACTTTCCAATTGGTGTGGACTTTAAAGTTTCTGGTAGTGTGTTATACAACTTCATTCCCTTGTACAGTAGACTGTTCTGCGTATTCGCTTTGTCCTTTTTTTGTAGCCTAATTTCCTTGCACGTCCTTGTGTTATATCTGTGAATGTCTTTATTGTATAAAATTTTATTTGAGAAGTATTTTGGTAACGTGTTGTTCAATATTTTGTGGATAAATACCATCGTGTTCAAGGTCAGCATCTGTTTCACGGTCAACCAATTTAGTTCCTTTAACATTTTAATGTTGTTGTTTGGCGGTCCGTCCTCTCTGCCTACCCCTGCGGGGAAACGGCGTGATGGTTAGTTAGTTAGTTAGTTAACATTTTAATAAATTTTGAAAATCTGTTTCGTCGAAGAATTATTCTCATTGCCCTGTTTTGGAGAATTTGTAACTTATTTTGTTCTCTTTCGTTACATAGGAAAAGTATACTTGAGCAGTAGTTGAAGTGTGGAGCAATAATTGAATTGTATATGGTGATTGCAGTTTTTCTAGAAATTTTTGGCCGAATTCTTCCAAAAATTACACGCTATTAATACACGGAAATGTATTTGGTTATTTATGTATTTGGTTAAACATATTTAAAAAATATGTTTTAACCAAAATACATAAATGAGCCTGTTGGCAAAGACGTTATATACACGGAAATGTATTTGGTTATTTATGTATTTGGTTAAACATATTTAAAAAATATGTTTTAACCAAAATACATAAATGAGCCTGTTGGCAAAGACGTTATATACTGTAGACGCGGGGTAGAAATCTCAAAGTGGGAAGTCAAAAGCAAGACTGGTCTCGATTTCTAGTAATTTAGTACTAAACTGTCACTAGTCGAGTAAGATCGTGTCTTACCAGTAGGAAAATTGCATTTAAAAAGCGCCAAAATGCCCTCCCTCCTGTGTGATGAGAAAATGTTTCCATTACACGGCAAACAGTAGTAAAGTGAAGAATTAACTTTTCATTTATATGTACACATAAATTACTTATTATTATCGATTATTATTTTATTTTATTTTATTTTATTTTAAATACATAAACGGCTATACTGCCTTTTATAAATAAACATATAATAGAGTACAAAAGTAAGAAAAATAATATCATTACATAATAGTAGTTTTAAACTTTAAAATAACATACAATTATTTTGTGTATCACAACAAAAAAGAACAATGAGAAATATCATCATTTCATTTCAACATGTCCATATTGCGTATATAAAGTTACATTATGGAAAAATAATTTTTGAGTGCATGTTTATATTGCGCTAATTTTAAGAAATAAATGTCGCCGATGTTAGCATATTCATTTCCCAAAATGTGTAATCGACTGATTGGTGAGTAATAATGTGATAATGTATGTGTGTTATTATAGTAGAACGGTAGAGTCAGTCTATTGTTAGCGCGACCAGGGCAATGAAATCGTATTAGTTCTATTAAATCAGGGGTAAAAGCATTACAATCAATTAAGCAATACAATCAATTATCATGTTCCCCGTCCGACAATTTTGTGCATCATTTGAGAAAAAATACACATTCTTTGATTGTCTTATGGTACGGCCACACTGATGCCAACTTCAAACTTTCGGACGATTTTTTTTTTTTTACATGAGCTCCGCACAGGAGGCCCGAGGAAAATAATTTCCCTCAGGGCCTATGTTATCTTTAGGGATGCTGTGTGGAGGGTTTTTTTAGAAAAGGAAGGAGAGGAGAGATCTGGGAAGGAAAAGGGTTTAAGGGTTTTGGGTAGGAATCTGGGGTTCAGTGTGTCTTGGTCATCCGCCTCCAAGACCTAGACAAACCTCACCCCATGAAGCCGGGCACCCCTGCTTAATCACCAAACGTAGCGAACCAATAAAGGTTCCCGGGGCGGCGGTACCCATTCCCGCCTCCCAAATTGAGTAGAAGGAGATTGGGTAGAAGATTGGGTTCTTGCGTTGGAAGTTTGGCTTCGGTGTGGGTGTGGATGTAGCATATCTTTTTAATACATGAATAACTTTTGAATTAAGAAATGACTGAAAACCAAAGAGTGTTGCTTACTTGCCACATTATTTTGCGAGTATGTGAGACCATGGTGGTGGGTCTATTTATATAACATGATTTCCTGTTGGTGGTAGAAATTTAATTGAATTTTAACGATTATTTGGAAATTAAAGAAAATAATAAATTTAATAAAAATATTTTATTTTAAATATAATACCGCTCAAGAGTCCCAGCTGCTCATACCTTCTGGAGCCAGTGAGACTATAGTATCCCCAATTGGGCTATGTTTTTTTTTTGAGGCTGAACTTAGTGGGAGGGGGAAGGAAAAGAGGGAAAAGTATCTGGGGAAGTACCTGGCTATTCAGATCTGGTCAACAAACACGGCTAATGCCATTTCAAGCAACGTTTCAATTCTGAATGGCGGTCTTACACCAGGGCGATACTGAGAGTATCTTCCACTCTGGAACGTGCCGCAAATATACCTTATATTATTTTTAATTTACGAAATAACACAAATCAATTAAATGAATTTTACTTGTCCACGCCGGGATTTGAACCCGCGACCTATGGATCGCTAGCCGAGAGCCGTACTCCTCGACCACGGACGTCAGGTTTACAGGCTTCAATAAGTTATTCATAATACGTGGAAAATACTTTCAGTATCGCCTTGGTGTAAGACCACCATTCAGAATTGAAACGTTGCTTGAAATGGCGTTAGCCGTGTTTGCCGACCAGATCTAAACAGCCAGGTTCTTCCCCACCTTCCTTTTTCCCATCTCCTTCCTCTCCCCACTACCTTCAGCCACTTAACATACCCTAATTGGGAATGCCATAGTCTTACTGGCTCCAGAGGTGAGCAGATGGGACTCTTGTGAGATATTCGCATGAAAAAAGAATAGTTTTTTCGTTATTCGTTTTTGGGGTGTTTTGCCGTGTTGCGCTACCTCCTTGAGCCAACGTTTCGGACAGCTTTGCAGTGTCCATCATCAGGGTAGATCCGGTAGATGTGTCCGGTACCTTTGGCCGTGAAAATCTTAAAACGTATCTAACCAAGGAATAGTTTGTTTATAATTTGCAACAAAAGAAAAAAAAATTGTTTTTCACAACACATTTCTATCGTTTTAAATCTTCAGTGGACAAAATCAATTTGTTTGTTTTTTGATCCGACCGAATTCAAATGTGACATTTGATAATTTTCTCTCTTTGATATTGGAGAAAGATTTGCTTTTATTATTATTTGACGTTTGGGGTCTTTGAATTTCACGATAATATTTTGTTCGCTGTTTTTCGTTGCCAGTTTTTATTACGGTCACCGACAGTTCGACGCCATTGAATTAAAAATATTTATTTTTATTTTATTTGATGTCTTGCAAAAGTCGAGACTCCCGGAACAAGTTATTTAATTTAATTTTCATTCAGGGAATTTTCTTTTATTTATTCCCTTATCTATTTACGCCTTTTTACCTAAAAAATATTTAATAAAAAATAAATACATTATTTCAAATACAGAATGCTTAGAATATTAGAGAAACTATACTATTTTAAACATTAATTAACTCCACACAAGAGGCCCAGAGGTAAATAATTTTCCCTAGGGCTAATGTCATCTGAATGGATGCTTTGTGGAGGGTCTTTTAAGGAAATGCAGCAAATGAGGTTTTTTTTAATGTGAATACCGCACAAGAGTCCCAACTGTTTCCAACCCGCTGGAATCAGAAAGACGATGACATCCCCAATTGGGGTATGTTGTGAGGCTGAAGATAGTGAGGAGGGGAAGAAGATGTGAAGGAGGAAGGGAGGAGGGGAAATTCCTGGCTATTCAGATCAAGTCAACAAACACGGCTGAAGCTATTTCAAGCAAAGTTTCAATTCAGAATGGTGATCTTACACTAGGGCGATACTGATAGTATCTTCCACTCTGGAACGTGCCTCAAATAGTAACAATATAGTAGCTCACACAGCACAAATAGTAGCTCCGCACAGGAGGCCCTGAGAAAAATAATTTCTTTTAGGGCCTATGTCATCTTTGTGGATGCTGTAGTGAGGGTCTTTTTAGGAGAGGAAGTTTCACGAAGGAAAAGATATAAGGGGTGGGTAGGAATCTGGTGACAGTGTGTCCAGGAGAGACAGATGTTCACTTCTTCCATTTATCAGTAAGAACCCTCTCCACGGCATCCCCAAAGATAACATTAGCACCCTGGGAAATAATTTACTGTAACCGATAAAAGCGTGTTTTGGGTGTGCCCGTGAGACCGAAATAAATTATTTTTTTCACTTCTGGTAAAATCGATCAAAAATTTAATCAAATTTCGAAATTGTTTCTTGAACAGATTTATAATTTTAAAAATGATGACGTCAGATGTACCCACATCACATTTGAAGGTATTATTTTCTGTTTATTGCCTGCTAACGATAACTTCCTCAAAATGAACTTCTTTACGAGTTTCGTTACACTTGAGTAAAATATCCGAGGAGTCTTTGAAACAATTTAAAGTACTATCTCTCGCTTCATTTCTTCCTAACGTCCCTCCAGGATAAATAACTCAGCCGACAGATAAAGGTGTTCCACTTTCTGTTAAGAATTTCTGATACTTTCTCAAATACTTTGTGCGAGTTACGTTTTGAAAAGAGCTTCTGGAATCTCGTGGGACAAACACTAATTTCCAGAATGATGAAATTTGCGAGAATTGCACCAAGTAAAGTAGGCGTTTTTATTTGTTTTATTCTTGAAATAACTTCTTGAGTAACATTTTAAATTATGATGTTTAATCAATGAAGACAACATAAGTGACTCAACCCCTCCGAATTTTCGAGAATATTAGCTTTTGGTGTCTTAAACGAAATGACATTTTACGAAAACTTTTAGTTATAACCGCTTCACAATTAAAGCTCTATAAATGAAACATTTCTGAACGTAGCCGAATAGTAAAAACTGTTTTAGAAAGGTTACAAAATAGGCTTTCAAATTATTATATTACAAATAAATATTAGCATTTGTAAATATTAAAATTTAGAACGCAAACATTAAAAATAGATAAAAATGACTCATGTAATGTTTTTATGTGAAAACGGTACTAAAATCACAGATTATGCAAACAACAATACTTATTCTATTGTATATATGTGTAATAAACACTTTCGTCACCTCACTTTAAAATTTAAAATATGGAGCGCGGTGGAGCTGCCGGTAGCAAATTTGCGCGGGTAAATATTTTTGTCAGCTACACGACTGACAGCTGATTCCTGTTATGTATTTCCATAGACAACTTGATAGAAATGTGCAGCTTGATCTACTATCGACCTTTGACTTTTTGGTTTAGGGATGTAACTAAAACAATAACGGAGTTAGAACGATTTCTATGGAAACACACGCGCTGACGTATAAACACGCTTATTGTACTTGACTGCTGTCCTATTTTTAACGCTTATATCTGCTTACGTTGCGGAGGGGTTAAACGAAAATTTTAAACAGAAAATCAAGAAAAGATTCGGTGGCGTCTGGGAATCAACCCATGATTTTCGTCATATTTAAATGTATCATCATACTTCGATTAAGATCTACCAACGTTATCTTCATTTTCCTAATGTATATGTTTATTGGCTGCTGTCTTTATATAGATATGATTGTAAGATTCTACCCGAACTAAATGCAATCTAAGTACTGATTTGGATAAACATATCAATTTTTATTTTAATGTGCTGTAATTGTCTGTATTTTAGTGTGTTATAATTATTGTCTTTTTCTATAAGTCAACGATGAATAATTTTTTATTAATTTTGCAATAACTTAATGAGTAATTTCAATTTGGAAGGCGATTATGGGTACCGCTGCCCCGAGAACCATTTATTGGATAACCAAAACCCCTGCCACAGGTCATCCCAAGTGGTTCGCTATGTTTGGTGAGGGATGGCCGGCTTCATAGGGTGAGGTTTATCCAAGTCTTTTCGGCGAATGTGTTTGCTCACCTACTGCGTGGCGGGCCGGATAGGAAGAGACTGGTTGAGGGAGACCTAACGTAGACCTCTCCAACCGGACTCTCTCAACCCATTGAATCGCACCGCAGTGGAAGGGATGGATTCATACGTCCGTCACACCTGGACTCATTAACCCCCAGATTTTCACCCACCCCTCATATGTTTTTCCTTCCCGGACTCTAAAAAGACCCTCCACAGAACATCCCCAAAGATAACATGGGCCCCGAGGGATTTTTTCCTCAGAGATCACGTGTGGAGTTATTGTTTAAAAACAATTTTCATAACTTCAGTTAGGTTAAAACTAAATAATTCAAAGTGCGTGTGTTTTTAGTATTCATAGTTTTCAGACACCGTATTTTGACATCACGCGAATTTTCCCCAAGACTTAAGATGATAAAAAATAATGTTTAATAGTGCTTACACGGCGCAAGCGAGGTGCAATTATTGCCTCCCCATACGTCTACAATTTGTGCATGGCTTCTTCCACCCTCGTGCGTCGTCAATTGTCACCTTTTACGCTCTCTACCTCTTAGTTTCATTAATAACCGACACGTACGCACTTCCCAACAGTAGCGGGGTGTCACTCTCTAGAGGGCGTTTGTTTATGGTATAGTAAAGTCTATGTCTTTTTGAATTGTCAGATGAAAAGGGTTTTTAGGCTCTCATACCCTTAAATTAAATGTACATGTACATACCTGGGAGTATCATTCTTGTCTTTTTCTTCCTTGCACAGTCCCAACTCATTGCCTAGGTAGGCATGTTTATGTTTTTTTCCCCTTTTGGGGGTGCGCTAGACCTCGTCCTTGCATCAACAGGAGTCGGTCGACGATGGCACGGTGCCCTCTAAAATTAATTGCGCCACCCCCAGCAACATGTGCAGGCGTTAGGTTCGGGGGGGCGATCTTGGCTCTCCTTCGCCTTGCCTCCGGCTACTCGACGCTGAATTCCTTAGGGTCGTCAGGTATTTCCCCCCAATTTCCCATTTACTTTTCTTTGAGGCATCACCGAGGAACCGGCTAAGGGGCACGGAAGCTGAGTGTGGTTCACGACTAGACCGAACGTCATGTGCATTCTTGCTGGGACTGCCAATCGATTGGAGAGGACTCCCAACCGTTTGCCATGCCCTTATTACTTATCTACTGTGTCTTCCTCCCAAACAGGTGCTTGTAGGATACGCTGGATACAATCACCCAGCGCTTGCCACCTCGTGGACTTTCACCAACCTGTCCCATTGTCTTGTCTATTTTTGTTATACTAACACATATTGTATCTGTATTTCCCGCTAAGCACTTGCATACTGCTTGCTAACAACGTATGCAAGGACATTGGAGGTCTAGTTTCGTTATCAAATGTAGAGTCGTTTTTACCAAAAAATTAGAGTCCTTGCAAGAGCCTTGAAGGGGTAACCATCTGTTACCTATACCAGGGCGGGTATGTGGTGGGTCCTCCAATGCCTAGGTAGGCTGTTGGGGTCGGCTCTTCTCGTTTTCAGGCTATTATATATCTTTTTCGGTTCTGGATATCGCTTTCATCCATGCCATTATTTCTCTGCAGTATTTTGGAGCATCGAGTCATCCAGGAGTTCTTTGGTCTTCCTCTGGATGACTGTCAATGAAGTTCCATAGACATTGCCTGCTTCACTGTGCGGTCTGGTGGTCTCCGTCTTATGTGCCCATTGCCCATACCATCTTAACTGTCGAGCATCATTCTTGTATTGCCTATAATACTATATTTAATTAAATTAAGACTCGGTTTCTGATTTTTCTGTCTCAGATTTTCGATCGAGTTTCGCTAATATTGTCTTCATTTAATTAAATATTATAATTTGAGTAAGTCTAAAGTCATGGTGTTTGAAAGGGAGAGTACGAAAACAGTATGCAACATAGTTGTGAATGATGAATATTTGGAGCAGGTGGATGAGTTTGTGTATCTGGGTAGTATATTTACGAGATATGGGAAGGCTGAAAGAGATATTGAAAGAAGGGTGAATGCCGGTAACTCCATTAATGGTGGACTGAATGCCGTTGGCGCTAATAAAAAACTGTCAAAAAAAGCGAAGCTAGCAGTCCACAATGGAGTCCTGGTACCTACCCTGATGTATGGCAGTGAGGCATGGAACTGGCAGAGGAAGGATGAAAGTAAACTGAATGCTGTTGAAATGAGATCCCTGAGACGTATGTGTGGTAAAACAATGTATGATCGTGTGAGAAATGTGGATATCCGCAAAGAATGTAAGGCTGATGTAAGCATAATGAGTAAGATTAAGAAAGGGACCCTCAGATGGTTTGGGCATGTAGAGCGAATGAACGAAGGAAGTAGTGTAAGAAGAATATACGACGCGAATGTGAATGGTAGAAGAAGTCGGGGACGCCCGAGGAAGACATGGCACGATCAAGTGAATCAGATACTTAGTCGGGTCATGTCAAAAGTCAGAATAATAGAAGAGAATGTATGAGACGATGTATGAATGTGAGTGAGGCAAAGAGTGTGTGCCAAGACCGAGTTGTTTGGCGGTCCGTCCTCTCTGCCTACCCCTGCGGGGAAACGGCGTGATGGTTAGTTAGTTAGTTAGTTAAGTTTAAAAAAATAAAATAACTATATTTTAAGTTGTGCATAGCCAGGCGAACCTGTATTCAGGCAGAAGTTTTTGTAAATTGTTTCTCGCATTTTGTCTATGTTTTACTTATTTAAATGTATAATATAGGTTCCTGTACAGCAATACCTTATTTTAGTTTACATTATTGCTTGCATATACACAATACAAAAACAGCAAGGTATTGCTACAATACCTGTCAATGACAAGGCGCTTGGGTGAGGGCACCAGATATAATATATCTTTTTTCTTAATTGGATTAACATTATTCGAAGCCTTAAATCTCAATGATGCAGATGTTGAAACACTTTTTTTATAAACTCTTTGTAAACCTTCATACTTCACTTTTACAGTTCTACTCTAACTTCAAGACTTACTTTATTTATCTTCTTGAAATCGTAACAAAAAATCAACTAACTTGTATGTGTATTTTTAAACTTTCACTTTGAAATTTACATTTTTTTATTTTTATTTAAAAAAATACATACGTATACAGATTCGTAGTAAAACATTTGGTTCTTAAGGCTAATAACAATATGTAAATTTCTTTTTAATGAAACTTCACAATTCAAAAGAGAAAGTATTTCTCGTGCTTGAATTTTGGAGTGCCATTGTAAAATGCATAGTTACACAGAGTATGTTATTACAAGTACTTATATTAATAAAATATATATTCATGAAGACAAGTGGACATAATAACTGACAATATTGTCAGAGTAGGTACATATAATAAAGTTGTAACAATTTGGTGCCTGCAAATAATGCGTATGTACTTGCTTTCAATTTGATATGGTGATGAAATATTTTTAGAGATTATGTCCTAGTTTATTTTTTTTGTTGTTATTATTGTGATGGTGAATTTAAAACTTATAATTGGTGTCGGGTTGGTCTATTAGTGTTTTTATTTGGGATTTAAAAACTTTATAATTTTTTTCAGACTTGATTTTATATGGGAGAGCATTGAAAAATTTTATACCTTGATAAGCATAATGGTGTTGGAAAGCACTCGTTTTAAATTTTGGAATTTCTAAATTGCCCTGTGATCGTGGTCGGTTGTTTATGTTTGTGAATGTTATTGTTGATGAATTGAAATGATCTTTATGAGTTTGCAATAATGAGTTCTTTTTGAAAATTTTATTAAGACTGAGAACCCTAAAAGAGTCAAATAGCTGTGTTGTTGGAAATACAGATGGTTTTCGTAAGATGACTTTCAAAATCAACCTCTGTACACTTTCTACAGGTAAGAGGTTTGTTTTGAAAGTCCCACCCCACCCGATTATACCATATTGTAGTATAGATTGGGCAAGAGAGAAATAGATAGTTTTGATCATATTAGATGATAAGATGTTTCTCAGTCTAATAAATATGTATATAAGTTTTCTTATTCTGGTTACTGTATTTTGGATTTGTTCTTTCCATTTTAAGTGTCTATCTACTATGACACCCAGATACTTTATACTATTTTTGCAAGTTATTGGTAGGCAATTTTCATCGTTGCATTCCTTTTTATTTTCACACTGTGATGAATGGATTTTAATAGTTATATTGTTCTCGACATTTTTTTCTTTCAAAGAAAAAGGAATAAAATAAGTTTTCTCCGTATTAAGTGAGAGACAATTTAGGTCAAACCATGTTTTGAGTATGTTTATATTGATATTTGCTATACTCATTGTTTCCTCCCATGATTTCCCTTTAGTGATAACTACATTTTTTACTTGTTCCAACCACCAACCTATTGGTGTAATTTAGCACTTTAGTTAATATTACCCACGCACAGGCAGTGTCTTAGTGGGTTCCCATTATCTACTTTTTGTCTTATATATATATTTTTTTAACATTATTTTTTATCTTGTGTTATGTTATATGCTATGTATATTTAGAAAATATGTAAAAATTACTTTTAAAATGTATCAAGATATAATGGGAAACAAAACAAAAATCTATCTACCGTTGGACGAATCAAATTTAGCAAGATAAATATTTTAATCAAATTCTTGTACTATTAAAAACCGACCACAAAAATTTGCGTTTGCTTTTCCAGTTTGCACTCAAAATTTTAATTTTTAGGTTTATTGCGAATTGTAGAATTTGAAAGCGTATTTCATCACCTTTCAAAAACAGTTGTTCCATTATTTATTTTGATTTCATTGCAAAGCGGAAATATTTTGACCTTCCGACGAAATAGGTCCGTGGCCTGAGGGATTAAGAGGGCATTACCAGAGAAAGCCTGAAATACGTCATTTTCAAAAAAGTTTTTAGACGTATTGACTCTTTTCCACAAAAAATTATAAATGGATTTCGAAAGATTGTTCTTTTATCTAGCATTCGTATGTAATAAATTTTTAGAATTTTTTTTTAATTTTTAGTATAATAAGGTCATAGGTCGTTGGCAGATTTGTTAAATTTTCAAAAAAGTTTTTGTATTATACCACACCCATTTCAAATAATGTAATCATGCAGTAAAATAAATCAATACATTATCTAGCAAAGTTATGTATTACAATTTTAATTTTAGTTTCAATAAAATCATTAAAAAATATGTACGTACATGTGTTTCTTGACGAAAATTGGTCCATTTGTGTATTTATTTTCGCACTTACAAACTAATATATTTCAGATTTTTTTAACATTCTTATTAAATTTAGACATTATTGAAAAATGATAAATACTTATAATCAAAAAATAACTACAAAAAGTACACTATTTTAATAGTTTTATCATCACGCCTTTCAGCATTTTTGGATGAAGGTATAAATTAAAGCTAATTTGGATTGAAATAAATTCGATATTGAGTTATAATTTAAAAAAGCTGGTACGGAGAATAATTAATCTTTCTCATTGTAACCGTCCTGCACGATCGGAAGAACAACTTTCGACGAAATGTGGATTTTCGTCCGCTGGCTGGTGAAACGCTCTTAATGGTTTATTGGAATTTCTTATTGAAGCTTATCTCCATTGTAATATTTTAATTTTTAATCATTCTCACATCGCCAAATCGGTTGCCGATTCAGTTTTACATCCAGAAGTGTTGTGTCGTTTTTGAAGTAAAACTTATTTATGCACGCTTGACTTGGGGAGTAAGCTGGCGAAGGCGTGACGAGGGCGTTACGAAAAGTGAGACGAACGGTAGTTGAGAGGGAGATATAAGTTAGTGAAGATAGAAAGATATAGAGTTACGCTTCGTGTATTACTGTAGGGGCAAGAGAGAGAGGTGGGAGCACACATTTTCTTTCTCTCATAGCCAGTTACGTTACACAGTGCAGGCCTATTGTCTGTATCACACTGTAGGAGCAAGAGAGCAGTGCGCGCGCACATTTTCTTCCTCTCTTCCTATCGTATAAATGGAGCTAAAGAAGGTTTACTTCAGTCGTGTGGTCTAAAGCACACTCGTTTTTTTTTTTTCTAAACTTGACATTGACTACCAATTTTACATTCACACGTTAATTAAAATTTCGTTCGGTAATAACGAATTCAAAAATGCACCACAAAATGCATTTCTAATTCATCCACGGTGCACTCATTCTTGCATTAATTATGCATTCGTTAATCGTACGCCACACGCGACTGCATTGTTGTCTAACGATTTTTTCCCAACTTCTTTTCAATAGTCATTTTCTCTTTGGTGCCCTCTTTGACGTTAGCACAACGTTATAGAAAATGCAGTTATTGAATCGCAGAAAATCATAAAAATAATCTATTGATTGTCCACATCTTCTCTATCTTCTCTACATATTATAAATTAAAGTCCCCCGCGTCGTCTGTCTGTCTGTTCGCGATAAACTCGAAAACTACTGAACGGATTTTCATGCGGTTTTCACCAATAGATATAGTGTTTCGTGAGGAAGGTTTAGGTATTTAATATGTCAAGGATTTATGTAAACTGGTTGAAACATAACGATAATTGTTAGAAGTGTCGGAAAACGTCAAGCCGCCTGGTAGCTTTCATCGAAAACGCTGCCTAATCCTTTTGGGATATAACAAAACAATGCATGGTGGGATATTCCTCTTTTATAGATCTACAAAAAAGTCCGCGAAGGCATATATCTATCTTTTACGGATAGCTTACTATACCCATTCTATCTTCTAAAAAAATGGTCACGTACATTGCGCTAATTGAAAAGTTATTTAGTCGGATACAGTATTAATCCTTATTAACTTAAATACGTTAGTTACCCCAAGCATTTCATGCACATCATTATAATCTTTCACCCCATCTCTACGTATTATAAATTAAAGTCCTCCGCGGCATCTGTCTGTCTCTTTATTTGGTTATAAAGGCTGGATAACCATCCAGTAGATGACATTGTGTTTTATTAGCCACAGCAACGCGTGGCCGTGTCAGCTAGTTGCTTATAAGAAACACCGAATGTGTCAAATAAAAAACAAAGGACACAGAATCTTAACGATTAACCAAATTTCGAAGTTAATTTTCAAGATCAGTGTAAGCTTTACTCAAGTTCTGTTATTATTTCATCGTAGGACGGTTGTTTTTCAGTACTTGGATAGTAACATAACTTGATAGAACTTTCGCAGAACTTGAATATTAACTTTGAAATTTGATGAATCGTTCAAATTATGTATAATAACCCATCCTGACATAAATTAAATCAAATTTCTTTTTAAAATTATAAATAACCATGTAGAATCTTCCCTCTTGGCCCCAATCAAAATCACCGTCTAGTAAGAAACCCGATACTTTTCATGTTTTCATATTCCTCCCCAAAGAACCGACTTAAAGTTTTCCCATACTCTTGTGCGAATGTGTAGGTAAACTAGCTTTTTCAAACCCAGCACGTGATGGTTAGGGAACGTACCCATACTACGTGACCAATTTTTAACCCCCCCCCCCCCCGGTGACCAAAAACCTAAGCAACCCGCCGCTCATTTGTATGGAGCGTGACATTTTGAAGACCCCCCCCCCCCCCTAAACGTGTCACGTAGTATGGGTACGTTCCCTTAGTTGGTTAGTTAATTTAAAAAAGAAACTAAAAAGCACATTTATTTATGATATAAAAAATATTCCAAGTTATAAAACCACATTTGGACAAAGAAACTATACATACTTTGCATCAAAACTCCATATCATGCTTCCCCAAGACATAAAACTAATAAAAATCCAATTGAATACAAATCAAGAATAAAAATATGGCTTAAAGAGGTCAATGAGAAAACCCTAGCGAAGACGCTAAAAACGACATAGAAGACAAATGAACTATATTTAAATAACTTTAGTCCGCCTCGGCACAGGACCCCCTAGTGAGGAGGACTAAGAAATACAATATTTTATACTTAATTTCACATTACATTTTGTATGTAAAAAAATTTTATGTAGTCGCTATAATAAAAAAAAATAAAAATAAAAAAAATTAGACAAACTATTATCAACGTTATTTTCCCTTCACTTTTTTCGTTTTTCATTAAAAAATGGTAAATCTTGACCGGGTAAACTGTTTGGCGGTGTGTTTTCTAGATTTTTTTCAAATTATACGATACGAGAGGGGCCATTTGAAAGCGTTTAAAATGCAAAATAGAAAGCTTTGTATTCTCTCTTTCTGAATCTGTTTATATTGTGAATGACCATAATAGAAAAGGAGTTTTATGAGGACCTGTCATTTGGTGACGGATATAGCACAACGTTGCCCGATTTAAAAAGCGTGTACGTAATAGCGATACAGGCATTAAGAGAGTAGAAGTTTTTCACATTAGTACCTACATTCATTGCGGTGAACAACGTATTATATTATTCATATATTTTTCAAGTAAATGTTTAAAAAAAATGGTCATGCTGCATGTTTTTAAGCATAAATAGAACGAAGTGTCCATTACGTAAAGAGCACCAGCTGAAAATGCTACGTTTTAATGAGCGCTCTCTAATTAAAAGCGCACTCCCAATGTCGTCGTTACATGGTACCATCCATTCCACTAAGCATCCCCGCTATCCAGACCCAGTCGCGGACTTTAAGCTAACTAGGCATTACTTGTGCTAAGTACCAAATAAACGAGACTTACGCGTTTAAAATTAAAACTGAAAATATGATTAGATCGTTAATATTCACGAAAAGTTTCTTTTTTATTTTAGTTTATTAATGTGCCATTTTTTACACAAAAGGCTCGATGACACACGGCGAGTGAGATTGTCATGATGACACACAAAACTGTCCACTCGCTCAGAAGCGTAAGAAACTGAGGCCGCTGCTAGCGCCAGTAACAAGAATAACGACGCCTACGTGAACTAATTCCTCAGATGTTTGACAGTCGAAATCAGCTGTTTATCGGAAGCCATGTTGGAAACAAATAAACCAATCACGAGCAAGCGGAGCAAGCGTGTAGGCGAGTAAAGTTGACGACCTTTCAACTTTTTTTCGTAGATTGTCAACAATCAACAATGGCGATATTATACACTTCAACCACATTGATGCAATTTGGTTGAACGGCGTATAATTGAAAGGGTGTGCTGTTTACACGTACTTTTCAGAAGTGGACCATTGAATCACATTGCTGTCATAGAGTTTAGAATGTCTTCGAAACAGGTCGTGCGCGCGGGAATTATATCCCTCTGATTTAATGTTCCACAGGCTTGGATAGTTCTTAAAGTGCTCTAAGAACAGAGGCGTATGCTCTTCCCTCCATTTAAAAATCATTTTCTATGTTGACAACTCACTACAAAATAAAGTCACAGTTTGACACTTCAATACGCGCGCACAGTGCTGCGCGCGCATGCAACGCCGCATTCGCGCATGCGCACGAATGGACAACAGAACCAATCACATTGAAAATATTAAACAAGTTGAATATTTTCAATACGGTTGAAAGATGACGCGCAATGACATTGAAGCATTCAATGTCTTGTTTACACGGTGCAATTTGGTAGCTTCAACCAAATTGCGAGGCAGAATTGAACCGTATAATATGCCCATAACACGATGTCACTGGGCCAGTTTACTAACAGATAGTGAATTTCCCAGATAGTAGCTTGTAAACTCGCCGTGTGTCATCGAGGCTTAACCTTCCAATAATGGCGTTTAAAGTCAAAGTTAAATCATGAGATTCAAGAAATTTTGTAATATTATAATTTTTTTACCAATTTCAAGCCCAAAATCGGCTTCAAACATACCTTTAATAATAAGTTGGCATGAATATCCAACGAATTTATTTACAGAGTAGACGTGGGTCGTTACGTCGTTTTCAAGAAACGTAACGAAACTAGTTTCTTGGTCGGCGTAACCTGTTTCAAAACAGATTATTTTTGTAACTAGTTACTTTCATTCGGCTTCCTTCATACTTTATTCAGGCCTAGGACTGACTAGATTAAATGTATTTATGATTAATTATTTTTATAAGTTTTTTTTTACTTCACTATATTTACACTTTATTTAGACTTATTACGATCCACACTAATTATATTGACATAATAACAAAGAAACTTTACATTAAATGTAGATAAAACACTAAAATAACATATAAACGTTAATATTTAGAAGAAAGTATTCACAATTATACACAAGTACAACAACGATCTAAAACAATCTAAATTGTTTTACTTTAAATTCAAAAAGTGGTCGCTCGCTTCCCAGAAACGGAACCCACTCCCACTTATTCGGAAATTTTCGATCTAAAATCTCGCATGTTCGGTCGGCCGGTAGACGCAACTATGCGAAACGCGGCGAAACTACTCAGTACTCAGTTACTCACATCACATCCAACACCAATAATAATGCATTTACAAAAATAACTACTTGTAATTTTATCGAAACTAGTTATTTCCGTTTCATACCGTGTAACTGGTTATTGTAACTAGTTACGTTAAATAACGCCCACACCTATTACAGAGTCGATTTTTTGTACTTATACGGTAGTATATAGACGAGAGTTTGATGCATTTTAATAAAAAAAAAAAACAGGTTTTTTATTTTTTGATATTCAGCGTTACATTCGCTCTACACACCCCTTCGGGGACATTTAGTTATATTTTGTGTAGTTTTACCTAAACCGACTGCATAAGAATGTACATCCGATGAACCGGTGGATGCAATTTTTAGCCATAGGTTGTTATAGTGGTTTGTCTAGTTTGTAGTTAGAAGTAAGATTGTAGAAATGTGTTGTAAGTTTGTACAGCGCCCTTAAGGTGATTTTTGTGACATACAATGCGCGGCAGCTGAAATCTCTGTTATTTTTTTATGAAAATATTTGAAAATTTTAGAGTATTATGCTCTTGAATATACGTGAAAAATGACTCCAAAGTATAAATAAAATATATATAAATAAATGAAGACAATATAAGCGAAACTCAACCGAAAATCTGGAGACAGAAAAATCAGAAAAACATATTGACACCTCTGGGACTCGAACCCAGGACCTCTTGCTCTGGGTTCGAGTCCCAGATGTGTCAATATGTTTTTCTGATTTTTCTGTTTCCAGATTTTCGATTGAGTTTCGCTTATATTGTCTTCATTTATTTAAATATTACAATTTGAGGTTTTACTCATAAAGTTAAAATAAAAAATATGTATTCCTTATGTGTTAAAAAAAAGTTAAAAGTGATGACGTTTGAAAGAGAGAAGCATCAACTAAAAAAAAAGTTATCAGTTTTACTAGGAAAGTAACATTCTAATGTCTTTTAATATCCAAGCACGCGGTATAAAAACTTTTAATTTGAATTCACGACATTCCCGAATATGCTAAGTGCCACAATACTACAGGTTCTAGTACATGTACGTAGCTAATCGCATCTAATAAAAAAAGCGATCAGCGCCAATACTTAGAAATTTCGCCTAAATCCTAGTATCGTTTAATATCCAAAGTACACGATGTAAAAAACCTTGAAATGCTTGTAATTTGAAACGACAAGACTAGGGCGGTCTAAACCATATTACGGCTAATGGTTCCTTGGACCTCTTGGATGACTTGGCTGGATTTCTATCAAGCCACTTTATAAACTAAACTTCTACCAACATCTCCTGCTCTTTGCTAAATTACTACTATATCTCCCTATTTTCTATTCTGTTAGCCTGGTATCGTGTTGGGTGAATTATGTTTAGTTTTTTTTTTTCACTTTGGGATGATGGGGATGAACTGGTAGAGCTGTTTTTGGGTAATACGATGGCGGGGGTTGATACTTTCGGTATTGCCCTGGTGTAAGACCACCATTCAGAATTGAAAAGTTGCTTGAAATTAATTTAGCCAGCTTGGTTACCAGATTTGAATGCATATTTTTTATTTATTTATTTATCAAATTCCCAACTTCCTTCAGCCTGAAGACATACCCCACAAATTATGAATATCGTTAAGAATGTGCGAAATATTTACAGTGTAGGTATTTTTCTGATTCTGATCGTCTAAATAAAAATGGGTAATGCGCAATTTCGTCCCGCGACTAAATATCCCCGATAAAATATTCTCCAACAAAATATCCTACGGACAAAACATCCCCCAACAAAATATCTACTAAAACTTAACCTAACCTAAACTAACAAAAAAATGGGACAAAAATAATACAGACATCCTGTAAAGACAATAAATTATTGTTCAAAAATAGTCAAATGGGACAAAAATAATACGGACATCCTCTGTAAAGACAATAAATTATTATTCAAATACAGTAAAATGGGACAAAAATAATACAGACATCCTGTAAAGACAATAAATTATTGTTCAAAAATAGTAAAATGGGACAAAAATAATACAGACATCCTGTAAAGACAATAAATTATTATTCAAATACAGTAAAATGGGACAAAATAATACAGACATCCCGTAAAGACAATAAATTATTGTTCAAAAATAGTCAAATGGGACAAAAACTATACAAAAGACAATAAATTAATGTTAACTGTATTATTTTTGTCCCATATAACTATTTTTGAACAATAATTTATTTTCTTTATAGGATGTCTGTATTATTTTTTTTCCATTTTTTTGTTAGGTTAGGTTAGGTGAAGTTTTAAAAAAGTTTTGTTTTGGGGATGTTTTGTGGGTAGGATATTTAGTCGGACAAAGTAAAATTTACTTGCACACGCAGGGATTTGTATTCCCGACCTTCGGATCGCCAATCAAGAGCCTTATTTGTCGCCTACGGAAAACGTCAAAATGTTGTATTTATTTATAACCCAAACCGTTAAATTATTAATTTTTGAGAAATCAAAATTTTTATTGTTTTTTTAACATTTTTTTTACGTGGTTTTCTTACTCGCGACTTTAACTTTAATAAGCCAAGATACAAAATAATGAAAATAAATGACATAAACGCCATGTCATCCTAGTTTAAAAAACCCAACTTAATTAAAACTTATAACCACAGCAGAGGTCCGAAAGATTTTCGCGCAAGAAAAATCCATTGTAGCGACGGTAAAAAAAAAATACATGATGAAAATGTTCAGTTTAGTCGTTAGGGGGGGCGCTAGTGGCGTCGGGTGGAGCCTGATTAATTTAAGTCGGCAGGATCGGATGCGAGGACATGGGACCATCAATCAAAGTAACGACCGTGCAACGCCGGGCTCACTACTTATTTTTTTCGCCACACGTTGTTTCTGGAAGATTTTTCTTTTTCGTCTCTCTTGCAAATTCTCATTCATATATTAACTCAATACATTCTGCATAATATTTGACGATATTATTTGAGAGATATATTTATAAAATACCACCATTCACAATACAAAATGGTGGCTTGAAATATCTTTAATCGTATTTGGTGACTAGATTTTAACAGTCAGACACTTTGCAACCTTCCTCTTCTCCACATCTTTCCCTTATTCATCATTTAATAACTAACTAACTAACTAACCATCACGCCGTTTCCCCGCAGGGGTAGGCAGAGAGGTCGGACCGCCAAACAACTCGGTCTTGGCACACACTCTTTGCCTCGCTCACATTCATACATCGTTTCATACATTCTCTTCTATTATTCTGACTTTTGACATGGCCCGACTCAAGTATCTGATTCACTTGATCGTGCCATGTCTTTCTCGGGCGTCCCCGACTTCTTCTACCATTCTACCAATGATTAATGCAATAGCACTGTTTATATTAATCTTACTACAAATCGAATGTTGACGACATCAAAGTCATAGCAGGTGGTACATGGACAAGAGTGGCTAATGATAGAGAGAAATGGCAACAGTTGGAGGAGGCCTTTGTCAACTAGTGACCTAGCGCCCTTGAGGTGATTTTCTCACGAAAATGGCG
The DNA here is from genome assembly GCA_929108145.2 of Limnephilus rhombicus. NCBI lineage: Eukaryota > Metazoa > Arthropoda > Insecta > Trichoptera > Limnephilidae > Limnephilus > Limnephilus rhombicus. Next base: position 30,578,276 of record OV815290.1, on the reverse strand, counting down.
CTATAGAAGTCATCCAATTATTATACAGACAGGGAGTCGATGCATGACAAATGTTATAAATAATGTAATGTAATTTACTGTCTGAATAAAGGCTATTATTATTATTACTACAAATCGGTTTACATAATAAATACGAAAAATGGGCTTTGTATAAATTGAAGCTTTTCCTACAAATTTCCCTTCAATAAAATCAAAATAAAATGGCTAATTACTTTATAAAACATATAAGCGCAAACTTTCAAAAAATGGGTTTTTATCATTAGATATTAATGTTTGAAAGCATGTAAGAAACAACTAAAAAAAACGATTTTATTGCTAAAATTATCCATGAGAGTTTCCATTGATAAACTTTTTTTTCTTTCTTATAAAATTATTCACAAAATAATTAAAAAAAAAAACATTAAAAAAACGTGTTTGCGCTTGAAATCGTAACCTCTAAACTCCGTTTGCCAAGCGATTTTTATGCTTATTATATATAATAGAGATGAAACGTATATCCGGTAACTATCCGGTATCCGGCCTATCCGTCCTAAATGTACTATCCGGCCGGACCCGGATGGTAACTCAATATCCGGCCGGCTACCAGATATTTAAAAACTACGACAATTACTTATAATAAAATGCAATACATTAATCTTTGTGCGGTAAATATCAATAAAATGGCTTATAATTATGACGGCTTTTATTTAAAGTCGAAAAGTTACAAAAAAGCCATAAGGCCTTCCAAAAAACTAAAATTATCTTCTGAGATATTCACTCTAATGATAAATACATAAATAGTAAATATCTAAACTAAAAACTTTTAGTAAAAACTTACAAAAACCTCGCAGAGTAGCGAAAACTTAATCAACTTGATTAGCTAATCACAATCACCATTATAGTGAACGAAAAATCGTAAAAAACACAGAGATTATTGAAATGATTAAATACTGAATGAGTCGTATATTTCGGCCGCCGGATATCCGGCCTCGCAGCTCGCCGGATATCTGGTATCCGGCCAAACAACTATCCGTTTCATCTCTAATGTATAACCTATATTTGTGACGATATAAGGCACACTAAGAATACAGGTAATGCGTGTTTCCGGTATCCGGCCTAAATTTACTATCCAACCGGAAACCGGATAGTAACTCAATATCCGGCTGGATACCGGATATTCAAAAACTACGACAATTTCCTATAATAAAATGCAATACATTAATCTTTCTGAGGTAAATATCAATAAAATGGCTTATAATTATGACGGCTTTTATTTAAAGTCGAAAAAAATATAAAAAATCCATAAGGCCTTCCAAAAAAAAAAATTTTCTTCTGAGCTATTCACTCTAATGATAAATACATAAATAATAAATATCTAAACTAAAAACTTTTAGTAAAAATTTACAAAAACCTCGCAGACTCAACTTGAATTTTAAGTTAATTAACTAATCACAGAGATTATTGAAAGGATCAAATACTGACATTGAAGCACCATAATACACCTCTTGTTCTTCTTCTTATCAAAGAGAATATTTTGAATTAATACTCAAAATTAACAAGTGGTAAATTGTGGTGAATAAAGACGAAATTTTCAGCGTTCGCAGGCTACAAGCGATTTTGCTTTTTTTCGTAATATCCGGCCGCCGGATATCCGGCCCTCCGGCCTCGCAGCTCGCCGGATATCCAGTATCCGGCCAAACAACTATCCGTTTCATCTCTAATATTTTGTCGGGGATATTTTATCTCGGGATGAAAAATTGCGGAACCAAGAATACGTACATTTTTGACTTGTGGCCTCCTCTTAACTTCTCTTATAAAAATTTTTGTGTTTTAAACTCTAATTTACAATGATAATTTATAAAATCAATTTCTAATGTATTGTTTTTTTTTATTATTTCCAGGTAAACTGTTTGCCTTCGCGCAACTGACTACTTCTCCCATCGACATCAGGGATCGCCAACAAAACCCCAGCCATGGCTCTGTTCCACAACCAATTTCTGCAACTCCTGAGGTTTGTGTCAAACGCATAAACAATAGTACAATTAAAAATACATCACTAGAAACTAGACGACTAAATTAATTTTACGAAAATGGGTAGGTGGCTACCCTTAAATTGGTTGTTAATAGAAAGTATATATAAATATTATTATACCGCACAAGAAATAGTTTTTATTAATTAGTCCATGTTGTAATAATAGGTGCCTTTTAAAAGTTGTTTATCGATGTTTTTTAGACATTCTTTAACCCACGATTAATCAAAAATCTTTTTATTTATTTATTTACTAGTGCAGTACATTTATTGCTTTATTTTATTTATTTGCTATCGGTTTCGACATATCCGTTTCATTTACTGGCACTCTTAATGCCTGGCCTCAGGATACTGTAAAAAAATGTAATTTTTTAAAATTTCATTTTCTGAAAGATGCATTTGTTAATAAGAATGCTCTCACCAAATGTTTTAAAGAAATTCGTAAAATTGATGGAGATACATTTACGTGAAACCGTTTAAAACAGTTTGTATGTTACTCTTGAGGTGATTTGTAACGAAAACGGCGCTATATAAATTAGCCAGACATTATTATTAAATTATCCTTTGAACGCGTTTTTCTCGAAACTACGATTTTCAGCCTGGAAGACTTAAACTGTACGAAAATCCAGGCTCTATGGCACCACATTGGGATTTTTTTTATAAAGGGCTTTTTATTTTCATGAACGACGAAAGTTTTCCATGAAAATCGAAAATAAAATTCGCTGGTTCACCATTTTTTTAGATGTCAGAATTCCCCAATATTATAAACGTTATCATCAACTCACTTTTTTTGTCGTTTCAAATAAAAATAGTTAATACAAAATTCACAAAGTTTAATTTTTTTCATAGACTTTAAACTTTGATTTCATAGAGGTGAACATTTTAAATATTTTGTGGTTAACTTTTAGATTTTAATATACATACAGCGTGGTGTTTTCTCTTTTAATACCGAGTAGATCATGTTTATATTATTTGTTCCGAAAAGTGAATAAATTAGCCTGAATAGTATTATGCTGATAATTGATTATTATATTATTAATATTCTGGTATGTTATAAATAGCCTTTCTATAACTATATTTCGTGCAGTTGAACACATTTACTAAATAAGAAAGTATGGCCAACTGCATAAAATTTAAGAAGTAGACTCAGTTCTTGTCAGCATTTAAAAACTTTTGATTTAGGTATATCCTTTTGAGAGAAATGTATTTTAGATCATTACTTAGAATGCCATAGAAAGTATAGTATACATTTCCATCCGCTTTTTAAAAGTAATACGTATTTTTGACAGTAAATATTATTTGTGAATTGTAAGACGAAAATATCTCAATTAAAAACGATCTCTGATAAAAAAATACCTGTGTTAAAGACGTAATTTGATATTTTTATAAATCATTGTACTAATTAAGAGCGTTTAACCAGCCAGCAGACTAAAATCCATATTTCGTCGAAAGTTGTTCTTACGATCGTGCAGGGCGGTTACAATGAGAAAGATTAATTATACTCCGTACCAGCTTTTTAAAATTATAACTCAATATCGATTTTATTTCATTCCAAATTTGCTTTCATTTATACCTACATCCAAAAATGCTGAAAGGCGCGATGATAAAACTATTAAAATAATGTACTTTTTGTAATTCTTTTTTGATTAAAAGTATTTATCATTTTTCAATAATGTCTAAATTAAATAAGAATGTGAAATTTATTATATTTAATTAAATGAAGACCATATTAGCGAAACTCAATCGAAAATCTGGAGACCAAAAAGATATTGGCTCCGCTGGGACTCGAACCCAGGACCCTTTGCTTACATGGCAAGAGCTCTACCGATTGAGTTACGGAACCCATATCAATTCGATCACTTTTAACAGTATCATACTTCGACTAAGAACTACCAACATTATCTTCATTTTCTTAACGCACATATTATTGGCTGCTATCTTTATATATGATTGCAAGATTGACTCGAACTAAATGCAATCTAGATAGTGTCTGGATAATTTTTTTATCCATTTTATTTTTAATACGCGACATCTATTGACTTTTCTGCAAGTCTAGGATGAATATTTATTTTTAATTTTTTAAACTTTAAAGATAAGCCAATAATATTATGTGCGTTAAGAAAATGAAGATAATGTTCTTAGTTCTTAGTCGAACCAGCAAAAATGCGAATGCTTAGATGGTCGGCAGGAGTATCCCTAAAAGATAAGATCAAAAGTTCACGCATTCGTGGTAGCCTGGGTGTCACAGACATAAATAGTAAGCTGGAAGAACGACAGTTGAGATGGTATGGACACATAAGACGGAGACCATCAGACCACACAGTGAGGCAGGCAATGTCTATGGAGCTTCATCGACAGTCATCCAGAGGAAGACCGAAGAACTCCTGGATGACTCAATGTTCCAAAATTCTTCAGAGAAACGGCCTGGATGAAGGCGATACCCAGAACAGAAGATATTACAACCTGAGAACGAGAAGAGCCGACCCCAACAGCCTACCTAGGCAATGAGTTGGGACAGCGCAAGGAAGAAGAAGTTGGTAGTTCTTAGTCGAAGTATGATACAGTTAAAAGTGACCGAATTGATATAAGTTCCGTAGTTCAATCGGTAGAGCTCTTGCCATGTAAGCAAAGGGTCCTGGGTTCGAGTCCCAGCGGAGCCAATATCTTTTCTGTATCCAGATTTTCGATTGAGTTTCGCTAATATGGTCTTCATTTAAATAACTATTATAATTTGAGATTTTACTCATAAAGTTTAAAAAATTAAAAATAATGAAATTTATTATTTTTTAAGTGCGCAAATAAATACCCAAACGGACCAATTTTCGTCAAGAAACACATACACGTATATATTTTTTGTGGATTTATGTAAACTAAAATTAAAATTCTAAAACATGCGATACCTAGATAATGTATTGATTTATTTTACTGCATATGATTTGAAATGGGTATAATACAAAATCTTTTTTGAAAATTTAACAAATCTCCCAACGACCTATGGTATATATAACCTTATTTTACTAAAAATAAACATTTTTTCTCAAAATTTAAAACATGCGAATGCTAGATAAAAGAACAATCTTTCGAAATCCATTAATAATTTTTGTGGAAAAGAGTCAATACGTCTAAAATCTGATTTAAAAATGACATATTTCTGGTTTTCTCTGGTAACATGTTTTTTCCTCTTAACATTTATTTTTAGTTGTAGTTGCTATTTTTTACAATTGATATCAGAGGCTTCTTACTAGAAGGTGCTTTTGTAAAATTTGTAAATTGATCGAATGAAGATCTTAGTGTAAAAAAATTTGTTAAAAAAAAAAGCTGAAACATAATTTTTGAATTCTATTTTTTATCACAAATTCGTCAATCTAGAACACCATGCCATTCAATTAAGGCGTGTTTATGTACCGCCGCCCCATAGGTCACCCCAAGTGGTTCACTACGTTTGGTGACTTAGCAGGGGTGCCCGGGTTCATGGGGTGAGGTTTGTCCAGGCCCTGGCGGCGGATGCGTCTGCTACCTGCTGCGTGAGAGACAGACTGGTTGAGGGAGGTCTTTTGACCTTTCCAGTCGGATGCACTCGACCCATCGGCTTGCACCGCAGTTGGAGGGATGGATTCATACCTCCTCGACAGAGAAGCTCTGAATTTTTAGCTATAAAGTTATACATCAAACTCCCACCCAGTTTCAAACTAAATCAATTAGGAATTATCCGAAAAAAATATTTAAATGAGCGATCGGTCTGGCTGGAGAGGTTTAGGTTAAGTCTACATCAACCCTCGGCCCACCTCGCAGTAGGTGGACAAACGCATTCGTCTCCGAGACCTAGACAAATCTCACCCCATGAACCCGGGCACCTAAGTCACCAAACATGGCGAACCACCAGGGGTGACCTATGGCAGGGGTGTCCAATAAATCGTTCCCAGGGCGGCAATACCCATACCCACCCCCTAAATTACTATATGTACTTTACAAAATATATAAGCGTAAACTACTCAAAAACGCATTTTATATTAAATATCTATGAACGCGTTTAAGAAATCTACGATGGTTTTAATTTTGGAACTTTTTTATTGTTATGAAAAAATTCACAAAATAGATTCAGTTTACCGAACAATTTTTATGCCTATTAATAATAATAATAATACTTGGATGATTTATATAGCGCCGTTTTTGTGAAAAATCACCTCAAGGGCGCTGTACAAACTTGAGATACATTTCTAAAATCTAAAAAAAAACTACAAGCTAGACAAACAATGAAAAACAACTTAGGGCTAAAAATTGCATACAACCGGTTCATTGATCACCAATACGAAAATATATGTACAGTATTTTGACTAATAAACGCGATGCTGCCTAAAAATTAATGAAAACAGGACCATACTTATTACCTGGGAGGTCGCTTGAAATTAACACTGTATATTGTCCATTTAAAGAAATTTAGATAGAGTTCGCACGCAGAGGACATAATTGGAACACATGTTATAATCCTGAAAAATATTTTAATATTAATAAGTAATGTATTCTTTGATGAGTGTTTTTTGGAAAAAAAAGCAACATTTAATGGTGGGTGGTGCAGTAGTACCTATAAGGATTTGATCTTCCTAAATGTGATTCGTCAAGAGACAGATTGATGTGTAAGGACTCGAGTAATTTTAATTCGGTAAGGAAAGTGTAAAAATATTTTCCTCCAAAGGAAAAAGTAATCATTTCTTGCATCTCTTTCGCACACTGGAAAATAGGTGTGTCTGAAAGAGCCGCCGAAATTCCGAAAATTCCGCCGACACGAGAATGTTTATTGGATAACCAACACCTCTGCCATAGGTCTCCCCAAGTGGTTCGCTACGTTTGGTGATTTAGCAGGGCTGCCCGGGTTCACGGGGTGAAGCTTGTCTAGGTGTTGGAGGCGGATGACCAGGACACACTGAATCCCAGATTTCTACCCACCCCTTAAACCCTGTTCCTTCCCAGAACTCTCCTCTCCTTCCTTTCCTAAAAAAACCCTCCATCAGCATCACCAAAGATGAGCATCCTGTTTGGACCTCTTGTTAAAAAAAACAAAAACTGCAACGATTTTAGGCTTCCGAAAACAAATTTATCGGGAAAACAAAAACAATATTTATCAAAAGATGATCTAAAATTGTTTAAAAGAATACGAAATATATATGATTGCCTAATTTTACAAGCTAATTTAGATGAATTTTTTAAATGGTGCGAACAAAATATGTTATTTTTGAATATTGAGAAATGTCAAGTAATACGATTTTCCAGAACTCATTCTCATATTTTACATGAATATAATTTAAATAATGTTAAATTAACACCAGTATTACAAATTCGCGACATGGGAGTTATATTCGATTCAAACTTAACATTCACAGCACATATAGATGATATAACTAATAAGGTTTTAAAGATTCTTAGCTTCCTTTGTAGAACCCTAACTGATTTTAAGTCCATGGATTGCATGAAAACACTCTACATTTCATTAGTTAGATGTCAAGTAGAATATAATTCACCTATTTGGTCCCCTTTCTATAAAGTACACTCTAACAAAATAGAACGTGTTCAACACAAATTTCTTAGGTACTTAAATTTCAAACTCAAAATTCCAATAGAAAACATTAATTATTTAAGTTTAATGAATCGACTAAATTTAATTACGCTGTCTGACAGAAGAATCATTTCAGACCTAATTTTATTGTACAGAGTTATGAACAACCTAATTGACAGCCCTGCCATCGTTTCTAGTATTAAACTCCATGTACCGACAAGGAATACTAGACAAAATATAACATTCTTTTGCAACACATACACAACCAACTATCAATCACACTCACTTACCAATAGGATGCTTGATTTAGGCAACAAGTTTGGTGGTATTGTAGATGTATTCGCTGATTCCCTTTACATTCTAAAATGCATTTTAAACCAACACTTTGTGGAATCCTACAAATCATTGTAACGTGGGTATAATATATTTAACGATTTGATGTCTTATTGTAATGTTTTATATTATATTTTGTTCTATGTTATTGTTAAATATTACATTGTTTAAAATATTTCACGGTTTTACGTAAGAATATACAAGTGGTTTTTTTCTTTAAAAACTACTTGTATATTCTTAAAAGTTTTTTCACTTTTATAACTTTTGGTATAAATTCTATGTATGTGTAATCCTCGATATCTTAAATATTATTTTATAATCTATGTAAAAGCCCCTACGGGCGTATAACAACAATAAATAAATAAAATGTTCAATGAACTACCTGTAAATGTTAAAGAAGCTAAAAGTCTTGCAGTTTTTCCTGGATTTTTATGAAGTCCAAATTTTAGTAAGTAGGTGGTAAATAATATTATAGTAGTTTTAGAAAAGGATATATTAGATATAAGAAATCAAATTTGCTATCTAAATAAAATATTCTTAAAAAAAAAAATCAAAGTCGGAATTCGAATCAGCGACCTTCAGATTGCTAGACTCTACCCCTCGACCGTAGAGGCCGTCGCAATATTATGAATGAATCAAAAAGGAGTATCAAGGCATGTGTGTGTGGCGGTCCATCCTCTCTTACCCCATGCGTAACGCGTGATTGTTATTATTTATTTGCTTAGTTAGACGGCAGTGGAACAATCACCGGTCCGTGGAAGTCCGCTCTCGGCGCCTACCCTCGCCAGACCGCCTAGCGCCGCGCCGCTGTATCGATCCTTCCCCTTCCCCGTCTCCTTCCGCACCCCCTCGGTTCCCCGGCCGCCGGTAATGTCAGGGGTGCGATCTCACCCCCCGTGGGGAGGCGGGAGAGTGGGGGGGTTAGACACAGGGTGGTTCGATTATCACTGAACCTTCCATTTTATGAAACACTACAACGTCCTTGCGTTCTTTTTACACACAATCATTTATTTTGTATTTTTTCCTGGAAATGGGTCGGGTATATTATTTATTTATTTGTTTGTTTACGCCTTGATGGCTTTTAAATGTAAGGTAAATTGTACAGGAGCATTATAACAAGTATGTAGCATCATAAGTATTTGGTACATAAAATAAAAAAAAACAGAGCATGAAAGACATAACTACGCACAACATAAGAAGGTATGAGTATTCGATAAGTAAATTGTTTACAAAGGAGTTCAACCAGCAGATTCGTATTTGGGCTCAGGATACAGTAGATTCAATAATTATTGTCCTAATATCACACACAATATGATTCCAAACATACTCGAAGCATATCTACCGGTTTTGCAGTGGTATAAAACCTTTTTTAACGATCAATATAAAAGTAGGTAATTTTCTTGTAATTATTATTTTTTTTTGCTATTATAAATGTACGTATGTGTCAAGTCACTTCAATTTCATCTAGGGTGGTGGACTTTTTTTATTGTAAAACACCTTTTTAATGAAGAGTCGTTTTATTTACAAACACTTTTGAGTAACAATGAAATCAACACTTTTTGTAACTAATTTTGGCCCGGACCTCGCCTGGGCAGTACAGGGTCTGTACTCTAAGTATCGGTTAATGCGAGAGAGAAAAATATTTTAAATAACACCCCTTTTATACTGCTAAAAACTGTAAAAATACCGTCCTTCAGACTATTAAAAAGACGATAATAACAATAACACAGGTATTAGATATCTACTGGGGTCACGTGGTCCATTCTAATTAGTCAGTAACAATAGCTTCTATAAAATTCATCAAGAGGTCTCTAACATTCATACTCTCTTTTAATAAGCTAAGAAAAAATAAATCAATGTGATTAACTACAGTATTTATCTCATAGATGTCACTATTCTTAACAGTATGTTTGTTATTATTATGAAAAAAATAAAAGGTACACAGCAATTACATATATAAAGAAGTAAGTAGGTACTATGAAAGTAACAATTATTATAAGCAATAATTGTCAGCCTGAAACACTCATTTACATTGAAAAATCTTCCGAGAAAAGATACTTGCCGCCAACGGGACTTCAAGGGGACGCCAAGAAGGACACGGGTTCAAGTCCCGTTGGCGGCAAGCATCTTTTCTCGGAAGATTTTTCAATGTAAATGAGTGTTTCAGGCTTACAATTATTGCTTATAATAATTGTTACCCTTTGTGCTATGCATAAAATCTTGTCTTAAACGTTAGTTACTAACTAACTAACTAACCATCACGCCGTTTCCCCGCAGGGGTAGGCAGAGAGGACGGACCGCCAAACAACTCGGTCTTGGCACACACTCTTTGCCTCACTCACATTCATACATCGTCTCATACATACTCTTCTATTATTCTGACTTATGATATGGCCTGTCTCAGGTATCTGATTCACTTGATCGTGCCATGTCTTCCTCGGGCGAGTTTATAAATTAAAAATAATAATTACTATGAAAGTAGTTACAGAGCAGTGCGTATTAAATTTGTTACTGTTAACAATCTGGAACATTTAAGGATTTTTGCATCTGCATACATATACGCCTTTTGAAGGAAGCGATGTTTTTATAAAAAGTAACTTTAACTTTTTTTATATAAATAGAGACAAATGTGTCCATGTTGCAAATAATAACGAATTACTATATCAGCAGGACAATATTTGGGAGGCGGGTATGAAGCTTATTTCCAAAACATATAGCAGTGCAGTCGAATTGTTCTAAAATTTAGATAAAATAATATTTCCAATGTGTATATTAGAAATTAATAATTTTATTTCTAAATGTTTAAATTTTGATATTGAAAACTGATCCGGTATAGGTTCTGGAAATACCAACACCCCTGCTGTAGCTCACCCCAAGTAGTTCGCTACACTTGGTGACTTAGCAGGGGTGCCCGGGTTTATGGGGTGAAGTTTGTCCAGGTATTGGTGGCGGATGCGTCTGTCTGCGGAGCGACGGGCCGGATCGAGAGAGACTGATTGATGGAGGTCTTTTGACCTTTCCAGCCGGGCTCTCTCGATCCATCGCCTTGCACCGCAGTTGGAGGGATGGATTCATACGTCCCTTCACTTCTGGACACACTGACCTCCAGATTCCTATCCATCCTCTTACCTTTTTCCTTTTCAGAACTTCCGTCCTTCCCTTCCTTAAAAAGACCCTCCATACAGCATCACCATTCGCTTCATTCTCTCGATGTTTAATTTTCTGAAGGTTTCACTTCTACTGCGTGTGAACTGCACATATGATTTTTTTAGTGACACTTATTTAGCAACGGTGATTTATAAGACCATCGTTGTTTGAAACGAAAATGATACTAAAAAGACAAACGCATACTCGTACATCTATAGGATTTATTTAGCCCGCGAATGAGATACAATGAAATCTTACCTACTTAAGAAGCGTCAAGCTGCACTCATTGGCCGCTTTGATTATGAGCTCAAATTACAAGACTCCTATTGGTTGAGATTGTGTGGGTGTAGTTTCACTTCTGCACTTGTGTAAACTTTTTTTTTACATGAATACCCCACAAGAGTCCCAACTGGTCCCGTCTGGAGCCAGTGGGACTATGGCAACCCCAATTGGGGTATGTTGTGAGGCTGAAGGTAGTGGGGAGAGGAAGGAGATAGGGAAGAGGAAGGCGGGGAAGTACCTGGCTATTCAGATCTGGTCACCAAACACGGCTAAAGCCATTTCAAGCAACGTTTCAGTTCTGAATGGTGGTCCAGGACGATACTAATAGTATCTTCCACTCTGGAATGTGCCACAAATATACTATATGTATATTATTTTAAATGAATAAATTGTGAAATAACACAAATTAATCAAATGAAATTTATTTGCCACGCCGGGATTCGATCCCGCGACCTTCGGAGTGCGAGTCAAGAGCCTTACCGCTGGACTACGCCGGCCGTCAGAACTGCACTCTATTTTTTTTTAATCTTTAGGCAACAATGAAACATTTTATATATTTTTTCTATAGCAACAACAGTCGCTCAATTTATTAAATGCAAATTACATTCATAAATTTTCATTCAAATAAATAGTAGGTAGCTATTCAATTTTTTTAAATAAATTATAAAAAAGCATTGTTCTAATTAGCGTTGGGTTTAGCAGCGGTAGCACGGTAGCAGGGTGATACTGACAGCAGCAGACCCCTGTCCTCTATTCTTCGCTCTCCTTCTTCTTCAATTCTTTGGCTGCGGCATCCATCTCCAAGTAAAGGTCGGCCACGTCTGGTAGGGCCAGCTCTCCAGGCTTTACGTCGTACATCTGAAAAAGACAGAGATAAGCAACCATTAGATTAATTTTTAAGTGAAAACTCGAAACTCGATGAAACAAAAAATAGCGACACTAAAAAAATACAATCACATACATCTATAGGGAGGCGTCTACTAATATCTACAGGAATTCCAAAAATTGAAAAAATCGAACTAATATCTATGAGAACCAAAGTGTTGACGAATATCTACAGCACTGGCAGAGGTTGGATTTGCAATTATGTATAGCATATTGGAAAATAACGTAATATTGCGTATGCAGTTTAAAACACTTAATTTAACTGGTCAGTTAACTGGTGGTTTTGACTGGTCAGTAGTTGAGTGGGTATAGCGCTTGGGTCCCACCCGAGCGTCGCGTGTTCGATTCCTCGACTGGCCAAGTCCTCCATCACAACACAAGCAACATTTTCGGCTTTCTGTGGTGGTAGTAGGAGATTTTCAAACATTGCTGGGTTATTCGTAACCCGGGAATGTTTGTCTTTCTTTTTAATAGAGAAAGAAAATAATAGAGAAAGATGTAAGTATGTATGTAAAAATCCCTAATATCGGACTATTGGACACATTTACCTGATTAGTCCAACCTACGCTCTGTAGATATTAGTTCAACCTTACGCTCTGTAGATATTAGTCAACACTGGACCGTCATAGATATTCGTCCGACCTTAGCTCTGTAGATATTAGTCAACACTCTGAAGTTCGTAGATAGTTCAACATATGAGCTGTAGATATTCGTCCGACATACACGCTATAGATATTAGTATCTGGAGACATCTATAGCACTGGTTCTTAACCTGGGTTCGATCGAACCCCAGGGGTTCGGTGAATCATTCTCGCGGGTTCGGCGGAGGTCAAGACACGCCCGATATAATTTGAGCGTATGATTCGTGATGACACGCCCCGCTTTCCGGTTCGGTGAATGCGCCTATGAGACTGGTGGGGTCAGTACATCCCAACGATGTTAAGAACCACTGATTTAAACTGTGAAATACTATAATCGGTCTCCTCTTTGTGCGGTGCTTTATAGCCTCCCCACTCTTGTCTACTTTAGTTTTCTGAAGGTTTCGCTTCTACCGCGTGTGAATTGCACACTCTGTTTTTATTTTTTTTTATTTTACGAATAATGTGAATAACGCATAAGAGTCCCAGATGCTCCCAATCGTATTTTTGTACATTGCCTCCACACAGGAGGCCCTGAGGAAAATAATTCCCCTCGGGGCCTACGTCATTTTTGGGGATGCTGTGTGGAGAAAAGAAGAAGGTATGAGTGGTGGGCAGGAATCCGGGGATCAATGTGTCAAGTAGTAATGGACTAATACTAATCTTACGGCCTCCGTGGTCGCTTTCGACCAGCGATCTGGAGGTCGCAGGTTCAAATCACGGCGTGCGCAAGTAAATTTTATTTGAATGTTTTGAAGATACTCTCATTATCGCCCTGGTGTAAGACCACAATTCAGAATTGAAATGTCGCTTGAAATGGCTTTAGCCGAGTTTGGTGACTGAATCTGAATAGCCAGGTCCTTCCCCACCTTCCTCATCTCCATCCCCTTCCACTTACTTTCGGCTTCATACAACATATACCCCAATTGGGGTGCCACAGTTTCTTGCAAAAAATATATGTAAAATAATAATTTGAAAAGTTTTTTTTTCCATATCAGTCAGCTTCACAGCATACATTCATTTAGAATGCGATAGTCCCACCGACCCCGTTTTAAAATACACTTCATTAAAAAAAGTTTATTTTAATAATAATAAAACAATAAATTAAACACCCTGTAGGCAATGGCAGTTCACTACAGATTTCCGAGTTCTGTTTCCCGGCTCTCTTGTAGAATCTCTGACGTCACCCCCGCCCCCTCACCCCCCCCCACCCAGTCACCGCCACGCTGCCGGCAGTGCCGACCACCGACTTGCTACACCCTCCTCTTCCTCGTTTCTTCCTCGTTCTGTCGCCACCCCTCGCCTAGCTCCGTCCCGCACTAGACCGCAGATTTAAAATGATAAAGATACGCCCTAACTACTACCTAAATCACTCAAATAGGATGGTATTTCGCGATTTCATCTCGCGACAAAATATCCCCGACAAAATACTCGTATCCTCCGACAAAATATCATACGGCAAAACATCCCCTAAGAAACTATCTACTAAAACTTAACCAAACAAAAAAATGGGACAATAAATTTTATTGTTCAAAAATAGTAAAATTGGACAAAAATAATACAGGTAGTAATAATAATTTATTGTCTTGACAGGATGTCTGTATTCTTTTTGTCCCTAAAATTAATCACGATTAAAATGTCATTTATTATTTATGTATGTACTAGCTGGCCCGACGAACTTCGTACCGCCTAAGAATCAATAAATGTTGTGTTAACTTATTAGCTTAATTAAATTCAGTTTTTTAATTAAGTTAAAAATTACACAACGAAGCAATTATCGATGCGCAACTGTCCGTGTTTTGTTTTTGTCAGTATCAAAGATGGCGTTGGGTACGGATTTAAAATTTTTTAAATTTTCTCACTTTCCCACTTACTTACGGGAATTCCGTTTCATTTTCTTTATACGTGTGAGGGAGATTTATTATAATTATTGTATTTTTCCTTTGGAGGGGTGCAGACATACGTGCACCGTTTGTCTCATTTTCGACTGTTGACATTTAGTGTGTAAGAAAGAGGGGCAGCATTATATTATGTTTAAGAACAAAAGCAAAACAATCAGCGCATTGACGTTTGACGATTTTGAATTTTTGGAATTTACTCTCTACTCAATATTACACTTATCATAATATTCCTGCAGCTCTTTCAAAAGATGTGTATTCATTCCATACAAAATGTAGGAGGAAAAGAATTTTCTTAGCAATTATTTTTTTCGTGATTTTTCCGATGTTCTCATAGCTATTATGCTCTTCGGGGCGGAGACAAATCCAACAAATTAAAGATTCTAAAAATCGGTCCAGCCGTTCTCGAGTTATAGATGGTGTAACTAACCCGACTTTGTTTTATATTTTAAGATATGGGGCGGTTACGCGAAAAATCTACCCAAGGAAAATGCTGTTATCGTATCATTTTCTTTTCATAAATCATTTTTATGTGTGCTGATGATACGGTTTTTATTATGTAAGATCTACACAGTCTATCGGATCCAGTATCATCGAAATAAATGTGAATAATGTGTTACTGACGAATCTAAGTAAAAAGCAGAGCAGGTGAACGAGTTTGTGTAATTGGGAAGTATGTTTACGAGAGATGGAAAAGCTGGTAGAGATATTGAAAGAATAATAAATGCAGCTAACTCCATTCATCAAGGACTAAACACTGTAATCGCCAGTAGAAAGTTTTGCAAAGAAGTGAGGCTAGCAGTCCAAAACGGAGTGCTGATACCAACCCTGATATACTTAGAATTGATGGTCATGCATGCGCAAGACTTGAGACTCAAAACTGACTAAAACTCCCTCATTCAAACTCTCCCGATCCGACCCACCATGCAGTGGGTGGGCAAACGCATTGAACGCCAATACCTAGACAAACCTCACCTCATGAACCCGGGCACCCGTGCTAAGTCACCAAACGTAGCGAACCGCTTGGGGTGACTTATGGCAGGGATGTTGGTTATCCAATAAATAGTTCCCGGGGCGGCGGTACCTACATCCGCCTACCAAATTGAAATAATAAGGAGATCTTGTTTTGAATTTAGGCATTGTTTTGTAAGTAAATTGAATTAATAGACAACAGGTGATACGCTCATGCCGTAATTTAATTCGTTCGTTTTAAAATTAGCGAAGGTCCCATCTCACATTTCTTATGTCACTGTCGCTCGTACAGCCTTCCCTTTCTACAGGCTGTTTTACTATCTCCCTCTATTACTACGTCACGCCAAACGGAACTCTGGCAGACTCATTCCACGACGGGTACAACATGCGTCACGGGGTGTCGCGGCAGGGGTATGCAGAGAGGATAGCCCGCCACACAACTCTGTATCGTTACACATACACTGCTTGCTTCACCCACATTCATACATCGTCTCAGACACACTATTGTAGTACGTATTTGATTCCTTTGATCCGTACCATGTCTTTAAATGTGTGAAATTATTTATTTAAATTATTTTCAATACGTTAATACAATAATGGTAGTAATTGAATATTATTTATTTTATTGCTTTTAAAAATAAGTCAAGATAATTTCCACGGCCTTGCTTTTATTTGACGCATGTATCAGGGTCTGTGGATTAGAAAATCGATTATTTTGCAAGTCTTATTTGACGTGAATTTCTTAGTTTTTTTTTTAATGTGAAAACCGCTCAAGAGTCACAATTGCACGAATCCAGTGGGGACTATGTTATCACCAATAAATTAGAATGGCAAAAAAACTGTCAAAAGAAATGAAGCTAGCAGTCCACAATGGAGTGCTAGTATCTGCCTTGATGTATGACAATGAGGCATGGAACTTGCAGAAAAAGGATGAGAGCTGACTGAATGCTGTTGAAATGAGACCTAAAACCATGTATGATCGTGAGTGAGAAATGTGGAGATCCGCAAAGAATGCAAGGCTTATGTAAGCGTAGTGAGTAAGATTAAGAAAGGGACCCTCAGATGGTTTGGGCATGTAGAGCGAATGAACGAAAAAAATAGTGTAAGAAGAAAATACGACACAAATGTGAATGGTAGAACAAGTCGAGGGCACCCTCAGAAGACATGGCACGATCAAGTGAATCAGATACTTGAGACTGGCCATGTCAAGAGTAAGAATATTAGAAGAGTATATATGAGACGTAGTAGTGAATGATGAATACTTGGAGCAGGTGGATGAGTTTGTTTATCTGGGTAGTATGTTTACGAGAGATGGGAAGGCTGATAGAGATATTGAAAGGAGGGTAAATGCCGGTAACTCCATTAATGGAGGACTGAATGCCGTTGGAGCTAATAAAAAACTTTCAATAAAAGCGAAATAGCAGTCCACAATGGAGTCCTGGTACCTACCCTGATGTATGGCAGTGAGGCATGGAACTGGCAGAGGAAGGATGAAAGTAAACTGAATGCTGTTGAAATGAGATCCCTGAGACGTATGTGTGGTAAAACCTTGTATGATCGTGTTAGAAATGTGGATATCCGCAAAGAATGTAAGGCTGATGTAAGTATAATGAGCAAAATTAAGAAAGGGACCCTCAGATGGTTTGGGCACGTAGAGCGAATGAACGAAGAAAGTAGTGTTAAAAGAATATATGATGCAAATGTGAATGGTAGAAGAAGTCGGGGACGCCCGAGGAAGACATGGCACGATCAAGTAAATCAGATACTTGAGACGGGTCATGTCAAAAGTCCGAATAATAGAAGAGTATGTATGAGACGATGTATGAATGTGAGTGAGGCAAAGAGTGTGTGCCAAGACCGAGTTGTTTGGCGGTCCGTCCTCTCTGCCTACCCCTGCGGGGAAACGGCGTGATGGTTAGTTAGTTAGTTAGTTATATGAGACGATGTATGAATGTGAATGAGGCAAAGAGTGTGTGCCAAGACCGAGTTGTTTGGCGGTTCGTCCTCTCTGCCTACCCCTGCGGTGAAACGGCGTGATGGTTAGTTAGTTAGTTATTTTATTTTGGGAGTGGGGCGTGGAAGGAAACGAGCAAGACTAAGGTTGGGGTGTACCTGGCTATTCAAATTTGGTGATTAAACACGGCTAAAGCTCTTTAGGTCTTTTCACCTGGGTCATTCTGATGTAGGTAATAATATTCTCGTGATCTTTTGAAAAAATAGTTACATATCTAATGAAGGATTGCATTGTTTTTCCTGTTAAACACTTACATACTGCTTACTAACAACTTATGCAAGGATACTGGAGGTCTAGATTCGTTCAAAATAAATAAACGTAGCTTCGTTTAACAAAAAAAAACAATAGAATCTTGCGAGAGCCTTGAAGGAGTAACCATCTGTTACTTATACCAGGGTGGGTAAGTGGTGGATAACCTTATTTTTGTAAGGTATTTTTTAAACTGTTTTTTTTTCACATTTCGCAACTCGTCTTGAAAATGGTTTAAAACGGTATCCGCCATGAGATTCGAACTTGATTCCTAAGAATGTCCTCGTAGTCTCTCATAATATACTTTAAAGAATTCATGAGTTCTTAACACTACATTTTAATTATTAATTTTTTGCATTTCAAAATTTTAATTTCCATTTTAATTTCTATTTTTCTTTAAAATGTTATTATTTTTTTTCTCTTAGTTTTTCACTGAATTTTATTTATGTTTAATTTAGATTTATATACTTATATGTTTTAATTTATATAGAACACTTGAGTAGGTAACATTTAATCTTTATTATTAATTTTTGTATTTTAAAATTTGATTTTTCATTTTTATTTCTACTTTTCTTTAAAATATGATCTTTTTTTCTCTTTACTTTTAAGTATTTCTTAATTTTTTTTTTAATGTTTAATCATCTGTTTTAATTAAATCGTATTTAAAATATTAAATGTACGACTACCACAACACAGGCATTAACCTAGTGTGGTAGCCAAAAAAAAAACAAATATCTGTAACTAATAAAAAAATTTATGAAATAAAAAAAATATATATATATACAAAATGTATATACAGGACAATATAGATCAATGAACCACTTGGTTTTATTTAATCATTGATGACAATAATAGCGACTCTAATTTGAAACAAAAATCAGAAAAATATTCGGTCGCATCTGGGAATTGAACCCAGGTCCTTAGCGTTGCCGGGGCTCTACTCTAATCATCGTGCTAATTCGACCCTATCGATCGTTCAGTAGATTAGTCAGACATTTCAAAATACTGAGTTAAGATATAATAAGGAAAGCAATATTCGATTGCTCACCATAAATCAAATATTATTTATAGTGTCTGTGTTTTACATATTAAATATGCTAAAATAACACCGGGAGGCGTAACGGTCCAGTGCATTAGTGTGACATTTTGAAATATTCTTAACATAAATATTTTATTTTATTCACTACCAACTTTTGTGTATTACTTATAATTGATTTGGTGGTATTTTTGGTTTATTTTTATGGTTTTGTAGTAAACTGGGTATTGTACCAGATAGAGGGCGCACTTTTACTTATAACTGCACACTCAACTCAATTTTCGGATTTTTCTGAGATGTATGACTAATGAACTAAACGATCGCTATCCCCTTCGCTCATATTTAACTGATTCATACTTTGACTAAGAACTACCAACATTTTCAAGGGACTTTTTTATTTGCTGCTATTTTTATAGCTAGAGCAGACCTCCGACAAGGCTAAGGTCCTTGGTTCGATTCCTAGATACGATAGTTTTTTTTTTCTTTTCCGTTGCATATTTTCGTTTGAGAGTAGCTAAAATGTATTGTCTTTAATCATTAAAATAATACAATTTGTGGGTTTACTCATTAAGTTATATATTTAAAAATAACATAAAAAACATTTGATTCAGGTTTTCGTATCATTTTATGTATTAAATTTTAATTTAGATTTATTGATATAGTTAACTGATTTTATTAAGCGCTTTTTTGTGTTTATTTCAGAAAAAAAATTATAATTGAATTTTCCAAGTCATCTATCCCACTTTTCATATTTTCTCCAACTAGTGCCATCTGTTTGCCAAAGTCGGTATTAATTTGCTTAGCCGAGTTCCGTACCGATTTTCCCCGTTCACGTAGCGGTTAGTTTTAGGGTTTTCCGCCAGAGCGCTCCATTTTCATTTTCTTTCAGTGCAATTTTCTTTTCTCTGAAGTGAAAATTGTTTCGTTTTCCACCAATAGAGTCTGCTAGTATGCTGTCCGTTCGTCGAAAAGAAAAAAATCTGAACTTTCATGAATAATTGAACACCTCATACATATTGTGATGAATAAATGATACGTATATCTTAAAAACGATATTTGATATTTTAGTTTATGGTAATTATTAAAACAATGATTTTATCCTATCTACTGTGTAAAAAAGACGGCAAAAATAAAAATAAACTTATTTCAATTCGGGAGGGTGGTATGGGTACCGCCGCCCGTGGAACCATTTATTGGATAATCAACACCCCTGCCATAGGTCACCCCAAGTGGTTCGCTACGTTTGGGTGCCCGGGTTCATGCGGTGATATTTGTCTAGGTCTTGGCGGCGGCCTGCGAGACTGCCCACCTACTGCATGGCTGGTCCAATCGGGAGAGACTGGTTGAGGGAAACGTTTTGACCTCTCCAGCCGGACTCTTTCGATTCATCGCCTTGCACCGCAATGGGAGGAATGTATTCATACGTCCGTCACTCCTGGTCACACTGACCCCCAGATGCTACCCACACCTCATACCCTTCTTCTACCCCTCATATTTTTCTCTCCTTCCTTTCCCTAAAAATACCCTCCACACTGCATCCACAAATATGACATAGGCCCCGAGGTAAATTGTTTTCCTCAGGGCCTCCTGTGTGGAGCTAATATAAAAAACCCTTGTTGACAGCTTTGCATTATTGCAATTGATTTCATATCATGTTCGTCATAGAGTCACACCAATTCATTTATAAACTCCCTTACACCACGCATACACAGATTAGGAAACGTACCCATACTACTTGACCAACTTTTTGCAATTTTTAACCCCCCCCCCCCCCCCCCCGGGTGACCAAAAACTTAAGCAACTCGCCGCTTATTTGTACCAAGCGTGGTATTTAAAGACCCCCCCCCCCTGAACAGGTCACGTAGTATGGGTACGTTCCCTTAGGTAACCAATATGTTCCATGCCAAGTCAGAATTAAGTCAACTCAACAACTCTTTGAAAAGTCATTAAAAGCTATGAAAAAAAAAATTAAAAATAGCCGTTAACCCTAACCTAACGTAACCGTTTTTATATATATTTTCATCATCACTCTACGACCTTTCTGAGGTGGTTCTGAGTTGGTATCATTCTGAGTTGGCCGGTCACCATTTTTAAATAACACCGAAAGAATTACAAAAAAAATCTCAAAGTATGTTGCCTGTTGTATGCTGATGATGCGGTGCTGATTTCTAACACTCTGGAAGATCTAATAAAAAAACTGTCAAAAAGAGCGAAGCTAGCAGTCCACAATGGAGTCCTGGTACCTACCCTGATGTATGGCAGTGAGGCGTGGAACTGGCAGAGGAAGGATGAAAGTAAACTGAATGCTGTTGAAATGAGATCCCTGAGACGTATGTGTGGTAAAACAATGTATGATCGTGTGAGAAATATCCGCAAAGAATGTAAGGCTGATGTAAGCATAATGAGTAAGATTAAGAAAGGGACCCTCAGATGGTTTGGGCATGTAGAGCGAATGAACGAAGGAAGTAGTGTAAGAAGAATATACGACGCGAATGTGAATGGTAGAAGAAGTCGGGGACGCCCGAGGAAGACATGGCACGATCAAGTGAATCAGTTACTTGAGTCGGGTCATGTCAAAAGTGATGTGATGGTTATTTAGTTAGTTAGAATTACAAAAAAAGCGTTTCACATTTTTTTTCAAAACAACTACATTTTGTTTCATATAAGTAGCTTGAGTGTAAATTTGAGTATATTTTAATCATATTAGTATGTTTACACTGTATAATTGTTTTGTAATCCATTTTTATTGAAAAAATGTTTTATTTATTTAAAGGTATTTGTACCGTTAATAAATAAATTATTTACCGAAGTTGCCACAAACATAGTAAAAAAAAACCTTTGAGCAGTACGGTCATTTTTTTCTTTGGGTATTTTCGCCTCAAGTCTAAAGTTAAGTTTTAGCAAGAAAAAGGCCCCGCAGCCCTTTCCTCTTGAAAATCCCCGTATGTATGTTGAGATACTGCTAATAAAATGTTCTGATAAGATCTCAATACCCGGAAAATGCCATAGCCAGTGTGACTATGGAATCCCCAGTTGGAGATAAGGAAGAGGAAGGTTCGAGAACCTGGCTACTCAGATCTAATCACCAAACAAGACTGACATTTCTACCAAAATAAAAAATCTGTGTGTTACCGATATTAATTCCACGCAACAGGCCGTGTTAATTTCTTTAGTGCCTGTCGTTTTTGGGAATGCTGTGTGGAGAGTATTTTTGAGGAGGGTAAGGAGTGAATATGGGTCTCTTAGTCTCTACAATACCCATATTGTAGGAGAAAGAAAAAACGGTTTTATGAAAACTCAACAAAGTAGCATTTCAACACCCCTATGAAAAGTCATTAAAAGTGATGAAAATGAAAATCAGAGTGTGCGATTCACACGCGGTAGAAGTGAAATATTCAGAAAACTAAAATAAACAAGAGTGGGGAGCGTACAAAGCACCACACAACGAGGAGACCGATAAGCTACGAAGCACCGATTATACTATCTCATTCTCTCGCAGGCTTAATCCTATAGATATATGTGTTTGTCTCTTTTTAGTGTCGCTACTCGTATTTTTCGTTTCATCGAGTTTCAAATCACAACGGTGCTAAAGAAGTTTTCACTTAAAATAAAATACATACATATATAAACTATTTTTTTCCATAACTTTTAATGATTTTCAAAAGTAGTGCTTTGTTCGGTCACCAGAAAAAACACAGCCGAAATGTTGGGCGCTGTTTCGATTTGTTTCCAGACTAGGCACCACTTCCGGGGTACTTTGAATAAGAGGTTGTAATCTTTCACCAGGGTGATACTGAGAGTACATAGTATAATATACATACTCGTATTAATTTATTTATTTTGAAAATTTAAACAGCTGAAGCAATATTAGGGGCTGATTCTGCTTATCCTGACACAATCAATAATACCTACGTTTCATCCCATTCACATATCTCACCATCCCTCGCATACCGCCCCCTCGCCCCCCCCCCCCCCCCCCCCCCCCACATACCGCCCCCCCGCCCGAGGGTGCGGTTTAATTCAATTAAAAGGCCGGCGTATAGAAAGTTAAATTATTAGTACTTTTTTGTTTGTTTCGGATAGGTTCCGACACGAACGCCTCTGTCATTTAATTCCATGGGCTTGGCTGTATTCACAATAAAAAATAAAAATTATGATCATTTACGTAATATCATGCTAACGTCGCTCTATCTATACTGGGAGCTTGCCTTTGGTATGTTAAGGAAAACATTTTAAAATATTCTTATCATTTTATATATTATTTAATTAATAAACACAGTTTATTAATACCTAAATAAGTTTTGCTATGTAATTATTTTTATGTGTGAGAGCTGTTTCGCCCTCTGGCATTATCAAACCACCAAGCAGTTCAACCGGTCAAAGTTTGCCAATTTTTTAAAGGGAAAAATATTTAGTACCGCTGTGATTTGAAACTCGATGAAACGAAAAATAGCGACACTAAAAAGAGGCAAAAACATACATCTATAGGATTTAGCCTGCGAGAGAAAATGTGGTCGTATAATCGGTCTCCTCTTATTTTCCTTGGCTCCTTTGTCATCTTTGTGGATACTGTGTGGAGGGTTTTTCATGGGAAGAACTGAACCCATGAAATACAGAGGCCGGCAAATCTTTCCACTACCGAGCTGTTGAACTCAGGAACGAGTCATAGAAGTGACTGAGAGAGAATGAGATAGTATAATCGGTTTCCTCTTTGTGCGGTGCTTCGTAGCCTGTCGGTCTACTCTTTGTGCTATGCTTCGTAGCCTTCCCTCCACTCTTGTCTACTTTAGTTTACTGAAGGTTTCACTTCTACTGCGTGCGAATTGCACACTCTGTTTTTTTTCAGTTATAATTTTTATCTAAACGAAAAAAAGTGACAATAGTTTTTACAATACGTGTGTTTAAGAAATTAGTAAGCTATTTTAAAACTTGTCCGTTTTTAAAGTCATAAAATGAAAGAATTTTTTTTAACAAAACGATGAACTAGAACACTCTTTTAAATGATATGAATATATGCTTAAATTGTCAGACTGAAGGATTTTCAATGACTTGGTATTTCTATAAATACATTTTTTTAAAAGAAAAGCAAAGATTCTCGGGGAATAACCTGACAATATTTGAAAATCTCTTACTATCTTCACACTCTTCAATCTCTTACTATCTTTTATAATTTGGGAGGCGGGAATGGGTACCGCCGCCCCGGTAACCTTTATTGGATAACCAACACCTCTGCCATAGGTCACCCCAAGTGGTTCGCTACGTTTGGTGATTTAGCAGGGGTGCCCGGGTTCATGGGGTGGGGTTTGTCTAGGTCTTGGAGGTGGATGACCAAGACACACTAAACCCCAGATTTCTACCCACCCCTTAAACCCTTTTCCTTCCCAGAACTCTCCTCTCCTTCCTTTTCCTAAAAAAAACCCTCCACACAGCATCCCCAAAGATGACATAGGCCCTGAGGAAAATTATTTTCCTCAGCGCCTCCTGTGTGGAGCTCATGTAAAAAAAAAAAAACACTAAGTCAAAAATCTTGCTTAATATGTCATGATGGACCACTTAGCCAGCCAAGAATTCAACAAACGTGATGCCAACTCGGCCACTACTGGTTAAAAATAAAAGCATTCGATGATGTAGTTGATAGTCCAAAAATTGCTTGCATTGATAAGCCTTCGGATTCCACTACGAAAAAGTTATAATATCGTGTTGTTATTTATTATATTACAATATTACTACCCTTCTAAAGAGAGGGTTCATTGGGAAGTTCAGTGAACTTTTTCCGTTGATCTCTCCCTCTTCTATATTATAATCCTAACTCCGTCTATTATTTTATCATCTGATGTTTATATTTGCTTTATAGTAAGTTTATATACCCCACTATGAGTGTGTGTATGCCAGAATCAATTTATCTTTTATACTTCTAAATAGAATTAATAAAAATATATTTTTAGACACAATTTTAGCGACTCTCAAATGAAAATTTGAAACAGAAAAATCAGAAAAAAATACGGTTGCATCTAGGAATTGTACCCAGGACCTTAGCCTTTCCGGGGTTCTGCTCTAACTAATGAGCTAATTTGACCCTATCCCCCTCGGTCTTAATTTTCTTAACGCATATTTAGATTGGTTGCTATCTTTATGTATGATTTCAAAATTCTTCCCGAACTAAATGCTATCTAAATAGTGTCTTGGTTAAATATATCTATTTTTATTTTAGTATGCGACATCTGCCGACTTTTCTGCAATGCTTAGATGCATCTACTAATATTATCAATTAATTTGAATTTTTATTCATTATTCCAAGAATAAAAAAAAAATACATTAGCGCCTCAGAGGAGGCCCCGAGGAAAATAATTTCCCTCGGCGCCTAGGGACTTTTTAGGCAAAGGAAGGAGAGGAAATTCTGGAAATGCAAGAGGTATGAGGGGTGCGTAGGAATCTAGAGGTCAGTGTGTCCAGGAGTGACGGACGTATGAATCCACCCCTGCCAAAGACTATTGCGTTCCCAATTGGGGTATGTTGTGAGGCTGAAGGTAGTGAAGTGGAGGGGAAGGAGATGGGAAAGAGGAAGGCTGGGAAGTGCCTGGCTATTCAGATCTGGTAACCAAACGCGGCTAAAGCCATTTTAAGCAATGTTTCGGTTGTGAATGGGTTTAATAAGGTGAGGTTTGTCCGGATCTTAGCGGCGAACGGGTCTGCTCACCAACTGCGTGGTAGGCCGGATCGGGAGAGACTGATTGAGGGAGATATTTTAATCTCTCCACCAGAACCCGCTCGGAACATCGCCTTACCGCAGTGGGAGGGATGGATTCATGTCCTGGACAACTGACCTCCAGATTCCTACCCACCCCTCATACCCTTTTCCTTTCTAGAACTTCCTCTCCCCCTTCCGTAAAAACACCCTTCACACAGCATCCCCAAAGATGACATAGGCCCTTGGGGGATTTTTTCCTCAGGGCCTCTTTTGTAATGTAAAAAAAATCTCTTCAGGGCGATACTGACAGTATCTTCCAGTAGTGTGTATATTTAATGAAATATATTTGTATGAATTTCGTTTTGTACGGTTGTGGGAATCGAACCTGTAACCTGCGGTTTTTTTCACTCCGCATATCTGGTACTATAATTAATTCTATTTTTCTGAATTATTTTCGTCAGGGCCTCCCCTGTGTGGAACTAATATAAAAAAATAAATAAAAGTTCATGGAAATTTTAAGGGACCATCACCCCATAGGATGAAACGCTGCACAATTCTGTCCTGCTCTACAATCTTATTTCATTTACAAACATACATCGACTCACACATGCTCCTCTATTATTCAGAAAAAAAAACTACGTTGACATAAAAGTTTCCGCGATGATATCACGAGTACACTACCAGAGTTGAGTGAATACGAAGCTAAGGTTGATAGTAATAAATCCACCCCCACATATACTTAGTATCCAGACTGTGGACTGGGGGGTGGGTGGGGTTAGATTCTTCCCCTACCCCATCTCCCTCCCCCCTGGACCTGTTATTGAATCAGAGGACGCGCATGCGCAGAGCGAGCCGGCAGGTCGTATTATTATATTTAACAGCTGTGCGCGCGCATCTTTAAAACACACACCAGAATAAACTAGTTAAAAAAATACACTAAAAATAATTATATTAACAAATTAAAAATACGTGATTTTTAAAGTCACTTCACACTTATTAGAAAAAAAATTGCATTATTGTAATATATTGTGAAATTTATTTATCTGTTTTTTTTTGCTGTTTGCATTAATGAAACATAATTTAGCATTGTAGTGATGTTTTTTTGTATTTTACGTATGGTGTGTACAAGAAGTAGTTATCTTGACGGAAAATGTAAGAGAAATTGCAAACAAAATGGCGCCGAGTTGCCGCCCATAAACGTGTATTCACGTTTTTCTACCCTTGATGAAAAACACTCGCAAAAACTGTTTATTTTTCTATTTAACTTGACGAAAAATGATGAACATTTAAAGAATTGATTTGTCCATATGAGACGACGTTTTTTAAAATTATTTCTGAGGTTATCTGCTTGTATTTTATATTTTCAATACAACGCGAAACGTTTGCTTGAAAATCGGATCGATAAAACCGAATGGGAGACGAAATGTTTACGATTCTAAAGCATTTTAGACACAAAGACTGTTTGAAAGCGGCGTAAAAATAATTTCAACAGTGTATTAAAAATTTCATAGGTTTAATACAGATTAGCACGTTTTTATTTTTGTATCTTGTAAAGTGGGTATTCTATTTTTAAATATGTACACATTTATTTTTATACCTTTAGCAAAACAGCTGTGATGCTCAAAATACATCAATCAAAAATTTGTCGTCTGTTTTTTTCTGTAGCAAAAATTATGCACAAATGCTGTGAAAATCCGATTGAAAATTGACAATTGAGTTGTATATTTGATTAATTTGTTGTAAGAAATGATTGTTAGTTGGAGATGCTGTTATTATTATTAATGTTGAAGTTACAGGGGTAAAAAATTTCGAATTGTACCGCCGAAGGGGGTCGTCGACCCCGTAAAATTGTATCGATTTGGTGGCACGACGCGTGTGCGTTTCCCTTCCCTGCCCGATCGCGCTTATCGCCATTTTCCTTACGCCCCTAACTCGCGCCAAGGGATGGAATCCAACACACCCTCAAAACACACACCCTTCAGACCCTGTCTGGGCCCGTACAGACCGAACCAAGACTTGCCGTGATTGACAGCAGTATTTCGAGCTTGGAAAACAGTCAAAATGTTGCTCAATCAAAGCCTGACACGTTGATCGATTTTAGGCGTCCAAATACGTCGAGATTACGCGTTTATTTGTTTCAAAGTCTCAAAATCCAGATTAGAACCGAAATTACTGATGTTAAACCAACAAGTTACCGAAATTATTTTGGAGTCACGCTGACGAACTTCTTCTTTGAAAGTTTCTGTTTGTCGATTGGACGAATTCGAGCGATGATCACTTTATTACTACTAGAAAGATCGCGCACACTGTATCGTACGATTGCATTACATAATATTCATAAGTACACCATTTTGTTATAATATCTCAAACGAATGTTGCGTTGAGTCCTCTGTGTTGAATGAATGAAGGAAACAATTCACTTGTTATAGCAGCAACGCGAACTCTAGAACGAGGAGAGACAGTAGTAGTAGGATTTAGTTTCACATTGATCCTTGTATCACTTTGGTTGGTTGGTTAGCTGGTCCGGTGGTGGTGGTTAGGGTCCCGTGAAGGGTGTCACCACAGCCGCTGTCATGTCCCGACCCAGCAGTAAGGCGGGGGTGCGCTAGAACAGTACTGCTGTGACAGGACAATATAGCGGTCATGGCGACCGGCGGGCCCGCACTGAGCGAGCGCGCCCGGCGGTGCCGCCCCCCCCTACAGGCGACCCGGCAGGCGCGCGCAGGCCGCCCCCTCCCTTCGCTAGGGTGGAAAACCTACCACCCTCAACACACCCTAAATTAACCCCCCTACACCAGGGCCGAACCTGGCCGAGAGGAGCTGCCATCAAGATACTATATATACAAGATACAGAAGAGTGAATGGAGGCTTCTGTCGAGTCTTGATTGGTGGCTGCTTGGGGCAAGTGGATGAATTTCTGCACTTGGAAACTTTGTTCGCGAGAGACTGAAAAATGAACAGCAGAGATTCATTTATCGAAGGAATTAAAATGGCTGTTACAGTGGAGTTCTGTCGTGCTATCACAGTTGTAGATGGCGATGGAGCAAGTGGATGAGTTTGTGTAGTTGGAAACCTTGTTCACAAACGGAGGACTGAACGCAGCAGTCAACAGTGGGGTTCATTCGTGCTATTTTACAGTTGTGGATGGTAAATTCTTGGAGCAAGTGGATGAGTTTGTGTACTTGGAAACTTTGTTCATGAGAGACTGGAAGATGAATGGAAGAGATTCATTTAACGGAGGACCGTAAGTAGCAGTCACGGTGGAGTTCTGTCGTGCTGTGTTACAGGTGTCGATGGCGAACTCTTGAGGCAAGTGGATGAGTTTGTGTGCTTGGAAACTTGTTCACAAGACTAGAAGATGAATGGAAGAGATTTATTTAGCGGAGAACTGGAAGTAGCAGTCACGGTGGATTTCTGTCGTGTTACGTTACAGTTGTGAGTGGTGAATTCTTGGAGCAAGTGGATGTGTTTCTGTACTTGGAAACTTTGTTTATGAGAGACTGTAAGATTACTAGAAGAGATTCATTTAACGGAGGACTGTAAGTAGCAGTCACAGTGGAGTTCTTTCGTGCTGTGTTACAGTTGAGAATGGCGAATTCTTGCAGCAAGTGGGATGAGTTTGCGTACTTGGAAACTTTGTTTACGAGAGACGGGGTGGCGAATGGAGAATGTAATGTGGTAGTTGCTAGTAAAGGTGTGGCTTACAGTCCACAGTGGAACTCTGTTACTAACTAACTATGTTGTAAATGTTGAATCCTTTGATTAGTTTATAGGTGTACTCGGGAAATATATTTTTATATTTACGAGAGGTGGCAAAGCTGTAGGCGAGATAGTGATAGAAGGATGATCGTAGAAAATTAAAATTATATTAACGGAGGACTCAATGCAGAACTCATCAATGAAATATTCTTAAAGATAAGTCTAGCAGTCCACAGTGGAGTTCTGATGACAATAATAATTTCAGGACAGACAGTAAGACGCTGAACTGACAAATCAAGAACCATAGTTAACCATAATGATGATTAATTGTTTTTGTGTTTAATTCGTAGAACTCCATTTTAATTTTTAGAAATTTAATTAAAATTAAATTTGATAATGTTATTATCGAGTTCTGCAAGTTTTTTGGTTAGTGTTTTAGTTACAGCTGTTTCGACTTGTAAGGTCATTTTCAAACTGTGGTGAAGCCACGTACGGACGACTTATTTATAAGATTTTAAATGACAATTTTTGAAGGTGTCTAAGTTGATTTATTACCGGTTAAACCAATTTGTAGAGACACTAATTAAGAGAGTGCTAATGTGGGATTCGGAGTATTTCCCTTTGGTTTGCCTTGCACTAAGTGTAAGGGTTTTCTTAATTGATTTAGAATGACGTTATTGCTATGACTCATTTAAGTGCATTATATTTTTTAGGTTTGGTAAACATACTAAGTAGTGGGGAATAAATAATTTTCCTTACTTTATTAATTAGCGTTATGTTGGGGTCATTCGTTCGTTTATTGATTTCTAATTGTTCAAGCAAATTTAATCTAAGACCCTTTCGTTCTATATGTGATGGTTTTGGCTGGTTATTTTTAAGTGGAACGTGATTATTCACTAAGAGATGTTCGGCGAATTTTGAAGAGGTGTTTTTATTTTTATAACATCTTATATGTTCTTTGAATCTAGTTGAGAATGCCCTACCTGTTTGTCCGATGTATGTAGCGTTACAGTCGGCGTGGTCACATTTTAATTCAATTTAATACAAGTCGAAACAGCTGAAACTAAAACACTAAATAAAAATCATAATGATGATGAATCAGTGGCAGAATGTTTGGCAGAAGAAGCAGAGGATTATCTCCGATGAGTTGGAGTGATCAGGTAATCATCTATGTCCGGAATTAAGAGTATATTCTGTTCCCCTTGCAATGCAGGACTGCAAGGACTGGTGGATTGTAGGAGTCACGATCCTCAGCAACGTGGAAACGACTAAAGAAGAATTGCCGAGTGATAGATATCTAAGCCAGTTTTCTTTTCCTAAATACCCGACTTCGCTCCTGTATTCTCCAGGGTGGTGGCGGCTGGCTGCAATGGGAAGGGGTTGGTTGGTTCGTTGGGGTCTCTGCCCCCCCGGCGGGGTATGGGGGGACTGAGGGGAGGGGCTATCGACGCGAGCACTAATGGGAAGGGGCGGAGCGAGAATTGGGGGCGATTTTTCCTCGCTTTTATTATATTATTTATGATAATTTAATTAAGGACGCTTTGATTTTTTTGTATTCATTTTAGACCTTGGAGATTTCGCATTAAAAAAATTACAATAGTAGCGCAAATCAGTGAAAAATCACGGGCTATTCTGAATTCTCAACAAATCGGTTAAGCGTCAAATAAAATGATTTTTTGCTAAATATATTATTAAAGGTAGATACAATTGTTGCAATTTTGAAAATGACACTTAAATTCAAACACAATTTTGAGTTCATTGAATCAGATTTCAATGGCCAATAAAATTGTTTATTTGTTTTGGAAAGAATTTCGAATTTTGAAAACTTTTTTTTTAAACTTTAGCTCCACACAAGAGGCCCTGAGAAAAATAATCCCTATCAGGGTCTATGTCATCTTTGGGGATGCTGTGTGGAGGGTTTTTAGGAAAGGAAGAAGAGAAAGTTGCTGGAAGGAAAAAGGTATGAAGGGGTGATAGGAATCTGAGGGTCAGTGTGTCCAAGAGTGACAGATGTATGAATCTAGTCCTTCCACTGCAGCGAAAGTCGATGTTCCGAGAGTCTTGCTGGAGAGGTCAAAAGGTCTCCTTCAAGCAGTCTCTTCCGCCACGCAGTAGGTGGGCAAAGGCATCCGCCGCCAAGACCTAGACAAACCTCACCCCATGACCCCGGGCACCCTTGTTAACCTCCCAAATTTCTCATCGAAAACAGAATGTTAAAAAAATATATCAGAATAGGCAATTCACACGCGGTAGAAGTGAAACCTTTAGAAAACTAAAGTAGACAAGAGTGGGAAGGCTACGAAAGCACCGCGCAAAGAGGAGACCGATAAGCTTCGAAGCACCGCACAAAGAGGAGACCGTGGCTAATGTATGTGTTGGAAGTGAAAACTTATTTAGCACCGTTGTTATTTGAAACTCAATGAAACGAATAATAGACACTAAAAAGAGACAATCACAAACATTTAACCTGCGAGAGAATGAAATAGTGTAATCGGTCTCCTCTTTGGTGCTTTGTAGCCTCTCCACTCTTGTCTACTTTAGTTTGTCTAGTTTTCTGAACTACACTGTGTGAATTACACACTATTTTTTTATCGCGGTATTTGCATAGATCACATTTCTAGGGAAATTTCTAGATCAGTGGTTACGTGTAACAAAAAAAGTACATTTTTCACAACGCATCTACATACATAATATTCCATTTGTATCATTTCCTGTTCTCCCCAAACATTATTTAATTTGACAATATTTCCCGTTTACTTCTCATTACGGCCGCGGTCGATTTCACCGCCCCTTCTCCTCCCCGTCTCCTTTCCTCTCCCTCCCCCACACCCGCCTCCCTCTCTCGGTCCCGTCGGGCTTCGGAGCCGCTCGGCAATCTCCGGAAACGTTCGGCAAACCCTCCGGCTCATAGCAACGAGCTTTCCCCTAACTTCGGAACGTCAAAATCGAGCCAAAAAAATATTCGCCAAGTTTTCGCAAAACTTTAGCAAGATTCAAAAAAATTAATTTAATTTTTTTATGTGAATACCGCACAAGAGACCCAACCGTTTGAGGCAAGTTAGACTATGGAATCCCCAATTGGAATGTGTTGTAAGATTGAAGGTAGCGGGGAGGGGAAGGATGTACGAAAGAGGAAGATGGGAAAGTACCCGGCTATTCAGATATAGTCAAAACAAGGTCCAGGCTTTCGGCTAGCAATCCGAAGGTCGCGTGTTCAAATCCCGACGTGCGCAAGTAAATTTTAAGTGATTGAAGTTTCACAATTTAATCATTTAAAATAATATAATTTCAATATTTGCGGCTCGTTCCATTGTGGAAGATACTGTCAGTATCGCCCTGGTATAAGGCCACTATTCGGAATTGAAATCAGCCATTTGGGGGATGCCATAGTCTCATTGGCTCTTCAGGTGTTTTTTTTCCTACATGAGCTCCACACAGGAGGCCCGGTTTGGAGGAGGTGGGGTTTTTTAGGAAAGGAAGGAGAGGAGAGTTCTGGGAAGGAAAAGGGTTTAAAGGGTGCGTAGGAATCTGGGGTTCAGTGTGTCCTGGTCATCCGCCTCCAAGACCTAGACAAACCCCACCCCCATGAATTCGGGCACCTCTGCTAAATCACCAAACACAGCGAGCCACTTGGGGTGACCTATGGCAGAGGTTTTGATTATCCAATAAAGGTTTCCGGGGCGGCGGTACCCATTCCCGCCTCCCAAATTGAGATTGGGTGCAGTTGGGACTCTTGTGCGATATTCACACAAAAAAAAATCAGAGTGCAATTCACATGCGGTTGAAATGAAAACTTGAGAAAACTAAAGTAGACGAGAGTGGGGAGGCTACGAAGCACCGCGCTAAGAGGAGATCTCATTCTCTCGCAGGCTAAATCCTATAGATGTCTCTTTTTAGTGTCGCTATTTTTCGTTTCATCGAGTTTCGAATCACAACGGTACAATAAAGCGACATTCCGTTGGGAGTCTTGTGGGATACCTTTTCGCATGAAATAAATTGAAGATTAATTTTTTTTAAGCTACGAGTAGCTATGACGAACTATAAAATAATAATTCTTTTTTTCATACAGGGTGTTAAGGGCCGTACTTGACTTACTTTAACCAGTGATTCTTGACATTATTTGGAGTAAAAAATGTAAATGAAATTTGGTCTCCGGTGACTTTTTTTTTCAAAATTCTTTTATTCAAAATCAAACAAAACAAAATTTCTTCCTCATGTCGTCACTGGTCACTCAGCCGGGTGTCCGACGAACCCCTTACCCCGCCTCCAACTGTTCAACAACTACCATTTTTTTATGTTTTTGTAGAAAAAAAAAATCAAAAATGTCATTGGATACCAAAATTTCGTTTACATTTTTTACTCCAAATAACGTCAGGAATCACTGGTTAAAGTAAGTCAAGTACGTCCCTTAACACCCTGTATATTATGTTTATAACTGTGAAAACTATCCTAGGCATTTACTTCGGCAATCTTCGGTTTTATGTCGGGCTGTGTTCGGTTTTCTGCGTGGATTTTCTCCGGGAAAGCTAATCCACGCGCAGCTTTGTGGCAAAGCCGCGAGCTTCGGTAAACTTCGGAACTGTTCGGAAACATTCGGATCGCCGGCCTGGGGGGGGTGGGGACAAAATTAATTGGTGTAATTTAGTTTAGATTTAGAAGATATTCGGAATTCTAATCAAATTCTTTTTATTTGTGTCAATGGACAATATATTTTCCCTGCGCGCTCGAGTGACATTTTCAAAATTGAAACTGATAATATAACTGTTAAGGGATAAATTATTACCTACTTTATATTTTAATATTCAATTATTTTTATTCTGTAATATTTCAAATATTTAATTTTTTTTATACTGTACAGATTCCCAACTTAATCGTTATTTACTGTTGAGAAAGTTATTTCTCTTTTTATGTGACACCTCGCAAGAGCGCCTCTGTCGGTATAGTGTAAAGACAGGGAAACTATATCGGCACTCTGTTGGGCAGCGCTGTGAGGCGGGTTAATATGGGGGCTGTATGAAGGGTTTTGTTAATGCGGGTCTTGAAAAGGCCCGGATTACTTAATGCAGGAGGAAAACAGATACCGATAGCTCATTACACATACGACTACACAAAATTGAGTCGAAGAAACGACCCGTTCTCATAAAGCTATCAGCAACAGCTCGTGTTCGTGGATCAATGCTGTCACCTTCTTAAAGCAGGCTCCACAAAAATACCATAGAACAGACTCAGCGTGCCTGAGTCTGTTCTCCTGTTCCACTGAGTATAAAAAAAATAGTTCATGGCTATGCCGTCTTCGGGGCTGCTGTGTGGAGGGTCTTTTTAGCGAAAAGAAGAAGAGGAAGTACTGGGAATAAAGGTATGAAGGGTGGTAGGAACCTGTGAATCAGGAATCAAATGTGTGAATCCATTCCTCCCACTGCAAGGCGATGGCCCCAGAGAGTCCGGCTGGAAAGGCCAAAAGGTCTCCCTCAACCATTCTCTCCCGATCCGGCCCGCCACACAGAAGGCGTGCAAAGGTATCCGTCGCCAAACTCGCCCGATAAACCCGGGCACCTCTGCCATGTCACTAAACGCAGCGAACCGCTTGGGGTGACCTATGAAGAGCCGGTGGTTATCCGATAAATGGTTCCAGGAGCGGCGGTGCCCACACCGAAATTAAAGTGTACAGCAGTAGTCCCTTCCTTTATGAATTCTTAACATTGGTAAAGTAATTTTTCGCTCTTATTTCTAACAAATTCTTGAAGCCAATCACTAACCAATTTACAAAGAATGTCTAGCCTTTTTGTTTTCTTGGTAACAGGCAAAGTGTTGTATAATTTTGGACCCAAGAGTGAAACTGTCTTTGCCTCAGATTGTTAGATTTTTTTTGTTATAATTGGTACAATTGGATTTCTCCCTGAATGTCTTTTGCCGCGAGTGTTCGATAGATGGGCAGTTATTTTAGATAGACAAAATGTGGTGCTGGAGAAAAACGCTCAGGATTCCATGGACGGCCAGACACACAAAGGTGTCCATTCTGGAAGAGCTAGGCATCCACAATAGGCTCTCAGCTATCGGCCTACAACATATCTTGAGATACTTTGGACACGTTGCTCGCCAAACAGAGGACTCCAGTTTGCAGAAAATCATGGTCACTCATATATTTATTAATTTACGGACAATGGTTCATTAAAAACCTAATAATAACACGAATAAAAAAAATACAGAGATGACAGTGAAGGGAGAGCACATATAAATTAATAGCAATGACAATATAAAATGTAAAACGTACGTAGAGAAGACACTACAAGTCAAAGCATGAAAAAGCATTTAAATATTGCGTATCGACTGCCGAAAGTCATTTAGTTTTACACCAAAAAAAAAAATCAATGCTTTGACTTGCGTTGACAAGTCTCGACATTCTGGATAAGGGAGAATGGTATCCATAATTAGTAGAATGTTAATTGAGGAACAGCAATTCATTATTTCGAAGTCTACGGGAAGGGATGTTGAACTGGATGAGTTGTAGCAAAGCAGGTGTATCAGTAATACTGTTGATAATTTTAAATATGCAAATTAGATCAGAGTCCTTTCTACGTTTTTCTAAAGAAGACATGTTTAAAATGTGTTCATTTTCATCATATGAGTAGGTACTCGTCTCTTTCAAGACACAACCTCCAATCAATTCCTCTAAGAAAACGATGTTGTACGGATTCGATGTGACAAATGTGGACAGCATAGAAAGGAGACCAAATGACACTAGCATATTCAAGGTGAGGGCGAACCAGCGAACAGTAAAGAGTTTTAAGTGTACTTGCAAAGTCAGAGGTAATTCTATGAATGAAGCCGAGTAGTTTAGGTGATTTATTTTTCATGGCGGAAGAAGCCGAGGAAGGTCACCGCAGCGCTGGAGTGACCAAGTAACACTGGCGTCTGGTACTAGAGTGTCCTTGGCTCTCCATGCAGCGCAGAACAGCTAGGAGTGGAGGAGCCTCGTCCACCATGGAAATCGGAGTAGGAGTCACAGACTTGAAAAGACGATATTTTTCTAATTTAGCTACTATATTTTTAATTAACACTCACG
This sequence comes from Limnephilus rhombicus, assembly GCA_929108145.2. Taxonomy (NCBI): domain Eukaryota; kingdom Metazoa; phylum Arthropoda; class Insecta; order Trichoptera; family Limnephilidae; genus Limnephilus; species Limnephilus rhombicus. Next base: position 30,541,813 of record OV815290.1, on the reverse strand, counting down.
TACGCAGAACCTACTCACGTATGCAGCTGAGACTTGGGTATTAACAAGAGGAATAAGCGAGCACTGGACGTTTTTGAAATGAAAATTTTGAGGCGCATTTTCGGACCGGTTCTAAAAAATGAATTTTGGCGCTGACGTTACAACAATGAACTTACTTTGTGGAGCTAAACGTCGCAAAATTTGTAAAACTGGGAAGACTTCGGTGGCTGGGTCATGTAGAGAGAATGACCAAGCATCAGGCGCCAAAGTTCCTGCTGAACTCAAGACCGAGAGGGCGAAGGAGCCTGGGAAGACCAAGATTAATATGGAGCGACAACGTCCTCAAAGACATATATACCTTGGAGGTTTTAAACTGGAGAGAGCTGGCACAAGACCGAGATGAGTGGAGGAAGACTCTTGAGAGGGCCAAGATCCACCAGGAGTTGTAGAGCCAAAGTGATGATGATTGAATATTAGTTGCTCCCCCTTACATATGTTAGGTAGTAGGTGCCTATCTAGTTTGTTTGTAACTGTGTCTGTATTGCTGGGCTCCCCGTCGACAAGACACCAGCCTTACGTACACTTTCTCCCTCCCCTTCCCACTCCCTTCTGCCAACTTACGGTGAACACAATAGTAGCGACGTGTACCGTACAGTGTTACTCGAAATGATTGTAAAATTCAGTTTTGAACCAATCTTCTTAAAAAATCATTTTAATCGATCTCATCGACTCGAAACATACTTTATACGTGTAACTGTTTTTAAAGGTGACCGGCCAACTCAGAATGAAACCAACTCAGAACCATCTCAGAAAGGTTATTAAGAGTGATGATAAAAAATGGTTAAATAGGTTAAGTTAGGTTAGTGTTACCGGCTATTTTAAAATAAATTTTTCATAGCTTTTAATGACCTTTCTGAGGTGGTTCTGAGTTGGTTTCATTCTGAGTTGGCATGGAACCGTTTTTAAATACATCTATTTGAGTTTCGATTTTGTTTTCGTGAATGAGTGCATATCTTGGAAGGGGAAATTAACCCACTTCACGACATCCGATCAAGCCGAATCTCGGAAAATAGACTCGTTGTCGATGACAATGCATTCTTTTGGTGGCGGTCACGCACACACAGGCCCGTCTCTGAAATTGGCTACTAGCCGGCTGCGCACCACGTGGCGGAAAGTCGAAACGGTTTCACTACGAAATAAAAAAGATGTATTATAGTAAAAAAACTTTATTTTTACGGGTTGATTTTTTTGCACACCGGATTTTATCAGATATCCAAAAATAAATAAATGTTTTTTTTTACTGTAACCCCACACAGGTCATGAGGAAAATAATTTCCCTTGGAGCCTTTGTCATCTTTGTGGATGCTGTGTGGAGGGTCTTTTAGAGAACAGGAAGGACTGAACATGGGTCTTGAAGAGAATCTTGTTGTAGGAGGGAGGAAACACAGAGACCCGTTCTCATGTAACAAATGACAAATGTCAACCGTGTACTTATGTTGGGCGCGTGTTTGGCGTGTTTCCCGACTATGCACCGGTGCCGAGGGATGGATTTCCCGACTATGTGTCTAAATTAATAATTTTCATAATTGTATTCAAAATACGTAATTTTTTTTAATCAATATTACATAAATATAATAGATACACTTCTTAGTACGATGAGAATTAAACGCGCGGACAAGCAACACAAAAAAAAGTTTTCGGAAAATTCTATATTTATTTTTGAAAATTTTTCCGTGTTTGTATTTAATCATAAAATATAGTTGTATCTGTTTGGAATTTTGTAGTCACCCGGTTTAACGATATAATGGCCGGTCGGGTGCTACAACACGTCTGTCCGTATCGATTTAGGGTGCAGCATCCCCTTTCCCTTCTCCTACCCTATTTCCCGTCCCACAGACGACCACCTACACTCTACACACCGTCATCGGCAGTCCCGACAGGATGAGGCAGTGAAAAACCGACCCTAAATCTTACGAAAATATTTCACTAAGGCCCACTTGTTTCGCAGAAATTCACGCGTGACAAAGTCATCAATTGGCCATTGAACACCATTTTGTTTTTTTTTTTGACAGTTGAAAGGTTCCCGTTAAATGCCGATTCTAGGGGTCAGTCGTTTCACAGAATTTGAAAACTTCATCAAATTTCATAGTTATTTATCCAATTTTGTATAGGTTATATTAAAGTTCTGTTACTGGCATAAATAAAATAATAACAGAACTTGAATATAACTTTCACGGAATTTAACTTTGAAATTTGTTTTAACGTTCAAATTCCATAGTAAATTTTCAAGTTTTGTGAAAGTTTTATACAAGTTCTGTTATTATCTCAGCTGTGTGAAACATCTGGTAAATGGTGATATAATAACAGAACTTGAATAAAACCTGTACAGAACTTGAAAATTAACTTTGAATTTTGATGAATTGTTCAAATTCTGTGAAACAACTGGCCCCAAGTCCGTTTATTCTGAACAAATTCTGATCAAATTGGGACAACAACTGTCATGTTAAGCTTGTCGGCTCATTGCAATTTGATAGAAAACAGAAATGCACCTAGCAACTAGAAACATCGTTTAAAGGGGACTTTTTTATTACTTTTATTTTTTCAAAGAATTTTTTCTTGACAACGATTCAAGTAAGCGCCATTTTGTGAGTATTCGATTCACAAAATGGCGCTGATTGTCGTAAAATGTGACGGGGTGTGAAACACCCCACCCTTAGTCGAGGATTCTTCACAAAGTTTCTATTATTAATTATTAATTTCCTCAGAGTTGCAATAGTTATAATTATAGAATATATTCGTTATTAGAACATCTCGATTCTCAGGGTTCTGACCCAGTCTGGGTCGTGACCCCGCGTTGACCTCGCCGTGACCTTGCCAGGGTCGCGAAACAAAGGTCAAAGTTCGTCAAATCGTTCACACAAGACTCTTGGCGCTAAATTATAAAAATAAGTCGCGTGACCTTGGAAGCATCATACGGACATCATACTCTGTTTTACTAACTACTTAACCGTCACGCCGTTTCCCCGCGCGGGTAGGCAGAGAGGACGGACGTCCAAACAACTCGCTCTTGGCACACACTCTTTGACACATTCACACATCGTCTCATACGTGCTCTTCTATTATTATGACTATTGACATGGCCCGACTCAAGTATCTGATTCACTTGATCATGCCATGTCTTCCCCGGGTGTCCCTGACTTCTTTTACCATTCACATTTGCTTCATGTATCCTCCTTACACCATGCCCAAACCATCTGAGGATCTCTTTCTTATTCTTACTCATTACGCTTACATCGGCCTTGCATTCTTTGCGGATACCCACATTTCTCACACAATCGTAACAAAATGATATAATTGGTTTTAACCCCTCAGGCTTCGGGCGTATTTTATCAGAATAACAAAATATTTCCGCTTCGAAATGAAATTCAAATAAGAGAAATGTTTCTACACGCATCCGAAAATTAAAAACTGTTTTGAAAAGTGATGAAATACGCCTTCGAGTTTTATAATCTTATATATAAAAATGAATCGCTGAATGTGTTGCTAAGCACATAACTTTCGAATCACTGCACCAAATTGGATAAAAAAAAATTTGTATGTTCGTTATTGTATTGGGGAGGGGGTGGGAGATAGGGCGGTGAGAGGAGGGGGGGGGGAGGTGGTGGAGGCGGAGTGGGAACCCCCTTACACCACGCGAGCGAAGCCGCGGGAAAAAGCTAGTTGGAAATAAAAATATAATTTTTTAATGCAAACTTTAAAAAGTTTTAAAAATGGCTCCCTTTACGTTTTTTCTTTCTATCAGTTACTGATAATGACAAAATAAATAAATAAAAATCACACAAAAAATAAAAACACAAATGTTATTAGAAAAGTGATTTATAAACGTCACGTCACTTTTTTTCGCTTCATGTAAAAAATATTTTTTTTCGAATTTCGGTCGGAAAGTTTGGTTTCATAAAGGTGTACATTTTAATTATTTTGTGGTTGACTTTTATATATGAATATGAAGCGCGATGCATTCTCTTTCTAACACCGTTTAGATTATACTTATAACCATGATAGTAAGCGAGATACAACGATTTCTATGAGACCTATATGAGTTGTTCCAAAAAGCGAACAAATTAAAGTAAATGTTTATTTGACATAATCGATGCAGTATTTCCCATCGCCTCCAATGCAAATAGTTATCTTTTATAGTAATGGTTAATCCAAAGATTTTTTTCTAAAAAATATTCATAAAGCGTGTCCGGTGATTTCCAAAGTTTACCAAAAATAACGTTCAACCTAGCGACATAGGCTCAACCAACCTAACCTAACCTAACGTATTATTTCATCACTAGCAGTTAAAAACCCACTGCGCAGGTTTTTGCTGCTAGGCCCTGCAGGCTGCTTTTGGTTCGGCTTTCCCAGTTTAAGTGTGGGGACCATTTTATAAATCCGATAGGAACTGGTTCCAAAAAAGCCGGTTCTTCGGATCCGGTGACAACTAGTCACCGGGACAAATTAACCGCGAAAGCAATGACGTCATATATAATATATAGACGCGTGGTATTATTATTCACAACTGCCAGTTACAATAATAATCATATATTATCATCAATCTCTACATCCGGAGAGATTCACGAAATTACAAATTTAATAGTAGATACTCACGTTCCTCACGCTAGCTTTTAACGTAAATGAACCCATCTTTTTTACTTGCTTGAATTCGGTTCTATTACAAAAGTATATTTTTAACAAACTTCAAGTACGGAGATGGTTTTGCATAAGGCGCAGCGTCAGAGATGTATTCGAAGTCGGGTTCTTAAATTTCAACCATACAGACGCAAGGCTATTAATAACGTCCGATGTTCTGTATTCTCCTGATCGTTTTTCAATGGTTGGATCACGTGCAAAGTGTCACATGGGGAACTTGTCTCGATTTTAGAATTATTTTTTTTCAATAATAATTTTTTTTTTTTTTTTAAACATAAATTGTTTTAACGTAGCTTAAAAATATGATTGCCGCTGACGTTGTTGTGACTTTCTATTATTGCGTAAAATTAAAGAAAAATGCCTACCTTGTACAGGGATGGGTTCTTCAAGTCAATGTGGTCAGAGCGGGGGCCGTGCTTGGTGAATCTGCAAAATTAATAAAAAAAAACACTTGTTTAATATACCTACAATAATTATTTAACTTCTCCATATTTTAAATCCCTAGAATGTATCCATCTATATTTTGTAGACCTTTCGACTCCTAGGCTTCAGAGAGGTCAATGAAATGGATTATTTGTTCATGGATGTTTGAAAATGCTTAAAATCATTTATACAAGTATTGTGTCTGTTAGTTTCCAATGATTGAGAAATCGGGCTTTTTTTTTTGGAAGGTTAAAATATTTCCGCTTTGCAATAAAATCCAAATAAATGGAATATTTCTAAACATATCCGAAAACTAAAAACTGTTTTTGAAAGTTGATGAATTACCTTTACATATGTCATTATTGGAAATAATTTTTTTTTTTAATTAAATTTTTAACACAACAAAAAATAAATGTTTTAAAAATGGTTCACCTTAAATTTTTTCCATCTAAAATTACTGATAAAGAAAAGAAAGAAAAATACACACTAATTTTTTTAGTCAAATGTATTATATACATTATTATCACTTCACGTTTTCGTCGTCAAAATAAAATAATGATTAAAAAATTCTCGAAATTTTTTACACTTTTCTCAAAATAGTGCACAGTTAAAAATTTATATGGTTGAATTCTAGATTTAGATATAAAGCGTAGAGTTTTCTCTCTCTAATACCGTTTAGATCATATTTATCAACATGACAGTAAGGGAGATACAATGATTTATTATGAGACCTGTGTGAGCTGGGACAAATTTGGTATCCAGGTTAATAGAACTATAGATGTGTTGGGTAACTTTCAAATACGTTTTAAGTTTGTGTGATTGATTACTGGTTGATTTATTAAGTTATGATAATGATTAACTATTAACAACTATATATTATAAACGGAACTTAACTGGTTTAAATTATGTTCACTATTTTATGTACAACTACTTTATACACAACTGTATACTTCCCAAATAAACATAAATAAAAAAATCAAAATTATCATAAATATTACAAATTAAACTGGACTCTGAGTCCATACTTGACTAGGCTCTAAGTAGTTTTGCTGTTGCCAGCTGCCATACTAAACCTGCTCTCCCAACCCTCAGATGCCTTCGGTAATCCGGCAACCCCAACTGTCCAGTACATACTCATTTTTTATTATTTAAGTTCTAAAGAGGAACGCTCCAAAAATTTCGTTGAAAAACCAATCGCATTTAAGAGGAATATAAACGCTAGAAATATTTCGAATCTCATGCCTGCAAAATTTAAAATCGAGTTTCTTTTTGCATGAGGCTAGTAAGCGAAAAAGTGGCTTTTATTTATTTTGTGCATAATTTTATAAGAACGAAAAAAAGTTAGAACATGGAAAACCTCAAAAATAGTCTTAGCCATTAAGGGGTAATTTAAGAAAAATTGTTTCTTGTATTACTTCATAGTTAAGTCATGAACGAAACATTTTTTTTTGGTGGTTTACGCTTATATTTTTTGTTACGTAAATAATTATTTTATTGTAATTCCAATACATAGAAAAGCTAGTAAAAGCTTCGAATTATCCGTAGCATATTTTTTTATGCTAATACTGTAAGCCGATTTGTCGTAAAGATTAATCAAAATAGTATCTAAATAGGATTTCACGTATATATTCTTCTTAAAATGTAACTTTACCCGTTATATTTGATTTTAAAACAAGGAAGTGTTTTTTTTCTATTAAATCTGTCATAGTTAATTTCGAGCATTCAAAGGTTATAGAGGGTGTCTGGTAATAATGGTCTGTTTGTACTTACACGAGATCAGTCCTTGTGGAGGCGGAGTACAAGGAATAGCCGATGACGCCCACCACTGCTCCCACGCAAATCACCACCATGGGAATGACCTGCAACAAGAGGAGACACGTTTTTATTACATGTGACTAGCATCTAGTAGAATTTGGCAGCCACCTTTGGACTGGAACCTCAAAATACCTGAAAAACCCTTAGCTCTATCCAGAGATGGGCGATTCGTTTGATGGATTGCTCTATCTTAACAAACGGGTTGCAATCTTTTGGAGACTGTTACCTCCGTCCTAAAACATGGGTCTCTTCAAGAGCCATGTTCGCTTCTTCATTTCTTCAAAAAGACCCTCCACATAGCATCCTCAAAAATGACAGTCCCTTTGGGACCTAATGTAAAAACAAACACTGCTCTACCCTATCCAGATCGGCATGGCACGTGTTTTGATTTAACGTTTAAGGTTATATACGTTTTGAAATTTATTGATATTATCTACCGTTGTTCCCAATCCTACTGATCCAACCACTGAGCCGAAATTTCGGCTCAACACTCCTCAAATGCACAAATACGCTCTTTCCAATGCAACTCTTCGACCAACAGGCAAATCGAGCGTTACTAAACAAATCACTTACCTGATCGGAGGTTCAGATTGATCGATCGAAAAGTTGGGAGCAACGGTCCTTAATGAACGTTTTGTAGTTAAAACGGGAGAGAAGAAGAAGATAAAAAGAAGTGATTTATAATATAAAATCCGTACTACGATTCAAATTTCTGTTGCATGCATAAGAAAAGTGTGTCTGAGAACGTAGTACTGCATACATTGCGTATATGTGTCCAGTCCAATTTCATTTCATGATGTAGATTATCACAAATATTCTAATGTATGTTTGTTTTGCATTGTTTCAGTGGAGGAGCGGCAGGTGCCGTGGGCCCCCTGGACGGCGGCGGACTCCTGCTGGAGCACCACGCTCACCACGAGCAGCAGCAGCAGCAGGCCCCCCTGCACCACCTGCACCACCACGCCCTGCAGCAGGCCCTCGTGCCCGTCATGGGCGCGGGCCCGCAGGCTGTAGCGCAGGCGCACGCGCAGGCACAGGCTCACCAGGCCCAGGCTCAGGCCCAGGCTCAAGCGCAGGCTCAGGCGCAGGCTAACGGTGAGTCTTTTTTATTTTGGTTCGTACCCTCGCTATGGACCATAAGCCTCGCTCAAATCACTCCTTGATAAGGCGCAAAGTAATTCCTTTTATTATTGTTTAACATTGCTAGTGAATAACATGGATTTGTCGAAACCGGTAGCAGATTAATAAAAACTCTTCACAACAAAATGTTTTGTTACATAATTAATGCCCAAGAAATACAAAAAAATTGTTCCTTTTAACATGAAAACACCAGAGTTAGCGATGAAACGCTTTGTTGTCACCAAATATAATTTAAAATTATCTCGTGGCCCACAAGGATTATGTGCCAAGTGGCGCCTGTTTGTTCCAAAAATAAGACTATTGTCCGTTGCTTGGCGATGCGCTTATGTCATCAAGCAGGGAGGAGGTCTGTGGTCTCGCTAAGCGTAACCAAAGAATTAGTTATAACTTCGCAACAGAAAGGGTTACACGAGTTATTTATGCGTCGTGTAGATCTTGAGGTGCTCTATAAAAAAGTAAAGTATGAACGAAAGACGATTTCACACAAAAAGTTTAGAGATATTACCCACCCTATTTTTTTTAGATACTGAGGCCTTTGCAGTGACATTTTTAATGTAAATAATTGCTTAATTTTATCTGACTGAAATTTTCGTAAATTGCCATACTTTATCAGTATCGAGCGATGTGAATGTCGATGGTATTTCTACAATTTTTTTTGAAGTATCAAATACTTTGGGTTTTACATTATATATTAACTGAAAAACACCTCGGATGCGTCAGTTTGGCTATATAAAGCTGAAGGTTTAAGATTACCAGAATGAAAAGAATTTATTTTGTTTGATGAAAGTGGGATATAGTTTCCCTGGTGATAGCAAACTTCATCATCATCTATTGATTGCTTCCCTGACATGCTTTCTTAGCATGCTCCAAAATGTTTATTGAATATCCGAAACTGATTATGATGTTATTTCCTAGGTGGATCTCACTCCGGTTCCTCCGGGCGTTCCACCCCCTCGGGTTCTGTGGGTGCCTCCGGCGCCTTGCCCGTTCAGCCCGGCGCCCCCCAGCTGGGAGCACTCACAGTGCCCGGGGCCGGGCTCCCCGCAGGGCTTCCGGCCCCCGTGCCCGCCGACCCGGCCCCCGGCAAGCTGTTCGTGGGGGGCCTCTCCTGGCAGACGTCCAGCGAGAAGCTGCGCGAGTATTTCGGCATGTTCGGCAGCGTCACTGACGTACTCATCATGAAGGATCCCGTCACTCAGGTAAACAGACATAAACACCATAAGACAAACGCCAAATTAATGGATGAAGGAAGAACGATGCGTAGACCAAGGGACGGATGCTTCGGAAAGAATGAATTTTCTGAAGGAGATAGATTGGAAGAACGTTGCAGTAGAACAGGGAAGGATTATCTACCCAGAAGTATATAGAGCACTTGACATCGTTGTTAAATTAGGAGCATGATTATTTGACCTATTGTTTACATTATTCAAATAAAAAATGCAACTGAATTTGACAATCAAGATTGTCAGATAGATTAAGAATGTAGAAGTCAAGACTATGGCCGAGGCTCCGAATTACAGCCTTTCTGATGCGTTGTATGAAGCCCTAACATGATCTGAAAGTGCAACGACTTGAGAAACCCTGATGGAGTTTTGAATTCTTGTGTTCGATGAATTCGGTACTGCTATACCGATACTTGTTCATTGACCTCAAGGAAAAGAGTTGCAATACACCAAAAGATGAATGGAAGACATGAACGAGGGCACTTGGGCATTATGAATGTAGAATAAAATGCCTGTTGTATGTTGTATGCTGATGATGCGGTGCTGATTTCTAACACTATGGAAGAGCTACAGTCTCTCGTATCTAGGATGAACGAAGTATGTATGAAGAATGAGCTAATGATGAATGTAAGTAAGTCTAAAGTCATGGTGTTTGAAAGGGAGAGTACGAAAACAGTATGCAACATAGTTGTGAATGATGAATATTTGGAGCAGGTGGATGAGTTTGTGTATCTGGGTAGTATGTTTACGAGAGATGGGAAGGCTGAAAGAGATATTGAAAGAAGGGTGAATGCCGGTAACTCCATTAATGGTGGACTGAATGCCGTTGGCGCTAATAAAAAACTGTCAAAAAAAGCGAAGCTAGCAGTCCACAATGGAGTCCTGGTACCTACCCTGATGTATGGCAGTGAGGCATGGAACTGGCAGAGGAAGGATGAAAGTAAACTGAATGCAGTTGAAATGAGATCCCTGAGACGTATGTGTGGTAAAACAATGTATGATCGTGTGAGAAATGTGGATATCCGCAAAGAATGTAAGGCTGATGTAAGCATAATGAGTAAGATTAAGAAAGGGACCCTCAGATGGTTTGGGCATGTAGAGCGAATGAACGAAGGAAGTAGTTTAAGAAGAATATACGACGCGAATGTGAATGGTAGAAGAAGTCGGGGACGCCCGAGGAAGACATGGCACGATCAAGTGAATCAGATACTTGAGTCGGGTCATGTCAAAAGTCAGAATAATAGAAGAGAATGTATGAGACGATGTATGAATGTGAGTGAGGCAAAGAGTGTGTGCCAAGACCGAGTTGTTTGGCGGTCCGTCCTCTCTGCCTACCCCTGCGGGGAAACGGCGTGATGGTTAGTTAGTTAGTTAGAATAAAATGATCACTAAAAAAGGATTGATGAAGGAAGAGTGTAACACGAGGTAACTCGACTGAGCGGAGAAAAGATGTTAAAAAGAGATTATTTGCTAACACTAAAGATGTAGTGTTTGTAAGCACGGAAGAAGAACTTTAAGAAGGGTTCTTTTGGTTAATCTGCTGAAATTTTCCGTTGATACCACAACTAACTTGGTGTGTTTAGTTCCAAGTTTGTGTTTAATTTATTTGAGCCCATGATATCAATTTCATGGTGATGAGGAATTGCCACTTCTTTGTTCGTTTTCCTTTTTAAATAAATTTGTAATTAGACGCCCAAGTTTGTGTGTTACCCTCAATCATAATTTGGGAGTCTCTGCCATTGGTCACCGTAAGTGGTTCACTATGTCTGGTGACTTAGCAGGGGTGCCTGGGTTCATTGGGTGAGGTGTCTTTGAGATCTTTTGACCTTTCCAACTCTGGTCTCTCTCCACCCATCGCCTTGCACTGCAGTGGGAGGGATGGATTGATACTCCTGGACACACTGACCTTCAGATTCCTAACCACCGTGCATACCTTTCTCCTTCCCAGAACTTCCTCTCTTTCCTATCCTTAAAACGACCATCCACACAAAAATAATGTAGGCAGAAACAAAACATGAAAGAAAGAAAGAATTTGAATGAACTTATAATCTTTTAACACGTCGTATCATTTTATTTAAAATACTAATGTTATTTCACAGCTCTAAGAGGTGTTGCTTTTCTATTTTGATTTGATATCCAACACCTCTAGGTTTCAGGTGACTGATTAGTGATACAAACACACCTTATGTAATAGAAATTATCTAGTTTTCCATTGAAATGTGTTTAAGGTTTCATACAAATGATTTTGGAAATTCGTCGCAACGGAAAATGTTTCGGCCCGAGTCTCCAAGGCGAAATAAGGCAAGGAATTAGTACCTAACTGGTAGACTTTATTAGTAACACTGTAATCTTAACCTTAGAACTTCGGGTGTACGTAAACCTTCATATTTAAAAGCGTAAATCTCTGTAAGTTACACCAATTAACAACAATAATTATTATTGATTAATTTCTAGTTTAATTAAAAATCGAAGGACACCTTTGGGATACTTAGATGTGCAAGCTGGTATAAAATATATTATTATATATTTTTTTCTTTTTACGACTCGCAATAAGAGTTTGTCTGTTGTAACATTGTTGTATATATCTGAAATAGTGATGGGCATATTTGGAACATTTAAAAAAAATCAGTTTCTATCATTATGTTTCTACTCTAAATTTTCATTCTAACAATAATCGATTAAAATTTAAAAATGCATTAAAATTAATTCAATTTAATATCGATCACGGAAATTTTAAATGCTGTGAAGGAAAAAATGTTAATTGTTCAGGAGAGTCAAAAGAAGGTTTTTTTTTTTCTAAAAAATCATAACTCCTATTTTTTTAGACCTACAACTATCAGTTTTTATTATAAAAAAAAAACACTGAATAGATCTTTCAGAATACTTCATTATTTCACGTCGTAAAAGATGCATTTATTTTCCTAAAAATATTTCGATGATGCAGTTCGAAAGAGAAAAAAAAAATGGAGATAATGACATATATAACTCATTTTTGGGTTTGTTGTCCTTTACAGCATTTAAAATTTCCACTATTGAATTATGAATATCAATTCTTTAAATGATTGTTTAAAATTAATTTCAAACATTTTTTTAACCCAACAAAAACAAATCGATGGAATCGATTCGTGAAAGTGATTCATTGATTCGAGTGAATCAAATTCACTTCAAACACTTTCCTGTCGAATTAAATGGTCGTCAATTATTAAAATTAGGACGTTTTTCTTGTTTTTAAATCAAAATTTGAGTTTTGTAATTATTTTTTATTGCTTCAAAATCAGACATTTCATTTATGCCCGTCACTAGTAAAAATTCCTCTTTAACCAATAATTAATTAATATTGCCATCTAGTTGTAACATTCACAACAGTTGATACATTTCTAGTTTTTGTACATTTGCTGATACAGTTTGGAATACCTTCGTAACTTTGTTCATTTTTAGTTAAGGCCTGAAATTTTCTATAATTTCCATTCGAAATTCAATTCCTCTTTTCTCTACTCTAACGCATTTTTTTTCAACCAAATTTTATCAATGGCTATAAATCATTTATGTGAATATTTCCATACAATATTTTCCCAAATAAATATATTCATGATAATACAATAATCGTCTATCCATTACTAAACGAGTTTTAAAAAGATTTTCTCGAACTATCTATTGTTTTGTTGTGTAATATTTATCTTGGAAATTGTATGTATAGAAAAATGATCACTGTTAACGATTTTTAGCATTTTGTAAAATTTTTATTTTAGCAGCAGTTTTCACCGATTAAGAATGAATGTTGAACCTTAATTTAGAGAAAAAAATTCTTAATGGAAGACATAAGGAATATAGTCTTTATCGCCAACAGTTAATTGCTTGGCGGGGGTTATTCCATTAAGGAACCAGATCACAAATTTTTTTCTTCATTTTCTGAAAGATGCATTTGTTAATAATGCTCTCACCAAATGTTTTAAAGAAATTCATAAAATTGACGGAGATACAGCAGTTTGTATGTTGAATTATCCTTCAGCGAAATGAATGCGTTTTTCTCGAAACCTCGTTTTTCAACCTCGTTGACAACATATTAACAAAACTATACATCTGATTTGCATACACCAAGTCTTAAACTGTTCGAAAATCCAGTCTCTATGGCATCATATGTAGGGGAATAGATAAATAATAAAAAAAAAGGCTAACCAGCGAATTTTGTTTCCAGTTCATCATTCATAAAAAAAAAATAGAAGGGAATTTATAAAAAATCCACACGTGGTACCATAGAGACTGGATTTTCAAACAGTTTAAGATTTGTTGCATGCAAATTGGATGTGTAATTTTATTTATGTTGGCAACCGGGTTGAAAAACATAGTTCAAAGTTTTGCTGTTAACAAACTGTTTCCAAAGGTTTCACATAAAATAATGTTTCTTCGTCAATTTTACGAATTTCTTTAAAACATTTGGCGAGAGCATTCTTATAAATGCATCTTTCAGAAGATGAAATTAAAAAAAATGACAAATAAAATTTTACAGTAGTCAAGTTGACAAATAAATTACTAACTTCACACAATTATGCTCTTTATCGACATCAAGATTTGACTTAGTGGGGGCTAAAATTGGTGAAAATCGCTCTAAATAATGCGAGAGAGTTGAAATATGATTGAAATTGAATGGAAATTATTATTGTGATTTTCGGCCTTGTGCGAGGTTTTAAAAGTATTTTTTGCAAGTTAAGGACATACCGAACCATAAATAATTAAATAACTCATCTAGTTGTGTAACATTTGAAGAGGGAAGAAGGTAGACTTTATAATATAACTTATGTGTATGCTGGTTTAGAGTAAACTTAATTAATACTTATTGTATAGGAATTGTCTCCCTTGTAAGGAAATGTAACACAAATGTTACATACTGTTACACTATTTGTTACATCCCATGCATTTAAAGGTTAACAAGTAATAAAAAATAATAATTAAGTGTACAACGTATTATTATTCTCTGTTTTAGGAACGTATATTTTTATTGATGTATCTTTTCAAATAACAAATTACAGGTGTATATGTAACTAATGTAATTTAGAATTTTGCAGAAATCCTGTTACCCGATGTATAATATTTGTATATTCAGTTACCTATACAACGTGTCCGGAAACTCGTAGTACAAGCGGGAAACTGGTGAATCTACATCACGTAGAGAACCCAAAAAACTTATTTTTTTCGATCTGAGCATTTCGATTTTAATATATTTTTTTTCTATTTTTACATTTTTTCGGCAAGTAAAGGGTTAAAAAAAATTTTGGGCCCGTTTTACCCTTCGATGCATTTTACAAGACATAACACAGCTGAAATCAACCCCCTAGTGAATTTTTTTTTCAAATTTAACCAAAATAATTCCAACTTCGGACCCGATTTACTCGAAAACGAAAGCTCAAATCAAAAAAGTTATATCACAAATCGACTCCGAATGTGATGTAGATTTTCCAGTTTCCTGCTTGCACTACGAGTTTCCGGACACCGTGTATATATATTATGAATAATAGAACCCCTTCTAAATCAATAAATAAATTAGGTTAACTTATTGACAAATAGTGTCTTTGAAAGAGATTTAGCTATTTTCGTATCTAATTGATTTTCTTATTAATTTGTTCCCCTTTTGAAAGTTATATTGGGTTTTTCAAGGGTTTGTTACGTTAAGTTTTAATTTAAATAAATCAATGTGATGTAAAAATATTATAATTTAGAAAAAAAAGTAGGTTTATACAGTAGAGCTTCGATAATCTGTACCCGGGCTTATTCGAACTTCACCGTAATTGGAACAACCCGTATCTCCTCATACCGAGACTACTAGAACAATTTTTTCTGTAGTTATGTAAGAAGTCAATGCTACACTACGCGGTGTGCGCGTCACATGGAGTTTTATGTTATAAACATGGTACAGAATGCGAAAGATGTTGTTGTGTAAGTTGAGAAAAAAAGCCTTTTCTTGGTCAATAAATATAACCGGCCAGACTTGAATAGATCAGTTTGTGACTAAATAAATGGGTTTTTGATTTAGAAGTTCTTGAAATATAATTTTCCTAAACTAACACCTATTTAAAAAAAAAAAATTTTAACTTCCGAACGCTTCGCTAGTCCGAACAGATGTTGTTTTTCATTAGTTTGGTTTATCAAGGCTCTACTCTGTATGATGTTTTATATTTTATAAAATCTTTCAAACTAAATACATAAATATCAGAACCGTTCTTGACATTTTTTTTTTTTTAAATTTATTTATCCATAAAAAAGTATATGTATATTGGGTTTTTTGATGTCTGTCTCTTTAGGATGTACCTGTATTTAACGGGCATGTAATGCACAACATGTGATTTCAGTTGTGCAGGTCCAAAGTCCTGTTTAACACGCTACATTTCATACGTACGATGATAATTTTAGTAGTTTCGCGCGGATCAAATCCCGGCAAAGTACGAATTATATAGATGCTGGAAAGGAAAAATGGCTAAAGCGCCATAATGTTGTGACATTAAAGAAGAACCTACACAATAAGCCATATTGTTTGTTTGTGCTTGTGTTCATCAAATGGGGTTTTCTATCGTTTCTCACATGTGGGAAACTCCGGAAAACTTGATGTGATCAACACAAACAAACTATAGCTTAATGTTTAGGTTCATCTTTAATGTCACACCCATAGACATCCAAATTTAATAAACCAGAAGTTACAGATGAGGGGTAAAACCAAACTATGGAGGGTGAAGAGGGGAAGATGACTGTGATTTGTTAAAAAATCAATCTGACAGTATATAGGCATCTCGCATTATAACATCACCATTTAGTTCTTAAAAGCAAAACTGCTTTTTAATGAATAGACCTTTTTACATGGGAGCACGAATTGCCCGCCACGTTATTATCATATTTGCGTAGTCGAAATCGGCAAAAGAAAGTTTGCCCTTTTTCACATGGGAATATTTTGTTGCCGTGTTTAGTTGAGACACTTTTACAAATGTTTCATAATTTACTTACCCCTGTAACTCACTGGAGAAACACCCACATTCGCTACGTTCACATATATTAGGGCAAAATGTATAGCACAAGCTCTCACTTTTGTTCGTAAAATGTGCGATGTGACCAGCGCGCTGCTCAGGTCAAGAATGATGACGTCACATTTTTTAGATTCAAGCGACGCTCTCGTAAGCCCGGCTGGCTCCAAGGCGGAGCTATAGCCGGCTCCATGGGGAGGGGGAAATAATACCTTTTTATCACTTAGGGCAGGTCCAGATATAATCATATGTCCATGGTCACACCTGTATGGCACCTTAGCAATTTTTTGTTTCCAGCATCGATCGATATATATATATTTTTTTATTGTTTCTAACGGGTTCAGGGGTGGTGGATACTCTCAGTATTGCCCCGATGAAAGACCACAGAATCATAAAATCAAAATTGCCATAGAAGAATTTAAAGCAGTATGATTTACATAGTCATTTCACAAATGCCCTAATTGGAGTTGCCGTAGAAGACCCGAACGGAAGCCAGTGGTACTCTTGTGTGACGCAAAAAACAATTAGATTTATTAATTATTAACTAGACAATAACATTATTAATTGTTGATTAATGTACCATTTTATCATCAGTCTATTCTCCGCTGTTGAATTATTCATCCACCAGCTTTCAAACATTCATTATATTAAACACAAATTTTAAAATTTGCTTGAAAATAAGTAATTATTTAACTTGTAAAGTAACTTACTGAAGCACCAGTGTTCTGTTCATAGGGTAAAGAGTAAAGATACAACACAATTGATATAAAATAGGTTGGTAAGTAATGTGTAAAAACGTAAAAAGTAAATTAATAACCATTATGTATAGGCAATCACCAGCTTTCGGTTGGGTAATTTGATTATTTGGGTTGATATTAAATAGTTCGCACCCGACCTTAATACATAGATTTTGAATTTTTGCAATAGGTACATAATATTTGGTTTAGGTCTTTTACGACTATCGTTTATTAATTAATTGTTGTTGATTTAAATAATGTTAAAATTTTGTCTTTTCCCCGATTCGTGAGAGAGTAACTAATTTAGTCAGTCACGTTGTTTTGTAGAATTATTTTATGTAGAGATATGAGTTTGTTCAGAGGATGGCAGTGATGTCATGTCCGTCAACGTTTCTAGACTGTCCCGAGTCCTGTTAATGGTAATAATTGTCATCGTCCAGATATCGTGGGTTCGAAAGCCGAAAAGACCAGATATGGGCTTTTACTAAACGTGAAAAGTGTCGTCAATTACAAATAAACTTGTACAATTCATGTACTTGATAAATAAATGTATGGTTAAACATTTTGAAATTTCAAATGAATTAATTAATTTAGAAATCAAATAAGCATTGCAAACAAGGTTGACTCTATAGTTTAGTTTAATTTTGCATAAATATTCTAAATCAGTGAAAAATTACAATGAATACTACGATTCTGGTTTTGCTTCTTAATTCTGTAAAGTGGCGGTGTATTTTAATTGTGAAATTTAGTGGCTACGATTTCGTTCATCTCTCACGAATTTGAGGGTGTATGAGGAAGATGACTGATAGAGTAATGATGGGTCTCCCAACCGTAGTGCCCGCTAATCCCCTTGTGTGTTTGGTTCTGTATTGCAGAGGAGCCGCGGATTCGGCTTCATCACCTTCTCGGAGCCCCACAGCGTGGACAACGTGCTCAAGGTGCCCATCCACACCCTGGACGGCAAGAAGATCGACCCGAAGCACGCCACACCCAAGAACCGCCCCAAGCAGGCCAACAAAACCAAGAAAATCTTCGTGGGCGGCGTCAGCCAAGACACCTCTTCGGAAGAAGTCAAGGCTTACTTCAACCAGTTCGGTAAGGTAGAAGAGACAGTCATGCTCATGGATCAACAGACTAAACGTCATCGCGGCTTCGGTTTCGTGACATTTGAGAATGAAGATGTGGTGGACCGCGTCTGCGAGATCCATTTCCACACCATCAAGAACAAAAAGGTAGAATGCAAGAAGGCTCAGCCTAAAGAAGCGGTGCAAGCCAGCGCTAGCCTTCTAGGAAAGCGATTGGCTACAGTAGGAACTGCAGTGTTGGGTGGCAGGCTTCCACCTCCTCCGGCTCCTTTAGCCGTTGCGCAAGCACAGGCACAAGCACACGCAGCGGCTGCTGCGGCCGCCGCCTACCCCAAGCTGCTGTACCCCGCCGCAGCCCTTGCCGCCTATCGCTACGCGCCCTACCCCCAGCCGCCCCCGCAGCAGCAGGCTCCCCCCGCCCAGCAGGCCGCCCCGCCCTCATACCACCCTTACCAACTGGCTGGCGTGGACATGTCCAGCTTCCAGGGCATCGACTGGGCATCTATGTACGGCATGGGCATGTACGTCTAGACGCCAACGCAACAACACTAAAACACTATACACAACACACTCAACACTACAAATAAACACACGACAACCATCCAGGGACCTTTGAACATTACTCTGACCGATGGTGAATGAATGTAAAACCATCCGAGAGCTTTTGAAGATGTCTCTGGGATCGATGATGAATGAATGCAAAACCATCTGAGGGCTTTTAAATATATCTCTGATCGATGGTGAATGAATGCAAAACCATCTGAGGACATTAGAATATATCTCTGATCGATGAGAGCTTTTGAAGATGCCTCTAGGATCGACGGTGAATGATTGCAAAACCATCCCGAGGGCTTTTGAGGAAGGCCTGATCCATGGTTGAGTGAATGTAAAAACCATCCAGGGTCTTTGGTCTCCCTGTTTGATGGTGAATGTTTTAGCTTTACCCACTCTTTAGTTTTATATGCCGCTTATTGCCAGTCTTTTTTCAAGTATTTGATTGCTTGTGCCGGTGACTTTTTTGTTTTTGGATTTTCGACCGAAAGACAATTCGAGAGTACAAAATGACAAGTATTAATATTATGTTGATATGAATAGATGCTGCGTGGGTAAAGCAGTGGTTGCTGTTGAAGTTGTCTTTCGTGTGTTATTAATTATTAATTATTAATTGTTTCTAAAAATGAAATGACAACTCAAAAGGAGTGATTTTTTTTTCAATCACCGTTTAGTTCCTTTAAAAATGTATGATTTTTTTGTTTGGACTCAAAGCGTTAAAGTCAAATTTTATTTATTATTTTTGAAAAGCGTTGAATTTTGGAAATGTGAATCCAATTTCCGTTATAAAATACTGATCGGTGGCGAATTTTCGGTGATCTAATACAGTATTCACATAAACGTGTGTTTTTTTTTCAGTTTTCGTAGGACTTAACAAGCATATTGCTCAGTTTACGTTGATCCTATATAATGTGTAGATTCTTTATTCCAAGTTTTTGTTTTATTTTTTACTATGTATGAGTCGTAATACCAAGAGTGTATTGAATGTGTCGGGTCGGATCTGGGCCACTTTGAAAAATTATTTTATTATGATAAATTTTTTAAATGCATAATTTTTTTTATTTAAAATGAACTCCAAAATCACAATCAAGCTAATATGATTTATCATTTAAGTATTATTTTACTATGTCATTGTGATTTGCTAGCCTTGTAACATCTTAAATGTGATTTACTGGCCTTGTAATTCATTAAATGTGATTTACTAGCCTTGTAACTCATTAAATGTGATTTACTAGCCTTGTAACTCCTTAAATGTGACTTACTAGCCTTGTAACTCCTTAAATGTGACTTACTAGCCTCGTAACTCCTTATGTGATTTACTAGACTTGCATCTCCTTAAATATGATTGACTAGCCTTGCAACTCTTTAATTGTGATTTACTGGTCTTGTAACTCCTTAAACGGGATATCTTAGTCTTGTAAATCCCTAAATAGAAACTGCTAGCCTTGTAAATCTCTATTTGAAAGTCTTTTAACTCTCTTAAATGGACTATGGTACTGACTTCAAAATCCTTTAATTTGATTTGCTAGCCTTGTAACTCCTTTTATGGGATTTGCTAGTCTTGTAACAACTCAAAACAGGATTTGCTAGCCTAATGATTCTTGCCGTGGTCCAGATTCGACGTGCTGCTGTGTCTGTGGTCGTATTTGAAGAAGCAATTTTCGAAATACGCTTGTGATAGAATTACGCAATGGTCGATAATAATTATTGTATAAAAATATGTTTTCGTGTACTTAAATTACATTTAATTAGACGTAGAAACAAAAAAAAAATTGCATTCGAATTCCTGCTGGAATGAGAAAAATACTATCATTATAATACTCTACTCAAATGACATTATTTTTCAGACCACTTTTAAAGAAGTTGTAAAAACCCACCTATTAATAAAAAACGCTGGTTCTCAAAATGCAAAAAAAAATGTTTACAATTTTTTTTCTCTGAAAAGTAATGTCAATTTTTTTTCAAGTCAATAATAATTTGACTTTTAAGTATTATTTTGTAATCCATGTGATTGGTAAGATATTTTAATATTAATGAAAGTACGATTAATTAATGATAATTATTATTATTATTATTATAAAATAGTCGTAGAAGGTTATTTTTATTATATGACATTTTAGTTATAAAGTTGTGCCATGCGTTTATAATAAATAATTCACTGAAAATTGTTTAAAATCAATTTCGGTGATTTTCAGCAAGAAAAGACATTTCGTCTCAAATTTTTGTTGTTGCATATTTAACACTATTCGTGTGTAGAATTTAATTTACGATGAAACATGATATTCTCATTAAGTATAGTTATTGATAGATAGAAATTAAGTTCCTTGAAAGATCTTTGAAAATAATTTTATGAAAAAATGTTCTTTCAAAAATCCGATGACGCTAAACAAAACACGTAGGTTCATTATTTAATTTACTATTCAGTTTTTTTTTAAATCTTGTATTATCATTCCTGTATCTTTTTCTGGAAATTTTGAACTTTCAGATTTTTTCGAAAATAAGATGTTTGAAGTTTTTTTTTTTAACTCGATAAAATGAAGCAATAATGGAACGTTTGTATTAAAAATGTAATAAGTAAATGATATCACTATGAATAAGTATTATGTGAATTCTGCAATAATAATTTCAGTATTAATGTTATTTGGAGTTGGATCCATTTACCTGTAAGGTCTCTCTATTATCCGTGGTTCGCTTTTCAACAATTGTTCCTTTGACTTGCGAATTAAAAGAACAACCACAAAAAAATAAATAAAAAACCTCGTGATCTTAAAGGTGTTTAAAAAACAATAATAAATCACTCCCTTTTTTGATTTTTAAAATGAGATTGTTGGATTTTGTAAATCCACGAGATGATGTCACGATTGTCGAAATAGTTTTAAAAGTTCCTACGTCTTTATAAAAATACTAGTATTAAATTATTTGGTATTCCCTATGTGATAAATAATGCGGCTAAATATTTATTTTGTGATTATTTTAAAAACATTTATTCCCGGCTCTCTTTATTTCGAAAAATTTGAACATTTCAAATTGTCAAGCCAAATTCAATAAAACAAGTATGGTAAAGACCAAGGAATAAAGGAGGTTATCCAAAAGTTGGACCAATCAGACGTACATTTGAAATTTTGAAATTCGTTTTCTCAGTACAAATTCAAAATGAAATGTAAGAGGAATAGAGTTCACAATGTATTTGGCTGTCTTGATCTGATAGTCAAAATGTACCAAGTCAGTGATGATATTGGTTTCCGTTCAAATCTACATGGAAGGCATTTCTATTTGAAGGTACAAACACCTTATTATATTCAGTGGTAAAAACCAAATTGTGAAATCAATATAAATCTCTTAATTCACCTAATTTCATGGTATCATAGATATTTTGTCGTATTATTATTGAAAACACTTCTTGCCACATTTGATTCTTATTATGAATAAGTTTTTTTCTTTTGTTTTAAATTATTGCCGTTTCTTTTCGCGATTTGTATTTTTACAAACATCCAAAATTTGGGAAGATTGGTTATGAGTGGTTATAATAATTCATTCAAAATTGATTATTTTTTCAAATGTGAAGCTCGACTTTTTATCACCTTACAAAGGTGTGCAGCTATTTTTTGCTAGAATTGCAACAAAATAATAATTAGTCTTTGAAAAGCTACTCGACTATTAATTTGTTTAGTATCTTCTTCAAACCAAAATTCTCTTATAATGGTCCCTAATACACCTTCTTTCGATGGCCAAACAGCTCTTGCATAGATTTGGCATTCTTGATGATTATTGATCTATTTATTTTTGCTATCAAAAAATCTGCCAAAAAGCATTGTTGAGGTCTGTCTAAAGATCTGCCAACAAATTGGCTTTCCTTACCATCCCGACGGCTCTGACCTCTTTGGAAGGTTCCGAATATATATTCAATTCATGCTAATCGACTGGCTACCCTGATTGTTACGATTGACTATTTCTCCTGTGTCACCATGTCACAGAAACTTGAAATCATCTAGCAAATGCATTTTGGCATATGTAGATTCATTGTCTATGTATATTTCGCATTTTTGGACTTGGATTTTTAAAAAACTTTTGCATACACACTCGTCCATAGAAGAGATGTGTAGTTTGCGCAGACTCGCGCAGTTTGTGATTCCAAACACAAAATGTATATATTAATTTGTTTGTTTAAGTACATAACTATTTCATTTAGGTTTCCCATTATTTCGTCCATTTATAATATAGAATACAAAACTGCTTCTCCCACCAAATTTGAAACGTTTATTTTTAATTTGCGGAGTTTCGTTTAGTTGACTTTAATTCTAATTCTTAGTTTGTAACTAGCGCAGCCAATTGTTAGTATTTACTGTAAACATAAACTAACCCCCTCTTATCTTAGCCTTAGTCTTTAATATCGAGGATCTCATTCAACTTATTATTGTGTTTTTTTTTTAAACGTTTGCATGTATCCTTGATTACAACAACTTAAATATCTGGAGAAAGATATTGTATTATTATTTGTACTTAATCTTTATTTTTTTTTGTATTTGAAGTGAACCCAAACAATATGTATCATTGCTCAATTTTACGTGACAATTTCAGCAAATGAACCTATCCTACATTACTTGATAATAATTATAAATGTATTTTTAAATATTGTTGGATTTAAACTATTTAATTATTGTATCGTGTTTGTTAAATAAGTGACACATTAATTAACCATACATCCTTTCATAACGATTCATACATTTCCATATTGATTTAATATGTTTCTCATACACTTCTTCAAGACTCTAGCAGTGTTTTTCATCCAAAGATTGTGTAAATTAATGCAAATGTCTCTACGTTTTTTTTTATAACATTTATTATTTATTTTTTTAAATATTTTACCGACACTTTGGAGGAGTGTACAGTGCCAACGAGGACATCACAGTATTAAAACGTACAGTCAGTGCAATCGAGAACGTCGCGCAGCCGAAAAATATGGTGAGTTTTATTCAAACCAACAAAAAAATAAGCACAGTACGAAAGTCGAGATTTGTATTTTTTTAATTTAGAGGTGTTAATGTTTCTTATATTTGGACCTTGCAGTATCTTTAACTTAACTTTTCTCTCTGTATAGATAACATATATTATATGGTACTTTTTACATTCAATGATCATTATTTATTGAATTATAATTACTAGCCATAGTTGGATCATAGCGCCTACAGTAATATTTTGATTTAGTTACATTAATCTTTGTGTTCGGAAAGTATTTTGCTGGAATTATAGAGAGGAAGGAAGATATTTTACAAAAAAATAACAATCCATTACTCACTTACTAAAAATGTAAATTTATACAATTTATCATTTTGTAAAATATCTCCAACCACTATATATAGTTGAGTTAAAAAAAAAAACAAATAAAAATTCCTTTAACTGCAGAATTAGTATGTATTTAATTTTTATTATTATTATTATTGTCTCCTAATCGAATGAACGTAATTACATTGAAATAACACTAGCTAATTTGATGGATAGGTGAATTGGGTATTTGATCTTAAATATGCTTAATAATAAACTGTGACTAAATTACTGTAAAAAAAACCAACACCCTCTTTTTTTTATTAAAGTCACACAATTTACTGTTATATTTGTTTTCCCAAACTTGTAAGCTGTTTGTAGTTAGACATTATTAATACGTATATATTATTTAGACCCATCTGTAGATTTGAAATGTTTCATTTTGTTGGTAAATACTTTCACTTGTGAGTTTACTGCGAATCTTGTCGCGTCACATTTAACCTTCAGCTGTCCACGTGTGTTTTCGCCGGGGTGATGGTTGAGCACACAAAGGTTAAATGCGCAAATTCGGTATGCTTGAATTTTATAATTAGGCGGCGATTTAATCACTTAGCACATATCATCATGCCATAAAATCAACAACAAACATTGCTTAAAATGACTTTACCCCTGTTTGGTGACCAGATTTACAAAACCAGGTACTTTTCCTTTCAGCCTCACATCCAATTTGGACTTGGATGTGGCACTGGCACTTGGCACTATTTATTTTTTTATGCTCTATAGATTAGCCCTCTTATATCTAATTTCAATCTAAAAATAACACTACCTAAGAGTAACTTCATAATACAACTCTCCATCTTGTTGCAAACTTGTTGAACAATCCACTAAAAGCGTACGCGAAACTGGTGAAGATCATTCCTTTTGTGGCAAAAGTTTTGTCATAATTAGTTGAGTGATGAGAAATAAATGTCCGATTTTTTATAAATTGTTACTTTAATAAAGCGCCACCTAGAAGCAATTTGTAAGGTTTATATATTTTTAATATTCATATATGAATAAATTGTTGATGATAACGTCTGCGGGAGCACTTACCCAAATTATTTTTAACTGTCTCAAATTCCGTGTTTGAAAAATGATCTTCACAATTAGTCTATTGAGCGTTGGGACGCACTTGCTGGAATGCATATTTGTTCCATGTAGATCAACAAAAGGTAAGAAGCGATGCTTCTTTCGATCTTTCGACTGCAAGATAATGCACTTTTGTTTGGTTTCAGTGTTATATTAAGCCCTGTCTAGAGAATACCTGGTCGATGTAGAGGACAATTAAATTGTATGGCATGATGGTATGTTAGTTGATTAGATAAAATAGATAGAAGATTAGAGATTGTCTCTCCACAGCTGCAAACAGCTACCAAGTTATTCATTTTGGTCGACGGGTGGCATTTAAAAAAAATTAGAAGTTTATCATTTATCAGTATTATTATTTTTATGTTTTTTTTTAAATTTGTTCGGCTGTGGTCACATTTGCATTGCTGTGCGTGAAATTAACGCATCTCTATACTATTATTATTATTATTTTTATACTATCTTTGGCTGAAAAATATAAGCTTAATTATTGGATTTGGTGATTAGGAACTAATGTTTATTTGAACAACAAGATATTTATTATTGATACAATTGAAAAATGATGTAATACAAACACTTACATAGATGTAAGAATCTCACGTTCCACACACAGTATTGTAGTGATAGTTTTTTGCGGTACCGAAACATGTTACGCTTTCTCCCCGTTTAAACAATGTTTCCACCATCAGGGAAATGTGCAGATTGTGGTAACATATTATGGTTAACGATGGCAGCATGGTATCACCGGCCACACATCTGCCCTGATGATGAACACCGCAAGGCTGTCTTGAAACTTTGGGTGAATGAGCAGAAAGCGAAGCACGGCCCGATAACCTAAAAATCTATCACCATTATATAATATGTTTTTTCTTCTAACATTTGTACGAGACGACGCGTGAACTTAAGGTACAAAATGCTAATTTGAGCGAGCACTCCATTATGTATTATAAAAAACTCTACCTAAATTACGTATTAAACCATTGATTTATCTAAGGTACGTGGTTTTCTTGTGTATTGATTGATTGATTGATTCAAACATGGTGCAGATCTCTTATTCCTATTTCCAAAACATCCTTTTAAAAGATACCTTTCCATTGCATAGTAGTTTCCAAGATGCACGTTGCTTAAATATGCATATTGATATCACAATAATTATTATTACTGTATTTTTTCTTAGTTTTGTAGAAATTGAAAATTTGATTCCGTGTCGTTAGAATATTGTCCTAAAAAAGCTTGGAATATAAATATATATATTTACTATCGGTATAATGTAATAAAATATTATGAAAAAAATGTTGTGAAAAGAAAACACTGTCGTGAAATTTAAAGACAGATAGAATTAATCTCTCTACCTCTTAACTTACTACTATCATCTGCAAATAAACATAACTATTATTAAATGTTTCAATTCTATACAATATTTAACTTTAGGAGAAAGATCTCTAGTTTAAAATTTAAAAAATTCTCTTGTGGTTATTATATATCATTAATCTGGTTCCCTTTGCAAAAATATTTAAAAAACGCTGTGTGTATTATATTTGAATAAAATTGTGCATGTTTTAGGATTGCCTGGTGGTTGCAAATTACATCACTGCCGCTTGCATATTATCAAAATTTCTGCACTTATTTAAACATCCACGGCAGTGTTTTGCTAGAGTCGATAATAATGGTTTTGCAACCGCTTGGCTGTAATTTATACATGTGTAAAAAAAAATAACAAAATTCAATATTGTAAAACTTAGCCGTAACTTTCTGAATAATAATCATAATGCGTTTGGTAGTCTTGTTGAAATGTATTATAATTAATATTAATAATATGTTTGCCGTTCGGTAGGAGTGTAACATTTAGTTTGGGTTTTCTCACTTTAGTTTTTTTTTCATTTCTCTCTTGTATTTTGGTTCTGATGCCATTTTATAATTTTTCTTATCAAATTAATAAACTGGAGAGTCCTACTCTTCGCTAGTTATGATTTTCTGCACAATTTGTGTATTTTCTTTATTACTTGGTGTCGTTGGATTGGGCGCCATCCTTCACTCGAGTTTACTTTCAGTGGGACGATAGTTCTCCTCATTCTTATTAATGTATCTCTTTTAATCCTTTTAATTCCAGCACCACTCTTTTCTTTAATACTTTATCGTTTTTTGTGTGTGTAAATGCTACTGTAGTATTATTATCTCTTTATTTTGTGTATTAATGAAATGTTTGGCTGTAAACATCACATTATTAATAAAAACGTATTATAAGTAATTTGTGTTTTTCTTTCCTTTTGATAGTATTTGTGTTTTTACTCGTATCTTGTGTTTGGTATTATTATTATTATTCTCCAATGAAAAATTGGTGTACAGAACTGATATCACATTAATTAAAACATTAACAAATTCCCAAAAAGGGATTCCTAGTTGAATATAATATAATATTTATTATTTCATTGTATAAAAGTAGTTTAAAATACAGAATTGTCTTAAAATGTAGTGCACTGTAGATATCTATAGATACTTTGAACCATTATGAATTTCGAAAAGTGAAAGAAACAAGGGAATTTGTTAAATTTCACATCTCCATTTGCAAAGACTGGCGAGGAAATCGGAGAGGTAAGTATTTTTTTTTTAAGTCAAGATTTATTATCAAATATTTTACAATTTCACTACACTTGTCAGGCAAAAAATCTACAACGTTTTACTCTATTGTTTAGGCGATACTTAAAAAATTTCATAATCTGTTCTTTCATAGATGGAAATCTTTTAATGTTAGGAAAAAATACTTTTTGCGATTAAGATGAATTAATTGTTTGGGCCCGTACATAAGCATTATAAATGTGAATAGGTTGTTTTGTCTATAAACAAATGCAAATCTTTGAAAGTCTTACAAATACAGTATTGGATTAGCAAGCCTTTCTTGAAAGAATTAAATTTATTCATATTGTGTGTGCGGGCGCAATCAAATAATTCTTCTTAATATTTTAAAGCATAATTTGCAAAAATTGTTTTTTCCCAAATAATTAAACTATAGCGTCTGTGAAAGAGTAGATTTTGAATTCTTTTAAGTATAACCTTAATATAATCTAACGAAGAAAACCATCACTTTTTTCTCTTTATATGGGATATAATGGCGCTCAACGTAGGAATGTGGGTGTCTTTAAAATTCGTCGATTTATTTATTGGCAGTATAATGTCAAACGCATCCGTTTGATTCATATATTGCCAAAAACCGATGCCCCAGCGGTCTTTAGAGAATATTGCATACCTTCTGAAAGTCTTTCCTACAATTTTTTTCTATTTTGTATGGGATAATTTGGCGCCCAACTTGTGTTTTTTTTTTTTTTTATCACTTCCCATAAATCTGGGGATTGTTTTACAGCACCATGAGTATTTTAGTGTATAAAGTCAAAAAGTATAGTTTTGGGTATCAGTAGGTAGTATGGGTAAAAGTATAGTATCAGCGTTTGAAGATAGAAATTTCTTTGTCGGAATGATTTTCAATTGTTTTAGATTTTTTTTTTGTTATCACAGGAATTGGTTATAAATATCAAATAAAAGGTTTGGCATTATTTCTTTTTGTTTTTGACTTATTGTAATTCAGTATTAAAATATTTTTTTAAATTTTGTGATGCTACAAAAATGTGTTTAGATTACTACAATAAAGCATTAAAAATATTTTATTTTGTACTGTTTTATTACGGTAAGTGTTAAGAATTTCGTAACAGTTTAATTAGTATATCAAATAAAAATATATATACATACCATTGATGCAATACCATATTATATCATGATAAAAAAGTGAGGCAGTCAATTTCTTAAAATATTTTAAAAATACTTTAGGAAAGTGACTCGATTACAAAACTTTTCAAATGTTAATTGAGTTACTACGTTTTTGCAATAATTAAAACAAAAAAATGATAATTTTTGACTCAACACTAAAGTACTCATTGTGTGATAATATAATTTTTTCTTGAAAGTATTTACTAGAATTTAGCGCAATATGTCTTATATATTCTTCTTTTTCACAGATTTAACCAAAGTAGTCACAATGCAATAAAGCAGAGTTGTGTTTTGTAATGCCTGTTGGTGTAGTTTTTGGTTGATGTTTTCAATGAGAGCTATTGCTGAATGATTTTAGTGTGTTTCTTTAGTTTTGCCATCATTATCCTATCTCATTCCTCTCCTATATAAACCTCATACCAAACATAAATAATGGTTTTAATATGTTTTCTAGGTGAATGTTTTTTTAACAAATATTTTCAGTCTACTCTACGCAAGAAAAATAATTTAATTTTATAACATGGGTTCGACTCCCTAAAACTTTCACTACAAACTTCTCTTCTGTTTATCACTATCGGATATCTTTGTAACTGTTCGGGTTTTAGATCCAAACGGGTGACAGTTGTCTCTCTCCTCAACAGAGGTCAGTGGTAATAAATACTACTGACCTCTGTTGAGATACCTTAAAATTACAAGTAACTACCTATTTTAATAACATCTGTTGGGAAACGTTAAAAACTACTTACTCTAACGACATCTGTTGAGTAGCCCTAGATCTACGACTTTTTCAAACCAGCGCAGAAACTTGATAGTGGTGCCCCGCTCCCTCTTGATGAGTGGCGCTCCCTCTCGTGAGGTGAGTGGTTGTCGTTTCGCTTGACGTTCGACCACTCGGGTTTATTCGACTCAGCTCGTGTAGCCCCTGGTTCTAGATGCGGCAGGGATTTCCCTGGCAGAGACTCGCGTACACTATAAAAACGTCTTAGGATACGTTCATAAATGAACTTATTATTATATAATGAGTAGGCAGCATTCTGCTGATGCGCTCATATTTAATTTCACAATAGTTTGACAGTAAATTTTAATTTTTAACTACGTTACTCTTCTCTCGAAATATGAATCCAATAGAGCTTTGAATTGGTTTATGTTAGTTGCATCGATGAAATGTTGTGGGAGTTTGTTCCAAGCATCCACCACTCTATTTGCAAGGAAGTGTTTTCTGGGATTAGTGTCCACGGAGAATTATATTTTTATTAGTAGTGAAGATTCCTTGGATGCCAGGGCATCCAGTAGTGTCCGTAGTGTCCAGATAAAATTTTGAAAGTCTCGATCAAGTCACCCCTTTCTCTTCTTTCTTTTAAGGTTGGTAATCTTAGTTCCTTGAGTCTATCTATCTTCATATCGCCGATCTTTCAAAGCTCTTGGAATTTTAGTGAAATGTCTCTGTACTCCCGACATCAGATTTATATCCTTTGCGAAGTAAGGACTCCATATTTGGAAAGCATATTCCAGCAGAGGTCGCACATATGTTTTGTATATTTTTTAACATCATGTCCGGTGTTAGGTCAAGGAATGCTTTCCTGATTAAATATGTTAGTGAGTTTGCTCTTTTCACAATCCCAGCGATGTGCGGTTCCCATACTTAAGATGTGTTAAAAAACCAACTGGGCGTTTTAAAATTAAATGAATAATCGATGGAACAACGTGCGCTGGATGCCAAGCGTTTTGTGAATCAAGTTTTTTTTCAATAAAACATATACATTACGATTTGGCGCCCCCTAAAACTGCTGCCTGGGCAGGCGCCCCGGCTTGCCCTCCCTTAGATCCGGGGGCTGGTTACACGAACGCTTTGTAAACCACACAAAAAAATAAAATAAGGACAGGGCGCCGGCTTACTAGATTACATTCCTAGCTTGAAATACTAGTCTCATGTGCACCGAGCATTACGGTTAGATCGAGTTCACATCATGAATTATTATTGTCACTTCTAATATGTTCTTCGTATCAGTCAATCTATTTAAATCCATCTTATGAACTTGAAATGTATTGAAGTCTAGTTTAATATCTATTTATTTTAGGTTTAATTTTTTTAGTTTTTAAATAATTGATCTCATAAAATAACCACTAATCTAGTCAAAGAAAAGCTGGACATAATTATTATTATGTTCATAATTTTTAATTAATTTATTTAATAAATATTAATAAAACACATGTGGAGACGTACCAAAGAATTATTGCATTCCTTAGTATTATAAATAGTTTATTAGGCAACTCAATTCAATAGTCACTAGTGTTTAGGCAAAATTATTTCATAAATACTGGCAACCCCGAAGAGGATTGTTGTGTCATCAGCAAAGAATGTTTATTCTTTTAAATTCTTACATTTTTATTCTATTTCTCACATGTCTTGGATAATAATGAAAGAGAAAGAAAATACAAGAATTTCGAATGTTCTATTCAAATACCTGTAGAAATTGAAGAACTTACGTTCTTTTTAGAGTTTGTTCAATTTATGAATGGTCTCTGTACGTCTTGGATGATAATGAAAGAGACAGAAAATATAAGAATGTGAAATTTTTCTATTAAAATACATATTGATATTGAATTATGTTCATTCTAGAGTTTGTTCATAATTGCTAGATGAATCAGATGTTGCACATTAAATTTAACCCAAGAGTTGATTTTATACTTTGTCATTTTAATGTGAAAATGTTTTTAAAAAGGCTCCCTTACTGAGGTCCCACCAGAGGTAGCACTGAAATGTTGTCGGCAAATATTTAAATATATCTGTGGCCCAAAGGTTGTGGCGCCATGTACATTAAAAAAATAGACCATTGTCCGTTTGCTAGTTAGTGCACGTACGTCATCGAGCAGGGAGAGGGGTCAGATAAGAGCCTTGAAATTCACTTTGTGCGATCAGAGAATCAGTCATAACTCCGCAATGCAAAGGTTTATTTGTGCGTCGTCGTGTAGATCTTGAGGTGCTCTAAAAAGAAAGCTGAGCAAAAAAACAAATTTCGGCTTATACTACCCACCCAATTTTTTTCTTATTACAATAACAAAAGTAGTGTGGAATATTATAGTTGAATAAAACAAAATGCCAAGATAATTCTTAAAACACCGAAATGAGTGCCAAAACATAATATTTGTTTTAAAACTCAAGCCAGTGCTAAAGCAAAAAAAAATATTGTTCATATTAAATAGTAGAAAAATAATTTTAGTTTCAATATTATGTAAACTCAAATTTTTCTCCAATCCCAAGATATTTTGGACGAAATGCAGTTTTTGTAACTTTGTTTTAAATTATGATTTAAAATTGTCTAGGCTCGTTTATGAGCATTGTTTATTATTTGAGCTAATTATTACAAAAAAATCGTAGTTGAAATTTGCAAATATACCTATAATAAATCATTCTCTAATAAATTATTGTTAGAATGAGATATTTTAAATGGTTACATGATGAAATTACACTGGCGTGTATTTCACATGAACAAAAATTACCTATATTACACGGACAGAATTACACCTACTGGAACTACCAACACCTAAAAATGTAACCTAACCTAACTTGTTTTTTTTTAATACGAAATTTATTTAGCATTTACTTGAAACATTCTACAATTCAAACCTAACTAAAAACAGGTATTTTAATTTTCACAGAATTCATGCCTGTGTAATTTTGTTCTGACATCATTTCAAATATGTATTCTAACCACATACTAATAAACATGTTTTAAATCTTACACAACTTATAAACAACAATTTACCACAATGATTGTTTATCAGTAGTATAAAATTTAAAACACGTTTATTAGTAGGAAAGGCCCAGATATTAATCTACTTATTCTATAAATAATACAAAGTAGACTCACTTTTATTGTGTAAAATTAACTAAATATTAAAATAACATACCTTTCTTAGATTATACAAAGAGAGGACATTTTTTTTTTTTTTTTTTTCTACAAAAACATTAAAAAATGGTAGTTGTTGAACAGTTGGAGGCGGGGTAAGGGGTTCGTCGGATACCCGGCTGAGTGACCAGTGACGACATGCGGAAGAAATTTTTTTTTGTTTGATTTTGAAGAAAAAATTTTTGAAAAAAACAAAAGTCATTAAAAAAGTCACCTGAGACCAAAATTTCATTTACATTTTTTACTCCAAATAATGTCAGGAATCACTGGGTAAAGTATGTCAAGTACGTCCCTTAACACCCTGTATAAATAAAATAATACAAAAGTCGACCGGTGTAAAAAATGTCTCAAAAATTGAAAAATTGTGCTGATAAAAAATAATATTTGAATCACATTTGACATCTCTCAAAGTAACAAATAATTTATCTTGAATAGACTGTTTCGATGTTATTATAATGCATTCACTTAAGTATCTTCATAAAGTAATTGATAAAATCTTTCTAAATTATTATTTGTTTTTACCAGTGTGAACACAAGTTTCCGTTTTCAGTAGGGTGTAGTATCGTCTAGAAATCAGCTAGAGTTTGCAGTACGATATTTGTCATAACCATTGGAGTGTTCCGCTATATAAGCGATTTCAACATTGAAAATTTTTTCAGAAATTTCCTGCCCTCTTTCAAAAATCCTACCATGGTATGGTAAACTGCTTACGCTGTTAGAGAGCCATTGAATGCACCTATTTTTAACCGTTTATCCCGTATTTTTAGTATTCACAAAAAAAATTGTTAAATTTATAAACGCGTTAATTCTGCATTATGTATTTGGTTTAAACTTGGCGTACGTAGTACCTATTTGAAAAAAATAAAATATTATGACTTCTATATGTTGTCTATGGGCTACTTGATAATCACAGAGATAAACTTAAATGCATCATTTATTTTTGATCAACACGTATGTGAACACACGATCAATGATTTGTAAGAAATTATATTTCGCTTCGTCAAATGTCGATAATAAATAATTCAGAAGAGATGCGAGACATTTCTTGTTAAATAGTGAAACTACTAAGTTATCTTTGTGATTCATCAGAGAATACAATGCACGGGAACTTTTGAAATAATTCCAATAAAAGTTTTAAGGTAGCTCTTCAAGTTGGCCACATTTTGGTCATCAAACACCCGAGCGTGTTTGCAAATTGGCCAACCGCTCCAGTGGTTAAAAAATGGACACTTTTTACAGGCAAATATCGTTCTTCAATCCCAGATCGGGTTTGAGATAACATACTCCTTCTGTACACGGAAATGAATTTATGCTACCAGAACATTATAGAATGGAAAAGTCGAAAAGGTATAGACACAATATTGATTTTTACGGTTCTGCTAAAATATCTTTTGATATGGACGGTGTAAAATTTTCATATTAGATTTTGTCAAAAATTAAAAATTTCATTGGAGAGATGTTGGCACGACTGAATCTGCTTTAGGCCAAAATACGTACTTCTTTAAATCAATTGAAAATATGCGTGAATCATATAATAAAGTAGAAGCCGTTAAACGTTATAAAGTAACATTCACAAACATGATGGTTAATATACAAAGTATTTTTGTATGTACAATTTTGCTTAGAAAAACTTGACAGCGCTTTTTTGGTAGTGTTGTCTGATAAAACAGTATTTTTGAGTGATTTGGGTGCAGAGCCCGTGCCTTGGAATAATTTCAAACTAAACAGTTGTCATACGAACACTCTAGATCGGGAGAGATTCCAAAATGGCTACTTGTTTTCAGTAATTTTGCTTGGTCGGCAATTCAATCAACAGAATCTACTGTGATACCAACAAAAAAATGTTAACACTGCAAATGTTCTTACTTTAACTTTCACATGTTTTATATGGGGGCTGTAAGACTACCAGCCCACTGTAAATACGAAATCATCACAATTATTTTGATTTAAAAATATAATTGGAATCCCCGTGACGGAGTGTTGACACTTTTAAAGAAAGTACGTAGCTAAGGTTGTGAATTATTAACAAAGAAACGAGATATGAACACACTGGACTCTCGAGTGAAATGCATACAACATGACCACCGAAGTAGAATATACCAGATCCACTGTTGATCATTCGCTTATTTGCAAATCCAGCTCAAGCAAGGAGAAAAAAACCAGTCCGTGATACCTTTTTAGCCAATTTGTCAAAATTGTTGATTGTGGCACAGAATGACTATTTTAATGCCGATCATTGGGTAGAAAAAGACATTTTTTTGACAGGCTATCAACACAAAATATGGAAGTAAAAAGTACAAAAACCCTCTTATTTTATTTTTTAACTTTAGACAGCAGAGATATTATGTTCTTTTTAATGCATGATAATAGCCTGTTGCCTTTAAAGGAAATTATGCCAAATGCAAGCCAGTCAGGGGTTTCATCAAGGATGCATTTTGGGACCACTTTTATTTTGAGATTATTCTGATTCTGCCTAAAAGCTCTTTGATTAAGATATAAGTTTTTTTGCGAACAATCATTTTGTCTGATGTGTTCTACATCGGTGGAAAGACAATTATTATTATTATAAATATGGTATTCCCATATTAATTATGGATAGTTTGTACTCTGCTAGGACTTTTGGACATTTGTTTACCGTAGCCTCTGATATGCATTGTCTTCGTATTTAAATATTCTAAAATCTTGTGGTATTTTCTATAATAATATTATATATTATATTGTATGTAATTATTGATTATCTAACGTTGGTGGCACTTTTTCGCTTTAGAAACTAAATTTAAAAAAACATACCCTTAATGTCTGTAGATGTTACTAGTTATATTAGTAAAGCGTTCTCTGCCGCGTCTCTATTTTACCTCAAGCAAATCTGATGTTGAACTCAATAAAATTATGAAATCTTCCATTATAACTTAAAATAAATGAATAATACGTTTTAATTCGGATTGTGAAATGAGTTGTTTATGGTGTGATACGGACGCGGCTAAACATTTGGCTTCACGGCATTTATATATATGAACTAAGTACATGTTTGAGAATATAAAGTGTTGGGTGGGAAATCTAATGGTACGCTGGCGTTGCAATACTTGGATTAGTGAGGAGAGAACAAGCAGCGAATAGAGAGTTTAAATTTACCCCTTTACTGAGAGCTAATCATACAGTTCAACACCTTGAGTTGAGTTTGGCAGCCGTCTCTGGTCTGGAAATAACCTAACACTTACTTTTTAGATATATGTACGGTCGTCTTATTGCTTTCGGGTAGGAATCCTTACAACCCAACCCGACTCGTAATATTCCTGAGTTTACTGAACATCCGAACAACTGGCCAAGCCTCTTTGTGCAGCGAGTATCTGTTTGATAGATTTTCAAATTATCTTACCGAACAGATTGCAATCTTTAAAAAATATACGTCAGGTGGGAAAACTTTTAATTTTGCACAGCGCAGTGCTCTGTAGTACTAGTTTCATTGATCCCTTCGGCACTAGAAAGGCACGTCGAGCACTTATCCAACATTTGTACAAGGTTTGCATTTGCCACGTGAAAATGAGTTATTTATGGCTTGTTCTTGTGCTCAACAGAAGCTTTGGAGCGGCTTGGGGACAATATGTATTTCCTCTCTCGTACAACATTTCAATCTTCTTAAAAGTACCGTAAACACATATCCTAACTTTGATGAAGGCTCTGAGGGGAACCCAATTGAACTAATTAAATCAATTAAAGGCAGTGAATTTCATACGTGTCTGACTTAGGTATACATACATTATTGTTAAAAGCAATAACAGCTACCATTGCCTTATGTGGAGTAAGAATTCTGAAAGCCTTTGGTTCGGTAGCTAGCTTCATGTGAACTAATCACTAAGTTTCACAGATTTCTGCCTTGCTAAGTCTGTGGGATTCTTTGAATCCTCCTCCTTCCCAATTAATTAGCAAGCGAACTAAGCAGATCCTATAGAAATGAAGGACATCGAGCTATGTAGTTTTAACAGTGGAGATTTAAAATTCACAAAGTCATCATGAAAAAGTGATCGGTGAAAATAAACCAGAATGCTTATTTTGAATTGTTTTTTAAAAGAGATTTTTTAGCCGTACTAGGTCTCCAATTCTGTTTAACAACTTTTACCGACTTGAGAGCTGCTGTTAGACTGACTTTTTTACAGTCAGTATTGATTGATTAGGGATGTACCGCATAAAGGGGTATATTTAGTCACCGGAACAGTAGAATTGGACAATAATAAAACTAGCCCCGTACCATTACATTGACCGCCATTAGAATTTGTAAGTACCAATATATTGACAGCAATAATTGTAAAGTACATAATAATAATTATGAATATATTTGTAATTTGTAAATTTTGATTAAATTTACAAACACTCATATTTCTACATGTAATTTATATATACCAACTATATATATTTTTGTAATATAAATGATGTAACATTTAAAAAATTCAATCTACATTCCGTAGCGGGTTTGCCGTAGCTCGGAAATCTGTGACGAAAGAGTCTTTTGTGTCTTCAAGTAAAATAAAATTCTGACATTTTTGAAAAGTAATTTTCACATTTTCTGATATTTAATATAACATATATTCAACAATAGTAAGTTTTCTATAGATTTATATTACAAATCTACCATGTTCAGTATTAAAACTTTTCTGTCAGAATTTTATTCGTGTTAAAAATTATTACTAACAATTATTTTGAAAATGGTCGTTTTCGACCGCCGTTTCCTACTCGTAGAATATACATACTTGACTAATCTATAACTATTACTATGTTTAAGGTTCAATTATTATCGTATTTAATCTTCTTTCTAAACTATAAATAAATAATCTGAAGGTTGTGAGTAAACTGGCGATTAGCTCACTGAGAATTTAATTATGTGACAAATGAAAATATATTCCAATACAAACAACATTTCGGTTTTTTCTTGAAAAATTATCTGAAAATTACCGTTTTTTTAACACGAAAAGATCGGCTTACGACAGCATTACTTCTATTTAAGGTGGTACTTAAAAAAAATCATAGATGACGCGTGTATAATTATTTTAAAAAAAAAAACACTTTTGCAAGGTATGCTTCAAAACATTATTTGTTTGCGTGTGTAATATGAATAAAAATAAATAGTTTTGCCAATAAACAAACTCAAATCTTTCACGAAAGGCTAACATATACAATATTGAATTCAATCGTTGACACAACATTGTATTTGTATGCCTTGAAAGATTTGAGTCTATTTATGGATAAAACTACTTATTTATATTCATATAGCGTAAGTATGGGCGCAAACAATCAATTTATCTTAATATTTTAAAGCATAACTAATATTTAAGCATAACCTTTTGAAATAGTTGATTTTCAATTCTTTTAAGTATCACCTTAAAAAACTGAATTAGCAAACATATACAGATACATATACACGCACATACTGCGAAAATTTAAGGGATAAATTTGTGCATGAAAAAAAGTTGCAAGCATAGTAATTCTGCATCTAACAAAAAAGTTGTGTGAACGTCATTATATTTAGTGATCGTCATTTTGAAATTTTTTTTTTTTTTTTTAATAACAAGTTCTGTTAGTTTGCATCTAGCAGTAGAGTGACAGCTGTTTCGGCATTCAAAGCTATTTTCCAATAGATTTTTTTTAGGAGTTGTGGAAATCAAAGGTACGTTTACACGAACTGCTTATCAAACAAATGCATTTATATTTATTTTATAAAATTCACAATATTTTTCTTAGTTTTTCCAACACAATCACACCCTAAATTTTCGCGGTATGCGCAATACCACATGTATATAAATCAAAACGAAATGGATAGAAAAATAACACAAAAAATTACTATTTTGGCAGAAGACCAAAATTAGAAAAATTTTCAAAACTTGGAAAGATTTAAACCAAAAATCTGATAGAAATAACAACTGGTATTATAGTTGTTAATATATTTTAAAAACATATTGCAGAAATCTACGTTACCGACATAAAACGCTGATATTTTATTAAATAACAGATATTTTCTTTTAATATATCCTAAATAATTTCTACTTTTGCATGGTGTTCGATTAAAGCACAGATATTAGAATAAACAATACTTAAATATTTCTATAAACAAAAACAGTAGATTTTTGATTGGTGTATTTAAAAGTATGTAATAAATAATAAACAATAATGTTTGTAGATTAGTAATTCTCAATGGGTAGAAATAGAAATAGCACTGATTCATAGGTACGCTTAGATTAGAGACATTAAACAGTGCTTAGGTACGATTTGTAAACAATATACATTAATCATTTTTGGCAACCCTGTTTTTGATGTCATAAATATACTGTATATTAATTTGTAACACATTGTATTGTAACTGAGAAGTATTTTGTATT
Organism: Limnephilus rhombicus; assembly: GCA_929108145.2. Classification (NCBI taxonomy): domain Eukaryota; kingdom Metazoa; phylum Arthropoda; class Insecta; order Trichoptera; family Limnephilidae; genus Limnephilus; species Limnephilus rhombicus. Next base: position 30,502,732 of record OV815290.1, on the reverse strand, counting down.
TTTCTTGGTTTAGTTGTGTATCCACAATAATTATTATTGTAAATACGTACAGGTAAATCATTTTAAAGAGATCTTTGCTTATGTAGTGGTGTACTAGTTGAATATCGGAAATAATAAATCATTGAAGAATATAATACTAATATATTTAAAGGCAACATGAAACAGAACAAGTCTACTAATGAACTCCTCTAAAACAACGGGTTTGCGCATGTCAGTGCGCAGGGACGCATGATGGGGGGCGCTACTCGTACGAAACAATAAAACGAAACGGATTAACTCTACTAAAGAGCTGACTAAACTACTCTACTAAAATTGTGTTAGTTGAAATTGGGTGTTCAGACTCGTTTAGTTACTAATACACTCACTACTCGACTAAATTACTCTCACAGTGCGAATGGCTCTTTATGGAGTATTTCAACATCCTCTACATATATTTTCAATTTATGGTTTATTTAAAGGAGTTTACTATTTGGTACTTGAACCTATAAATAGTGGCTATATATCAGATAAGTTGGCTAAGTTTTCTAACTATTGCGAATTTTTATTTTTATTGAAGTTTGTTATAGTATAGATAAGCTGCTGGGGAGGATGATGAAATACCGCCTCAATGTAATATGAGTCGTTCAATTTCTATATCCGCTATTTCAACTTTCACTGATTCAGAGAAAATCGCAAAAAACTGCCACATCTCTAGCGTAAATAAAAAAATTGCATTTCTTATTTTTATATAATGAATTGGAGTAATATACTTTCGAAAAGTGTTCATTTTTCGATGGATGTCTAGAAATATTTAAGTAATTTGGATAAATAAAATGGATATAGCGGGTTTTGATACTCACTTTGTGATTTGTATGGAATATGGAGGCTTTTGAAACTCAACTGACCTGAGGGGCGTGTTTCTACATCCGCCACCTTGGCAAAATAACTGCTTGTGATTGGTTGAATTCTGATGTAGCGGGTTTTGATAGTAACTTCTGGAATGATATAGCGGGTTTTGTTTCTCACTCGCAATTTTAACATGGTTTTTGGTCGTGATAAGGGAGGTTTCGAAACTCAATTTTATGTTAGTCTCGTTCCTTGCAAAAATGTGAACAAGATGTCATACTCAGATCATTTTGTCAAAAAATCGGATGTAGAAGGTATTGAAATTATAGGACTCATATTATATCATTGAATATGGCCTAATTAGTGTTCCGGTAAGACAAGAGATCCCGGGTTCGATTGCCAATTTCGACCGTTTTGTCTTCTTCCTTTCATTTTTCGTTTAGATTTATTAGTATTATCTTCTTCTTCTATTATATTCAAGGAAATAATCTTTAAAAGTTATCCCATTATATATGAAATTAATAAACTTCGCTAGGCATCCAGTGTCTTTGGATGTCCTCTTTAAATTGATTTGCCTGTACTTTTGTATTGTTTTGTCAAATAAAATATCACCGAATATTCGTTTTTAGAAAATGGATACGGTAAACATATTAATAAAAAAAAAATCTTGTTTTTTAATAGAAAAAAAAGAGTTTTACGCTTTCCCAAAATACAAAACAGAATCTCTCGTTAGACTGCAGTATTTTAGAGTATTTTTAACATTTTTTTAGTTATAAAAAGCATCTGTTTTCGTAATATTTTTTATGTTTACCGTGTCCACAAAAAAAAAAAGTATTTAAAAATTTTATATAAAAATAAATACTTAAATACTTTTTTTTTTAAATTTTAAAAACCTCGATTTAATTAATTATCATTATATTATTATTAGCAATCAATAATTTAAATTAATTTTAATATTTTGTGAATTGATTCGCTTTTCTAGTCATTATTTAGTCAAACAAAAAAAATAACAAACTACCATTTTTTTGTTTGGACCATTTATGTATACAATTTTAGATATCTTAGATTTAGAATTATTTTCTACACATTTAGAAATGTAAGATTTTTGTAACACTATTCTAGTCACATTTGAATTTTAATAATAACAATCAATGGTTTTACTGTATTTTGTGGTTAGCAATACGTCGCTTTAGTTCGTATTTGTTCAACAGACCATTAGAAAATTTTGCAGGAGGAGAAGGTTTTCTTTTATTATTTTAATGAAACATTATGATAGGTGTAAGATAAAGCGGATAGGTGTAAGAAATTTGGGAGGCGGGAATGGGTACCGCCGCCCCGGGAACCTTTATTGGATAACCAACACCTCTGCCATAGGTCACCCCAAGTGGTTCGCTACGTTTGGTGATTTAGCAGGGGTGCCCGGGTTCATGGGGTGAGGTTTGTCTAGGTCTTGGAGGCGGATGACCGGGACATACTGAACCCCAGATTCCTACCCACCCCTTAAACCCTTTTCCTTCCCAGAACTCTCCTCTCCTTCCCTTTTCCTTAAAAAAACCCTCCACACAGCATCCTCAAAGATGACATAGGCCCTGAGGGAAATTATTTTCCTCAGGGCCTCCTGTGTGGAGCTCATGTAAAAAAAAAAAAAAGAAAAAAAAAAAAAGCCATTTCCGTAAAGGTAAAGTTCTCAATATTTTAAATAATTCTTAGTTAAGTGATTAACTATAATTTTTTATACCCCATTTTTAAGTTTAAAATGGAGATTGAACAAAAACTAAAATGGTCTGTTGGACAAATAAGAACTGAGGCGACGAATAGTTTGAAAATGTAGTTTAAAATTTTGTACAAAAGTTTGTATTTCTTTAAAAAACTAATTAGATCACTTTACGACATTCCATTTTTCAATGACATTATTTTATATATGCTTTTTTTCTATCTAAAAAAAAAATCACCGAAAATGTAGTTTTTTTTATCCATTTCAATATGGATTTTTTAAAATTACAAAAAGGTCTTAAAATTTTTTTTTTTACAATTTTCATATTTACTTAGAAATGCTTCATATTTAAAATAAGTTGAATTTGAACATTTTTGAATTTTGAATTAGTTATTTCCCACGCAACTTTTTTGGTTTAGACATTTAGTTAAGCGAGTTAGAGAGTGCACCATGTAGTTGACTGATATATGTTTGACTTAGGTATTTGTATTTTAAATAAATCCAGAGTTATGTTGTATCTTCAGTATTAATTGTATCACTTTTCTGTATATTATCTAAGAAATAGGTGATTGTTTATAATGTTTGAAATGTGACTTTAACCTCACTGATAAAATTACATAATAAAATGCCAAATCGAATTGAAAAATTTAACGAAAAATCCAGGTATATTGAATCAAATGTCAAACTGTACATCTAAGTCACTTTGGGAGGCAGATTGGGCACCTCCACTTCGGGAACTATTTATTGGATAACCAACACCCCTCGTGTAAGTGGTTCATTACGTTTGGCGACATATTGGTGTTTATGGGGTGATTGTCCGGATCTTGGCGGCATATGTCCACCAACTGCATGGCAGGCCGATTCGGGGAGGCTTGTTGGGGAGACCTTTTGATATCTTCAACAGGACTCTCTCGGAACATCGCTTACACCGCAGTGGGAGGGATGGATTTATACGTCTTTCACTCCTGGACACACTGACCCCCAGATTTATACCCACCCCTCATACCTTTATCCTTCCCAGAGCTTCCTCTCCTTCTTTTCCTAAAAATACTCTCCACACAGCATCCCCAAAGATGATGTGTGGAGCTAATGTAATTGTTATTAAATTCCCAACCTTCCTCTTTCACGTCTCCTTCTTTTCAACCTCACAACACACCTTAATACTGATACAAATAATGCCTTTTTGATTTTTTTTGCAGTATCACTAATCTAAAGTTGTTTAACAAAAAGGGAATAAACTGATAAATTCGACATAATTAATATCGGAAGAAGTTTCTTTTGATTAGTGACATCTATTGAAAAAAGTCAAAACCGTCAGATCACTATATTTTTGATTCAGTATTTTGGCTCTTCGGAATATTTAGTGCAAGTAAAATAGTTGTTTCACAGAACGAATTTCGTCAATCAAGTTCTGTTTTCATTCCATTATGAACATATGAACCATTTGTTTCATGGTACATACTTGAATAATAACACAGTTCTGTACTTACACAGAACTTATGTAAAGATTATCTTAGAAACATGATATTACGTTCAAGTTTGATGAAAAAATTGCTCTTTAGTACAAATATAGGTGCAGTTTGATATTTGAATGAATTTTAGAAAAACCGAGCGTTGAAATATTTTGTTTGCTGCAAAAAATCAGTTTTAAAACTTTCTTGGCAATTTGTATATTATGTATTTTTTAGAAGTTTGGAAAGTCTAGTTTCAATTAAAAATTGATACTTTTTGCAAAGTAATTTTTCGGTAAGTTGTCAGACTTGCCGGAGAGGTTAGTTTAAAACTTACCAAAAAGGTTAGTAAACTTGACCAAATGGTTAGTAACCCCATAAGCAATCAGTTGTTTCAAACACCGTGTGATTAGTTTATTGATGTGTATCACTCTGTAGTTTAGTGTATTTATGAAGAAATAAAAAAAACAATCATTTGACGATGAACCTAATAATAATTATAATATGAATAAAAAATAATTTTGTGTTTTTATTTATCGCTGTTTTAAGTTTTGTTTTGTCAGTGAAAGACGTGAAAGCCTTTGTAGAAATTCACCTGTGACAAAGTCATCAAATGTCCGTTAAGTACTATTTTGTTTTTTTTGTCGTTTGAAAGGTTGATTCTGGGTGCGTTTCACCTTTCTATCAAATTTTAATAAGCTGTTACAATATGATATTTGTCCTCTTCTGATGATTACAATTTGTTCAAAAGTTGAAACAGACTTATAGTCTTTTTCGTTATTTGTTTTTGGGGTGTTATGCCGTGTTGCGCTACCTCCTTTTTTAGCCAACGTTTCAGACATCGTTGCAGTGTCCATCTACCGCATCTGCCGGATCTGCCCTGATGATGGGCACTGCAACGATGTCCGAAACGTTGGCTAAAGAAGGAGGTAGCGCAACACGGCATAACACCCCAAAAACAAATAACAAAAATGCTTTTGGCCGTGAAAATCTTAAAACGTATCAGACTTATAGTCGTTTTACACTATCTCTTTTTTCAGCCCGATTCCCGTATAGAGACCAAAGACAAAATTTTTCGCTTTACACAATCGCTATTTTCATATCTACGATTTCGGTTGGCGTCACTGCAAAAAAAAGTTGGTTCAGGTGCTGTTTGCGGTGATGCCAGCTGAAATCTTTACATAGTGTAAAATGAAGTCGCTCCCGCTGTCTGTGCACTTAGATCTTTTAAACTACGCAAGGGATTTTCATGCGGTTTTCACCATTAGATAGAGTGATTCATGAGGAAGATTTTTAGGTACAATTTGTCAAGGTTTTGTGTAAATTGGTTGAAATATATAAATAAAGGGAACGGGCTGGCATACGAGCGGTGTGGATTTGATTTAACAGATGGCGTTGGTTATAAGGGTTGGACAATGACGTGGCGTTGTGTATCGTTAGTCACAGCAAGGTGTTGCTGGGTCTGCTAGTTGTATTTATAAAAATAGCGATCGTGAAAGTGAAAAATTTTGTCTTTGATCTCTATGCGGGAATCGGGCAGAAAAAAGAGATGGTGTAAAATGGCTATTATAATCGGCATTCAACGGGGACTTTTCAACCGCCGGAATAAAGAAAAAAGTGCTGAATGCTTATTTGAAGACAATGTTTCATTTGAATTTTTGTGAAATATCCCAACTTAAGAATATGTTTGTTAGCACTCTCACCATCCCCAATAGAAGTGAACGGCATAAAAATTTACAATAGGTGTAAAATTCTGTTAAGATCTTTCTGTACGCTCAACTGGCAGTCGGTTAGATCGACATAGATGCTTAAAGCGTTTCAATTTAGTAGACGGGTATGGAACCACTAATTGGATAACCAACACCTCTGTCGTAGGTCACCCCAAGAGGCGATCTATGCCCGGTGACTTAGCAGGGGTTTGTCCAAGTCTTGATGCTCGTGCCGGATCGAGAGAGGCCGGTTGAAGGAGATCTTTGACTCCTAGAGCTGGATTCTTTCGACGCATGGCCTTGCACTGCAGTGGAAGGCATAGATTCATTGATCCGTCACTCCTGGACACACTGACCCCCAGATTCCTAAATATCCCTCATAACTTTTCCTTCCCAGAACATCTCAAAAGACACACAGGTTCAAACAATGCCATTTTATTTTCCAATTTTCAACACCCCTCCCTCCTTAAAAATTTGATTCATAAATGTCTTTGTTATAATTAATTAGTAAGATGTACATTTTAAAGTAAAAACTATGTTTATTTAAATTTTACTTTTATTTGCAGTAGCTAACTAAACATAAAACACCTTTTAAAAAAATTGTGAAATAGTAATTTTTTCCTCGTTATTTTAATTTTTTGGTTTTTCACAATTTAGATTTGACCTGTTTTAAATAAGTATTTTTACATTATTTCTAATTTCGTGTGTGCTTTATTTTTGGTTTGAGTAGGACCCAACACGAAAAGGAGAAAGGCAGGCGCTGTGGATTTAAAGGAAGAAGAAAAAAGAGAAGTATTGAAATTATTTTGATATTTGGACGAGGAATTTAAAAAAAAAAATGTACCTACATTCTTAATTATTTGAGAGAAGTTATTGTAATTAATTATATCATTATAATTATTTTTTTAAACTTTGATGGTTTAGTAAGAATGAGATTTTAACCACTCGAACGATTTTTGGCATATATGGAAAGTTTATAAAACGACTTGAACGATCGTTTGTCATAATGGGCAAAATTTATAGAACTTAAAAATATGGAAAGTAAGATGTTCATATGTTTCCATATAAATATTTTTGATTAATAATATTAACCCCTCAGGCCTCGACCATATTTTGTCAGAGCGTCAAAATATATCCGCCTTGGAATAAAATCCAACAAAATGGAAAACTAAAAACTGTTTTTGAACGGTGAGATTTTTAAAATATGAAAAATTTGTATGTTAACATAAATTTTTTTAAAAGTGGTTCACCTAACGTTCATTCTTACTAAAATTGGTGACGTAAAAAGAAATACTAACGTATTTTATTAGACGTTAACGTCACCTCACTTTTTTTGACATTCCATGTAAAAATAATAAATTAAAAAAAAATTCTTAAAGTTAAAATATTTTTTTCAATTTGTGATCCGAAACTTTGGTTTCATAATTCATTTTACTTCTTTTTAGGTAAATTTTTAGATTTGAATATAAATCGTGGTGTTTTCTTTTTTTAACACCGTTTAGATCACATTTCTCACTATGATAGTAAGGGAGACAACGATTTCTATAAGACCTGTAAAAGCGAACAAATTAGCCTGAGGGGTTAATTAAATAGAAAGATAAAATCGATAACCGAACATCACCCTCACAAAATAAAAAAACAGCATTTTTTAAGATGGCGTACATTAATTAATTAATATACTCTAATACCTGTATTTAAAATAGATTAAATTGTATGTTTGTTAAATAATTTGTCGAACAATTTTCTAGTACCTTAATAACAGTATCATTTTTTTTAATCTACAATTTAGTAACAGTAAAATAAAGTAGCAATGTTTAATTTGGATTTTTTTGAAGTGCTAGAATCTAGATTATATTTTGTAAAATGTGAAATCCAAAATGTGCCCCGTGTGAGACAATATAAGCTGTGCCTTATTCCCATTATCAAAACTTTGGCATTCAGGGGTTTGTTATTATATTCTGCACGTGTTCAATAACAAGATGTTTTTTACAGAAATGTTGATGTTTTATTGTCATAAAATAACCAATCAGCACCATTTTGTTATTTCGATCGACACTACCCTACAGGCTTATGGTTAGGGAATGCAATCTCGACTCGAGATCGCAAATTCGTGATCTCGTTAATTAAAAGAAAATATTATTTGAAAGGAAACAAAAACCCTTATTCTTTAATATTAGTTACTAAATAATTAAGATTTTTTTAAAATTAAAATAATCGAAAAGAAAAAATATAGCTTAAGGAGATTAGAAAGTTATTATGGGTGATTTTGAAAGTAACTTCTTAAAATACAAAGTGTATTAAGGGTGTTATCTGCTAAACGGCATCTAATGTCCATTGCAATGTACCCAGCTGCTGAAAATGCCCTCTCCGACTCAACACTGGTTTGTAGCAGAGTGACTAAGCTATTATTTGCAAACTGCAAAAATCTCCCCCTTGTTCCTCCACACTCAAATAGATCCATTTCTTTTTATATGACTGACTCTAATTTATCTAAACTCGTGAATACACGCGTAAAAGGACTTTTAGATACTCTCAGAGTCTCTTCTATTTCATCTTGAAGTGACGTATTAGTTTGTGACGTGGTCGGGATAGTTTTCTTTCTTCGATCGACACTCCCGCCCGACCCGCCCGACCGTCACTTAGTCAGCGCACCACTCGCGCCCCGAGTTGACGTGTGTAGCGTCGCTGACTACTGCCGCCCAATCCCGTCGATCTCAAACGGGATCTCGTCATATTATGCTTCGGGATTGATCCCGAAAAATGTCACAAGATCTCGCGAGATCGTGATTGCATTCCCTACTTAAGGTATATTCTGTCAAAATTTTTGTGTATTTCCGCTTTGCTATAAAATCCAAATAAATTGAATATTTCTGAATGTATCCTAAAACTAAAATTGTTTTTGAAAGGTCGTTAAATCTGTTTTCAATAATTTAAAAAATATATACTATTAGAAATAACTACTTATCTTTATATATTTAAAAATCTCGCGTCACGATGTTTGTTCGAGATAAACTCCGAAACCACTTAACCGATTTTTATGAAATTTGGCTTTTGTGTGTCGTTTGGTACAACTTAAAAGATAGGATAGTTTTTATCTGGATTATTGACCTAAATATTTATTATTACGAATTAAATGTTTGTTATAGGACAATGCTTTGTAATTATTTGTATGTTCCATAAGTTTCTAACAGATGGCGGTGTGAGTTTAAAAAAGGGCTCACCTTACGTTTTTCTAACTAAAATTATTACTGATAACGAAAACAAAAACCACATATTTTTTTAGATAAATGTATTATAAATGTTTTCATCATCTCAATTTTTTGTCGTTTCATGTAAAAAAGAAATTATAAAAAATTCACAAAGTTTCATAATTTTTTTTTTCAAATTGCGGTCGAAACTTTGGTTTCACGAAGGCGTACATTTTGATTATTTTGCGGTTAACTTTAAGATTTGAGTGAAATGTGTAGTTTTTCTAACACCGTTTAGATCATATTTCTAACTTTAAGATATGTAAAGGAGAGGCAACAATGTCCATGAGACCTATATGAGTTGTTCCAAAAAGCTAAAAAAATAACCTTTTCAGCCTTCGAACAATTTATGCGGCAAAAAGTGCAATTATTGTCACCTTGTTATGCTTTTCAGCTTGACTTAATTTAAATATAGGTAAATTCTAAATCAAGATTATTGCTAAAACCTGCTCAATAAAAATTGAAAGCGTATTTCATCACCTTTCAAAAACAGTTTTTAGTTTTCGGATACGTTCACAAATATTCCATTTATTTGGATTTTATTGCAAAGTGGAAATACTCTAACAACCTACTGACAGAATATGTCAGAGGCCTGAGGGGTTAACGTGACCTTTTAATGTCGAAAAATACAAAAAGGCGTGGATTGGCCATTATTTGACGATTACATCGGAATTTCTATGAAACTCTCCAACCTGAGTGATGTGTTGTAGTTGCTTAAAAAACGCCTTTCTAATCAAATTACAGAATCTAGAAATTTAGACCACCGCAAATAACAGAAGTAAATATTGTCATTTTGAAAAATAGTCTTTTTTATTTATTTATTTATGATGAAGAACTAATTGGGATTCTACATTTAAAATATCACAATATATTTACATTAGAAAATATAGTGTGTGCTGCAATCGTTTAGATTGATTTAAATGGCAACACTAAGATGGTTAAAAATTGAAAGCATGTAATTATTAAAAAAAACACTGTGGTCTTGTTTTATCTCGACAGATACGGAAATTGAAGGCGCAAACCAAGATAGTTCAGAAGTTCAATTATACAACTGTAAATTGCAGTTTGGTCAGGTAATACATCTATAAACCGTGTTCGGAAATCAGTGTTTGATACTTTCCGAAAAGAGATGATTTGATATGATTATCTATTAACGTCTTGTGAGCGAGATAATTGCAAGGAAAGGTAATGTACCTGCCGAATAAATCATCCATCAGATTTTGAATCAAAATAATAAAAAAAAACATTGTAGAAGACGTAGAAGCGCACGGTGTATTTAAAAAAAAAAAGAATTTTTCCGTTTTTTTCGTCAAATTCGGGAGTTAACCTTAACGTCACATCTGAAAATGTTATACTCAATTGTTTCAAAATTGGCGTTACTCGATGTTGCCATGAGAAAAAAGATCTCCCCTTCAGCAGTAATGGAGCCACATTGACAAAAAAGTGGTAACTTTTTAGATAAATTCGTTTCTCAGAGTAATTAAGTGGGGAAAAGGCGCATAAGCGCGATAATTTGTTCAGAGTAGTTATTGCTACACAATAATAAAATAATATGATGTTGATAAACTATAAAGTTTCCATAAGGTTTGCTAAACTTTATGATTTTCAAATGCGAATGTTGATATTTCGAAAAATATTGATTTCCATTGTTACAAATGAATATACGCAGAAGTAGTAAAAATTTTGACGAATGAAACTTTTTACTAACATTCTGTTTATTTTTGAGTAGAAATGTTTCACCTTGCTATAGGCATCATTAGATTTGTGTAATGATTCAGCCTTGTTGACAGAAAATGTGAAACTGATCAGAACAAAATAGTGTCTTAAATTACCTATTATAATATAAAACAATAATTCATTAATTTTTTGTATTTTATCTAAAATAGATTAGATTTCACTCGATTGGTTAAACATAGAACTAATTATTTTAAGATACCCAAGTACAGACTTTTTTATTAATTAAAAATTATGGTATTTTATTATCTAAGACGGGGAAATCGGAATACTGGCACCCTACCCGAAAAAACATGGGTCTCATAAAAAATGAGATTGACAAATTTATTAAAATATGATCCCTGATTATGCCAATGTTGTACTTAGTCGAAACGTTGCAAGAAAAAAGGTAAAAATAAAAACATTAAAGCAATTTATAACTTTTCCAAAAGTAGTGCATTGAATAAAACATTAAAAAAATGTTGACACCACTTTAACTGCAGACTTTCGGGGAAAATTTGGTTTTTGTACCTACAATTTTTGTTCCACAAACACTTGTTTTTTAAACTTTATAGAAATATTTCAAACAATATTTCTTGTCAACAATGTATTTTTTGTATTACTCTACCATAAGGTTACTAATGTTCATAGTATAAATTAATATCATTTGTGTCTTCCCTTAGCAACAAAAAACAATTTCAAGTGCCAATGTAGAATTCTTAACGAATTTAGATGACGAGGTATTTTAAAAACAAATTTCATATCATAAAAAAATATATTTCCCAAAGTAGTGTAGATTTAACCGTAATTTCGAGAGGAAAGACATTTACAGAATCCCTGATAAAAAAGTGCTACTTTTTAAAGTCTGATTGTAGCGACATTTTGGTAGAACTAAAAGTATTTTATTAAACAAGAAATTTAGATGTTTTATCATTTTGTTACGGCCGTTGTTCCCAACTTTTCGATCGATCAATCTGAGCCTCCGATCAACAAAGTGATTTGTTTAGTAACGCTCGATTAGCCTGTTGGTCGGAGAAGGGAAGAGCGTATTTGTGCGTTTGAGCCCAAACTTCGGCTCAACAGTTGATCAGTAGGATTGGAAACAACGGCCGTTAGATTTATATTGAGTACCCGCTAAAATGAAGTGTTATACAATGTTTGTTTGTATACATAATTTATCGAGTAAGATTTTGGAGCAGTAACCAATCGAATGACGGTCGTGGAGCAATTGGCAACGCTGACTTTATCAACATCGGTAATTAGTCGACGTTGGCTAGCACTCCCCTAATCAGCAATGAGTGTTGATAGTCGACACTGACTAGAATGTAAGAATGTGCTAAGTAGCATGCTAAAAATATATAGGTATGTATATGTGTTAAGAAACATCAGATTTAAAACCATTTTTGTGGACTCACCCTGAAATAATTAATATTTTGGCAATTTTTTTGAGAACGCATCCCGTATTGAAATTGAAGTATTTTAATTAAAAAAAATTATATATATTAGTTTCCGTATGTTTTGAATTCTGCGAACTAAAAACGTTATTGTTTATTGTTCGTTGCTTTTCAATGTTGCGTAAACTACTACTGTTATACAGACTAAAAATTAACTTGAAAATTTTTCAAGATATTTGCATGGCTGTGTACCGATCTATTTGCTCACTATGGTATAGTGCATACCCCTCTAGAACTAACCTAACCTAACGCAGTAGGTAGAGCGTATGTGGGATCCCAAAACGGCGCATAAAATGAAGAGGAACGCTGTTACCCTGGAAATAGTGCCACGCGATGCATACGAGGATCGCCAGTCCAGCTCGTCGGCGCTACTTCGTCAGTGAACCAATGATACGCGTGGTACTATTTCCAGCCTTAGATTAGGTTAGTTTAAAAGAGGCGATACAGCCAAGCAAATGCTGCGCGTTTTATTTTGATTGAGTATTATTTCTGCAATATTTTATTATGTGTATCATAAAAACATCGTTGTGGAGTTTTTTGGACGCCATATCAATACGCAGAGCTGTTTACAAACAGCGATTCTTATCGAAAAGTGTACCTTTATTAATGTAAGCTTAAGATTTAGAAGAGTTTTAATGTAAAAATATTCAACTGTGTGATAAAATTAACGTTGTTTAATGGTTGGTTTTTCCCCTTTTTAGAAGGCAGAAAAAAAATGAAATGGGAAATTATAACATTCAAAAGTAAATTCCCTAGTTTGTGTAAAAAGTTTGCTAACATAAATGTATCAACTTTTTTCGATTATTTAGAAATATTTGGTCGATTTTCTCGAGATAAGTCTATTATAATCGCCTATAGTAGTGTTTAGTCAAGTCAATAGAAATGGTAGTGCGTAGAAAAGTCTAGAAAATGTTAAATATTTGCGATTTTTCAAAAAAAATGGTTAGTTAGGAATTGATGTATTGTAACCAAATATCACTATTAAAATGCTATTAATAAAAATATTACAAAAAAACTCAGTGTATTTTATAATGTAAATAAAAAAAAAACGTTGTTTACAGAAGAATTGTATTTTAGTTATTTCTGGAATCCAACAAATAGAAAAAAAAAGATTAAGGGCTTCTGATGCTTATCTATTTGATAACGAATAACGTAATTAAACAATTAAATACTCGCAACACATAACACTCGGTTAACTTGTCCTATACATAGCCACTATTCATAGGTTCAAGTGCCGAATAGTAAACTCGGACTTTAAATAAAAAAATCTACAATGTACATTACCGTACGAGGAGGATGGTGAAATACCCCCCGAGTTTACTATACGGTACTTGAACCTAGAATAGTGACTATATATAGGACAATTTAGCCGAGTTTTTTTGCCTGTTGTGAATATTTATTTATTAATATTCGTTATCGTATGGATAAGCATCAAGGGGATGGTGAAATACCCCTTAATTCTATGATTGGAGAAAAACAAAATGTTGTTTTTTAGTTTATTGAATAAGGTAAATTTGTTAATTTCGATTAGCACAGCTGCATTTAAGTTTTTTTGGGATACATTGCTAATATCTTACATGGATTGCGCAATATATTTTTTTTGGTAAAAATAGTCGTCAATGTGGATGGCTGCTATTTAAAAAAAAAAAAAACAAAAAATAGTGTTTTAAATAATTTTCTTAAATTCAAATGTAAAAGTATTATTGCATAGTTTTTAGGTCCCCTTATATTTATCATAGGATATAATTTTGTTTGATTTTTGCGTACATTCCCAATACGTTTAGAAATGTCAATAAATAGTTAACATTGTGTTTAGTTAACATAATATTGTTTAGTTAACTTATTGTTTAGTGAGTTATTCATTTTGACTTTGTAATTAAAATTTTGCCAGCTAGTTTCAGCGCCTCGTTGATTTAAGATATAAATAACATTCCGTATTTTTGTTGATGAAATAAAAGTGTTTGTTTCTAATTATTTGTTTCGTTTTATTATAATACTGGTAGTTCTGTGAACAGTAGACTTCGCTTAACGATTTGACAGCTCGTGCGGCAGAAAGCATTATTGAGCCCTGGCGGAATAAAAAGGTACTAACAAACACGGCTACCATCTTGATATGATTGATTGCACCCGGAACACACAAGCAAATCAACAGACAGACGAAATGCGAAATGGACGAGTTGAAGCAGGATTAGCCTGTGATTAGTAAATAAACTTAAGTCCCTGGCGTTGCCCGGGCTTTACGCAGGGTTTTCGAAATCAGAAGCAGATAATAGGAGGCAAGCCTTAAGGAGTGGGCAAAATTAATGGAGGTGGTTTTACAAAATCTCCCGTAGACCTTCCTCTTTGAAGGTATTTTTTATACGCCCCGTGAAAAATCACGGGTCATGTAAAAAAATATTTAATAGAAAACATATTTAAGAAAAAAATGCCACGACTGTTAATCGAACCTTGCTTGGAAGACAACTATGGTGACCATTACAAACACTACCGATTATTGTAAGGACGGCAGTATAAATTCATTGTATATGTGTAAGATTTTTATAATTTCGGTTGTCTGTGCGTGGTTGTTGTCCCGTAAAATGTGAAATCTGCCCGAATAAGTATCACTTTAAAAATTGGAACCGCTTGTAGTATAAATAATATCTACTTATAGTCTGTCAAATAAGAGTAGAAAACATAGGAGGGCGCCACTGTAGTTCAAAAGGCAATACCAAACATATAACTCATGGTGTTGATGTAAAGCTGTGTAACCTACATTTTTATAAAAAAATAAAAAGCCGTAAAAGTGAAAAAAATATTTTTTCATTACAATATAAGTTACCCACTGATCTTAAAATTAAAATTGCGTATAGGTATATTATTATTATACCTTCGCAATTTTGTGTTAACAATGAAGAAAAACGATAATGTAATAAAATATAAAGCACAGTTTAGAATTTCTCACTTTTATTTAATACTAGCTTAAGTACCTAACGTTGCCCGGGCTTTAGATCGTGTCTCTAATTTTAGATCTGAATATATTTAACTCATTCAGATCTAAAAGTAGTGTTACTAAACTCACCGTTAGTGATTCTTCCTTTCTATCTACTGTTAAATTAAAATTTATGTTAAACTAAATGAAAGAAAATCGCTTTTTGAAAAAGCTTTTAATCAAATTTATGTCATGAACCAAAAATGTTTTTTAAAATGTGGTTTACTGTGTTCTACACATTCAGTGACCTTGCACTTTAAAAGAATATTTGACAGTTAAATTGGTGTTGCCAGTCTAAAAATTTTGTAGTTCAATTTTTTATATTTTCTACTCTTATTTGACAGACTGTAAAACATTCATGCGATAAAGTAGGTACCTATCTACCTATAACATAGAAAATTATTTGAATTATTGTCTTTTCAAAATTGTAATTAGGTATGTGTGCGCCAGATATTTAATGATAAAGAATTGACTTACGGAATAATGTTTCTTGATGCCCGCTGCCGAGAATCCGCTGACATGCCCATCATCGTTCAATCGCCTGGATGAAGTCTGGAAATTAAACAAATTTATATTTATTTATTGTTTTAAATATTTGATGGTTAACAATTATTAGGCTGCCTTTACACTCGTAAGTTTTTCCCCTAAGTCGCTCACGTAAGCGATTTATGGCCAAATTACCTGTAAACGACACTAAAAAAAAACACTTAACGTAATTTATAGGAAGTTATAGGAGTTGTTCTTTCGCAAGTTTTTTGACAGGTCCGCGCGAACTTCCAGCCTTCTCACAGCTTATCATATCAGTTTGATGAGGTGAGAGACTTACCGTAAGAAATAGTACCAAAATGCGCCGTTGCGAGATCCGGATCTACCGGATCTGCCCTGATGATGGACACTGTAACGCTGTCCGAAACGTTGGCTAAAGAAAGAGGTAACGCAACACGGCATAACACCCCAAAAACAAATAACGAAAATGAAAAGACAACTGTTTACGTAGGATTTTTTTCCTATAAAACTAGTATTATTTATACGTATTTATATTTATTTAGGTTAAGTGGACCCACCTTATTATATTCCGAAAATAGGTTTGCAGGTGGAAAAATGTAATAAGCAGTAATTGTTGAATAAAACACTAGTATAGGTATATTGAATTATTTGGCGGGTAGGAGATAAGCCGACGTAGCTCAGTGGACAGAGCAGTTGACCGGAAATCAGAAGGACGCGGGTTCGAGTCCCGTCGGCGGCATGTATCTTTTCTCGGGAGATTTTTTCAATGTAAATGAGTGTTTCAGGCTAATAACACAGGTCTACAACAAAAATGCTGTCCGAATGTTTTCAACTGATTTCTATGTATTTAGGTGTTCTGAAAACTAGAAAATTACTCAAAAAATTCCAGAAAGTCAGGTTATTTTGCAAAACGGTATACATATATAAATAGATATAAATTGTATATACAATAGTGAGCGCTGGCAATAAACATTTCATTGCTAAACCGTTCATCCGATTGCGATGAAACTTTGGGGATTTGACGTGTGCATGCCCGCGATGGTTTCTGTATACAATAGTGAGATCTGGCACCATGAAATTATGAAAAATTAATTAATTAAATAAAAATGAATCGCAGAAATGTATGTCCGCGCATAACTTTTGAACGACTGCACCAAATTGGATAATTCTCTTTTTGTGTTCGTTATTGTCAAGACAAGATTTGTATAAAACTACTGGTGAGCTCTGGCATTATGAAATTTGTATAAAAAATTGCAATAGGTGGCACGCGAGCTGCGAATACTGAATGTACTGAAACTAAATGTATGGAATGCGGGTGGGGGGAGGGAAACTCGGGTAGGGGGTTCGAGGGAGGGGGGGAGGGGAACTAAGGATCGAGGAGGTTTAACCTGAATTTTTAGGCAATAACAAAGACTCGAACTACAAACAAATCGTTAAAAGCATTTCAAGCTTTAGGTTGCCTAATGAGTTTAAAAGAACATTTTCTTCATTCCCACCTCGACTACTTTCCAAAAAAATTAGGATATGTGAGTGAAGAGCAAAATGAACGATTTCATCAAGATATTAAGGAAATGGAAAAAAGATACCAGGGAAGATGGAGCATCTCAATGATTGCAGAGTACTGTTAGACGCTTCAGAGAGGCCTTCCAGATGCTTCCTATAAGCGAAAATGTACCAAAAGGAGTCTCACTGGGAAAAAGAAATGTGGTTGGTGCTTACTAATTAATGTATTTTAGATTAAAAAAAATAGTTTTGTTAAGCAATTATAAATAATATATATTTTTTCAGTATTTTGTCTTTTATTTTAAGATGATAACTTGTTTATTTATTTATTTATTTATTTATTTTGGAAAATCAACAGATATTTTACACTTGTAATAATAAAATTAATAATATACATAATACCCAATGATAGATTTTATAATTAAAATTATAATTAAAAAGTAAAACAAAAAGTAAGGGTCCTGTACTCATAAGAACTTAACAAAAATATAACCCTGAAAATTATTCAAAAAAAAAAAAAGATATAAAAACACAATATAAACTGTAATAATCTGCTTACAAAATTTCAAACATGAAAAGGAGTCAGAAATTTGTTCTCACTTCACAACACCAATTTTTTTTTTTTTTTCTTTTCTTGTTTACATTGCACCTGCAAAGCTACTGCAAGTAGCTTGTCGGCAGGAAAATAGTGTGGACAACAACATGATACAATATACAATGTTTTACAATAGAAGAAAAAAATATTGCAATTTAATAAAAAAACATAATAAAAACATAAATAAGTATAAAGAAAAATTTTTTTTTTTTAAAAAATAAAATATTAATAATTAAAAATTAAAAATGCACGAAGAGTCAAGTCAATACATAAAATCTGATTCCAATAGCCATGTTCTAAACAATAATGCAAATTTAGGTGTTTAATTTTATTATTTAAATGTATTTATAATAATATGTACATTGTACAAACATTATTATTACATTTAACATAGATAACTACATTGTCAGAAAACGTGACGTTCTGTGACAAAATGAAAGTCATTTTCGGATTCAGCACACCCAAAAACATAAGAATTACGCAAAAAAACCAAAACAGCTCTCAATTTTTATTTTTTTGTAGACTTGTGTAATTATTAATTATTACTTATAATAATTGAAAATAATCTTTTCTAATCTCAATGTTTCTGTTTATAACATTACATATTTGAATTCGAAGTCGGTTGTTGTCAGGTAGTTTTCATTCGGATAAAATGAAAGAATTCCATTAATTTCCGCCTTTGACGGCACAAATGGGCATGGCGTTTAATTCAAGCGAAATTCTATTTCAATATTTTATTTGGTCCTTTTCGTTTTTATTGACAAAATCGCGTAAATTTGACAGCAGCAGATCGTTGTTGACAGGAAGCCATCTCACAGAAAATAAATGTATAGATGTAAACGGTCGCTACCGTTGCTATGAGCATATTTACCTACACAAGTTGAACTTCCGAACAACTTTCGTGAGGATTAATTACCACAGATCAGTGTCAGGGAATCTACTCTCAAGTCACCATCGCTGACACACATGCAAGTCGCAAATGCTCGATAGTAGCATGCTACTATGAGCATACCCGTTCGTAGCATTAGGCTTACACCAGCCTCTTTGAATAAATAATTTTAATATAAATAATTAAACACGGCTTATTTTGTTCTTTTGTTAGTTTGATGTAACTATGTGTTATTTATTACGTTATAAGATTTAGCCAAGTTCCTAACCTGAATTTCCCTGACTGCGATGATTTTCCATGGCTGGGCGGCCTTAGCGGAGTTCCTCACAGCGGCGAAGGCAGCTCCTCTGGCGACGGCGGCGCTGAACATTTGCAGAGACATCTTGCGACGGTTTTCTGAAACAGTTTAGTTCGATAGTTTAGGAAAATGCGACATAGATGGCAGGACACACATTTTAGGAAAAGAATATTAGACAATTTTTATTTATTTGTTTCTTTACGCCTTGATGGCTTTTACATATAAAATAAATTGTACAGGAGCATTATAACAAGTATGCAGTACCATAAGTATATAGTACATAAAATGATAAACAGAGCTAGAAAGATATATGTAAGTAGGCCTAACATAAGTAGGTATCAGTATTCGAGTAATTGTTTACAAAGTAGTTCAACCAGCGGATTCGTATTTGGGCTCACGCTACATTAGATTCAATAATTATTGTCACAATTCACACAAAATGTGATTCCAAATAAACTCGAAGCATAACGGTATTGCAGTGGTGTAAAACATTTTTAACGATTAATATAAAAGTAGGTAATTTTCTTGTAATTAATATTTTTTTTTTGATCAAATATACATAATGACAAATGAAAATTGCACCATTTATTGACTTACGCGCCCTTCAGGCGCTCTTTTGCACAATAACGCACAGAGGAAAGAAGAAAGTGTACTGCATACTGTAGAAATAAGATCCCTGAGGCCTAAGTGTGGTAAAACATACAAGGTACAGCTGTGATAAAAATGAGGAGATCCGGAAAGAAAGCAAGGCTGATATGAGCATATCTATTTTATGTTATAGTGATTCGCTACATTTGGCGATTTATCAAGGGTACCCGAGTTTGTAGGGTGAGGTTTGTATAGGTCTTGGGGGCGAATGCGTTTGGCCACCTACTGCGTGACCAGCCAGGTCGGGAGAGACTGGTTGAGGGAGACCTAACCTAAGCCGGACTCTCTCGATCCATCGCATTGGGAGGGATGGATTCATACGTCCGTCATTCCTCGACATATTGGCCCCCAAATTTCTACCCACCCTTCATATCCTTTTCCTTGCCAGAACTTCATCTTCTTAATATCCCTAAAAAATAGGATATTTTATTATGCCCTAACGGATTTTTTCCTCAGAGCGTCCTGGGTGGGGATAAAAAAAATCAGAGTGTACAATTCACATGCGGTAGAAGTGAAACCTTCAGAAAAATAAAGCGGACAAGAGTGAGAAGCACCTCACAAAGAGGAGACCGATTATACTATCTCATTATCTCGCAGGCTGAATCCTGTAGATGTTTGTGTCTCTTTTTAGTGTCGCTATTTTTCGTTTCATCGAATTTCAAGTCACAACGGTGCTAAAGAAGTTTTCACTTCAAAAAGTACGCTTATGTTGTTGGGGCATGTTTTTTTTTTACATGAACTCCACACAGGAGGCCCTGAGGAAATTATTTTCCTCAGGGCCTATTTCGTCTTTGGGGATGCTGGGTGGAGGGTTTTTTAGGGAAAGGAAGGAGAGGAGAGTTCTAGGAAGTAAACGAGAGGTGAGTTGGAATCTGGGGTCGATGTGTCAATCCCTCCCGCTGTGGTGCAAGGCGATGGGTCGAGAGAGTCTGGCTGGAGAAGTCAAAAGGTCTCCCTCACCCAGTCTCTCCCGATCCGGCCTGCCACACAGTAGGTGGGCAAAGGCATCCACCGCCAAGACCTAAACAAACTTCACCTCGTGAACCCGAGCACCCCTGCTAAGTCAACAAACGTAGATAACAACTTGGAGTGACCTATGGCAAGGATGTTGGTGATCCTTTAATTTAAATGGTTCCCAGGCCGGCCGGCGGTACCCATAACCGCCTCCCAAATTGTATTGTTTGATTATGGGTTATATTTCAATATAATATAGATAGGTCTGGTATCTACTGTGTTTTAATTTCATTTTTAAATGTACAGTGTTTTAGGTAAACACATTTTTTTTTAAATATACTGTGTTCATTGATATTCAAAACGTTGTTATTTAAAACGGCTTTAGGTATGTTTAGAGACTAGTGACCAGTGTGTATAGGCAATGGACACTACCCTGCTATTCAGGCTTGATCGCAAAACGTTGCTTTTACAACCTTTTCAATATTGAATGTTGGCCTTTCACCTGAGCGATAATGAGAGTATTTGCCGTTCTCGAACGCCATTACATTATTCATGCTGTTTTATTAATTTATACATTAATTACCCAAAAACAATTAAATTTACCCACTCCAGGTTCGAACTCGTAACATTTGGGTTCGGAGCCGAGAACTTTATTATATAGACTTTTCCCCAGGGCTTCCCGTGTAGGAGCTAATGTAAAAAAAAACATGATACGATTTTAGATTTTCATGGCCAAAAGAACGAATATTATCGTGACTTATTTTTGGTTTATTATGCCATGTTGCGCTACCTCCTTAGTTACCCAACGTTTCTAAAGAAGTTGACTAAAGAAGAAGGCAGCGTAACACGGGATAATAACCCAAAAATAAATCACGATAATGTACATAAATGTATAAAAAACTACATTAAATTTACAATAAGCCGCCGCACTTTTAATAGGCACAGATTTTGGAAAGTACACTATTTTTAAAATTAGCTTTCGTCTTGTGAGATTGTACGCCAGAATTACAAACCATGTTACACAAACCTAGCGTAGCCGCTGAACTACTTGAAAACTGGGATGTTTTTCTTGCTTTGACGCGAGTAGGCGTTATAAAGGGGCACTTTCTTTTGTATCACAAACCATGTTACACAAACCTAGCGTAGCCGCTAAACTACTTGAAAACTGGGATGTTTTTCTTGCCTTGACGCGAGCAGGCGGTATAAAGGGGGCACTTTCTTTAATGTGTGCAAATTAAAAGTGCGGCGGCTTATTGTAAATTTACCAAAACTACAAAAAATGCGACAAAATATTTGTCCAGACAAAATTCATAGAAAAAAACCGTTTTCGTTTACTTTTAACACTTGGCAAAATCGTGCGAAAATTCGACATAATATTTATCAAACAATTATCACATAAGAATTATATGAATGAAATAATCAAGATTTTCGCGAAAAAATCCATATAAATTAGTATCAGAAACATATAAATTGTGAAGTCACAATGTTATTTTTTAAAGGTTAACTTTAAGACGTTTGAATATAGAATGTTCCTTACCAAAGTTGTCAAAATATTCGTGTTTTTTATCTTAAGTTAAAAGTATTATATTTTTTTTATTTTTTGACCTTGGTAGTCGAACTGCAGTCAATGAAAATTTATGCTAGTGAAATTATTGTTTTATGACAGAGAATATTTTTTAAAATTAGAAATTTTGATATCATTTTAATTATTAAATAACATACGCAGTACTCGCTTATTGTAAAGTGTTTATATTTATTTAAATTAATGAAAATTAACGAAAAACTCGAGGAATAATTTTTTGTTGTTTTATGCTATCGTACAACTAGCGCAGATCCGGAAAATAATTCCCATCAGGGCTTATATCATCTTTGGGGATGCTGTGTGGAGGGTCTTTTTAGGGAAAGGAGACGAAGTCGTAGGAAGTAAAAAGTATGAACAGTGGGGAGGAATCTGGGGTCAGGAGTGACGTACGTTTGAATCTATCCCTCCCACTGCGGTGCAAGGTGATGTTCAGAGAGAGTCCTGCTGGAGTAGTGTCTCTCGTTCCGTCCCGCCACGCAGTAGGTGGGCAAAGGCATCCGCCGCCAAGACCTAGACAAACATCACCCCATGAACGCGGGCAACCCTGTTAAGTCACCAAACTTAGGGAGACCTATAAGGCTCTCGACTAGCGATACGAAGGACGCGGGTTCAAATCCCCGCGAGCGCAAGAAAATTCTTTTGTGTTTTTCACAATTTAATCACTAAAAATAATATAAGGTACGTTTCGGCACCAGAAAATACTCTCAATATCGCCCTGGTTGTGTGACCACAATTCAGAATTAAAACGTTGCTAGAAATGGCTTTAGCTGTGTTTGATGACTAGATCTGAATAGCCAGGTACTTTGTCACCTTCCTTTTACCGATCTTCTTCCACTCCCCACTACCTTCAGCCACCCAAAATACCCGAATCGGGGACGCCGTAGACTCTCTAGCTACAGGTGGTTGGGGGCATGTTGGAACTCTTGTGCGGTATTCTCATAAAAAATGGTTCCCGGGGCAGCGGTACCCTCCAAAATTGTATTGTTTCAAGTGATAAAAATAATGATTTATGAGAACCCCCCATCCAAAGATCCCGTATTGCAAAACTGAATCGGCTAATTAATTTAGACATTTTTAATAGCCTTGCTCCGTTCAGCCTCTGGTATGGTCAACAAGTTTGTTTTTTTTGGAAAAAAACTTGAACAACAGAACAACGCACACTTAATTGGCTAGCTGTTGTCACCGAACAGATAATCTCTAGATGTCTGTCTAAACCATTTTTAAAGAACACTAACGTATCAAATTAAGAGATTCATCTAGTACTATTTGGAAGGTGGAAATAAGTGCCGCCGCCCCGGAAATCATTTATTGGATATCCAAAACCTCTGCCATAGGTCACTCCAAGTGGTTCGCTACGTTTGGTGACTTATCAGTGGTGCCCGGGTTCATTGGGTGAGGTTTGTTCGGATCTTGGCGGCGGATGGGTCCGACAAAAAACTGCGTGGTAGGCCGCATCTGGAGAGACTGATTGAGGGAGACATTTTAATCTCTCTCGGACTTGGAACATCGCCTAACAGCAGTGGGAGGGATGGATTCATACGTCCGTCACTCCTGGACACACAGATTTCTACCCACCCTATGCGTTTTTCTTTTCCGGAACTTCCTCTCCTCTTTCCCTAAAAAGACCCTTCACACAGCTCCCGCAAAGATGACATACGCCCTGAGGGGATTTTTTCCTCAAGGCCTCCTAAAATGCTAATGTAAAGAAACAAAAGCCAGGATTCGGCAGTTTGTCAAGTGAGAAAAGTCAAATTGTCATAGAAACTGGATAACAAAGGTACCAGAGTCGCATATGGGTGTACACGATTGCGATGTTTGTGCTATAAAGCATAAATTGACTCCACACCGCCTATGTGTATCCTTTGCATTCACCCTTCACTTATTAAAATCAGGTCAATTTTTCAATCATTAAATCACGTTTCAATCATTAAATCAAAACCCCCCATAGAGAGTACGAGGTCTAATAAGAAGAAGTTATAATATCTAGATATGTTTCTACAGCGTTCGCAATATCTTCTCAACGTGTTTGTCCCTTGAGTGGCAGCAGTCCAAGAAGTTCTTTTTTGGGACCTCGTGTCGACATATATCACTCAATTAATGTCATCTTTGGGGATGCTGTGTTCAGGGTCTTTTTTAGGGAAAAGGTGGAGAGGAAGTTATGGGAACGAAAAGGGGGTGTGTAGGAATCTGGCGTTCATTGTGTCCAGGAGTGACGGACGTATGTATCCACACCTCTCAGTGCGGTGCGAAGCTATGGGTCGAGAGGTTCCGACTGGAAAACCAGTGTCTCCCGATCCGGCCTGCCACGCAGTAGGAGAGCAAAAGCACCCGACACCAAGACCTAGTCAAATCTCACCCCATGAACCCGGGCACCACTGCTAAATCACCAAACGTAGCGAACCACTTGGGGTGATCTACCCGCCTCCCAAATTGATGCTTTCAATAGAGCCGCAAACGTATTTGCAAAGAGCCGCTCCTGCGTATTCAGACCAAGAAAATTTTTTACAGGAGTAAGGTAAAAGTGAGCTTACTTTGGCGCACGGACTGGCAAACAGCACCATTCTGTTGATTTTCTCACCAGTGAACAGGCGCCACAAACATCGATCGCGTTTTGTCTATACGAATACCAGAGTGGCCCTAATTAATGACTCGATTAACAATAAAGGGCGACTTTTTATACGCCGCCGCGTGTGGTTAGTCCCTAAGAAAGTACGACATATATTTAATTGATTTGTTATTTTGTATTGAGGCACTTTCGTAATATTGTGACGTTTCATGACATACTTAGTGCGTTTATGAATTACTATTTGACTAGCGCATACATACGCGAAAAATCACGGTATATTATAATTGTAGGATTTATGAGGCTGAAATTTTTATTTTATTTATTTAATACTTCATATGGCTTCACCGGAGAATGCTCAATGTCCCATGGACCGACATGATCACCAACACAGAAATTCTCAGACGGGCTAGAGCAGATAGAGAACTGCTTATGTTAATAAAAATCAGGAAAATTTCATATCTGGGTCATATACTTCGAGGGGAGAAGTATCACTTTCTCCATTGAAAGGCAAGATAGAGGGCCGCCGAGGGCCTGGTAGGAGACAAATGCCTTGGCTGCGAAATATACGAGAGTGGACCGGCATTAGAAGTGTGGAGGATCTACTCCGGGCAGCGCAAGACAGAGAGACATTTTCAAGAGTGATCGCCAACGTCGGGGGACCTGATACGGCACACAAAGAAGAAGAAGAATACTTAATGTTAGTTAACTTGAAAATTACGATACCTATTCAGTCACTGGAGACCAAAATTTCAATTATATTTTTAATTAATGTAAGGTTGTGCGCACACCCGCGAAGCTTTCTATTTATAATAGTGAGCTCTGGCGTTATGAATTTGTATAAAAAATTACAATAGTTGGCGCGCGCGTTGTTCGAAAAATATTTCATATGGTTTAGCTGTAGGGAGGTAAGGCGAGAAGGGGAGGGGAATTATTGAGAGGAACGAATGAGTGGGAGGGGGAAGGTGGGGTAGGTGGAGTATGAACGCGGGAGGGGAACGCATGTGAAAGGGAGTAACAATTTCTATCTTTAAGTGGCATTTGCAACGCATGCCTGGTAGTTATATCTTTAAGTGGCATTTGCAACGCATGCCCTCTTGTCTATGGTCAAATACGAGATTGACACATCATTTTTAGAGTGCATTATTTAACGTACAAACCGCAAAATAACATCTAAATAAGTCTGAAAAGTGTGTGAAATAGTGAAAAACAATATAGTGCATCGGCCAAAAGCCAAAATTTACACTCATAAACCACTTTCACGGCTATTTCTAGGTAACCGAAAAATAACAACATTGTACTGAGATTGACACATCATTTTAAGAGTGCATTATTTAACGTACAAACCGCAAAATAACATCTAAATAAGTCTGGAAAGTGTGTGAAACAGTGAAAAACAATAAAGTGCATCCGCCAAAAGCCAAAATTTACACTCATAAACCATTTTCACGGCTATTTCTATGTCACCGAAAAATAACATTATACTGTTATGAATTGATCACTAAACTATCTAATAATAATGAGAAATGGGTTGTCATTAAACATAAAGTTAAGTTACAGTTCACCACAGTGCTAATTACTAGTGTTTTAAAAAACAATTGCCCAATTCGATAACTTAATAGTGATATAATTAAAATCAATAACAATCTCGAAACTGTGCGGTAGAATTAATTTCAATCAGGTACAATTAGTACATTATACAGGTTAACCAGATTGCCTTCCCACAGGCGCAACGAAACTGTGCGCTACAAACAAATAACAAAAAAGTTGCTAGTTACAAAATACATACATAAATATTTATATCGGGTAGTTTTGAAACTTTCCAATACATAGAGATTAAAATTTTATACAGGTATTTAATACATTTTTGAAATTCTTTTAACGTCTTTGAGGAAAATATGAAAAAAAACATCATTTATTTTTCCTCGTGCTGTGGAAATTCCTA
Source organism: Limnephilus rhombicus (assembly GCA_929108145.2). Taxonomy (NCBI): domain Eukaryota; kingdom Metazoa; phylum Arthropoda; class Insecta; order Trichoptera; family Limnephilidae; genus Limnephilus; species Limnephilus rhombicus. Next base: position 30,476,163 of record OV815290.1, on the reverse strand, counting down.
TCTATTTATTTAACTTATTCATTAGGATTTTCGTAGAAAAGTGCGCGAGCAAAGATATCGTCACTTTGGTTGTACATAGTTCTAACTTCGCTTTATCTTGTTCTGAGATATGAGGTGTCAGTTTGCAAGGACTTTACCAAGTTATTTACCAATATCTGATTTTAGGGTTGAATCTTGTGTACCTAATGTATTTTAGTTTAACATATCTTAAAATAAAATGTTTAAATAGGACGTATACTTACCAATTTAGAACATGTCTAAACGTGCAAATAGAACCATGTACAACCAATTAGGGGATGATAATTGATAACAATTATTATAAGCAATAATTATCAGCCTGAAACACTCATCCACATTGAAAAAATCTTCCGAGAAAAAATACATTACGCCAACGGGATTTGAACCCGTGCCCTTCTGATTGCCGGTCAGCTGCTCTCCCAATTGAGCTATTGCGGCTTATCTTATACCCGCCAAATGACACAATATATACTAGTGTTTCATTATATATATATTCAATATATATATATATATATATATTGAATCATTTGGCGGGTATAAATTCTCAATTGGGAGAGCAGCTGACCGGCAATCAGAAGGGCACGGGTTCAAGTCCCGTTGGCGTCATGTATTTTTTCTCGGAAGATTTTTACAATGTGGATGAGTGTTTCAGGCTGATAATTATTGCTTATAATAATTGTTACCCTTTGTGCTATGCATAAAAATCTTTTCTTAAAAACGTTAGTTTAACAATTAAAAATAATAATTGATGATAATTGACATTAAAACTGAAGTCAATGAAATAAAATTCCCAAATGCAAACTGTTTAAAGATCAAAGTGGGTGATGAAACCACGATATTAGCTCTGTACCGATCACCAGCTAAAACTAATATTAATCAGTTTCTTGAAACGCTTTCTAATGAACTCAATCTTCTAAAAAACACAAAAAATGTCTTCCTTATTGGAGATATAAATATTGACATATTAGAAAATGGTCATCCCAATGGAACTGATTATCTACAAACACTGGCCTCCCATGGACTCCAAAGCATGATAAATAAACCTACGCGTGTAACTAATGACAACAAATCTTGCATCGATCACATGTTCAGTGAGACTATTAAATCAACCAAATCTATCATATTCACCTCTACTATAACCGACCACTATACAACAATTTTATCTATTACAAAAAAGAAAATACAAAGATCGCAGCCCTACCCAATTATCGTGCAAAAGACAGAAACCAAATTGAATGATGTAAAACAACAGTTACTCAATACAAACTGGATAAGCCTACTGGAAAACCTTGATGCAAATAATGCCTGGAGTAAATTCACTGAATATATAACATACACCATCGTATCAAATACAAAATCAATAAAAAAAAAGACTTCGCATAAAAACCAACATCTTAAGCCATGGATAACTCAAAGCGTTATAAATTGCATTAGAAAAAGAGATGAATTACATAGGAAATCTAAATTAAATCCTTGTGATATTTTTATACAACGATACTACAAAAGGTACAGAAATATTTGCAAAAATCTTGTACGAACTGTCAAAGAAAATTATTATAAGAAGAAAATAGACGAATGCCACTCCTAATGCCACTCCTAGTTTGTCCTTTAAAATATGTTAGACTAAAATTCTTTAGCCAGCGCCTGAGAAATAAAATTCCAAAAACCTTGACTGTACAGGGCAGTTCCGATGAGAACGATTGATTATTCTCCGTGCCAGGATTTTTGGTTAGTATCGATTTGGTATAGCTGAATATCGATTTTATTTTATTCAAAATCTGTACCCGAGAAGCATACGGATGCAAGTCCGAAATTTGAAGAATTTTTTTTTTTGCCGACATGAAGTAAATTATCATGTTTATCAGTGGCAGAAAGATACAAGTCATATCATGAAGAAAAATAAGTTTTTCACAAATGTATACAGATGCAAAATTCATCTTAGAAGCAGAAAAATGTACACGGACTTTCATCTTTGTGTTTTAGTTGCATTTTGAGCATAATGTCTCAAATCCATTTGCATCCTTCTGCCTCTAACATTACTACGCTTTCTATGGAAGTAAACAATTTTCATACATTGATAAAAAACAAAACTAAATGATTTAATAATTACTAGTGACCGACCGAAGGTTCGGTTTCGGTTTCGGCAAGTTTCGGCATCAGTTTTGGTTTCCGCAAAAAATATGCCGAACCTTCGGCCACAACGAAAATCTGCATTCGTGAATTATCGCGCATCGTTCGGCTGACATCGGATGAGTTCGTGGCTCGTGTTTGTTAGTGTTGATTATATTATTGACAAATTTTTGTTCCAAGAAGTAGTTAACATGTTTGTTAATTTTTGTTTGTTTTATAGCAGTAATATAGACAAAAATATATAATTTTTTCTTATACCTACTGCAATTATTGTTTTTTATTTATTTTTTATTATATCATTTAACACGTGTAATAATAATGTTGTGATTGTAAACGCAATTAAATTAAAAACTCAATTAATGAGGTCCTTCCTTTATAATGTAAGTGTTGATTATTGACAAATTTTTGTTTCATGAAGTAGTCAACATGTTTTGTTAATTTTTTGTTTGTTTTGTAGCAGTAATATAAAACAATAAAAAAAAATCACATACTTGAATTATTATTGTTTTTTTTTTTTAAATTTCCTTTAATACGTGTTAACTGTGTGTATACGTGTAAAAAATAAGCGTAATTTCAGTAAAAAATACATTTTCAACATGTCTAAAAAAGTTTCGGTTTCGGTTTCGGCCGAAACTGAGACAGATACCTAAGATTCGTTTTCGGTTTCGGTTTCGGTAGAAATCTCCTGTTTCGGTCGGACACTAAATAATTACTTTTTTGTAATCTATCTGCATAGAAGAAGAAGAAGTTATGAGACCATAATTACAAAAAAAAATTGTTTTATGGCTCTCTTGAACATTTACCTTTTTGGACTTGCATCCGTATGCTTCTCGGGTACATACATTTGCTTTGATATATAGGTATAGGTAACGCAACGAGAGATGAAAGCAATAAAAATGCTTAGAACTGATGTATTGGTGTATCTGTGTTTCTTCAAACTACGCCTACTTATCCTCCGTCTTGCTTATTTTATTATTATTGCCCACTTATTGTAACTAGTGCAGAAGAGACAGCAAGTTTTTATGGCGCTGATACTTCGATCAGTCTGATAGCATATTGTTTTGGTGCACTTACGGGGTGTCCTATTCATTCAATTCGTAAATGTGATGTAAACATACCTACACATTTCTTTTGGTAATTAAGTTTAAAAGTCGTTTACTTTTCAAAATCTATGCCTATTAAACGTGTAGCGGCATGTGCCGGCTTGTTTTTACATACTTTTTTATTTACTTTATAAAATATTATGAATATTAAAATAAATTAATTTTAATTAACACAATATTTTTTTAACCTTGTTGTTATTTACGAATACCCGTTTGAATTCAATCCTAAAGATTATCACATTTAGTTAATTAACTTTATTTTGATAACCATCAGTATTTCAATAAAAATGTTATAAAACAAAATAAGTTTTATGTAACCGACTTCAACACGCTTTGGCTTCGAATTCTCAATTGTGAAATAATGATTGTTTTTTTTTTTAAAGTCTAAAATGAAACACGCTGTATGAAAGTTTTGCATCTGTGTGAGTACTGTGATGAAGTCAACTTAACTTGCGAGACCTATACCTACATTCAAGTTAGCAATAAAAATGCTCAAACCCGTACCTAATGATAATTATTTTTTGTGATTTTGTAATTTCTTGATCGTAGGTATTTATAATTTTTCAATGTCTACGCGTAGATGGTAAGTGTGTAAAAAAATTTGAAATACCTTTATTAGTTTGTAAGACCGTAAATAATAAAAAACTGAAGTATTTTCGTTAGGAAACACGTGCGCGGATTTTTTTTTATATCCTGAATAGTAGCTTTCCGGAAAGATTCATTGATTTATTGTAGGTACTGTAAAATATATGATTTAATAAGTGTGTTGTGTAATACCTACAACTTTAAAATTTTTGTATACATCCTTAGTACGTAGTCAAGTCGAATATAACTCCTCGATCTGGTCCCCTCATTTTAAAATACATTCAGATTCAATCGAAAAAATTCAACACAAATTCTTAAGACATATTAATTTTAACCTCGGTATTCCCATTGAAAACATAAATTATAATTACTTGATGAAAGAATTAAATTTACTAAGACTGTCAGATCGAAGAATTATATCAGACTTAATATTAATGTTCAAAATTGTAAATGGTAGAATAGACAGTCCTGATCTAACTAAGCTCATTGAATTTCATATTCCCACGAGAACCACTCGTTCTAAAATCCTTTTTAAATGTAACAATCGGACTGAGTATACGAAACACTCACTTTTACCTAGGTTGCATGAAGTTACTAATAGATATGCAGATGTGATAGATCTATTTAGAGGTACAAGACGGCTATGCTATCATATTTTTTTAGTCACTATTAATTTTATTTCTATTATAGATTTTTGCATGTAAATGAATCTCTGGTATCACTTCCCAATGTATCGTCACAATTAACTGTTATACATACACTGTTTTACCATTACTAATATTTTGAATATGAATTTGTGACATGTAATTAATGTTTATGGCATACTTATGCCGTTTGTATTAAATAAATAAATAAACATTTTGTTTGAAAATTTAATAAATCTGCCAACGACGTACGGTAAAACCTTATAGGTCTTCTTCTATATAAATACGCGCATAACTTCCGAATGACTGCACCAAATTGGATGATTCTTTTTTTTTGTGTTCGTCATTGTCAGGACAAGGTTTGTATAAGAGGAGAGCTCTGGCATTATGAAATTTGTATAAAAAATTGCAATAGGCGGCACGCGAGCTGTTTGAAAACTGAATATATGGAAAGCGGGAGGGGGAAGGGAACTTGAGAGAGGGGAGGGGAACTTGAGAGGGGGTCTCGCGGGGCGGGGGAAGCGGGTGAGGGGAGTGGGGAGAGGGAAGGCGGAGTGGGAATGCGTAAGGGGAAGAAGATGCGGGAGAGGAAGGTGAGGCGTAAGGGGAAAGGGACTAATGGGAAAGGACACGCAGGGAGAAACAATTTATTAAATGGCATAGCTACACATGGCCGGGAAGTCGCTATAATATATAATATAAAGGAGAATGTCCGTACGTGGTGGAAGAGCGGACTGGCAAGCTGGCGATTTCTATGTAAATTAACAGATGGTGGTGTGAGTTCATTTTTATGAAGGTTCGATAACCATCCAATAGATGGCGCTGTATTTCGTTAGCCGCAACAACGCGTGGCCGGGTCAGCTAGTTTATAATAAAAATAAAAAGTAAAATTAAAAGTGACATAGGTATTTCCAGTTGTGTCTGGTTATTTCCCTCTTAACACAATATTGAAACTCAAAATCATAAAATGTTAAGTAAATTACCAGAATTCGCATTTGCAAACTGTCACATTTCAGAAGGCGCAGTTAGAAACCTGTCTAACGAAAGTGAACTACACTGCGCCACGTAACAACGATCTACTCTCAGATAAATACAAAATGGCAATTGCAAAAGGTTCAATGTGACGTTAGAACCTTATAAAAAAAAAGGACGCTTTAAAAACTAGATGTTAGAACTTCGTCATACAAGTATCTACGGAATTACAACGCAGATGGCCGTGAAAATTATTTTGGTTATAGTTTTTAAGTGAGCAAAATAAATGGTTTTGAATTTAAGGGCCTTTAACCAGCCAGCGGCTGAGAATCCACATTTCATCGAAAGATGTTCTTACGATCGCACAGGGCGGTGGTTCCAATGAGAAAGATTAATTATTCTCCGTACCAGCATTTTAAAATTATAGGTAATTTTCGATTTTATTTCATTCAAAATTTGCTTTAATTTATACCTACATCCAAAAATGCTGAAAGGCGTGATGATAAAACTAATATAATTGTGTACTTTTTTAATCATAAGTATTTATAATTTTTCAATAATGTCTAAGCAATATACAAGGTGGCCGGGGGTAAAGTGCATTAACTTCGGGAGGTGATTCTACATGATGTTAGGAGAAAAAAAGATTTACAACTTTTTCCAAAATTCCAACATTTTTTTTCCAATACAAAAAGACGTATCTACTAAAAATCCTTAGTGTGAGGTACGATCTTACTTGCTGAGAGCCTGCCGGGCGCCCGACTCGATTGTAATTGGCCCGTATCGTAACAGCGGAAAATAAAACTCCAGATACTAATATCTATAGCCTGTATGTCGGACGAATATCTAGAGCTCATACGTTGAACTAATATCTACGAACTTCAGAGTGTTGACTAATATCTACAGAGCGTAGATTGGACTAATCAGCTAAATGTGTCCAATAGTCTGATATGAAGGATTTTTACATACATACTTACATAGATTAAGTTTTTTAAACTGCATACGCAATATTACGTTATTCCAATATGCTATACATAATTGCAAATCCAACCTCTGCCAGTGCTGTAGATATTCGTCAACACTTTGGTTCTCATAGATATTCGTCAACAGTTTGAGCTGTAGATATTCTTCAACACTTTGGTTCTCATAGATATTCGTCAACAGTTTGAGCTGTAGATATTCGTCAACACTTTGGTTCTCATAGATATTCGTCAACAGTTTGAGCTGTAGATATTCGTCAACACTTTGGTTCTCATAGATATTAGTCAACATTTTGAGCTGTAGATATTCGTCAACACTTTGGTTCTCATAGATATTAGTCAACAGTTTGAGCTGTAGATATTCGTCAACACTTTGGTTCTCATAGATTTTAGTTCGATTTTTTCAGTTTTTGCAATTCCTGTAGATATTAGTAGACGCCTCCGAAAATAATAAATCTGGCCGTACACGCCGGACTAATTTTATCTTTTTACCTCAAAACTACCTATAAAAGTTGGAATTTCGAAAAAAGTTATTTATGTTTTTTACTTGTACTATCATGTAGAATCACCTCCCGAAGTTAATGCACTTTACACCCGGACACCCTGTATAAATGTAAAAAAAAAACTTAAATATATTAGTTTGTAATACCGTATATAAATAGACAAACTGAAGTATTTTCGTCACACAACACGTGCGTGGATCTTTTTAAAATGATTTTATTTAAACTAAAATTAAAATTCAGAAACATAACTTGAAACAAACATGATTATATGATTTGAAAAGTGTGTTTATAATACAAATTTTTGTTTGAAAATTTAAAAAATCTGCCAATAACCGTATCATCATTACATAGTATAAAATGAAGTCGCTCAAAATGTATGTGCGCGTTAATCTTTTAAACTACGCAATGGATTTTCATACGGTTTTCACCAATAGATAGAGTGATTGAAGAGGAATGTTTATATGTATAATACATGTAAATTATATTAGAGAAAAGCCGAGAAATTCAAAGAAAACATATTTTTGTGCGATTTAAAACGGCTGGGGGCCGTACTATGGTCACTTTTGAAATTCGTTCTACAGAAGAAATTGGAAAATAGATGTCCTAGAGTAAGTAGGTATTTGATTTTCCCTTTTCAAATATCCAGTGTTGCATTGTAAGCATTGTATAATAAAATTAGTGGCGAGTTAATTAGTTTATATGTATAATACATGCTTATTATAGTAGAGAAAAGCCGATAAATTCAAATATTCAATTCAGGCAGCGGGCAGCTGGTGATGTGGATTTTATAAAGATTGGGTAATGGCGTTGTGTTTCGTTAGCCACAGCAACGTGTGGCCGGGTCTGCTAGTTATACTATAAATAAACAATTTTTTCTCAAAATTTGAAACCTACCTTTACTAGACAAAAGAACAATCTTTCGAAATCAATTTATAATTGGTTTATTCCCTTTTAAGTCAGTTAGAACCTTGTCCAACTCGAGTGACGTTATTATATGTGCATTAGATGTTTCTGATGTCATAGTTAATACAAACAAACTGTGCACGTTTATGGTTATAACATCTAGTCTGTTAGTTTAACAAAGCTGGTTATTCCCTCTTAAGTCAGTTAGAACCTTGTCCAACTCGAGTGACGTTATTATATGTGCATTAGATGTTTCTGATGTCATAGTTAATACAAACAAACTGTGCACGTTTATGGTTATAACATCTAGTCTGTTAGTTTAACAAAGCTGGTTATTCCCTCTTAAGTCAGTTAGAACCTTGTCCAACTCGAGTGACGTTATTATATGTGCATTAGATGTTTCTGATGTCATAGTTAATACAAACAAACTGTGCACGTTTATGGTTATAACATCTAGTCTGTTAGTTTAACAAAGCTGGTTATTCCCTCTTAAGTCAGTTAGAACCTTGTCCAACTCGAGTGACGTTATTATATGTGCATTAGATGTTTCTGATGTCATAGTTAATACAAACAAACTGTGCACGTTTATGGTTATAACATCTAGTCTGTTAGTTTAACAAAGCTGGTTATTCCCTCTTAAGTCAGTTAGAACCTTGTCCAACTCGAGTGACGTGATTATATGTGCATTAGATGTTTCTGATGTCATAGTTAATACAAACAAACTGTGCACGTTTATGGTTATAACATCTAGTCTGTTAGTTTAACAAAGCTGGTTATTCCCTCTTAAGTCAGTTAGAACCTTGTCCAACTCGAGTGACGTTATTATATGTGCATTAGATGTTTCTGATGTCATAGTTAATACAAACAAACTGTGCACGTTTATGGTTATAACATCTAGTCTGTTAGTTTAACAAAGCTGGTTATTCCCTCTTAAGTCAGTTAGAACCTTGTCCAACTCGAGTGACGTTATTATATGTGCATTAGATGTTTCTGATGTCATAGTTAATACAAACAAACTGTGCACGTTTATGGTTATAACATCTAGTCTGTTAGTTTAACAAAGCTGGTTATTCCCCCTTAAGTCAGTTAGAACCTTGTCCAACTCGAGTGACGTTATTATATGTGCATTAGAAGTTTCTGATGTCATAGTTAATACAAACAAACTGTGCACGTTTATGGTTATAACATCTAGTCTGTTAGTTTAACAAAGCAAACATTGTTAGAGATATTGGAAAAATGCATTGGGTGTTAAGTGAACAAATACAGACTGTTTTAAATATCTTACATACGGTTCTCTACTCTCTACGACAGAGATCGATTTTTTGTTCACAACATATAACAAACTGTTTTAAATCAATGAATTACAGCATTCAAATCTAGCAGTCCACAATTGAGTGTTGGTACCTTTCCTGATGTATGATGTTGTGAATACCGCACAAAGAGTCCCTAATGGAGCCAGTGAGACTATGGTATCCCAAATTGGGCTACGTTGTGAGGTTGAAGGTAGTGGGCAGAGGAAGGATATGGGAAAGAGGAAGGTACCTAAATATATTTAGTAAAGTAAGTACAGTACAATAAGTTAAGTACATGAAGTACCAGGACATTCAGATCTGGTCAACAAACTCGGCTAAAGTCGTTTCAAGTAACGTTTCAATTCTGAATGGTGGTCTTACAGAGTATCTTCCATTCTGGAATGTGCAAATATTCCTAATCTAAATTATTTTTAATGATTACATTGTGAAATAAAATTTGAACCCGCCACTTTCGGATTTCTAATCGAGAGCTTTACCCCTCGACCTCCATGGCCGTCAAAATGATAGAGAAAGTATACTGAATGCTGTAGATATGAGATACCTGAGGCGTGTGTGGGAAAAACCATGTATGATCGTGTGAGAAATTTGAAGACTAGTAAATAATGCAATGCCAGCATTATGGGTAAGATTAAGAAAGGGACGCTTAGATGGTTTGGGCATGTAGTGCGAATGTATGAAGAAAGGACTGTGAGGACAATATGTATAACCCAAATGTGAATGATAGAACAAGCGTATACGACCGACGAAGACATGGCACGATCAAATGAACTAAATATTACTTGTGTCTGGCAGACGAATCTTGAAATTAGTAACAGTGTGCATGAAATTGGTCGCTAGCTTGAAGGACCGTTAGTTCTAACCAACATAATGATATTCCACATTGTCTTCAAAATTAACCTATTAAGCTTGTACTGCATTTAATTGAAAACTGTTTTTCATACAATGTGAAAACAAAGTAAGTTCACACATCCCTTGTACTATTTTTTTGTATTGTACAGTAAACCAAATGATATTATACATAGTCTAACCCAATCTTTGTAAGTCATAGAAATATAGTGTTTATTTTTCTTTCTTAATTATTGACCTCTGTTTCTCACGGTTTGCGTTAAAACGAAAGACAGGTAATACCAGCATGTCACATGACTAATCAAATATACGTGGAAATTGAAAATTTCTAAATAGTAGGTGCTATGTTTGTTGAGTTGAATCTTGCAATCATATATATATAGATAGAAGCCAATAGTATGTACGTTAAGAGAATGAAGATAATGTTGGTAGATTTAGTCGAAGTATGATACAGTTAAAAGTGACCGAATTGGATATAGACACCTTAGCTCAGTTGGTAGAGCACTTGGCATATAAGCAAAGGGTCCTGGGTTCGAGTCCCAGAGGTGCCAATATTTTTTTTCGGATTTTTCTGTCTCCAGATTTTCGATTGAGTTTCGCTGATATTGTCTTCATTTAATTAAATATATTATTTATTACATATAGGTACCTGTTTAAACTTTTAATGTCCTGTGTTTAATACATAATGCTATATTTAATACGTATAATATCTGTTACAAAATATTTTAATACGTTATATATTTAGTACTAACTGACTCGGCCATGGCCAAGGCCGTGGCTAAAAAAACACAACACCATCTACTGGATAGTTATCCAACCTTTATAATCACCGCCATCTGTTAATTTGCATACAAATCAAATACACACTGCCCGCTTGCCAGACCGCTTTCCACCACAAACAGACATTCTCCTTTATATTTCAACCAATTTACACAAAACCTTGATAAATTATTTACCTAAACCTTCCTCATGAATCACTCTATCATTGGTGAAAACCGCGTGTAAATCCGTTCAGTAGTTTTTGAGCTTATCGCCAACACACAAGGACTTTATAATATGTAGAGATTAAATTAATACATTGTAAAAAAGTGAAAACTCTTGTCAGTTTCACAGAGACATAACGTCGACGCCACACGTCGCGACGCCGGATGGTAATGAACAGTAAAATAATCTCGGTATCCCTAATTACTAATTAGCTACCATGATTTACTCTTCAACCATAAGAAGAAGAAGACGATCGTTTAATGTATAAATTAAATATTATTTTTATTTGATAAACTAACTTTTAAGACAAGATTTTTATGCGTAGCACAAAGGGTAAAAATTATTATAAGCAATAATTATCAGCCTGAAACACTCATCAATATTGAAAAAATCTTCCGAGAAAAGATACTTGCCGCCAACGGGACTTGAACCCGTGTCCTTCTGATTGCCGGTCAGCTGCTCTTGACCACTGATGGCGGCTTATCTAATACCCGCCAAATAATTCAATATATACTAGTGTTTCATTGAACAACTACTGTTTATTACATTTTTAACTAGTATATATTGAATTATTTGGCGGGTATTAGATAAGCCGCCATAGCTCAGTGGTCAAGAGCAGCTGACCGGCAATCGGAAGGACACGGGTTCAAATCCCGTTGGCGGCAAGTATCTTTTCTCGGAAGATTTTTTCAATGTAGATGAGTGGTTCAAGCACATAATTATTGCTTATAATAATTGTTATAAATTAAATATGTTTGAACATAACCTCTTCTGTAGAATCACATAGGATCAGCACAGACGTAGAAATGACGCTCGGAAAAAAACTTTTTTTTATCACAATGTATGGATGTTCTTATGAAAAAAACAATCGCATGTTATGGAAGGAATTTAATTTAAAAGAACAACTTTAAGTACGCTATAAATTGAAACTGGACGAGAAATGCAAAATGAATTACATTGCTTAGAAGGAAAAAGTTATGCACGCGACATTTTCCTATGTACCTTACGTTTGTGTGGATTTTCCAGTTGAAATAATTAAAATAAATTAATACTAGTTTTTTTTTATGTGAATACCGCACAAGAGTCCCAACTGCTCCCAACCAACATCTGTAGCCAGTGAGACTATGGCATGGGCGTAGCCAGGGGGGGGGGGGGGAGGGGGGGGGGGGTTCAACCCCCCCCCGAAAAATGAAGATATCAACATCAATAATATTAAAATGAGGAGAGTTAAGAGAATGTTATTTGTTGGAGAACGGGTCGTTTCTTCGACTCGTTCTTGTGTTCAACAGCTCGGCTGTGGAATGATTTGCCGGCCTCTGTGTTTCCTCCTTCCTACAACATGGGTCTCTTCAAGACCAATGTTCATTCCTTCCTCTCCTCAAAAAGACCCTCCACACAGCATCCCAGATGACATAGGCCCTGAGGGAAATTATTTTCCTCAGGGCCTCCTGTGTGGAGTTAATGTAAAAAAAAAAAAAAAATTCATTTAAAATAATATCTACTAATACTAAAAAGAGGAAAGATTTGGTTGTTTGTTTGCATTGGATAGGCTTCGAAACTACTGAACCGATTTGAAAAATTCTTTCACCAATAGAAAGCTACATTATCAGCGAGTAAAATAGGCTGTATATAATGGTAAACTCTGGCGTTATGAAATTTGTATAAATGAAAATGTGTGTATTTCATATATTAGGCAGGGTGGAAAGGCAGGAGGAAGGTGGGGTTTGTGGAAAGGGAAGACACGAGTGAGGGGAAGGTGGGGAAGGTGGAAGGGAACGGGGTGTCACGGGAAAGGACATGCAGGGAGAATCAATTTATTTCTTTGAATGGCATAGCAACGCATGCCGGGTACCAGCTAGTTTAGTATATTTGCGGCACGTTCCAGAGTGGAAGATACTCTCAGTATATCCCTGGTGTAAGACCACCAATCAGAATTGAAACGTTGCTTGAAATGGCGTTAGCCGTGTTTGGTGACTTGATTTGAATAGCCTTTGGTGACTAGATTTGGTGAATTGATATTTGGTGATTAGATTTGAATAACCTTCCTCTTGCCCATCTCCTTCCCCTGCCCACTATCTTCAGCCTCACAACATACCCCAATTGGGGATGCCATAGTCTCACTGGCTTCAAATTCTTGTGAGGTACTTACATATTAATATTAAAAAAAAGAATTTTCAAAGGGGTGTCGAAATGTCACTGAAATGAATTATCGTAAAACACCCTTCATATTATTTTTAATAAATTATGAAATAACACAAATTAATCAAATAAAGTTTACTTGCGCACGCCGGAATTTAAACCCATTTGAATAGTCAGGTACTTTCCCATGATAACTCAGAATCATGCAATTTCAACACTCTTTGAAATGTCATTAAACATTATGGAAAAAATAGACCAAAACATAAAAAAAAAATTCATCACCTCTATATTACCCATGTTCAGGCTGCGCCTTAGTGGGTTCCCATTATTGTTATGATTTGATATGCAATTTGGGAGGCGGGAATGGGTACCGCCGCCCTGGGAACCTTTATTGGATACTCAACACCTCTGCCATAAGTCACCCCAAGTGGTTCGCTACGTTTGGTGATTTAACAGGGGTGCCCGGGTTCATGGGATGAGGTTTGTCTAGGTCTTGGAGGTGGATGACCAGGACACACTGAACCCCAGATTCCTACCCATTCATTTTCCTTCCCAGAACTCTCCTCTCCTTCCTTTCTTAAAAAAACCCTCCACACAGCATCCCCAAAGATGACATAGGCCCTTAGGCCCGTAGGGAAATTATTTTCCTCAGGGCCTCCTGTGTGGAGCTCATGTAAAAAAAATAAAAAATTAATGACTTTTCAAAGTAGGTGTTGAAGTTGCATGGTTCTGAGTTGTCGGGTCACCGCATTTTTTAAATTATTCTACGTAGAAGATTTTACAACATATTTTTTCATTTAAAAATGTATGTAGGTATGTAAAGAAAAAGACAATATTTTTTATCTAAATATCTAGAATCTGAGAAAATTTCAAGTGGTTCAGATAAACCGAACATCGCCAACAAATAAACGTTTACTTTGTCATTGGATATTTTCTTTGAAATACAAAATATGACTGATTACTATTTTCAGAGACGACATGCCGTGAAGCTGATTTTAAATATTGAATACACAATCGTTAGACATGTGATCTATCCCCTTTTTAAAGAAAGTAGATGTCATGATTTATCAATATAATGCCGGACAAGGGTCCCAAATTTTCTGTCAAGAGACAGTGAGATGGCACCCACAATTGGGATATGTTGCGAGTCAAAAGGTTGTGGGGAAAGGTATGAGATGTGAAGAGTAAGGTGGGAAGAACGTGGCTATTTAGATCTGGTCACAAAATACGGTAAAAGCCATTTAAAGCAACATTACAATTCTAATTTGCGGTCTTAACATCAGGGATACTGAGAGTATCTTCAACTCTGAAACGTGCCGCAAATATACCTAATATTATTTCTAATGAATACATTGTGAAATAACACAAATCAATCAAGTAAAATTTGAATTGATCCGCCACCTTCGGATTATTAGTCGGGGAGTCATCAGGAAGGTTGTGACTCAATCCGTCTGTAGCTACAATTCAATGATCTTTTGGATGTATTGAACGCTAGAACTTTTGCTCTGAATTTAAGTGTCATCATTTTCAAAATTGAAACTCTTTGGAAAATTCGAACAGGCGATGTTCGACGTTCTCGGTTCCAATATAATATGATAAATCCAATGTCACACGCAGACCTCTTTAACCTAGTAGTTTAAAACGCCTGACGAACCTCAGTGGACTAAGAATCGAATGTTACGGAATTAAAAAAAATAAAAATGTTATTTTTGTGAAATCAATAAGTATCCAATCTTTAAACCACTCCAAAATGAACAGGCAAAGAAAACACAAAATAAAGCGACATCTAGCGACTCGGAAGAAGAAAACACGAATACTAATAAGATGACCAAAATGTATAGGAAAAGGTGCAGTGGAATTCAACGACATAAATATGTAAAAAAATCATAATTCACATTTATAAAAAAAGTGCTTAGTAGTCTCCTCACTCTTGTCTACTTTAGTTTTCTGACGGTTTCACTTCTACCGCGTGTGAATTGCATGCTCTAATTTTTTTTATTACATAGAAACAATATTTTTTCAATTAAATGAAGACAATATTAGCGAAACTCAATCGAAAATCTGGAGACAGAAAAATGAGGAAAAGATATTGGCTCCACTGGGACTCGAACCCAGGACCCTTTGCTTACATGGCAAGTGCAGTTGCGAGTCCCAGTGGAGCCAATATCTTTTTCTGATTTTTCTGTCTCCAGATTTTCTATTGAGTTTGCTAATATTGTCTACATTTAATTAAATATTATAATTTGAGAACTTACTCGTAAAGTTAAAAATTAAAAATAAATATTTTTTCAGTTTTCTTTTAGGCAAGTCAAGAAACTGTACATATATAATATTATTTAAAAGGAATAATTTGTAAAAGTAAACTTACGTAATGTAAAATTTGTAGCACATAAACTATTGATCACATGTATTTGCGATAAAATCGAATGCCTAAATGGCGTTATCAGATTAATTCTCATAATTGGCTACCTTATCAACCTGATAATAGATATCGTATTTTTGATAAGCGATCACATAGAGTAAGGTTGCCAGTTTTTAAATGTTGATAAAACCTGGTCACATTGTTTGATTTTTAATTTTATTTTTTGCTAGCAATACCAGGCATGCGTTGTAATGTCGCTTATTGGAGGTTGCCCACCACGGGTTTCTAAGGAAACAGATGGTTTCCTCCTTCACCGTACTCGTCAGGACTCTAATTTTTTATTTATAAAGAAGCTACTTTTTATTTAAAATGACTCTAGATCCCCAATGTCCGGGCATACATTGTTAGCAGGCAGTATGCGAGTGCGTACATGTTGTTAGTTATTTATTTTACAGTATCACGTCTCATCTCCGCCACCTGATGTAGCTGAAATAAAAGTTTGTTAATATGTAGGAAGAAAAGTTAATAGAATAAAAAAAACATATATTATGTTGAGATTGTTGACAGTCATCCGGCAGTCCGGCCGAGGATAAGCGGAGCCATCAGTCCAGTCGCAAGCGAGACTCGGTGTCCGCGCCCCTAAGCCGGCTTCCCGGTAGGTCACTTTAGATGACCTGTCAGATTCATGATTTATTTAGAAATATTCCCGGTTGAAATTCACTTTTAATGACCTTTTTTTACATGAGCTCCACACAGGAGGCCTTGAGGAAAATAATTTCCCTCAGGGCCTATGTCATCTTTGGGGATACTGTGTGGCAAGGAAAGGAAGGAGAGGCGAGTTTTGGGAAGGAAAAGGGTTTAAGGGGTGGGTAGGAATCTGGGGTTCAGTGTGTCTTGGTCATCCGCCTCCAAGACCTAGACAAACCTCACCCCATGAAGGCCCTGTGTCGCTTAATAAAGAAGTTGTTTCTCCCTGCATGTCCTTTCCCCTTCCCCGCCTTCCCTCACCCCTCTCCACCGTCCAGTCAACCCCCCTCCCGCTTTCCCCTCCCCACTCCAGCGTTCCTTTTGTTCAATCCTGTAACATTCGTTTTCAAACAGCTCGCTTTTCACCTATTGCAATTTTTTCATACAAATTTTCGTTTTTCATATTACAAACATTTATTTTTATATACAGGGTGTTAAGGGACGTACTTGACTTACTTTAACCAGTGATTCCTGACATTATTTGGAGTAAAAAATGTAAATGAAATTTTGGTCTCCGGTGACTTTTTTGATGTTTTTTTTTTTTTTTTTTTTTCTACAAAAACATAAAAATTAGTAGTTGTTGAACAGTTGGAGGCGGGGTAAGGGGTTCGTCGGACACCCGGCTGAGTGACCAGTGACGACATGCGGAAGAATTTGTTTGATTTTGAAGAAAAAATTTTTGAAAAAAAAAAAAGTCGTCAAAAAAAGTCACCGGAGACCAAAATTTCATTTACATTTTTTACACCAAATAACGTCAGGAAGCACTGGTTAATGTAAGTCAAGTACATCCCTTAACTATAAGAACCATCAAGCAAATTTGCATCAAGCCACCTTGTATTAAAGGAACCATCAAGCAAACTTGGTACCTAATGTAGATACCTATTTAAAATACCTAAAATTCTTGATTAGATTCAAAGTAGTGTCCGGCCGAAACAAGACTTTCTGCCGAAACCGAAACAGAAACAGAAACTTCGGTATCTATCTCAATTTCGGCCGGAACCGAAACCGAAACATTTTTAGACATGTTAAAAATCTATTGTTTACTGAAATTTGGCTTATTTTTTACACTTATGCAGACAGTTAACATGTGTTAAATGAAATAAAGAACAATAATTGAAGTAATTCTGTAAAAAAACGTTTTTTTTAATATTACTTTTTTTAAGTTAACAAAATCATGTTAACTGCTTCTTGAGTTTTTTTTTCAATAAAATGGCGGGTGACACACGAATCACGAACTCACCCTAAGTCAGCCGAACGACGTGCGATAATTCACGAACTCAGAGTTTCGGTGCGACCGAAGGTTCGGCAAATTGTCTGCCGAAACCGAAACTGATGCCGAAACTAGATTTTTTTGCCGAACCTTGCCGAAACCGAAACCGAACCCTCGGTCGTTTTAACTAATTCAAAAAATTTGGTCAGAATCATAGGTGAGTACTTCAAGTAAATTTTGATTTAACAATCGATGGTTTGCAAAATGTCATTCTCAAATTATGACATTTTTGACAGTTTCGTAAGAGTTTTTGTAATGATTAAAAAACTTTTCAGATGTGTTGTCATGTGGTTGTAATAATCCAGAAACCTTCGCGAGGGTGGAAAGAAGGTTTTTTGAAAGTTTCAATCCTTTCCTACGCTTAATATAGCAATAATAAATTAGACAACTCACTTAATACTTACGTGTAAACGGGGTGTTAAGGGACGTACTTGACTTACTTTAACCTGTGATTCCTGACATTATTTGGAGTAAAAAATGTAAATGAAACTTTGGTCTCCTGTGACATTTTTGATGTTTTTTTTATTTATTTTTTCTACAAAAACATAAAAAAATGATAGGTGTTGGACAGTTGGCGTCATGATGAGGGGTTGGTCGGTAACTCGACTGAGTGACCAGTGAAGACTTGCGGAAGAATTTTTTTTGTTTGAATTTGAAGAAAAAAAATTTGAAAAAAAAGTCATCAAAAAAAGTCACCAGAGACCAAAATTTCAATTACATTTTTACTCCAAATAATGTCAGGAATCACTGGTTAAAGTAAGTCAAGTATGTCCCATAACAGTGTTAAGGGACGAACTTGACTTGGTGTTAAGTCAACACCCTGTATATATATTTTTAAGCAAACATATTTTTTTTTTATATCTGTGGAGGACGAACAAAAGATACTATTCTGCATCGTCTGGCCACCCGATTGGTCTCTCAGGCACCAATTGGATGCAGACCTTTACTCAAGCAACTTGCCTCGATTCATTCTGCTTGAACTCTCGGTCAGGACTCGCTGGTCTTTAATATTTGTTCGCCCTTCACATTACTTTATTATTGCATATATTTAAATTGGAGATTTATGTGTCTGTAAATAGTGTTAATAAACTTGTAAGTATTGAATCGTCTTACTTATTCGCTTTGCCATCTACACACTTACACAATAAACACATAACCCCCAAATATCTATAATATAAAAATGAATCGCTGAATGTGCTGAACTTTCGAACGACTGCACCAAATTGGATAATAATTTTTTTGTGTGTTCGTTATTGTCAGGACAAGGTTTTTATAAAACTTCAGGAGAGCTCTGGCATTATGAAATTTGCATAAAAAATTGCTATTGGTGGCACGCGAGGAAGCGGCTATTGCTATGGAAAGCGGGAGGGAGAGATGGGGGAGGGAAACCAGGGAGGGGGAGGGGAACCTGGGAGGGGGGAGGGGGACCTGGGAGGGGGAGGGGAACTCGGGAGGAGGGTTCGCAGGACGCCGGAAGGGGGGGGGGAGTGAAGTGGGGAGAGGGAAGGTGGAGGTGACGGCAGAGGACGCAGGAGAAGAAGGGGAAGCGGAAGGGAAACAGGGAGAAAAAAATTCTTTATTAAATGGCATAGCAACGCATGCCGGAACCAGTTAGTAATATATATAAATAATGGTTTGTTGTACGAGAGATCATTTATCCATTTACAGTACAAGATTTCTAAGTTTAACATTCTTAACATTAGGGAAAACAATTAAAGAGTTTATTTAATATTTTAAAATTTTAAGTTTTACTCATTAAGTTATTACAAAAAAAAAATCACATATACTTGTAGAAAAACCAATAGATGTCGCACATTGAAATAAAAATGGATATCTTTATCCAAGACACTACCTACATAGATAGCATTTAGTTCAGATAGAATCTTGCAATCATACATAAACATACTCTTAGCAGCCAATAAAATATGCGTTAAGAAGGTAATAGGTTCGAATTAGCGCAGAGCCCAGGAAAGGCTGGTCCTGGGTTCAATTCCCGGATGCAGCTGAGTTTTTTTCTGATTTTTCTGTTTCAAATTTTCGTTTTAGAGTTAGTAATATTGTCTTCAATGATAAAATAAGTAATGAGAAAAAAACAGTTACATGATTATGTAGCAATGTAAGTAATTACTATAATAGCAGAAAGAAAATCTTAATATATAAAACAATGTCGGGTTAGTTACACTATTTATAACTCGAGAACGGCTGGGCTGATTTTGATGATCTTTGATTTGTTGGATTTGTCTCCGCCCCGGATAGGATAATAACTATTGAAACATCACAAAAGTTAACGAAATAAATAGTTATAACGAAAATTATTTTCCCCATACATTTTGTATGGAACGAATTCTCCTATTTTGAAAGAACTGCAGCAAAATTGTGAGGGGTATAATATTGAACTGTGCATGAATTCCAAACATTCAAAAACGTCAAATGTCAATGCGTTGATTGTTGTGCATTTGTTTTTAATCATATAATGCTGCCCTTCTTTCTTACACACTCAATGTCAATAGTCGAAAATGAGACAAATGGTGAACGTATGTCTGCACACCTCCAAAGGAAAAATACAATAATTATAATAAATCTCTAAAATGAAACGCATTTTTTTAACATAAGCTCCACACAGGAGGCCCTGAGGAATATATTTTCTCTCAGGACCTATGTCATATTAGGGGATGCTGTGTGGAGGATCTTTTTAAGGAATTGGGAGGATAGAAAGTTCTGGGAAGGAAAAAGGTATGAGGGGTGGGTAGGAATCTGAGGGTCAGTGTGTCCGGGAGTGACGGACGTATGAATCCATCCCTCCAACTGTGGTGCAAGGCAATGGGTCGAGAGAGTCCGGCTGGAAAGGTCAAAAGGCCTCCCTCAACCAGTCTCTCTCGATCCGGCCCGCCACGCAGCAGGTGGGCAGGCGCATCAACTGCCAAGACCCGGACATAAGTCACCTCATGAACCCGGGCACCCCTGCTAAATCACCAAACGTAGCGAACCACTTGGGGTGATATATGGCAGAGGTGTTGGTTATTCAATAAATGGTTCCCGGGGCGGCGGCACCCGTATCCGCCTCCCGAATTCCCGTAAGTAATTGTAAAAGTAAGAAAATCACAAAAATATAAATCCGTACACAACGCCATCTCTGATACTGACAAAAACAAAACACCGACAGTTGCGCATTGATAATTGCTTCATTGCGTAATTTTTAACTTAATAAAAAAAACTGAATTTAATTCAACAGCTATTGATTCTGAGGCGGTACGAAGTTCGTCGAGTCAGCTAGTAAAATATATAAAAAGAAAAGCCAGAGAAAGTATTCCTTAGACCACCGGGCAGTCCCAATGAGAATGCGTAAACTATCGGCAGGAAGGCTATTATAAACCAGACGATCTTCGTCTGGTTATGGCCGTTATTTTTATTTTTCTTTTTCTTTTACTAACACTATTATCTCTTTTTGATGTTACCTATTTCAAAAGAGTTATTCCACGGGCTGCTACTTCTATTTATCTTTTGTATAATGTTAATGTAAGTACTTGCATACTGCTTACTAACCCCGTATGCATGGACGTTGGAGGGTCTAGAGTCGTTCAAATAAATGTAGCTTCGTTCAATAAAGTAGATTCTTGACATGTGCGGTGAAGGAGGAAACCATATGTTTCCTTATAACGCCACGCCATTGGGAAAGTGGCGGCTCCCTCCAATGTCTTCAATGATTCAAGTTTATTTATATTTAATTTAACAAGTTTTTTAATAATATATTAACCATTTTAGAAATTTCTTTCACGATTACGAGTAATAAATACTATTACGATTACGACTGTCACGATTACGATTATAACGATTACTATTATCACGATTACGATTATCGCGATTACGATTATCACGATTACGATTATCACGATTACGATTATCACGATTACGATTTCCATGATAACGATTTCCAACATTACGATTATTAAAATTAAGATTATTACGATTACGATTATCAAAATTAAGGAAAATATATTAAATTACGAAATAGATTGTTTTGTAAAAGCAAACACAAAATTTCAGATACCAAGTAAAAGAATTTCGTGCCTCATTATCACGTACGTATTATTGTCAACAAACATAATTCATCTCACGCTATCTTGTCGCATCTAAATTGACTTAGAAATGTTAAATGTCATAAAAAAATGTATTTTTATGATGCAGAACATAAAAAGAGACGTAGACAAAGATCGACACACATAACTCTGCAGTTCGGGGCGTTACCAGTGGTTTTTATCCCGCGACAAAACATTCTCCAACAAAATATAACCTAACCTAACCTTCTTCTTCTTTGAGTGCCGTGTCAGGTCCCCCCAACGTTGGCGATCAGCGATCACTCTTGAAAATGTCTCTCTGTCTTGCGTTGCCCGGAATAGCTCCTCCTCACTTCTAATGCCGGTCCACTCTCGTATATTTCGCAGCCAAGACATTTGTATCTTACCAGGCCCTCGGCGACCCTCTATCTTGTCTTTCAATATTAAATGGAGCAAGTGATACTTCTCCCCTCGAAGAATATGACCCAGTTATGAAATTTTCCGAATTTTTGTAAATGTAAGCAGTTCTCTATCTGCTCTAGCCCGCCTGAGAATTTCTGTGTTGGTGATCATGTCGGTCCATCGGACCTTGAGCATTCTCCGGTGAAGCCACATTTCAAAAGCCTCTAATCTGTTCATGGTATTTACTTTCAAGGTCCATGTTTCACATCCATAGAGCAAGACCGACCACACATAACATTTTAGCATTCTCTGTCTTAGTTTTAAGCTGATATTGTCATTGCAGAAGAGGGATGTCATTTTAATGAACGCAGTTCTTGCTGCTTCAATTCTAACCTAACCTAACCTAACTTTACAGGATGTGTTTATTATTTTTGTCCCATTTTACTATCAATCATCTATTGTCTTTATAGGGTGTCTGTGTTATTTTTGTCCCATTTTACTATCAATAATCTGTAGTCTTTATAGGGTGTCTGTGTTATTTTTGTCCCATTTTACAATCAATAATCTGTAGTCTTTATAGGGTGTCTGTGTTATTTTTGTCCCATTTTACTATCAATAATCTGTTGTCTTTATAGGGTGTCTGTATTATTTTTGTCCCATTTTACTATCAATAATCTGTTATCTTTATAGGGTGTCTGTATTATTTTTGTCCCATTTTACTATCAATCATCTATTGTCTTTATAGGGTGTCTGTATTATTTTTGTTAGGTTAGGTTAGGTTTAGTAGATATTTTGTGGGGGATGTTTTGTCCGTGAGATGAAAAGTGGCGGAACCGTCACCAGTGAAGACATCGATCGTCCAGTTGATTCCCTTGAGGTGATTTTCCACGAAAACGGCGCTATATAAATTAGCCAATTATTATTAATTATTAGTATTAGTGAGACATCTCTAAAAATCGAAATTAGAATTGAGTACGCCGTTATATGTGTAAGGCCATCCGTTCATGGAGATACTTACAATCTACGTAATTGTGACGAAACCACAAGTACCCTGCTGATATACGACTTTTTAATGCTAGTCTCCGTACACGGCGCTATCCGAAATGTACTGAACTTGGCCATTTTTCACGTGCAGCCGTGGAGTGAACGCGCTGTCATGCGATGTCATATGACTTTTTTTCCAACATCAATCCATGCCTTCTCCACTAAATCGTTTCTTACGTATTCTGGTAAAGTATAGTTATATAAACATGCATTTTTTCCACTTCCAGAACAAATCTAACATTACTTTCATGTTCCGACGCCATTTCTGTCAAACGTCAAACGAATAAGTATCGGACACAAATGATGCGAGCGTCGCATGCGATCAGCACTGTCGGTATCGTGATACTGATTGGAATCCGACAGCCACCGCGTAGCACCGTGAACGGGCACCAACAAAATCGTACGGGGGGTACTTACGATCGGCGCGTATGATACGCGCACGAGGATCGAGTATCTTGTAAGTATCTCCGTGAACGGAGGCACTTGTGTACCCTCTATCTTGTACAATACTCAAAACACCACCAACATCAATTATAATGTACTAAAACTTGTAGTGAATCAAACAAAACTTTGATATTTTCTAGGTCACTAGTAGGATACCAGTGTACCGGATCGTTATACCTTCCGGTGTCATTTTATAGCACTGATTACCAATAATGTTCAACCATAAATCATTTTCGGCAGAGGCAAGAAGAGAAGATAGTATGCCTCATATTTCTGTATTAGTGTACACTCCTTGTTTTATTGACATTCACGCCTCTCGATTTTGACGGCCTGCGTCAAGGTCTAAGGGCAAGGCTAGCGACTAGCAATCTGGAGCTCGCTGGTTCGAATCCCAATTAAATGATTAATTTATGTTATTTCACAAATTATTCAATTAAAATGCAATCATTATAGATCAGTTAGTTGCTTCAAAGAAATGAAATGGTAACATAACTTTCAGAATTTGATTTTTTTTTAGAGTTAATTGAGCGTGAATAATTTCACGCGTGAATAACGCACGTCACAGACAACCAATTTTAGTATAGTTCGGTTAGGTACAATAATATTTGACGACCTCCGTAGTCCAGTGGGTAAGACTCTTGACTCACAATCCGGAGGTCGCGGGTTCGAACCCGGCATGCGCAAATAAATTTTATTTGATTAATTTGTGTTATTTCACAATTAATTCATTTAAAATAATATATAGTATATTTGCGGCATGTTCCAGAGTGGAAGATACTATCAGTATCGCCCTGGTGTAAGACCACCATTCAGAATTGAAACGTTGCTTGAAAATGGCTTTAGCCGTGTTTGGTGACCAGATCTGAATAGCCAGTTACTTCCCAACTTTCCTCTTACCCACCTCCTTCCCCTCCCCACTACCTTCAGCCTCACAACATACCCCAATTGGGGATGCCATAGTCTCACTGGCTCCAGACGGGAGCAGTTGAGATTCTTGTGCGGTATTCACTGTAAAAAAAAAAAAAATAATAATAATAAAAACATCACACACACACATACTTGGTATAAGTGAAACCTTCAGAAAACTAAAATGGACAAGAGAGGCTACGAAGCACCGCATAGAGAGGAAACCGATTATACTGTCTCATTCTCTCGCAGGCATATTCCTATAGATTTATGTTTGTCTCTTTTCGTTTCATTGAATTTCAGATCACAATGGCGTTAAAGATGTTTTTACTTAAAAAAAATTAAAATATTGTCTATTTCATTCTCTCTCATTTTTTTAATGATAATTAATTGTTTTACCACACATACGCCTCAAGGATCTCCCGTATTTATCACGTGCTGATTTGAAAAAAGCTTTGGTAGACGCTAAACAAATAAAATTGGAAATTTTGTTTTTAGTTAGCGCCTCGTCGACAAAACCAATATTTGTTTTAAAAATCAATATCACTTTGAACTTCGGAAAGGTTAATTTTAGATTCAATAATCATTTTTACAAATACACTGGATGGTTTAACCAAAAGAAGTGTTGTGGGCGTGTTGGTGTGCCCGAAGTCATCTCAATTTTCTCTTACTTCTGGCAGAAAAATTGATCAATCATTTTCAAATATGTACTTTAATTCCTAAATTCTTTATGTATTTTATCAGTTATTTTCATTGAACTGTTTGGGGTCAAGGAGACAAAAGTTATGCAAGTTATTTGGGAGGCGGGTACGGGTACCGCAGATCCGGCAACCATTTATTGGATAACCAACACCTCTGCCATGTGATTCGTTCGCTACGTTCGGTGACTTAGCAGGGGTGCCCGGGTTCATGGGGTGGGGTTTGTCCGGGACTTGGCAGTGGATTCGTCTACCCACTAGCTGCATGTAGGCCCGGATCAGGTGAGAACGGTTGAGGGAGTCCCTTTGACTTACCCAGTCGTACTCTCTCGGAACATCGTCTTGCACCGCTGTGGGAGGGATGAATTCATACGTCCGACGTATCATCCTGGACACACTGACACCCAGATTACTACTACCCACCCCACTACCCACCCCTCATACCCTTTTCCTTCCCAGAACTTCCTATCCTTCCTTTCCTAAAAAGACTTTCCACACAGCATCCCCAAATATGACATAGGCCCCGAGGAGAATTATTTTTGTCAGGGCCTCCTGTGTGAACCTAATGTAAAAAAATAATAATCTAATATGTTATAGCAAATATATTAAAAATCAAAAAATAAACAAAAATTTTAACAAAACAAAAAAACGACTTCAAAAAATGCACTAAAAGGTAAAAAAATAATTTCGTATTTTGCTACAACTTCATGATCAACTTACTTTTTCTAATCATCAATATGTAGGTACGATTGTTACTTTTGGAGTCGGTGTCAGTCAAGGTAGGTTTGTAACTACATACATAGTTATAGGTGAGATGTGCTTGTGTCGCACAAGCGACTTGCTGACACCGACTCCAAAAATAACAATCGTACCTCCATAATGATGATTAGAAAAAGTAAGTTGATTATGAAGTTGTAGCAGAATACGAAATTATTTTTTTACTTTTTAGTGCATTTTTCGAAGTCGTTTTTTGGTTTTGTTAAATTTTTTGTTAATTTTTTTGATTTTTAGTGAATCTGAAGTACACTAACTAATTTGTCTGAATATGGGTAAACCTTCTAAACGTGCTGCTCATACGAGACAGACATAATTTGACCATAACGTCAAATTAAGAGATTCGGCCGAGTTTCGTTAATTTGTCATGGATGCGATAATCAGAACCTAACCAAACTCTCATCAAATTACCCTTGAAGTACACCCTTTCCAATAAAAAAAGAATCATCGAAATCGGTTGGTGTGATATTGAGTTATTCGTCCATTTGTCGCGCACATACTTAATGCAAATTTAAGACTTATATGGTTTTCTCATGGATTCCATTGTTGGATCTAGACCAAATTAAAATGGGACCACACGGGAAGCACCAGCTTTCAAATAAAAAAAGAATCATCAATATCGGTTCACCCAGTCAAAAGTTCTGAGGTAACAAACATAAAAAAAAAATAAAAAAAATACAGTCGAATTGAGAACCTCCTCCCTTTTGAAGTCGTTTAAAAAGGTTTTTTAACCTAAAATAATTAAATTCAAGCTACTCGTATCTATTTTATTTATTTATTTATTTATTTGTTTATCAAGACATACACAGTACATTATAATACAGATTATAAGGTATGTTAAATTAAATTATTACATGGTTATGTACCTATTACGTAAGTCCATAGAATGTCATTTGATAATTACGCCTGAGATATGAACCGGTCTTAAAACTTAATTATTGAATGAATGAAATAATAATAATAAAAAGGAAGAAAAGAGGGGGGGGGGGAGATAAGGAGACATTTTGAAATCAAGAATTATATGCTCACTAATTGTAATTGACTGATTAAAGTTTAATGAAAAGTTAAGTGTAAGTAATTTTAAAACAATTATATCACGCCAAGAAATTTAATAAATTAGTTTTGTATGTTTGCAAGGAATCATGAAAAATGTCTAAGTGTAGTAATTTTTCATAGTGGTTATAAGTTATGATTGCGCGAGTAATTGGTGAGTTACTCGCTGCATTAGTGTTATGAAAGAGTAGATAATGATTTTTTTAAAGTATCACCTTAAAAGGAAAAATGTAAAACCGAAAATACAGAAAAAGATTTATTCGCATCTTGGAATTGAACTCAGTGAATTTAAATAAATTAAAGAGTGTTTGCCAAAGTCAGAGATGTTTGGTATTAAAACCTTTGCCCACCTCTACAGGAAATATCGTGATGGTTTGTTAGTTAGTTATCTATAATTAAACGTAGAAAGAAACCCAACTTTTTCTGAAGGTGAGTTTTAAGGTTTCTGAAAGGGAATTTCAATTTGCTTCTGAGAATTTGGGTTCTGTAATAATAAAACGTTTTGTCAAAACGGATTCTAACGCTGTGTTAAGGGCCCGCAACCCGAATTTCTACCGATTTCTTACATATTTCCCTTAAACACGGTAAGTTTTAAAGCTCTTAAAAAAATTTATGTTATTCTCGAAGATAATATCTAGACATTGCCTGCGCCAAAACGCAAATTATATAAAATTCCCTCGATAGAAAATAATCGCAAAGTATGCTGCAAAAATTATTATAAACACGTTTGTTTCAGTTATTTTACAAGTTATATGTATGAAAAAATTCATAGTGTTTCTTTAAAAGCTGTTTAAGACAATGCCCGCAAGATTTTTGCTCTATTTTAAACGAGTCGCGTTTTATTAAACATTTTCGCAATTTTCGCATCGATTTTGTCGCTGTAAATGTTAGCGCTCTCCTCTAACATTCGTAATTTCGTATCTCTACATCTTTTTTAAATTTATTTTCGAGCCCGGTTGCAGAGCCTTAAAACCACGGAATAAATAATGAATAGAAGTACTGTATGTAATACAGATGTTAATTTAAATAAGAACTCTTCGAATCCTAGGACCCAGACAGGATGTTAAAAATTATCTATTTATATAATATTTATTTAATTTTGGCTTACTTCGGAACATGGACACAAAACAGCAATTTTCTTTCGAAGCGTCACTGAGAAACAGGATGTTATCTTGCTTATTCCTTCTTATTATTTTAATATTTAAACAAACAAGGGACACGTTGAATTTTACGTAGATCTAATGTGAATATTGAATGATGAAACGAAAAAGCGACACAAAAAGAGACAAACACATACATCTATAGGATTAAGCCTGCGAGAGAATGAGATAGAATAATCGGTTTCCTCTTTGTGCGGTGCTTCGTACCCTCCCCACTTTTGCCTACTTTTCTGAAGGTTTTATTTCTAGCACGTGGGAACTGCACTCTTGTAATTTTAAAAAATTATAATTAACCGTGATGATGAGTTTGTTTATCTGGGTAGTATGTTTACGAGAGATGGGAAGGCTGATAGAGATATTGAAAGAAGGGTAAATGCCGGTAACTCCATTAATGGAGGACTGAATGCCGTTGGCGCTAATAAAAAAACTGTCAAAAAAAGCGAAGCTAGCAGTCCACAATGGAGTCCTGGTGCCTACCCTGATGTATGGCAGTGAGGCATGGAACTGGCAGAGGAAGGATGAAAGTAAACTGAATGCTGTTGAAATGAGATCCCTGAGACGTATGTGTGGCAAAACCATGTATGATCGTGTTAGAAATGTGGATATCCGCAAATAATGTAAGGCTGATGTAAGTATAATGAGCAAAATTAAGAAAGGGACTCTCAGATGGTTTGGGCACGTAGAGCGAATGAGCAAAGAAAGTAGTGTAAAAAGAATATATGATGCAAATGTGAATGGTAGAAGAAGTCGGGGACGCCCGAGGAAGACATGGCACGATCAAGTGAATCAGATACTTGAGACGGGCCATGTCAAAAGTCAGAATAATAGAAGAGAATGTATGAGACGATGTATGAATGTGAGTGAGGCAAAGAGTGTGTGCCAAGACCGAGTTGTTTGGCGGTCCGTCCTCTCTGCCTACCCCTGCGGGGAAACGGCGTGATGGTTAGTTAGTTAGTTAGTTAGTTAGTTAGTATTTTGAGATTTTGTGGTCAAATTACTTTAGATGACATGTAAGATTCATGATTTATTTAGAAATATTTACGGTCGACATTCACTACATTCACTACACATACACGACGACCTGTCAGATTCAGATTTATTTAGAAATATTTACGGTCGACATTCACTACATTCACTACACATACACGACGACCTGTCAGATTCAGATTTATTTAGAAATATTTACGGTCGACATTCACTACATTCACTACACATACACGACGACCTGTCAGATTCAGATTTATTTAGAAATATTTACGGTCGACATTCACTACATTCACTACACATACACGACGACCTGTCAGATTCAGATTTATTTAGAAACATTCCCGATTGATCTTAATTTTCGTGTCCCAAAAAGAAGTACTGTTTTGAAAACAGACAAACGACACTTTTAGATTTAAAAATTACAAACGGAAATATGCAATTCAAAAATTCACTTTTTGATTTAAAAAATACAGTATTTTTTAGCGATTACGAATGTGTAAAAATACTATTTTACATGAAACTAAATAAAAATATTCAATAACTCTAAGTGACCAGCTCAGGTACGGAGGCTCCATCGAAACCAGAGTTAAACTAGCCTCTCAGAAACTGGGCGTACTGTAAAGGGCCCGCAGATACTTTAATAGTACACAACTTCTAACCCTGTACAAATCTCAAGTGCGCCCCACGGTTGAATTTGGCAGCCACCTCTGGTCTGGAGCTCCAAAATACCTAAAAAAACCCTTGACTCTGTGCAGAAACGGGCGGTCCGTTTGATAGATTCTCCCATCTTAACAGACGGACTGCAATCTTTAGAGCACAGGCGTCAGGTGGGAATGCTGTCCTTGTTCTACCGGTATAACAATGGAAGATGCTCCGAGGAACTAGCGTCATTGATCCCCTCGGCACCGGTGCATAGTCGGGAAACACGCCAAACACGCGCCCAACATTCGTACACGGTTGACATTAGTCACATGAGAACGGGTCGTTTCTATGACTCATTCTTGAGTTCAACGGCTCGGCTGTGGAACGATTTGCCGGCCTTTGTGTTTCCTCCCTCCTACAACATAGGTCTCTTCAAGACCCGTGTTCACTCCTTCCTTTCCACAAAAAGACCCTCCACACAGCATCTTCAAAGATGACGTAGGCCCTGAGGGAAGTTATTTTCCTCAGGGCCTCCTGTGTGGAGTTAATGTAGAAAAAAAAAAAAAACAGCGCAGGTATTACATAATTCACTGTTACTCACTTATTTTCGTTTTATGTATTAATAAAAAATAAAAAAATAACCGGTCAAATAATGACCGGTCAGTGGTTGAGTGCGCATCGCGTTTGGATCCCACCTGGGTGTCGCGTGTTCAATTCCTCGGCTGGCTAAGTCCTCCATCACAACACAAGCAACATTTTCGGCTTTCTGTGGTGGTAGTAGGAGATTTTCAAACATTGTCAGGTTATTCGTAACCCGGGAATGTTTGTCTTTCTTAAAAAAAAAATTAAACAAATCAAATCAAAGTAAAGTTTTGTAACATATCACAATAATTATTAAGCGTCTATTGCAAACTTTTAAAAGAAAATACAAAGCGTGATATTGCCTCTTTCCAACACCGCTTATAATGGTGTCGCACTTTGTTACAAAAGTAAATAGATCGAATTTTATGAATCCGTCTCGGTTCGTGTCGTAAAAGGCACAAAAAGATTCTACTGTCATTACAAAATGGCACAAAAATTCCCGAGGGGTTTTAAAAATATATTTATTTTTATAGAGGAATCTCTAAATGTGATACCTGTAGATGTTCAGTACACGTTGACCTCTTTTTACCCCTTAAAATCATAAAGCATCTTTTATTTATTTTGGTAGAAAAAATACATAAATTTCCCTTTCATGTTGTTTTGATTTGGGCGAAAGTTACGTCAGAATTTCGGCGCCGAAATTCTTTATATTTCTTTATATCTTCCGCAGGTAGTTTCCGTAAATTATTACGACTTTCTTGTGTTTTTATGGATGCAAATAATATTATCACAGTTTTCTTCTGTTTTTAAAGATATCTCTTGTTTTTATACAAGAAATCTTTATAATATTTCGAATGTTATTTTTTATATATTAGTAGATATGTATTTATTTCTGTACTAAGCAGTCCGATAAAAAATCATCTGATATAAAAATTGTAGTGTTTGTTAAGAGGAATATAAACGCTAGAAATATTTCGAATCTCATGCCTGCAAAATTTTAAAATCGGGCGTCTTTTTGCGCGCGGCTAGTAAGCGAATAAGTGGTTTTTATTTATTTTGTGCATAATTTTATAAGAACGAAAAAAATTAGAACATATAAAACCTCAAAAATAGTCTTAGCCATAAAGGGGTATTTAAAAAAATTGTTTCTTGTATTAATTCATAGTTAAGTCATGAAAAAACATTTTTTTTGTGGTTTACGCTTATATTTTTTGTTACGAAAATAATAATTTTATTGTAATTCCAATACATAGAAAAGCTAGTAAAAGCTTCGATTTATCCGTAGCATATTTTATGATGTTCATACTGTAAGCCGATTCGTCGTAAAGATTGATCAAAATAGTATCTAAATAGGATTTCACGTATATATTCATCTTAAGCGTTTTTTATGTGAATACCACACAAAAGTCTCAACTGCTCCCGTTTGGAGCCATTGTGACTATGGCGTCCCCAATTGGAGTGTATTGTGAGGCTGAAGGTAGTGGGGAGGGGAAGGAGATGGGAAAAAGAAAGATGGGGAAGTACCTGGCTATTCAGATCTGATTATCAAATACGGCTAAAGCCATTTTAAGCAATTTCAATTCTGA
This sequence comes from Limnephilus rhombicus, assembly GCA_929108145.2. Taxonomy (NCBI): domain Eukaryota; kingdom Metazoa; phylum Arthropoda; class Insecta; order Trichoptera; family Limnephilidae; genus Limnephilus; species Limnephilus rhombicus. The sequence goes on along the minus strand of OV815290.1, from coordinate 30,444,334 downwards.
ATGGTGGTCTTAAACCAGGGTGATACTGAGAGTATCTTCCACTCTGGAAAGTTAGCTACACAGAAGAATTCCCGAGGAAAATAATTCCCCTCAGAACGTATGTCATCTTTGGGTATGCTGGTGGAGAGTCTATTTAGGAAAGGAAGGAGAGTTCTGGCAAGGAAAAAGGTATGAGAGGTGCTGGGAGTCAGCATGTTCAGGATTGACGGACGTATGAATCTATCCCTCCCACTGTAGAGCAAGTTTAGCCTGTCATGCAGTTGGTGGGCAGACGCATTCGCTGCCAATACCCGAACAAACCTCACCCCATGAACCCGGGCACACCTGCTAAGTATTGGATAACTAACACCCTGTGGCAGAGGTGTTGGTTATCCAATAAATAGTTCCAGGAGTAGCAGTGCCCATACCCGCCTCCCAAATTGGGGGTGCCATGGACTCACTGGCTCCAGGCAATTAGGAGCAGTTGGGACTCTTGTGCGGTATTCACAATTTTAAAAAATATTAAAAAGATTCCTGAGGCGTACGAGTGCCAAAACATAAAATTAACAATATAAACATTAAATGGAATTTAAGTTAACGAACAGATGCTTTGTTTGTCCTTGGGGCAAAATTTTAACAAAAACAGCGCTGTAAAAATAATCCAATTTACTTTGAGAAAAGAGACGATAATTAAAAGCATTCAGTAATTGAAAGAAAATCTAATTAAGTTTTCTGTGACATTTCAAAATTCGAACCTAACATTATTCCATAGAGAAAATTCTCTCGTAATCAGGCGTCGTTTGTTTTAAATTTGAATCTAAAAATATTTTATCCTTTATTTTTTATTTAAGGAATTTAATGACCCTTTTAAACACTTTACACTCAAAAACTTAAATTTATTACACATAAATATAACGTAGTATTTAAGTTTTGGTAACAATTTATTTTTTGATACTTTGCCAAATTTTTTGTCCTTACGTAAACTTAGGCCCAGCTGTTTTACAGAAATTCACGCGTGAATAAGTCATCAAATCGTCATTCAGCGCCATTTTGTTTTTTTGACAGTTGAAAGGATGCCGACACTAAGCCCGTTTCAGCCTAAACAAATTGTGATCAGCAGGAGAGGACAACTATCATGTTTTTAAGCTTGTCAGCTTTTTACAATTTGATAGAATCGCTAAAAATTAATGCAAAATTACTATTTTAGATCAATCTTTACTTCGAATAGGTTTATATTTTAAATACAAAAAAATATGTTTTAGATAAATTGATGCCTTTTCTACCGTTTCCGTTGAACAGAATTCAAATAAAATTATTTATTATTTTATTAAAAATATAAGCACAAACTAATAAAAAATGTATTTTTCCATTAAAAATGTATGAACGGCTGTAAGAAACAACTTTTAAAAAATAATTTTTTATGGTTAAAATTATTTATGACAGTTTCCCTTGAATAACTTTTTTTATTTCTTATAAAATTATTCACAAAATAAATAAAAATTACTTTTGCGCTTGAAAACCGTGACCTCTGGACCGTGTTTGCCAAGCGATTTTTATTCATATTACCCATATTTGTGGCAATACAAGGCACGCTAAGAATATATACGTTTGGCAGGGACCTTTAAAATAAAAAAAAACAAAATTGCGTCGAATGGCCGTTTGATGACAATGTTAGATTTGAATTTCGACGAAACAACTGGGCCTTAGTGTTTTTTTTTGTAGTTTTTCGACAGATACAAAAAAAATTGTAAGTATTATAATTTTTGCTAATTTTCCGTTTAGTTAAATTTATTTAGGTGTTTTTTTTAAATTTAAATATTTAAACAATATTAAAACCACGTGCAAGTTTGTTAACTATGGAATATCGCGCTATGTAAGGTGACTTGCCAAGATGAAACCAGAAAAATTTTGTTTCCATGGAATCAAAAATGTATCAGTTAAAATTTTTTAAATGTCTCACTTGTTTTTTTTTAATGTGATACGACACAAGAGTCCCAACTGCTCACAACCGCCTGGAGCCAGTGATACTATGGCTTCCCCAATTTGTCGGTTTGTTAGCAAACATTTGTTGGGCCTCCGTTGTCGACGGGAAAGGCTCTCGGCTAGCAATCCGGAGGACGCGGATTCAAATCCCGCATAGCGCAAATAAATTTAAAATGATTAATATGTGTTATTTCACAATTCTAATTTTATATAGCATATTTTCGGCACGTTTAAGACTGGAAGACACTCTCAGTATCGCCCTGGTGTAAGACCACCATTCAGTTCACCATAACGTTGTGAGACTGAAAATAAGTGAAGAGGGGAAGGAGAAGGGGAAGAGGAAGGTGGGGAAGTATCTGGCTGTTCAGATCTTGTCACCAAACAAAGCTAAAGCTATTTCAACCAACGTTTCGAAATTATGAGAGATAATATGTAAATACAAATGTTAGAGGCAGCGTGCTAATATTAAAAATGATAATATTTAAGCGAAAATTGTGAAATTGTATAATAAAATACGACACATTTAAAATAGAGCAAAAAACTTGCGGGAAATGTCTTAAATAGCATTTAAAAAGAACACTGTTATTTTTTTCATACATGTAACTTGTAAAATAAAAGAAAAAACGCGGTTACAATAATTTCGGGAGCATACTTTGCGATTTACTCCGAAACGACTCGACCGATTTTTGATGAAATTTTTATGTATATTTGGTAGGTGTGAGAAGAGGTCGTAAAGTATATTTCATACTGCTAGGTGATTAGGATGTCCCTTTATAGAACAGACGAGCGGGCTGGCAAGCGGGCGATGTGGATTTGATTTGAGGTGAATTTGAACAGTTAATTTGAGGTGGTTATAAATGTTGGGTAACAATCCAGTAGATAGCGTTGTGTTTAGTTAGCTACAGCAACGCGTGGCCGGGTCAGCTAGTAACGTATATTTTTTAGAAATTTAAAAACTTAGTGTGCCAGTGAAATAAGTTATAAAATGCTAGAATGCCGCGGTTTAATGTTGTGTTATGCATAGAAAACATTAATTATTTAAGTTTAATGAATCGACTAAATTTAATTACGCTGTCTGACAGAAGAATCATTTCAGACCAAATTTTATTGTACAGAGTTATGAACAACCTAATTGACAGCCCTGCCATCGTTTCTAGTATTAAACTCCATGTACCGACAAGGAATACTAGACAAAATATAACATTCTTTTGCAACACATACACAACCAACTATCAATCACACTCACTTACCAATAGGATGCATGATTTAGGCAACAAGTTTGGTGGTATTGTAGATGTATTCGCTGATTCCCTTTACATTCTAAAATGCAATTTAAACCAACACTTTGTGGAATCCTACAAATCATTGTAACGTGGGTATAATATATTTGACGATTTGATTTGTTATTGTAATGTTTATATTATATTTTGTTCTATGTTATTGTTAAATATTACATTGTTTAAAATATTTCACGGTTTTACGTAAGAATATACAAGTGGTGTTTTTTCTTTAAAAACTACTTGTATATTCTTAAAAGTTTTTTCACTTTTATAACTTTTGGTATAAATTCTATGTATGTGTAATCCTCGATATCTTAAATATTATTTTCTAATCTATGAAAAAGCCCCGTATAACAACCCCGTATAACCTACGGGCGTATAACAACAATAAATAAATAAAGGAAAATGCTATATTTATTTAATGCACCAGCATAAATTTTTTACAATACTAATAAAATTAACTTGTATTTCTATAAACGTTTATTATATAACCACATTTTTTCTATAAACATTTATTTATTTTAAATATGAGTAAGTATGCAAGTCTCCGAATAATGTGTGATAAGGAAAACAATAGGCGGTTTGGTTGTACTTAAAATAAAAATGATATCATGATATAAACATTTGATTTAATAGTACGAAATTGAATTATTTTTTTTGGAATAATTGATGAGAAAAGCCTTAAATTGTAGATAAGAGCGAACGAATATTTTTTTGATTTTTGCATTTCTAATTTTCGCTTGAGAGTCGCTAATTTGGGAGGCGGGAATGGGTACCGCCGCCCCGGGAACCTTTATTGGATAACCAACACCTCTGCCATAGGTCACCCCAAGTGGTTCGCTACGTTTGGTGATTTAGCAGGGGTGCCCGGGTTCATGGGGTGAGGTTTGTCTAGGTCTTGGAGGCGGATGACCAAGACACACTGAACCCCAGATTTCTACCCACCCCTTAAACCCTTTTCCTTCCCAGAACTCTCCTCTCCTTCCTTTTCCTAAAAAACCCTCCACAAAGCATCCCCATAGATGACATAGGCCCTGAGGAAAATTATTTTCCTCAGCGCCTCCTGTGTGGAGCTCATGTAAAAAAAAAAAAAAATGTTGCCTTCAGTTATTAAGATTTAAAAAAACGCTTCTAACCTACATATATGTGTAGAATTAATTATTAAATAAAACACAACGCTTGTTTAGATTTATTTAATCTAAAATATTGTTTTGAATTACTAAATTATTATTTCTCTTTTTGATAATGACAGTTCGTGGTGAGATTCCATTATAATGATGTATTGAAAATATTTTTTAAATAAATGAAGACAATATAAGCGAAACTCAATCGAAAATCTGGAAACAGAAAAATCAGAAAAACATATTGACACCTCTGGGACTCGAACCCAGGACCTCTTGCTTTCCGGGCAAACGCGCCAACCACTGCGCCACGGTATCGATATGAAATTCGGTCATGTTTAACTGTACCATACTTCGACTAAGAACCACCTACATTATCTTCATTTTCTTTAACGCAACATTATTGGCAACTATCTTTATGTATGATTGCAAGATTCAAACCCGAACTAAATGCTCTCTAGATAGTGTCTGGATAAATCTTTATCTATTTTATTTAATATGCGACATCTATCGACTTTTCTGCAAGTCTAAGATAAATATATATATATATATATATATATATTTTTTATTTTTTTATTTTAACTTTTTGAGTAAAACCTCAAATTGTAATAATTAAATAAATGAAGACAATATAAGCGAAACTCAATCGAAAATCTGGAAACAGAAAAATCAGAAAAACATATTGACACCTCTGGGACTCGAACCCAGGACCTCTTGCTAAAATATTTTTATTCCCGTTATTTATTTTTGGGGTGTTATGCTGTGTTGCGCTACCTCCTTCTTTAGCCAACGTTTCGCACAGCTTTACAGTGTCCATCATCAGGGCAGATGTGTTGATGATGGATACTGTAAAGCTGTCCGAAACGTTGGCTATAGAAGAAGGTAGCGCAACACGGCATAACACCCCAAAAATAAATAACGAAAATACTTTTGGCCGTGAAAATCTATAATCAAATTTTAAGACTTTATTTCCACTTTTTTTGACCGTTATAAAAGCTGAATCTTGTACAATTATTTTTAATTATTATTTATATTAACAAATATTTAATAAAAAATCACAAACTTCGACAAAACATTCGCAAACATGCAAGAAAAACGGTTGATAAATTTTTGAAATATATTTGAAAATACATATTTTAAACTTCTAAAAGCAAATAATTCTACAGTCTTCTTTTTATATTGTCATACAATTATTATTAGCCACTTTGTTTTTACAGAATTTTAGATTAATGTATTATGAATGGAATTTTAATTTTAAAACAGATTTTTCAATAATATTACGTTTTTATGAAACATTCTTTCGCGGAAAAACTTATTTCAATCCGTTGGTAGAGAATTCATTACGTTTTGAATTGTTCACATAATTTTGATATTAGTTTTATGAAAGAATAAAAAAATTACATTAATTTATGAAGTCTATGTGAATGTTTGAAATTTTTTCAAAACAAAACATTGATTTTTTTAAAATCGTGGTGAGTTAATTTTCGTTTAAGTTTGGTTCTACTTGGTAATGCCAACATTTTCAAAATCATATTTATTTTATCAAAATTCAAGCAATTTGATGTAAAACGTACCTAGGTATTTAATAAAATTAGACTTACTACAAAAAAGTTATAAACAAATTAATTGTTTGTGATAGAAGATAACTAAGGTGAAATTTCGGTAATGAAAGTAACATTCCAGAATCGAACCAAGCACAAGAAATTCAAAAATTACACTAGAGACCCCTATGAATATTTTCCTAAAACAGCAATCGACATATTGCAACATTCAAAATCGCCATTCATATTAAAACATTAATAACTACCTTAATACCAACAATTTTTAAACTATTTTTACAGAATCTTAAACTCACGATTTTTCCCCTTCTTGTAGATTTTTCTCAGCCCTCAAATCGTCACTTTTAACAATCGATATTTGTATTAAATTCGGGAAAAAACTCTAGGAAAACCGGTGAAATTTCGCGAGGTTTAAGCGCGATGTCGATTCGGTGGAGTCTGCTACGAAACTGAGCGGGCGCGTAGAGACAATTTGTGCTTTGCGTAATGGAGACCAACCGTTTTCAATTCGCGGGACACTTTTGACTTAAAATACTTAATACTGATTAAAAGTTCTTAATACATAATTTTTTTCTCATTTTAAAGGATATTTGGCGTTTAAGTTAACGTTCAACACTGTGTTAATATTAATATAATATTAAATACATTGATTTAAATCGTTTGCATTGTAAATTGCCTCAAAAAGCAAAATGAGATTTACAAGGAAATTTAAATGTGTTTTTACGACTTTGTAGATTTATTTAGCTTTGTTTACTATAATGGTTAATACCACTGAAGACATATCAGACAGAAGTGTATTGTGGGCATAACCACACTTTTTTTAAAAAATAAACCACAAGTTTTTCTTTAACCCCAACAGTTTGCCACCAAAATTATATATATGTATTTTTTTAAAAAAGAAATACAAACATTCCCGGATTACGAATAACTCAACAATGTTTGAAAATCTGCTACTACCACCACAGAAAGCCGAAAATGATGCTTGTGTTGTGATGGAGGACTTAGCCAGCCGAGGAATTGAACACGCGACGCCCGGATGGGATCCAAGCGCTATGCCCACTCAACCACTGACCGGTTATGTGCATTATTTACTAATTTGAAACCTATCATCGACTTCAAAAATACCTTACATAATAAATTTATTTACTGCGTTGATTTTTTAACCTTATTTTTTTTTACATTAGCTCCACACAGGAGGTCCAGAGGAAACTATTTCCCTTCGGGACCTACGTCATCTTTGGGGATGTTGTGTGGAGGGTCTTTTTAGGAACGGGAGTTCTGGGAAGGAAAAAGGTATGAGGGGTGGTTGGGAATCTGGCGGTCAGTTTGTTAAGGGGTGACGGCTATATGAATCCAGTCCTCCCACTGCGGTGCAAGGTGATGTTCCGAGAGAGTCCTGCTGGAGAGGTCTAAACGTGTCCCTCTACTAGTCTCTCCCGATCCGACCTGTCACGTGGGCGGACGCATCTGCCACCAAGACCCGGACAAACCTCACCCTTGTGAACCCTACACACTGTTATATATATTATATAGATGATTAGTTTTATTCTTGATGCATTTGCTATTCTAGTCGTAAACACACTTCTAGCTACTGCCTAATCAGTGCTTATTTTCAAAGAACAATCGTAAAATACTTATTGATGTTCAAGGATAAATATTTTATACTTTAAAGAGAATTACTTTGTGTTTAAAATTTAAACGATTTTAATAGAAACTTATAACGGCAAAACTACGCAAAAGATTCGCTTGACCTTTCCATGTCCTTTGTGGACAACCTCGACGACTTCTGTCTTCCACTTGTGCGTCATATATTTTCCCGACACATTTCTCTACACATCCTCTCTATATGTCCAAAAAAATTGTTTCGAATTTTATGATTTTTTAAGTAGGATGAAATTTTTTGCAATTTTCATTTGTAGATACTCTCAGTATCACCCTGGAAAGAATACGAGGGCTCTGTCGAAGCCAGAGTTAAGTTTGCCTCTCAGAAGCTGGGCGTACTGTACACGGTTCGCAAATACTTTGATAGTACACAACTGCTAACCCTGTACAAATTGCAAGTGCGTCCCACGGTTGAATTTGGCAGCCACCATTGGTCTGCATCCCCAAAATATCCGAACAAAACCCACGACTCTGAACAGAAACGGGCGGTCCGTTTGATAGATTCTCCTAAATTAACGAACGGATTGCAATCTGTAGAGTTTTAGAGTATAGGCGTCTGTTGGAAATGCTGTACATGATCTACCGATATTTCTATGAAAGATGCTCCGAGGAACTAGCGTCAATGATATTCCCTAGACACCGGTGCAGAGTCGGGAATTTGTACACATTATTTGACATATGTCACTTGAGAATGGGTCGTTTCTACAACTCGTTCTTGAGAACAACAGTTCGGCTGTGGAACGATTTGCCGGCCTCTGTGTTTTCTCCCTTCCACAACATCATCCCACACTCTTCAAGACCCATTTTCAATTATTCCGTCCCTCAAAAAGACCCCGAAACAGTATCTCGAAAGATGAAACAGTGTGGAGTTAATGTACAAAAAACAACAGGTAAGTACTTTTCAATCTTCACCTTTCCCGTCTCCTTCCTTTTCCACATCTTTTAAATATTATTTAACAATCATATAACATATTAATAATGACGTACTTCATTTCCTATCTGTACGTCTTGCACGCATAATGACTCCACAGGATGCGGTAAAAAAATTCATCGGTGTGCATTTTTAAGGAGTTTGAGGCAAGCGTGTGAAAGAGTTACTGTAATGCAAATTTTTTGTTTATAAATAAATAGTTTTCAATATTTGGTACGGAACATTGAATTGTGGAGGTTGTATTTTCATTTCCCAGAAAACTCCGACGACATTTTCAAGTGAAATTCAATAATCATATTTATGGACGGATATGGGTGCATGAAGTAATCCATTCTAATTGATATAACGTTACATACCAGTGGTACAAAAATATGTCATGACCCTCGATTTGAAAAACTGAACAAAATAAGTCCAAATCATAGACATCAGAATTCAATAGACCAGAACATACAAATGAGGGGTAAAACCAAACTATGGGGGGCGAAGAGAGGAAAAATGACTGGGGTAAAAGGTTTACCCCCCCCTCCCTTCCGTAAATGGCATAAACTGACTAAACATGCGCCCAATATGTCCTTTGCACTCACCCTTCACTTATTAAAATCAGGTCAGTTTTTTTTACATTGGTTCCGCTCAGGGCCTATGTTATCTTAGGGGATGATGTATGGAGGGTATTTTTTTAAGGAAAGGAAGAAGAGAAGTTCTCTGAAAGAAATAGGTATGAGGGGTGGGTAGGAATCTGGGGGGTCAGTGTGTCCAGGTCAGTGTGACGGACGTACAATGCAAGGCGATTAGTCGAGGGATTCTGTCTGGAGATGTCAAAAGACCTAACTCGATCCGGCCCGCCACGCAGCACATGGGAAGACATTTGTTACATTTTACTTAGCAATTGTTACAATTATTATAAACTAGCAGTTAAAAACCCGCTGTGAGGGGGGGGGGGCGGCTTTTGGTTTGGCTTAGTTAAGTTTAAGTGTGGATGATCATTTTATAAATCCGATAGGAACTGGTTCCAAAAATAGCCGGTTCCTCGGATCCAGTGATAGCTTGTAACCGGGACAAGTAACCGCGACATGCAATGACGTCATATATAACATATAGACCCTTAGTATTATTATTCCCAACCACCAGTTACAATAATAATCATATTATAATCAATCTCTCCACACCCGGAGAGATTCACAAAATTACAAATCCAATAGTCCTTACGTGTGCCAGTCGAATTATCTCACGTTAGCTGTTAACGCAAGCGGCGCCATCTTTTGGCATTATTGACTACTTGCTGAAATTCTGTTCTATTACAAAAGTAGCTTCTTAACAAGCTTCAAGTAAGAAGATGGTTTTGCACAGTGCGTGGCGTCAGACATGTATTCGAAGTCGAGTCTTAAATTTCAACCGTACAGACGCAAATTTAATAATGTACCGATAGGTTCGACAATTGCCAATCTTATATTTAATATATCATTGCATTGCAGATAAAACCTGTGGTTGGATGTGTGTTTTTGCGATAAGCAGATTAAAAAACCTTAGCTATCTTTCGATAATATTTCTGTATGATATCATGTGTGTAAGTATACATTAAACATATTATGTTATAAAGGTTACAAATACTTAAATCGGCGTTTTTATCACCTGTTTCACCAACTGGTTTTATAATTTAATTCAACATTGTCTTTTTGGATGGATTGCAATTACTGTATAACAGATGATATGTGGGTGTATTGCCTTTGTTTAATCGGTGTCAATGGAAGGTGTTTTGAGTGACAAAGTTCTTTGATCCCTCCATATATTTTTTTTATCGTATCCTAATTGTTACCTAATTGCTGAATATTGTGAGATATAATCCAATTATCTCGGCGAATCATCCTCACAAATCCTTGCAGTCCTGCGCTGTACGGAGAGTCAAGGACATCAAAGTTCTGGACATGGTTGATACTTGATCATCCTACCGCATCGGTGACCTTCCTCTACTTTTCCTGCCATACTCTTTGCCAGTGACCATTAGTTTCTCCATATTGGAGTTTTTCATTTTGGCGATAGGCGTTCAAAGACAATTCAATTGGATTCAAAAGGTTGGTTTGGTTGATTGGTTTTTAAAGATAACATTGATTGGTGTTAGCAAAGAAAACAATATGGCAATTTCAGGTTTTATATAAAGCTTGCCGTTCAAAATCTGCTTAAATATGTCATTCTATTTAACAGTAAGACTGCTCTTTCCACTGCATGGCCGCTAGTTGGTCCTGTAGACTGGGAGATAAAGCAATATATGCTGTCGGGGACGGAGATATTCATCGGGAGCATAGAAATAGATGCTCTCCATGGTAGTAGAGTTTTCGAACATCCTAGAATGTGTCTGAAGAAATGTGAAGCAATGTGCACATCCCTTTTGACCCACAGATGGTTCATTCCGAGCATACCCAAGAGAAAGTCACCAGAATAAAGGCAAGCGAGGGAAAAGTCAGAAATTTCTTCTGATCCTTCTCCAAAATGAGAAAATGCTGCAATAATCTAAGGATACGATTTGTTTATTTAGCCACGGTGTAAATACATCATAAATAATGATTGTATGTCTCAGTTAAAAGCACAAGAAAATTTTAGAAATAATATCAATTAATTGTGGCATTTGAACGTAAAATGACATCTGTTGCATCCGAGACTGTTTCGAACTTACAGCCTCAAATGCAACTGCCAAAAATGGACTGTAAAGGCAAACAAAAACGAAAATGTTTCTGAAGTTGGATGAATGAATGTATTGGTAAATAATAGGAATGTAAGGACAAGGGAAACCAAAGGCACTTACTAAAATACGAAGGGCGAAACACCAAAACACAACTAGTTGGTTGCAAAATTTCAGGCCATCTCACTGTACAGTCTTGGTTGTTATTTTTTCTTATTTTGTTTCACCATGGTGACATTGGTTGGGGATGATAGGAAGGAAAAATGACATTCTGGTAAGAACTGTGCATATTGTCATTATTTCAAAACCAAACAACATCAGAGAGAAAAACAGGAATAAAAGCAAGTAAGACATACAATTCCATACAAATTATAATGTATAAGTATAGTAGGCTTAAATTTAATTAATATTGATTGAAAAGATTTGACAGCATAGCCTTCTTATACCTAATTTCCATGCAGTTAAATAAATCCGCCACATTTGCGTATCTATTACTAACTTCATGCGGTCTAGATACAAGCGAGTGTTTGAAATACTCAGTACTGGTATTGTTACATTTAAGTAGCATTTAGGAACGAGTAGCTCTCATTGTAGGTAAATAAAATTCAATGAGGTTATTTAATTCAATACTGTTATTTTAAACGTTAAAAATAAAATTGGACCTAAATGAGACCCTTGTGGTACACCACTAGTAGCTATAAATTGGTTGCAAAGAAACGCATTATTTTTTACTAGTAGAACTATGATGTAAGCAGAATGTTGATGGCTTATTGCGGATGACTAGGTCTTCTAGGATGAATAACTTGACAGATAGATATATGGAACCGTTATCCAGAGGTGCTTGACAATATTTGTTACATGGAAACAGTATAATTTAACAGAGTTCAAAGATGTCATAACATCTAATATACGAGGATAATAACATGTTATTCAAATCAAATAATTGATTCAGATTATAATGTGTCGAATTAAAATTAAATTAGGCAAAGAAAGCATAAAAAACAGAGCTGGATTTGATAAGTTTTAAGATTTTCACGGCCAAAAGCATTTTCGTTATTTGTTTTTGGGGTGTTATGCCGTGTTGCGCTACCTCCTTCTTTAGCCAACGTTTCGGACATCGTTGCAGTGTCCATCATCAGCAGATCCGGCAGATCTACCGGATCTGCCGGATCTGCCCTGATGATGGACACTGCAACGATGTCCAAAACGTTGGCTAAAGAAGGAGGTAGCGCAACACGGCATAACACCCCAAAAACAAATAACGAAAAAGAAAGAGCTGGATTTGCTTGAAAAGCATGTTTTGTAAATTAATTAATTTATTTAATGAATTCAGAACTGACCTATTTGATGGCCTCTATGGGTGAGTACCTAGTTACGATAGTAGGCAATGAATTTGGAGATCGCCATTTATTTTCATTAATCCATTTGTGTTATTTCACATCTTATTCATGAAAAAATAATACATTGTACATTTGCTGCATCTTCCAGAGCAGTAGATATTTTCAGCATCGCCCTGGTGAAAGACTACCATTTAGAATTTAAACGTTGATTAAAATGGCTTTAGCCGTGTTTGGTGACCAGATCTGAATAGCTAGGTGCTTACACACCTTCTTCTGCTTAAACTTCATTTTCTCCTCACTTTCTCCAGCCTCACAACGACTCTAATCTAAGAGTTAATTTGGGAGGTGGGTGTGTGAAACATTTGTTGGATAACCAATACCTCTGCCACAGGTCACCCCAAGTGGTTTGTTACGTTTGATGATTTAGCGGGAGTGCCCGGGCTCATGGGGTGAGGTTTGATGGGATGGTGACACCTACTGGGATCACGAGAGACTCGTAGAGGGAGACCTTTTGACCTCTTCAACAGGAATCTCTCGGAATATCATCTTGCACTGCAGTGGGAGGGATAGATTCATACGTCCGCCACTCTTGGACACACTGACCCTCAGATTTCTACCCAGCCCTCGTACCGTATCCTCCCAGAATTTCTTGTCCTTCCTTTCTAGAGAGGAGCTAACGTAAAAATTACATATTAACGAAAAAAAACAGTGAGGAAGTAAGTTATTTGGCATGATGAAAGGACGGTGAAATAATTTCATCATTTGAACAAATATTGCATGCGGCAAAAAAGGCTTAAAATAAACAAGATGATGAAATTAAAAGAAAACGTCTGAAACTTTATGCAAAACATGTGGATGTGTGAATAAAATTGACATTGACGGTGCAACTTCTATAAGCGACAGACTCTATGCTATACCTACAATGTTTATTGCTTTGCCTGGTTTTAATAGGTAATCTATACACGTTGGAATATTCTTGGAAACACCTCGCAAATTAGTAGTTTTATGGTCATGCTTCGGTTGTGCAGGGTTGTATCCGCAATTTCCGAAAGTGGAAGTGTTACCTGGGCGCAAATCACGCAGAAAAGAAATACCCTTCGGCACCGGTGCATAGTTGGGAAACACGCCAAACGCGTGCCCAAGTGCGTGTACATGGTTGACATTTGTCACATGAGAACGGGTCGTTTCTTCGACTCTTCTTGTGTTCAACAGCTCGGCTGTGGAATGATCTACCGGCCTCTGTGTTTCCTCCTTCCTACAACATGGGTCTCTTCAAGACCAATGTTCATTCCTTCCTCTCCTCAAAAAGACCCTCCACACAGCATCCCAGATGGCCCTGAGGGATTATATTTTTCTCAGTGCCTCCTGTGTGGATTTAATGTAAAAAAAAAACCTACTAATAGTGTTGCCAAAGTTGGCGCGAAAGCAACATTTTTCAGCGTTTGGTCGTTGAGATGGTTTTGAAATCAAAACTTTTAATGGGTTTTCAAACAGAGAGTGTCAAACCAATTTCAAAATCAGAGTGTGCATTTCACACACGGTAGAAGTGAAACCTTCCGAAAAATAAAGTAGACAAGAGTGCGGAGACTACGAAGCAATTTTTTAATCAATGTGAAGGATGATTTTTTCCATATTTTTGTCGTCGAATTTCAGTGCTCCTTTTCCTATACACTTAGTCATCTTATTAGTAGTTGTGTTTTCTTCTTCGGTGTCGCTAGATCGCGCTTTCTGTTGTGTTTTCTTTTGCCTGATCATTTTAGAGTGGTTTGAAGATTGGATATTGATTTTACAAAACTAAAAATATATTTATTTTTTTTGGATTTCGTTGGATTCGATCGTTGGTCCACTAAATGTCTAGCCCCTGAGGTTCTTCAGGCGCTTTATACCATAACACCAAAGGAGGCTTGCGTGGGACCGTGGATTTATCGTATTATATTTGAATCAAGTACCCGTGAAATAAATAAATTATTTTATTTGAATCTCATTCTCTCGCAGGCTAATCCTGTAGATGTCTGTGTTAGTCTCTTTTTAGTGTCGCTCCTTTCCGTTTCATCGAGTTTCATATCACAGCGGTGCTGAAGTTTTCACTTCCAAAAAAGGAAAACCAATACATTAAGGACGGTTTCTTTAACATAAATTTAAATGTAACGATGAAAGCGCCATTTGGTTTTATTTGACATCATCGCAATTTCATATTTCATCGGGATGATTGGTTAGAAACGCATAATTTCATGATGCCAGAACTCACTATTATAATATATAGAATCAATCGCGGGCATGCGCACATCAAATCCCCAAAGTTTCATCGCAATCGGATGAATGGTTTAGCAACGCATAGACATCTCATATATATACCTACTCATAAATAAGCATATTTTAATTTTTTATTTGTATAGATTGCACCACATTAAACGGTAAAATTTATATTGCTTTTGTTTAAAATTGTCTCTGCATTATTAAATAATTATTTAAAAAAAAATTATTATCCTAAAGTTGTTTTCAATTCATGGTCACCCCTGATTAGGCGTAGTGGTCCCATGGCCTACGATCGATATTTTCCAACATAACGCCAACGTAACCCTCACAAGGGCGTTTGAAGGACTCCCACGAAACGTAGCTGGTGGTCGAAACGACCTCCAAACGCCCTCCAGACCTGCAAACCACCCCAAATGATCGCATTTTTGCAACATACGCCCAAAAAAATCACACGAAAAATATAGATTCTAAATAAATTATTTTGAATTTTTCTGATATTTAAAAAGGACTCTAATATTATAAAAAAGCATTTTATAAAATAAACATTTTTAGTAAAGCTTCAAACCTATAACATTTTTCTCGTCCCTTAACTTTTGTGAATGTTTTTACTACTATTTTTTTAATATGATTTTATAAAGTTTAATATGAACAAATTTACAATATTCGTCAGTGTTTTTTTATTATATCTGACTGATATGATTAAATTAATATACGTAAAAATACTGTTTGAAATTAAGGGTAGTTATTCATTCAAGATTCGTTTTAGTGGAGATTCAAACCAAGGGGAATGGAATTGTAAGGCTGTGTTGTTATTTTATTTGATAGATGTCAGTATGTTTGTAAATTATGTAATTTACCTGTCACCTTTCACCCGGCTTTGCCCGGGTTTTGGACGCATGTGTAAATTATTGATAAAATATGTATTTAAATGTAACCCAACAGCGATTCGTTACAAAATAGATTCAAATGTGTTTTTTCATATTAGAAAATTTAGCACTTTCATTGAACTCAGTCATCGATTTTTTTTGACAGATAGATTGACATATCAAAGCTCAAGAGCTCATGACGTAAATGAATATGAATTTCTGCTGTATAGTTAATATGTATATAAAGTTTTTCATTTTATAAACAAATTATTTAAAAAATGCATCGGGGTGAAGTGTAAACTTTGTTTGAAATTTAAGTTGAAGTAGAAGATATAGGTTATTTCGAAGTCGTGAAAAAAAATAGTAGTAGTGTCTGTGTGTAACTCTTGTTCAATGAACTCTAGAACTCGGATTTGCTTTGAATCGAAGTATAAGCGTTTAAAAATTGAAGTTTTTTTTTAAATTTATTTATTTTTATTTTCATTTTAATACCGCACAAGAGTCCCAACTGCTCCCGTCTGGAGCCAGTGAGACTATGGCATCCCCAATTGGGGTATGTTGTGAGGTTGAAGGTAGTGGGGAGGGGAAGGATATGGGGAAGAGGAAGGTGGGAAAGTACCTGGTTATTCAGATCTGGTTACCAAACACGGCTAAAGCGATTTCAAGCAACTTTTCAATTCTTTTCCAGGGATTTTCAATTCCTGGGCGATACTAAGAGTAAACGAAAGCCAAATACTATGTTTGGAGATCGTGCTTTCGGAGTAGCTGGGCCTAAGGCTTGGAATAGACTCCCTCCGGAATTAAGATGCATAACAAGCCCAACAGAGTTTAGGTCCAAACTAAAAACCTTCCTTTTTGGGCTCTCATACCCGTAATTTAAATATACCTATTTGAGAGTATCATACTTGTATTGTCTATGATATGTCTTAATCACACTTTTCTTACTGAATTAAAATTACTCGATTCCTTACACATCAATCTGTCTCTTGACGAATCACATTTAGAAAGATCAAATCCTTATTGGTATTACTGCACCTCCCACCTTTATATGTTGCTTTTACTTTCCAAAATACACTCGTCAAAGAATACATTACATATTAATATTAAAATATTTTTCAGGATTAAATAACATGTGTTCACAATAATGTCCTCTGCGTGCGAACTCTATCTAAATTTCTTTAAATGGACAATATACAGTGTTAATTTCAAGCGACCTCCCAGGTAAGTATGGTCCTGTTTTCATTAAATTTTAGGCAGCATCGCGTTCATTGGTCAAAATATTGTACACATATTTTCGTATCGGTGATCAATGAACCGATGTATGCAATTTTTAGCCATAAGTTGTTTATAATTGTTTGCCTAGCTTGTAGTTTTTTTAGATTTTAGAAATGTATTTTAAGTTTGTACAGCGCCCTTGAGGTGATTTTTCACAAAAACGGCGCTATATAAATCATCCAAATATTATTATTATTATTATTATTATCTTCCACTCTGGAAAGAGTGAGAGAATTTTACATTAGGAAAATGAGGAAAAAAATTCTTTAGGGCCCATTTCATCTTTGGGGATGCTGTGTGGAGGGTCTTTTTAGGGAAAGAAAGGAGAGAAAATTCTGGTTATGAGGGGTGGGTATAGAAATATGAGGGTCAATGTGTCGAGGTGTTACAAACGTATGCCCCTCCCACTGCGGTGCAAAGCAATGGATTGAAAGAGTCCGGCTGGAGTGGTTTCCCTCAACCAGTCTCTCCCGATCCGGCCCGCCACTCAGTAGGAGGGCAAACGCATTCGTCTCCAAGACGTAGATAAACCTAACACCATGAACTCGGGCACACCTACCTACTTAATCACAAAACGAACCACTTGGAGTGACCCATGGCAGAGATGTTGTTATCTGATAAATGGTTCCAAGACAGCGGTATAAATAGCAGCCTCCCTAATTATATCTACATTTGAAATGTGTATATCTTTTGTTTTCTATTTCTTAATCATTACATTTAAAGGTGAGTTCATTTTGAGAAATTTTTTTTTTTTTTAATGTAGCTATTACTTTGTGGAATAATAATGTAGAATATTTATCCCTGCATTTTTTTCAAAACTATGGTTATTTTCAATGATATGGTTAGCGAACTCAGTTATTAAACCAGCGTTTTATACAAGAAATAATATCGGTAATTTTTTGAGAAATACTAAAGATAAAGACCATAAATTGACTAATTCCGGAATATATAAACTCAAATGCAATGATTGTCCCTCATTTTATATTGGAAAAACAACTCGTAATTTTGAAATCAGAATCAAAGAACATTTAAGGTGTCTTAATAATAATAATTTTTCTGAGTTCGCTAACCATATCATTGAAAATAACCATAGTTTTGAAAAAAATACAGGGATAAATATTTTTCATATTAATCATAAAGGAAAACGTTTAGATAACTTAGAAGCATTGGAAATTAAAAAATCCCTTAAAAATAATGAATCTATTATCAACAAACAAAAAATATTGTCATATAGCCCAATCATGGATTTGTTCCCCTACCCACCCACTCTACACTAATACCTACCCACCCAATCTACATTATTAACTAACAACGGCTCCACCCCTACCATAATAAAACATTGTTCTAAACTGTCAAATTAGTATAAGCTTTCCCTGACGAAGGAACGTTTATTCCGAAACCGGTCGGATTTGCACATTAAGTGGTTTATACAAAGTTGTATTTTTCATTTTTCTAAAAAAAATATTGTTGAATATATTTTCAATTTCGTTTTTTTTTTGTATCCACGTCAGCAACAGACCCATCTTATATAGGCCTTCCTCAATACAGTAGTGCAGTACATAAAAAAACCATCTGCCCCATTTACTACTCTGGTCGTTTACATAACTAGAACTAAATTAGATTCTTGTTTGTGTTTTTTGGGCCAAATATACCGTGAATGAATAAGGGGCAAGGAAGAAAATGAATTTTGTAACGTCACGCGACGTGTCTTGGCGTCTAAAATAAACACATCTGTTAGGAAAATGCTATTTTTGAGTATACTAAATAATTTCGAAAGTACACACGAAAATCTTACTGGAAAATGAGCCATCAGTCTGAATTGAGAACCGGTTCGTTCCATATCCATTTTTTTTTTTTAAATATTGTAACTGCAATTTTTAAACATTGTTTTTATAATTTTCGTTATTTTTTTGGTGTTTTATGCCGTGTTGCGCTACCTCTTTCATCTGCCTGATGATGGAGACTGTAACGCTGACCAAAACGTTAGCTAAAGAAGGAGGTAGCGCAATACGGCATAACACCTCAAAAACGAATTATCTAAAATCAATTGTTTGTGATATATAAATTGAATAAATAAAAACTTAATTTGGGAGGTGGTTATAGATACCACCGCCCCGGGAATCGTTTATTGGATAACCAACACCCCTCCTGCCGTAGGTCACCCCAACTTTGTTTGGTGACTTAGTAGGGGTGCCCGGGTTCACTTGAGGTTTGTTTAGGTCTTAGCGGCGAAAGCGTTTTCCACCTAATGCGGGGCTGGACGAGGAGAGACTGATAGAAGAAGACCTCTCCAGCCGGACTCTCTCGACCTATCGCACCGCAGTGAGAGAGATGGATCCATAGGTCGGTCACTCCTAGACGCATGCCTTTTTCCTTCACAGAACTTCCTCTCCTTCAATTCCCTTAAAACACCCTCCACACATTATCCCCAAAGCTGACGTAGGGCCTGAGGGTTTTTTTGGGGTGAAAACTTCTTAAGCACCATTTGATTTGAAACTCGATGAAAAGAAAAGTAGCGACACTAAAAAGAGACAAACGGATATATCCATAGGATTTAGCTTGCGAGAGAATGGAATAGTATAATAGCCTAACCGTCTCCTCTTTGTGCGGTGCTTCGTAGCCTCCCCACTCTTGTCTACTTTAGTTTTCTGAAGGTTTCACATATCCTATGTGGACCTAATGTAAAAAATACACATTAGGGTCCATCCATAAATTTCGCCACATCTTAAGGAGGGAGGGGGTGAGTAGAGAAGTGCACCATTGTGTGACAAAGGGTATGAGGGGTCATCAGCTCTGTGACGTCAAATGAAAAAAAATTTAACTACTGTTTTGATTATTTTTAGAAGTAAAATTGCGAAATATGTGACATCACTCTAGGGGGGAGGGGGTCTCATAAATGTGTGACAGGGATGGGGAGGGGGGGGGAATTCGTCTGACGTAATTTATGGATGACCCCTTAGTGTAGTAGGCGTGTCCATACGCCCAAAGTTAGCTATTAAAAATAACTTCTGACATATAATTAGTCAATCCTTTCCAAATTTAGCAACTCTTTTCACACATTTCTGGGGAAAGACCGCAATAGAGAACTCCAGTCTATTTTTAATTTTTTTTTTAATGAATAATGAATGACCTTCTACCTTAAATAACTGCGTTTTATTTTTAGAGTTAGAGTTAGTTTTAATAGTTAAAATAATTGTCAAAGTTTTAATTTTTCAAGATCCCCGAAAACCACCGTATGTAATGTGAATCGTGCGACGTCATCACTCCTGAAAAGTTACTATAGGATAGGACAATCAGCTGATCAACTGCCGCCATTTAGAATTTCGTTGTTCGAAGTATTCTCCATAGAAGTACTATTTTTTTGTGCAGTAGTTTTTGAATATTTTCAATTTGGGAGGCGGGAATGGGTACCGCCGCCCCGGGAACCTTTATTGGATAACCAACACCTCTGTCATAGGTCACCCCAAGTGGTTCGCTACGTTTGGTGATTTAGCAGGGGTGCCCGGGTTCATGGGGTGAGGTTAGTCTAGGTCTTGGAGGCGGATGACCAGGACATACTGAACCCCAGATTCCTACCCACCCCTTAAACCCTTTTCCATCCCAGAACTCTCCTCTCCTCCCTTTCCTTAAAAAAAAACCCTCCACACAGCATTCTCAAAGATGACATAGGCCCTGAGGGAAATTATTTTCCTCAGGGCCTCCTGTGTGGAGTTCATGTAAAAAAAAATAAAAATAATAATAATAGAGATAAACTTATAAGATTTTAAAACATTATTTAGGCCTAAATAATGTTTCAATAAACACAACAACTAAATCTCTACAAACAATATGTAAATAAACGAATAAATTAATGCGATGGATTGTGTCACACCTACATTCCCATACGTTCCCATACAATGACTTTACGGTAATGACACGACACGACGAACAGTGATGTCACCACTGAACATTTCAATAAAGCCAACTTGACGGCGTGTTTCTATGACCCGAATAAAAATGGACTTTTTAATAATTTTTTAAAAACTCTGCTTTTAATATTATGAAATAAAACTTATATATTCAGAATCAGCGTTTCTTGGTCTATATGAACATATTTTTTTAAAGCCATAATATTTTTCACTGGAGTTCCTTATTGGTAAATCCTTTCCAAATTTAGCAATTCTTTTCGTACATTTCTGGAGAAAGACCGCAATGGCTTTAGTCGTGTTTAGTGACCTGAAAATGGCTTTAGTCGTCATGCTAGAAATGGCATTAGTCGTGTTTAGTGACCAGATGAGCTATT
Organism: Limnephilus rhombicus; assembly: GCA_929108145.2. Taxonomy (NCBI): domain Eukaryota; kingdom Metazoa; phylum Arthropoda; class Insecta; order Trichoptera; family Limnephilidae; genus Limnephilus; species Limnephilus rhombicus. The sequence goes on along the minus strand of OV815290.1, from coordinate 30,423,126 downwards.
TCCAATATTCTTCTTTTTGCAGAAACTACTCGTAATTTGATTTTAAACAATGGCAATATTAATTTAATTGCCACACTGTAACAACTCCTGCGTGTTGTACCGCGCTTCTGAACGACAAGAGCGGTTTTGAAACAGTTTTTGAAAAGTGAAAACTTCTTTAGCAACGTTGTGATTTAAAACCCGATGAAACGAAAAAGCGACACTAAAAGTGTCAAACACATACATCTATAGGATTTAGCACGCGGAGAACGACAGACTAATCGGTCTCCTCTTTGTGCGGTGCTTCGTAGCCTCCCCACTCTTGTCTACTTTAGTTTTCTGAAGGTTTCACTTTTAATTCACACTTGTAATTTTTTAAACTCAACGTTGCCAGGGCTTTGCCCTAACCCTGGGCAAATTCGACATATTTAACCGTACCATACTTTAACTAAGAACTACCTGTTCCTGGCTATTCAAATCTGTTCACAAATATGGATAAAGCTATTTGAAACAAGTTTTAATTGTGAATGGTGATCTTACAACATAGCGATTCTGAGAGTATCTTCCATTCTGGAGTGTTAAGCCGCCGCTACCCGATATTCTACCGATTTCTTACGTATCTCCCTTAAACATTTGAAGTTTTTAAGCTCTAAAAAATACGTGTTATTTTTTAAGATAATATCTATACATTCCCTGCGTTGAAACGCAAATTATATGAAAGTCCATCGATAGAAAAAATTGCAAAGGATCCTCCGAAAATTATTATAAACACGTTTGTTTCAGTTATTTTATAAGTTATATGTATGAAAAAATTCACAGAGTTTCTTTGAACGCTGTATTAGACAACCCTCAAGAGATTTTTGGTCTATTTTAAACGAGTCGTGTTTTATTAAACATTTTCACAATTTTATCGTTTTAAATATTAGCGCACTCTCTCTAACATTCGTAATTACATATCGCTCCATCTTCTTCTTTTTGAGCGGGGATACGGCCCCTTAAATCGCTATCTTCTTCCCTTCCCCAATATCTTCAGCTTCACTACATACTCCAATTGGGAATGCGTTAGTCCCACTTGCTCCAGGAGGTTGGGAGCAGTTGGGCCTCTTGTGCGGTACTCACATTTAAAAATCAGAGTATGCAGTTCACTCGCGGTAGAAGTGAAACCTTCAGAAAACTAGACTTCGAGAGAGTGAGACGAATGCAGAGTATAAGGAGTAGGATATTTTTTTAACATTAGCTCCACACAGGAGGCCCTGAGAAAAACAATTTCCCTCAGGGCCTATGTCATCTTTGAGAATGCTGTGTGGAGGGACTTTTTAAGGAAAGGAAGGAGGAGAAGTAAAAAGATAAGAGGGGAAAAATTTGGAAAGGTAAAAGGTAAGAGGGGTGGGTAGGAATCTAGGGTTCAGTGAATCCAGGTGCCGGGAACCCCTGCTATATCACCAAACGTAGCGAAACACTTGGGGTGACCCATGGAGGGGGTGATATCCAATGAATTGTAGGGTTTATTTATTCTAATATTGTTACCAAGTTTAAAAATTATTTTACAATTTATTCTACGAAGACGAGGTCGACAAGCTACGAAGAACCGCACAAAGATGACACCGATTATTCTATCTAAATCTCTCGCTGGATAAATCCTATAGATGTATATGTTTGTCTCTTTTTAGTGTCGCACGTTTCCGTTTCATCGAGTTTCAAATCACAACGATGCTAAAGATGTTTTCACTTCAGAAATGCATATAGTACACTTATGTACAGACACACACAAAAAAAAAACAAATATACAAATTCAATGCGATCGTAAAAAAGACGTTAAAAAAGCGAACATGGCGAATCCAGCATGTTGCCAAAACACGTGACATTTGCGTAAATGATAAATGCTGTATGTGACGGAAATCACGTAGCCTTTCACGTAATCCACTGCTTTAAAACTGTACTAACTCTACACGTAATATAAACATAATACATCATAACAATACACAAACATCTGCTTCAAATATATGTCCTTCAAATATCCACGCTAAAACAGGTAAAATAAAAAATATTAAATAACTAGCTGACCCAACGAACTTCGTACCGCCTCAGAATCAATAGCTGTTGAATTAAATTCAGTTTTTTTTTATTAAGTTAAAAATTACGCAATGAAGCAATTATCAATGCGCAACTGTCCGTGTTTTGTTTTTGTCATTATAGAGATGGCGTTGTGTACGGATTTATATTTTTGTGATTTTCTTACTTTTACAATTACTTACGGGAATTCGGGAGGCGGATACGGGTGCCGCCGCCATGGGAACCATTTATTGAATAACCAACACCTCTGCCATAGATCACCCCAAGTGGTTCGCTACGTTTGGTGATTTAGCAGGGGTGCCCGGGTTCATGAGGTGACTTATGTCCGGGTCTTGGCAGTTGATGCGCCTGCCCATCTGCTGCGTGGCGGGCCGGATCGAGAGAGACTGGTTGAGGGAGGCCTTTTGACCTTTCCAGCCGGACTCTCTCGACCCATTGCCTTGCACCACAGTTGGAGGGATGGATTCATACGTCCGTCACTTCCTGACACACTGACCCCCAGATTCGTACCCACCCCTCATACCTTTTTCCTTCCCAGAACTTTCTATCCTCCCCATTCTTTAAAAAGATCCTCCACACAGCATCCCCTAAGATGACATAGGTCCTGAGAGAAATTATTTTCCTCAGGGCCTCCTGTGTGGAGCTTATGTAAAAAAATGCGTTTCATTTCAGAGATTTATTATAATTATTGTATTTTTCCTTTGGAGGTGTGCAGACATACGTTCACCATTTGTCTCATTTTCGACTATTGACATTGAGTGTGTAAGAAAGAAGGGCAGCATTATATGATTAAAAACAAATGCACAACAATCAACGCATTGACATTTGACGTTTTTGAATGTTTGGAATTCATGCACAGTTCAATATTATACCCCTCACAATATTGGTGCAATTCTTTCAAAATGGAGAATTCGTTCCATAGACAATGTATGGGGAAAATAATTTTCTTTATATCTATTTATTTCGTTAACTTTTGTGATGTTTTAATAATTATTATCCTATCCGGGGCGGAGACAAATCCAACAAATCAAAGATCATCAAAATCAGCCCAGCCGTTCTCGAGTTTATTATAAATAGTGTAACTAACCCGACTTTGTTTTATATATTAAGATTAACAAATCTGACATGCACTGTTCGTCTGGCAGTAACGCTGTATCATGTGTTTTTAGTTTGAAAATTTGACCGCCTAGAAGTAGTATTCTACATAGATACTTTAATAATTAAATACTGCGAGTCGAACACATATAAATCTTACTAATAAATGCGAAAGTTTATATGGATGTGTGTGCGTTCGTTACTCACTCACGCAAAAACTACTGAATGGATTTATATGAAACTTTACAATAATATAGCTCAGAATACATCAAAATAACTAAAATAGGCTATAGCTCAGAGCTCTGGCATTATGAATCTTATATCTACATATTATAAATTAAAGTCCCCCGCGCCGTCTATCTGTCTGTCTGTTCGCGATAAACTCGAAAACTATTGAACGGATTTTCATGCGGTTTTCACCAATAGATAGATTGTTTCGTGAGGAAGGTTTAGGTATGTAATTTGTCAAGGATTTGTGTAAATTGGTTGAAACATAACGATAATTGTTAGAAGTGTTGGAAAAAGTCGAGCCGCCTGGTAGCTTTCATCGAAAACCCTGCCTAATCCTTTTGGGATATAACAAAACAATGCATGGTGGGATATTCCTCTTTTATAGATCTACAAAAAAGTCCGCGAAGGCATATATCTATCTTTTACGGATAGCTTACTATACCCATTCTATCTTCTAAAAAAATGGTCACGTACATTGCGGTAATTGAAAAGTTATTTAGACGGATACAGTATTATTCCTTATTAACTTAAATACGTTCGTTACCCCAAGCATTTCATGCACATTATTATAATCTTTCACACCATCTCTACGTATTATAAATTAAAGTCCTCCGCGGCATCTGTCTGTCTCTTTGCGATAAACTCAAAGACGGCGGTGGTTATAAAGGTTGGATAACCATCCAGTAGATGACGTTGTGTTTTATTAGCCACAGCAACGCGTGGCCGGGTCAGCTAGTAATATATAAAAGAAAGTCGGGTTAGTACACTATTTATAACTCGAGATCGGCTGAACCGATTTTGATGATCTTTGATTTGTTGGATTTGTCTCCGCCCCGGATAGGATAATAACTATTAAAACATCGCAAAAATTCCCGAAAAAGAAAGTTACGAAGAAAATTAATTTTTTCATACATTTTGTATGGAACGAATTATCATATTTTGAAAGAACAGCAGCAATATAGTGATAGGTATATTATTTAACCGTGCGTGAATCCCAAAAATTCAAAAACGTCAAATGTCAATGCGCTGATTGTTTGTTCTTAATCATATAATGCTGCTCCTCTTTCTTACACATTTAACGTCAATAGTCGAAAATGAGACAAACGGTGAACGTATGTCTCTGCACCCCTCCAAAGGAAAAATACAATAATAATAAATCTCTGAAAGGAAACACATTTTTTTTACGTAAGCTCCACTCAGGACTATGTCATCTTAGGGGATACTGTGTGGAGGGTCATTTTAAGGAAGGGTAGGATAGGAGATTCTGGGAAGGAAAAAGGCAGGAGGGGTGAGTAGGAATCTGGAGGTCAGTGTATCCGGGAGTGAATCCATCCCTCCAACTGTGGTGCAACCTTGACCGGAATAGACCTTTTACCTTGACCTTTCCAGCCGGACTCTTTCGACCCAAAAGGCCTCCCTCAACCAGTCTCTCTCGATCCGGCCCACCACGCAGCAGGTGGGCAGACGCATCCGCCACCAAGATCCGCACAAAAGTCACCCCATGAACCCGGGCAGCACCCCTGCTAAATCACCAAACGTAGCGAACCACTTGGGGTGGCCTATGGCAGAGGTGTTGGTTATCCAATAAATGGTTCCCGGGGCGGCGGCACCCGTATCCGCTTCCTTTCAAAAATTCCCGTAAGTAATTGGAAAAGTAAGAAAATCACAAAAAATATAAATCCGTACACAACGCCATTTCTGATACTGGCAAAAACAAAACACGGACAGTTGGGCATCGATAATTGCTTCATGGTGTAATTTTTAACTTAATAAAAAAATTTAATTTAATTCAACAGTTATTGATTCTGAGGCGGTACGAAGTTCGTCGGGTCAGCTAGTTTTGTATAAAAAAGATTGTAATAGATGGCACGATTAGTAATATATCTATAAAATTCTTTATTCCATTAAAATGATTAGGGGAGTACTTCAAATAAATTCATGGTGGGAGGGGGTTCTTGGAGGGGGGGAGGGGGATTCTTGATTGTTAAGCTTTCAGGGTGGCATGCGAGCTGTTTGAAAAATGAATGTAACGGGTATAGGGGGAGGGGGTTTGGAGAAGGAAGGTGTTGGAGGAGAGGGGAGGGTGGAGATAATATGTCGGAAACATCGGAAACAAATTTTACCTCTTACATGTCAAGTTTCAGGCCTATAAAAAAACGTAAAATCGCCTACTTACGCAGGGCCGGATTAACCATATCGGGGCCCCTAGGCAATCCACGTCTCGGGGCCCCCCTACCAATGGCGGACTAGGGGGGGGGGGGGGGGGGGTTGAAGGGGCCTCCAAACTCCTCCTTGTTCCCTTGATCAAATCCTTAATAAAGCTTTAAGGGAAGGGGGGGTAAGGTTTTAAAACTTTTATAATAAAATTCTGAATGTACAACATGTCGAGAGTATTGTGTCAAAATTTAAAGTAAATCGGAGTAAAACTGACGAAGATACAGCGTTTCAAGCGACTGGCCCTCATGCTCGATTCAAGTATATTTCGAGTATAAATTTTTTTAAATCGATTTTCTCGCAAACAGCATTTCTGAAGTTCGTGACCATCATAACCCAAAATCTTGACTTGACTTGACCGATACTTTTGAAATTTTGTACACTATTTCTACACATGCCATTTTATAATAACAAATTCACCAACATTTTTTTAGCAAAAATCGCATTTTTCACTTCAAAACGCTGCGAAAAATAAAAAAAATCGAAAAAAAGCTCCCCTAGGAAAACATATTACCTTTTAAAAGCATTTCGATTTTTTTGTTTCAAATGAACCGGTGACGAGCTATAGAGTTCACTGCTTAACAACTTTTTTCGAGGCGCCTCCGGAGATTAATAACCAGGTTGCAGTTTCGAGAAATACGTTTTCAAAGTTTTGCTGAGGATAATTCAACATGCAAACTGTTTAAAACGGTTTCATATAAAATGCTGTATCTCCATCAATTTTACCAATTTCCTCAAATGGTGAGAGCATTATTAACAAATGCATCTTTCAAAAAATGAATTTAAAAAAAAATATTTTTTTTTTTGCAGTGTCCTTAAAGCCTTGTTTAGGATTTGATCAAGGGAACATGGAGGCGTTTGGAGGCCCTCCCAGATTCAGAGGCCCGTGTGCGAATAAAAAAACTCGTAAAATTACATCAACTTCACTGAGGGGGGGGGGGGGGGGGGGGGAATTCATTCAACTTTGCCACCCCGGGCTTGTGATGGGCTTAGTCCGCCACTGCACTTTACCCTTTTCCAACTTCCAAAATTATTTTTTTTCTACCAAAGCGTAATTTTATTCATGATTAATCTGTTCTTTTACTACATTACGAAAGGTACGCCATCACCCCATTCAATAAAAAAAACGAATACAATACAATAAAATACAATAACTATTTATTGCACATAAAAGGACACATACATAGAAACAAAAATATGTATTATTAAAAAAACATTACAATGAGCCGTCTTGTTACTAAAGTGATCTCTTCCAGACAATCTTTCCCAGAGAATTTTAGCAAGCAGATAGATAGCGCATACTGAAGCTTGTATAACATTTATATTTTAAACATACCTATAATTAGAAATAAAATCAAAAAATAAAACAAAACAAATGCCAATATAAACCACACACGGCACCTTCAATCACTTCAGATACTAAGACATTAGTTATTTATTGTTTTCTTTAATGCGTGTACCTAATGCTACGTTTCCACGCTTGCACAAGCGCAAACGTGTAAATAGGTCGTTTGGCTTGGCTTGCGTAGGCTTGCAAGAGCTTGCGAGAGTTTGCCGCCGATCCAGTCGGGGTCGGATCCAACGGCAAGCTTCGGCAAACGCTCAGTGGAACTTTTGAACTGGCGGCGAATGCACGCCGTTTTTGCTCCATGCGGTCTATGATAATATTTATAACATTACGAGACATATGTATGACGTATGAGGCATGCCAGACTTATTAAAATGTTTAAGTACATAATTTTAATGCACTTATGTTATGTAATTTATTGCGACTGGATTTACCTAAAAAGTCAAAATAAATAAATAATATTTTATTGATGATTTACTATTTATTATAGTAAAAAAATATATGATTTTTGTAAGAATAACTTTTTTTATAATACAAAATAATTTTATATAAGACAAGTGATCCTCGAGTTCGGGTCCCAATTGCGATCATTATTTTTGAAGCGAAAACTTCTTTAGCACCGTTGTGATTTGAAACTCGATGAAACAAAAAAGTGGTACTAAAAAGAGACAAAAATCTATAGGACTTAGCCTGTGAGATAATGTCTCCTCTTTGTGCGAAGTGACCTGGGACGATTTTTATGAATCTGTATCATCCATCATCCTCGTGGTCGTCGAGCTTTCCTTGTTTTTGTTACACTTTGCTTGTATTTCAAATAAAAGTTTGATAAACCAAACGCAATAGCCGACACAAGTTCGGCGTCCGCCATGCTCGGGTGTAGGTAGCGCACTGACGCATTCACAATCATGTAAACGACTTCCAAATGCCAAGCGAGATTTGTGGACGCTTGGAGCTTGTGGAGGCTTGCCAAGCCTTGGCAAGCGTGGAAACGTACCATAGTGTTATTAACCTGTAAATCTTCCTAATAAAAAAATTAAAGCATCTTGAAAGCTGACTTTTTCTGAAACCTCGTTGCTCACTAATTGAAGCAAGTCATTTTTTCTTGGGACACGGGGCCCCTAGCCGATGCGGGGCCCCTAGGCAGTCGCCTACTCTGCCTTAGGGATAATCCGGTACTTACTTACGAATCCAATGACCATGAGTTTTTCCAAGTTGAAGTCCTCAATATGGCAAGCAACGTGTCCAAAGTATCTCAAGATATGTTGTAGGCCGATAGCTGAGACTGCTGAGAGCCTATTGTGGATGCCTTGCTCTTCTAGAATGGACACATTTGTGTGTCTCGTTGTCCATGGAATCCTAATCCTGAGCATTTTTTCCAGCATGATATTTCGAGGGCATCTATCCACTTCAATATTTTGGACATGTGATGAGACATCCAGGGAAATATGAGATCTTGCATGACATAAGCGTCGATGACACAGCGAGTTTACAAGCTATCTGGGAAATTCACTATCTGTTAGTAAACTCGCCCAGTGTCATCGTGTTACTTGCTAACTAGCAGATTGTTGACAATCTACGAAAAAAAGTTGAAAGGTCGTCAACTTTACTCGCCTACACGCTTGCTCCGCTTGCTCGTGATTGGTTTATTTATGTTTCCAACATGGCTTCCGATAAACAGCTGATTTCGACTGTCAAACATCTGAAGAGTTAGTTCACCCAGGCGTCGTTATCCTTGTTACTGGCGCTAGCAGCGGCCTCAGTTTCCTACGCTTCTGAGCGAGTGGACAGTTTTGTGTGTCATCATGACAATCTCACTCGCCGATTTACCCGCTTTTAAACTTAGTAGATAGTAGCTTGTAAACTCGCCCTGTGTCATCGACGCTATAATGCAGGGAAAGATTTCCGGAAGACGGGGCCCTTGAAGAAGGAGAACATCATGGCTGAAAAACCAGTGGTTTGGCCAGTCTACCGTGGAGCTATTCCGGGCCGCAGTAAACAAAGTCCTCATAGCCAACATGATAGCCAACGTCCGTTGAACGAACAGGGCACAAGAAGAAGAAGAAGTCTATCCACTTTCTTTCGCTGGCTCTAAGTGTCCATGTTTGAAATATTGGGAAAATCGACGACCAAAAGATTATGATCGGAGAACATAAAATTTTGTGCATGAACTTTGCATAATATAATGAATTTGGCGATGTTTTTTTTTTTGCAAATCGAAACAGGCGGCTGGTTTCAGAGGGAATTCCAATATTATTTTTTTATTTATCTATGTATGCCGTACCCAAGTGAACAAAACTATCTTATATTATATTATTCATTGTAATTGTGTATTTTCGTCTTAAATTTTTGTGTAGAAAATCCCATCATATTTTAATTTTTTTAAAACAAGTTTTCTTAGTGATATAAATACTCGTATATAACATATATTTTTTAAAATTTTTGATCTCATGATATAAGTTGCGCGAATACAATTTGCATTATTTCATGACGTCACGCAGTAGTTGTCAATCTCTTCCGCTGTGGCGCTGGTGTCGTATCCCGGGCGGAATCGGCATCAAGGCCGACTAGAGTACAGGCCTGGGCGAACGACCGCCCAATTAAGAAGTCAGTGTTATCGCTTAGTCAGCTATCACTGTTTAAAAAAGTCTAATCACTCAATTTATTTAATACACATAAAACAACACAAAAATCAGCAGGTGCCAAAAATTGCCGTTGCTCGATGGCACTTTTTTAACCCACATTAACCCCGCCGTCATCTTTGGAGATGCTGTGTGCAGGGTCTTTTTAAGGCCCGGCTTCCCGCATTTCTTCCGATTTATTACATATTTTCCACACATTAAGTTTTAAAGCTCTTAAAAAAAATATACTAGTATGTTATTCTAGAAAATAATATCTATACATTCCCCACGTTGAAACGCAAATTATATGAAATTCACTCGATAGAAAAGGAATCACGAATTATGCTCTTAGAATTATTACAAAAATGTTTATTTCAGTTATTTTTCAAGTTATATGTGTGAAAAATTCACAGTGTTTCCAAATGTTATTTTAGACATTCCCCACCAGATTTTTGCTCTATTTTAAACGTGTCGTTTTTTATTAAACATTTAAACATTTTTTTCTTAAATATTATCGTTTTAAATATTAGCGCCCTCCCTCTAACATTCGTATTTACATATCTCTCCTTGGTTTTTTTGAGCGGGTACTACCGGACCTTAAGGAAAGGAAGGAGAGGAAATTCTGGGAAGAAAAAGAAATGAGGGTGTAAAAATTTAGGGGTCAGTGTGTCCAGGAGTGATGGGGTCGAGAGAGATCAGCTGGAGAGGTCGAAGGATCTCCTAAACCGGCCTTTCCCGATCCGGCCCGCCACACAACACCTGAACACACCTCAACCTAAGTCACTAAATAACCAAAACACTTGGGGTGACCTTTGGCAGAAGTTTTGGACATCAAATAAATGGTTTCCGTGGTGGCGGTACTCATACCCGCCTCCGAAATTGGAAACTTTGCACTTACAATAGATCACATAACACTTCAAAATTCATCGCGCGTCCAGGCCTATGGGTAGGCACTCTAGTCGGCCTCGCTTGGGCACCGAATGACGTCAGAGCAAAATCGAGGCATATTGATCCGTTTAGATTTTAACCAATTTTCAAAATAGAAGAACGTTTGTAGTTTTATTTAATATTTTTTTACAGGAAATCATTTTTGTTCGTTACCTCTATTGGATAGGGTTCTAATTTCACTTTACCTTGTTAGGCCAGTGCAATTAGCGCCAAAAAGGGCCAAAACTTATACACGTTTTTACGAGTGCATATCGAGATATTTATTAGAGTTAAAAGAAAATTCTTTTTATAAAAATTGTAGGTAATTTTATGTTCTACTAAACTTGTAAAGCAATTTTATCCGAAATTTTTATTAGAAACAAGATATTTGAGAAAAACTAGATTTTGGCTCGATTTTGGCTGGTTTTTTCAAATGGCGGCGAAAGCTCGAGTGACCCATGGTCGAAAACTCAGATTTTACATCAGGAGATGAATATTTATATATTCATCTCCTGATGAATATATAAATATTCATCTCCTGATGTAAAATCTGAGTTGTTTTATAACATATAAAAAAAAATTGGGACTACCGGAATAATTCCGATCGCGGATCGCTAATTGCACTGGCCTATGTTCTGAGATATATTTTTTTATTTTTTTTTTTAAATTATTATTGTACAACAGAATAATTCCAACTACAGTACAATTTAGTTACCCTATCAGAATTTATGCAAGTGACTCTTAAATAATATTTTTAAGACATATAAAGAACAGTCACTTACATCCAAATTGTATGCAATTTCATTTAACAGCACGACTCCCCTCGTCATGCTATGCTTTGCCAAGACGTCTGTTCTGCCGTTCGGTACATTAAATAAGTCATGATGTCGACTTCGGCTGTAGTGGTCTGGTACATATAAATCATAGCATCCCAAGAGATATGGGCTATTTCTGAAATTGTTCCAAATTGAGAAAGACAGAATAGCAAGACTTGCTTTACGTTTAGTTTCTAGACTCACAGAATCAGTTTCCTCAAGTAAGTCAATATGGTACATGAACCTTGGATAGGTTCCATGCTTCCGCATATAAACATACCTGAGAAATTTCTTCTGGATTTGCTCTAACATATCAATATATTTCTGGTGGTACGGTGCCCAAACATCGCTCGCGTACTCCAGCTTGCTTCTCAGTATGCCATCGAATAACGCTAGCATAGCTTCTTGGTTATCAAACTGCTTGCAAGTCCTGATGATGAATCCAAGAAGTTTATAGCAAGACTGAGTGAGCTGCGATATATGGCAAGAGAATGTCAGTTCGGGATCAAAGACGACACCGAGATCCTTCACGGATTTTACACGTTAATAACGTTTCGCATTTTATTTTATAATCGTAAACTATAATGTTTTTACAACGAGTGAAGGACATTGTGACACATTTCTTTGTGTTAAAATCTAATTTGTTTGCCAACGACCATTCAGATAGTGCATCCAGATCAGTTTGCGTTTTAAAGCAATCTTGTTGGCAGCTTATTTCCATCATAACTTTAAGGACATCAGCAAATAGTAGACATTTGCTGTTTCTAACACAGTTTTGGATGTCATCTATAAGTATTAGAAACAACGTAGGTCGAATAATAATATGAGGTGTCAAAGTTTGAAAATACGGTTGTTTATGATCTGTTTACAAATTTCTGGTTTTTGAGGTTGAATCCTGTGTAAAATATTTAACCCTCTTCTTGGCAATGTATCCTATAGTATACATAATTTTTGTATTTTTTTCCCTCTTAAACTGGTACATGGGTAAAGCAAATTTTAATTAAAACTACTTTACCGTATTCTTGACTTGATAATTATACCACTAGAGCCATCTACTGTTCAATTAACAAGAACAGTGACAGTTCAAATTCACACCGCTGCAATACTTCTGCCAACAGAAGATGCACGACTTATTTGTCTGTAAGTAATCTGTATTTATTACGTGCATTATTAGATATGTAGTTATTTTAGGAATAAAAGCGTGCTTATAAGGGTTAAATGAATAATAAAAAAATAATATTTAGTCAAATATGTGACAAATCTTGTTTATATTGCATTCCAAAATGGTGTGTATCCTATGATATACACCGCCAAGTATGCAGTGAATTATATTTGATTGAATGTGCATCCCCTGAGAAATAATGCCAAGTTATTAAAAGTTTATTATAGTTAATTAATGTCAAGTTATTTATTGTTTATTGTCTTATGTAGTAAACCCCTTTAAAATCTATATATTATGATTTTTTCATTTTTCCATAGACATAGAAATGGGAGAAATACTGACTATAATACCAAAATTTGGACTAGATTCTGATATTGAAAGTGACGAAGATGATGAATTACAAGTTGATTCTTCTGCAACGCGCTCTTCAAACTTAGGAATCGTTTATGATTCATTGGGAGCAGATAATGAACCAATGACTCGTGCAATTCTGGACAGAAGTCTGTATTTTGCATAAAATATGGCATAAGGCTTTTTTTTTACTAATTAGAGCAATAGATTCCTATCATATCACACAAAATTATGGTTTTAATTAGCTTTTAAGACATAATTTTTCATTTTCCGTAATAAAATATTTTAAGGTTGATTTGTAACAACCTGGCAATGTATACTATAGGATACAACTCCAAATAACCTGTATAAAAAACAATAAAAATATTTTTCATTTGTTTTTGTGATTCTGAAGCCTAACAATACGTAAAAAAATATTTTTTAGGTTGCTTAATTCTTTCGGTGCCAAGTAGAGGGTTAAATTAAACATATTTTAGAAGAGAAATTTTAAATAGGACTTTTATTTGGCATTTTAGAACTTACCTCAACATGCAAATATAACCAAATGCAACTAGCTAGAGCATAATAATTAGAGATGAAACGGATAGTTGTTTGGCCGGATACCGGATACCGGATATCCGGCGAGCTGCTAGGCCGGATGGCCAGATATCCGGCGGCCGGATATTCAGTGAAAAAAGATCGCCTAAACAGTGAAAATAATAAGTTTGCTGTTTGTTTGTTGTGCCGGCTTCGAATTTCTCGTGGTGGTGAAGGGAAAAAGGCAGGTACGTGTTATGTTTTGTTTACAGTTAAATTAATAAGTTGTTATTAGTTGAATAAAATATGAATTAATACGGCTTTTTGTGACTTTTCGACTTTAAATAAAAGCCGTCATAATTATTATAAGCCATTATATTGATATTTACCTCACAAAGATTAATGTATTGCATTTTATTATAGGAAATTGTCATAGTTTTTGAATATCCAGTATCCGGCCGGATAGTAAATTTAGGCCGGATAGGCTGGATACCGGATAGTTACCGGATATCCGTTTCATCGGTAATAATAATTCATTGCACAAGGTTATAATTACATTTCCCTAATGCAATTCCAAGCTAGGGACTATTTAAATATTTTCCTTTAAAATATGATAAACTAAAATTGTTAAATAGATTATGAAAATTCATCTTTGCAAACTTTGAAACCTTAAAACATGGTAAGACGAAGTTAGAACCCTATACAACTAAAGTGACGAACCATAATACACCTCGTAATAATGCAGATACAAACACAATATAGAGCGCAATCGTATTTAGAACCTTGTAAAAAAATTATTATTTAAAATGATTGATGTTGGAACTTTGTCATACATACATCTTTAGACATGCAGCACAGACTGTTCTAACAATCATTTTAGATATAGAAATGAGCAAAAGAAATGCTTTGGCATTCAAGTCATTTTTAGAAAAAAATGTCAGTTAGAACCATTTGGTTATTTTTTGTTTGTTACTCTCATATCTCAGAACTAAGTATAAAGTGAAGTTAGAACCCTTTCAAACCAAAATGACGTACTTTTGTAATTACCTACCAAGAAAATTCAGCGTTTTTCTACATCTAGCGAATATTGCTTGAATCTATAAAGATTTCCTTGTCGGATAAAATGAACTTGGACAAAATTTATTAGCCAGTATATTACAAAACCGGGAGTGACATCTATGAAAACTTTTGTGAAGCATTAACATTTTCAGTTGAGTTGTGAACTTGGATAATAATATTTTAGTTAGATTACGATACTTGCAGTGACATCTATGTAATTTTTTATGAAGCTTTAACACTTTCAGTTGAGGTGTACTGAAAAGTTTCAGGCCATGAAACGTTTTCAGGAAACTTGATTAGGTTAGAAGCCGAGTTGAAAAATGCTTCAAATTGGCATTGGCATGTGACAAATATTGTCAACCGTGTACAATCGTGTGTAAATTTCCAACTGTATTTCATCTTAGTTTTATTTTATTTGTTTCGAATTTATTATTTCTATTTTTGTGTACTGTGGAGATTCCATCACAGAATTAGAAGCATAAACTGTCTTTATTATTATTGAGGAGAAAGTGGGGGCCTCAGCACCGGTAAACCATCCAATGAGGCACACATTACCAAATAATTATTTAAAAAAAATACAAATGTGCAGTTCACACGCGGTAGAAGTGAAACCTTCAAAAAAACTAAAGTAGACAAGAGTGGAGAGGCTACGAACCACTACACAAAGAGGAGACTGATTATACTATCTCATTCTCTCTCGTGCTAAATACCATGTGTTTGCGTCTTTTAAGTACCAACCTACCTATTAAAAATATCTATACGCGTTTATCTTTTACTCGTTGCTAGAAATCAAAATATTAAAAATTATTTCTTTGAAAACACCACGTGGAAAAACAGTTACAATTTGTTTACATTTCAGATATAATTAAAGGTGATTAATTTTGATGTCTTAAAACTGCCACCAACTTGGCTAAAAGCCAAATTTATTATAACAATGTATAATAAAATGTCCAATAAGTTGAATCTACCTCTCGGCTTATGGTGGTTACGAACCTGAACTATGAATCTGGAGATCGCGGATTCACGTACCGACAGCGACGCGAGGCGTCGCGACGTGCGCAGGTAAATATTGATTATACACATATATAATATAAATGCAATAAAAATATTTTTTTTTTACATTAACTCTACACAGAAGGCCCGAGGAAAATGATTTCCCTCAGGGTCTATATTGTCTTAGCGGATGCTGTGTGGAGGGTTTTTTTAAGTACAGTAAGAGAGAAAGTTATGGGAGGAAAATAGGTATGAGGGGTGGGTAGGAATCTGGGGGTCAGTGTGTTCAGGAGTTGACAGATGTATGAATCCATCCCACTGCGGTGCAAGGTGATGTTCCGAGAGAGTACGGCTAGAGAAGTCAAAGGGACTGCCTCAACCACTCCCTCTCGATCCGGCTCGCCACGCAGAAGGTGGGCAGACGCATCCACCGTTTGATCCGACATATCGATACAAAATATCCAATATCGAAAATTGTATCAAAAACGATATTTTTAAAAATTTATGTATTTAAAGCCACTAGAATCCAAAACCGTATAGGAACGAACGGAAAAAAGTAACTGTATTGGGTCATGACATCTGGCGGTTGAAATTTTAACTATTAATAGCTTACAAATCTATTGTCTTTGCATTAGTATTTGTGATCACCAATACTATCTCATGTGTGTAGGTATATACATAGAAATGTATGCTATTTTTCGCCATTTTTTTCTAAGCCACTCCTATGTGTTGGTTCCCAATTGTCTATGATTATTGACTATACCTTGTTCCAAACACGAAGTCCTTTTTGACAGATTAATACGCCAATAGAATGTTACTGAGACGCATACAAACTTTGTATGCATCTCAGTTTACATATAAGTTAGAAGACAGCTTTTTAGTTTTTGATATTTTTGAAATTATTACATAATAAAAATGAACAGTGATAAAAATACCTTCATTTTTATTAAGATTTTTGTTCATTAAAAAAAGCAAATTGTGTACAAAAATTACTATTGATAATATTGGTCTGAATACACTATTATTTTAAAAACGTAAAATCTCTTGAAAATTTGACCAATATATCGATATTTTTTCCTCGATATATCGACGTCGATATTGATATTTTAATAAATATCGATACATCGATATATCGATATTTTTTTTCACTTTCGATATCCCTAAATCACGATGAAATGTATGAAAAGTGAAATTAAGTTGTAAGGTGAAATTAATACAAAAAAAGGGCGACATTTTAAGTGTGTGATTTATGACCGACAACTTAATTGTAGATACTTTTTTGTTTTTATGTTGTTTGAGAAGAAATAACCAGAGAAAACCGGAAATATTATGTCATTTTTAAATCAAATTTCAGACGTATTGACTTTTTTCCACAAAAAAATTATAAATTGATTTCGAAAGATTGTTCTTTTAGCTAGTAAAGATTTGTTTTAAATTTTGAGAAAATACGTTAATTTTTAGTACAATAAGGTTTTACCGTAGGTCGTTGGCAGATTTGTTAAATTTTCAAACAAAATTTTGTATTACACAACACACATTTCAAATCATATAATCATGTAGTAAAATAAATCAATAAATTATTTGAGATAGATACTTTTCAGAATTTTAATTAATTTTCCCCAAAAAATAAGAGAACAACCAATTGAAATCATAAGGAAGGTTGCTGCAGCAGCTGGGATAACTATAAACCATACAGACATTACTGAAGTCATCCGAGTCCCAGACAGACGAAATGGAGCTCCACCCAAACTTCTTGTCACCTTTTCCGAGAAAAGACAAAGAGATTCACTCCTTGATAAAAAGAAAGAAATAAACTATGAAGAAATTAAGGATCTGTCGACCTCTCAAATCTTCATCGGGGAAGAACTAAGCCCTTATCATAAAGAAATACTATGGAAAACAAAACAATTAGCCATAGAAAAAAAATACCAATATGTGTGGTACAAAAATGGTAAAGTTATGATTCGTAAAAAACATGAAGATAAAATAATCTACATTAAGCACCTTGATGATATGGTGAAAATAATTTAGTAAGTAATATAAAAACATAATTAATTTAGTTGGCAAAAATGGATAACACAAAAACAACAAACTTACCTAACTTATCATCCATAAGAAATAATTTTAACATAATGCATCAAAACATTAGAAGTATTAATAAAAACTTTGACGAACTACAAATATTGATAAAAAGTTTAAATCTAAACTGGGATATAATTATTCTTACTGAATGTTGGTTAACTGATAAGTTCTATCCTCTACAAATCGATAAATATGTCCCTTACTCTACAATTATGAATAATACCAAAAATGATGGTGTCATCGTATATATTAAAGAAGATATTGAAGCTGATGTCATAGAGATCGGTATTAATAATGCGAACTGTCTAAGGATATCAATCGGCAATGATACAACAATACTCGCAATTTACAGATCTCCATCTACAAAAAATCTGGAGCCATTTCTAAACTCCTTATCATTTGAACTGAGTTTACTAAAAAACACTAAAGATGTATTTATTATCGGTGATATAAATATTGATATCCTTGAAAATGGCCACCCAAAAAAATATGATTACATGCAGACACTTGCATACCATGGATATGAAAGCCTAATTGAGGAACCTACACGTGTATTTAATGATAGCAAAACTTGCATTGATCATATCTTTAGTAAAACTAATAAAAAAACTCAAGCCATTATTTATACTACCACACTGACAGACCATTACACAATAATTCTATCTATAACAAAAAATAACTCTTATGTAAACCTAAATACGAAATCACTCCTAACGAAGTCTGAAACAAATTGGGAAAATGTCAAAAGGGAGTTAACAATGAATGACTGGACCGCCCTCCTGGAAAAAGATGATACTGATACTGCTTGGAGTTATTTTGTAGAAATTATACAGCACAGTATTCTATCTAACACCAAAACCACAGATAGAAAGGTATCTCATAAAAATATTCACATTAAACCATGGATCAGTCAGAATATTATAAACTCGATCAGAAAAAGAGATGAACTGCACAGAAAAGTAAAAATCAACCCTTATGATGTCCATACACTTCGATTCTACAAAAGATATCGTAATACATGTAAAAATGTAATTCGTTATGCTAAAGAAACATACTATAAAAACAAAATTGATGAATGCAATAATGATTCCCGTAAACTCTGGCAGATCATAAATGAAATTACAAATACTAAAGCCTCGCATAAAGACAAAAACATTAAAGAATTAAACATTGATGAGATTCCCACATCTTTTACGAAACACCCGGACAAACTTCTTGACTTTATAAACAACTACTTTTGCAATATAGGCTCTAACCTTGCAAATAAAATTAAAAAAAATTCTACTACTGTCGAAAAAACAATGAGGAATGAAGCTGTAAATCATGAAAACAGCCTCAATATAGTCAAGATAACAAGTGATGAAATAAGAAATATTATAACCTCCTTAAACACAAATACCTCATCGGGAAATGAACTGATATCAAGCAAATCAATTAAATACCTACAAAATGAGTTAATTCAACCTCTGACATACCTTGTAAATCTATCATTATCTAAAGGTGTTTTTCCCGCTTGTCTTAAAATTGCTACGATCATACCATTATATAAAAATGGTCCCAAAAATGATATTTCAAATTATCGACCAATTAGTATTTTAACTCCTCTGTCGAAAATATTGGAAAAAGTAATAAAAAAACAAGTTCTTACATTTTTGGATACCAATAAAATATTATCACCTACGCAGTATGGTTTTAGAAAAAACCTGGGTACTGGTGACGCTATAGCTAATGTAACTAATACAATTATTAGAAAACTGGATGAAGGCAAAAAATGCTTAGCTGTTTTCATTGATCTTCAAAAAGCTTTCGATACAATTGATCATGAAATACTGTACTTAAAACTAAAAAAAAATGGAATAACCGAAACAACTCTAAACCTACTTAGAAGTTATTTAACTGGAAGAGAACAAATTGTACAAATTGGTAAAAGAAAGAGCAAATCTCTCCCAATTAAATTCGGGGTCCCCCAGGGAAGCGTATTAGGACCTATACTATTTCTGATATATATAAATGACCTTATGAATCTTCCCATTAATGGAAACATAATGAGCTTTGCAGATGACACTGTTATTATATTCCACGAACAAGATTGGACAAGAACCTACAAGGAGGCGGAACATGGCCTGGCTGTACTTCAAAACTGGCTAAAAGTAAACTCCCTTACATTAAATGTTAGTAAAACTAAATATCTAACTTTCTCCAAAAACAAAAGAGGACAACCAATGAATGTGCATACCCTCAAATTACATGAATGTCAAAATACTTTTCCACAATGTTCCTGCCCGTCTATAACCCAAACCAAAAGTATTAAATATCTTGGGATTGAAATTGATGAAAATCTACAGTGGAATTCACACATTGATCTTACCTCAAAAAAGCTAACAAAACTCATCTACTTCTTCAAAAAATTAAGAAACATCTTGTCAATGAGGGATCTAAAGAGAGTATATTATGCTTTATGCCACTCTCGATTGGAATATGGAGTAATAGGATGGGGCTCAGCAGCATCTAATCACTTAAAACAACTTAAGATAACTCAGAATTGCATTATAAAGACCATTCTAAAGCTCCCCATAAGGACGTCAACGGCAGAAATTTTTAAACAGTTTGATGTTCCAAGCATACAGAAAATCTATGCCAAAAACATTCTAGTACATCACCACAAAGATGATTCAGAGGCAGACACCTCCCACG
Source organism: Limnephilus rhombicus (assembly GCA_929108145.2). NCBI lineage: Eukaryota > Metazoa > Arthropoda > Insecta > Trichoptera > Limnephilidae > Limnephilus > Limnephilus rhombicus. The sequence goes on along the minus strand of OV815290.1, from coordinate 30,402,969 downwards.
CTCATAAAACCAGAGCCAAACAAACAGACATACTTAATATACCAAAGTGTAACTCTTCTTTTGGTCAAAGAAGTTCTGCATTTTTAGCAGTAAAGTTATATAACAAGCTCCCACTTAGTATCAAACAAATAAAAATAAAAAATAGCTACATTAAGGACATTAAATGTTGGCTGAAGAATCTATCGGAAAATGAACTTACTAGTATACTTAAAACATCATAGAAGTTTCTGGAAAACCTTATCCAATCAATGAAGTTAAACCATAGAAGTCGCTGAAAAACTTATCCAAAGCATAGTCCCCCTCAGCACAGGATCTCCTAGTGAGGAGGACTACGAATATATTTTATATATACATCTAACTAACATGTTTCATATAAAAATGTAAAAAATATTATATAGTTACTAAATAAAAAAAAAATAAAAAATAAAAAAAAGTTCGAATAAAATGATAAAAACAATATCCGCGCCCTTATTTTCTGGCGAAAATACTTCAGTTTTTTTTATTATTTATTTACTGTTTTACAAACTGATGCATTTAAAAAAAATCTTTTTTTTGCTTAGACATTATTGAAAAATTACATATACTTATGATCAAAAAATAATTACAAAAAGTACATAATTTTAATAGTTTTATCATCACGAGTTTGAGCATTTTTGAATGTAGGTATTTATCAAAGCAAATTTTGAATGAAATAAAATCGATATTGAGTTATTATGTTAAAACGCTGGTATGGAGAATAATTATTCTTTCTCATCGGAACCGCCTTGTACACTTGAAGGGTACTATCGCAAGATCATCGTTCGACGTAATTTAAATTCTCGGCCACTGGTTAATGGCTGATTAAAATACGCCACAAAATGATGTTTAGCGATTATTGCAATTTGGGAGGCGGATATGGACACCGCCGCCCCGGGAACCATTTATTGGATAACCAACACCTCCGCCATAGGTTACCCCCAGTGGTTAGCTACGTTTGGTGACTTAGCAGGGGTTCCCGCGATCGCGGGGTGAATTTTGTCAAGCCGATGTGTCTACCCACCTGCTGTGTGGCGAGCCGGATCGAGAGAGATTGATTGAGGAGGTCTTTTCAGCCAGAATTCCTCGACCCATCGACTTGCACCACAGTTGAAGGGATGGATTCATCCGTCCTGGAAACAGCCTTCTACCACCCCTCATACCTATTTCCTTCCCTGAACTCCCTCTTCTTCATTTCCTTAAAAAAACTCCACACAGCTTCCCCTAAGATGACATAGGCCCTGAGGGAAAATATTTTCCTCAGGGCCTCCTGTGTGCAGCTGATATAAAAAATATATATTTTCGACTAATTTTTTAACCCCCGACACGCAAGGAGAGGTGTAAATTTGACGTGTCTGTGCGTCTGTTTGTGGCATCGTGGCTCCTAAACGAATAGACCGATTACGATGCGTTTGTTTTTGTTTGAAAGCTGACGTGATCGAGATGGTTCTTAGCTACAATTTATGAAAATCTGTTTTTTGTGTTGGGAGTTACTTAAAATTTTACGTTTTCTGTGTCTTGTTTTCTTTCATATTATCGTTTAGATTATTAGTATTATCTTGTTCTTCAATAATATAGTACATTGATGGGTATAACCTTCAACTTCTTATATATAAAAATGAATCACTGAATTCTTTTTTTTTTTTTTACATGATCTCCACGCAGGAGGCCTTGAGGAAAATAATTTCCCTCAGGGCCTATGTCATATTTGATGATGCTGTGTGGAGGGTTTTTTTTAAGGAAAAGGGAAGGAGAGGAGAGTTCTGGGAAGGAAAAGGGTTTAAGGGGTGGGTAGGAATCTGGGGTTCAGTATGTCCCGGTCATCCACCTCCAAGACCTAGACAAACCTCACCCCATGAACCCGGGCACCCCTGCTAAATCACCAAACGTAGCGAATTTGTTGCTAAGCGCAAATCTCGAGAGCAGCTGAACTGATTTCGCTAATTCTTTTTTTAGATTATTCCTTGAAGTACGAGGATGGTTCATACGGAGAGAAAAATTAAGAAAATTGGATAATTTCAGAAAACCTAACGATTATCGCACGTTTGACAGTTCGCGTGTTTGAGAATAATATTTTGCAAAACAATTATATTTTTGAAAATCTTTAAGATGATAAATTTATTTAAAGTAGGTACTCCCCTAATAGTTTGAATCGAATCAAGAATTTTAGATATTTTAAATAGGTACCTATGGTAGGTACCAAATGGGGAGGAAGGGGGGGGGGGAGTGGCGTGGGGAGAGGGAAGGTGGAGGTGACGGAGTGGGAACGTGAGAGGGGAAGAGGACGCAGGAGAAGAAGGAGAGGCGGAAGGGGAACGGGCCGAATGGGAAAGGACACTCAGGGAGAAACAATTTCTTTATTAAATGGCATAGCAACGCATGCCGGGACCAGCAAGTTAGTTATAAAAATAGAATTGTTCTTATAAAATTTAAATAAATATATATTCATTGGTATTTAGGGAATATAAATTAGAGTTTGATAGAATAATGTGATAAAAATAATACGTAATAATATTACGTAGTAATAATAATTAATATTCAAAAAACTGTTTCTGAAAAAATTAGAAAATACACAGATTTAGGAAATGAGATTAAAAGAATTTGGCATTCTCGGACTATAAAAATATTACCATTTGTTATTTCGGCTACTGGCATTATACCTAGGTCTCTGATTCAAAATTTAGGCGTATTAGATTTGTCAAAGAATTTATATATAAAAATGAAAAAATCGGTAATTTTAAATACATGTAGGATTACAAAAGATTTTTTAAATATTTATATTGAGGGATCAGTAGGATTTATAGGTTCAATTAGGAATTCCACAGAGCCGAACCCTCTGATATGAAAATATCTGGAGTCGGTGAATTATTTTCCCATCTGGTCTCTGGTAGGTTGACATGTTGTTCTTGTATTGTTTTGTAATTATAATACATATAGTGCAATTGCATAACGTGGATTGACCAGATGATCATTTGGGAAGTGTGTGAAAGGGTTTAGTTTTTCCTGTGGGGAAAATTAAACCCGGACATTTAAATCTGGTGCGTAAAATTTTCGTAATAATATTACGCAACGTAATAATATTACGTAGCAGATGTACAATTTAGATTTTCAGCTATTTAACGATTAGAACATCGATTTATTCATTGATTTCAAAATATTTTTGACTTATTTTGAAACTATGAGAAATGTTCTAAGAAATTTGGAAGAATATTAATTCCATCGCTATTTATGATCTAAAAATAGTATCGTCACCAGTTAAGATTCTCCTGATGATATTGTCGCTGCACGGGTCGAGGAAATGGATCGAATTATCTCCTCTGACGGAGATGCACGAGATTTTCCGGAGATGACCGAAGATATCGGACGCATTTGGTCGGCATTTTAAAATAGATACAGTCGGAATGAAAACAGTGGTCTAAAACAGTTTGCAGGCATATTTTATTTATTTATTATCAAAACAATCATTTTGAGATTCGATTTCGCACGGAATTTGGATCGAATCCTTTATATTTAAGCAAATGCATTTTTTAAATGGATCTTTTGAAGTGAACACTTCTGTGGCACCGTTGGGATTTGAAACTCGATGAAATGAAAAATAGAGACACTAAAATGAGATAAACACATACATCTATAGGATTTAGCCATATTTTTAGTCGCTCATATTTCCACTGCCTAGTGCCTATGTACATCTACTTAATTTTCGGGACATGTGCCGTGTCCACTGCTAAATCTACTATCTTTTTTTGTTTTTTGTTTTTTGTTTTTTTTTTTTTTTTTAATTGTACAACAGATTTTTATCCAATTACTGTACAATTTTCTCATTTTAACAGTCTTAACACCTAGGAAGATGATTAATATACAAAAAAATCTTAAGGCTATCTAAAGAAGAGTTATATATATCTAGTGTTTCCGATATTTCGTTCAACAGCACCATTCCTCTTGTCATGCTATGCTGTGCTAGAACATCTGTTCTGCCGTATGGTATTTTGAACAAGTCGTGTCGACGACTACGGCTGAAATTTTCAGGCACGTATAAGCCATAACATTCCAAGAGGAATGGGCTGTCAATACGATTATGGATTATGTTAAAACTAAGAATTGCAAGATTTGCATAACGTCTAGTTTCCAAGCTAAATCTATTTGTTGCCTCAAGTAATTCCATATGGTGCATGAATCTCGGGTACGTTCCATTCATCCGCATATAGACATACCTAAGGATTTTTTTCTGAACTTGTTCTAGCATATTAATATATTTCGCTTGGTGCGGAGTCCACACACCACTGGCATACTCCAGCTTACTTCTTATGACTCCATCAAACATGGCTATCATTGCATCTGGGTCATCAAATTGCTTACATATTCTGATGATGAAACCCAGGAGTTTGTAGCATGCTGGAGTGAGCCGTGATATATGATCCGAGAATGTCAGTTTGGGATCAAAGACGATACCGAGATCTTTAAAGCTATTGACTCGGCATAATGTTTTCCCTTTAATGTTGTATTCAAAAACTATGGGCTTCTGGGAGCGGGTATATGTCATGGTTACACATTTTTTTATATTGAATTCTAATTTGTTTTTTACTGACCATTCTGCAATAGCATCAAGGTCAGATTGCATTTTTAAGCAGTCATAGTAACAGATTATTTCCATCAAAAGTTTGAGGTCATCTGCAAATAGAAGACATTTGCAATATTTTACACAAACCTGGATGTCATCTATAAGTATAAGGAACAGCAAGGGACCAAGGTTTGAACCTTGGGGAATACCTGATAACGCCGGGAATTGTTTAGATTCATGTCCATTTATTATTACATATTGACTTCTAGCTTTTAAATAGGACGCGAAGAATCTTCTACCTATTACTTTGATAGTCTACACCAAGGGTCACCAATTACTTTCATTAGGGGTCCGTTTTTTTTAAACAACACTAGCTGACCCGGCCACGTGTTGCCGTGACTAATAAAACACAACATCATCTACTGGATGGTTATCCAACCTTTATAACCACCGCCGTCTTTGAGTTTATCGCGAAGAGACAAACAGATGCCGCGGAGGACTTTGATTTGTAATACGTAGAGATGGTGTGAAAGATTATAATAATGTGCATGAAATGCTTGGGGTAACTAACGCATGATTAATACTGTATCCGTCTAAATAACTTTTCAATTACCGCAATGTGGGTGACCATTTTTTTAGAAGATAGAATGGGTATAGTACGCTATCCGTAAAAGATAGATCTATAAGAGAGGAATATCCCACCATGCATTGTTTTGTTATATCCCAAAAGGATTAGGCAGCGTTTTCGATGAAAGCTACCAGGAGGCTCGACTTTTTCCGACACTTCTAACAATTATCGTTATGTTTCAACCAATTTACACAAATCCTTGACAAATTACATACCAAAAGCTTCCTCACGATGACATCTATTGATGAAAACCGCATGAAAATCCGTTCAGTAGTTTTCGAGTTTATCGCGAACAGACAAATGACGCGGAGGACATTTATTTATAGTATGTAGAGATAGAGATTGTAATTTAGTCTAGGAAAGATGATCACCCCTGAAGTGATGATATCATGGCATCGAAGAGGTGGAAAGAAACTATGCTGAAACTATATCTCTATGGCTGAAACGTAGAATATTTACCTTTCACGAATGGCACGCGCCAATGCGGTCCCTTTGTCCGTATGTAGGTCAAAAAAGGGTCCTATTATGCACAAGTACCTATTTGTGATTCACAAATACGCATTACCTGAAACGTAGTCACTGAATGGACATGCCGGAAAAAGTTTCATGACGTATTATATACTCGAAGTTGCTTAATCATACCTTACTCTTGGTGAACTTGATCAAACATTTTTGAAATGTAAAGACATTCTTTGGCCACAATGATTTTATTTTTGTAGGATATTTTTAAAACATTTTTTCGCTGGAGACCCTACTTCAGTTCTAAAAAAATATATATTACATCCACTGAATAAATGATTGTAGTATAGGATCCCGCTATAAAACGACCTTCACCGAGATGTTTATTTGATGAAATATGTTTGGTTCTGAAACAGTCTTTTAAAAAACTAAATCCATATTCCCCAAGTCCTTCTTCAATCATGCATTCCTTTCTCTTCCTCCTTTCCTCAAAGTCTCTACCAGGAAAAGAAGAATATGGTCCTACCTACATGAGAAAATAATTGAACAATATTGTTGCCCAAGTTTACCTTATTAATTTTTATATTTACCTTATTTATTTAATATTAATTAATTTCAAAGCACAATTATTGGTCTTTACTCATCAAAAAACAAAAAGGATTTACAGTCATATTCTCGTGTCGCGGTATAGGTCGTGACATTTTATTTTATATTTAATTAAATATGTCAATAAATATATTGCACATGGGTTGCCTAACAAATTTTAGTCCAGGGTATGATTAATTAATAATTTAAAAAAAATATATTTTTTAAACATTTCACCGGTTTGATTGTTAGACAAATTCTATACCAATCAAGTATGCAGCCCAAAGAATATGCAAACGTTAGTTTGCCTATTTTTTTCCGGTCACAACTCTCGGGTAACCAGGTATACCTAAACAGGTAAATCGATACTAGCATTTTGCACCGGTCTGATTATTGAATTAAAATTAAATGAAATTAAAGATTATTTCATTATGAACACGGTATCAAAATATACACACATAAATAATTAATTGATTAAAAAAAAATTAATAACTATTCCTCTATTTTAAAAATAAACTACTCCAAAATGATGCACAGCATAAACTAGTCTATCGCTATCCTTTTCATTTTCAAGTACAAATTTTAATATCATGCGCACTCTCTTTCTTTAAATTTACGGACTTCAAACAGCTGGTATGCTTTTTTTTTTTTTTTTACTGTGAATACCGCACAAGAATCTCAACTGCTCCCGTCTGGAGCCAGTGAGACTATGGCTTCCCCAATTGGGGTATGTTGTGAGGCTGAAGGTAGTGGGGAGGGGAAGGAGGTGGGGAAGAGGAAGGTTGGGAAGTACCTGGCTATTCAGATCTGGTCACCAAACACGGCTAAAGCCATTTTCAAGCAACGTTTCAATTCTGAATGGTGGTCTTACACCAGGGCGACACTGATAGTATCTTCCACTCTGGAACATGCCGCAAATATACTACTTATATATTATTTTAAATGAATTAATTGTGAAATAACACAAATTAATGAAATAAAATTTATTTTCGCATGCCGGGTTCGAACCCGCGACCTCCGGATTGTGAGTCAAGAGTCTTACCCACTGGACTACGGAGGTCGTCGAAGCGTCGTGCTGTGTCCTCTTCTATCGCATGGGATGGTTGGTTGAGACATTCACTCAAACCGGTGAAATGTTTAAAAAAAAAAAAAAATTATTAATTAATCATACCCTGGGTACCTAGCATGGTCGATCGATATAGGTTTTATCGAAAATATCGGTAACTTTTCATCGCTGCCGAGCATGAATGCACACCGCTAACGAACAAACAACAGTTCACAACGACTAAGGGTTACTAATTTATTTGACGTGGACTATTATTTGTTCGTTAGCGGTCTGCAGTCGTGCTCGGGAGCGATGACAAGTTACCGACATTTTCGATAAAACCTATGTCGATCGACCATGCTAGGCACCCTGGACTAAAATTTGTTAGGCAACCCATATGCAATATATTTATTGACATATTAAATTAAATATAAAATACGTTACATCAAATACACATCTCGGTGAAGGTCTTTTTATATGGGATCTTAGACTATAGGTACAAGTATGGCTTAAGGCTCTGCAACCGGGCCCGAAAAGAAGAAGATGGAGAGATACGAAATTACGAATGTTAGAGGAGAGCGCTAACATTTACAGCGAGAAAATCGATGCGAAAATTGCGAAAATGTTTAATAAAACACGACTCGTTTAAAATAGATCAAAAATCTCGCGGGCATTTACTTAAATAGCATTTAAAGAAATACGACCTCTACCTCATTTTACTTTAGTAACCGCGTAGATACCGATTTATTTTCTATCAAAAAATACCAACTTAAAATAAAAATATATCAGAGTGTGCAATTCACACGCGGTAGAAGTGAAAACTACAGAAAACTAAAGTAGACAAGAGAAGGGAAGGCTACGAAGAACCGCACAAAGAGGAGACTGATTATACCATATGATTCTCTCACATGCTAAATCCTGTAAGTAGATATATGTGTTTGTCTCTTTTTAGTGTCGCTATTTTTCGTTTCATCGAGTTTCAAATCACAACGGCGCTAAAGAAGTTCGCTTAAAAAATATCAGAGTGTGCAATTCACACGCGGTAGAAGTGAAACCTTCAGAAAACTAATTTTGACAAGAGTGAGGAGGCTACGAAGCACCGCACAAAGAGGAGACCGATTATACTATCTCATTCTCTCGCAGGCTAAATCCTGTAGATGCATGTGTTTGTCTCTTTTTAGTGTCGCTATTTTTGTTTCATCGAGTTTCAAATCACAACGGTGCTAAAAAAGTTCCCTTCAAAAATATCAGTCTGCAATTCGCACGCGGTAGAAGTAAAACCTTCATAAAATTAAAGTAAACAAGAGAAGAGAAGGCTACGAAGCACCGCATAAAGAGGAGACCGATTATACTATCTCATTCTCTCGCATCCTAAATCCTATGGATGTATGTGTTTGTCTCTTTTTAGTGTCGCTATTTCTCGTTTCATCGAGTTTCAAATCACAACGGTGCCAAAGAAGTTCCTTTAAAAAATTAAAACCTTCGGAAAACTAAAGTAGACAAGAGTGAGGAGGGTACGAAGCACCGCTCAAAGAGGAGACCGATTATACTATCTCATTCTCTCGCATCCTAAATCCTATGGATGTATGTGTTTGTCTCTTTTTAGTGTCGCTATTTTTCGTTTCATCGAGTTTCAAATCACAACGGTGCTAGATGTATCAATAAATACAGTGCGATTTAATAACAACCTCACTAAATATGTATTATAAACGCAAATGTTTGTATGGATGCATGTGTGTTTGTTACTCTTTCACGCAAAAACTACTTAATGTATTTATGAAATTTGTACAAATGAAAATGAGGAAAGGCCGAGGGAAGGGAAATGGGGGAGGTGGGATTCCGGAGAGAGAAGAGACGAGGGAGGGAGACGGCGGGAAGGTGGAAGGGAACGGGGACGCACGGGAAAGGACATGCAGGGAGAATCAATTTATTTCTTTGAATGGCATTGCAACGTATGCCGGGGACCAGCTAGTATTATTATAATTTATTGTAATTTTTAATTTATTAGTCCGGAAACACATGTTGCGCACCGCTGTCTCGGCCTGTCTGGAAAATGCGATGCTTTGCGACATCTATGTTCCAAATAACTAAACTCGTTATCATACAATGTTACTACACACACTCCCCCCTTCCACAACATTCGGTTGTTAACACAACACAGTGATGCAACACGGCGAGGAATTTACCCTAGATCTTGGGAAAAAATTACAACGAGGGATTTTAATACAATGTATGATGATCGAGTTCGGGAAACCTTGTAAGATTTATGGATAAGGTTAAATTAGAACGTTTTTTTTTATGTGAATCAAATATATTGAAATATAATAGATGTGCTATCCGCAGTTTTTACTAGGTGGGACTGCGCTTCCGGGTGTCGCCGATATTGTTTACCAATTAACAGATAAACTAAATGAACGAATAATTTCCGTATTCAAACTATATTGTTAACCAATACAAATGCACATCTTCAAAAAATCAACGAAATGAACAAATTCTTTTTATATGCAAACTACTCTAATTAGGGCGTAGTGCGCCGACAGTTGCGCGGACACCATAGCATATCTCTTTTGTATTTGAGTATCTTTGATGTGAATACTACACAAAAGTCCCAACTGCTTTTAAGGTTAAACGTCACGTATGTTATAATCTACGCATTCACAGATGGCGCCAATTAAATTATTTTAGGTTTTTTAATATTTTTTGCACGTTACGTTTTAAAATATTAAGGTAAATTAATTGTTTGCGCCCGGACATATTGAATATGAATATAAATAAATAGTTTTATCCATTAACAAACCCAAATATTTCAAGAAAGGCTGAAAAATATAATACAGGGTGTCCCAAAAGAAAGTTGATATTACGTGGATCGATTTAAAAAAAAGTAAGGGTTCTATCGAAAAAATGTTTATTAAATATTAAAATAGACAATTTGGGAATTTATTTCTGAAAAATATTATCGTCAAATGTAAACCCTCACGTTCGCGGCATTCATTTAATCGAAGAGTAAAATTTCTTATGACGGCTCACCAGGTAGGCTTCGTGATGGCTGCCATTTCGTGATTGATATTTTCTTTTAATTGCATCAGGGAAGTCGGATTTTTGGCGTTCACTTTAGATTTGAGATGACTCCACAGGAAAAGGTCCATAGGGGTTAGGTCAGGACCACGACGAGGCCAATTTATATCACCTCTCCTGGAGAGGTGATAATTTAATAAATCCCCCCCCTGATATAAAAGACCCCCTTCCCCTCCCCACTACCTTCAGCCTCACAATATACCCCAATTGGGGATGCCATAGTCTCACTGGCTCCAAACGGGAGCAGTTGAGATTCTTGTGCGGTATTCACTGTAAAAAAAAAAGATCAATTTGCCAGGGAAAATTTCACGAACTCATGGCAGAGACGTATTGGACTATGTAATGTTGCTCCGTCCTGCTGGAACCATGTTCTTTGGTTATAGCCAGTAAGTTTGTAGGGGTGCAGCATTAGGTCTTTGTGCAAAATGCTGTGTAACGATGATCTATGCACATTTAAAGCACTTGCGCGCTTCCAAATCGAAAAGTTTGAGTCGTCACGAAAAGACTGATAAACACTCTCTACGTTTTCTACCGTTCTCGATGACCTTGGTCGCCCGGATTTTGGTTTTGCTAGCATTGTACCGACCTCTTCAAACTTTTTGACCCATTTTCGAATAAGAGGAATGCTTGGCGCATAATTGAATTTAGGTAAACCTCAAATATTGCAGAATCTTCTACGCGCTACAGTCGCCGAATCGCCATTTTTGTAAAACTCACGCACGCACAACGCGCGGTCGCTCCTGAGAAATGCTTCATAGCGACTAAGTTCCCAAGAGCCAGTCTACTGATTGACATACCCCCGCGCTCCTCGGAAAAGTTGCGTTCACACAGAAAGCAAAACAAATATCAACTTTCTTTTGGGACACTCTGTATTGGATTGAGCCACCAATACAAAATTGAATTTTTCAGCCTTTCTTGAAAGATTTGGGTTTGTTTATGGACAAAAATATTTATTTATATTCATATTAGATATGTACGGGCGCAAACAATTAAATCACTTCAATATTTTTCGACAAAACGTGCAAAAAGTATTAAAAACCTAAAATAATTTAATTGGCGCCATCTGTGAATGCGTAGATTATAACCTACGTGAGTTTTAACCTTAAAACTGCCTGATGGCAGTGAGACCACGCCATTGCCAATTGGGGTATGTTGTGAGGCTTAACGTAGTAAAGGGGAGGAGGAGGAGATGGGGATGACGAAGGTGGGGAACTTCCTGGCTATTCAGATCTGGTCACAAAACACGGCTAAAGCCATTTCAAGCTAAATTTAAATTCTGAATGGTGGTCTTACAGCAGGGCGATGCTGAGAGCATACCAGAGACGGCCGGCGTAGTGCAGTGGTAAGGCTCGCATTCCGAAGGTCGCGGGATCGAATCCGGCGTGGCAAATAAATTTTATTTGATTAATTTGTGTATTTCACAATTTATTCATTTAAAATATTATATATAGTATATTTGCGGCACGTTCCAGAGTGGAAGATATTCTCAGTATCGCCCTGGTGTAAGGCCACCATTCAGAATTGAAACGTTTCTTGAAATGGCTTTAGCCGTGTTTGGTGACCAGATCTGAATAGCCAGGTACGTCCCCACCTTCCTCTTCCCCATCTCCTTCCCCTCCCCACTACCTTCAGCCTCACAACATACCCCAATTGGGGATGTCATAGTCCCACTGGCTCAAGACGGGAGCAGTTGGGACTCTTGTGCGGTATTCATGTAAAAAAGAAAAAAAGCATTGCCAACTGCATTGAATCTAAGTACCTATATGATTCAGTTCTGTTATTGTTGTTGTAATTAAAAATAATTTTTGACCGTGTTTATATACGGAAGATAATTCCGATTAATAAATCAGGGCTGTCCATAACACGATTAACAAATTGTACATAAAAGTCAGGTCAGAAATAAGTCTTCTATCTGAGTTTTAATAATAAATAAATTAAATTTGTCTAAGGAGTGGTAGTGGAGGACAAAGACATGATACGATCAAGTAAATCAGTTTCTTGATCAAATACTTCTTTTGAGAAGAGTTCGAATAAAAATATAAGTATGTATGTGACGATGTATGAATGTAAATGAAGCAAGGAACGAGGGTTAATACAACGTTGTTTGGGGGTCTATCCTCTTTGCCAATTACTAATCCCTATGGCGTCAAATGTTTTCCTTATACCACTTTATTCGTCCATCTGCTCATCATTCAATTTCCAGACAATCTGAACGTCATTTTCTAAAACTTATTCATCATATCACAGAATGTTAACATTTGTCACGAATGGTTTTACCTCACGTACATCTCAGGAAGCTCAAGTTTTCCTCGGGCGTCACTCATTTATTTTGCAAATTTGCAAACAGTAACATAAAAACTAAAAATCAATATCTACACAGAATATCCGGGGTAAAGTGCACTAACTTCGAGAAGTGATTATTTATTAAATTCCATTGTTTTTACACATACAAAAATATTTTTCAAACATACAATTTAATTTTTTTTTCTTTTCTTAGCTACGTTGGAATTCCGAAAAAAGTTGTTTATCTTTTTTATTGTCGGACATCTTGTATAATCAAGGTAATATCTTATTTCTGGGGAATTTCGAGGGAAATTTTTCACCTTATCAGAGGGAAAAACGTTTTTAGGCAATTCTCACAAATGGCAACTAGTTGACAGTCACAACACGCGTGAACCTCGTGCGGATCGTAACTAGCTCCCACTTGCCCGCGATATTCAACTAACAATAAATAATCATTCGGACATCACGTATTATTGCTAACAGCTGCTGAGCTTGATTTTATTCGTATTATTACAAATTACAAACACACAATACGAATCACGGACAGTACGGACACACGCTCCGTGATGGTGGAACGGGTCGGTGGCCTACAAATTTTGCTATTTTGTCTGTCATTAGAACACAGATAACTCGCTTGACTAGATATACACTTCTTACGACACAAAACACCACCTAGATCCGACAACTTTTGCTTTTATAGGTTAAACAAACGCACGTGAATAAACTGCTGTAGAAAAATCATCGTTTCGCGCTAAAAGCGAAGGTGTTTTATTCATTTAACCATTTGTATTGGAAAAGTGCTCGAAAGTTTGAAATTCGAACACTTTTATAAAGTTATATAGGAAAAGTGTTCCAATAGTTGGTCGTGTTTTGAATTTCGAACAGTTTATAAACAACTGTATTGGAAAAGTGCGCGAATAATTATTTATATTGGAAAAGTGTCCTTCAAGAAGTAGCGTTTAAATTTCGAACTGTTTACATTTGAAAAGTGGTCAAAATTAATTGTTTTGTGTATTGCGAACAGTTTGTATTGCAATAGTAGGTATGTGCAACTGAAAATCAAGTGGTTTATGAATAATTTTGATCTATTTTTATCGTAATAAATTATGAATAATGCATAATAATTGTATTGCGATGGTTTGTGATGTCGTAAAAATACTATAATAATAATATTCAATATTGATGTTTTAAGTGAATTTAGAATTGTTTGCATCGAAATAGTGCGCAGTTCTAATAGTCGTATATTTTATTTGGACTTGAACGGGAAATAATCGAAAAGTGTTTAATTTGTACCATTCAAAACAAAGTGATATTTTTTAAACAATCACTAAATTGAGAAAATAAATAGTGGTTTATAGACAAATTTAATAAGATTCAAAAAATTTTTCTAAAATTCCGCGATTTGAATCGATAAAAACTTTTGCGTTTTGAATTGCTCGGCTCGGAAAAGTGTAAAATAAAAATGCAGCATAAATTATTGTGTCTAGGTACTTGTAAATATTTTTAAGTGTTTTGATAACATTATCTGTGAATTATGAGTAAACAATGACACTATACGTAATTTCCAGTCATTAATAATAATACTTATGTGTTGCCTTTACGAGTGACTTTGTCACGTTTTTGAGTTGTTTATCAGAATTGATTTTAAATTGAGTGACTTGTGAGGTTTTGATTGACAAATCAGTGCAGTTATTATGTGCATTAAACCATGTAACGTGGATGCGACACTGAGTGGAAAACAAATTTAAACGTAAGTAACAAGCCACTGTAGATTTTAGATATGTTTTCGTTTAGTAGTAGAAGCAAGCTAAAATTTCCCTCAATTCTTAAAAAATCAATAATGTTAAAATATCGACATTCTTGGTCTCACTCACTGCCTCCGTGGTCGAGGGGCAAGGTTCGGAGGTCGCGGATTCAAATTCCGGCGAGCACAAGTAAATTTATTTGGTTTATTTCAATTTTATCATTTAAAAGTAACATATTTGCGTCATGTTCCAGAGCTGAAGATACTCTCAGTATAGCCCTAGTGTAATACCACCATTCAGTATTAAAACGCCGCTTGAAATATCTTTAGTGTTTGGTGACTAGATCTGAATAGCCAGATACTCCCCCACCTTCCTCTGTCCTTTCTCCTTTCCCTTCCCACTATCTTCTACCTCACAACATATATATCTTACGGACTCAATTTTGGAACAGTTGGGACTCTTGAGCAGATACACAAAATAGGTGGCACAATTAGAGCTGACCCAAACAATTACACAAACTTAGGATTGCACATTATGTATACACATCGCTATTCTTTGCAAAGCGCCACTGAGAAACTTCAGTTTGTCTTGCTTACGCATACTTATTGTTTTTAACGAAAAAGGGATATAAGAGTACTGAATTGAATAATTTTACAGCGTGCTCTCACTTACAAGTGCAGAATTAAAAATCACGGGATATTATATTCATGGATTTTTTTTCAACATTTTTGTGAATATTTTTTTCTTATCAGTTATGTAAGTTATCACTTATCACTATCACAATTATGTCTGAATTTTTGACACATCAATTCCGATTCTGAAAATGACAATTAAAATAGTGTTTTCTTATAATATTATTTTATACCTATATTCATAGGTTTTTTACCGCTTGCCTGAATTCTTCCACACAATCAGTTCCAATTTTGAAAATGACACTTAAATTCGAAAAACACTTGAGTTAATTGACCTGAGTTACTATGTTTGACATTAGTATCCATGTTTGATGATTAAAATGATGTTTTTTCAATTTCAATTGAATTATCTTTTCTGTCGTTGAATGACGAGTTTGATACATGTTGTATGCAAACAATGCATCTGTGCGATTAGGCACTGTGTTTTTGTCATTCGTCGCGATACCTTTAAGCAACTTTGGGATACGGATGTCGGTACCACACTCCCGGGAACCATTTATTGTATAATCGATACTCCTGCCATTGGTTACGCTATGTGGTTCACTACGTTTAGAAGGAGTGCCTGCAGTGAGGTTTATCTAGGTCTTGGCGACGGATGCCTTTGCCCACCTACTGCGTGGCGTGCCGGATCGGGTGAGACCGGTTGAGGGAGACTTTTTGATTTTTTCAGCCGGACTCTCTCGACCTATCGCGATGGGAGGAATGGGTTCATTCGTCCGTCACTCTTCGACCCATTGACTCCCGGATTCCTACCTACCCCTCATAGATATTTCCTTCCCAGAAATTCCTCTCCTTCCTTTCCCTAAAAAGACCCTCCACGCAGCATCCCCAAAGATGACATAAGCCCCGAGGCAATATTTTTACCTCAGTAAATAAAGTAGACAAGACTGGGGCGATTTCGAAGCACCGCACAAATCTCATTCTCTCGCTAAATCTCGTTTGTCTCTTTTTAGTCGCTATTTTTCGTTTCAAATCACACCGGTGCTAAAGAAGTTTTCACTTAAATAAAAAAACCTCGCTGGCTTATAAAGTGGAAAGATCTATATTATGTAAATTGGCGACAGTAGTGTCATCAGTTTTCTCAAAGTCGGAACAGATCACACTCTGGAGTTCTAGATTCTAGAGCATAGATTCTCAACCTTATTATGCCCACCGCCCACTTTGAGAATAATTTTTTTCTAGGGCCACCATTTTTTTTACTTATCATTTTGTGGGGTATAAGGGGAGGATATGTTAAGCGCCGGGTTGCTACCCCCTTCCTTCTTTATTCAACAATATAGTACGTGAATGGCGTGTTTTTAGTCTTTTTTAGACCATATTTTTTTATTTACCTGCCCATGCCCTCACTGTGCCATCTCAACGCCCCCTAATTTTCTCCGGATCTTCAACTGCTCCCCTAAAAGTCTCAAAGCCCACAAGAGAGCGTTATCGCCCACGTTGAGAACCTATGATCTAGAGCTAGAGCAATGGTTCTTAACCTTGTTGGAGGTACTGACCCCCACCAGTTTCATATACGCATTCACCGAACCCTTCTTAATTGATAAAATAAAGTATGATTTTTTCAAATTCAAAATATAGTATGTATTTATACGTAGGTGCACAAAATGAACAAAATCATTAAAGAACAAAAGCATTAATAACAAAGAACAAAACCATTAAAACATGATTTTCACACAAAAATTAAAACATAAAAATGAATATTTACTGCAAATCAGTGTAACTTCTGCTGTCGCTCTTGACCTCCGCCGAACCCACGAGACTGACTCACCGAACCCCAGGGATTCGATCGAACCCAGGTTTAGAACCACTGCTTTAGAGGTATTCTATCCAGTGGTAAAGCTATTGTGTTTCCTGTGTTATTGTTTACGTGTTGTATTGTTATAATAGTGACCTTCACGCAGAGGGAAGTGACTATACTGTATTAATTTACGTTTGCTTACGCGCTGTAAACGACCTTCGTTACGTAACAATAATATTATTACAACACGTTAAATACATTACTTCATAGTCAGCAAAATATATGTCAATAAGAAAAAGATTATATTTATAATTGGGTTAAAAACTACTTTATTTGTATGTCACTATTTTATAAGAGAAGTTTTTTTATTATTTTTTTTTATTGAGTAGGTTTTTAATTTTTTTTTACGTAATTACCTCACAAGAGACTCAGCTGCTCCCGTATGGAGCCAGTGGTATATTATGAGGCCGAAGGTAGAGGGGAGGGCAAGAGGATAGGAAAGAGGAAGGTGGGGGGAGGCCATGGACCCACCGACTCGAGATGGTTGGGAGCAGTTGGGACTAGAATTCACATAAAAAATAAATAAATAAACAAATAAATAAGATTGTTACTGAGGCTGTTTGGTTATAAGTATATGAAATTATAAATTTTTTACAATGTATTCCCAATTCCTATGGAAAAAAAGCCTCAAAAAGGGCGAAAACAATAGGCCACTTGCATGGATTTCATAACGACTTGGAAAAAATCGTGTGGATAGATTTTTTTACTAAGATTACAAAAATGTAGTAAATTTTTTTAGAAATGTACAGTTTTATTTTTATTTTTAAATAAATAAATCCATTATTTGGGCCCGTGACGTCACTACATGAAAATGTCCCGTATCCGAAAATGTTCCTGTTAATTTTGTAAAATTCCATCCTGATTTATTTTTTTTATTTGGCATCACTTTGATTTCAGGCGAATTTTAGAATTTTTACATTTAACGTTCACTAGATTTACTGTTTGTTCTCTGTGAACTTATCATTTGGTTTGACTTTTTGACAAATGTTATGAAGAGAACCCCGTACATTTTACGCTATCTGTACGTATTTTAGAGGTATAATGGTAGTGGTGCTGATTTTAACAAAATCAAATTTTATAATATTCTTATTATTATTATAATTTACAAGTACAAGTATATTACATTGAATTTAGTAATATAGACGTTGGACATTATAATGATTTATGATCAATAAGATGGATGAAGGAAAAAAATATTTATGAGATGTAATATTTTTGGTATGCCTCGTTATTCTCCTGTGCTCTTTCTGGTGGAAAACGTTCTTTTTTTAAAAATGATTTTCGGCTAAGTAATTGTCGTTTTTTCACTCCCATAAAATTATGTCCCGACTTTCCAGTTTATAAAAAATGGTTTGATTTTTCGGATTGATTTGCCTAAACCGGAATTTTTTTAAAAATGTGATGTAAGTGGCCTATTGAAAAATAATCTTAATATGAAAATTAAAGGTTCCTAAATTATTCATAAGATTGCGATGAAACTTTGGTGATTTGATGTGCGCATGCCCGCGATGGTTTCTATATTCTATACCTACATAACAGTGAGCTCTGTTGTTATGAAATTATTTCATGAATCTTTGAAGAGTTGTTGTACGCACGCCCGCAAAAGTGTCTATATATACTGGTGAGCTCGGGCGTTATCAAATTTGTATAAAAATTGCAATATGTAGCGCGCAAGTCGTTTGAAAAATGAGTGCATTTCATATAGTTAAGCGACAGGGAGGGAGAGGGGAAGGCGGAAGGAAAATGAAACGCGGGACAAGAACTTTCTTTGGGTGGCATTGTAATGCATGCCGGGTACTCACTAGTAACTTATAAATAATTAAAATTGTAAAATGAAACAATGCAACTTTGTATAAACCACTTATAAAATGTGCAAATCCGACCGGTTTCGGAACAAACGTTCCTTCGTCAGGGAAAGCTTATATACTTATATACGTTTTATACAAGAAATAATATCGGTAATTTTTTGAGAAATACTAAAGATAAAGACCATAAATTGACTAATTCCGGAATATATAAACTCAAATGCAATGATTGTCCCTCATTTTATATTGGAAAAACAACTCGTAATTTTGAAATCAGAATCAAAGAACATTTAAGGTGTCTTAATAATAATAATTTTTCTGAGTTCGCTAACCATATCATTGAAAATAACCATAGTTTTGAAAAAAACACAGGGATAAATATTCTTCATATTAATCATAAAGGAAAACGTTTAGATAACTTAGAAGCTTTGGAAATTAAAAAATCCCTTAAAAATAATGAATCTATTATCAACAAACAAAAAATATTGTCATATAGCCCAATCATGGATTTGTTCCCCTACCCACCCACTCTACACTAATACCTACCCACCCAATCTACATTATTAACTAACAACGGCTCCACCCCTACCCTAATAAAACATTGTTCTAAACAATCTAAACTGTCAAATTAGTATAAGCTTTCCCTGACGAAGGAACGTTTGTTCCGAAACCGGTCGGATTTGCACATTTTATAAGTGGTTTATACAAAGTTGCATTGTTTCATTTTATTATAATGGATAACCACAAAGTAATAGCTACATTCAAAAATATAAAAAAAATAATTAAAATTGTATTTACAGACGATGATTATGAGTATGAATGTGAACGAGGCAAGGAGTGTGTGCCAAGATCGAATTGTTTGGCGATCCGTCCTCTCTGCCTAGCCCTACGGTGAAACGGCGTGATTAGTAAGTTAAGTTAAAATTGTATTTTGGTAGAAAGTAGTCACTTTGTAATTTGACATATTTACTGAAATAGAACAATACAGTTTGTAACCACATTTTTTTTTGTAATACCAACCGGTTTCGCTTACCAAAAGCATCTTCAGAGTATAAAATTAAACTGATCAAAAAATAAATTGTGTGAGCTTATACATATATACATACAGAAAAAGACAAAACATAATGTTCCTAATAATTAATATCAGTTTAATTTTATACCCTGAAGATACTTGTGTTACGCGAAACCGGTCAGTATTTAAAAAAATAACAAAAAAAGTTATTGATTTATTCAGATAATTAAAATTGTTCCCACTGACCTACTGCGCAATCGGGATTGAGTTGTAAAAAAATATTTTTGATGATAGTGGTACTATGACGAAAGCAATTCGCCTCTGAAATCGACCGACCAGTTTAAGACGGAGCGAACATTTCGTCAAGGTTTTTCTAATCTGGTTATGTAACATTGGTATGTATTGGGATAAGGAATCTATTGGGAAGTGAGAGGTGATCTATTCGTATGTTTCGTAAGGCCCTTGTGAAGGCCCTACAAACAGGGCTGTCCAAATATCCAATAATTTATTATTTTTATTTTTTTTCAAAAAAATATTTTCCCTGGGATTTTGGAGGCAGTTATGGGCACCGGTCCACAGGTCATCCCAAGTGGATCGCTACGTTTGGTAAATTAGCAGGGGTCTCCTGGTTCACGTGGTAAGGTTTGTCTAGGTCTTTGCGGCGGATACGTTTGCTTACCAAGGTATTGCGTGCAAGCCGCATCGGGAGAGACTGGTCGAGGGAGAGCTTTTGATCTCTCCAGCAGTACTCTTTCGGAACATCGCATTGCACCGCAGTGAGAGGATTGGATTTATATGGACATCTTGACCACCAGATTCCAACCCTCTCCTCATATCTTTTTTCTTTTCATACTTTCCTCTTCTTTCTTATCTAAAACACAACTAAAACACATCCTCCACACGACTAAAACACAAGCCTAAGATGACATACGCCCTGAGGAGAAATATTTTCCTCAAGGCCTCCTGTGTGGAGTTAAGGTAAAAAAACATTTTTAGGGATAATGTGTGGAGGTTCTTTTTGTGGAATAGGAGTGAATCTGGGTCTTAAAGACACCCATATAGTTTTTTTTTTTTTACTTTAGCTCCTCACATGAGGCCCTGAGGAAAATAATTTCCCTCCGGGCCTATGAAATCTTAGGGGATGCTGTGTGGAGGGTCTTTTTAAGGAAGGGAAGTAAAGGAAGTTCTGGGAAGGAAAAAGGTATGAGGGGTGGGTAGGAATCTGGAGGTTAGTGTGTCCAGGAGAGACGGACGTATGAAGCCAAGGCGATGGGTCGAAAGAGTCCGGCTGGAAAGGTCAAAAGGCCTTCCTCAAACAGTCTCTCGTTATCCGGCCCGTTTATTACTCAGGCAGCTACAAAAATCAAAATTAGAGTTGAGTATGCAGTTATATGTGCTAGTGTACCCTCTATCCGGTACACTAGCACATATAACTGCATACTCAATCTCAGATTACTACCAAATAATAAAAATAAACATCGTCATTATCATCATCATCATTACATATTTTTTTTTTTTACATGAATTCCGCACAAGAGTCCCCAACTGCTCCCGTCTGGAGCCAGTGGGACTATGACATCCCCAATGGGGGTATGTTGTGAGGCTGAAGGTAGTGGGGAGGGGAAGGAGATAGGGAAGAGGAAGGTGAGGAAGTACCTGGTTATTCAGATCTGGTTACCAAACACGGCTAAAGCCATTTC
This sequence comes from Limnephilus rhombicus, assembly GCA_929108145.2. Lineage (NCBI taxonomy): Eukaryota > Metazoa > Arthropoda > Insecta > Trichoptera > Limnephilidae > Limnephilus > Limnephilus rhombicus. Next base: position 30,381,569 of record OV815290.1, on the reverse strand, counting down.
AAGCAACGTTTCAATTCTGAATGGTGGTCTTACACCAGGGCGATACTGAGAGTATCTTCCACACTGGAACGTGCAGCAAATGTACCATATTATTTTAAATGAATAAATTGTGAAATAACACAAATTAATCAAATAAAATTTATTTGCCACGCCGGGATTCGATCCCGCGACCTTCGGAGTGCCAGTCAAGAGTCTTACCACTGGACTACGCCGGCCGTCATTTTGAGCGACTTAATTTTTTACATAGTATAAAATGAAGTCGCTCAAAATGTATGTGCGCATAGATCTTTTAAACTACGCAACGGATTTTCATGCGGTTTTCACCAGTAGATAGAGTGATTCATGAGGAAGGTTTATAAGTAAAATACATGATTATTATAGTAGAGAAAAGCTGAGAAATTCAAATATTCAATTCAGGCAGCGGGCAGCTGGCAAGCGGGTGGTGTGGATTTTATAAAGGTTGGGTGATGGCGTTGTGTTTCGTTAGTCTTACTGCTAGTCCATTACAATGCACAAAAACTTGTAATGAACTAAACAAAAAGTTGGTTATTATTTTTTAATTTATAAACTAACGTTTAGACAAGATTTTTATGCATAGCACAAAGGGTAACAATTATTACAAGCAATAATTGTCAGCCTGAAACACTCATTTACATTGAAAAATCTTCCGAGAAAAGATACTTGCCGCCAACGGGACTTGAACCCGTGTCCTTCCGATTGCCGGTCGAATGCTCTGACCACTGAGCTATGGGGGCTTATCAAATACCCGCCAAATAATTCAATATATACTAGTGTTTCATTCAACAATTACTGCTTGTTATATTTTTTCCCACCTGAAAACAACCAACTTTATTTTTGCGAGAAAGACATTGTTAGTGTTAAATCCCTCGCTAGGTGGCGTCGAGACAAATTATGTCTGCATTTATTGGGGAAATACTTAAACTTGTTAAATATTAATTATTATTTTTTAATTTATAAACTAACGTTTAGACAAGATTTTTATGCATAGCACAAAGGGTAACAATTATTACAAGCAATAATTGTCAGCCTGAAACACTCATTTACATTGAAAAATCTTCCGAGAAAAGATACTTGCCGCCAATGGGACTTGAACCCGTGTCCTTCCGATTGCCGGTCGAATGCTCTGACCACTGAGCTATGGGGGCTTATCAAATACCCGCCAAATAATTCAATATATACTAGTGTTTCATTCAACAATTACTGCTTGTTATATTTTTTCCCACCTGAAAACAACCAACTTTATTTTTGAAAATATAACAAGCAGTAATTGTTGAATGAAACACTAGTATATATAGAATTATTTGGCGGGTATTTGATAAGCCCCCATAGCTCAGTGGTCAGAGCATTCGACCGGCAATCGGAAGGACACGGGTTCAAGTCCCGTTGGCGGCAAGTATCTTTTCTCGGAAGATTTTTCAATGTAAATGAGTGTTTCAGGCTGACAATTATTGCTTGTAATAAAAAGTTGGTGTTTTCTTGACCACTATTATGTTATGCCCCCAGTATCTATTTTTTTATAGTTTATTTAATTTGTAAAACAAGAAACGTGTAAATAATATTTGATTTATGGTGAGCATTAGAATATTGCTTTCCTCAGTATCTCAAAACTTAGTATTTGGAGATTTGTGACTAATCAATTGGAAGACCTATATACATACGCAACAATGTCCACAATCATAAGTATGTGCTGTTCAAGTCATCTTTTATTGCGCGACAAACGTGCCATAAATAAATTGAATGTACTTCATTTGCATTATCATAATGATTGTAATATTGACTGAGGTCTACACGGGTGCAGTGTACTTATGAACTGATTCACCATTCTCCATTAAAGGGAAGCCATAAGACAGACATGTATGTGTACTCGTATTCTTAGTGTGACTTATATCTCCACAATAGGCATAAAACTATGTAGACAATAGGCATAAATATCTCGTGGCAAATGAAGTCTAGACGTCAAGATTTCGAGCGCAAAAGTGGTTTTTATTTATTACTAGTTGACCCGACAAACGTTGTTCTGCCGTATAAATTATTTCTGGTGAATATTTTGGTTGTTAAATAAAAAAATAACGAATGTATTATAAGTGTGTGGGGATGGGATCTATGACAGAGAGAGGAATGGAGCGCTGTAGACGATGACCGCCGATACAAACAAAAAAACACCAACTAAAGTGGGAAAATTAAATAAAGAAAATCAATATGAATTTCGAAGAACAATTGAGTGTACGATATTTTTTGTCAGTCCGTCTTTAGTCAACACAAATAATAAATAATATATAAGACTAGCTGGTACCCGGCACGCGTTACAATGCCATTTAAGAAATAGCTTCTCCTGCCTACCCTCACTGCCGCTAAAATATATTTATTTATTTATTGTAAGAAACAAACAGCAATTTTTATACAGGATGAGATACAAGAGGTTAAACATGAGGTAAGCCAAAACAGTTTCTTATGCTAATGTTGGTTATCTTAATATATAAAACAAAGACGGGTTAGTTACACTATTTATAACTCGAGAACGGCTGGGCTGATTTTGATGATCTTTGATTTGTTGGATTTGTCTCGGCCCCGGATAGGATAATAACTATTAAAACATCACAAAAGTTAACGAAATAAATAGTTATAAAGAAAATTATTTTCCCCATACATTTTGTATGGAACGAATTCTCCTATTATGAAAGAACTGAAGCAATATTGTGAGGGGTATAATATTGAACTGTGCATGAATTCCAAACATTCAAAAACGTCAAATGTCAATGCGTTGATTGTTGTGCATTTGTTTTTAATTATATAATGCTGCCCTTCTTTCTTACACACTCAATGTTTTTTTTTCTCCTCATATTTATTTACATATATTTAAGCACTACACCACCTCGTGCCGACTACCAAAACTAACCGTGTAAAATTTTAAATAATTTTCAAATTTTAACTAAAGTGATATCTCTGGACAAAACCATATAAAAAAATATTAATTTGTGATTTATCTGACACTAGATCAAATAAAATAAAGTATGTCTCTCACTCAAAGAGAATTGAATGAGTCCGTTGTTTTGATGCCGTGTGCGACTGACCGATTACATGATTCTCGAGCACTTCAAGATAAAATAAAGAATTTGCTAACTATCAACATTTTAAGCAAAGAAAAGCGGACAACCCTAATGAACTACATCAATGGCATTATGGATCACCTGGAGGCTATGGCGAAAGAATATACCTCTTCACCCAAACCATTGGATATGGTTTTCGAATCCATCAAATCGCTCTCAACCAACATTAACGAAATCAAAGCCAAACTAGACCATAATATGACATACGCAAATATTACAGCCAGGCCGAGAACAACGCAACAGACTCACGCGGTAGTGATCAGCTCAGATGACCCGGGGAAGAAATCTGATGACTTGGACCAGCTTATAAAGAAGCATGTTGATGTTCGATCAAAAACTCGTTTTTAAGATGGCCTCATTGCAAGATAAAAACAATTTCAAGGCGGAATTGAGCAAAGAACTTCAGGGACAAATCACAGTCACTGACGGTAAGCAACTCAATCCGCTCTTAATCATAAAAGGGATGATAAAAGGTGCTTCTGACGATGACCTACTTAAGTCACTCAAAAATCAAAACAAAGATTGCGGTTTAGATTTCACACAGAATTTAAAAATTAAATATAAAAAAAACCACAGGAACAAACTTCTATGCAACATTGTCCTTGAGGCCTCTCCGAAAAATTGGAGATCTTTAATTAACGCTGGACGAATTAACGTAGGGTATCAACGTCTTATGGTCGAAGATCAATCACCATTGATGCAGTGCTACCAATGCCTAGGTTTTGGTCACTCCCAACGTTTTTGCACGGAGAAGCTTAGTTGTGTTCACTGTGGTGAATGCCATAAATATGATACGTGTCCCAACAAGGCCAAAGAGCCAACGTGTTCAAACTGCAATGGAGGTACTAGAAACCACCGGGCAACAAATCCAGATTGCCCTCTCTGGAAGCTTATGGATGAGCGTTTCAGAGAAAGGGTAGACTACATGGGCCACTGCTAAAGGCAACTTCAAGGAAAGAAAATGTTTTAATATTCAAGAATACACCACCAAAAATTCCTGTATGCGTATTATGTATATGAACGCTAGAAGCATCAGAAACAAAATTGACGAAATAGAAGAAACCCTAAAAAACATTACAGAAAAGGTACATATTCTCGTGATAACGGAAACCTGGCTGCGAAAAGGAGAAGAAACCTTTTTCAATATTACTGACTACGCTGGAATTTTTGCTTCCCGTGAGCTCGACTGAGGAGGAGGAGTCGCCATCTACATGCATAACACACTAAGTAATAAGAAAATAGAAAAATGTTGCAGTGAAAATAGTTTTCTTGGAATTACGATCACGGCAAAAAATATTAAACCTCTCAATTTGTATGTTTTTTACCGTAAGCCCAACTCAAACATAACAGATTTTTTTGACTCTTTAGAAATAATATTAAATAAAAACAAACAAGACACATTACTTTTTGGAGATTTTAATATCGATATTTCAAAAGAAACTGATATTGCACGGAAATATGTTCACACCTTAAAATCGTACAACTTTTATGTGTGTAATACGATGTTTCCCACAAGGGTAACAAATAACACCAGCTCGTTGATAGATCATATTATCACAAATAGAACAAATGTTTCTGGGATAATTTCAAATATTGATGATCCCCTTAGTGACCATAATGTGCTGATATTGGATTATGAAAACTCTCTGAAAAACCTCCCCAATAACAGATCCCCAAAAAACCTCTCAAACGCTTACAAAATAAATTATCAAAAATTAAATACGTCACTTAAAACTTGTAAATTTACCCGTTCGCCTGACGACGTAAACCAAAATTATAATAATTTCGCTGACTATCTTCAAAATGCTGTAAATTCATGCAAAACAAAAGTAAAAACTAATATAGGAGACAAAAAACTGAACAATACTCCATGGTTTGATGCTCAACTTGATTCACTTATTAAAGAACGAAATAGCATATTTAAACTTTGGAAACAAAATCAAGGAAGTATTTCTTTGACAATAAAAAAAAATAAAGCTCGTAATACTGTGACAAATTACAGAAGATATATTAAAACTATGTATTATACAAAATTGCTTAATGAAAACATGAATAAGCCACAACGAACCTGGAAAACAATCAACTCCATTCTCTCAAATAGCTCGCGAAACCCAAAAATAACTTGTAAATCTCTAGTCATAAATGACGAAGAAGTAAAGGGACCAAAGGAGATTGCAACTGCTTTTAACGCATTTTTTCTCTCAGTTGGGGAAAGTCTAGCATCAGTAATAAAAACTTCAAAAACTGATGTGAACACGATCTACACGGAACCTCAAGCAAAACAATCTTTTAACATGATCAGGACAAATAAAAATGAAATCCTACGTGTCATATCTAACCTTAAGTCCAAAGCGGCAGCTGGTTCCGATGGGATAACCTCTCTCCTTCTCAAAAATTGCAAGGAGTAACTGGCGGATGACCTTGTATTCTTAATAAATCTCTCTCTATCAAAAGGTATCTTTCCAGACAAACTAAAAATTGCGAAAATAATTCCTATTCATAAAGACGAATGCAAAAAAAATGTCCAAAATTATCGTCCAATCTCTATACTTCCAGCTATCTCTAAAATTTTTGAATGTATCATTAAAGAAAGACTATTGAAATATCTCGAAAACAACAAAATTCTCACGTCAAAACAATACGGTTTCAGACGACGATCTAACACTAAATGTGCAGCTTTTGATTTTATATCAAATATACAGAAACATATTGATCATGGGGATTTTACGGCGGCAATATTTATTGATCTAAAGAAAGCGTTTGACACGGTGGATCATAACGTATTGATCGAAAAACTGAAACATTTGGGTATTGTTGGTACTCCTATGGAACTTTTCCGATCTTACCTATCAAATCGCTTTTCGGCAGTAGAACTGGGAGGAGAAACGAGTGAGATGGGTAAAATAACATGTGGAGTGCCACAGGGATCAATTCTTGGACCGTTGCTATTTCTTATCTATGTGAATGACATAACAAAGTGGGGTATTAAAGGAACTCTACAACTCTATGCGGACGATACAGTAATTTTTTACAACAGACTGAACCTAGCGGAGCTTGAAACGGAAATGAATGCTGATATTTCTAAACTCACAAGCTGGTTAAGAATAAACAAACTAACTCTTAACGTAAAAAAAACTCATTATATACTTTTTGGCAACAAGAAAAATATCAGCCTCAATATCAAAGTTGGTGATAACTGCCTCGAAAAGAAAATGAGCACAAAATATTTGGGCCTGATCGTAGATTCCCAACTTTCGTGGGATCTCCATATAAATCATGTAAAGGAGAAAATTACACCCATAACTGGTGTACTTTATAGACTCCAAGGATTACTACCCGTAACTTTATTAACATCAGTGTACTACGCCATGGTACACTCACACCTTTCTTATCTCTGCTGTATCTGGGGATTTGCCTCAAAGAAATTGATAGCTGATCTGCAGGTGGTTCAAAACCGAGCTCTCAGAAATGTTTTTGGACTTCCATGGGACACCCATGTCAGAGACATCTATTTAGTTTCCGGTATTCTTCCAATCACAGTCCTTCCTAAACTTGAAATCACAAGCACCATCCTACAAATTACCCAACAATCAACTCACACTATCATCAAGCCACTTTACAATCAAGACATCCACACTCACAATACTCGAAATAGTAATAAAATCCGCATACCTCAAACACACACTACAAAATATGGGATAAAATCTCTGAACTATGTTGCCTATACACTATATAATTCGCTACCAGATATGTACAAGGGAATCCAGCAAAATAAAAAAAATCAGAGTAATGCTTTAAAAGAATATTTTTTAAGTATGTATAAGGATGAAACTTTGTAATTTTCTTGTCATGTTCAATTGTCTTGTTTCTTTTCTCTTTTCTTTTCCATTAAGTTGTAATCACCCATATCTGTATAACCTTGTTCCCTTTTTCTTTAACTGTTTTCCAATGCTGTTTATTCTACTCAACCTGTATTTTATTTTTCTTCTATATTGTATGTGAATCTTATATTTTAACATCCAAATTCTTATGTAAAATTTTAACAATTTCCTCCCACCCCTGATTTGTATGTTCCTCCTGTCCCAAAATGAGTTCTGTAACTCATCGGGATTGCTCTAGCAAGAAATAAAAACAATAAATAAAAAAAAAAAAATAAAAAAAAAATAGTCGAAAATGAGACAAATGGTGAACGTATCTCTGCACACCTCCAAAGGAAAAATACAATAATTATAATAAATCTCTGAAATGAAACGCATTTTTTTACATAAGCTCCACACAGGAGGCCCTGAGGAAAATAGGGGATGCTGTGTGGAGGATCTTTTTAAGGAATGGGGAGGATAGAAAGTTCTGGGAAGGAAAAAGGTATGAGGAGTGGGTAGGAATCTGGGGGTCAGTGTGTCCGGAGTGACGGACGTATGAATCCATCCGTCCAACTGTGGTGCAAGGCAATGGGTCGAGAGAGTCCGGCTGGAAAGGTCAAAAGGCCTCCCTCAACCAGTCTCTCTCGATCCGGCCCGCCACGCAGCAGGTGGGCAGGCGCATCAACTGCCAAGACCCGGACATAAGTCACCTCATGAACGCGGGCACCCCTGCTAAATCACCAAACGTAGCGAACCACTTGGGGTGATCTATGGCAGAGGTGTTGGTTATTCAATAAATGGTTCCCGTGGCGGCGGCACCCGTATCCGCCTCCCGAATTCCCGTAAGTAATTGTAAAAGTAAGAAAATCACAAAAATATAAATCCGTACACAACGCCATCTCTGATAATGACAAAAACAAAACACGACAGTTGCGCATTGATAATTGCTTATTTGCGTAATTTTTAACTTAATAAAAAAACTGAATTTCTGAGCTATTGATTCTGAGGCGGTACGCAGTTCGTCGGGTCAGCTAGTTATGATATAATATACAATTGTAATTGGTAATAGCCATTAAATGAAAATGAAAATGAAAAATGAAAAATGAAAAATATGAAATACAAACATTTTTTAAACTACTCGCGCACCACTTTTAGTATTTTTTTTATACTTATAAATTCCATAACGCCAGAGCTTACCATTATACATAGAATCACTATTCTGCTAAAATGCAATGTGTAAAAATTGGAGGTCTTCACTCAGGAGAATTTCTTTGGGTAGACTGGTTTTTATAAATGAAGCACTTTTTGGTTTTAACTTTAAGTTCTTGATTTTTTATTGTTATGATTTGAATATTTACAAACTGACGACAATAACTTTCCCCACCCAACGGACAAGGGTTCAGTAGTATTTTAAATTCTTAGTGCAAGTTTTCGTAAAGAAGTAAGTTAATTTTACCGATGCAAGCCTTTTTATAAAGGTTTCGTACATCTATATTTACCTTGTTTGTTGTGTGAGAAAGGGACAAAAATAAAATGATTCTATCGACATCTAACGAACAAATCAGACAACTCTTGGATCGCAATCCAACCTTTGATGGTAACTCAACTCCATAATTGGTTTGAGTCCTGGGTTTAAATCTAAACACAATGTTCTGTAAATTTTTTAGTCAATTATCAATCAATTTTGATAATCGCCTTCTGGATAGGGACACCTAATCACCTAGCGGTATGAAATAATATACTTTATGACCTATTCTCATACCTACCAAATATAGATACATAAAAAATTCCATAAAAATCAGTCGAGCCGTTTCGGAGGAGTGCACTACGAACACCGTGACACGAGATTTTTATATAAGTATACAGACTAGCTTGGTCCCGGCGTGCGTTGCAATCCCTTATTCAAAGCAATATATTGTTTCTCAATGAAAATAATATTTCTATTAAAAACACCGTGTTCGGAAACTCGTTTTACAATCTCCCAGAAGATCCTTTCCTTTCTTTCCTTTAAAATACCTTCCACACATGATCCCCAAAGATGAAATAGACCCTGAGGAAAATGTTTTCCAAGGGGCCTCCTGTAGGGGGCTGTTGTAAAAAAAAATCTAATAAAAAATATATCACTAAATATAATAAACATCAGAGGGAGTAGAGCGAATGAACGAAGGAAGTAGTGTAAGAAGAATATACGACGCGAATGTGAATGGTAGAAGAAGTCGGGGACGCCCGAGGAAGACATGGCACGATCAAGTTAATCAGATACTTGAGTCGGGTCATGTCAAAAGTAAGAATGTATGAGACGATGTATGAATGTGAGTGAGGCAAAGAGTGTGTGCCAAGACCGAGTTTTTTTTTTTTTATGTTAACTCCACACAGGAGGCCCTAAGGAAAATAATTTCCCTCAGGGCCTATGTCATCTAGGATGCTGTGTGGAGGGTCTTTTTGATGAGAGGAAGGAATGCACATTGGTCTTGAAGAGACCCATGTTGTAGGAAGGAGGAAACACAGAGGCCGGCAAATCATTCCACAGCCGAGCTGTTGAACACAAGAACGAGTCGAAGAAACGACCCGTTCTCATGTGACAAATGTCAACTGTGTACAAATGTTGGGCACGCGTTTGGCGTGTTTCCCGACTATGCACCGGTGCCGAAGGGATCAATGATGCTAGTTCCTCGGAGCATCTTCCATTGTAATACCGGTAGAACAAGGATAGCATTCCCACCCGACGCCTGTGCTCTAAAGATTGCAATCCGTCTGTTAAGATGGGAGAATCTATCAAACGGACCGCCCGTTTCTGCACAGAGTCGAGGGTATTTTTCAGGTATTTTGGAGCTCCAGACCAGAGGTGGCTGCCAAATTCAACCGTGGGGCGCACTTGCGATTTGTACAGGGTTAGCAGTTGTGTACTATTAAAGTATCTGCGGTCCCTGTACAGTACGCCCAGTTTTTGGGAGGCTAACTTTACTCTGGCTTCGATGGAGCCCCCATACCTGAGCTGGTCACTTAGAGTTGTTTGGCGGTCCGTCCTCTCTGCCTACCCCTGCGGGGAAACGGCGTGATGGTTAGTTAGTTATTTAGTTAGGAACAATATTTTTTTTTAAATGTGAATACCTCACAAGAGTCCCAACTGCTTCTATCTAATCCCCAATTGGGAACATTGGGGTATGTCGTGAGGCTGATTTTAAGTGGAGAAGGGAAGTAGATGGGGAATAGGTAGGTGGGGAAGAACCTGGCTATTCAGATCTAGTCACCAAACACGGCTAAAGCAATTTCAAGCAACATTTCCATTATTAATGGTGGTCTTACACCAGGGCGATACTGAAAGTATCTTCCACTCTGGGACGTGCCGCAAATTATCATTACATAGTATAAAATGAAGTTGGATTTTCGTGCGGTTTTCACCAATAGATAGAATGATTCAAGAGGTTGGTTTATATGTATAATACATGCTTATTATAATAGAGAAAAGCCGAGAAATTCAAATATTCAATTCAGGCGGCGGGCAGCTGGCAAGCGGGTGGTTTGGATTTAATAAAGTTTGGGTAATGGCGTTGTGTTTCGTTAGCCACAGCAACGTGTGGCCGGGTCTGCTAGTATACTATATATTATTATTTTTAATGAATAAATTGTGAAATAACACAAATTAATCAAATTAAATTTATTTGCACGATCAAGACAAGAGCCTTACCCCCCGACCACGGAGGCCGTCAAAATATAGCTCAATGATTGTATTATGACTTTCCGTGTATTTATTATCCACTTAATTAATGCCAGTAGGGCTTTACAAGACAATATTACTAAAAATTTTTAACATAAAATAATAAAACATTTTCACGCTACACACAAAACCAATATAAAACACGCAACACTGACGAACACACAAATCATGATGTATGCCAATTTTTATTTAATTTAATTTTACTTCAATTTTTAATCTTTATTTTTACTTACAATTTATCTTAATCTTAGTTTAAATTTATCTTAATCTCAGTTTAAATTTATCTACTTATTACTAGCTGACCCGGACACGCGTTGCTGTGGCTAATAAAACACAACGTCATCTACTGGATGGTTATCCAACCTTTATATCCACCGCCGTCTTTGAGTTTATCGCAAAGAGACAGAAAGATGCCGCGGAGGACTTTAATTCATAATACGTAGAGATGGCGTGAAAGATTATAATAATGTGCATGAAACGCTTGGGGTAACTAAAGTATTTAAGTTAATATAGATTAATACTGTATCCGTCTAAATAACTTTTCAATTACTGCAATGTACGTGACCATTTTTTTAGAAGATAGAATGGGTATAGTAACCTATCCGTAAAAGATATATATATATGCCTTCGCGGACTTTTTTGTATATCTTTAAAAGAGGAATATCCCACCATGCATTGTTTTGTTATATTCCAAAAGGATTAGGCAGCGTTTTCGATGAAAGCTACCAGGCGGCTTGATTTTTCCGACACTTCTAACAATTATCGTTATGTTTCAACCAATTTACACAAATCCTTGACAAATTACATACTTAAACCTTCCTCACGAAACACTCTATCTATTGGTGAAAACCGCATGAAAATCCGTTCAGTAGTTTTCGAGTTTATCGCGAACAGACAGACAGACAGACGACGCGGGGGACTTTAATTTATAATGTTGAGAGTAGAGATGAGAGATGAGAGATGTAGAGATGTGGAGTAGATATATATTTTTTCAAAATGTATTATGTATAAATTCTTATATTATAAAATGGGGGCGCCTCAGCACGGGTAAGCCATCCAGTGAGGCCAACATTACTGGATTAATTATGCATGAAATATATAATTTTGTATCAATCTATAATATAAAAATGAATCGCTGAATGTGTTGCTAAGCGCATAACTTTCGAACGACTGCACCAAATTGGATAATTATTTTTTTGTGTGTTCGTTATTGTCAGGACAAGGTTTTTATAAAACTTCAGGTGAGCTCTGGCATTATGAAATTTGTATAAAAAAATGCTATTGGTGCTATTGGTACACAGAAGGAACTCGGGAGGGGGGTTTGCGGGACGGGCAAAGGGGAGGGGGGGGGGAGTGGTGTGGGGAGAGGGAAGGTGGAGGTGACGGAGTGGGAAACCCCTAATACCATGCGGGAAAAATCTAGTAAGTAAATAAATAAACACAAGTCGAAATTTTACACAATGCGGAAAGTGAGGCCCACGTTATTAAAAAATATCATAAATATGTCAATGAATTGCATGTAATAAAATAAATCAATCCATTCAATAAATATCAGCAGGTACAATAATTACTTTGTAATTACATTATCGAAGGAATTTACACAAAGGAGTTCAACAAGTCTTATTGATTTATTTTTATCCATGATTAATTATTACTGTCTGTAGCCAACACGTGTAGAAAACAATAACATACGAGGAATGTGTATTCGAGTGTCTAAAATTTATGCTAAACGGCTAACAGCTGATCCAAACCTTTGCAGATCCCTGGTATAGACGGATTGCCCAAAGGGCCAGAGAGAGGCCCTGATGGGTGAACAGCGGAACGGCTCCAGCTTACGTATCAGAAATCAGAACTTGCACATTTTTGAAAATTCCAATTCTTGACTGTCAACTCTAATGCTTTTTGAAGTGAAAACATCTTTAGCATAGTTGTGATTTGAAACTCGATCAAACGAAAATGCGACTTAAAAAGAAACAAACACATGTGTAGGTACATCTATAGGTGAGAGAATGAGATAGTATAAACGGTCTCCTCTTTGTGCGGTGTTTCGTAAATAATCGGTGTCCTCTTTGTGTAGAGCTTTATAGCCTCCCAAATCTTGACTATTTTAGTTTTCACACATATATTTAAGTGAAAACTTCTTTAGCACCGTTGTGATTTGAATATCGGGGAACCAAAAAACGACACTAAAAAGAGAAAAACACATACATAAAACATAGGATTTAGTCAGCGAAAGAATTAGATGGACTAATCGGTCTCCTCTTTGTGCAGTGCTTCGTAGACTCCCCACTCTTGTCTACTTCCGTTTTCTGAAGGTTTCACTCTTACCGCGTGTGAATTGCACGCATTCTATATTGAAGTGAAAACTTCTTTAGCACTGTTGTGATTTGAAACTCGATGAAACGAAATAACGACACTAAGAAGAGACAAATACATACTACATATAGGATTTAGTCATAACAGAATGAGATGGACTAATCGGTCTCCTCTTTGTGCAGTGCTTCGTAGACTCCCCACTCTTGTCTACTTCAGTTTTCTGAAGGTTTCACTTCTACCGCGTCTGAACGGCACAATTTTTTTTTTATATCAAAACGATTAGCTAATTTTTTGTACGGATATGTGCTTCTTATTTATTTACGAGTAATTTTAAATTTATAAATCATACGCCATTACGAAATATTTTTTTTTGTGATTATAGAGGCAAATTTGACAATCTTTCCGGTATTTAAACCCGCAAACTTATTGCTAGTCGACAGCCTTACTCTCAACCACGGAGGCCGGCATGAGATTCATTGTTGACAAATCACAGAAGGGGAGAAAGACGCCACTGTCGACCGGACACCTCTTTTGAAAAATCGTCAAAAGTGAATGGAAAAATACATAAAAAAAATCGGTAAAATAGGTCACGTCAGCTTAGGTTGTGGTCTATTTTTCAAATGATTTTTTTCATGGCTTTTAATGACTTTTCAAAGAGGTGTTGAGTTGACTTGATTCTGAGTTGGCATGGAACACACGCCACCTCCCCGCTCCGCGCAACTTATTTTTGTCTCGTTTACCTGATTGACTGGTCTATCAATTTGGATGTCTATGTGCAAAACTAATTCATATAGTTAAGAATCCACTTGACGTAAATTACAGAGTGTGTACCTGAGTTATTTCATGCTCTAGCGCGCAATGCGTCGATCTACTGCGCAACTATATTCCTACAAAAGTCTCAAACTGTTCACAGTCCGCGACAATTGTATACAACTGAATATTTTAAGTAAATTTCCGATTTGTTTTAAATATTCCTATAGCGACCAGCGTTTTTTTTTTTCAAATGTTTCTGACTATCATCTTTCAAGGATGTTTGATGTTCTAGGTCAACATTTCAAATTACGGAGAGAGGGAAGGTGACTTAATATTAGTGTCCGACCGAAACACGACTTTCTAACGAAACCGAAACCAAAACCAAATCTTCGGTATCTGCCTCGGTTTCGTGCCGAAACCGAAACTTTTTTAGACATGTTAAAAATCTGAAAAGACAAAATCATCGAAAATCAATCGAAATTCCGGGGACAGAAAAATCAGAAAAAAATATTGGCACCTCTGGGACTCAACCCAGGACCTTCGGCTTTCATGGCCACAGCTCTACCAACTGAGCTACGGAACCCGCATTAAATTCGGTCAATTTTAAATGTATCATACTTCGACAAAGAACTACCAACATTATTTTCATTTTCTTAACGCACATATTATTGGCTGCTATCTTTGTATATGATAAAAAAATGGATTAATATTTATCCAGACACTATCTAGACAGCATTTAGTTCGAGTTGAATCTTGAAATCATATGTTGAAATGCGGTTCACTACGTTTGGTGACTTAGAAGGGGTGCCCGGGTTCATGGGGTGAGGTTTGTCAAGGTCTTGGTGACCGATGTGTCTGCCCACCTGCTGCGTGGCGAGCCGGATCGAGAGAAACTGGTTCTGGTTCAGAAGGTATTTCGACCTTTCCAGCCAGAATCACTCGACCCATCGCCTTGCACCGCAGTCGAAGTGATGGATTTATACGTCACTCCTGGACACGCTGACCCCCAGATTCCTACCCAACCCTTATACCTATTTTATTCCCAGAACTTCCTCTTCCTCTTTTCCTTTAAAAAACCCTCAATATAGCATCCCCTAAGATGTAAAAAATGCCACTTAAATAAATTGTTTATCCCCCGCCCTCCTCCACCTCCCGCGGCTCCTTCCCCTCCCGCGTTCCCCTTCCACCTTCCCCGTATTACACCCTCCCCGAAACCCACTCCTTCGTATCCCCACCCCTTACCGGATTCCCTTCCACCTAATTTTATTACCCTCGCATGACTCCAGATACTAATATCTACAGCCTGTATGTCGGACGAATATCTACAGCTCATATGTTGGACTAATATCTATGAACTTCAGAGTGAGGACTAATATCTACAGAGCTAAGGTCGGACGAATATCTGTGACGGTCCCAGTGGTGACTAATATCTATCGGGCGGCTGACCAAGAGTTTGTACGGAAAAGCATAAATTACTTCAAATACGTAATTACTAATTACGTAAAGGCTTAAACGTTTAAACATGAAGTTTTTGCATAATATTACGTATTTTGCTGTTTACGAGGACAATAATTTATTGAACAAACATGGATGTCATAATACAAAGATATTTATTTATTTCGAAATACACGGAACCACAACCTAACCTAACCTAACTGACATAGAAATGGACATGGTAACAGACTTAATAATTTAGAAGCACTCGAAACAAACATGGAGGTCATAATACACGTCACCACAACCTAACCTAACGTAACGTAACGTAACCTAACCTAACCTAACCTAACTGACATAGAAATGGTCATGGTAACAGACTAAATAATTTAGAAGCACTCGAGATAAAGGAAGCTGTAAGGCAAAAACCCAAATCCTTAATAATCAGCTAAATGTGTCCAATAGTCTGATATTAGGGATTTTTACATACATCCATACATAAATTAAGTTTTTTAAACTGCATACGCAATATTACGTTATTCCAATATGCTATACATAATTGCAAATCCAACCTCTGCCAGTGCTGTAGACATTCGTCCACACTTTGGTTCTCATATACCTATAAATCAGCAGTTTGAGCTGTAGATATTCGTCCTCACTTTGGTTCTCATAGATATTAGTACGATTTGTTCAGTTTTTGGAATTCCTATAGATATTAGTAGACGCCCCCCCCCCCTCGAATGTCACAGACTTCCGTCTTTTTCCACATTGAATTAAAATTTATTGAAAAAAATGTCATCATCTGACAGAAAAATGATATTTTCAAAATTTTTTACTCCAAATATACTCAGGAATAGCTGGTTAAAATCGTGCTGTTAAACCCTGTATAAATATATCTAAAACACATACGAGGTGTCTTTTATTGTTAATATTCAATTCAATCCAATTTATTCATTTAAAAACATTACATAATGAACATTTAAAGCGTTTTCAAAAGAAAGATAATGGATAAGATAAGATAAACAGATATAAACTAACAGCAACAAAGTTTGCCGTCTAAATTGTGCTTCATTGATGTTAAACATATCTAAATTCAAAGTGATTCTGTTTAACAACAAGATAGCTCACCCGACTGGTATGACTATTGGCAAGTTATTTCTGCAATCCGAGAGATAAAAGATTCTAAGATCTATATTTCTATATACTTAATATAAAAGATATGCTCCTCGCTCAATACATGAGAAGAAGATTTAGAGATATATAATTACGAATGTTGGAGAGAGTGCGCTAATATTTAAAACGGTAAAATTGAAGCGAAAATTGTGAAAATGTTTAATAAAACACGACTCATTTAAAATAGAGCAAAAATCTCTTGGGGGCTGTCTAAAACAACATTTAAAGAAACACTCTGAATTTTTTCATACATATAACTTGTAAAATAACTGAAACAGACGTGAAAGTAATAATTTTCGGAGCATACTTTTTACTATTAAGGGAATTTCATATAATTTGCGTTTTGGCGTGGGGAAAGCATTTATTTTATTTTATTTTTATTTTAGTTTATTTAGGAAACAAACAGTTATACATATTTTAATAAGAAAGTAACATATTACATGATTGCATTAACCAGCGAAGTTTCCGCTACAATTTATAATATATATATATATATAAAACATGGATTAAAACATTAAAGAAAACATAAAGTGGTAGAAAAAAAGAAAAATATATATATGTATATATACAACAGAAATAAAAGAAAAAAACACACACACCAAATTAAAGCATATGGGATATATAAATCATCCAAATATTATTTTTATAATAAAAAGAAGGAAAACCAACATAACGAGAATGAAAAAAATAACATGCAGCAGGGATGGAGAGTTCGTAATTAACAATTTGTTTTAATTTTTTCTATTATGGATTTAATAAATTGGCCTGAGGACAAATGGAAAATATCAGCGTCGTAAAAGATATCATTGTATTTTGTGCACGTCCTTCGGAGAAATGAATGTTGTGTGTAATTTGTTTTTGAGTGTGGGATGTGGAATAATTGTTTTGATCTTGTGTTTCTTATTGGACAGTGGAAATTAATGTGTTCTAGAAGATAGTTGTTGTCAACAACGTTGTTAATGATTTTGAATAAAAATTTTTGGTCGGATATATTTCTTCTATCTTCTAAAGTTGATAAATTATGGAATGTTAATGAGTCTTTTAGGTTTTCTGAAGTTCGAAAGGATTTAAAGTCTAGGTGTTTCAATATCTTTTTTTGAATTCTTTCTAACCTTTCAATATTTACTTTGTATTGGGGATTCCATATGACTGATCCGAATTCTAATATTGAGCGAACAAAAGAGACGTACAAAACGTACAAACGTACAAGACGTACGTAAAGCATAGATATTACCTTCAAGGAGCTTAAAAGCTTTAATTGTAAGACATCTGTAGAAATTCGGGTAGCGGCGGCTTAAGGCTCTGCAACCGGGCCCGAAAAGAAGAAGATGCAGATATACGAAATTACGAATGTTAAGAGGAGAGCGCTAACATTTACAGCGACAAAATCGATGCAAATATTGCGAAAATGTTTAATAAAACACGACTCGTTTAAAATAGAGCAAAAATCTCGCGGGCATTGTCTTAAACAGCATTTAAAGAAACAGTGTGAATTTTTTCATACATATAACTTGTTAAATAACTGAAACAAACGTGTTAATAATAATTTTTGGAGCATTCTTTGCGATTTTTTTCTATCGAGGGAATTTCACATAATTTGCGTTTCGGCGTGGGGAAAGTATAGATATTACCGGTATTGCAACTGCCCATGCCTAGAACAAGTAACAACTATCAAATATTTAGGATTAACCTATGATACACACCTAAATTGGAAGCAACATATACTTCACACTACAAACAAAATCCGCAAATCTATATACTTTTTCAAACAAACGCGCAATTTCCTTAACCTACCACTTTTAAAAACAGTGTATTACTCACTGTGCTAATCTCACGTCGAATACGGAATTTTAGCTTGGGTTAACACTTATTCTAATGCCCTCGACCCCATCATTAAAGCACAAAAACTAATAATAAAAATAATTCTTAAACTTCCTCTCACTACCAGCACCGATACGATCTTCAATACTTTCAACGTTATGGACATTAAACAGCTCTACGCAAAATCCATCTTAGTTTATTTACATAAAAACAACAAAATCCTATACAAACCAACACAAATGATACACAATACCCGAGCCAAAAAAAAGAACTTCTCCAAACTCCCTTTTCTAAAACCACCTTTGGACAAAAACACTTTAAATACATAGCTTGCAAACTACACAATACACTTCCAGCTACGATTAGACAAACGGAATCAATGATGAAATACAAACAAGATATAAAGAAATGGATTATAAGTATTGGACGTCACACTACTGCTAACATCTGTAAAATAGATTACAAATAGACAGAATTACCATCTCACGTATGTCCTTACCCTTATTAAAGAACTTAGTAAAAATAGTAAAATCCTATATGTATAATATAAATTCGACAGGATTTACTACTCTATTCATCTCATCCTTCACCTATATAATGCTCTCTTTATGGTATTAACCCTCAATTTAAATCATATTTCTGTTTGAATTGTATAAATCAGTATGTATCTTACCTTAAATATTCTTATGTTATAAATAAATATTCTTATGTTATAATTAAATATTCTTATGTTATAATTAAATATTCTTATGTATGATACTCATTTATGTACCTCTACGCCTGTCTCAACACAGGTATACCCTAGTGAGACAGGCATCGAATAATGTAATGCAAACATACCTTATATAGATAAATAAATAAATAAATAAATACCTTCAAGGAGCTTAAAAACTTCAAATGTAAGACAGCCACCTCTGGTCTGGAGCTCCAAAATACCTGAAAAATACCCTCGACTCTGTGCAGAAACGGGCGGTCCGTTTGATAGATTCTCCCATCTTAACGGACGGATTGCAATCTTTAGAGCACAGGCGTCGGGTGGGAATGCTATCCTTGTTCTACCGGTATTACAATGGAAGATGCTCCGAGGAACTAGCATCATTGATCCCTTCGGCACCGGTGCATAGTCGGGAAACACGCCAAACGCGTGCCCAACATTTGTACACAGTTGACATTAGTCACATGAGAACGGGTCGTTTCTTCGACTCGTTCTTATGTTCAACAGCTCGGCTGTGGAATGATTTGCCGGCCTCTGTGTTTCCTCCTTCCTACAACATGGGTCTCTTCAAGACCAATGTTCATTCCTTCCTCTCCTCAAAAAGACCCTCCACACAGCATCCCAGATGACATAGGCCCTGAGGGAAATTATTTTCCTCAGGGCCTCCTGTGTGGAGTTAATGTAAAAAAAAAAAAAAAAACAACCCCTGGTGGATCTTGGCCTCCTCAAGAGTCTTCCTCCACTCATCTCGGTTTTATGCCAGCTTTCTCCAGTTTAGAAGCTCCAAGATGGATATGTCTTTGAGGACGTTGTCGCTCCATTTTAATCTTGGTCTTCCCGGGCTCCTTCTGGTTTTGAGTTCAGCAGGGACTTTGGTGCTAGATGCTCGGTCGTTCTCTCCACATGAACCAGCCACCGAAGTCTTCCCAGTTTTATAAATTTTGCGACGTTTAGCTCATTAAAGAAAGTATAGAGCTCATGGTTATAACGTCTGCGCCAAAATCCATTTTCTAGAACCGGTCCGAAGATGCGCCTCAAAATTTTCCTTTCAAAAACGTCCAGTGCTCGCTCATTGCTCTTAGTTAGTACCCAAGTCTCAGCTGAGTACGCAAGTACCGTGCTGATAAGTGTAAATTATAATTTCGGGTACAACTTTAAGAACTGTGGGTCGTCGTCTTTCCAGTATCCACGATTGGTTTTTCAATATTTTAGATCGTATTTTGTTCTATTTCAAATAACATGTCAAACCGACCGCGTAACGTGGTCAGCTGAAAATAAACTCAGTTTAAAATAGAATCACATAACAAGCGAGTTAGGTAAGGTTTTAAAATGAAAACTTCTTTAGCACCGTTGTGATTTGAAACTCGATGAAACGGAAACGAGCGACACTAAAAAGAGACATATTAACACATACATCTACAGGATTTAGCCCGTGAGAAAATGAGTTAGCAATAAAATATTTATTTTTTTGTTATTTGTTTTTGAGGTGTTATGCCGTGTTGCGCTACGTCCTCCTTTAGCCAACGTTTCGAATAGCGTTACAGTGTCCATCATCAGGCCAATGACACATCTGCCCTAATGATGGACACTGTAACGCTGTCCGAAACGTTGCCTAAAAGAGGAGGTAGCGCAACACGGCATAACACCCCAAAAGCAAATAACAAAAATATATTTGGCCGTGAAAATCTTATTTTTATTTTTGTTCAGATTATTATTGTTAACGTCTTCTTCAATGATATATTACATTGATGGGAAAACCTTCAAAAGTTATAAAAAGAAATTTTTTCTTATAAAAAATAAAATATTTATGTATATTAACAGGCTGAAGATAGTATGAAGGGAAAGAAGATAGGGAAGTACCTGGCTATTCAGATCTAGTAATCAAATACGCCTAAAGTCATTTAAAGCCACGTTACAATTCTGAATGATGGTCTTACACCAGGGAAAAACTTTTCTCACTCTGGAAAGTGTCGCAAAAATACCTTATATTATTTTAAAAGATAAGGTAAATTGTGAAGTATCTAATACAAATTTAACCATATAATCCTTTACTGTTTAACTTTTTTTTTCTTTTTGTCGGCTTCGTTACATTTTAAAATACATTAAAGTGATGCACTACTAAGCAATGCAAAAGCATGTATTGCTTTTAACCACCTAATTTCTCTACAATTTGACCTAAAAATTCCAATTTCCAAAAGGGGGGGGGGGGGGAATTGTCTGCGGATCAACTGAGAGGCTTGGGCGGAACCTTAAACTCGCCTATTGCGACGATTTCTCTATCAACGTTAGGTTGGCATTAAAAGGCGCGGTGTATCCGTTCAAAAAGAAGAAGATGGAGAGATATGTAAATACGAATGTTAGAGAGAGTGCGCTAATATTAAAAACGACAATATTTAAGCGAAAATTGTGAAAATGTTTAATAAAACACGACTCGTTTAAGATAGAGCAAAAATCTCATGGGGATTATCTTAAAATAGCACTGAGAATTTCTTCGAACATAAAACTTGTAAAATAACTGAAAACACCTGTTTATAATAATTCTCGGAGCGTACTTTTCGATTTTTTCTATCTAGAGAATTTCATATATTGAACCAAGCAGACGGGTTAAGTTTTAAAACCACCCTAAGGGTGGGTTTCTTCATTTGCACTCTACTTTAGCTGAAACCCACACTAAGTAAAATCTTAATATATAAAACAAAGTCGGGTTAGTTACACTATTTATAACTCGAGAACGGCTGGGCTGATTTTGATTTGTTGGATTTGTCTCCGCCCCGGATAGGATAATAACTATTAAAACATCAAAAAGTGAACGAAATAAATAGTTATAAAGAAAATTATTTTCCCCATACATTTTGTATGGAACGAATTCTCCTATTTTGAAAGAACTGCAGCAATATTGTGAGGGGTATAATATTGAACTGTGCATGAATTCCAAACATTCAAAAACGTCAAATGTCAATGCGTTGATTGTTGTGCATTTGTTTTTAATCATATAATGATGCCCTTCTTTCTTACACACTCAATGTCAATAGTGGAAAATGAGACAAATGGTGAACGTATGTCTGCACACCTCCAAAGGAAAAATACAATAATTATAATAAATCTCTGAAATGAAACGCATTTTTTTACATAAGCTCCACACAGGAGGCCCTGAGGAAAATAATTTCTCTCAGGACCTATGTCACCTTAGGGGATGCTGTGTGGAAGATCTTTTTAAGGAATGGGGAGGATAGAAAGTTCTGGGAAGGAAAAAGGTATGAGGGGTGGGTAAGAATCTGGGGGTCAGTGTGTCCGGGAGTGACGGACGTATGAATCCATCCCTCCAACTGTGGTGCAAGGCAATGGGTCGAGAGAGTCCGGCTGGAAAGGTCAAAAGGCCTCCCTCAACCAGTCTCTCTCGATCCGGCCCGCCACGCAGCAGGTGGGCAGGCGCATCAACTGCCAAGACCCGGACATAAGTCACCTCATGAACCAGGGCACCCCTGCTAAATCACCAAAGGTAGCGAACCACTTGGGATGATCTATGGCAGAGGTGTTGGTTATTCAATAAATGGTTCCCGGAGCGGCGGCACCCGTATCCGCCTCCCGAATTCCCGTAAGTAATTGTAAAAGTAAGAAAATCACAAAAATATAAATCCGTACACAGCGCCATCTCTGATAATGACAAAAACAAAACACGGACAGTTGCGCATTGATAATTGCTTCATTGCGTAATTTTTAACTTAATAAAAAAACTGAATTTAATTATTCAACTATTCAACAGCTATTGATTCTGAGGCGGTACGAAGTTCGTCGGGTCAGCTAGTATATAATAAAAGGTTCCATGCCAACTCAGAATGAAACCAACTCAGAAAAACTTCAGAAATAATTATAAAATAGCCGGTAGCCCTAACCTAACTTAACCTATTTAACTAATTAAAAAAAAAATTATCATCACTCTGAGGTACTTCCGAGTCAGTTTCATTCCGAGTTGTCGGGACACCCTAATAAAACGATAGAAATGCGGGAAGCCGGGCCTTGCGCTTTCTATACCACCAATTTCCGAACACCATGTACAAATTCTACCGAGTCAGAATTGAATCAAATAACAGTTGCCACAAATATTAGGTTTGTCAGTTGATTCAGCGATTTTTTGACTTTTTCAAAAACATCTAAGTACACATTTATTCAAAGCAAGAGAATATTCACAATTACTTAGATGTGCTATTCGCACATAACATGAGCTAGGTAAATTAGATTCAAATTAATGGGAGGTTGGCTGCTATGGATGTCGCAATGAAAGTATGAAAAATCACGGGATATTACCTTTAATGAATCTCATTGATAAAAGTAATAATATAATGGGAGTGTAGTGGGGAGAGGGAAGATGGAGGAATCGGAGTGGGAACGCGAGAGGGGAAGGGGACGCAAGAGAGAAAGGGAAGGCGGAAGGGGAACAGGACGAATGGGAAAGGACACGCAGGGAGAAACAATTTATTTTTTAAATGGCAATGCAACGCATGCCGGGAACCAGCTAGTCTTCTCTTCTCTTATCTATAACATAAAAATGAATCGCTAAATTTGTTGGTAAGCGCAAATCTCGAGAGCAGCTGAACCGATTTCGCTAATTCTTTTTTTAGAATATTCCTTGAAGTACGAGGATGGTTCTTACGGAGAGAAAAATTAAGAAAATTGCGCAGAAAATTAGATAATAACAGAAAACATCGCACGTTTGACAGTTCGCGTGTTAGAGAATGACATTTTGCAAAACAATGAATGATTGTGCAATCAGGATTCTATTTTTGAAAAGTTGAAAAATTTATTTAAAGTAGGTACTCCCCTAATATTTTGAATCGAATCAAGAATTTTAGATATTTTAAATAGGTACCTATGTCAGGTACCAAATTTAATATACATGAAAAATGGAAATTTGAATAAAAATTGTAAAAGGTGGCACGCGGGCTGTTTAAAAACTGAATGTACTGGGATTGAATATATGGAACGCGGGAGGAGGGTTGGCGGGACGAGGAAGCGGTAAAGGGAAGAGGGAAGGCGGGGAAGGTGGAAGGGGAACGCGGGAAGGGGGACCTGGGAGGGGGAGGGGAACTCGGGAGGGGGGTTCGCGGGACGGTGAAGGGGGGGGGGGGGGAGTAGAGTAGGGAGAGGGAAGGTGGAGGTGACGGAGTGGGAACGCGAGAGGAAAAGTGGACGCAGGAGAAGGAGGGGAGGCGGAAGGGGAACGGGACGATGGGAAAGGACACTCAGGGAGAAACAATTTCTTTATTAAGTGGCATAGCGACGCATGCCGGGACCAGCTAGTACATATATAAAAATGAATCGCTGAATGTGTTGCTAAGCGCAAATCTCGAGAGCGGCTGAACCGATTTCGCTAATTCTTTTTTTAGAATATTCATTGAAGTACGAGGATGGTTCTTACGGAGAGAAAAATTAAGAAAATTGTCCAGAAAATTTGATAATTTCAGAAAACCTAACTACTATCGCACGTTTGACAGTTCGCGTGTTTGAGAATGACATTTTGCAAAACAATGATTGTTAAATCAGGTTTCTATTTTTGAAAATCTTTAAGTTGATAAATTTATTTAAAGTAGGTACTCCCCTAATAGTTTGAATCTAATCAAGAATTTTAGATATTTTAAATAGGTACCTACGTTAGGTACCAAATTTAATATACGTGAAAAAAGAAATTTGAATAAAAATTGTAATAGGTGGCACGCGGGCTGTTTAAAAACTGGATGTACTGGGATTGAATATATGGAAAGCGGGAGGGAGGGAGATATGGAGGAGGGGGGCGAGGGGGTAGAGGAGGGGAGGGGGGAGGGGGGAGGGAGGGCGGTGAGAGGTGGAGGGAGGGGGGGGGAGGTGGAGGAGGCGGAGTGGGAACCCCCCTTACACCATGCGAGCGAAGCCGCGGGAAAAAGCTAGTATTGAATAAATAAAAATGCAAACATGGACTCCAAAGAAAACATGGACTCTGAGGGAAAATATTTTCTTGTGTGCAGTTAATGTAAAAAAAAAATCTTCTCACAATCAGATCAAAATTTGAATAGGACACATAAATTCAAAGCATTTTTGAGTTCATTGATCCAGATTTTGCAGGACGCACATACAACGTATGTTTGTCGGTAATGTGATCTTCGCTTCGAGAACTTTATAAAAACTGCATCCATTCAACCTCTTGACATTCTATCAATTTTGATTACAGGCGTAACGAACGTAGCTGCGAATCAGAGATGACAACTTATTCAAGGTCGACACGAAGACCAGAGTCGCTCATATTTCCACTGCCTAGTGCCTATGTACATCTACTTAATGTGCGGGACATGTGCCGTGCCCACTGCTAAATCTACTATCTTCTACCTATTGCTTTGATAGTCTACACCAGGGGTCACCAATTACTTTCATTAGGGGTCCGTTTTTTTAAATAACACTAGCTGACCCGTCCACGCGTTGCTGTGGCTAATAAAACACAACGTCATCCACTGGATGGTTATCCAACCTTTATAACCACTGCCGTCTTTGAGTTTATCGCGAAGAGACAGACAGATGCCGCGGAGGACTTTAATTTATAATACGTAGAGATGGTGTGAAAGATTATAATAATGTGCATGAAATGCTTGGGGCAACTAACGTATTTAAGTTAATAAGGATTAATACTGTATCCGTCTAAATAACTTTTCAATTACCGCAATGTACGTGACCATTTTTGAAAAAGAAAGAATGGGTATAGTAAGCTATCCGTAAAAGATAGATATATGCCTACACGGACTTTTTTGTAGATCTTTAAAAGAGGAATATCCCACCATGCATTGTTTTGTTATATCCCAAAAGGATTAGGCAGCGTTTTCGATGACACTTCTAACAATTATCGTTGTTTCAACCAATTTACACAAATCCTCGACAAATTACATACCTAAACCTTCCTCACGAAACACTCTATCGATTGGTGAAAACCGCATGAAAATCCATTCAGTAGTTTTCGAGTTTATCGCGAACAGACAGACAGACGACGCGAGGGGACTTTAATTTATAATATGTAGAGATGTGGAGAAGATAACCGAATAATTAACGAATGTTATGAATTAAAAGAAGTCCTAACGGTTTTTTGCAATATTAATGAGAAAAATGACATTTTTTGCCTTGTCCTCCGTCCAAAGTTTGTGAAGGCTATTGTCATTAAATCTTGGAGATGTTCATCGGTAAGTCTGCTCCGGAATTTATTTTTAATGAAGTTCATCTTGGAAAATGCTGCTTCCCAAACATATGTTGACCCAAACAAAGTGAGAAGTTTCAAGGCTAATTTTTTTATTTGTGGTATTTATTAGTACAAACAAATTTTATCCAAAACTCTTGACAAGAAACTTCCTGTTTTTCGTGTGTTAAGACTATATTTTCTTGGAAATTTATCATTTCCATCTGAAGAGCAGCTTCATCGCTCCATTTATCACCAGGATGCAGAGAGTAAGTGCCTCCGTTCACGGAGATACTAAGTACCCCCGTAAGATTTTGATGGTGCCCGTTCACGGTGCTACGCGGTGGCTGTCGGTTTCCGATCAGTATCACGATACCGACAGTGTTGATCGCACGCGACGCGTCGCATCATTTGTGTCTGATACGTATTCGTTTGACGTTTGACAGAATGGCGTCGGAACATTAAAGTAATGTTACATTTGTTCTGGAAGTTGAAAAAATGCATGTTTATATAACTATACTTTACCAGAATACGTAAGAAAGGATTTAGTGGAGAAGGTATGAAAAAAAGTCATATGACATCACTTGACAGCGTGTTAACTCCACGGCTGCACGTGAAAAATGATCAAGTAGTTCAGTATATTTCGGATAGCGCCGTGTACGGAGACTATCATTAAAAAGTGGTATATCAGCAGGGTACTTGTGGTTTCTTCACAATTACGTAGATTGTAAGTATCTCCATGAACGGAGGGCCTGAATATTACTGAGGATGTCGACGACATTCTCAATTTTCTTAAAATCTGTGAATATATTTTCAAATTCCAATTTAAGATCCTTAATGAACGTCTTGTATTGGCAGACGTCAAGCTCGGTGTCACTGCTGATTCTTTTTAAATTAGGGAAGTGCAGGCGTTATTATCAAGATCAAAAAGCTTTTTACTTCTGTCAGGAGCTCCCGCACAAGCTCTCCTTTGCCTTGAAGTTTAAGGTTCAGATCATTGATGAGCAAATATGAACATAGGTCCACGAGTTACATGTGTAAAATATTTTTTATTGTTAACACAAGGTCCGAACAAAATAGGTCGGCGGTCCGGATCCGGACCGCGGTCCGCCATTTGGTGACCCCTGGTCTACACTGTACCGAGCAACATATTACAATACACGACATGTCATTTGATATTGTCATTTAAAAGAACCACTTGCGCATTTTTTAATATTTGTTTTCTGTTTAAGAATGTTTGAAGTGAAAACTTCTTTAGCGCTGTTATGATTTGAAACTCGATGAAACGGAAGCGAGCGACACTAAAATCAGACAAACACATTCATCAATATACAATATAGGATTTAGCCTGCGAGATAATGAGATATCAATAAAACATCTATTTATTTCACGGGTACTCGGTTCCAATATAATACGATAAGTCCCCCTTTGGTTTAGCCTCTAGTAGAATAAAGGTCTGACGAACCTCAGCGACCAGACATTCAGAGAATCAAGAATCAAACAATATTTTTATTTTTGTAAATTCAATATCCAATGTTCAAACCACTTCAGAATGAACAGGCAAAAGAATGCGACATCTAGCGACTCCTAAGAATTAGACACAAAATCTAATAAGATGACCACATGTATAGATAAAGGTGCATTGGAATTCTACGGAAAAAATCATCCGTCACATTGATAAAAAAAAGTGCTCCGTAGTCTCCCCACTCTTGTCTACTTTAGTTTTCACTTCTACCGCGTGTGAATTGCACATTATGTTTTTTAGTAAATCCGTCAGAACGGGTTGTTTCACAGAATTTTAACCGGTATGGGTATGGGTACCGCCGCCCCGAGAACCATTTATTGGATTACCAACACCTCTGCCGTAGGTTACCCCAAGTGGTTCGCTGCGTTTGGTGATTTAGCAGGGGTGCCCGGTTTCATGGGGTAAGGTTCGTCCGGGTCTTGGCGGCGGATGCGTCTGTCCACCAGCTGTATGGCAGGCCGGATCGGGAGAGATGATCGGGTTGAGGGAGTCCCTTTGACTTCTCCAGCCGTATTCTCTCGGAATACAGTCTTGCACCGTAGTGGGGGGGATGGTCTTCATATGTCCATTACTCCTGGACAAACCAACCCGGATTCCTACCCACCCCTAATACCCTTTTCCTTTCCAGAACTTTCTCTCCTTTCTTTCCTAAAAAAGACCCTCCACACAGCATCCCCAAAGATGACATAGGCCCTGTGGGGATTTATTTTCTCAGGGCCTCCTGTGTGGAGCTAATGTAAAAAAAAAAACAAAAATTCATCCAAATTTCATAACGCGTTAATTTCTGTGAAAGTTCTGTTAAAGTCCTATTCAAGTTCTGTTATTTTATCAGTATGGGCCAGTCGCTTCACAAAACTGAAATAATAACAGAACTAAAAAAGAACTTTCACAGAACTTGAAGATTAACTTTGAAATGTTCAAAATCTGTGCAACAACCCGACCAAAGTATTTTATTGTATTTTTTTATACGAAAACCCGAAAGTTTTTTTTTCTTGATTTCAGTATAACATAAATTTCACAATCGTTTTTAATTTACCCGACGAAGCTTGGGCTAAACAAAGTGTTTGTTTCTCTACATATTATAAATTAAAGTCCTCCGCCGCGTCTGTCTGTCTGTTCGCGATAAACTCAAAACCTACTGAACCGATTTTCGAGCGGTTTTCACCAATAGAAAGAATGATTCGTGATGAAGGTTTAGGTATATAATTTGTTAAGGTTTTGTGTAAATTGATTGAAATATGAGATTGTCTGTATGTGGTGAACGAGCCGGCTGGCAAGCGGGCGGCGTGGATTTGATTTGTATGCAAATTAACAGATGGTGGTGAGAGTTAATTTATCGTGGTTTTAAAGGTTGGGTAACCATCCAGTAGATAGAGTTGTGTTTCGTTAGTCTCAGCAACGCGTGTCCGGGTCAGCTAGTAATTTATAATATAAAATTTCAGTAATTTAAAAATAAATGCAAGTAGGTCATTATAATGTGTGACCTTGAGTGCGTGAGTGCCGGTGAAACGTTAATGTAATGTAATAATAAAATAAATTTATAAACATTTGTGATTTCGTAACACATAATGCAAAAAATTATCTATGATCCATCAATATATTTATTTTTTTGAAGTAAAACTGCTTTACGTACGCTTGACTTGGGGAGTAAGCTGGCGAATGCATGACGAGAGCGTTACGAAAAGAGAGGCGAACGGTAGTTGAGAGGGAGATATAAGTTAGTGAAGATGGAAAGAGAGAGAGTTACGTTTAGTATATTACTTTAGGGGCAAGAGAGAGAGAGGTGCGAGCACACATTTTCTTTCTCTCATAGTCAGTTACGTTTAGGGTTCCCAGATCAAAAAATCAAAATCCCGGAGAAAATTCCTGACATTTGAAAAAAATTCCGGACTTTCTTGTAAATATTCCCGTCTGTGTGTCATCCCAAAGAGCACAATTCTCTAGCCACCCCCCCCCTCTCCAGGACGAACAAATTAAATTTTTTAAAACGTCGAAATTTGCAACATTAATGGGGGGGGGGGGTGACTAATCAAGCAACGAAGTAAATGCCTAATTCAATACAAAGTTACGTTAAGTTAGATTAAGTAGATTAAGTTAGATTAAGTTAGACTAAGGATGCTAAGTAGATTACTAAATACATAAGATGGCAATGCTTTTGCATTTTTTATTTTTTTATTACAGCGACTATATAAAAATTTTCTACATACAAAATGCAATGTGAAATTAAGTACAAAATATTGTATTTCTTAGTCCTCCTCACTAGGGGGTCCTGTGCCGAGGCGGACTAAAGTTATTTAAATATAGTTCATTTGTCTTCAATGTCGTTTTTAGCGTCTTCGCTAGGGTTTTCTCATTGACCTCTTTAAGCCATATTTTTATTCTTGATTTGTATTCAATTGGATTTTTTATTAGCATTACCTCTAGTAAGACTGCAATACGATTGTGTCCGCAGCAGGCATTATTATTTGTTTATTAAAAAAGAGCGGCCGGTAGCTAATTCTTATTTCTAGGTTCAAATGTTGAAGCGAGAGAGTAACTATGTATACTCCGATAATCTTGAAATACGTACATATAAAAAAATATTTTATTTAATTTATCGGGGGGCTAGAATTCCAATAATCCATGCGCTTGATAGCTGCAAGACGAGCTGTTATCTAGCCTCTTAAGTTAAGTAAATTCTAATGTAAAAACCATGCTAATTTGTACAGCGCTCTTGAGGCGATTTTTCGCAAAAACAGCGCTACATAAGTTGTCCAAATTTATTAATTATTATTATTATTATAAAGCGGCTGGACCAGGAAAAGTTACGGAATTATGCTCTTATATATCCTGATTATCTCCAAGTATCAAACTTTGTACATCCAGATATGATGGGCGCAGTTTATATCTTTTTAAAATCTTATCATGTATTTTTTATGTAAACATCTTGTATTAGGTCTGTGTATTTTTGAGCATGTACCTTTTATTGTATTTTTCCTGTTTTGTTTTTTATGCATTTCTATAGTCCATCATGGAGGATACTTGATTTTAACTTTGTGACACCAACAGTACATAAATCAAATGAGTGGTTATAATATTATTCATAAAATCTTATAAGACATGTTTCTGTGAAATATTTGTAAAGTGATTCTTCATATGTTTGTGTCTGTATGTTGCTTCTGTAAAATGTTTTGTAAATTTTTTCTTTATGTATTGTGTCTGCATATTGGGTTGGGTTGGGTTTATCTTTTCAAATGTACCAATTGGCGATTCCTTAATGAGTTTTGATAACTCATGGGAATGCAACTTCGTTGTATGTTTTATTTAAAAAAAAAAAAAAAAATATTTGCGATGCAGGCACAATATGCCAATGTAGAAAGGATCTTTTCCTTAATGGGAACCCATATAACATTAACCCTCTTAACACAGTATAATTTTAAAAATATGACTTGCGAAATGTGTACAAAACTATTATTAAAGATTCGGAAGTGTTTGTAATAAAAATAATTTGGTTTATTTCATTTTTTATATCAATCTCCACTTAATTGTAGAAATTCCGGACTGTTTAGGATTCCCCCCGCATTCCGGACAAAGACCTATATTTCCGGACATGTCCGGAAAATTCCGGACGTATGGCAACCCTAGTTACGTTACACAGTGCAGGCCTATTGTCTGTATCGCACTGTAGGAGCAAGGGAGAGCAGTGCGGGCGCACATTTTCTTTCTCTCTTCCTATCATATAGATGGAGCAGAAGTTTTACTTAAGTTGTGTGGTCTAAAGCACACTCGTTTTTTTTAAGTGAACACTTATTTTTCATGGTTTGAAACACGATGAAACGGAAACAAGTGACACATACATACATAAAAAACAGACAAACACAAACATCTATAGGATTTAGCCTGCGAGATAATGAGATAGACCTATCGGTGTCCTTTTTGTACGATCCTTTGTAGCCTATCGGTCGCCTCTTTGTGCAGTGCTTCGTAGAATAAAATGTAAGATAATTTTTAAACTTGTTAAAAATCATTATCATCATTATTTATTACATTATTACATAGTATAAAATGAAGTCGCTCAAAATGTATGTGCGCATAGATCTTTTAAACTACGCAACTGATTTTCATGCGGTTTTCACCAATAGATAGACTGATTCAAGAGGAAGGTTTATATGTATAATTCATGCTTAGTATAGTAGAGAAAAGCCCATAAATTTAAATATTCAATTCAGGCAGCGGGCAGCTGGCAGCTGGTAAGCGGGTGGTGTGGATTTTATAAAGGTTGGATAATGGCGTTGTGTTTCGTTAGCCACAGCAACGTGTGACTGCTAGTATTATAATAAATAAACCCTACAATCATCCTATTCCTGATACTTTTCATTCGTCTCATTCTCTCGAAGTTTAGTTTTCTGAAGGTTTCACTTCTACCGCGACTGAACTGCACACATGGTTTTAAAAAAATTATTTACTAGCGAGTACTCGGCGTTTTTTGCAATGCCATTCAAAGAGAGAAATTGTTTCTCCCTGCGTGTCCATTCCCACGCATCCCCGTTCACTCCCCATCCCGCGTTCCCCTTCCACTTTCCCCGCCTTCGTCCCACCCGCGAATCCTCCCTCTTTCGTTCCCTTATTCCGTCCTCCCTACCCCTCCAGCCTTCCCTCCCTAATGCTAATTTATATGAAATACACACATTTTTCAAACAACTCGCTTGCTATCTATTGTAGAATTTATCTACAAAATTTCATAATATCAGAGATCATCATTATTTATAGAAACCTTCGTGGGTATGCGCACAACAAATTACCAAAGTTTCATCGCAATCGGATGAATGGTTTAAATAATAAAGAACAAACAAAGAAACATTAATTATTATATATATATATATACAGATTTATTTATTTAAAATTAACTTTAGAATTAATATATATTTTAAATATGTACTAATTATAAAAAAATGTCTAAATTGCGGATGTGCTTTATAATATGCGTACTGTTTCTGACGAGTTTATACGATAAAGTCAAGAACACAAGAACACTCACCAAAATTGAGTCATTTTTAATCGGTCTTTGTTATGAATCAGGTCACATGATTTTCTTACATACTTCATACTTCAACATACTCCACTCTTGCCCTGAAAGGTCTTTTTAGAGAAAGGAAGGAGAGGAAGTTCTGGGAAGGAAAAGGGTGATATCGATGGCTAGGAATCTGGGGTCAATGTGTCCAGGAATGAGAGACGTTTGAATCCATTCTTCCCACTGCAATTCAAGGCGTTGCGATGGGTCATGGGTCGCTACTGATTTGTTAAGAATTCAGACTATCCCGCGATTTTCCCCATAAATAATATCGTTGTTATAACATTAGACACTAATTGACTGTTTATCGTGTTCAGACGTTTATCATTAAATTTCACAATAAATTAATTTTTACTTCCGTAGAAAATAACGATAAAACATATCGGTGGCTTTTAACATACAACCGACAGCTAGGTACATAATTAATGATCATCAAAACGTAAACAAACATATGATATTATTTTAATTTTTGTACAGAGCATTACGTAAAGGATTCAGGAATTTTAAATTAATTCATATTTCACGACCTTAGCTGTCCAATGCTTGGGTTATAAAATTGGACACACACGACAGAACCAACCAGCCAAAACCCTTAAAGGTGGTCCCTAAATTTCGTTCGAGTACCTTCCCGGTTCGAGCCCTAGTTTTAGAGAAAGGCTTTTGGTCCTACAGTTCATTAAAGAATTTGGATTCTAAATTTATTTCGAGAGCCTCGAGAAAGCCTTTTGGTTCTACAGATCGTCAAAGATTTTGGATTCCAATTTTTTTTTTCGAGTGAAAGGCTTTTGGTCCTAAAAGGTCGTAAAGTCCTCGTTAAAGTTTTTGGACTCTTTTTTCTTTCGAGAGCTTCGAGAAAGGATTTTTGTCCTACAGATCGTTAAAGATTTTGAATTAAAATTTTTTTTTGAGTGAAAGGCATTTGGTCCTAAGATACGTTAAAGATTTTGGATTCTAAATTTCATTCAGGAGCCTCGAGAAAGCATTTTGATTCTGCAGTTTGTAAAAGACTTTTGACTCCAAATTTCTGTCACAAACCTCGAGAAAGGCTTTCGGTCCTACAGCCCGTTAAAGACTTTGATTTCTAAATTTCTTTCGAGAGTCTCGAAAAATACTAGATTTTGTTAATTACTTTGGATCCTTAAGTGCGCTCGAGAGCCTCGAGAAAGGATTTTTGTGCTAAAGTTTTTTCTGGAGATTTTGATCCTAAAGTAATGTTAGAGAGGCTTGAGAAAGGCTTTTAGTTTTACGGCTTGTTCTATAGGCTAATGGATCCTAAAGTTTGTTAAAGAGACTTGAGAAAGGCTTACAGTTTATTCTAAACCCTCCGTATCCCAAAGTTCGTTAATGAGCCACGAGAAAGGCTTTTGGTTCTAAGAGCCTTTCTGAAGGTCTTGATAAAGGTTTTTGGCTTTGAGGTCTGTTGTTGATTGCTAAAGTTAATGTCCTGTGTTTATTTCTTACTCTTTAGAATTTTAATGATTTATTTGTCTTTCAGATAACGTGAACCCTATGATGCCCCTTCCTCCTCGCACGCACGCAGTCCCCGGAAGGTGAGAACGAGACAACATGGCGATATCTGCTCAGCACATCGTTGCCTTTACGTAAGTTTCATTAATTTTTTTATCATAGATAGACATTTAACAGTCTGTTTTGGATGCATGTCTCTTTAGTAGACGTGAAGCGGATATATATAAGATGGCTGAGGCAGCCAGTCAGTGTCAGCCAATGTCATCCCCAATTGAGGCAGATGTGTGAGGTAGATGTGTTGTGAGACAAAAGAAAGTGGATAGGTGAAGGAAATGGCAAAGATAAAGGTTGAGAAGATCTTATATATTTAGATCTGGTTTCTAAACACAGCTTTTTAAAATAAGTGAATTCCTCACAAGAGACCCACTTACTCAATGAGACTATGAGCCAATTAGACTATGACATCCCCAATTGGGGTATGTTGTGAGACTGAAGGTATTAGGGAGGAGAAGAGAGGTAGGCAGAGAAGTACCTGGCTATAGAGATCTGGTCACCAAACATGGCTAAAGCCATTTCAAGCACAGTTTTAATTCTGAAAGGTGGTCTCGGTGGTCGGTATATAGCATTCTTCATTTGGGAGGCGGGCATGGGTACCACCGCCCCGTGAACCATTCATTGGATAACCAACACCTCTGCAATAGGTCATCAAAAGGGGCTGGAGTGAGGCTGAAGGTAGTGAAAGTGAGGCTGAAGGTAGTGGGGAGGGGAGGAGATGGGGAAAGGGAAGGTGAGGAAGTACCTGGCTATTCAGATCTGGTCACCAAACACGGTTAAAGCCATTTCAAGCAACGTTTCATCTCCGAATGGTGGTCTTACACCAGGGTGACACTCATAAATATTCCACTCTGGAACGTGCCGCAAATATACTATATATTATTTTTAATTAATTAATTGTGAAATAATACAAACTAATCAAATAATATTTAATTTAAGAAGAAGATAACACTAATAACCTAAACGAAAATATGAAAGAAAGACACAGAAAAATAGAAAAAGATAATAGCCGTAACTGGGACTCGAACCCAGAATCTCTAGTCTAACCGGGACGTGCGTTTTTACCAATTCAGTCATTTATCAAACGGTAAAAGCGCACGTCCCGGTTAGACGAGAGGTTCTGGGTTCGAGTCCCAGTTGCGACCATTATCTTTTTATATTTTTCTGAGTCTTGTTCTCTTTCATATTTTCTTTTAGATTATTAGTGTTATCTTCTTCTTCAATGATATACATGTTACATTGAAGGGAATAACCTTCAAAATTTATGTAAACAGAGTTGTTCTTATAAAAAAAAATAATACTTATTTACGCAAGCCGGGATTTGAACTCACGACCTTCAAATTACTAATCGAGAACCTTACCCCTCGACCGCGGAGGCCAACATTTACAATTTTGAAAATGTCACTCGTAGGAACAAGGAAATCATAAATAGGTATGTTATAGTTAAAACGTTGCTATGAGGCATCAAAATTCATTTAGTTGCATCACAAACATTATCACTATAAAGAGGTCAAGAGGTCAGGTCAACTGGACTATCTAAATTGCTATTACAGTCAATTACACAATTTTCATAATAAATAACAAATCATTAAAACTGCTGATAATTTTTTTTTTATAAAATGTTGAAATGTCATTTTTATTTTTATATTTAACTAGCTGACGGGACGAACTTCGTACCGCCTCAGAATCAATAAGTGTTGAATTAAATTAAGTTTTAATTATTATCGATGCCCAACTGACCGTGTTTTGTTTATGTCAGTATCACAGATGGCGTTGTGTACGGATTTATATTTTTTGTGATTTTCTTACTTTTCCACTTACGGGAATTATTGAAAGGAAGCGGGTACGGATGCCGCCGCCCCGGGAACCATTTATTAGATAACCAACACCTCTGCCATAGGTCACCCCAAGTGGTTCGCTACGTTTGGTGATTTAGCAGGGATACCCAGGTTCATGGGGTGACTTTTGTGCGGGTCTTGGCGGTGGATGCGTCTGCCCACCTGCTGCGTGGCGGGCCGGATCGAGAGAGACTGGTTGAGGGAGGCCTTTTGACCTTTCCAGCTGGATTCTCTCGACCAAAGGGTCGAAAGAGTCCGGCTGGAACTGGAAAGGTCAAGGTAAAAGGTCAATTCCGGTCAAGACAATGGCCTTGCACCGCATTTAGAAGGATGGATTCACTCCTGGATACACTGACCTCCAGATTCCTACCCACCCCTCATGCCTTTTTCCTTCCCAGAACTTCCTATCCTACCCTTCCTTAAAAAGACCCCCCACACAGCATCCCCTAAGATGACATAGGTCCGGAGTGGAGCTTACGTAAAAAAATGCGTTTCATTTCAGAGGTTTATTATTATTGTATTTTTCCTTTGGAGGGGTGCAGAGACATACACGTACACCGTTTGTCTCATTTTCGACTATTGACATTTAGTGTGTAAGAAAGAGGGGCAGCATTATATGATTAAGAACAAAAGAAAAACAATCAGTGCATTGACATTTGACGTTTTTGAATTTTTGGAATTCACGCACAGTTAAATATTATACCTATCACAATTTTGCTGCAGTTCTTTCAAAATATGAGAATTCGTTCCATACAAAATGTATGAAAAAATTCATTTTCTTCATAACTTTCTTTTCCGTGAATTTTTGCGATGTTTTAATAGTTATTCTGTTATCCGGGGCGGAGACAAATCCAACAAATCAAAGATCATCAAAATCGGTCCAGCCGATCTCGAGTTATAAATAGTGTAACTAACCCAAACAGACAGGTACAACAACATTGCATTTTTCTTAGATACTAATTAAGAGAAGACTGACCGCCAAACAACTCGGTCTTGGCACACACTCCTTGCCTCATTCACATTCATACATCGTCTCATACATACTCTTCTATTATTCTGACTCTTGACATGGCCCGTCTCAAGTATCTGATTCACTTTATCGTGCCATATCTTCCCCGACTTCTTCTACGATTCACATTTGCGTCATGTATTCTTCTTACACTACTTTCTTCGTTCATTAGCTCTACATGTCCAAACCATCTGTCCCTTTCTTAATCAGCTTTGAATTATTTGCGGATATCCACATTTCTCACACGATCATACATTGTTTTACCACACATACATTCAACAGCATTCAGTTTACTTTCATCCTTGCTCTGCCAGTTCCATGCCTCTCTGCCATACGTCAGGGTAGGTACCAGCACTCCGTTTTGGACTGCTAGCTTCGCTTCTTTTGACAGTAGTTTAATAGCGCCAACGGTATTCAGTCCTCCATTAATGGAGTTACCCGCATTTACCCTTCTTTCAATATCTCTATCAGCCTTCCCATCTCTCGTAAACATACTACCCAGAAACACAAACTCATCTAACTGCTCCAAGTACGACGGCCTCCGTGGACGAGGGGTAAGGCTCTCGACTAGCAATCTGAAAGTCGCGGATTTTTATTTGTGTTTTTCACCATTTATTCATCAAAAAATAATGTGTAGTATGTTTGCGACACGTTCCAGAGTTGAAAATACTCTCAGTAACGCCCTGATGTAAGATCACCATTCATAATTGAAATGATGCTTGGAATGGCTTTAGCCGTGTTTAGTGATCATTTGTGAATAGTGAGGTACTTCCCCACCTTCTTTTCCATCGCATTTCCCCCCCACACTACCTTCAGCCTCACAACCTACCCCAATTGGGGGTGATATAGTCTCACTGGCTCCAGACGGGATCAGTTGGGATTCTTTCAAGGACTACAATAGGCCCTGAGGAAAATAATTTCCCTCTGAGCCTATGTCATCTTTGGGGATGCTGTGCGGAAGATATTTTTAGGAAAGGAGAAAGAGTGGAAGTTCTGACAAGGAAAAAGGTACGATGGATGGGTAGGAATCTGGGGTTCAGTGTGTCCAGGAGTGACGGACATCCCCCACTATGTTTCCGAGAGAGTCAAAAGGTCTCCCTCAACCAGTTTTTCCCGATCCGGCCTGCCACGTAGTTGGTGGGGAGATGCGTCACCGCATGAACTCGGGCACACCTGTTACCAGCAGAAGTGTTGGTTATCCAATAAATTAATGGTTCCCGGGGCGGCGGTTGTTGTCAAACACAATTATTTTAACGTGAACACCGCACAAGAGTCCCAACCGTCCGGAACCAGTGGGGTTATGGAATCCCTATTTGGGGTATGTTGTAATGATAAAGGAAGGTCGAAAAGTAACTTTCCAAATACGGATTAAGCCATTTAAAGTAACGTTTCAAATCCCAACGCCATGGCACGATCAAGTCAATCAAATAATTGAGTTGGGCCACATAATAATGTCGTCAAATATTTGCTAAAAAAATCAACGTTCGCAGACAGAATCAAGGCCATCAGAAATTTTCTAT
This sequence comes from Limnephilus rhombicus, assembly GCA_929108145.2. NCBI lineage: Eukaryota > Metazoa > Arthropoda > Insecta > Trichoptera > Limnephilidae > Limnephilus > Limnephilus rhombicus. Next base: position 30,342,999 of record OV815290.1, on the reverse strand, counting down.
AATTTGCACTGTGTGTGAAAACCTGTTTTTTTACGAGCTTTGGTCGTTCAAGTTGATATCTACTTCTGTATTAAACCGTACGAATATTTTTTCACACAGATCAACAATCTCTATAATAATACATATAATAAAATATTATTATCTGTTATAGGCCGAGTTGATAAAAAATCAGAGTGTGCAATTCACACGCGGTACAAGTGAAACCTTAAAAAAACTAAAGTAGACAAGAGTGGGGAGACTACGAAGCATTTTTTGAAGTACGCACGCTCGACTTAGGGGTAAGCTGGTGAATGCGTTACAAAAAGTGGTGATGTGTTACAAAAAGTGGTGATGTGTTACCAAAAGTGTGATGCGAACGGTAATCGATGCGGATGGTGATCGATGGCGAGGCGAACGATCGGGCCTTTACGCAGGCTTGACTTGGGGAGTGATAAGGATAAGGATAAGTATAAGGATGGTCACCCCAAGTTTGTAGGTCACCTCAAGGTCGTAGGTCACCCCAAGGTCGTAGGTCACCCCAAGGTCGTAGGTCACCCCAAGGTCGTAGGTCACCCCAAGGTCATAGGTCACCCCAAGGTCGTAGGTCACCCCACGGTGGTAGGTCACCCCAGGGTCATAAGTCACCCCAATGTCATTTGTCACCCCAATGTCAATGTCATATGTTCTTTTATAAGTTAGTGAAGTTTTACTTGTCGTGTGGTCTAAAGCACACTCGTTTTTTTTATCAATGTGAAGCATGATTTTCCATATTTTTGTCGTCGAATTCCAGTGCACCTTGTCTTATACATTTGGTCATCTTATTAGTGTTTTTGTTTTCTTCTTCTGAATCGCTAGATGTCGCTTTCTTTTGTGTTTTCTTTTGCCTGTTCATTTTGGAGTGGTTTGAAGATTGGGTATTGAAAATACATATATCTATATATAATATATATATATATTTTTTTTTGATTCCGTAATATTCGATCTTTGGTCGGCTAAATGTCTGCAAAGAAGTAAACAAAAATACTAATAAGATGACCAAATGTATCGGAATAGGTGCACTGGAATTCGACGACAAAAATATGGAAAAAAATCATCCTTCGTTATGATAAAAAAGGGTTTCGTAGTCCCCCACTCTCGTTTTCTTTAGTTTTCTGAAGGTTTCACCTCTACCGAGTGTGAATTGCACACTTGTAATATTTTATTTTTACCTTTTTCTTACGCTTGTATTTGTGGAGGTCGAACAAGGACACCGATATGCAGTCTCACGGCAATAATATATAGTCTCCCCCATAAACTAATAGGAATCAAGCCTATATCTCAAATCACTCTCACGCGAACAACAAAGATCATCAAGATAATTCAACTTTAAGGCGCCGCAACCGGGCTCAAAAAGAAGAAGATGGAGAGGTATGAAATTACGAATGTTAGAGGAGCGCGCTAGTATTTAAAAGCGACGAAATCGATGCGAAAATTGTGAAAATGTTTAATAAAACCCGACTCGTTTAAAATAGAGCAAAAATCTCGTGGAAGGTATCTTAAGTTCATTTAAAGAAACTTTGTGATTTTTTTCAAAACTATAACTTGTAAAATAACTGAAACAAACGTGTTTATAATAATTTTCGGAGCATACTCTGCGATTTTTTTCTATCGATGGAATTTTATATAATTTGCGTTTCGGCGTGGAACGCGTCTAGATATTATCTTAAAAAATAACATATATTTTTTTAAGAGCTTAAGAACTCGCTTCCATAATATACATGCGTTATGTTCGTTTGTAATTTGTAAGATAAACCTGTAAGCATTGTAACTGCGATCTACTTAATTTGATTTACCGCACATCAATCACACGTAAACATAGGGGAGACCTAGGAGTGTTGTAACAGAGGAGAGTTGTGACGAAGACGATTTCTCCCTACCTATAATAGTTTGCGATATTGTAAAAATGCTCGTTTGTCGCTTTAGAGACGCGCTACTTCATTCAGTACCCAACGGCGGCGCACGAGAAGCGGTTGCATAATTACGTCTGCATGCAAAAAGTCAGTTTTTCTCCAAAATTTTGATTGAATTTATATCACGTCTTATTACAAGTGCGCTGTTGTGTTATTTTTTCTTAAGTTGTATGGTTATTTAAGTCTCAAAGCGTTGCATTGATCTTTTGTGTTTGCATCGTTTTTAGAAAATATGAATCATTATTCGGACCAAGTCATAATTTTGAGCAACTCTCCTTTTGACTTAATTTTTCTGCTGGGTTATTTCGACACTTTTAAACATTAATTTACGATGTCTGTATGTGTGTTTGTGCGTTAGTATATTAAGTTCAAATCTTGCAAGTGCAGTCCGCAATAAAATCTTGTCTCAAAAAAATCATTTTCGTTAAAAAAACTATTTGTACTTATAGTGTGATATTGAATGCTGGATGACTACTTTTTTGTTTCAGAATGCCTAATAACCATACACGAAAGACTGGTTAAGGCATTGCTAGTGTCTAAATACTCAAATAGTCTAAATACAAAGCTGTCACAGCTTACCTCGGTAGCTGTCACAACTTACCTCGGTGATAGGGGAGTTGTGACAGGGAGTAGTTGTTCTTTTTGTTGATTTTCTCAGAAACCGTAATACTTTAATTAATTTTGATGATTGTTTTGGAAAGGGAAGGAATGGTGCTACCTTAATTTACATTTATTTATTTTTTTATTTATTTATTTATATTTATATATATATTTTTTTACAGTTTTTTAGAGAAAATGTGTCCTAACTGGGGTACCCCGTTCTAAGGACACATTGTACAAGTTTTATTATTTTAATTATAAGTAAATACCTAATCTATGTTAGAATATTGCCAAGGGAAATTATTAAGTTATATCTAAAAGAAAGTACAAAACAAAGCATTATTCTTTGTTGGGCTGCAAAATTGAATCTATTTTCTTCCTTCCCATGTCCATAATCCATATTTTTATGCTTCTTTTGAAGGCGGTTATTTTTTTGTGGTTTTCATTGCAAGAGGGAGTAAATTAAATAATTTTACAGAGAAGTATTCCATATTTCTTTGTCCAAAAGTCGTTTTAGTTGTAGGTTGGTAGAATGTATGTTGTAATGTAGATCTTGTGAATCGGCCCGAGTTTGTCTGTGTAAAGTTATCCTGATTTTTGAATGCGTACATTAGAATATCTTTTGTATATAATTGTTTCAGTGACATTAAATTCAGCGCTTTAAAAACATAGTCTGTAGGGGTTCTGATGGGTACTCTAAGTATAATTTTCAGAATTGCCATTTGTGCTATGAGGACTGGTTTTATAGTGGAATCGCATGAGCTTCCCCATCCGATAAGACCATATTGTAGTTGAGATTGGGCTAAGGCATAATAGATTTTAATTAGCTGTTCTTTATCTAAAATGTTTCTTATTGTTTTGAAAAAATAGGTTAGTTTTTTTAATTTAGATCATAAATACGGAATATTTGTTGAGCGAGATATGTCCCTTAAATTAAAAATTGTCACAACTCTCCCAGGTCTCCCCTACCCCCATATATTTAACAGTGACATGTAATTATTGTTTTTGATATATTCATACCGTTGAAATGAAATAAATAAACTAATAGACGATGAAACCCGTAGCATTTGTACACGTAGCCACTACTCGGTAGAGTATAGTTGATAGTTTATATTACGAGAGATGGGAAGGCTGATAGAGATATTGAAAGAAGGGTGAATGCCGGTAACTCCATTAATGGAGGACTGAATGCCGTTGGCGCTAATAAAAAACTGTCAAAAAAAAGCGAAGCTAGCAGTCCACAATGGAGTCCTGGTACCTACCCTGATGTACGGCAGTGAGGCATGGAACTGGCAGAGGAAGGATGAAAGTAAACTGAATGCTGTTGAAATGAGATCCCTGAGACGTATGTGTGGTAAAACCATGTATGATCGTGTTAGAAATGTGGATATCCGCAAAGAATATAAGGCTGATGTAAGTATAATGAGCAAAATTAATAAAGGGACCCTCAGATGGTTTGGGCACGTAGAGCGAATGAGCGAAGAAAGTAGTGTAAAAAGAATATATGATGCAAATGTGAATGGTAGAAGAAGTCGGGGACGCCCGAGGAAGACATAAGAAGAAGCTATGTGTATTGGGGCGAGTCTTTTTGCGGCGAGCATTTGGCCTTAGCAAATATGTTATTATCGTGGCAAGCAATTCGCGCTCCCATGTAAAAAGGTCTATTCATTCAAAGCAGATTTTGCTTTTAAGAACTAAATGGTGATATTGTAATGCGAGATGCCTATTTACTGTCAGATTGATTGTATAACGAATCACAGTCATCTTTCCCCTCTTCCCCCTTCATAGTTTGGTTTTACCCCCTCGTCTGTATCTTCTGGTCTATTGAATTCTGATGTCTATGGTTCAGTAAGTAGTTTTTGAGTTTATCGCTATATTGAATATATATATATATATATATTAACACATATAGACAGACGCGGCGTAGGACTTTAAATTATAATATGTAGAGATTGGCATACAGTGTAATCGTACGTAAGTCTGTTTCCTCCAAAGGAAAAAGTAAACTTAATTTTTTTTTTCTTAAGAAGCAATTACTTTGTGGTTAGACATTGTATTATAAAAACTAAAACAAACACTTTGTATCTAACCACGAATTTATTATTTTATATATCTACCGGTTTCGCTTCGACCAAGCTTCCTCAGGATATAATAATAACTGTTATTTATTGTTAACTGTTGTTTATTGTTAACTGTTATTACTTAGTTATTATTATATCCTGAGGAAGCTTGGTCGAAGCGAAACCGGTAGATATATAAAATAATAAATTCGTGGCTAAATACAAAGTGTTTGTTATTATTTTTAATTATTAAACTAACGTTTAAGACAAGATTTTTATGCATAGCACAAAGGGTAACAATTATTTTAAGCAATAATTATCAGCCTGAAACACTCATCCACATTGAAAAATCTTCCGAGAAAAGATACATGACGCCAACGGGACTTGAACCCGTGCCCTTCTGATTGCCGGTCAGCTGCTCTCCCACTTGAGCTATGGCGGCTTATCTTATACCCGCCAAATGATTCAATATATACTAGTGTTTCATTCAACAATTACTGCTTATTATATTTTTTCCACCTGAAAACAACCAACTTTATTTTTGTGACAGAGACACTGTTAGTGTTAAATCCCTCGCTAGGTGGCGTCGAGACAAATTATGTCTTCAAGTCCCGTTGGCGTCATGTATCTTTCCTCGGAAGATTTCTCTATGTGGATGAGTGTTTCAGGCTGATAATTATTGCTTATAATAATTGTTACAAAGTGTTTGTTTTATTTTTGAAAAAGTAATCATTTTATTGCATCTCTCTCACACACCGCACCGTAACGTCTTCGTAGAGTCTACGGCGTAGACCCTTAGGGCTCTTTCAGTTTAGACGTTTCGTGTCGGACCGCTGCCGCACGTTTACCGTGCCGCTGGTTATAACCCGCTGCAGCACGGTAGCAGTCCGATACCAAACGCCTAAATTGAAAATGTATCTGACTGCCGTGCGTTTGTATGCTAGTGATGTTTAGACGTGGGCCTTTAGATGTTTTAAATTCATTTGACAGCAGTTTTTTTCACCAGTAGTTTTATTTTTAAAATAATTTTTTCACAGATACCTTCCCAAACATTTTTACTGTGTTTGTCGCTTTTGGAGTTTCATATAGCAGGACGTATTTCAATTTCATTTATAAATTATTCCACGTTTATATCATCCATTTTAAGCCAACAATAAACATGAAAATTCGATGAAATTAGCTCTCACGTCTTGTCACCGCACTATTCAACAGCGAAATGAACACGTGGAGCTTGCGACGTTGCCGTCCTGTCGTCGAGCGTTCTCGGTACCGATGCCGCACTGTTGCCGCTCCGTGCACTTTGTATGAAAACAAATGACGGTCCTTGCGCCATACAACAAACGCACGCAAACGTCTAAATTGAAGGCGCCCTTACAATACTGTTGTACTAGCCGTGACGATAATTCTGAAAGTATGGAGGAATATAGTTGCACAGATAATATTAAAGTATAAGTGAATTCAAAATCTTAAAATGCCTTTTTTCTTTTTTTCTTTCACGAGTTCCTCATAGGAGGCCCTGAGGAAAATAATTTCCCTCAGGGCCTATGTCATCTTTGGGGATGCTGTGTGGAGGGGTTTTTTTAAGGAAAGAAAGAAGAGGAGAGTTTTGGGAAGGAAAAGGGTTTAAGGGATCGGCAGGAAACTGGGGTTCAGTGTGTCCTGGTCATCCGCCTCCAAGACCTAGACAAATCTCACCCCATGAACCCGGGCACCCCCGCTAAATCACCAAATTATGGTTTGCTTTTCTCGTAAACATATAATAACACTAAATAATAGACAGTCCTGATCTAACTAAGCTCATTGAATTTCATATTCCCGCGAGAACTACTCGTTCTAAAATCCTTTTTAAATGTAACAATAATCGGACTGAGTATACGAAACACTCACTTTTACCTAGGTTGCATGAAGTTACTAATGGATATGCAGATGTGATAGATCTATTTAACTGCACGGAACAGAGGCACAAGACGGCTATGCTATCATATTTTTTTAATGACTATTAATTTTATTTGTATTATAGATTTTTGCATGTAAATGTATCTCTGGTGTCACTTCCCAATGTATCGTCACAATTAACTGTTATACATACTGTTTTACCATTACTAATATTTTGAATATGAATTTGTGACATGTAATTAATGTTTATGGCATACTTATGCCGTTTGTATTAAATAAATAAATAAATAACATTTGAAAATGAGACAAACAGTATGTCTGCACCCCCATCATAACACATATCTCCCTCATGTATAAAGAAAATGAAACGCAATTCCCGTCGCCGTTCCTTTGCAGGAAACAGTCACAGGTATTTTGTGTGTCTAATTTTTTTGACTCGCCATTATTTAATGTGTAAGAAAGAGATGCAGTATTGTAGCGATAAGGGACGTATGTTTGTTGCCTTTTTATGCCGTCACATTAAATACAAAAGCTTCTAATAACTGTTAACAAAATCCTCTATTATCGTAAACGAGTATACTATACAATCGTAAATTGTAATTTAGTTGTTATCAACTTTATATGGAAGGTTATTTTACAATTATGTTATATGTATAATATACAAAAACTAGGTTACACGGCTAAACTGAATAAATGCGTGATAAACAAATATGTTATCTGCAATTAATTGATCAGTATACACGTTGATTAATATTTATGACGAATCGGCTTACAGTATGAACATCAAAAAATATGCTACGGATAAATCGAAGCTTTTACTAGCTTTTGTATGAATTGGAATTACAATAAAATTATTATTTACGTAACAATAAATATAAGCGTAAACCACCAAATAAAATGTTTTTTCATGACTTAACTACGAAGTAATACAAGAAACAATTTTTTAAAAATACCCCTTTATGGCTAAGACTATTTTTGAGGTTTTCCATGTTCTAACTTTTTTTCGTTCTTATAAAATTATGCACAAAATAAATAAAAACCACTTTTTCGCTTACTAGCCTCGTGCAAAAAGACCCTCGATTTTAAAATTTTGCACCCATGAGATTCGCAATATTTCTAGGGTTTATATTCCTCTTAAGGCTTTTGACTAGCAATCCGGAGGTCGCGGGCTCAAACCCGGCGTGTGATTTGTGTTGCATCACAATTAAATCTTTTAAAAATAATACAAGGTGTTTTGCGGCACGTTCCAGAGTGGAAGATACTTTTAGTATCGTTCTGGTGTAAGACCACCATTCAGAATTGAAACGTTGCTTGTAATGGCTTTGGCCGTGTTTGGTGACTAGATCTGAACAGCCAGGTACTTCCCCATCTTCCTCTTTCCCATCTCCTACCTATCCCCACAACATTCAGTCCCATAACATATCCCAATTGGTGATGCCATTGTCTCACTGGCTCTAGGCGGTAGGGAGCAGTTGGGATTCTTGTGATGCGAATTCACAAGTTTTCTAATTGTACTACGAGTTTCCGGACCCTGTGTTCTGTTGATTTGTCAGACATCTCCGAAAATTTGAGTTGAGTATGCAGTTATATGTGTTAGTGTACTCTCTATCTGGTACAATACTCAGATAACTCATACACACCTCCAAATCTATTATAATGCACTAAAACTTGAAGTGAATTAAACAAAATGTTGACGATTTCTGGGTTACTAGTAGGATATTTCCAAATGTCGTACTAATGTACCGGACTGTTATGCTTCCCGGTGTAATTTTATGGCAATCGGATGAATGGTCTAGCAACGCATATTTTCATGATGCCAGAACTCACTATTATACAGGGTGTCCGGGGGTAAAGTGCATCAACTTCTGGAGATGATCCTACATGATAGTACAAGTCAAAAAATTCATAACTTTTTTCGAAATTCCAACTTTTAGGGGTAGTTTTCTGGTAAAAAGATAAAATTAGATCGGCGTGTGCGGGCGGCATTATTATTTTCCGCTGTTGCCAAATCCCCGCTCCAAGCGCTCAGTGTTTGTGTTGAATACGAATGTAACAATTTTATTCGCGTAGTAGTGTTTCACTTTAAAAACTTTATTGTTGTTAGTCAAAACTTGTTGATTTAATGTGTCTTTATCTAGTGTGTATTTATTAAGACTGACTTAAAGGAACAACTTCATTCAGTGCGTGTTTTTTTCAGACTTATTTTTGTTTATTTAGTTGTAGACTTGGCTAACTGTAAGAATTGTGTTTATTTGTGCGTAATTTTGTCATTGAATTGAATGTCTTACTTTACTAACAAAGAACGGGCAGACATTCATTAATGAGATACGCCACAACCTACGAATTGATAATAATATTACTTTACGTTTACATGCTTGCTTACAAGCTGAAGGTGGACATTTTGGAAATTTGTTAACCTAGTTAAAAGCGATGACATTATTAGTTTAGTGTTCAATTAGTTTATAACAATTTAATCGTTAAAAGCGTGCCTTCAATTGTTATTTAGTGCAGTTATCTTTTTGAATTTGGTTTAAAACATACGATCTGTATAAACGTCAAATTCTCGGTCTTATTATTGTTTACAAACGGTTTCCATGGATACAGGCCAAATCACACCAAGCAACGTTGCAACAATTGCGCCCGGCAAGATAACAGCAACTTTGTTGGGTAAGTGCCACTTTACACTAAGGATTTTTAGTAGGTATGTCTTTTTGTATGGGAAAAAGTTGGAATTTCAGAAAAAGTTATTAATCTGATAAGTTTTAAGATTTTCACGGCCAAAAGCATTTTCGTTATTTGTTTTTGGGGTGTTATGCCGTGTTGCGCTACCTCCTTCTTTAGCCAACGTTTCGGACATCGTTGCAGTGTCCATCATCAGGGCAGATCCGGCAGATCCGGTAGATGTACCGTAGATCATCTACCGGATCTGCCGGATCTGCCCTGATGATGGACACTGCAACGATGTCCGAAACGTTGGCTAAAGAAGGAGGTAGCGCAACACGGCATAACACCCCAAAAACAAATAACGAAAAGTTATTAATCTTTTTTTACTCCTACCATAATATAGAATCACCTCCCAAAGTTAATGCACTTTACCCCCGGACACCTGTATATGTAAGACAATTAGTCTATTTGTTGTATTTTTTTATTGGTAATGACAAAACAAATCATGTGTTGCTCTGTTAACAAAGAAACTACATTTGAAGTTTATTTGTCGATCTTAAAAACATTATAACTGTTCGCGCCGCTTTTAGTGATAACTCGGCAAGAGACTTTTGTGTTCTTGAAATGGATTATTTATTCTATTTATGGCAACAAATGGATCCTTTCCCGTCTCCCCTCTTGCCCCCCAAAAAGTCAGTGTGTTCAGGAAGCTCCGCGAGTACGAGGTCCTCGTTAATACAAGTCGCTTAAAACAATCGCTTTATCGCATCGCATCGCATCGCATTCTTTGAAAACTATCCAAATTCGTAATAATTCAGTGTAAAAAAGTGAACTACTTCTCAGATGGTGATTTCATCTTGAAAGGAACTACGTCCCAGATGAAACTGCTCCCTTGTAACTTCCGTGAGTGTTACCTACCCATAACTTTTGTTGCTGTTGTATTTATACAGAAGTGGATTGCCGAATATTTAGTTATAAACCTCTTAGCGGGAACAATAACACTTTAACACTTATAAACTTACTTTTATAATCTTTTGATTATTCAAATGTCTGCTACATATAGGGTTGCCATCTCTTAAATTTGGCAACCAGGACAAGACGCGTGAAAACCCCGGATTTTATCGCCCAGAACCCGGACATGTCAACAGGTTTTTTTAATCATAGTCAGTGTAATAAAAAACAGTTGAAAATTTCATAAATCACCTTTTTATTTATTTTAAAAATAAATTTAGCCATCTTTTATCTTCATTTCAAATGTACCTAATAAAACAGAATCTAATTACAGTTTGTTACAAATTGTTTTAATAATCAGTTAATTTTTTTTTCTATTCTTAAAATAAAACAAAAATTATTAATTTATACTCTGTTATGAAAACAAAACCTTGCTAAAATATTAAGCCTAATAAAATTCAATTAAATTTTTAAACAAAAAACGTAAAAATACTGAGACCATTTTAGTATTCAGTCTTACAATTTTTGAGGTAACTCTTTTAACTCATTAATAATTATATCTTTAAATTTTTATCAGCAGCCATTTAAAAAACAAAATATCTCTTAACATAGTATGAACTAAATTCAGTCTTGTTAAATCTTAAGAAAACTGAAACTTTTTAAAGTTTAGACTTACTGTAATGTCAGTTACATTATCATTTTTTTAAAGCATAAAATAACCAAAAAATATACTCATTTATATCACTTTAAAGTTTTAATCAACAGCCATATTGTAAATTTCAACAATCACAACTCTACAAAAATGAAAAGAAATTATTGCACTCATTAGTACATTATTTGATTATCTAGCTATTAAAGCTTTTTCCTCAGCCTCTCGCCTTTTTACTTTTCAGTTTTTTTGTATTTATTTGTAAAAATCAATGCAGCTGTATTCTTGAAAATTGAATTTAATTTTAATTAAAGATAAATGAAACAATGTTACTTTGTTTGAACCACTTTAACGACCGTTCCCTCTTCAGGGCAAACGTATACGTTTGACTTTAAATTTTAAGACTTAAAATTTATTTTTTTAAACCCGGACATGAAACCCCGTCCGGACGCTCCCCGGACGCCCTCTAAACTATGACAAATCCGGGGAAATCCGGACGGATGGCAACCCTAGCTACATAGCTAGTCAAAAACAATAATGTGTTTTTATGTCACCATGACAACACATCAATGAATGACATTTGAAAAGCAATTCATTATTCAAACACAAAGGAATCATATGCATTTCTAGGTAGGTATTCCTTTACATATTATACAGAAACCATCGCCGGCATGCGCACTTCAAATCCCCAAAGTTTCGCCGCAATCGAATTATTGGTTTATCAACACATGGAACAAACACGTATACATTCATACATACATGCACGCAAGCAAGCAAATCTACACACTTTTTTATATGTAGATTTAATATTATGTAAAACACAAGTAAATAATATTTGATTTATGATAAGTATTCCCCATTATCTCAAAACTTAGTATTTGGAGATGTCTTACTAATCTTCTTGACGATATATAATAATAAAATTGAGAACATTTTTATCTCGTTGAAATCTTATTTTTTATAAGTATGCAGGTGTTGTGCCAAGGAGATATGAGGCGCCTTAAAATATCAAAACATATTTATTGTTAACTAACTAACCATCACGTCGTTTCCCACGCGGTCTTGGCACACACTTGCCACGTTCACATTCATACATCGTCTCATACATGCTCTTCTATTAATCTGACTCTTGACTTGGCCCGACTCAAGCATCTGATTCACTTGGTCGTGAATACTATAAAAATTTAATATCTAAAAAGAAATATTTTTTTAAAAATTTTTTCGTTGTCAGTTTTTTTTATGGGCTCTACACACGACACTGCATGTAGTGACTGCGGCAGTGACTGCAGAGAGCGTGGAATTGAGCGAACTAGCGCTGTCTCGTTTTAGCGGCCCTTTAACAAACGAGACAGCGCTAGTTTGCTCAACTCCACGCTCTCTGCAGTCACTGCCGCAGTCACTACATGCAGTGTCGTGAGGAGAGCCCATTAATTTTAGAAGACGTGAGGTGAGCCATTTTTAAAACTTTTTTATGTTTGCGTTAATTTTTTTTATCTTCTATATCTTATATATAAAAATCTCGTATCACGGTGTTAGTGGTCGCACTCCTCCGAAACGGCTTGACCGATTTTTATTATATTTTTTTTAATATTTGGTAGGTATGAGAGAAGAGGTTTTAAAGTATATTTCATACCGCTAGGTGAAAAGGGTGTTCCTACCCAGAATTTTTATTTTTTTTTGTTTTTTTTTTAAATTTTTTATTTGACATCAAAAAATACCTATAACCTCAAATTTTAATTCTCCAACCCCCAACCTCCCATTTTTAATCGCGATTTTAGTATTTTTGTGCGAACAAATTTAATCGTTTTTCGTATTTCAAACAGAACGAAATTATTTATGTTGTTGAATGACAGATGGCGCTACGTCCGCCTCATCGAACTTTCATCCACACATCCGCAAGACATTCACGAGAAGCGTCGCGTCATTTTGATATTTCATTCGGTGTCATGTTCTCGCGTGAGCAAACTATTGAGATTATTTGTGTTGGTTAAAGACGGACTGACAGAAAATATGGTACACTCAATTGGTCTTCGAAATGCATATTGATTTTCTTTATTTCATATTCCTACTTTGGTTGGTGTTTTTTTTTTGCTTTTATCGGCGGTCATCGTCTACAGCGATCCATTCCTCTTTCTGTCATAGATCCCATCCCCCACACTTAAAATAAACAAACAAAATATTCACTAGAAATAATTTATATGGCAGAACAACGTTTGTCGGGTCAGCAAGTACACGTTTGTAAAAATCTCGTGTCACGGTGTTTGTGGTCGCACTCTTCCGAAACGGCTCGACCGATTTTTATGAATTTTTTTTATGTATATTTGGTTGGTATGAGAATAGGTTTTAAAGTATATATCATACCGCTAGGTTATTAGGGTGTCCCTATACATAGGGTTGCCATCCGTCCGGGTTTCCCCGGATTTGTCCTAGTTTAGAGGGCGTCCGGGGAGCGTCCGGGCGGGGTTTCATTTGATGTCCGGGTTTAAAAAAAATAAAGTCTTAAAATTTAAAGTAAAACGTATACGTTTGCTCTGAGGAAGGATCGGTCGTTCTGAAACTGGTCGGCTTTAAACAAATATAAAAGTGGTTCAAACAAAAAAACATTGTTTCATTTACCTTTAATTAAAATTAAATTCAATTTCCAAGAATACAGCTGCATTGATTTTTACAAATTCCTTTTAAAAAGGGAAGATATTCTAAAAGCTATCGGAAAAAGTGATAAATACAAAAAAAAAACTGAAAAGTAAAAAAGGCGAGAGGCTGAGGAAAAAGCTTTAATAGCTAGATAATCAAATAATGTACTTTTGAGTGCAATAATTTCTTTTCATTTTTGTAGTTAAAGTTATGGCTGTTTTTATTACGTAAAAGAAATTTACAATATGGCTGTTGATTAAAAATTTAAGGTGATATAAATGAGTAAAGTTTTTGGTTATTTTATGCTTAAAAAAATTAATAATGTAACTTACATTACGTCTAAATTTTAAAAAGATTCAGTTTTATTGCTTAAAATTTAAGAAAACTGAATTTAGTTCATTATTATGTTAAGAGATATTTTGTTGTTTAAATAGCTGCTGATAAAAATTTAAAGATATAATTATTATTGAGTTATAGAGTTACCTAAAAAATTGTAAAACCTAAAAAAGTAAAATGGCCTCAGTACTTTTAAGATTTATGTTTAAAAATTTAATTGAATTTTGTTAGGCTTAATATTTTAATAAGGTTTTGTTTTCATAACAGAGTACATTAATAATTTGTGTTTTATTTTAAGAATAAAAAAATTCTACTTAACTGATTATTAAAACAATTTGTAATAAACTGTAATAAGATTCTGTTTTGTTAGATACATTTATAATGATGATAAAAGATGACTAAATTTAATTTGAAAATAAATAAAAAGGTGATTTGTGACATTTTCAATTGTTTTTTTATTACACTGACTATGTTTAAAAAAACCTGTTGACATGTCCGGGTTCTGGGCTCTAAAATCCGGGGTTTTCACGCATCTTGTCCTGGTTGCCAAATTTAAGATATGGCAACCCTACCTATACAGAACAGTCGAGCGGGCTGGCAAGTGGTCGGTGTGGATTTGATTTGTATGCGAATTAATGATGGCGGTGTGAGTTAATTTATCGTGGTTATAAAGGTTGGGTAACCATCCAGTAGATGACGTTGTGATTCGTTAGCCACAGCAACGCGTGGCCGGGTCAGCTAGTATTTTATAAATTACATGGTTATTTCTAATAGTAAAATTTTAACGCGTATTTCATCACCTTTCAAAAACAGTTTTTAGTTTTCGGATACGTTCCAAATCAAACGGTATTAACAGGCTTGCGTCTGCGTGGTTGAATTTAAGAACCCGGCTTCGAATGCATGTCTGAAGCCGCGGCGTGCCCGCCGCATCATATAAACGTTTGTGTTCGTGAAATTTCAAACAAAGCTGCCGTTGTAATTCGGTTTCGAATTCAAGAATTCGTCAAAGGATGGCGCTACTTCAAATTTTGCAAATTTGAGTATCTCTCCGGATATGGAAAGATTGACGGTAATACTTAGTTGTGAACAATAGTATCACGCACATATGACGTCATTGCCTGCCCCGGTTAGTTTGTCCCGGTGACTAGCTATCACTGGATCGCAGTGGATCCGAATAATCGGCTATTTTTGGAACCAGTTCCTATCGGATATATAAAATGGTCACCAATACGAACTGGGCGAAGCCGAACCAAAAGCCGCCCGCAGGGCCTAGCAGCAAAAACCCATTATTATTTATTTAGATTTTATTGATAGGTGGAAATATTTTTACCTTAGATAACGTCATGCTTGTCGAATACATTTTCATATTCTATAATAGATCTGAAAAAATCAATCATGGATTCTAAACAAAGATTAATTAAAACAAAGTTAAACCGAACCTTGTAGAGTTTTTCGGTGAAATTATTTAAATCCTCTTCTTTTAATTGAATTATATCTTTACTATTTTTGAACCTTACAAAGCCGAAACATAAATTCTTATCTCTAAGACTACACACTTACACACGTCTTATCTTATTAGATAAATATATAATTTAGATAATATAAGGCTTTGTTACGATGGTATCGCCCAATGTCGAATCTAAGACAATTAAACAATTAAGATAATTATTTTCTTGGGCGTACGTGTATAATTGGATCTGATTATATAAAAACTAGCTGACCCGGCCACGTGTTGCTGTGGCTAACGAAACGCAGCGTCATCTACTGGTTGGTTATCCAACCTTCATAACGAACGCCATCTGTTAATTTGCATGCAAATCAAATCCACACCGCCCGCTTGCCAGCCCGCTCCCTTTATATGTTACTAGCTTTTTCTCGCGGCTTCGCTCGCATGGTATTAGGGGTTTCCCACTCCGCCTCCTCCACCTTCCCTCTCCCCAATCCACTCCCCCATCAACCCCCCTCCCTCTTCACCTACCCCTCCCCCCACTCCCCATACCCTTCCCCATACCCTTTCCCCTACCCTTCCCCACTCCACCTCCCCCACCTTCCTCCACCCCTCCCCATTTCCCTTCTTTCACTCCCACCTCTCCCACCCCACCCGCCTCCTCCACATTCCCATCCCCCTCAACAATCATCAACCCCTTCCCCCCACCCCCTACCCCTCCCCGCACCCTCCTCTATCCTTCCCCTTTCCCCTTCCTTACCTCCCCCCACCCTCTTCCCCCTCTCCTTTCCCCCTCCACCGACACCCTCCCTACACCCCCTCCCCCCTCCCCACTCATCCCTCTCACCTCTCGCATTCCACACATTCATTCCCGTAATATTCCGTTTTCAAACTGCTCGCGTGCCACCTATTACGATTTTTTATACAAATTTCATAATGCCAGAACTCAACGGTAGTTTTGTACAAAATAACGAACAAAAAATAAAGAATTATCCAATTTGGTGCAGTCGTTCGGGTTTATGCGCAAACATACATTTCGGTGATTCATTTTTAGAGATAGTTATTAAGTACGACGCTAACAAAGTACTCTTTTTAGGGTGAATTGCCTAGTTAAAAAAAAAAAAAAATATATATATATATATCGTTTCCAAGGCGACAATTGGTTTGCTTTTTTTCTGACGTTTGCAATAAATCGATTTTGTTAGTGACAGAAAACGTATGATAAATAATTTCATAACGCCAGAGATTATTCATAACCCAAGAGCTTACCAATATATATAGCCTAAAGATCTCGAAAATAATGTAGATTTCCATTAGTGAAAGAATTTTTAAAATCCATTCAGTAGTTTTTGCGTGAAAGAGTAACAAACATACATCCATACAAACTTTCGCCTTTATAATATTATTAGTAAGATATATTTCAAGCAATTTACACAAAACCTTGACAAATTATATACCTAAACCTTCCTCGTGAATCACTCTTATCTATTGGTTTTTGATTTTTTTTTTACATGAGCTCAACACAGGAGGCCCTGAGGAAAATAATTTCCCTGAGGGCCTATGTCATCTTTGGGGATGCTGTGTGGAGGATTTTTTAAGGAAAGGAAGGAGAGGAGAGTTCTGGGAAGGTGAAAGGGTTTAAGGAGTGGGAAGGAAACTGGGGTTCAGTGTGTCCTGGTCATCCGCCTTCAAGACCTAGACAAACCTCACCCAAATCGAGCGAACCACTTGGGGTGACCTATGGCAGAGGTGTTGGTTATCAAATAAAGGTTCCCAGTGCGGTGGTACCCATTTCCGCCTACCAAATTGAGTTTATCGCAAACAGACTGACAGACAGTCGAGTCGGAGGACTTTAATATATAATATGTAGAGATAGAGATGTAGAGATAGAGATGTAGAGATAGAGATGTAGAGATAGAGATGTAGAGATAGAGATGTAGAGATAGAGATGTAGAGATAGAGATGTAGAGATGTAGAGATAGAGATGTAGAGATAGAGATGTAGAGATAGAGATGTAGAGATAGAGATGTAGAGATAGAGATGTAGAGATAGAGATGTAGAGATAGAGATGTAGAGATAGAAATGTAGAGATAGAGATGTAGAGATGTAGAGATGTAGAGATGTAGAGATGTAGAGATGTAGAGATGTAGAGATGTAGAGATGTAGAGATGTAGAGATGTAGAGATGTAGAGATGTAGAGATGTAGAGATGTAGAGATGTAGAGATGTAGAGATGTAGAGATGTAGAGATAGAGATGTAGAGATAGAGATGTAGAGATAGAGATGTAGAGATAGAGATGTAGAGATAGAGATGTAGAGATAGAGATGTAGAGATAGAGATGTAGAGATAGAGATGTAGAGATAGAGATGTAGAGATAGAGATGTAGAGATGTAGAGATAGAGATGTAGAGATAGAGATGTAGAGATAGAGATGTAGAGATAGAGATGTAGAGATAGAGATGTAGAGATAGAGATGTAGAGATAGAGATGTAGAGATAGAGATGTAGAGATAGAGATGTAGAGATAGAGATGTAGAGATAGAGATGTAGAGATAGAGAGATAGAGATAGAGATGTAGAGATGTAGAGATGTAGAGATAGAGATGTAGAGATAGAGATGTAGAGATAGAGATGTAGAGAAACAAACACTTCTACTGAAATCACGAAAAAAAATCAGTTTTTTGATTATTTCACTAAGTATAAGTTTTCGTACATTATAATTGATTTGGTGGTGTTTATAAGTAATCTGAGTATTGTATCAGATAGAGGGAACTGATTTGTCGAAAATTAGGACTATCCCGTGATTTCTCACGGGTCTGTGCTCGTAAATAAATATTATTACCTCACAGACTATAAAAAAATGTGCAGGACACTTTTCTAGTATGTCAGTTGTCAATGTTGGTGACCCCACAGTTGATTTCTCGAGAATTGGCCCCCGAAAATAAAATTATTATAAATTTATAATTTTTTGTGGATTATTTACCAAATTCAACCCTAGAATCGACCTAAAAAATAAATACCTTTAATAATAAGTTGGTATGGATATCAAACGAATTTATACAGTGTCGATTTTTTGTACTTGAATGCTGGTATAGACAAGTAGTTTTGATTCTTGAAGCATTTGAATGAAAATATGTTTGTTCTTTTTCTTCTTCTTGTACCCTGTCCGTTCAACGGACGTTGGCTATCATGTTGGCTATGCGGACTTTGTTTACTGCAGCCCGGAACAGCTCCACGGTAGACTGGCCATACCACTGTCTCAGGTTTTTCAACCATGAGGTTCTCCTTCTTCCAGGGCCCCGTCTTCCGGCAATCTTTCCCTGCATTATGAGATGCAGGATCTCATAATTCTCTGGATGTCTCATCACATTTCCAAGATATTGAAGTTTTCGGATTTTAATAGTTTTAATTACTTCCTTTTCTTTTTTCATCCGAACCATAACATCTTCGTTTGTAACCCTGTCCATCCAGCTTATTTTAAGTATTCTTCTGTAGATCCACAACTCGAATGCCTCAAGTCGCCTAATTAGTTATTCAGTAAGCGTCCATGCTTCCATTCCGTAAAATAATATCGAAAACACGTAGCATCTGACCATTCGCATTCGTAATCCAAGGTTGAGATCATGACTGCAGAACATTTTTTTCATGCGGATAAAGGTTGCACGAGCTTGCTCAATGCGGCATTTGATTTCAACTGAAGGATCCCATCTATCATTTACATTGCAGCTCAAGTATACAATACCCTGTACCTTCTCTAAATTTGTTCCAGCAATATAAAGATTTTCATCCAATGCGTTATTTTTTCTTATGAGCATGTATTTTGTCTTATTTATATTCAGTTCCAGCCCAAAATTCTCACAAGTCTTCACTACTTGATTCAGCAAAAGTTGTAAATCCTTAATGTTACTTGATAGAAGTACTGTATCATCTGCATAACGCAGGTTGTTCAGAATCTTCCCATTTATAACAAGTCCCTGAGTAGCCTCTTGCAGAGCTTCATTGAATATTTCTTCTGAATATAAGTTGAAGAGCATAGGTGAAAGAATACAACCCTGTCGCACGCCTCTCTTTATTTCTACTTCGTCTGTTAGACATTGCTCTACTCTTACTGCTCCTTTCTGGTTCCAATAAAGATTACCAATTATCCTTATATCTTTATCGTCTATCCCGGAGGTTTTCAGAATTTGAATCATTTTGTCATGTCTAACTCAATCAAATGCTTTAAGGAAGTCAATGAAGCATGCATGTACATTTGTATTCACATCTCTACATCTTTGGATTAGTACTTGAATACTAAATAACGCTTCCCGAGTACCCAACCCATTTCGAAAGCCAAATTGTGTGACACCTATCTTTTCTTCCACTTTGCGATATACGCGTCCATGTATAATTCGCAAAAATATCTTTAATAAGTGGCTCATTAAACTAATTGTGCGGTGGTCACTACATTTTCTTGCTTTTGCTTTCTTAGGGAGAGTAACAAAAGTGGATCGAAGCCAATCTAGTGGAATAATTCCTGTATTATATATTGAGTTAAAGAGACTCGTCAATACTAGGATCCCTATGTTTATTATTTGGCGGTAAATCCTCTCTGCATATCCCTTCGGAGACACTTAGTTATATTTTGTGGATGTAGGTATGTATATGTTTTATCCCTAAACCGACTGCATATCTATACAACGTGTCCGGAAACTCGTAGTACAAGCGGGAAACTGGTGAATCTACATCACGTAGAGAACCCAAAAAACTTTTTTTTTTCGATCTTAGCATTTCGATTGTAATATTATTTTTTTCTATTTTTCCATTTTTTCGGCAACTAAAGGGTTAAAAAAACTTTTGAGCCCGGTTTACCCTTCGATGCATTTTATAAGACATTACATAGCTGAAATCAACCCCTAGTGAACAATTTTTTCAACTTCGGACCCGATTTACTCGAACACGAAAGCTCAAATCAAAAAAGTTATATCACAAATCGACTCGGAATGTGATGTACCAGTTTCCCGCTTGTACTACGAGTTTCCGGACACCGTGTATATACAGGGTGTTAAGGGACGTACTTGACTTACTTTAACCAGTGATTCCTGACATTATTTGGAGTACAAAATGTAAAAAAAATTTTGGTCTCCGGTGACATTTTTAATGTTTTATTTTTTTATTTTTTCTACAAAAATATAAAAAAATGGTAGGTGTTGGACAGGTGGAGGCGGGATTAGGGGTTGGTCGATTACTCGGCTGAGTGACCAGTGACGACATGCAGAAGATTTTTTTTTTGTTTGATTTTGAAGAAAAAAAGTGTTCCAAAAAGTCACCGGAGACCAAAATTTTATTTACATTTTTTACTCCCAATAATGTCAGGAATCACTGGTTAAAGTAAGTCAAATACGTCCCTTAGAAATTTGTTTGTTGTTTAAGCGTTGCTAAACCATTCATCCGATTGCGATGAAACTTTGGGAATTTGATGTGCGCATGTCCGCGATGGTTTCTATGTACATAATAGAATAGTGATCTCTAGCGTCATGAAATTATGCGTCGCTAAACCATTCATCCGATTGCGATGAAACTTTGGGGATTTGATGTGCGCATGCCCGCGATTGTATCTATACATAATAGTGAGCTCTGGCGTAATAAAGTTATTTCCTACACCATTCATCAGATTGCCATGAAACTTTGGTGAGTTGAGGTGCGCACGCCTGCGAAGGTTTCTAAATAGACAAATATATATTGGTGAACTCTGGTGTTATGAAATTTGTATAAAAAAACTACAATAAGTGGCGCGTGAATAGTTTGAAGAATGTGTGTGTTTCATGTAGTTTATTGGCAGGTTGGGAAGGCGGGAGGGGATGGGAAACCTGAAAGCGGAGAGTGGGATGAAGGAGGGGGGGGGTTCGAGTGAGGAAACCCGGGAAGGTGGAGGGAACGCGTACAGGGGGAAAGGGGTCGTGGGAGGGGAAGGATAAGCGGAAGAGGAACGGGGAAGGATGGGAAAGGACAAGCAGGGAGAAATAATTTATTTATTTATGTGGCATTGCAACGCGTGGCGGGAACTCGCTAGTTTTATATAATAGGCAGGGGGCCCCGTCGTGGAGTCGTCAGTATTGAACCTAATCGCTTCTGTCCACTCGGCCACAAGTCACGAATGTGATAAGCGAAGAATGGGAAAGAAATTTGAACGCATCTATTGTATGCGTTTATCACGTATTTGTTATCTGTATTTGAGTTCATTGCACGAAGAATATTTATTTAATATGAACAACGAATATTATTTTCATAGTTATGTAAGTTTTAAAAACAAATATTGTACATTCTTATTGAATATTATGACTTTCGATTTTCTCGGCCAAAAGTATTTCGTTATTAATTTTTTGGGTGTTATGCAGTGTTGCGCTACCTCCTTCTTTAGACGACACTTCGGACGTCTTTCAGTGTCCATCATCAAGACAGATGTGTAATCACAAATTATATTACACATAAATTGCCCTGATGATCGACCCTGTAACGCTCTTCGAAACGTTGTTTAAAGAAGGATGTAGCACAAAACGGCGTAATACCTCGAAAATAAACGACAATAACTCTTATTGAGCGCTTACGATTCACGTTTTTGGTACCGTGACGGCATAAAAAGGCAATAAACGTACGTTCCTTATCGTAATAGTGCTTCAACTCTTTCTTACCCATTAAGAGCGTTTAACCAGCCAGCGAACGAAAATCCACATTTCGTCGAAAGTTGTTCTTACGATCGTGCAGGGCGGTTGCAATGAGAAAGATTAATCATTCTCCGTACCAGCTTTTTAAAATTATAACTCAATATCGAATTTATTTCAATCCAAATTAGCTTTAATTTATACCTTCATCAAAAAATGCTGAAAGGCGTGATGATAAAACTATTAAAATAATGTACTTTTTGTAGTTATTTTTTGATTATAAGTATTTATCATTTTTCAATAATGTCTACATTTAATAAGAATGTTAAAAAAATCTGAAATATATAAGTTTGTAAGTGCGCAAATAAATACACAAATGGACCTTATTATACTAAAAATTAAAAAAAATCTCAAAATTTATTACATGCGAATGCTAGATAAAAGAACAATCTTTCGAAATCCATTTATATTTTTTTGTGGAAAAGAGTCAATACGTCTAAAATCTGATTTGAAAATGACATATTTCTGGTTTTCTCTGGTAAAGGCCTCTTAAATAATGGTAAGACTAGGGTTCCCAGATCAAAAAATCAAAATTCCTGACATTTGATAAAAATTCCGGACTTTCTTGTAAATAAACTTTTTTTGTATTTGTGGGCGGTATTTTATATTTTTAAGTGTAAAAAATTCTAGACATTTTGTTTTTAAAAGTTTTATTTTCTATGTACATAGGTTACTTAATTTTCTTTTTAAATTTAGAAATAAATTAAATAAAATTTAAGTAACAAATGTACCCAATGGAATTGGAACCCAATGGTCAAAAGAAAGAAACAGGCTTTCCGTGGAGTTAGTCAAGTCGATTCTCTTAACTCAGTGTAATTTAAAAAATATGACTTGCGAAATGTTCTACAAAACTATTATTAAAGATTCGGAAGTGTTGAACAATTTTTCTGGGAGCATTAAATATCAGAAGTGATGTTTTACTTTGATTTGTAATAAAAATAATTTGGTTTATTTCATTTTTTTATCAATCTCCACTTAATTGTTGAAATTCCGGACTGTTTAGAATTCCCCCCGCATTCCGGACAAAGACCTATATTTCCGGACTTGTCCGGAAAATTCCGGACCTATGGCAACCTTAGGTGAGACGCACAAAATAGTGTGACGGTTTCCTCCAAAGTACTACTTTATTTATTTATTTTATTCATTTATTTCAAGAATTTTGTTAATACATTACAAATGATTACATATGCAAGGTTATAAAATAATTCATATTTTATTCTACTACTCCATAAGTTGAGCTCTAGGAGCTCAAGTTTATGGGAGGAGTATTTACATGCAAAAAATAATAATAATGATCTAATGAAATGTGGAAATTAATTAATTAATTATTAATTAATTTATATGACGAGAATGCCAACATTATTATAAATACTAACCAGGAATATTTAGATTCCGGGTCAAATAAAATTATTCGCAAAACACTTCAATTATCTCAACCAAACGTATGTAGACAAATTTTCGTCAAACAAATGGTTGAGTATTGGAGAGTTGAGCGCAGAAATAGAAGGATTTATGCTTTGCCATTCAAGATAGAGTCATTAATACTAAAAATTATAGGAAGCATATAATCAAAGATATAAATCAAATTGATGATTTATGTAGAAAATGTTTGGCTTTTCCGGAAACTATAGAACATATTATATCGGGATGTTCTGTATTAGCGCCGTCCGAGTTTACGTTTAGGCACAATCAGGTTTTAAAAATAATCCACCAAAGTTTGGTAATTAAACATAACTTGATTGACTGCCGTAATATAGTACCATATTATGAAAAACTATACAAACAGACAGAACTATATATATGTGGGATTACAAAAGATTATTTAAATATTTATATTGAGGGATCAGTAGGATTTATAGGTTCAATTAGGAATTCCACAGAGCCGAACCCTGTGATATGAAAATATCTGGAGTCGGTGAATTATTTTCCCATTTGGTCTCTGGTAGGTTGACATGTTGTTCTTGTATTGTTTTGTATTTATAATACTTATGTGTATAGTGCCATTGCATAGCGTGGATTGACTAGATGATCATTTGTGGAAAAGTGTGCGAAAGGGTTTAGTTTTTCCTGTTGGGAAAATTTAACCCGGACATTTAAATCTGGTGCGTAAATGAAAGAACTCATGAAATAAAAATCAACATTATTTTAGACAGGTACACAATTTAGAAAAAAATAGTTATTTTCCTTGCGTTTCGTGAGGGAGATGTATGCAGACACACGTTCACCGTTTGTCTCATTTTCGACTGTTGTTGTTTAGTGTGTAAGAAAGAGGTTATATGCAGCAGCATTATATGTTTAAGAACAAAAGCTAAACCATCAGCGCGTCGACATTTGAGTTTTTTTTTAATTTTTGGAATTCACTCACAGTTCAATATTATACTTGTAACTATATTCCATACTTTCAAAATTATCGTCGCGGCCAGTAGTATTGTGGGGTGTATGGAGATGTCACGTTGATGTTTGTGAGAGAGATCTAAGAAAATTATCACTTCTTTCCTTTGGAGGACACAGACCTAAGTGCATTGTGTATCTCATCTTTTGAAAAAGCTGCTGCGTTATTGCGGTGATAAAATATACTTATTGTAATGTTTTTTATCTCCAGGTACTCATTTATCTATTCTCAAAAATATATACCTAAATTCGCATCAAGCCTACTGCCGACTCCAGATACTAATATCTACAGCTCATATGTTGGACTAATATCTACGAACTTCAGAGTGTGGACTAATATCTACAGAGCTAAGGTCGGACGAATATCTATGACGGTCCCAGTGGTGACTAATATCAACAGAGCGTAGGTTGGACTAATATCTACAGAGGGCAGCTGAGCAAGAGGTTGTACGGAAAAGCATAAATTACTTCAATTACGTAATTACTAATTACGTAAAGGCTTAAACGTTTAAAGTACGTACATGAAGTTTTTGCATAATATTAGGTATTTTGCTGTTTACGAGGACAATAATTTATTGAAAATTTTTTTAACAAAACAAAAAAACGACTTAAAAAAATGCACTAAAAAGTAAAAAAAATAATTTCGTATTCTTCTACAACTTCATAATCCACTTACTTTTTCTACTAATCAATATGTACGTAGATTGATATTTTTTGGAGTCGGTGTCAGTCAAGGTAGGTTTGTAACTACATAAATAGTTATAGGTGAGATGTGCTTGTGTCGCACAAGCGACTTGACGAGGCGAGAGCGGGGCCGCGGCGTGAGGGGAGCTGTCAAGTGAACTCGCCGGGCCGGGTACCTTTGCTGACACCGACTCCAAAAATAACAATCGTACCTACATATTGATGATTAGAAAAAAGTAAGTTGATTATGAAGTTGTAGAAGAATAAAAATTTTTTTTTTTACTTTTTAGTGCATTTTTTGAAGTCGTTTTTTTATTTTGTTAAAATTTTTGTTATTTTTTTACTTTTAGTGAATCTGAAGTACACTAACTAATTTGTCTGAATATGGGTAGACCTACTAAACGTGCTGCTCATATGAGACAGACATAATTTGACCATAATGACGTTAGGGTCAAATTAAGAGATTCGGCCGAGTTTCGTTAATTTGCTCCTATGAATTGAAGAGTTCCGTTTCTTTTTCATGGATCCGATAATCAGAACCTGACCAAACTACCCTTGAAGTACATCCTTTCCAATAAAAAAAGAATCATCGAAATCTGTTGGCGAAATATTGAGTTATTCGTCCATTTGTCGCGCACATACTTAAAGCAAATTTAAGATTTATATGGTTTTCTCGTAAATGCCATTGTCGGAACTGGACCAAATTAAAATGGGACCACACGGGAAGCACCAGCTTTCAAATAAAAAAGAATCATCAATATCGGTTCACCCAGTCGAAAGTTCTGAGGTAACAAACATAAAAAAAAAATACAGTCGAATTGAGAACCTCCTCCTTTTTGAAGTCGTTTAACAAACATGGAGGTCATAATACAAGGATATTTATTTATTTCCAAATACACGGCCCCACAACTTAACCTTACCTAACCTAACCTAACTTAACCTCACCTAACCTCACCTAACTGTCATAGAAATGGTCATGGTAACAGACTAAATAATTTAGAAGCACTCGAAATAAAGAAAGCTGTTAAAACAAAAACCCAAATCCTTAATAACCAGCTAAATGTGTCCAATAGTCCGATATTAGGGATTTTTACATACATACTTACATAAACTAAGTTTTTTAAACTGAATACGCAATATTACGTTATTTCAACATGCTATACATAATTGCAAATCCAAACTCTGCCAGTGCTGTAGATATTCGTCCACACTTTGGTTCTCATAGATATTAGTCAGCAGTTTGAGCTGTAGATATTAGTACGCACTTTGGTTCTCATAGATATTAGTCAGCAGTTTGAGCCGTAGATATTCGTCCACACTTTGGATCTCGTAGATATTAGTCCGATTTTTTCAGTTTTTGGAATTCCTGAAGATATTAGTAGACGCCTCCCTGCTGCCAGCACGTAGATTTTTGCTCAACGCTTGTGACGAGCCACAAGCGAGCTCTGGAGCAAATGTAAAATCCATGGTACACAACTTTAAATAATGTTCTTTAAATGAATAAACAATCATGTATACTTGCATCATTTCGTGGTTTTAACCAGTTGAAATACGACAGCTGACATATCAGTCCGTAGAAAAGCAATTGCAAGCCATGGACAATCACACAAATTTGATTTTAGATTACTTATGGAATCGAAATACAGAATCGGATGGATGGAGACGGTCAAAATGCTTGCCATTGACAAAAAACTACGTGCTTGTGACAAGCCGCTTGATAGTGTCCGGAGCTCTTTAGTTCGGACCAAAGATCACGGGTTCAAAACACCACGTAACATAAAGAATTAATTAATATTTATGTATGTAAATATAATTAGATTTTTTCACATATAATTTGAATAAAATATTCACAGTTATAAGTGGATTTTGGTTTTTTAATACGTTTGTTAGCAATTCTAGATCGGTTTTTGTATTACAAGTAAACAATAATGTTAGAAGGAAAATGGATGACTAGTTGTTTCATTAAGATAATTTAGGAGGCGGGTATGGGTACCGCCGCCCCGGGAACGATTTATTTGATAATCAACACTCTTGCCATCATAGGTCACACCAAATGGTTCGCTACTTGGTGACTTAGTAGGGGTGCCCGGGTTCATTGGGTGAGGTTGGTCTAGGTTTTAGCGGCACATGCTTCTTCCACCTGCTGCGTGGCGGGCCGGATCGGGTGAAACTGGTTGATGGAGACATTTTACCTCTCCAGCCGGATTCTCTCGACCCATCAAAGGATGGATTCATACGTCCGTCTCGCCTGGACACATTGACCCCCAGATTCCTACCCACCCCTCATACCTTTTTACTTATCAGAACTTCCTCACCTTCCTTTCCCGAAAAAGACACAGCTCCACACAGCTTCCCCAAAGATTCCCTTCCCCAAAAAAGACCTATAGATTCAGATGTGACCAGCTGCCAACCTATGTAAATCTCACGTACGACCAACAGATGAATATGAGAGCCACCTCTGGGATGGAGAACCACAATACTTGATAAATCAATGCAAAGAAGGGCGGTCCGCCTGTTTGATAATCCGTTATTAACAGACCGATTGCTATCTCTAATGTACAGAAGCAATGTGGGTATGCTGAGACTGTTCTACAGGAATTTTAATGCAGCCTGCTCTAAGGAGGTAGAAGCATTGATCACAGGTGTAGCGGTGCACGTACATGAAACTCGACGGATACCAGCGGAACACCCATTCACAGTTGATGTTGGCTTCATGAGAACTGGTCGTTTTTTCCGACTCGTTATTGTGCAAGTCGTCTCGTATGTAGAACTAGCTGCCGGCTTCTGTTTTTCTCCCTTCGTATAATAATCATCCGGGGGTCTTCAAGACCTGCGTTAATAAATATTCCATTGAGCATTAAGAGCGTTTAACCAGCCAGCGGACGAAAATCCACATTTCGTCGAAAGTTGTTCTTCCGATCGTGCAGGACGGTTACAATGAGAAAGATTAATTATTCTCCGTACCAGCTTTTTTAAATTATAACTCAATATCGAATTTATTTCAATCCAAATTAGCTTTAATTTATACCTTTATCCAAAAATGCTGAAAGGCGTGATGATAAAACTATTAAAATAGTGTACTTTTTGTAGTTATTTTTTTATTATAAGTATTTATCATTTTTCAATAATGTCTAAATTTAATAAGAATGTTAAAAAAATCTGAAATATATTAGTTTGTAAGTGCGCAAATAAATACACAAATGGACCAATTTTCGTCAAGAAACACATGTACGTACATATTTTTAATGATTTTATTGAAACTAAAATTAAAATTCTAATACATAACTTTGCTAGATAATGTATTGATTTATTTTACTGCATGATTACATTATTTGAAATGGGTGTGGTATAATACAAAAACTTTTTTGAAAATTTAACAAATCTGCCAACGACCTATGGAATAACCTTATTATACTAAAAATTAAAAAAAATTCTAAAAATTTATTACATACGAATGCTAGATAAAAGAACAATCTTTCGAAATCCATTTATAATTTTTTGTGGAAAAGAGTCAATACGTCTAAAAACTTTTTTGAAAATGACGTATTTCAGGCTTTCTCTGGTAATGCCCTCTTAAATAATGGTGGGACAAAAGATGAGACACACACAAACAATACGTGTGTCTGTTTTCTTTTTTCCATTTTTCTTTATACGTGTGAGGGAGATGTATTATAATGATTAAATTTTTCCTTTTAGGGGGTGCAGACATACGTTCACCGTTTGCCTCATTTTCGACTGTTATTTAGTGTGAAAGAGAGAGCTTTAGAATTACGTTTATGTTTAAGAACAAAACAATCAGCGCATTGACGCTCGACGTTTTTGAATTTTTGGAATTTACCCACACTTCAATATTATCCTTGTGACTACATTCCATACTTTCACAATTATCGTCACGGCTATAAGTTATAAGTATTGTAGGGGTCTAAGGAGACGTCACGGTGCGGTGTGTGCGAGAGATGCAAGAAAATGATGCAAGAAACAGACCTACGCACATTGTGTATCTCATCTTTTAAAAGAGCTGCAGGATTATTGTGATAAGGGACGTACGTTTATTGCCTTTTTATGCCGTCGCGGTGCCGTAATCGTGGATCGTTACTATAAAAACAAAAGCCCTCATTCCATCTCGATATTTGAAAATAAAGTTGATTGTTTTCATTTAACCATGTAACAACGTCTAGAAATTTAATATTGATTTTTTTTACATTAGCTCCACACAGGAGGCCCTGAGGAAAATAATTTCCCTTAGGGCCTACGTCATCTTTGGGGATGCTGTGTGGAGGATCTTTTTAAGAAAGGAAAGTATAGGAAGTTCTGTGAAGGAAAAATGTAAGAGGGGTCGTTAGGAATCTGGGAGTCAGTGTTTCCAGGAGTGACGGGCGTATTAGTCCGTACCTCAAACTGCGGTGCAAGGCGATGTGTCGAGAGAGCCCGGATGGAAAGGTCAAAAGGCCTCCCTTAACCAGTCTCTCTCGATTCAGCCCGCCATGCAGCAGGTGGGCAGACGCATTCGCAGCCAAGACCTGGACAAATCTCCCCGGCACCCGTGCTAAGTCACCAAACGTAGCGAACCACTTGGGGTGACCTAAGGCAGAGGTGTTGGTTAGTCTATAAATGGTTCCCGGGGCGGCGGTACCCATACCCGCCTCCAAAATAGTTTTATTTTACATGTACACTTGTTACTTAATTTTTATTTATCTGCAACCGGTTTCGACACATCCTTGTCATACATTAGCAATCTTAAAACTAACTTAAAAATTAATTGTTTTCAAAATTTGACCTCACTTTAAACACAATTCTATCGATAATATCACTAACGCCAACGTCCATAGCACTACATCTCCCGACCTATAGTTTTTTACCATCTACATTACGGATTTATTTTTTACTTTATCGTACAAGGTCTGTATAAACGAGCATTACGTCAATATAAGGTATTAGATAACTTAGGTACCATAATTAGATTACACAAGGCTGTTTTTACACTCGTAAGTAAATTTTATGACTTACATAAGTTTTTGATAAGTTACTCACAAGTACGTTTACGGTGACCCAACGAAACTATAGTTATTATAAAATTATAATATTTTGTTTATTATAATCAATTTAATATCTAAAATTGACTTAAGTTGGTATGGATATCAAACGAATTTATTTACAGTGTCGATTTTTTGGAACCCCTGCTAAATCACCAAACTTAGCCGCGGCATTCCGAGTTTCTACCGTTTTATAACATATTTCTCTTGAACACTTTCGGCCTTACTAAAAAACCCAGTGAAAACTTTATTCAATTGACAAACGGCCGCGGATGTGAAAACATTACTAATTAAAAATTTGTTCTTTGAAAGAAATACACATGGTTTCCACGGCCTGAGAGGGTAGTTTATCTCTGTTTTAACCATTGATGTCCGAACGATATTTGTAATTTTTCCATAGTATTTTGAATTTTCTATATATTTCTTATTTTTGAAAGTGTCGTAAAAACAAATACCATTTATGAAAACTAGATAAAATTACCATTTAGATTTGTGTATTTGAAATACAGTTTGGTTTTCAAAAACTGACATATTTTAAGATTCAAACTCGAAAATAAATGTAAAAAAATTTCTTACCAAAATTTTTTTGACTAAAATGTAGGGAAATTAAAAAAAAATCAAAATTTCAAAAACACAGTCCTTTTATGTAATAAATTTGGAAGGAAACTATCACCTCACTTTTTCCTCGTGCATACAATAAAAAAATAATAAAAAATTTCAAAGTTTTTTTTATTGCTAAAAAACTAACCTAAAAATTATACCGTCTTTTATATCAGATTTCTTGCATCTCTAAAGACGTTAATTTCTTTGATGCATTTAGGCACACATGTATTAGATATTATTATTTAAAAAAACACCACTTTCATAAAATCATCGTAAAATAAAACCTTTAAATGTAAATTTGAATTCTCATGTATCATATAAAATAGTTTTTGACACTTCAATTTTCAAAGTACGATTATTGTTTTATAACTTGACTAAAACTTATGAAAAACCACAAAAAACACGGTAAATATATCAATGATATAAATATAAGAGTAAATTATTCATATTAATAGAAATTAACCATCACATAAGTAATATTGTACACACAAAAGTCATTTCGCACACACAGAAATCATTTCGCGCTTCCAGCGTCTTTTTCGAGCGCGAACAACAAATGCGCAGGCGCCGCGCCGCCGCGCCACCTAGCGGTTATGAAGGAAAACAAACAATTTAGTACTTAAATATGCATTGTTGCCGGATTTACAGTACGTTTTAAGACCAAATCTTATTAGTAATGTTATCGTGTTTTAGTGTATTTTTGTTTTATTCATGTTGCTGCAATAACACGGGTTATCTGGCGTGCTGTGGTTTTTTTTTAGTAAGGCTGACCGTGTTTAAGGCAAATATGTAATAAATCGGTACAAATCCGGGTTGCGGGCCCTTAAATATTTGTTACCAAGACTATGTAGACGTTGTATTGGAGAATGTAAATGATAGTTCGAATGAGATGTATGAGGATGTACGTATATAAAATGTTAATGTTTGTTTAGTTGTTCGTGTAGGTTAATGTAGATTTATTAATTGCAGGAGTTCACAACAGTCGAATTTAGAGTTTAATAATTTTAATAAAAAAGTTAGGTCGTTTATTTTTCATCTGTTAACTAAAGTTGGAATATTTAAAGTATTCATTAACGACGGGTAATTTATGTGCTCTAAAGGGATGTTAAGTTTAAAATTTACGAAACGTAGAAATAGTTAGAAAACGTTAAACATAACATTTAACTATACCCTTATTTGTTTCACTCTTTTAAGTTTTATTTTTATTTTATAAAATATATATGTTGTTTTTAAAGATAATATCTAAAAATTTGCCACGCCGAAACGGGTTATATGACATTCCCTCGATAAAAAAAAATCGCAAAATATGCTCCGAAAATTATCATAAACACGTTTTTATCTGTTATTTTACAAGTTATATATGTATGAAAAAATTCACAGTGTTTATTTAAATGCTATTAAAAACATTTCCTATGAGATTTTTTGCTGTATTTTAAACGTGTTGTGTTTTATTAAACATTTTCACAATTTTCGCTTTAATATTATCGTTTTTAATATTAGCGCACTCCCTCTAAAATTCGTATTTACCTCGTCTTCTTCTTTTTTAACGCCTACTACCGGGCCATTAAAAACAACTCTGGATGACCAATGGCAGGTGTATTATCCAATAAATGGTTATCGGGGCGACGGTACCCATACCCGCCTGGCAAATTGTCATGAAGCACCATAAAATCTCATAAAATAAAGTTAACGTATAAATAAATTAACCTATCCTTTCTTCATAATTTGAAATGATCGCCTAGAACACCCTTGTAGGGTGAAAGTCAGAAACAATTGAAAAAAAAATTATGTGCAGTTCACACGCGGTAGAAGCAAAACCTTCAGTAAATTAAAGGAGACAAGAGTGGGTAGGCTACGAAGCACCGCACAAAGAGGGAACCGATTATTCTATCTCATTCTCTCGCAGGCTAAATCCTATAGATGTATGTGTCGATCTCTTTTTAGTTTCGCTTTTTCGTTTGATCGATTTTCAAATCCCAACGGAGCTAAATAAGTTTTATTTAAAAAAAGTGTGCAGTTCACGCGAGGTAGAAGTGAAACCTTCAGACAACTAAAGTAGACAAGAGTGAGGAGGCTCCAAAGCACCGCACAAAGAGGATACCGATTAGTCTAGGGGGAGTACGGATATTATCGGACGCATAGTGTTGATCAATTGTATTTTGTTGTTATTGCTTCAATATAAATGATTTATGAATTAATCATAAGTGGAAAGTACTGATCTACATGCTATGCTAATTTTAAAAATCAATAACCATCACTGTTTCCCAAAATTTAGATTTTAAAATTACGAAATTTTCGTTTATTATCGGAATTCGACGAGTGGTATCGGAAAAATTAGCTCTTTGGTTTAACACCGTAATGTCTTTTGTTTTATAATAAAACGGTTACTAATGATTAAATACAAAAGATTTCACATATATCAAGACACTATCTTTATTTAAAAAAATACAAGCAAGATAAATACAAGAAAAAGGGCAACAAAGTATTTGAAAGAATTGTCTAATATCGGACATCAATGGTGGTATCGGACACAAAAGTGGACAAAAAATGTTCATGTTTTTTTAATAAAAAAAAGGATTTTAAAAAGTTGTAAAACCGTGTTCAAACTTTACATAACACGTTACACTGAAAATAAAAATTATTTCTGGCACAATTCACATTTGTAAAAATGCTGGCAAGATTCAAGACCCGTACAATTTTCATGAGCCCATCCGTGACAACATTGACATTGAATCCAGTCTTCTTCGAAGCTTTCTCTACAGATAAAATTCAATCTTCATCTTTATTATAATCCTTATGTAGTTTTAGTTTTTCGGCTTTCTTATAATTGATGGTGTTAACATTATTTTTTTTGTATTTGGGCGGATTATTTTTTAATTTACTCATTTGAAATTTTTTTGGCATATACTGTAGTTTTTCTTGTTTTATTTTGATTGGTAGACCCGGTACTTGTGTTTTGGCTTAATTATTTACAATTTTTGAACTTTTTAGAAGTGAACCTAATTTCCTCAATATCCTAAATACTTTCTTCAATTTCAACAACCTGTCACTAATTGTACTTTTAGGGACATCAAAATATAAGACAGCTTCTCAAATTGTCACAAACGTTTTCATGTTGCGATCCTTTCATTCACCCCGAGCCCCTGCTCCCGCTTTTTTTTGAACTTCGGTATTATCTGGAAAAATGGATGAAAAACATATTGACTTTTTGAAAATAATGTTTTAAAATCAACAAAAGCAAACCCTTTGTATATTGCTTTCGTAATATAATATATTTTCATGACAAGGTGTATAAAAATACGAAACACTTCATTTGGTGTAAGTGTACCTATTAATTTAAATAATAAAAAATAAAAAAAAACATTTATTCGTGTATCCGATATCATCCGTAACAGCCATGTCCGATATTAACCAACCGACGTGGAGTTAATAAAATAACCGCCTACCTGGTATGGGACACAATTTTTAAAACATCAGATCGTCATTTGATTGCCACCGAAATACAGTGTACCGTCTTATATGTAAAAATGTAATTAAATTAATAACGTACCTTTTATTTGTCTTCGAATAAAGCTGCGGACACAATATGCGGTGGTCAAAGTTCGTTTTTTGGGCACAAAACGATACAACCGGCTTTGGCGAGAGTCATGCAAACACCGGGCATCCAGAATTATTGCGGCAATATTATAAACTAACTTGCATCGCCCTATCTATACGCCAGTAAGAGAAATTACACTTGTACGATACCATACGTTGTCCGATAATATACGTACTCCCCCTATATCGTTCTCTCGCAGGCTAAATCCTATAAATGTGGGTGTTTGTTTCATCGCGTTTCAAATCACAACGGTGCCAAAGAAGTTTTCACTTAAAAAAATGTATTGCTCTCCAAGAATTCTTGAAACTTCATTCATGAAATTGATCGCTGGTGTGGAGGGCAGTTAAGCACTTTATATGACGAGAAAATCCTAGTTATTTTTAGTCCTATAGCCTCGACACCTGAAGTGTGCAATAGCAAGGAAGCCGTAAATCCATTTTATATAATGTTAAGGTTAAATATGCCTAGTGATTTAATCCAATTATTACGAGTATTTGCATCGAGGTCAGTTTGTTATGAGATTTACACTTCAAATCGGTTGAAGCCGGTGGATCTATATGACACCACTTGATTTGGTAAATGTTTAGAGGAATACACAAGTCTAAAATTAATGTGTGCCATTTCACCATGAATATAAGTAGTTATAGGCATTAAAATTGCCTGGCAAACGGTGTTTGGAAACGGTCGACATTAGCGCAAAATTGGTTTATATTTCTTTTGTGAGCA
This sequence comes from Limnephilus rhombicus, assembly GCA_929108145.2. Taxonomy (NCBI): domain Eukaryota; kingdom Metazoa; phylum Arthropoda; class Insecta; order Trichoptera; family Limnephilidae; genus Limnephilus; species Limnephilus rhombicus. The sequence goes on along the minus strand of OV815290.1, from coordinate 30,308,101 downwards.
ATTTCGTAAGAAAGGAAAAAAAATAATGAAGGGAAACTGTCCCATATAATCTTGACCATAATATAGTAATTTAAAAGGTTGTTTCCTATATGCGTGCGCACATTTCTAATGAAAAAAGTTAATCAAGTGAATCTGTCGTAGATAATATTGACCATAGTATAGTAATTTAAAAGGTTATTTCCTATATGCGTGCATACATTTCTCATGAAAAAAAGTTAATCAAGTGAAACTGTGATAGATAATCTTGACCATAGTATAGTAATTTAAAAGGTTGTTAAAATAAAATCGTGCCTGAAAATTTCAGCCGTAGTCGTCGACACGACTTGTTCAAAATACCATACGGCAGAACAGATGTTCTAGCACAGCATAGCATGACAAGAGGAATGGTGCTGTTGAACGAAATATCGGAAACACTAGATATATATAACTCTTCTTTAGATAGCCTTAAGATTTTTTTGTATATTAATCATCTTCCTAGGTGTTAAGACTGTTAAAATGAGAAAATTGTACAGTAATTGGATAAAAATCTGTTGTACAATTAAAAAAAAAAAAGGATGTGTCTTATACGCGATCATATATTTCGAATAAAAAAGTTAATCAGTGGAAACTGTCAGAGATAATATTGACTATAAATACAGCAATTATATTTTTATTTCTTACATGCATGCATTTTTTTTTATGAGTTCAAAATTGTAGTTATTAACTAAAGCTTCTACGAGGAATTCAATCGTAACAATTGTTTCATTCAATAAATAATATGTTTATATAATTAATCAATGTAATATGAATTTATGATATGAACTAAATTTGTCAATTTGACTGGCCTAAAACAGGATCCATTCCTAGTTGGCTAGTCAAAGTTTCCATATATGTTTCATTGTATAATTTAATTTGAAATTTTATTATTATTATTTCAAAGTTTTTAACGATTTTTTTAACAAAGAAATACTAATTAAGATACCTTTTTTATAATATTGCACGAGAAGTCCTCTTAAGTGACCTACTACGCAATATGCAACCTTTTCAATGTCTTTTTTTATTAAAAAAAAATGTTTCATCACTTTTAATGAATTTTCAAAGCAGGTGATGAGGTTGCATATTGTCTAGTCGTCCGGTCACCATACATGCAAATGTTTCGCGCCGTTTGCGGTTGCTTCGTTCCTTTCCCGTAATTCGTGGTTCGGCTCGTAGATTCGACTCGCATGTTTATATGCAGCAATACGTATTTTAAGAAAACTTGCAAACCAAAACAGCACGTTCTTTTATCAATCCCGCAAATAAGCGGGATCAAATATTGCTGAAATCTCGCGGGATTGAAGGATGCGAGATTGCGGGATTACAAAGCATAGTTGCTTGCTAAACCGAGAACTCACAACTCTAGAAACTCATAGTCACTAGCAAAGTGGAGAGACAGAGTAGTAGAAACAGAGGAAGGTCACCAATGCATTGGAATGACTAAGTATCAGCTACGTCGATGTCGTTGGCTCTCCATATAATGAAGGATCGCTAGGATTGTAAGAACCTGCTTCATCAGGAAAATTGGAGTGGTGGTGATGATCCTGAAATGTTCCAATAAGATTATAATGTCCTCACGAATAGCATTCTCTAATATTGTTTTTTGTTTGTCCCCAGGCGGCACAGAGTATCAGCGCCCAGCTTGGTCTGTTGGGCGGCTTTGCGTGGTGGACTGGCCCGGTTGTTACCCGCCCTGCTTGCCCTATGGACCAGATTGCCAGCCTTCCTTCAGTTTGTGTCAGGTAATTATTACATTGAAGAGAGCATTCTGTGGCTCTAGGAAAGGATGATAAAAATAGTTACTAAACAGTCAAGTGATATAAGAATGTGAACGGTCAATGCAGTCACTCTGTTGATTGTGGCGTTTCGATCTACTGAAGTTCTTATGTACTTTCGTAGCATAAAAAATGACCATAAGATCTCCAACCAGTATAATTGTTAAGAACGGGAGGCAGGTATGGATATCGCCCCCCCGGATACCCTTCATTGGATATCCAACACCTTTGGCGTAGATAAGTGACTTAGTAGGAATTTCCGGGTTCATGGGGGGGAGGTTTGTCCAAATGGCAGCGGAAGCGTCTGCCTACCAATTGATCGAGAGAGATGATGGTTGAGGGAGACCCTTTGACCTCTCCAGCAAGACTCTCACGACTCGTCGCCTTGCACCGCAGTGGGAGGGAGGATTCATACTTCCGTCACGTACACACAAACCCTAGATTCCTACCCACCCCTCACACCTTTTTCCTTCGCATAAAGTCTACTCCTTAATTTCCTTAAAAGACCCTCTACTCCTCTGCACACATAGGGATTGCAAATTCTGCACCTTTTTCAAATCCCGCAGGATTGGTGGATAGAATTTAAAAATTCCGCGGGCTTTGTGGAATTTTTACTATGAGATGGTATATTGAAATAATTCCAACATTTCAAAATTTAAAATATATTTATTTGTTATCACATGTAGGAATACTAAAAAATAATAATTGAAAATGTAACAAGTAATTTACGTATCAATCATCTCTGTTACTTATAGGGGTATTTTTTGTTCAATCCCACAATCCCGCATATAACGCAGACGAAAATCCCGCAACCTACGGAATAAACCATGCACGTGCAAATCAAAAGAGCATGTTTCGGAATAAATTCAATTGTTTTCAATCACATAATCCCGAAAATCCCACAGATCCCGAAAATCCCACAAATCCCACAAATCCCACAAATCCCGCAAATCCCGCAAATCCCGCAAATCCCGCAAATCCCATAAATCCCACTAACCCGCCGAAATACCGCGGGATTGCGGGATTGCGGGATTTCAATCCTCGCAATCACAAAGATATAGAAAATTATTTTCCTTACGGCCGGACCTCCTGTGTAAAATAATTTTACTCTTATGGAGAAACACGGCCGCCGATAAATTTGAAAAAAACAGGTATTTTACCAACTGTTGCTGTCAACTGTCAACTGTCAACTGCACCTCAAGCTGATAATATTTAAAAATCGTGGTTTTGTGTTACCCATTTTTCTCGTTAAAATCGGATCAATTTTCAAGATTTTTTTACCAACTGTATTAGAAGAAAATATTTTAATGTCTGTACATTTTGCATTTAAACAAAATACATTGTGTAGTTTACATACTGAACGTCCCTTGACGGACAAACCAGGCAATTTTAACGATTTTTGGAGGGTCTTAACTCCTATAAGACGTAACTTATCAAAAAAAGCAAAACATACCGTCACTCTAGTGGTCAATATCTAAATATCTAAATTATATTAAAAACATTCGCACTAGTGCCAAAATCCAGAAAGAGAATTGGGAAAACTTTTGAATGGACAAAACGCTGCCTGGTTACAAGTTAACCAACCCATTTCAACATAGATAGATATCATTAGTTATTTTATCATTAACAATATGCATGATTGTTTGCATTTCAGTGCCCGCCCTGGAGAATGAGTCCCGGAGTACGACCCACCCCAGCTCCGCGCTGAAGGTGGCCGCTGAGGCTGACGGAGAAGGGAAGGTGATATGCGAGATGCTCTACATCCCTCCCCCCGATCTCTGGGAGGTGGATGTCATCTTCATACATGGACTCCACGGTGAGGATGACTGTGTACTTTTATAAATATAATTGAGTCCTTGCCCGGAAAAATGTTATGTCCAACAATTAACTTGTTCCGAGAAAAATTGAAAAAAGGAAACCAGCTATGTTTCATAATCTAAAAAACATACAATTCTTAAGAGTTTTAAATGAAAAGATGAGTAGTAGGGCAATTAAATTAGAGTTCATTACTAGAATTTATGCTGAATTTGTGGAATAATGTTGTATTTAAAAATTTCACACAACATTATTCTACAAAACGTTTTTTTTTTTACTCTTCGTAACTTACAGAAAGCAACATGCTCTTCTAACATAAATGTAAACAAGTCTTTGTTGTTTTTGAGCTTAAAAAGCAAAAAAAAACAATATGAATAAATGAAACCAATTACGTTTGAGATATTGTCTTGAGATCAACGTACAATATTATTCCACTAAACTGTTTCAACGGATAAAAAGCAGGTTTAATTATATTTTTTGTGGACAAATTCTACTTTTCTGCATTCTTCAGTTTCTTGGCTTTGAAGACTTTCTAGTTGAAACCATAAGACATTCGTTTTCTCCATTTATTCCCATGTGCCGTGATTTCGATAAATGGCATTATACAACATTCTTCCACAAAACAAACTTTAAAATGCTGCCACAGACCTACAATTTTTTTCATTACCATAAGGTGCATATTACGAGTAATATGCCCAACATTATTCCATCAATAACTCGATATTGATAGTTTTGTTGGATACAAAATTATTCCGTGCAAGAGCTCAATTATGGAAGACAGCAGTATTTCTGTTTGTAGCTAGTACGAAGAGCGAGTTAGTCCTCTAGGAGACGGACGTCATCACGGACTCCGCGGTGAGGATAACTGTGCACCTTAATAATTAAAATTATTATAGATGGCAGCACTTCTGTTTGTAGCTAGCATGAGTTTGTTAAACCTCCCTCGAGAGGTGGATGTCAGGATGGTTGCACACTTGATAATAAATTATAATTATTATAGATGGCAGCATTTCTCTTTGTAGCTAGCACGAAGAGCGTGTTAGACCTCTGGGAGGTGGACATCATCTTCGTACACGGATTCTACAGTGAGAATAGCTGGACAACTTATCGCACAGAATTGTAATAATAATGGTTTCTAACATTACCTAACCTATCCAAACTTGTAATGTTCTGATTTGTCATTGTTCTGTTTTTCTCTGACCCTGGTTGAAGAATTCATTCATTAAACCCTATTCCATTCAGAATCGAAACAATGCTTGAAATGACTTTTGTCTTGTTTGGTGACCAGATCTGGAGAGCCAGGTACTTCTCCCTATACTTCTCCTGTTCACCATTCTTAGTTGTACAACATACCTCTATTAGGGATGACATAGTCTCACTGGCTTCTGACGGTTGGGAGCATTTGGAATTCTTGTGCGGTACTCACATAAATAAAAAAAAATCTGAGTGTGCAGTTCGCACGAGGTAGAAGTGAAACCTTCAGAAAACTAAACTTCGAGGAAATGAGACGAAACCTGCCTAGCGATTCCGTATTTTTTGTGAGATCATTATTGAATAACGGACGTTATCTCCTGTCAGATTTGTGTGATTTTTATGGCTGTTATTTGCTTTTTCTATGTACAATGTACATTGTACATTAAATGAGTAAATAATCATGCGTACTTGCAGGAATTCATGTTTCAATCGATCTAAACTAATCTGACAGAAGATAATGTGCGTTATCCAATAACGATCTCACAAAAAATATGGAATCGCTAGGCAAAGTTTGGATAATTGTAGGGTTTATTTATAATCATATCGTTAAGCTTAAAAATTATTTTATATTTTATTTTACGAAGCACTGCACAAAGAGGAGACCAATACGAAGCACTTCACAAAGAGGACACCGATTAGTCTATCTCATTCTCTCGCAGGCTAAATCCTATAGATGTATGTGTTTGTCAATTTTTAGTGTCGCTCGTTTCCTCGAGTTTCAAATCACAACGGTGCTAAAGAAGTTTTACTTCAAAAGTTCTCGTAATTAAAATAATATTGTCATGTATTGTCATCATCTTTTTGTCTTGATATTATCTTACATCTAAATTATCTTTCCACCGCCAATTGCGTGTTAGCACTAGATAAAATAGATTTTTTTATATCACTGTGAGTCCCAACTTTCCTGAGATAACAATATCTTAATCTTGATGAGAGAATTTTAATTGCCTTTATTTTTGCAATAATTTTCCATACGTAATAATAATCCTATCTGAAATAACGAAATACATAATACATAATTAAATGATAACGGACCAATAAGTGAAAAATTGATAAAGTTTACAATTTTTTCGCAAATTACTCGTGTCCATAAAATTCAAAAGTTTTAATTAAAAATGTTATATTGTATTTTATGATTACTTAATGAATGTAAAAATCCATTTTTATCCGTTATTGGTTTAAATATTCACACTTCGCTTCTTTGTATAGAAGCCAACAAAACTAATGCAGCAAATAACTTACCAATTACTCGCGCAATCACAACTTATTTATACCCACTGTAGAAAATTACTAAACTTAGACATTTTCATGATTCCTTGCGAACAACACACAAAATTAATTTATTCAATTCCTTAGCCTGACATAAATTAATTTAAAACTACTTACAATTAGTTTTTCATTAAATTTTTATTAACAGTCAATAACAATTCGTGAGCATATAATTCGTGTTATCAAAATTTCTCTTTATTTTTAACCCCACTTTCTTCCTTTTTATTACTTTTACTTATACTTTCTTAAGGATAAGTAAAGTGATAAAGTTAATATACAATAAAATAAATACTTAAATTTGTTTTAGACCACTTTTATTTTATACACTCTATCGGTTTAGGAACACCCTTCCTTCGTCAGGAGAATATTATTGTAACTAATCTATGATACAGAAAACTAACTAACCATCACGCCGTTTCGCCACAGGGGTAGGCAGAGTGGACGGACCGCCAAACAACTCGATCTTGGCACACACTCCTTGCCTCGTTCACATTCATACATCATCTCATACATGCTCTTCTATTATTCCGACTCTTCACATGGCCCGACTCAAGTATCTGATTCACTTGGTCGTGCCATGTCTTCCTCGGGCGTCCCCGACTTCTTCTTCCATTCACATTTGCGTCATATATTCTCCTTACACACTTTTCCTCGTTCATTCGCTCTACATGCCCAAACCATCTGAGCGTCGCTTTCTTAATCTTACTCATTACGCTTACATCAGCCTTGCATTCTTCGCGGATCTCCACATTTCTCACACGATCGTACATGGTTTTACCACACATACGCCTCAAAAATCTCATTTCTACAGCATTCAGTCGACTTTCATCCTTTCTCTGCCAGTTCCATGCCTCACTGCCATACATCAGGGTAGGTATCAACACTCCATTATGGACGGCTAACTTCGCTTCTTTGGACAGTTTTTTGTTGGCCCCAACGGTGTTCAGTCCTCCATTATTAGAGCTGCATTTACCCTTCTTTCGATATCTCTGTCAGCCCTTCCATCTCTCGTAAACATACTTCCCAAGTACACAAACTCATCCACCTGCTCCAAATACTCATCATTCACAACTATGTTGCACATTGTTTTCATACTCTCTCTTTCAAATACCATGACTTTAGACTTACTTACATTCATCATTAACTCATTCTTCATACATACTTCGTTCATCCTAGAGATGAGAGACTGTAGATCTTCCATAGTGTTAGAAATCAGCACCGCATCATCAGCTTACAACAGGCAACATACTTCCAGATTATTCATTCTATGATACAGAATATTGACAGATATATAAATTTCAGGTGTTTGAATGGGAGGTAAGCAAAGGGGTGCGTGTAATTCTGGGCTTTCCGGGAAGAACAGAGCGGTTTATTGGAAAAATATTTAAAATAGGACTATAAGATAAATTAATTTGGTTATTCAAAATACTAAAATTATTATTTAGGAATTTTCTGATTTCAAGTGCTTCTAAGTTATCTAATTTTTTGCTTTTATTGTTACGGTGAAGAATTTTAACCCCTGCGTCCTTATTAAAAATTATTATTTTAAGCATCTTAAATGTTCTGTGATTCTAATATTTACATTTCTAGTTGTCTTACCTATGTAGAACGAAGGACAATCATTGCAACATAGTTGGTAAATGCCTGAGTGGCTTAATTTATGATCTCTATCTTTAGTGTTCTGTTGTGTATAAAATAAAAGTGGTCTAAAACAAAATTAAGTGTTTGGCGAGTCACAAAGTTAATGCTTTTTACAAATATGTAATAAAGTTAAGTTTAAGGAACCATTCACATATCAGGTGAAATTATCAACTGATATTCTATGCACTTCGTAATAGGTGTTGTAGTTATAACCATGTAATACTTAATATTAATATACCTCTTACTTGTATCATAATGTACTTTGTATGTCTTAATAAACAAATATCCCAAAATAAATCACAATAATACTTTTGGCTTCAAAACATCTCAAAACATATCCTCCACAAATGTTCTCCACTGGCTGCGGTCCCTCACTGTTCATCTTCAGTCCTCAGTCATTCTCGTCCTGCTCCAATACTCTTCCTCACAGTCTATCCACCTCCTCCTCAGTCTGCCTCTGGGTCGCTTCCCCTGGAGAATCCACTTGGTCATAATTTTCGGCATCCTATAATCTGGCATTCTTTCTATCTTACCACCAGCCTAATGCAGTCTTTTGGATCTCTAAAACCTAAGAATAGTCCAGTTCTCTGTAAAATGTATTAATATATTCATTTTTATTTTCAGGGTCCACAGTGAAAACCTGGCGGCAAGGAGACTGGCACTCCAAATACCGGGAAGTCCAGAAAGTTTCACTGCGAAAACATCCTCCCGAAGCAGATCAGAAAGAAGACATCTGCGCCAGCTGCCATCTCTCCATTCGGAAACCTAAGAGAACCATGTCCGCCCCTGGCTCCTGCGGTACTACCGATCACAACCCAGTTACAAATTGCCAAACAGACAGAAGTCCTGGAAAAAGACGCAGAACGGGACAACACGCAAGCAAAAAGTGCATGCAAAACCAAAACATTGGCCAGTCTGCAAGATCAGATAAGAGAAAAAGCCCTAGCCATAAATTACCACCAAATAGAACTCACAGAAAAAGAACTGCTAGCATAATAGCAAAGGAAACATCCAGCAAATGCGATGATTCAAGCGATTCAGATGATGATGTGTTGTATTTTAATGTTACCGAGAAACATGATGATAAATGTGAAAACAATAACCAAAAGCCTACCGAAGATATTGATGATGATGATTGTAAAGATGTTAAAATTAATCTAGATTATAAAAGAGTTCCATTAGAATTAAGTGTTAACAATAGTTGTGATCTTGCCATAAGTGGCAAAGTTGATGATTTGAGTGCGAAAACTAACAAAACCAGTGTTGACCATACAGAAGATAGCGATAATCTGGTTAAAGAAACTAAGGTTGGTCTGACAACTGTTGTACCAAGCGATTTGACTAAGAATTCAAAGAGCAATGATTGTAATAAGATAGACTGTGATGCGTCTGCAATAATTTGTGATATTAGCTGTAAGAAAGATGTTTTGATCGCAGGTAACATCGAAGAAGACAAAGATGGGTTTGTGGACTGTGATAAAAATACCTTAGGTTTAGCCGACACCATCCATCCAATGGATAGCATTAATTGTGATAAATGTGCCAGAAAAAATACTATTAATATTTTAGGATCGGGCAAATGTGAAGATTGCTACGCTATACGGGAATTAGTTAAGATAGATTTAAAAAAAACTGGGATTGAGCTATGTACAAAAGATGAATTATTATTTTACATTGACTTAGATCCGGCAAACCATGATTTTTCAGAATCAAATTCGTCTCAGGGTGAAGATTACATCCCTGTAAGCAATTGTATGAAAAGGAGACACGATGCTAGTAAAGTATTCACAACGCTGAATTTGAGAAAAGAAGAAATAATTATGGACAGTGACACCAGCAAAGTGAGAAAATTGAACGATGACACATCAGAAACTAAATCTTCATCAAGCAACAAAAGCTCTTTTGACGAATACGTGGAATTGGACAATGACTTCTTCAATGTAAATCCAGAATACAACCAATTTAGATTCAATGGCTCTGTCGAAAGCAGAGAAGAGAGGAGGATTGCAAACGAAGAACTAGACCAGTTGACGTACGATTTTCTCGAGCAGTTTCAATATTTTAACGATGATTCTGATGGTTTGGACGCCCCATATGAAGTTAGCGATGAGAGCTACATCAAAACGGCCATTTCTGAACCAAACTTCTTGCACGATCATCCAAAAGGCGAAATGCTGCACAACTTTGAGGATGGACGAATCGAGTTCATCAACTTAAACGAAGGCAGCTCGAAATCTGAGAGCTCAGTTTTCGAATCAGGAAATGAAAACGATGAATTTTCCAGCAGCGATATGGATAGTAGATTCGACCACCATTTCAACAATGACTTTTGTAATTGTGGTGCTGAGAAGAATGATGAAAAGTCTTCGAAGAGCAAAGGGGAGCTGGAAGAGATGCTGTCAAGTTGTTGGCCGAGGGACTGGATACCCGTGGACCATCCGGGAGCCAGGGTCATCTCACTGAGCTACACAACAGACCAGTATCTCTGGAGACCTATTTGGATCAAGCCGTACAACAGGTCAATAAAGTTTGCTAACGTTCCTTATATTTTTATGTAAGAATGTATCATTTTTCTCTCAATGCTTTTTATACTTTTTAATTACTCTTCAAGCCACAAATGCATGGTCCACAAAACTAACTCTCGTAATTTGATTGATAACACACATCGTGTAACATTTGGGATTGGGCTGATAACAATAACACTCCTTAGGTAGATAGTGATAAAGTTTAAATTCCCGCTTAACACCTCCCTATTTTGATTTATGCAAGAAAAAAACATAGCCAAAAGGCATGTTTTATTTTATTTTACGATGTTCAAGCACAAATTATATTTATATATTTTACAATCATATTTTAAAGAACTTAATTTGCCACATTATAAAATAAAGAACTTAATTTGCCACATTATAAAATAAAGAACTTAATTTGCCACATTATAAAATAAAGAACTTAATTTGCCACATTATAAAATAAAGAACTTAATTTGCCACATTATAAAATAAAGAACTTAATTTGCCACATTATAAAATAAAGAACTTAATTTGCCACATTATAAAATAAAGAACTTAATTTGCCACATTATAAAATAAAGAACTTAATTTGCCACATTATAAAATAAAGAACTTAATTTGCCACATTATAAAATAAAGAACTTAATTTGCCACATTATAAAATAAAGAACTTAATTTGCCACATTATAAAATAAAGAACTTAATTTGCCACATTATAAAATAAAGAACTTAATTTGCCACATTATAAAATAAAGAACTTAATTTGCCACATTATAAAATAAAATCATAACCGAAAAGAGATTAGTAAGTAGGAGATTTTGTTGATTTTGCGAAGTTCAGGCACAAATATTTAAATGTTTTATTATCATTTTCTAAAGAACTTAATTTGCCACATTATAAAATAAAACTACAACCAAAAAGGGGTTCGTAAGTAGAAGATTTTGATTATTTCAAAGGCCAAGATGTGTTCTAGTCACAGCATTTAATTAAATCATCTAAAATGTTTCTAAATGATCAAATTTTCAAATCAAAAACACATTTTGCATTACTTTGTAGCGCTTTGCCTGAAGTTATATTTATCTATAGTAATTTTTTATATGAATACCTCACAAGAGTCGCAGCTGCTACTGCCTGGAGCCTGTGAGACTATGGCATCCCCAATCGGGGTATGTTAGGCTGAAGGTAGTGGGGAGGGGAAGGAGGAAGTACCTGGCTATTCACATCTGGTCACCAAACACGGTTAAAGCCATTTCAAGCAACGTTTCAATTCTGAATGGTGGTCTTACACCAGGACGAAACTGAGAGTATCATCCACTCTGGGACGTGCTGCAAATATACTATATGTTATTTTAAATTAATTAATTGTGAAATACCACAAATTAATCAAATAAAATTTATTTGCAATGCCGGGATTCGATCCCGCGACCTTCGGTGTGTGAGTCAAGAGCCTTACACTAGCCTTAGGCTCATGTGTAAGTTTTTTTTTTACATTAACTCCACACAGGAGCCCCTGAGGAAAATAATTTCCCTCAGGACCTATGTCATCTGTGATGCTGTGTGGAGGGTCTTTTTGAGGAGAGGAAAGAATGAACAATGGTCTTGAAGAGACCCATGTTGTAGGAAGGAGGAAACACAGAAGCCGGCAAATCATTCCACAGCCGAGCTGTTGAACATAAGAACGAGTCGAAGAAACGACCCGTTCTCATGTGACAAATGTCAACCGTGTACAAATGTTAGTACAGTGGAGGTAATCCACCTCTTACCCGCCCTGGTATAAGTAACTGATGGTTATTCCTTCAAGGCTCTCGCAAGATTCTAATTTTTTGATTAAACGAAGCTACATTTATTTATTTTGAATGAATCTAGACCTCCAGTGTCCATGCATACGTTGTTAGTAAGCAGTATGCAAGTGCTTAACAGGAAAAACAAAATGCAAAAAAATAGGTTAGTAAGACAAAGATAAATTAAAAAGGGCAAAAGAAAAACTCATTCATGAGACTCCATGACGCGGCATTGCATCTGTAAAAAACCTGCAAGCACCTGCATAAAATAGAGAACATAAGAAATACAATAAATCTCAAATCAATTGGCAAGTACCAAGAAAAAATGTGAATGGCTTTCGGTCTGACCATAAACTACACTTAGCTTCCGTGTCCCTTAGCCAACCACTCAGTGAAGCCTCAAAGAATGTTAACTGAATATTTGGGGTAAAATACCCGAAGACTAAAAGAAAATTCAGCGTTGGGTAGTCAGAGGCAGGACAAAGGACAGTCAAGGTCGTCTGATCAAACCTCAAGCCTACACATGTCATTGGGGGAGGCGCAGACAGATTTGAGAAGGATCTGCAAAATCAATAATGTAACTAAAGATGAAGCAGGGACGAGGTCCAGCACACCCCCATATGGGGATAGGGCAAAAAAAATAAAAAAATTTTGGAGTTCAGTTCATCCAAAAAACATTGAAATAGTTAAAGACAAACAAAACAAAACAAGGAACATGGCATTAATTAACAGGTAGTATAGTAAATATAAGCAAAACAAATCGCAAAGCAATTATATACATTTTTGAAAATATAATGAACCAAATAACATAACGCAAATGTAAAATATAACATATAACTCATAATATATAATAAAATAAAAGAAATAACATATTACAGAAACACAAAACACAAAAATCATAAAAAATAAATCCAAGCGGTAAATGTAAAGGAATAATGAAGAGTGTCCGTGAATTCAGAAGCAAAATACACCTGGTACCTAAGTTATTTTACAGCTACTCAGCGACTCTAAGAATAGGCCATCTCTCAACCCAGACTTTCGTCAATTTCCTCAGGCACTCAAAATTCACCTTATTCGAGACGAGATCTGTATTCCAAACAGGTCTCGTAATAACTTGTAAACCATCAATCATTTCGTCTCGAGCATCCGTCAAAATCTCACAGTGCCACAAAATGTGCTCGGCTGTTTGGTCGGTATCACCACAAGCGCAATTGGGATGGGATGATAGAGCCAGTCTGTGAAGTCTACCTCTAAACTCCCCATGCCCAGAAAGCAATAAAATGAAATGTTAGTACAAAAGTTAGTAGTAGGATTAGAAACCGGCGGTCCGTTTGATGGATTCTCCTATCTTAACAGACGGATTGCAATCTTTAGAGCACAGCCGTCAGGTGGGAATGCTGTCCTTGTTCTACCAGTATTTCAATGGAAGATGCTCCGAGAAACTAGCGTCATTGATCCCCTCAGCACCGTTGCATAGTCGGGAAACATGCCAAAGCCCAACATATGTACATGGTTGACATTTGTCACATGAGAATGGGTCGCTTCTTCGACTCATTCTTGAGTTCAACAGCTGGGCCGTGGAACGATTTGCCAGCCTCTGTATTTCCTCCTTCCTACAACATGGGTCTCTTTAAGACCAATGTTCCTTTCTTCCTCTCCTCAGAAAGACCCTCCATATAGCATCTCAGACGATATAGCTCTGAGAAAAAATATTTTCCTAAGGGCCTCCTGTGTAGGGTTATTGTACAATAGAGCTTTGGAGAAAAAAAAATTATAATAATCTTAAAATCTTATTGCTATTATTATTTTTAATTAATAATACTGTGTTTTCCAGGAGTTCTCTCCGTGAGAGGTCTGCCGACATGGTCCAGCAGCTATATGCTCACGGGGCTGGCTCACGACCCATCGTATGGGTAGGTCACTCCAAGGGGGGACTATTCATCAAACAGATGTTTGCAGATGGTAAGAAATACCCCTCCTTGCTTCCATGGGAATAAACTTGGATTCTTTGGGTATCAAAGTAGTTGCAAATCAACCAATCATCATTACTCTTGGCTCTACAACTCCTGGTGGGTCTTAGCCTCCTCAAGAGTCTTCCTCCACTCATCTCAATTTTGCGCCAGCTCCAGCCAGTTTAGAAGCTCCAAGGTAGATATGTCTTTGAGGACCTTGTCACTCCATCTTAATCTTGGCCTTCCCAGGCTCCTTCGCCCTATCGGTCTTGAGTTCAGCAGGAACTTTGGTGCTTGATGCTCGGACATTCTCTCCACATGACCCAGTCACCAAAGTCTTCCCAGTTTTATAAATTTTGTGACGTTTAGCTCCACAGAGTATAGAGCTCATTGTTGTGTGGCGGCCACTTTTTCCGAATTCATTGCGCTGCCACTGGACTCCACCGAACGCGCTGGAAACACACTATGAAATACCTACAGCCAGGTACCGCGCGCCGGCCGATACATCTACCTACGGCCGATAGTACATCTATCACCTGGTAACAATTAGTGCGGCAACCTACTGGAAAGTTCCCGTCTCCACAATAATATATCAGCACTAGCGACTGGAGTGTTCGCGAACTTTCTCACCTTGGCGCAGCAGCTGAATTTCACACGCCGTTCTCGAAACTACTTGCCCGGCCGGCAGAAGTATAAAAGTCAGCGCGGGCCGCATACAGCTGAGTCTCAAGTCTAGTTCCCATTCATTGGTCAAGCAACTCACACACCGAGCAGTGATTTACAACCTGTGCAGTGCCGCGACTAAGTACGTGCCTGCGCCGGGCACCGGCCCCGCGCAGTCAGTAGCAAGTAAATAACGTTTGTCCAGTATGACTCCAGGAACATTTCCAGCACCTTCGAGGATCCCTTCTCCAACCACCATCCGCTGTCCGGCCCATTCGCGTCTCGACACGAGATGTCTCCATCCGCAGCACATAAAGCCCGCCGTGCTTTCTGCTTGGGATGCAACCCGTTCTCTGGCAAATCGAAACCCATCGCGTTCCGCTGCCAGAGATCATCCTCATCGCCTCTCAAGGTTCCTTCCTGCGTCACGTGTGTGAGCCGACTCACAGGACACACAGCTGCCATATCTCATCAGCGATCGATGACGATCGACGACGACGATCGACCGCATGGACCAAGGTCACTTCTACACCGCCATGGTGTAGAGCAACACGCCGGCTTCCTGAAGACCAGTGATCTTCACCGCCGTAGTCTTCCGATCTTCATCATGCAGCAGCATCTTTAACGGCACCACTGTCACTCCGCTCCGCTTCGACCCTCGCTACGTAGCTACAATAAAGACTGACTCATACACCGACTGACGCCTTTCATTTCTGTCTCCCGTCTCTACCGATCCGGCCCGCTCCCTCAGTTGTAACATCTGCGCCAAAATCCATTTTCTAGAACCGGTCCGAAGATACGCCACAAAATTTTCCTTTCAAAAATGTTCTGTGCTAGCTTATTCCTTTTAGTTAGTACCCACTTCCCAGCTGCGTACGTGAACACTGGTTTAATAAGTGTTTTTTTAAGCTAATATCTTGGTGTTTCTGGACAGCACTCTGGATTTTATCTCCTTTTTTTTTACCTCAAATCAACCAATAACTACTGTGAAACGTTGTTCCCTGGTGAACGTAAGCGAAATTCGACGGACATGACTGGAACATTCTTTGATGAACAGTTGATGTCGGCTTCATGAGAACGGATTGTATCTTCAATTGCTTTCTTCCCTTCCTACAGCCCCTAACCTAATACACCTCAAATCACTTTTCTTATTGGTGTTCATTTAGTTCATTTTTATAAGGTATGCAGTAGTATTGGTTAACATTATCGGCGACGTCAAGAAACACAGTCTCATCCAGTAAAAACCATCTTGTAATATCTTTGGTTTCAGTCTTACATAATAGAAACATTGTGATATGACATATTTTTGTGCCGACTGTCACCTCGCCAAGACCAAACTACACGCGGACCATCAAAGCAGTTATGTGTGAGATAGAAACAACGTTGGGGCGCCGCTGTGCATAATATTTTTTTTGCATTAGCCCACATAGAAGGCCCTGAGGATTTTCGCTACTGTGGGTTTTTGTCATTATTGATATCTATAATCTGCTTCCAGGGTTCGAGTCATGGAGCACCCTGGGCCCCAGTTCTCCGGGGGCCCGAATCTACCTTAGCAGCCGCGCGCTCGTCTTCTATTCGGTGCCCCATCGCGGGTCCCCCCTGGCCAACATCAAACTGCCCTTCCTTCTCAGGGTATCTTCGGAATTGGAAGAGATTCAACATGGTGACTATCTAACTGAATTAAACATTAATTAACTGCCGCACAGCATTCACAAAGATGACATAGGCCCTGAGGGAAATTCCTTGTATACCACCCCTCTCCCCCTAGCCTATACGCTATGTATATAAACAGTAGATTAAGAATAATTTGTACTAGTATGAAGATGGCTTTAATAAGCTAAAAGCGGTTATGGTCAAACAAAAAAGTGGAAATAAGTTTCATATTTTATTTATTTATTTGAACCAAAATAAATTGCGCATTTATGCCGCGTTCGAAAATTCATGCGAAATTTTTTTTTTATCAGGGCCTATGTCATCTTTGAGGATTTTGATAAAAGATGTTTTCACATACGCGGTCAATTAACAATTATATTATAACCTTTGACTGTCCAATTAGGAGATTTCCCGTTTTAGGACAGTCAAATTGCCCGGTATAGTTCTCATTAGGTAGGTACATGCTGTTATTTGTAGAACTTAATACTAAATGAATGAGGGCACAAGTGCCAACATATATTTACAACATATGTGCCAATATACATTTGTTTTATTATATCATTTTAACACCACAATTTCTAATAAAGTAACTGTTTTACTTGGTTGCAGAGAGTGATTTTGTACTCCGTCTGCATGAGAGGTTCCTGGGAGCCGTGCGTGGCGGAACGGAGCCTCCAGCTATCCTGTCCTACTCGGAGACACGCAGGACCCTAATGGGAGCCATCTACCTAAGGATCGTGCCGCTGCAATCAGCCGGTAAGTTCAACAATTTGGGAGGCGGGTTTGGGTGCAGCCACCACGGGAATTATTTAATGGATAACCAACACCTCTGCCATCTTCTTCTCCTTCTTCAATGGCGCTACAGCCCATTTCGAGCATTGGCCTCCTTCAAAATAAGCCTCCACCGCCCTCCGTCCTCGGCCGTCGTCTTCCAAACTGCAACATGGAGTAGTTCTCTTGCATCCTTCCCGACATCATCCTCCCATCTCAGCCTAGGTGTGCCCGCCTTTCGTTTATCTCGCTTTGCTACTTTTGGCGAAATAGCAGGAGTGCCCGGGTTCATGGGGTGAGGTTTGAATTGAATTGGGAGAGACTGGTTGAGGGAAATCTTTTAACCTCTCCAGCAGGACTCTCTCGGAACATGGCATTGTACAGTTGGAGGGAAGGGTTCATACGTCCGTCACTCCTGAACACACTGCCCCCCAGATTCCTACCCACCTCTCGTACCTCTTTCTTCCCAGAACTTCCTCTTCTTCCTTTCCTGAAAACAGCTTCTACACAGCTACCCAAAGGTCCTTGAGAGGTATTATTTTCCTCAGGACCTATTGAAATATTGTAAAAAATGATACTTAATGTAAAAAAAAAACAGCGCATGCACTCCAGCTGAGCAAAGGGTTCTTAGTTCTAAAATCATTTTGTTTTCGTTTGCAGATCCCGGTGTGGGCAGCGTATTC
This sequence comes from Limnephilus rhombicus, assembly GCA_929108145.2. Taxonomy (NCBI): domain Eukaryota; kingdom Metazoa; phylum Arthropoda; class Insecta; order Trichoptera; family Limnephilidae; genus Limnephilus; species Limnephilus rhombicus. The sequence goes on along the minus strand of OV815290.1, from coordinate 30,290,319 downwards.
GGGGTTTCTTTGGACCATCGGGAGATCTGCAAGCCGACTTCTCGCTCCTGTTTCCTCTACCGGGAACTGCTTGGAGTCATCCAGAGCATCAGCCAATCCTCTTCCTAGTCCAATCAACATATCATCATAGTTTAACATTGTGCCAAAGTATTTCAAATTAACGCCCTATGGGCAACTTTGCCCCTTTGGGTAACTTTGCCCCATTTTGGATAACTTTACCCATTAATGAGTAAATTTGTCATTCACGGATAGCATTGCCCCTTAATTAGTATATTTGTGTCTACTTGGTAACTTTGATTCATAATGCTATATTTTGCCCCTCTAAGGTAACTTTGCCCATCAGAGTAACTTTGCCCATTAATGCCTAACTTACCCCTTCTGCATTTTAACATCTTATAGACCTTATGGGCAACTTTGTCATAACAATGGATAAAATTTTGCCATAACACATTCACAGACCAAACTTCTATTGAAGTAATTTTTGAGGAGATGTGTATGACACATTGGAGGACAGGGGTATAATATTTTAATTGCAGTAGTTTTTAAATTAAAACAATATCCATCATATTTTATTTAATTTCATCAATTTTACAAAATACAAAACACAAACCTCTGTTTGCTGGCAAGTTTCTATCAATGTGTAAATGCATAACTTTTCTTTTAAATCGGTACCAATTCCCGTTAACCACTGGACCAATTTTTGCCATATATTGGCACCGTTTTAAATGTCTCCGATTGCTTTTAGGATAAAAACGGCAATTATCTCCTTGATTCGGCAAATTTAAAAAAATAAATATATATGTAATTAAAATAATAATAATAATTGGATAATTTATAAAGCGCCGTTTATGTGGAAAATCACCTCAAGGGCGATGTAGCTCCCACGTTTGTTATTTTGCACTTAAAACAAAGCTACTAAAATGATTTATCTATTATGACCATAGATGTCGCAAATCCAAACTTCGTAGACTATTTTATAATGATGTTAAAAAAAAAACATTTAAATATTTTTTCACGCAGAATTTCTGATCAACTGTTTATGGTTAAAATTAAGTCATTTTTCCATAAATATACACATTTCATTATCAATTATACCGCATACAATGTATAGAAATTGAAAATATCCTGTGTTGATTCGAATAAGTACCTCTCACGGCAGTTTCAAAGTAACAGCCACGCAGGATTCGCGGGGTTATAAACTTAACAATTTTTTTTACAATTCCTACAAATATGAGACAAAATATAAAATACAGATTAATTCATTGGCTACATAGCACTATAATAAGTTTTTATGTTTCTATGTTAAAATTCGAAGGTACGATTTTTTTAATGTTTGAAAAATTTTAAAAATGATTTTCTGAAAATATCGAACAAATGGAGGAAAAAGTTTTAAAATGCTCTGTCGTTCCAGTGGTTAATGTAACTTTACTCTTTAACCTATTTGAGACGAGCGTCATATATACATGCCAACCGATCGCATGCCTAAAAGATGAGCTTCATCTATACACAATACCTATTACGTTATTTTAATTGTTTAGATAACAAAATGTTTGATTGTTGGAAGTGATTTATTATCTTTGAACTGTTTAGATTACATCTAAGTCTTTGAATATTTTTTAAGTGACACTATATTTAATTAAAATGAGATTTATAAATCACTAAAAATATGCCCGTCCACGGGTATTGTAAATTCTTTAACATCATTGTTGTAAAAATGTTAATAGATTTTTTTTCTGTTTTTTCGTTTTTGTTTCTATTGTTGATAACGAATGTACGTATTTATATTTTTTTATATACTGACAAATAAATTTTAACGATTTACAATGTCCATTTTCGTTTTTCTGCAAAAACGACATGTTCATTTTTATTTGTGAATTCGGTGGCTTTGACGTCACGCCAGGCAATATTGATGACAACCGTCTTACCGGACATATTTTGTTTTCTAGGTATTTGTTTTATACGCTGATGAATAAATTTAAACGATTTACAATAGCCATTTACTATTTGCCACAAAAACGGCAAGTTCATTTTTATTCGTGAATGCGGTGGCGTTGACATTACGCCGGGCATTGTTGAAGCTGTCTGACCGGACATATTTTGTTTTCTATGTCATAATGACGTTGTAGCAAGTTAGAACCATGTCGGAATGTGCAGTTTTTTAAAATCAATAATTATTGTGAATGAAAATATAAAAAATACGCATTTTTAGTACAATGATCAGAATCAGAAAAATAAACTGTATATTCCACACATTTTGAACAGTATTCATGGTTTGTGAAAATACCCCATTGGTAACATTGCCCCTTAGTAATTTTGCCCATTTTCGGTTAATTTTACAGCTAAAATATTAATATTTTTTTGCATTATGTATGTACAATGTACATGCAAATGAAGACATCGTACTGTTATTATGGTTAACTTTGGGTAACTTTGTAGCTTTATATGATAACTTTTTGTCTTTGCAGCTTAAATTTGTGATAATTTTGCCAATTAATTGGGTAAATTTTCCTTTTGCGGCGTAACCTTGATAATATGATAAAAAACTAGTTTTTTGCCTGAAGTTTTTTTCAGTTCAGGAATAATTTCTAAGGATGGGTTGTTTTCACAGAACTTGAACAATACATCAAATGTTAGAGTTAGTATTCAAGCTCTGTGAAAGTCCTGTTTAAATTCTGTTACTATCCAAGTACTGTGAAACAATGTGCCTATAACGAAATAATAACAGAACTTGAATTGAACTTTCACAGAAGTTCAATTTTATCTTTAAAATTTGATAAATTACCAAATTTTACCCACTTGTTTTATCAACGGAAACTTCAACAAATCATAGCACAGAAGGTTCATTATGAATCTTTTGTGACAGCGTATCGCGTTAAATCAGCCATATACAACATTTTGACAGTTTTATTAAATGCCTTATTGCACATTGCGCTAACGAGCGTAATACTGCACTTTATTAAGACACCAACTTTTAAAAGTAGTTACCCTAACGCCAGAGATGACAGCATGTATGCTGCGTAATCTCCGCTAAAGATATTAGTCACGGGAAAATTTGTGAATTGAATATCATCACGTACAATCATCAAAATAATACGACCAACAGATAGTAATTTATGAACGCCTATTAAATTAATCCATTTCACACACGACAGGCATAGACAAGCCATTGAAACCCATAGAAAAACACATTTGAAAAATGCACGGCGGACGCCTTCTGATATCTGACGGATTTTGCCTTTTTGTCTTAACCTCTCATCTGTCCCAAGCCCGCCGGCGGACCCAAAATAAAATCTTTGTTTTTTTTAATGCGATTTTAACCCTTATGTATAAAGAAACTGTATGAAGGACAAGGTCAGAAGCGCTCGCGCCAATATCAATCTAGGACCTAGATTGTAGCTACTCTGAATTATTTTAAAAGAACCGTACCATTTTCTATGAAATACCATATACCATACAACATTTAACAGATTAATTGTTGCGTAAAGCTGACTTATATCAAAATAAAACACAACAAATACAGAATCACTCTTAGTGATGGAAAAAATAGTAAATGCATACAGAAGTTAGTAGCAGAACTTTTTATAAAGTGTTGATTTAAGTATTTTTAAGTAAACAGGATTAAAAAAATTTATAATATTGTATGGAGTAAAAGTTTTCGTGATGTTTTTTTATTTAGTATGCAGAAATTATTTTTTCAAAATTTTTTAACAACTGCGTGACAGCTGTTTCACTTTGCGAATATTTTAAAAATTAACACTAGTTTGGTAAATAATTCCAGAAATTAAAGTGCAAGTCCACCCGCTCATGGGGCAACTAAAAAACCCCAGTTGGCAACTCAATTTGGGAGGCGGGAATGGGTACCGCCGCCTCGGGAACCTTTATTGGATAACCAACACCTCTGCCATAGGTCACCCCAAGTGGTTCACAACGTTTGGTGATTTAGCAGGGGTGCCCGGGTTCTCGGGGTGAGGTTTGTCTAGGTCTTGGAGGCAGATGACCAGGACACACTGAACCCCAGATTCCTACCCACCCCTTAAACCCTTTTCCTTCCCAGAACTCTCCTCTCCTTCCTTTCCTTAAAAAACCCTCCCTCCAGCATCCCTAAAGATGATATAGGGAAATTATTTTCCTCAGGGCCTTCTGTGTGGAGCTCATGTAAAGAAAAAAAAAAATCACTATCCACAGGAAAGGAACTTGCGAATTTCATTGGCGGTCTGCAAACAGGCAACTTGTTAAAAACCAGTTGCCAGATTGACAGGTTGCCATGGTTGCGCCTCACAACCCGTCAAGTTTTCGAGTAATTTGCAATATGTCAGAGCAGGAAAATATCGATTTTGTTCAGGAGATTGATAAATTATTTCTTTATATTACTCATTTACTGTCAAACTATGCATTGTGAAATTAGATATGACCGCATCAGCAGAATGCTGCCTGCTCATTATATAATAATAATAATTAAGGTTGGTAATTGATAAATTATTAATAATATATTTTGGTTAAACAAGCTGATATAATTACTAAAATCGTAAAGTTGAGTCGCACCCTGAATTGAGTTTCCAATCATTTTTAGTTTCTTCATGAGTGAAGACCCTATCTACGCATTTCTTTTGCATTACTATGGCAACACCGAGTTACTCACATTGTTTGGAGTTTATAGTATTGTTGAATATTTGTGTAATTTTAAATTGTTCATGTTATTTTATTGTTTAGATTACAATTTATTTTGCAAAAAGATAGAAGTACATTCTCAGGTTACGAATAAGGTAATGATTTTATGTATTTGAATTCCTCCCACCGACTTGATTTACCTTAAACTCCACACAGGAGGCTCTGAGGAAAATAATTTCCCTCAGGGCCCATGTCATATTTGGGGATACTGTGTGGAGAGTCTTTTGAGGAGAGGAAAGAGTGAGCTTGGGTCTCGAAGAGATTTATTACACATTGTAATGTTTATGGATCCACATTTTTTACATCATATTTTTATTTATGGCCCTGCCCTTCCCCCGTCAATGGGAAGTCTCAATTGTCAATCACTTCAATTGCCTCGGTAAACATTGATATACTCGGTGTAATTCTAAGTGACCAACTCAGGCACGGGGGCTTCATCGACGCCAGAATCAAGTTAGCATCTCAGAAGCTGGGCGTACTGTACAGAGCCCGCAGATACTGAAAATAGTACATAACTGCTGGCCCTGTATAAATCACAAGTGTGCCCCACTGTTAAATTGGGCAGCCACCTTTGTTCTGAAACCCCAAAGTACTTGAAAAAACCCTTGACTGTGCAGAAACGGGCGATATGTTTCCCTGTCTTAACGAATGGATTGCAATCTTTAGAGCCAGGCTTCAGGTGGGAATGCTGTCCTTGTTAATGTTCCAAGATACTTGTGTCATTAATCTTTTTGGCACTGTTGCATAGTCGGGAAAAATGCCAAACGTCTGTCCAACATTTGTCACATGAGAACGGGTTGTTTCTACAACTATTTCTTGAGTTCAACAGCTCGGCTGTCGAACAATTTTCCGGACTCTATGTTTCCTCTCTCCACAACATGGGTCTCTTCAAGATGAGAGTCTCTTCAACATGGGTCTCTTCAAAGATGAGACCGGCTGTGAGGAAAATTATTTTCCTCAAGACCGCCTGTATGGGGTTATTGTAAAAAAAAGTAAGTGGATTAATTAGCAATTAGTTCGTCTCCAGGGCGCTTAAAGTATGTTAAGTACGAGTATATCACTTAACATGCTGTATATTTGGGAGAATATAGGCCATGGAAAGGAAAAATGATTAAAGTGCCGTACGGTTATGACATTAAAGTTGAACCTGTACAATTGTTTGTTTGTGCTTTTGTTCACCAAATAAGTTTCCTAGAGCTTACCACATGTTCTGGTTAACTCTAGATAACTTATTGTGTAGGTTCTGATCTGGGTACCAGGACATAAGGGTATTGAACACAACGAGCGGGCTGACGAACTAGCAAGGAAAGGGGCAAAAGCTCCACTTGCGGGATCCGAGCCGGCCGTAGGAGTAGCAGCTTGCCACACAGAATTACATATTGAGAGGTGGGTCAAATCCCAGCACTGGAAGGAATGGGAGAGGGCACTCAGAATGACGCAATCCAAAATTTTCATAAACGGATCAGACCCCAGACGGAGCAGGAAAGTACTGGAAATGGACAGTGCACTCGCTGAGGGAACTGGTAGGACTACTAACGGGACACTGTCATCTCAGGAGACACATGCAGCTTTTGGGAGTGGAAAGCACCAATAGATGTAGAAAATGTGAAAAGGATGAAGAGATAGATGGTGCCAATGTCCTGCCCTGGTGGGAACTAGGCTCAGATACAATGTAGTGGGGAGACACGCTGTAGAACCAGAAGACTTAGCCACATATCCAATGACAACTCTGCTCAACTTTATAAAAGGGACTGGGTTATTGTTTAGTTCACTCAGTGGGGGATAAAAAAGGCCTTTATTTGCAAAAGGTCATGTAGTAGCGATTTTGATAAATGTTGTTAGATTATCTTTTATTTAGATTGGACTTTGGGGGGGTTGTCTCGAGCCGCCATCTTGGATTGAAGGTGCCAGAATTATGTTTTTTCTAAATAATTGTGCAATAGTTAATCTTACAACCAAATTGTTAAAAAGACAAACTTAAAGAAGATAAAATTTTAAATATTTTTTTGTATATTTTGATTTACAATTTTTTTGGTAACGAGTTACAGTGGTGCAAATGTGAATATTTTTCTTAAAAATTGTAAAATTCCTAATTTTTGTTATTTTTTCGGGCTATTCATTAAAAAATTGCGTAACAAAAAATATGTTCGTCTTTAACAATTTGGTTGTAAGATCAACCATTGCACAATTATTTCTAAAAAATCTAATTTTGGCACCTTCAATCCAAGATGGCGGCTCGAGCTTGACCCACCCCAAGGTCGAAAACTTTTTTTTTTCTTTAGAGTTCCAATCTAAATAACACAAATCAAAATCGCTACTACTTGACCTTTTGCAAGGTAAAACTCCCCACTGACTGGACTATAAAGGTCTCTGCCCACTACACCGTTCCATACCATGACCGTAACAGTAGCGCGGCGCATGCAAAAAAATATTCTTTGTATCGATCAGTATGAAACGCTGCCCACTAGCCCGTTCGGTCACCGACCAACACCGTCGCATACCATGACCGGACTGACGGCGAATTCTCGATGACAATATTTTGCAGGTGCCGGTCCGCTCTATGCATGTGTTAGAACGGGGATCATACGCATATGATCCCCGTTCTAACCGCGTTGCCACTCCGTCAGTTCGTGATATGTGTTCAGTTCTATGAGATGCGCGTCAGCGGGTAGACAGACATTTGGACGGGGATAGTACGGTCACTATAGGGAACGTACCCATACTACGTGACCTGTTTAGGGGGGGGGGGGGGGTCTTCAAAATACTACGCTTGGTACAAATGAGCGACGGGTTGCTTAGTGACCTTTTGGTCACCGGGGGGGGGGTTAAAAATTGCAAAAAGTTGGTCACGTAGTATGGGTACGTTCCCATACCCGTTATGTACGGGTTTAATACGGTGTTAGCACGTTCTAGTGGGCATAGTAGGGCGTAGCGTGTTTATTTCGTGGCTGATACGTTCAAAGTACAGTCATGGTATGGAACGGTGTAGTGGGCAGAGACCTTTAAGGATTGAGGTAAAATGGGAGATAGTACAAAAGGCCTATGCCCTAAGTGGAACTATTCATAAACCGTCTCCACGTTAATTTAATTTTTTTATGTTTTTGTGTAGGTTCATCTTTAATGTCACAGCTGTATGGCACGTTAGCCATTTTTCTTTTTCACTGTCGGTATGAAGAATAAATATTTTATTTATTTTTTACTTTGTGGAATGCCTCGTGGTTTAATGGTAAAGACATTGTTAGTCTGAGGGTTGTGATGTTACTTGTTAAGTTTGATGTGCTTTGCAATAGAGTTATCTATACTGCAAAATATTATTTATTTTAATTTTGGGGGTGGGTATAAGTATCGCTGCCCCGGAAATCATTTATTGGATAACAAAAACCCCTACCATAGGTCATCCCTATCGCTACGTTTAGTGACTTAGCTCCCGATTTCAAGGGGTGAGGTTTGTCTAGATCTTAGTGGCAGATGCATTTGCCCATCTACTGCGTGGCGGGCCGGATCGGGAGAAGCTCGTTGAGGTAGACCTTTTGAACTCTGTAGCCGGACTCTCTCGACCCATCACCTTGCACTGCAGTGGGAGGAAAGGTTTCATATGTTGGTCACTCTTAGACACATTCACGCCCAAATCTCCAACCGCCCCTCATCTTCCTTCCCAGAACTTCCTCTCCTTCCTTTCTCTAAAAAGACCCTCCACACAGCATCTCCAAAGATGACATAGGCCTTGAGGGATTTTTTTCCCCAGGGCCTCCTGTGAGAAATTATGTAAAAAAAATAAAATGTTTATGTATGTACAATGTAGCATAACAAATGTATGATTTTGGATTTATGAATGCGTAATTGTGGATGAAGCAAGGAGTGTGTGTTAGGACAGAAGTGCTTGTATATGTAGGGTTTCTATCCTCTGTCTACCCCTTCGGAGAAATGGAGTTTTATTAATTCAGAAATAATAAGTAATATTTATTATATCTATGTAATGTAATATTTGGGACCAATTAAAAAATGATATCAAATATTTTATCATGTATTTTATTTCACATTAACAATATATTATACAAGTATTGTGTGTATTGGTGCATATGTACATTAGGGTGTGTCAATTATTTCAACTTTTGAATTCAGAAACGCTCGGGGTCTCAAAAGTTGCGTCTTACAAAGAAAATGAGAACGCATTTAAATTAATTTTTTTAAAAATGGTTATTAGCCCGCTAAAATGCATTGAAAATCAGAAAACAAACCTAAAACATTTAAAAAAATATATTTTAATTATTGTTTTTTTCAATAATTTAACCTTTTAACGTTTGTTATTAGTACCTATAGCTGACAAAAATTTAAAAAAAAAATTCAAGTTTATGAATACAAGTAAGTCAACAAGAATATTGATTTTATCCAGAAAAAAAGTTATTTTCCCCATTTATATTTTTAACAAACACATCACATATGATGAATAAAAATAAAATTTGGTACAAAATATAACATATGGACCCTTTGTTTTATTTTTTTTCCAAATCACGAAACCTATTTTTTTTAAAACTTCCGGCCATCTTAACGGGCTAATAGTGAACAACAATTTCATTTATTTTTACGTTTTCGAATAGCTACAGATCATACAAAACATTTGAGACCCCGGGTGTTTAAAAATAAGGTCATTTTTTTCTCTCCATGGAGAGCGACACAAGCTATTGTACAAATTAGTTCCTTACATATGAAATTGGCGTTTTGTATGGGAGGAACATAAAGTCGATTTTTTTAAATATAATATATTTATTTAATCAAAGTATGTACCATTGCTATCTATGCACTTTTGCTATCTCATAGGTAGTTCATCGATCCCTTTACTAAAAAAACCATTTGGACGGGAATCAATAAAATCTTTGAAGGCGGTTTGGACTGCCCCATCGGAGTTGAATTTTTTCCCTTGCAAGAAGTTATCCAAATTTCTAAAAAAATGGTAATCTTTTGGGGCTAGGTCCGGAGAGTACGGTGGATGTCTTAGACATTCCAATTTAAGCTCCTCTAATTTGGTAGCCGTCTATTGTGCAGTGTGTGGTCTAGCGGTCAACGCGCGTTTGTTGATTTGCTTCACTCAATTCGTGAGGTACCCACCTGTTAAGCTTTTTCACCTTCCCAATTTGCTTCAAGTGGATTAAAACAGTTTTATCACTAACACCGCAGCCTGGAGCTAACTTGGACGTGGTTTGCGATGGATCCACTTCCACAATAGCCTTCAATTCTTCATTATCAACTTTGGTCTCCAGCCTTCCACGGGGCTTGTTCTGCAGGTCGAAATTTCCAGAACGAAAACGTTGGAACCAAAAACGCACTATGTTTTCTTTTGCGGCACCGTCGCCATATACATCATTAATCCTTCGAGCCGTTTCTGCAGCACTGGTGCCACGGTGGAACTCGTACTCGTAAATAACGCGATATTTCAAGTTTTCCATTTTGTTAACTAAGTGACGCAAAGAAAAAAAACAATTAAAGAAATAACAAATGAATTATAATTTTCGAAACACAAATACATGAGTAAATAGCTGTATAAATTTGAATTTGGAATTCCAACCAAAGAGAAGATATTTGAGATCAAAGTTGCCAGTACGGCAAAACGCCAATTTCATATGTAAGGACCTAATCCATGCTTCCAACAGTCTGTTTTGCCCACATGTTGTTATTAGTGAGAAAGTTTCAACAAATGCAGGGCGTTCCAGCAATTCCTGAGCATATTTGGAGTAAAATGAACATGTCATTTTGCTGTCTGATCGTTTTTTCCCAAAAACAAAATGGTTATGTTATATATCATTTGTTTCTTCATTTGTTCTCAAAATTATTTGTTTCTTCAAAATTATTAACTGTTTAATCGACTCGCCTACATTACTACAACTCATCACATTTAATATACCTTCTCGTAGACTCAGAAATAAAGACCTGCTTTTCCTCAATCAGCACTCGACTAACTATGGTTATAACTCACCACTGTCCAGAATGTGTAGACTGGTCAACTCACGTCAAGACCTTGATTTTTTTGGTATTAGCTTAAATGATTTCTGTCGCTCTTTAAACAAATGAAGATATGTAATATTCACCCTAATTTTTGCAAGGTCTTGACGTGACTTGACACTTATTTTTCTTCTATTTTCACTGTTTGTCTTTGCTTTCATGTACCATCCGAATCCTTACATTGTTCATTTCTATACTTCGTGATACTTTGTTTTAAATTGGACGTAAGTCCGTAAATAAATAAATAAATAAATAAATAAATAAATAAATATCGCCAGTGATCACACTTCTACCATCACGATGAATAATGTGATAAGTGCTCTGACTTGTCTCGTTACCATACTGCTGGAACAACGGAGGGCACATAATGTGACCCGCTAGGCTATACCGAACTATCCAGATGCGACGTGTGATGGAAAAATATTTGTTTTGATTGTAATTGAAAAAAATTTTTTGGTTGTATATTGAAATCCTATTTTTTATTACGACCTATTTATACACGAGCCGGATTTTTTTAATAATCACATTTGACGAGTATTCTTTCAATGAAAATCATGTATATAAATTCTACTCCAAAGTTGATTGATTAATACTGCGTTAGAGTCCCCTAACAATAGTTACACACGCAACAATCAATTTCTTAGAATTTTACAGCATTATGTAACTCAAATGTAAAGCTTCACTCGATGCAGGATGAATCTGCAACTCGTTACATAATTTATCGTTGTATTCTGAAGACAAAACCAGTTTGCATGCGGTGAATTAAAACTACACTCAGAACATGAAAATGGTTTTTCTTTGATTCTGGCAGCACATACATAGTCTGCAAATAGAATATCATAACTGAACTTCGAATCAGAGGATGTTTTCCTTCCAAATGTGTCAACAGATGAATCCACAGCTGGAAATTTACATTCTCAACACAAAGTTGGTTTGAATTAAGTCTGTATGCGGCAAATTAAAAGTACACTCAGAACACGAATATGGTTTTTATTTGATTCTGGCAGCACATACAGAGTCCGCAACTAGAATTTAATAACTGAACTTCGAATAAGATAATGTTTTCCTTTGAATTGTGTCAGCAGATGAATTCTCAAATGGAATTTTATATCCTGAAAACTGGTCCCTTCGAATAATAAGAAAAAATATCTATAAACTTTTGCCTGTCAATGTTTCCGCACAAAATTTCCGGTTCTTTCCATGCAATGTTCCTTTTTATTAAAACAAAAATGTTCTAAAATCTAGATAAAGTAATTTTTTCCACGTGCTTATTAGAACATTATTGTTTCTAAACATTAAAATTTTCATATTGGAAATGTGAATTGGCTCAAAAATACATGCCTGCGAATATTCGAATTAAAGTACCTAAAATAGAATAAACTTAAAATTTTAAATACAGATTCCTTTTCTTAAAAAAATGTTATAAAACTGTATCTTAACTTATTATCGCAATCACAAGTTTATTTAAAATTAAATGTGTGGGACATAATTTCACAATTTTATTTTAAAATTAAATGTGTGGAATAATTGCGTCTCCTTTGATTAGACGGGTCAAATTAAATTGGTATTTGCCGAATTAAAACTACACTTAGAAAATTAAAATGGTTTCTCTTTGATTCTGGCAGCACATGCATAATCTACAACTAGAATTTTATAACTGCACTTCGAATAAAATAATGGTCTCTTTCGAAATGTATCAGAATACACAACTGAAATTCAGTCGTTAACACATTCTGAACACAATTGTGATTTTAATTAAGAGTGAAAAGCGAGTTATCAGCTCTCATAATATGCGTACGGTTTTCCTTCGAATTGCGAAATTTGCAGTTTAAAAAATAAAGTTATTGATATTTTTAATGAATTAAAAAAGAATTGGATTCGTAAACAAAAGGATCGTAGAACATTTTCAAATAATGATTTGAAACGGTTTAAATTTTTCCAAGATAATGTCATTATTTATTGTGAAAATTTGCCGCCCCCCTTAAAAGTGCCGCCCGGGGCAGGCCGCCCACCCCCGCCCCCCCCGTCCCCCCGCCCCCACCCCCGCCACCCTCCCCCCGCCCCCCCTCCGCAACGCCACTGAGAAAATGAATGAGGTTTTTCTCCATTATGAATAAGAATGTGACTTTTTAAATGTTCGCTTCAAAACCATTAACTGCTGCAATAGGAACATGAATGAGGTTATTTAAGTGCACTGTTAAATGTGACTTGCGTGAGGAGTAGTTACAATGGGAACATAAATGAGGTATGTGTGCGTAAGTGTCTCCTTTAAGGCCAGCGCCACACTTGACGGAAATTACGTCGCGGATCTTTAGCGACGGAACGCCAATACATGTAATTGCAAATAAATTACAAATAGCAGGCACACTACGCGGAAGATCGGTCGTTCCGTCACGTTTACACGTTTCAAGTGTCAACACATAACCTATAATGTTGTTTTTTTAGATTCCTTCTTTACAGAATACTCGTGGTTCATGATTAAAACATATTGTGATTATGTTCATAATCAAAATTATTCATTTTATCGTAATCAGTTTTTTATGTGTTTTGAAAAGTTATTTAATAATGTACATTTTTGACTAATACTCAAATACTTCTTATACTCAAATACTACAAATACGTTCAAATGTTTTTTTGAGGTTTCCCCATGCCCACACAGACAATCCTCGTCAGGTTCTATGAATGTAAAAACCTCCAGAGCAGAGTCTAAGCTTAAAAATGCAAGGTGGCAGAGAATATTACCATGTACAATATAATCACAAAAAAATTTGAGAATCCTCAATATTGCGTATTCTTTTTGAATGAATATGGAACTATCTTTTTATTGACGACCTTTATTTCTAAATTTTCACAAACAGTTAATCTTTTGGCATTTATATAAAATAAATAAAGGTTTTAAGTGATAACATCTAACATTACAATATGCAGATAATTTTTTTTAACTGTTACCCAATTCATTCAATAACTTTGCTCTTTTAAAAGACAACTGCTTTCTTCCATTACAATGAATAAATATCAAATTGTAATGCTAGAAGTGCCGATGTCCAATTTCTGAATGAGGTTGAATATGATTGTTTATCATTTTCTTGGCACAAAAAACGCTGAATCAATATTTTGACTCGTACATTAGATAGGCTACAATTCCATCACTCTATATCCAGAGCACCTAACGAAGGTATTCAGAACATTCAAACAAGAGTACTTTCTGGTACGTAAGTCAAATTACCAAAATTTACATAGGCAATTCTAGCATTAACGACCAGAAATATACATTTCCTCTTTAAAAATCCTACTAAAAACGCATGAAATACAATACGTCTTTCACCTATCAAATATAACATTGGTTCACACCATAAACAAAATGCAGTGTTGCCAAGTCTAACAACATGGCTTGCTTACACTTAAGATTGGCTATAGATGAACCTAATATTTTCTTTTTCTTTCTTCTTCTAATGCCTCATAAATAGCTATCACTTCTATCGGATCCATTACGACCACACCGTATAAGCGTTGGCAGTATGACGACCTCCGTAGTCCAGTGGGTAAGACTCTTGACTCACAATCCGGAGGTCGCGGGTTCGAACCCGGCAAGCGCAAATAAATTTTATTTGATTAATTTGTGTTTTTTCACAATTAATTCATTTAAAATAATATATAGTATATTTGCGGCATGTTCCAGAGTGGAAGATACTATTAGTATCGTCCTGGTGTAAGACCACCATTCAGAATTGAAACGTTGCTTGAAAATGGCTTTAGCCGTGTTTGGTGACCAGATCTGAATAGCCAGGTACTTCCCAACCTTCCTCTTTCCCACCTCCTTCCTCTCCCCACTACCTTCAGCCTCACAACATAACCCAATTGGGGATGCCATAGTCTCACTGGCTTCAGACGGGAGCAGGATTCTTGTGCGGTATTCACTGTAAAAAAAAAAAGTCGACTGATAATCCGCCACTGAATATTCAGTGTGGCTGCAACGTATAGCAACGGATTGACTCCCGCGGAAGTTACGCGACGGAATGTCCGTCAAGTGTTGCGCTGGCCTTAAGGAGACACTTACGCAGTGATTTGATAGAGTGATTTGCCTAAGAATGGTCGGTTACACGGTTTATCTTTTACGGTTAGGTTTTTCCCCAGTAGGGTGCGCAAGTGCACTGCTAACGTTAATTTTAATATTATTTGTTCACAAAATTATTGTTCAAAAACTGAACAGTAGATACCATAGCCATAGAGCTTCGATCAAAAATACTCAAATCTCGGCATATATATCTAAGCTTTCTGCAATCTATAACAGTAAAAGATAAAGTTTATCCATCTTTTCAGTTGTGGAAAAAAATAACAGATTATTGCCATCTAATATAAACGGATACACAGGTTTCGTATCTTCCAACTTCTACGGCCTAGGGCTTATCGAATACGGATTACAGTCTACTCCTATTATAAACGGGGCTTTATAGTGCAAAATAAATCTTTAAAAAAATTCTAGTCTATGTATATATTATTGACTATGCATAACCTCACTATTTCTGACACGTGATTTCAGTACCGACGAATCTTATTGTTCTGATTCCAAACTCTTATTTCTTCATAATAATATTCCTTACACTGTTCATACCATACAGTAAAATCAATCTACCCACCGCTTGTGATAGTGTTGGTAAGTTCTAATGATGACATTTTGTACCCGAGTATTAGGTAATTGAGCTATTCATATTGCTTGCAACTCCACTGCCATTGTTCCAAATCAAATTGAGCGACCGTTGAGCCGTATTTTAGATAAATCATGCTCTAATGCACACCTTAGTGGTGTCCAACGTGACCTACTCATCAATAACAAGTTCGGGAATCCATTTCCCAATATTAATATCAGCTAACCGAGGAACTTCAATGTCATTATGACTTCTTGATCAAGTATACTTTCATTTCACAGAAGTTATTTCTTAATATGTATTTATATTTTTTATACTGACAACTCATGGTGGAATTCCATTATTACGATTTATTGAAACAATCGACCCTTTGGAATAACACGGTTCCATCTGTCGATGAAACATCATGCGGTAAGGGAACGTACCCATACTACGTGACACGTTTAGGGGGGGGGGGGGGGTCTTCAAAATGTCACGCTCCATACAAATGAGCGGCGGGTTGCTTAGGTTTTTGGTCACCGGGGGGGGGGGGGGGGGGGGTTAAAAATTGCAAAAAATTGGTCACGTAGTATGGGTACGTTCCCTAATGGGATCTGGAGTAAGTTAATTTAGAGTTCATTATCGCATGACGTTACTGCAACAGATGGAACCTTGTTATACTTAATGTAAAACTTTTCTCACTTATATTCTGACTGCTACAGTCGTATCTAGCTTTTGTTTGTATCAGGGATACCAACATAACAAACAGTGACGGAATGGCCGCCGGATTGTCGCCGTATCGGTTCGCGCAGTGAAATTTAATTTTACGCAATTGAAAATTAAAATGCATCATTTTCCGCCGGCCGTGATGCAAAAAGTTTCCTTTTATAGTGATTAAGGCGAGTCTAAAGTTTTTTTCTAAAAATTATTCGTAATAACCATGGACACTAATCCCGAAAATTTGCCAAAAATTTTGCCGGTCATGTTTGTTAAGCCTGTGATGGTTTTACGTATCGTGATGGGTTTTGTATCTCTCTCTTTCTCCAGCGTCTAGATCTCCGGTTGGTTGATCCTGCTCTGGAAATGAATGATTCACCAATATTATTTTTGGTTCGTGCTTTGTTTTCTCGACCCCTGTGACATTAAACACAGGGATTTTTTTTCAATAAACACTTTACTCAACGTTGTGTGATTTTTTGATTTTGAGTCCCCAGGTCATATGGAGTAGGCATTTAGTGTTTTTATTTTTTTATTTTCCTGGTAACTTCATCTTTTCTTTTAGGTAAGGTGTGGAAGAATTTATTTGTGTCTGTTAACCATATGAGGGATGTGACCCCGTCTAAACCTATCCGAACATGTCCCTGGCTACGCTTCTAACGGTATACTCGGATTTTATTTCACGCGACGACCTCTTGTCGTACCTACTCTGGTGAGGCGATACAATTGATTTCTTTCTTCCCATACCTTACCCTGAAATAAATAAATAAAATAATATTGTAGTTGTTTACATGCAGTCGGGAGCGAATGAGTAAAGTCCTCTGCAAATTCAAGTATTTAATGAACTACCCGCACTGTCTCGAAAACGGAGGCCGCTGCTTAAGAGTTTCGGGTGGCTTGAGAAAGTATAACTACAGGTGACTGGGGATGTAATGCAAATAAATATTATGTTTTAATAATAACTTAGTTCGCAATGAAATAATCGGTTTAATAAAATGCTTTAATATTTTTCTCGATCAATTTAATGACTATATTATAATGCGCTATAAATGACTATAATCCGCAATAAACAAACTGTGAACGAGACACGGAAACGGATAATTTTAGAAAGATGTTTTCCCACCAGTATTATTGGTCTAATGCGATATATTTATTACTTTCCCGCATATAATCCGTTATTATACCCGTATAGAATGAATAGAGAAGTACTAACACGCGTAAATATCATCAAGGATCTTGGGGTGACTTTTGATCCCTGGCTAAAATTTTCAAATAATATTGTGCAGCATACTTCGGCTTGCCCCAAAATGCTTGGTTTTGTAATTAGAACTTGCAAACAATTCAGTAACATAGAAGCAATGGCCGCCATGTTCAACGGAGTGGTCAGAAGCAAGCTGGAGTACGCTAGTACTGTCTGGATACCATATCAACTTAAATACATAAATATGATTGAACAAATTCAAAAAATTCGTAAGGTATGTTTACATGCGATCTTACGGAATATATCCGAAATTCATGCATCACGTCGAACTGCTAAAGGAGACAAATTATCAAAGCCTAGAGACCAGGCGTGATGCCGGACTCATGGTATTCGAATTAAAGTTAATAAAAACCTTATTGATTGTTCATATCTCCTGTCATGCTGTGGCTTATTCGCTCCTGACAACTACTGTCGAACCCGTAGCCACGCCCATACCGCAGGGTCGGAAAGATGTCATTTATTTATTTATTTGAGACACAAACAGGATATTTATACAACATATTTGTGGGTAGTATATAATAAATTAAAATACAAATATAAGTATCCCTAGATTAATGTGTCTGCATTAATCACATATGCATTTTCACAGAAGCAAACTCTTGAAAAACAATGCAAGTATTATTTATACATAACTTGAAAACTTAAATAAAAAATTGAAATACATAATAATAACAAGTATACAATATTTATAAAGTATTTACTGAAAAGTAATACAACAATTTTTTTTTTTTTTAAGTGCACAAATTGTGGAGATATTTCTTGAAATATGTTATATTATTTGCAAAAATATCTATGGAACTGGGTATTTTAACAAGATCGTTGTATGACCGAGACATTCTAGATATAGGATTAAAATATCCAGTATTATTCGTAAAAATTTCAGCCCAAAATATGTTGTAGGGTTCTTGTAGATTTGGGCCTGGCGTATAACTTAATTTGGTTGACTAAGTTACTGTCTACACGATTATTCACAATTTTATAGAGCATTAAGAGGTCATTTATGTTTCGTCTTTTAACTAGACTCTCTAATTTGAAATATGTAAGTCTTTGTTCGTACCCGTCTAGAAGATGGTGGACACCTGATCGGTAAGACAATATCCGTGTAAATTTTCTTTGGACTGATTCGAGTCTAGTTACCTGTGTAATATAATGTGGATTCCAGACTGTTGACCCGTACTCAAGAACACTTCGGATTAAGGAATTGAATAGAATTATTAGGCTATTAGAATTCTTAAACAGTTTGGTTGATCTTACAATAAAACCTAGCAATTTATTTGATTTACTCACAATGTATTCAATGTGTTGATTGAATGTCAGTTTGTTGTCAAATATAATTCCTAAATCTTTTATTAATTCAACTGTTTCGAGATTGTGACCACATATGCTATATGAATATAGAATTTTATTGGTGTTCTTGGTGAAGTTTATAACTTTGCACTTAACAATATTCAGTTCCATTTCATTGTCAACACACCAGGTAGATATTGTGTTAAGGTCTTGTTGTAAGAGTTCACAATCTTTCATAGATTTAATTGCTTTATATAATTTGAGGTCATCAGAATATAGAGAAAAATTACAGCGGAGTTTATGTGTAAGGTCGTTAATAAAGATTAAGAAAAGTCAGGGTCCAAGGTGAGATCCTTGTGGTACGCCCGACGTAACTAATATTGGGGAAGAGTTAAATCCGTTAACAGTAACTAATTGACTTCTATGTGATAAATATGATTCTAACCAACGAAGCAAGTTTCCGTGAATGCCGATTTTATCGAGTTTATTCATTAAGATAGAGTGACTAACTTTGTCAAAGGCCTTACTGAAGTCGGTGTACACGGCATCTACTTGTGTTTTATTGTTCATCGATTTACACAAAAAGTCCATATATTCGAGTAAATTAGTATTTGTGGATCTTTTAGCTACAAATCCATGTTGGAAAGGTCTAAGTATATGTGTTACATGGTTAAAAATGGTTTTATATACAATGGACTCGAATATTTTGCCAAAACAAGATAAAAGGCTGATAGGACGGTAGTTAGTTACATCATTTTTACTGCCAGATTTGTGGATCGGAATTACGTGGGCAACCTTCCACAGATCCGGAAATACCCCATCGTTCAGACTTTTGATGAATATTTTGTGTATGGTGTTGCAAGCTGATCTGCACAATTTCGAATAAATAGTGGAGGAATTCCATCTGGGCCGGAACCCTTATTGATATCAACAGTGTTTAATTTCGCTTTGACCTCGTCTAACGTTATATTGATATGAGACAGTGGATAATTATAGTGTGGGATGAAAGTTTAGAGTCACTTTTAGAATTGGATGGTGGGGTAAAAACAGAAGAGAAGTAAGTAGATAACAGTTCACATGTATCTTCTCCATTTGTTGCTGATTTGTCGTGGAGATGCATGATTTTGGGGAGAGAATTAGAAATTCTTTTCGAATTAATGAGAGTTGAAAGATTTTTGATACTGTTAGGGAGAGAATTTTCTATTGAATCTACATAGGCTTTAAGGCATGTGCGTATGGATACTTTTACTCTGGCCCTCAAGATAGAAAAACTGTCACAGTCACATTGATTTTTGTATTTTTTCCATTTCTTTCTAAACTTTTCTTTTTATCTGAGTTGGTGGATGAGAACACTGCTAAACCAAATTGGAAACTTATTATTCCTGATTCTTAAGCGCGGAGTGTGTTTTTTAATTGATAGCCATAACAAGTTATAAAAATGTATTAGGGAGTCATTACAATTCAGGGTGTCAAGATCGTCCCAGTTATTAAGTGACAACATTTCATTGCATTTAATGTAATCCGTTTTTTTGAAGTTATATTTGATGTGATCTGGATTGGTGGGTAGGGGTCTGTATTTGGACATTAAAAAATCAAATTCAATGGGAAGATGATAATAGTCAATTTTGGATAGCACATGTGAAGCAATTTGAATGTTGAGGTTATGATTGAAAAACACTAAATCTAAAATTCGACCTATGTTGTTAGAGACGTAATTGAATTGCTTAAGTCCAGTCAAATTTTGAAAGTCTAGTAGAGATATTGATTTCTGGCTATTTTGTAAGACTGGTCTGGTGTGCGTTACATTGACAGTTGGTGAGTATTGAATATATGGCACATTAAAATCGCCCATTATTATTGTTATATCTTCTGATGAAAAGTTATTATACGTCGTTTGACACTTTTCGAAAAAAGCTGCGAGATTTTCGGTTGGTATATCTGGAGGCAAATACGCCAAACATAGGTTAATGGATTGTCTGGATGTTTCATGTAATTTAAATTTAATCCATAAATCTTCTGTAGGTTTTGAGCTGTGTGCTGAGACTAAAAAAGATGTCTTTTCTTTCTTAATGGCTATTAGAACACCACCACCTGATTTTTTAAGAGAACTCGATATGTCCCTATCGCGTCTATACATATTATAACGATCATCTACTATTTCATGGTCATAGATTGTGGAATCTAACCATGTTTCTGTGAAACAAATTAAATCATAATTGCAACTGAGCACTTCGCAGTATAGATCGTTTAATTTGCTTTTTAAACCACGTACATTATGATAATAAAATGTTATTGCCATTTTGTTAGAATCCATTTTGAAAGTATAATATAATAGGCATTATTAGATACATTTTTTTGTAAAATAAATTATTGAAAAGTAAGTAATTATGCTTTGAGAGGGGGCAATTATGAACATCATTAGTTTTGGTTTGTTTGTGGTACATGATTTTGTCTATGGTGTCAGTTGTCATTAATGTTGACAGAAATAGGTTTTTGAATAGTAAACAAGATACCAAAGATACTGAGCACACATTTGTTACATAAAAGTATTTTATAATTGTGCAATTATTTGTAATAGGTTGCGATCGTTTTTTATATTTAATAGATTGTGATAGTACATGAGGATAATGAGAAAGTTTTAAAGTATAATTTTGTTCAAAAGTTAGCAACCGGTTTTTGTGACATTTGAAACACTCTAGCAATTTGTTAATAATTACAACAGTGGAGAAATCGTGCATGTAATAAATATTTTGTTGTTGTTTTAAAGAATAATTAAGTTCAGAAGTTAGCAACAGTTTTTTGTGATACTTGAAACACTCTGATTATTCTTTAATTACTACAATGGAGATATTGTGAATATAATAAAGATAATTCCAACATTCTAAAAGGTTAACTTTTAAGTAACTTGTATGTGGGAAGTTTTTAAATAATTTTAATGAATTTAAATTCATAAAGGGACGGCAGACCTGGTAGGTGAATTTTGGGTGGATTTCAATGTTGAGAGTTTGTTGACATCTTCTTGGTCATTAATAAGTATTATGGGGGTTGAATCGCTTATACGAGTGAAAATTTTACCATTTCTAACCCAGCAATAGCGAATTTTACCAGCCATTCTTATATCGCGACATTGCTTCAGCAAAAGTTGGTTTTTTGAGGTTAGATGGTCGTTAATATATATTTTACTGGTTCCAGGAATCTGTAATTCGGAAGCAAGCATTCCTTTCCTCTTTCTAATTGCAGCTATGAGTTCGTCCTTAAGGTACCTGCGAGATAATTTGACGACAATGTTCCTCGGTCTTCCATTTTTTGCATCACGGTTTGTCCTGGGGGCAATCCTGCTGGCGAAATCCACTTCTTGTCGGGTTATATTGCATCCAGCTGTGGCGCCTATCTTGGAGAGGATGTCGTACACATTTTCGTTTTTGGTTTCAGGAATACCACTTATTATAACGTTATTGGAGAGATTAAATTGGTCGTTTATTTCAATTTGTTTAATGTGTTTTTGTCATGGCTCAACACAGCATGACAAGAGGTATGGCATTGCTTAATGCTCTACCAGCGGATATAGATGTGTTTGATATCACCGTACCATGTTTTAAAAAAATATATATACATGTATTGTTAGTTGTAAGAAAATTGTACCGTAATTGGACTCACCTGTCTGTCGTACAATAAAAAAAAATAAATATATATATATATATTGTAGTGTCCGAGGTACCTCATCTCCACGGGAGGGGACCGGTTGCCGGAGATGGCCGAACGTAGCCGAAGGTTCCCGATCCCACCCACACAGTGGTAGTGGAGGGGCAGGCGAGAGGCGCTGGCGGTAACGGCCCCCGCGCTTCATTCCATCGTTTAGCTTATCAGAGTAAATACTGTACATCTTTCTCAAATTGACTTATAATAAATAATTCCTCGTATAAACGAAACCTATTTTTATTAAAGTAATCGTAAGTGTCAAGGACATTACATATATATATACAGGGTGTAACAGGACGTACCCGAGGGATTTTAACCAGCGGTTCCTGAGCATATTTGGAGTAAAAAATGTAGATTTCATTTTGCTCTCCGGTGATATTTTTTTTCTATTAAAAACAAAAATTATGTTTTTAAATCACGCGTCGCCAATGGCATGATCATTGGTCTACTCGGGAGACAACGTCGCAATTTCACACGTGCACACAGTGGAAGGGAGGCGACAACGACCAGCGCGCTTCAAGGCAGGACCATATTATATGCTCCAATACCAAACAAGTAATATTTAATATTGCGTAAATAATTATTATGCTTATTTTACTCAGATATTATTGCTAGCTTTAAGTAAAGACTTTAAGTACCGAAAATTCCTGATGGAATTCTAATTTAAATAATTTGTGGTTAGAAGACGGGTGGGTTTCTTCATTTACCGAGAATGCTAAATGGAATGCTAATTGTAAAAGTAAACGATCGAAATTTAAAAATGTCTATGCATTTGACCGTTTACTTTTACAATTAGCATTGCATTTAGCATTCTCGGTAAATGAAGAAACCCACCATTAAATAACTTTTAAACAAAAAAAAATGTAGTTCTACGAATTAAACACAAAAACAGTAATTAAATAACTTATTTGTTGACAATAATTGAGAATAATTTCCAATGGTCCTTTTATCATAAATATTAAGAAATAAGATAAGATAAATATTTAACCACCTTTAAAAACACAATCTCCCTTGCACTTGCTTAATTAGGTATCCAGAATCACCAAAACGAAACGCGCATTATAATCGCGAAATTATTGTCAATAAAATCAATGCTCATATAAAACGAACTTGTCAACAGCTGCAAATGCGTAACCGTGACCTTGACCCACAGAATTTAAAATAATATGAAATACATACATGTATAGGTAGAATACGATGTTATTTTAAAATTAGAATGCTGCCAGGTGCTGAATTATTTGAATAAGAAAAATATTTAATTTTATAAATGAATTTAAAAATAAATCAATTACATATTGGAACAATTTTAAAACCGTGTGAAATATTTTGTTCAAAAGATTTATTAAACATCACGCGGTAGGTAGAGAGGATGAACTGCCAAACAACTCGGTCTTAGCATACTCCTCGCAATTCCACGTAGTAGGTAATTGTGTATTCTTGGAAGTACCTAGTCATGATTCAAATTCCAATTCAAATTCCCCATTTATTTTTACCTAACTACACAATGTAGGTACTAATATTTTTCAGTTATGTAGGTACTCAGAATAAGGGTTACAATCAATAAACTATTGGTTTTACCGATCTATTAATACGTATTATGAAGAACAGGATACCTAACACAATTCTTAGAAAGTTCTCGACTTATAATGTGGCCTAACCAGTGTTTTGAAACAATAAACTATTGGTTTTACCAACCCATCAATAAGTATGTTGACAAAGTTCTTAGAAAATAAGTTGATCTAGCAATGTTTTGAATGTAATAGCATACATTTGGATTACAAGGAACTATCCAGAATAAGGATTGCAATAATAACCTGTTTTACCGATACAAATAATATTATCATTTTACAGAAGGGAACGTACCCATACTACGTGACCATTTTTTTTTGCAATTTTTAACCCCCCCCCCCCCCCCCTCCCCCTCCCGGTGACCAAAATCCTAAGCAAATCGCCGCTCATTTGTACCAAGCGTGACATTTTGAAGACCCCCCCCCCCCCGAAGAGGTTACGTAGTATGAGTACGTTCCCTAAGGTAATGGTGCCGATTTAAAGAAAAAAAAAATCAAGTCAATAAGTTGACTGTATTCAGCCTTACCAATAAAATACAAACTAACCACAAACAGTCCGATTATGAAGGATTGGAATGTTTCATAATTTTGACACAAAATGTGAGTTCTTATAGAAGTTTCAAATAAATTAATCGTGGTGGTTCGATCATAAGCTTTGAAAACATTTTAGTATCTACTGTTTAAGTGTAATGTTGACTGAACTTACAATACTTAAAAATACTATTTGCGAAAGTTATAATTAAATAATACCTCTAAAAATAATTTAAAAACCCACCCGGCAATGTTTTGTTCGCGTTTGTGTCTGTCATCTGTCACAGATACGAACATAATATTATGAATGACATGTAAGAATAAAAATGCTGACATTTGGTTATAATATTTTTTTTATTATTATTATAAAAGTTGCTCGAAGTGGCCGCCATCGGCTTCAATGCATGCATGCAATCTTAACACATTATGGATGCTTAAATTAGCAGGATTCGCCTTCAGTTCGTCTGCTGCCTCCATGATCAGTTGGATCAATTGCTCTCTCGTCGCTATCGGCTTCGAATCACCTTTTCCTTCAGAGTTCCCCAGAGGTAGTAATCCAACGGTGTTAGGTCGGGTGATCTCGGTGGCCATGCAATGTTAGGACTACCTCGGCCTATCCACCGTCCAGGAAACTCTACATTCAGGTAGTTGCGCACGGCAACGGAATAATGGGGTGGAGCTCCATCGTGCTGGAACCACATCCTTCGCAGTGCTTGTAAGTTTACTTCGTCCAGAATGTCGCCCAGCTGCCCTTGCAGGAACTCCAGATACATCGGTCCATTTAACCTGGGAGGCAACTCGATCGGACCAATTATTTTGTTACCCAAAATACCCGCCCACATATTTACTGAGAATCTCTCTTGGCTCGACGATTCCCGGACAAGCTTAGGATTTTCTTCGGCCCAATGATGCAGGTTGTGGATATTTAATATTCCTGTTTTCGTAAATTGGGCTTCGTCTGTGAATAGAATATTTTTCATGAAATCTCCATTTCTCAACACATTTCGTAGCATCCGTCTACAGTAAATTAGTCTTGAGAAATGGTCGTTCTCCAGTAGACCTTGGCAGCGCCTGTAGTGGAAAGGTTTCAGGCGATGTTTTTTTAGGATTCTCCATACCGTCGTGTGTGTTATGTCTCCAACGATCATGGCGACGCGACGCACGGAAAGCGTCGGGTCTTCTGTCATCATGTTGAGGATCCTCTCTTCAACACGAACTGGAACATCATTATTTCCTCCGCCCTGAACCCGTACGATTCCATGGTCGCGCAGGCGTTGATACATCTGCAAACAAAAATACAATTGCTAACATTATTCTGTTATAAAATATCAGTAAAAATGAATGACGGGTGCGTTTTATATCAGTTTATTTCTGAGAACATAGAAATATTTGATTAACATAGAAAACGTTCCGTAAGTACGAATTAATTTATTTTGTGAGTGAAACTATTTAAAACAAGCTTTCTTGGAACCGATTTTGATTAGCAACTATTTACGTTGGGGGACAAGCACAAAATATGATTATTTAGTTCTTAATTTGGGTTATAAATAAGTGTTAATAACAATTTCAAAATGACGCGACGGCTTGATATTTTTTTCACAAGAATTTCGAACTTTAATTGTAATGAAAATGGAACTTTAAAGCATCTTTTACCAATTAACCTACGTAAATTATTCTTGTTTCTGTTGTATTATTATTCATTTTTTACATCAACTCCACACATTTTCGGGGATGCTGTGAGGAGGATATTAAGTTAAATGAAGTGTTATTTAAATAATTTGAGCTTAAAGAATTAGCCAAGTTGGGAAACATTACCCTATTTTTTTTACTTGGCACGTTTGATAGGTATTATCTTGGATTTCCGAGAGTGAAACATAAAATTTTGGAAAGTTTTGTAAATAAACATACGTAGTGATAACCTTTTTCCGTAACATTACAAGACACAATTAGGCGGATTTTTGGGAGCCTTTACAATGAGATGGCGGCATTAAATGTGTGTCTAGCTCTACGATAATAAATAGGTAGTTAGGTACAAACCTGTACGAAAGTTGTATGGTGTGGTAGACGTCGTTCTGGATATATTCTGCGATACTCTCTTACAGCTTCCACTGAATTTCCTCGGCAAATTCCATAAACAAACACTATATCTGCTTCATGGGCAGGTGGATAATTTTGAGGCATCTTTTAGAATAAACACTAATAATAACAGTAAAACAAAAACAAATTTCAAAGCAACTACGCACGACCCCGTTCACCGTCAAACTCCAAACACAACTGACCGAGCGGTATTCGGAAAGGGGTAGCTTCGCCGCGGTATGGGAGTGAGGGAGCGTGCTGCCGATAACTGTAGGGTTGGCTAGCGGATAGGGGGAGGGGTTATCGCGAGGTTGCCATATCCTTTACTCGAAATATGAGATCAGTGAAGGTGTGTAGAAAAAACAAAAAAAAATGTTTTTAATTGAAAAAAAATGTCACCGTACAGCAAAATGATATACAAATTTTTTTCTCCAAATAAGCTCAGGAATCGCTGGTTAAAATCCCTCGGGTACGTCCTGTTACACTATTTAAAAATACTGTATGCGAAAGTTATGTTAAATATTATCTCCAAAAAAATATCTATTTAAAAAACCACCTGGCAATATGTTTATTCGCGTTACGAGGAGGCGCGCAGTAGAGAGTGAAAGAGTACGCTGCCAACAACGGGGTTCGGGTTGGCTAGCGGATATGGGGGAGGGGTTTGCGCGGAGTTGCCGTATCCTTTACTCGAAATATGAGATCAGTGACGGCGTGTGGAAAAAAACCAAAAAAATGATTTTATTTGAAATAAAAATTTCACCGGAGACGAAAATTTCATTTACATTTTTTACTCCAAATATGCTCAGGAATCACTGGTTAAAATCCCTCGGGTACGTCCTGTTACACCCTGTATATATATATATGTAATGTCCTTGACACTTACGATTACTTTTGTGTACCTGCCTTCGAAGTTGATGTTGTATATATGTGATAGGCGAGGACAAATAACCGTCTTTGATATTCTATTTAATGTAGGATGGACCAGATCATATCCAACACTTTAAATATTTCCTTCCAAATAAAAGTTATTATTAAAACTCTTTTATAACCACTCGTGAATTGGATTAATTAATTAATGTTCGGTTACAGGTCTAGTTTATTGTGACCAATAGCTGGGACCAAAAGACATTATTATATTGGAACGCTACCACAGAAGGCCATGGATCTTCCCAACCCAGAGAGTGTTTCCATCAAGGTGGAACCAGGGTCCCAGGAAGAGGGTGCAGGTGAAATGCCGTACGCGGATATAGATATCTACCTCCCGGATGTGAAGAACGAATGTTTGCAGTATGCAGCAAGTACTCCGGCAGTCAGTAAGTTGCATTGCCGAAGTAAGAAAATGTTGATTCCAGATGTTCGAAATTCATTTCCATTTTGCTATTTTATGGTTGTTCACGAAGTTTTTTCTTACTGTTCTTTTGTAAGTTATTTATTTAAAATGTATTTTTACATAATTTACACAGGAGACTTTGAGGAAAAAAATTCTCCTCAGGACCTATCGGATTTGGGGATTCTGAATGGAGTCTCGTTATTTTTTTTTGTTAAATCAATCAATCTCGAGGTAAAGATGATCGTAATTTGAAATGTTAAACACCGTTCTTCGGCATATTACTGTAGGTATTATTTTTTTTTTCTTCAGGTAGCCGTAATTTGGAGACTGTTCCCATCAAGGCAGAACCAGGTCCTCCAGAAAAAGTTAAAGGGGTAATTAATTTTACGGAAATTGACATAGATCACCCGGATGTTAAAAAGGAATGCTCAGAGCGCTCTGAAAGAATTACACAAACAACAGGTAAATCGATTTTTTTTTTTTTGCTGGGGCCAATTGGATGTTTGTAGTATCACCCGCGTGCCGCACACTGATTAGGAAGTGCGGGGGGAGGGATGGGGGTAAGAATCCTCAATACTTTATCATGGCCTCATTTTATTTAAATTTACAAACCGTGCCACCATATATTTAAAACTGCACTCAGAAGCGAGAATGGTTTCCCATGAATTGTTTTTTGAATCTTTACTTTGTGTTAAGAACGAAAGGCATGTTTTAAATACATAACTTTTTTTGCTTACGAGTCTACTTACACGTATGTATCTTAATCCGCTTTATGTTTAATATTTTTCAGAAGGATTCCTGAAGAAGCATCCTGGTGACTATTCTTGCTCTCGTAAGTCAACGTCAGTAATCCACGCAGAAAAACCTTTTTCCTGTCCCGATTGCAACTATTCATTTACTAGAAAAGCATATCTAAAAAGTCACATGTTTACCCACAGTGGAGAAAAACCTTTTTCATGTCCCGACTGCGACTATTCATGTTCTCGGAAGGAACAACTAAAAAGTCACATGTTAACCCACAGTGGAGAAAAACCCTTTTCATGTCCCGACTGCGACTATTTATGTTCTAGAGAGAGACAACTAAAACTTCACTCGTTTACCCACAGTGGAGAAAAACCTTTTTCGTGTTCCAAATGTAACTATTCAAGCTATATGAAGGGAAATCTTAAAAGACATCTTTATACCCACAGTGAGGAAAAACCTTTTTCGTGTCCCGACTGTAATTATTCATGTACTACAAAAACACTACTGAAAATTCACAAGTTTATCCACGGTGTAGAAAAACCTTTTTCATGTTCCAAATGCAACTATTCATGCTCTCAGAAGGGAAATTTGAAAAGACATCTTTCTACCCACAGTGTAGAAAAACCTTTTTCATGTCCCGACTGCGACTATTCATGTTCTACTAGGAGTAAACTAAAAAATCACATTTTTATCCACAGTGGCAAAAAACGTTTTACATGTTCCTACTGCGACTATTCAGCTTCTACAAAAATACAACTAAAATATCACACGTTTACCCACACTGGAGAAAAACCTTTTTCATGTCCCGACTGCGACTATTCATGTTCTAGAAGGAGTATCCTAAAAATTCACAAGCTGACCCACAGTGAAGAAAAACCATTTTCATGTCCCGACTGCGACTATTCATGTTCTCGGAAGGAACAACTAAAAAGTCACATGTTTACCCACAGTGGAGAAAAACCCTTTTCATGTCCTGACTGCGACTATTTATGTTCTAGAGAGAGACAACTAAAACTTCACTCGTTTACCCACATTGGAGAAAAACCTTTTTTGTGTTCTAAATGTAACTATTCAAGCTATATGAAGGGAAATCTTAAAAAACATCTTTATACCCACAGTGGGGAAAAACCGTTTTCGTGTCCCGACTGTAATTATTCATGTACTACAAAAACACTACTGAAAATTCACAAGTTTATCCACAGTGTAGAAAAACCTTTTTCATGTTCCAAATGCAACTATTCATGCTCTCAAAAGGGAAATTTGAAAAGACATCTTTTTACCCACAGTGTAGAAAAACCTTTTTCATGTTCCAAATGTTACTATTCATGCTCTCAGAAAAGAAATCTTAAAAGATATCTTTATACCCACAGTGGAGAAAATCCTTTTTCATGTCCCGACTGCGACTATTCAGCTTCTACAAAAAAACAACTAAAAAATCACACATTTACCCACACTGGAGAAAAACCCTTTTCATGTTCCGACTGCGACTATTCATGTTCTAGAAGTAGTATCCTAAAAATTCACAAGGTGACCCACAGTGGAGAAAAACCTTTTTCATGTCCCGACTGCGACTATTCATGTTCTCGGAAGGAACATCTAAAAAGTCACATGTTTATAGTGTAGAAAAACCCTTTTCATGCACCGACTGCGACTATTCATGTTCTACAGAGAGACAACTAAAACTTCACAAGTTTACTTACAGTGCAGTTAAACCTTTTTCGTCTTCCAAATGTAACTATTCATGCTATAAGAAGGGAAATCTTAAAATACATCTTTATACCCACAGTGGGGAAAAACCTTTTTCGTGTCCCGACTGCGACTATACATGTTCTACAGAGAGAAAACTAAAACTTCACACGTCTACCCACAGTGGAGTTAAACCTATTTCGTGTTCCAAATGTAACTATTCGTGCTCTCAGAAGAGATATCTTAAAATACATCTTTATACCCACGGTGGAGTTAAACCTTTTTCGTGTCCCGACTGTAATTATTCATGTACTACAAAAACACTACTAAAAATCACAAGTTTATCCACAGTGTAGAAAAACCTTTTTCATGTTCCGACTGCGACTTTTCATAAGACAAATAAAATTTCACATGTTTACCCACTGTGGAGTA
Organism: Limnephilus rhombicus; assembly: GCA_929108145.2. NCBI lineage: Eukaryota > Metazoa > Arthropoda > Insecta > Trichoptera > Limnephilidae > Limnephilus > Limnephilus rhombicus. Next base: position 30,259,698 of record OV815290.1, on the reverse strand, counting down.
AAACCTTTTTCGTGTCCCGACTGTAATTATTCATGTACTACAAAAGCACTACTGAAAATTCACAAGTTTATCCACAGTATAGAAAAACCTTTTTCGTGTTCCAAATGTAACTATTCAAGCTATATGAAGGGAAATCTTAAAAGACATCTTTATACCCACAGTGAGGAAAAACCTTTTTCGTGTCCCGACTGTAATTATTCATGTACTACAAAAACACTACTGAAAATTCACAAGTTTATCCACAGTATAGAAAAACCTTTTTCGTGTTCTAAATGCAACTTTTTTTTTTTTTTTTTTTTTATTATAGCGACTATATACAAAAATTTTACATACAAAATGAAATGTGAAATTAAGTACAAAATATTGTATTTCTTAGTCCTCCTCACTAGGGGGTCCTGTGCCGAGGAGGACTAAAGTTATTTAAATATAGTTCATTTGTCTTCTATGTCGTTTTTAGCGTCTTCGCTAGGGTTTTCTCATTGACCTCTTTAAGCCATATTTTTATTCTTGATTTGTATTTTTTTTTTTTTTTTTTTTTTTTTATTAATAATTTTTTTTTGTTACATACATAAAAATATTACAAAAAACATTTCTTTTGATTAGAAGTAAAAAAAAGGAACTATAAAATTAAATATGTAGCTTAAAGATAAACAATATTACAATTTAACAAAAAAAAGATATTACAATAGTATACATATATGTATGATAACAAAAAAAAATCCCACATAGGCATCGCCAGTTCGTGGGTATATTTAAGTTTTTTTAATGCAGTTAAGTTACAACATGGCAAATTAAACTTTAAATTAGTAAATTAAAACATAATTATGGTTTAACATATTTATAGATCAAATAATTCCGTATTTACAAAACTAAAGTTAAGAAAAGAAGAAAAAAATATATATATACATGAAAAACAAAAAAGGTTAAATAAAAATTAGGATTTGTAAAGTTATAACAGGTATGATGTTATAGCAGGTATGTATTTGTGTCATTTGTAGTTACCCAAGTCTTTATTAATTTTTTGTATATGCTGTAAGAGGATATGTTTTTAGATTTAATTTCTATAGTCTGATACAGTGCATTATAGATTTTTGGTGCAATGGAAAAAGCATGTCTCTGCGCAAGCCTAGTTTTGCATAGGGGAACCTCATATGCATTATTTACTCTACTGCTGGAGCGATTTTCGTTTTTTGTAAAATATACATTTCGTGAAAATATATATTTCAGACATTGCATACAGTAGATTTTTCTTATATCTAAGAGTTCAGCTTCTTGGAATAATTGCAAGGAGGGGTAGGTAACATCTTTATGCAACATTATTTTTATTATTAATTTTTGAGTAATTTCTAGTTGCTTAATATGGGTATCATAAATACCCCCCCATCCAATTATTCCATAAGATATTGATGGTTGCACCAATGCATGATATACCAGTTTCATTCTTTTAATATCAACTATGTTATTTAATCGTTTAAAAATGTAAGTCAAATACCTAAGTTTATTTACAAGGTTTTCTACGTGATTTGTCCATTTTAGTTGGCTGTCTATAATAATTCCTAAGTATTTAACTGTGTTCCCCGAATTCATTTCTATACAGTTAGAACACAAAACAGGGTTGCAAGAATTGTTGTGAAACCTTATATTTAGGTGAGTTAAGGGTGCCGCCCTTTTGGTATTATAGAATGGAATATACATAGTTTTTTCACAGTTCAGAGTTAGGAGGTTTTGGTTTAGCCATTCTTTGACAATGGATGTGCACTTATTTGCGTTTTCAGAGACTTCTTTCCATGATTTACCATGGACTGTGATTGCAGTATCATCAGCATACGAGAATAGTTTTCCCGGAATACTGATATTACACAGGTCATTGATATAAATTAGGAACAATAAAGGACCGATAACTGTTCCTTGTGGAACCCCATGTCTCACATATTCTGGTTTACTAATATTATCACCAATTTTAGTACATTGTCTGCGATCAAGTAAATAATTTGTTAATAGTGACAGACAATTATTTTTAATTCCAATATTATTTAGTTTTCTAATCAGTTTATTATGATTAACGGTATCAAATGCTTTTTTTAGGTCTAAAAAGATTGTTAAGCTTTTCATATTTAAGTCAAGATTGGTGTATATATTTTTTGTTAGATTAAATAAAGCGTCATCTGTACTAAGACCTGTTCTGAAACCATATTGATTTGGGGACAAAAGTGCATTTGATTCTAGAAACTCTAGTACTTGAATTTTAATATTTTTTTCTAATATCTTCGCTAGTTGGGATATTAGCGATATTGGTCTGTAATTGTCAAGTTTAGAGATTGATCCAGATTTATGTATTGGTACAATATTGGAGAGTTTAAATGCGTCTGGGAAAACGTTTTTTTCAAAACAGGAATTAAAAATGTGTTGTAAGGGCTTCGAAATGTGTTGTTTAATAGATTTGATAGCGATGGCGCTCAATTCATCTGGACCATTGGCTGTATTTGTGTTAAGATTGTCAATGTGTTTTATTATTTCAGATTCGGTAATACGTTTAAATTGGGTTAAATTAGGACTATTTTCAGAGTGTTCATCCATTTGAGTGTGTTGATATATATGGTTTTGAAATGAGGGATTGTTATTTATTATATCTGAAGCAACATTTGTAAAAAAATCATTGAATTTATTTGCAATATTTCTTATATCCGTTATGACTATTTTATCATCTGTAACAATTTTTTCAGGGATTGTTTTTACTTTATGTTTTCTATTAGTGATTTCATTTATGACTTGCCAGGTTTTTTTAGAATCATTATCAGCTGTTTGTAATTGTTTAGTATAATACTCTTGTTTACATTTTTTTATAAATGATGTATTGCTGTCGTAAATTTTCATTAGGTGGAATGTTTTCAGCCATACAATAATTCTCATGATTTTTGTAAATTTTGTACAGTTTGTTCCTGTGTTGGCTTGCAATTATCAAGCCACGCGTGATCCATGGTTTAATTTTTTTATGTTTGCTTCTAGGTATTGGTGTTGGTTCAAGACTATTCTTGATATTATCACTTAATATTGAATAGAAGGTGTTTAGTGATTGATTTGGGTCATCATTGGATAAAACTGAGTTCCAAGTTTCTTTTTTTTAAAAAACTGTTTAGGGTTTGATAGTTAATTTTATTTTTTCCCACTTGTTGGGCTTTAGTTGTATGATGATACTTTAAGGTACTGTGACCGAAAAAAGTTGGGAAATGATCGGTTATATCAATTTTTAGGACAGCTGATTTGGGTATACAATTTTTATTAGTTTTAAGAAATATGTGATCAAGACAAGAACCGTATCTGGTAGGGCTATTTATATAAGATAGATATCCTTCGCTGTATATAACATTTAGATATTCATTTGCAATTGGGCTCAGGATGGAATGTTCTATGTTAATATTTATATCCCCCACGATAAATGAGAAATCTGATTGGTTGCAATTATTTTCGTTTATGAAATATTTTAATTCTGTGATAAAAGATTTAGAATCTAAAGAAGGGGAGCGATAAACAGCAATTATAGAGTATTTTTATTGTTTAGCTTGAATGATAAATGTATGGCATTTGAAAACTTTAATTTTGGGATGTTTATTATTACATCAGTTATTTTATGTGCACTATAGAAAATCGTTAGACCGTCATGCGAAGTATGTTTAGAAGGAAGTGAGTAAGTCTTATAATCAGAGATGGAGTAAGGGATTAGTTCACGCATTTGCGTTTCCGTAAGTATAATAACATTCGGTTGAAATCCTAGAGAGTTAAGGAAAATACAAAATTCATCAAAATGTTTATGAATACTGCGGATATTTAAATTTATTATATTGAAGTCAGTATTTCCTTCACTTATGTAGTTATTTAGTTCTGTAGTATCTTCACATACCTTTGTGTCTATTAACGTAAAATCATCAGTGAGATCCATTTTCACAGAGTATAAAAATTCTTCCTTTTTCTTGTCCCAGTATGTGATTAATGCAATGGTATGTCGTTTGCATCTTTTATGCGTATTATAGGCGAGTCGTCGCCCTTTCTAAGTAAGATTTGTCCGTCCTTCGTCCAAACATATTTGTATCCGAATGCTTTTGTTGATTTGGCTAACCATAGGAGCTGTTTATTTGCTGGCGTTAATTTTTCATTGATGAAGATTTTCTGTGTTGACTCCGAGTACTTCATTTCTTGAGGGGTAAGTATTCCTTTAATTTTTTTTTGTTTAATTACCTTATCCTTTGTCTCTTTTGAAGTGAATTGAATGGAAATAGTCCGCTTGGCCGGATTGTTATAGTAGTTTACCAAAGAATTATTTTTTAATAGGTCGCTGCAGTCAAGGGCCGACATCAGTAGTTCAATGGGTTTTCGTACATTATCATTTTTCTGTACTTCGATTCCTTGTATTTCGATGGAATTTTCAAGCGCGCTCTGTTGGATGTGGTTTACAGTTATTTTGAGATTTTTTACCTCTCTTTGCAATTCCTCGATTTTCGCTTCATTTTTTTTTTGGTGATCATTTGTTCTTTTTATTTCTTTCTCAAAATCATCAATTTTGTTTGTGCAGAATTCTACGCTCTTAACTAAGTCTTGTATTTCGTTTTTAATATCCAAAAACAATTTATTTATGTCTGTCTTTATAAAATTTCTTAGTTGAAGGTCGATTCTATCACTCATTGTTTGTAGTAGTTGTTCTTTGAAGTTTTCAAATTTTTGATCCATATCATTTTATTATATAATATTATTTATTACATAATATTATTTATTCAATTGGATTTTTTATTAGTTTTATGTCTTGGGGGAGGATGTTATGGAGTTTTGTTGCAAAGTATGTATAGTTTCTTTGTCCAAATGTGGTTTTATAACTTGGAATATTTTTTATATCATTTTTATTCGATCTAGTGTTATGCATACACGGTCTAGTAGAGGATTCATTATTTTTGAAGAGCTTCAATAATATATTTTTGGAATATATTTGTTGTACATTTGGTACGTCAAAGTTATTGAAAATTTCAGTTGAAAGCGTTCTAATTGGTACTTTCAATATGGTCTTTATGATTCCTTTTTGAATCGTATTCAGACTGTGTAGGTACGTATTTGCAGCAGATCCCCATCCTATGATTCCATATTCAATTCGAGAATGACATAACGCATAGTAGACCTTTTTCATATCCTTTTTATTTAGCACGTTTCTTAGATTTTTGAAGAAATATATAAGGCTTGTGAGTTTTTCCGTAATACCTTTGATGTGTAGGTCCCATCTAAGATTTTCGTCAATTATTACTCCGAGATATTTTATGTTTTGTGTTTTTTCGATGACGGGGCAGTAACATTGTATATTATTTCCATGGCATTCATGTAATTTTAGTTCTAGTGATTTTATTGGTTGGCCCCTTGAGTTCATTGAAAATGTTATATATTTTGTTTTGCTTATATTAAGGGTAAGCGAGTTGATTTTAAGCCAATTTTGAAGTGCACTAAGCCCCTTTTCAGCCTCATTAAATGTATCAGTCCAATTTTCTTTTTGAAATAATAAAACAGTATCATCAGCAAAACTGATTACGTTTCCTTTAATGGTAAGGTTAGTTAAATCGTTGATGTAGATAATGAACAGAATCGGTCCCAGTACACTTCCTTGAGGAACGCCATAGTTTAAAGATAGAAGTTTGCTCTTTTGTTTGCCAATTTGTACTTGTTGTTCTCGCCCTGTTATATATGACTCCAATAAGTTAATTGTTGATTCGGCCATTCCTATTTTTTTTAGTTTAGTTAGTAATATTTTATCGTCTATTGTGTCAAAAGCTTTTTGAAGATCTATGAATAAAGCTAAACATTTTTTCCCATCATCTATGTTTTTTATGGCCATGCTTGTTAGATTTTCTATGGCATCATTGGTGCTCAGATTTTCTCTAAAACCATATTGGGATGGTGATAGTAATTTGTTTTGTTCAAGAAATTGAACAATTTGCTTCTTCATTACAGTTTCCAAGATTTTTGAAAAAGAGCTTAAGAGACTTATGGGTCGGTAGTTATATATATCCTTTTTGTTACCACTTTTATGTATGGGTATAACTGTAGCTTTTTTAAGGCATGAAGGGAATACATTTGTAGATATAGACAGATTGACCAAGTATGTCAATGGGAAGGTCAGTTCATTTTGTAGTTGTTTTATTGTTTTATTTGAGATTATGTCATTTCCCGATGATTTATTAATATTAAGGGATACAATTGCATTTCTGATTTCAGTATTGGTTACATCAGTTAACTTTAATTTGTCTATCTGGTTCATATTTTCCTTTTCTTCTGGTAAAATGCTAGTTATTGGTTGTCTGATTTTCTTTGCTAATTGTGACCCTATATTAGTAAAAAATTCGTTTACGTATTCGAGAATTTTGTCCGGATGCTTTGCGAAAGAGATTTGGGTATTTTCAATTGTTAATTCCTCCATGTTCTTGTAATGGGATGATTTTGCATTTGTAATTTCATTAATGATCTTCCATAATTTGCGCGGGTCATTGTTACATTCGTCTATTTTCTTCTTATAATAATTTTCTTTGACAGTTCGTATAACATTTTTGCAAAATATTTCTGTACCTTTTGTAGTATCGTTGTATAAAAATATCACAAGGATTTAATTTAGATTTCCTATGTAATTCATCTCTTTTTCTAATGCAATTTATAACGCTTTGAGTTATCCATGGCTTAAGATGTTGGTTTTTATGCGAAATCTTTTTTTCTATTGATTTGGTATTTGATACGATTGTGTATGTTATATATTCAGTGAATTTACTCCAGGCATTATTTGCATCAAGGTTTTCCAGTAGGCTTATCCAGTTTGTATTGAGTAACTGTTGTTTTACATCATTCCATTTGGTTTCTGTCTTTTGCACGATAATTGGGTAGGGCTGCGATCTTTGTATTTTCTTTTTTGTAATAGATAAAATTGTTGTATAGTGGTCGGTTATAGTAGAGGTGAATATGATAGATTTGGTTGATTTAATAGTCTTACTGAACATGTGATCGATGCAAGATTTGTTGTCATTAGTTACACGCGTAGGTTTATTTATCATACTTTGGAGTCCATGGGAGGCCAGTGTTTGTAGATAATCAGTTCTATTGGGATGACCATTTTCTAATATGTCAATATTTATATCTCCGATAAGGAAGACATTTTTTGTGTTTTTTAGAAGATTGAGTTCATTAGAAAGCGTTTCAAGAAACTGATTAATATTAGTTGTAGCTGGTGATCGGTACAGAGCTAATATCGTGGTTTCATCACCCACTTTGATCTTTAAACAGTTTGCATTTGGGAATTTTATTTCATTGACTTCAGTTTTAATGTCATCTTTAATGTACGCTATCACACCATCATTTTTTGTGTAATTCAAATTGGTTGCATATGACGTGTTATTATTAATTTGCAAGGGTGAATATTTATCCTTTATCCAGCATTCAGTGAGGATAATTATATCTAGATTTATTTTTAGATTCTTAATTAGTATTTGAAGTTCATCGAAATTTTTGTTGATACTTCGTATATTTTTATTTAATATATTAAAATTGTTTTTAAGAGTTGACAGTTCATCTGGTTTGTTTGTAGTTATTATTTCATTATCATTTAAAGTTGTTAAAGCCTTTGGTTCAGAAGTAATTATTGTGGTATTCATTTTCACAATATAAATTATTAAGTGGATTTAGTAATGTTTTTTTTTAATATAATTTGCTAAATTATTTTTACCATATCATCTAGGTGCTTTATGTAGATAATTTTATCATCTATCTTTTATCAACTATTCATGCTCTAAGAAGGAAAATCTGAAAAGTCATCTTTCTACCCACAGTGTAGAAAAACCTTTTTCATGTTCCAAATGTAACTATTCATGTTCTCAGAAAAGAAATCTTAAAACACATCTTTATACCCACAGTGGAGAAAAACCTTTTTCATGTCCCGACTGCGACTATTCAGCTTCTACAAAAATAGAACTAAAAAATCACACGTTTACTCATATTGGAGAATAACCGTTTTCATGTCCCGACTGCGACTATTCATGTTCTAGAAGGAGTATCCTAAAAATTCACAAGCTGACCCACAATGGAGAAAAACCTTTTTCATGTCCCGACTGCGACTATTCATGTTCTCGGAAGGAACAACTAAAAAGTCACACGTTTACCCACAGTGGCGAAAAACCCTTTTCATGTCCCGACTGCGACTATTCATGTTCTACAGAGAGACAACTAAAACTTTACACTTTTACTCACAGTGGAGTCAAACCTTTTTCGTGTTCCAAATGTAACTATTCATGCTATATGAACGGAAATCTTATAAGACATCTTTATACCCACAGTGGGGAAAAACTTTTTTCGTGTCCCGACTGCGACTATACATGTTCTACAGAAAGAAAACTAAAACTTCACACGTTTACCCACAGTGGAGTTAAACCTATTTCATGTTCCAAATGTAACTATTCATGCTCTCAGAAGAGATATCTTAAAAGACATCTATATACCCACAATGGAGTAAAACCTGTTTCGTGTCCCGACTGTATTTATTCATGTACTACAAAAACACTACTGAAAAATCACAAGTTTATCCACAGCGTAGAACAACCCTTTTCATGTCCCGACTGCGACTATTCATGTTCTACAGAGAGACAACTAAAACTTTACACTTTTACTCACAGTGGAGTCAAACTTTTTTCGTGTTCCAAATGTATCTATTCATGCTATATGAACGGAAATCTTATAAGACATCTTTATACCCACAGTGGGGAAAAACCTTTTTCGTGTCCCGACTGCGACTATACATGTTCTACAGAAAGAAAACTAAAACTTCACACGTTTACCCACTGTGCAGTTAAACCTATTTCATGTTCTTAATGTAACTATTCCTGCTCTCAGAAGAGAGATCTTAAAAGACATCTTTATACCCACAGTGGAGTAAAACATTTTTCGTGTCTCGACTGTAATTATTCATGTACTACAAAAACTCTACTGAAAAAACAAGTTTATCCACAGCGTAGAAAAACCTTTTTTCATGTTCGTACTACAAAAACGCTACTGAAAATTCATAAGCTTACCCATAGTGAATAACTTTTTTCATGTTCCGAATGTAACTAGGATGTAGAATGTCTGCTCGCATAAGAGAGATCTTAAAATATACCTTTCTGCCCACAGTGGAGAAAAACCTTTTTCATGCTCCGATTGCGACTGTTCATGTTCTGCAAAAGACAATTTCACACGTTTTCCTACAGTGGAGCGAAATCATTTTTGTGTCCAGGCTGTAATTATTCTGGTTCTACAAAAACATAACTGAAAATTCACAAGCTTACACACAGTGTACAAAAATCTTTTTGATGTTCCGTATCAGTCATATGGAATCCCCAATACAAAGTAAATATTGAAAGGTTAGAAAGAATTCAAAAAAAGATATTGAAACACCTAGACTTTAAATCCTTTCGAACTTCAAAAAACCTAAAAGACTCATTAACATTCCATAATTTATCAACTTTAGAAGATAGAAGAAATATATCCGACCAAATTTTTTTATTCAAAATCATTAACAACGTTGTTGACAACAACTATCTTCTAGAACACATTAATTTCCACTGTCCAATAAGAAACACAAGATCAAACCAACTATTCCACATCCCACACTCAAAAACAAATTACACACAACATTCATTTCTCCGAAGGACGTGTACAAAATACAATGATATCTTTTACGACGCTGATATTTTCCATTTGTCCTCAGGCTAATTAGAGAAGTCAATTTTGCAATGGCATCATGAGTTCCTAGTTTAGGTCTAAAGCCATATTGGTTAGAATGCAGAATTTTTTTTTCTTCTAGAAATAGGAATAGTCTCTTTTTAACTATTTTTTCAATTATTTTAGAAATGTTAGATGTCAGAGATATTGGCCGGTAGTTAGTCATTTCCTCTGTTTTGCCAGATTCAAAGATCGGACTAATTACAGTTTTTTTGTAGTTATTTGGAAATCTTCCAGCAGAAAAACTTAAATTAATGATATGCACGATAGGTATTTTTAGAAAATCTTTAAGATTTTTTATTGTTTCTACAGTTATTCCATCATATCCCGGCGCTGAGCCACCTCTCAGTGAACTAATTACATTTAAAACTTCCGGTTCCGAGGTGGGTTCAAGAAATTGCATTTTATTTATATCTGTTAAATTTCTCTCAAAAACCTCAGTGGTTTTGTTAGCAGCTAAAGGGTTAATTTGTTGTGCAAAATTTTTTCCAACATTTGCAAAAAAATTATTAAATAAGTTCGCACATTGAGTCGGCTCATCTTTTACGTCTATAGAATTACGCCATTAAAGTACGCCAGTTCATGAATTTCCGACCCTTTCCGTTTCTTATCAATAATTTCATTGATTGTCGACCATATTTTTTTTTATCATATCCTACTTGTGACATTTTTGTTTTATAATATTGTTCTTTAGTATTCCTTATTAAATTTGTAAGCATATTTCGATATTTGACAAAGGTATTTTTAAATATATAATTGCAAGGATTTTTTTATAACGAAAGAATAAACGTTGTTTTTCTCGCACAGATTTCACCAATCCAGGGCTAATCCATGGTTTTATTGGGCGGTATTTAGAAACTAACTTCTGTAACTTGGAAACGGTGCATGCCTCTATATGTTTTGTTAAAATTTCCTCAAAGAGGCGAGAACTCTCTAAAATATCCCTGCTATCTAATACACATGTCTAGGATTCCTTAGAGATTTTTTCCCGAAGAAGCTCTTTATTTAACACTAATTTAGTATATTCTCTATTTTTTAATTGATTAGTACGCGTTATTGCATTATAGTACAATAAGCACATATAGTGGTCTGTTATACCGGTTTTATATACAATAGACTGAAATCTCTTAGTATTATTACTATTTAGCCACATATGATCAATACAGGAAGGTTTCTGCCCGGCGACGTCACGAGTAAAATTGCTAATGCATGATTTAAAATTCATCTCAGTTAGCATATTAATATATTCATCCTTTAAGTGAGATCGATGATTTTCAGATATATCCACATTAACATCACCAACCAAAAACGTAAATAAATCCCGAGTTTTGCTCAGAATTTCATTTAGTTGACATATAAACTGCGAAAGATCTGACAGGTGTGTCCTGTATATTGCAATTAAATTAATTGTCAGTTTATTTACACATAATACTACACGTAAACAGTTTACCTTGTCAATAGCAACTTCCTCAATATTCCGTATTATCAATGTATTTCTAATGAATAATAATATTCCGGAGTTTTTGTTGATTTCGAGTGTTGTCGCAATGCAGTTATAACTCGGTATATCGTAGTGAATATTGTTATTGGAGTGACATTCGGTTAACACTATGACTCCCGGCTTTATTTAAAATTAAATCTAATTGCACTAAAAATTCACAAAAATTTTTGTTGACACTTCTAATATTTATATGCATTATACTAAACAGCGGATTACACTCGTTCAGAACCTCGTTGCACTCGTCGCTAGTATCACAAACATTTTCATTTATTTTGTACAGCTGGTCAATATTTTCCGTCATAAAATCTTCCATTTTTAGTAATCTATTTTTTGACGAGCAATTATCATCATAATCTGTTTGTATTCACATTTATCACTGTTCGCACTGTGATTAATTGGATTATTTGTAGATCTTCTTTCGTTGTTTAAGATGCAATTTTTGCATTTTGGTGGTTCTTGTTTGTTATTGCATTCTTGATATTTATGGTTGCCTGCGCAATGTGAGCAGGCTGGGTCTTTTGTTTTATTTAGGCATCTTAGGCTCGAGTGGTTAAATTTAAGGCAGTGGTAACATTGCATAATTGGGCTACAGTCCTCTACCTTTACTTTGTGGTATCCGATATTAACAGTCTTGTTCAAAATAGTTCTTCTCATAGCTCCGCTAGTTTCCACAATGATATTCGAGAATTCAGTGTTTTTTCTCTTAATTACCTTTTTTATCTCCATTTTGTGTAAAGTAGCATCCATTTTTGTGAACATTTTTGATATCTTCGTTTTGTAGTAAAATGCTCTCTCATAAATTATTCCCATTAACTATATCATTTTCAACTCCTTTAAATATTATATGTGGTTTCTTCTTCTTCACCTCTTCTGCCATTATGTTGATCGTATTTGTTTGTTTATTTATTTCTTTTTTTAGTTTTTCTGAGTCATCTTTCTTGTCACATGTCACAATCAAATGATTATTAGATATTTTCTTGATTCCGCTTACACCGTTACCTAGAGAAGTTACATTAACATTCTTCTGTAACTTTTTTTTTAGTTCTTCGTGTTCCATGTGTACATCCTTAGTAGATATTATTATTCCGTATTTTATAGCTTCATTCTCTTCTTTTCTTGTAATAGTTTCTTGTTGATAGTTGCTTTTTAATGCTGATGCGTACGTTACTCTTTCATTTTTCATTTTCAGCTTTTCCTTAAGCATCGTATTTTTTTCTTTTAATTTTGCCATGTCTATCGCCATATGTGAAATATTTTCCATGATAGTGCTAATTTTTTTGAAGATTTCAATTTTCGTTTCTTTGGTGATTCTTGTTGGACTGTCTTCTAATAATGCAGTCATTTCACCAATTTCTTTCTTAGCTCTATATATAAATTCATGTGGATCGACTTCTTCTTCCATCGTTCCAGTTTTTAATTTTTTTTTTCGGGTCTCAAAGTGTTAGTACAGTTGAAGCATAGTTACACACGACTGTTGCCTGCCCGGTAGCAGACAGAACTGTGAAAAACGGAGATGCGTACAATTTTTTTTTAATAGTATTCGTATTCGTAAATATTTATTCGCCGAATACAAATATTCGGTAAATGTTTAGGTACTATTCGTATCAGTTCATACGTATCAATTCATATCACTACATGTGATACAATGCCAAGTTAGTGTACTCTTTTAAACATTTATTTACTATTTACTCTTCTCTTTTGATTTAAATAATATTCTTTTCTTTTTATATTAATTAAGATTGTTAAGATGTTTGTGTTGAAAAGGACTGTCGTTGGTAGTCCTTGTCCTTCCTTAAATAATAAGATTGTGTTAAAGGTCGAATTGTTAAAACAGAGTCACCCAAGTTTTTGTTTGCTTCTTCTTGGGAATAAAGTGGTTAAAAATTTATGGTACAAATATTGTAACAATGCAATCTCAAAAGTTCTCAATTGGCTACTCGTATAACGTGTTTTTTTTTATTTCTCCTTGTAATATTTTGTATATATGAATATAAATTTTGCTTTATGTTGCTTCACTCGAATGGGTAAATTGTTAACCTTGAATCTGCCTTTGCGAAAATGAGGATGATTATTTTGTGAAAATTATGCTTTATTTTGTGTGAGAAGTAATAAATAAGTTAATACATTTTTACTGTGTTTTATTGGTGCATAACTTATACAGATGCCAAATACAATCCAAAATAAAACTGCTAATTTTTCTGTGACTTTATATCTAAGTGATAATAACGCTCTTTCACCAATGACGTTCCTACACGCGCCATTCTGCTGGGTTATATACCAATAAATATTGTTATTTAAAGGGCACTTTTTGTTGGTCGAGGAGTTCACTAATTTGAAGAGAAATCAATAAGGGCCTTCGCTCTTGGGAAACTAAAATGAAACCAGTTGCCGAAGTAATCGTGAAAATCATTCGAAAACTTAACAGTTCGTGAGCCGTTACCATGGTAACCTGTTAACAATGCAACTGAAAGGTGACCAGCAGTGCTGCTGCGTCAGCAACTGGTTTAGTTTAAGTTTCTCCATGAGCGAAGGCCAAACCGTCGCGTTCATTTTGCGTCCGCTATGGTGTGCACGGTGGCGTCAGAACGTGCGTGCAGAAACCGTCAACACCAAACTAGCGATCAGTAGCGACCAACAAGCGTCCGTGGTACGTTTATGTCGTCAACCGTGCGGTATAGCTCGGAGCGGGAACTGTTTAAATAATTATGTTTGGAGACGATTTCAGTGAATCTGAAGAAGACATATTACTATAATGAGAATCAAATAACTTTGTTTAAACCACCATATATTTAACAATATCAACATGTTTCAAAAACAATGTGATCTTCATGAGGTCAATGTCAATATAAATTCTAGTGGCTATTGCAGGAGATGAAGAGAGTAATGCATGGTATGATTGTGTCAGAATATTATGTAAAATATGTTTACGCCTGCTGTCTAATGAAAAAGGTAAAATGACGTTAATAAAACTTGAGAAAAAGAGGGTGAATTCCATTCCACTTTGCATCCGCAATTACTTCTACATGAAGAGTGTTTCTACATATACTATAGAGTGATTACACAAAGTTTCAATGAACTTCTTGATATGATTAGGGATGGTATTAAGAAAGAGTACATGAGAAAGGGTACATGCAGTAAATGAAATATAATGTTTTCAATGCATTTAATAAAATATGTAAAAAAAAAATAACTAAGCTCAAATATCGTACTTAAAATCCCCCCTCCCAAAAATATTAAATTAACTAATTCACTTTTAAAGTTGTATGAAAATTCAAATACCAAAAACGAGTCATGATTGACTGGCTACATTGTGACGTCACGACGCACCCACCGAGTCTCACGTTAAGTTGTTTTTGTTGCAGTTGCTGGTTTGAATAAGTTTGATAGTCATAATCGTTTGGTTACGCATCATAAACACATTCGTTTGTATAAAATATATATTGCAAATACGTATTATCATGACACACAGTGGTTTTGGTAATTGTTCGGAACAAACGTCAACGGTTAATACCCACTTTTTTTTGATAAAACTTTTAGATTCTTCTTAATTACGATAAAAGACAACTATTTGCATTGGGGGAGGTTGAAAATGTTACATTTTTAATTTTATTTACGTAAATTGAAAATTTGCTTTCACACTGTCAAATCACTCTGTTTGCAGTTCGGAACAAACGTCAACGCACTTTTTTTGATAAAACTTTTAAAACTAAGATAATATACACAAGCCCGCTACACAAACCCTGCGTAGCCAAACAAACCATTCAAAAACGTAGGCTGTTTTTTAAAGTAAAGATAACATACACAATCCCGTTACATAACCGTTGACGTTTGTTCCGAATATTTACCGTGGTTTTCTACAAGGACAATCTGATAATTTGCCAAAATTCGACGCGATTATGATGCCAGTTTTTTAATGCGCCCATCGCATGACACCGCTTTTTACACACAATAACATCATTTGAGACTTTTTTTTGTTATTAGTTTTTGGGGTATTATGCCGTGTTACTCCATCTCCTTCTTTAGCCAACGCTTCAGACAGCGTTGCAGTGTCCATCATCATGGCAGATGTGTAATAGTTAGGGGTGATGTTTGTACTTATCTACTCAGGAGCCTTGCCGTGTCGCCAGCTCCACTCCTCTACGAGCTGGCGCTACAATATACTTCAACATGTTTTTTTGCGTTTAGCCTTGGTGTAACCGTCAATTACCGGATACCAAGAACTATTGAGCTTAGCTCCGTCGTCTCTATTAATATTTAGGTATAGGATTTTTGTGAAATTCAATTGCCTCCGTAATCAGGCGTGCTCTATGAGTTTTGGGTCTTCCCAGGATCTCAGGGACAAATCCAAAGTAATGGCCGGTTTCGATTAAGTGCTCGGCGATTGCCGATTTGTCAGGGTGGCCAAGTTTACAGGCACGAAAGTGTTCTGATATCCTTTTGGAGATCGTCCGCTCTGTTTGGCCTACATAAACCTTGTCACATCCAGAACAGCTGAGTTTGTACACTCCATCTGTTTCCAGAGGAAACTTGGTCTTTGCAGGTCTCAAAAAGTCTCGAATTTTTGTCGTGGTACCGAAGACAGTCTTGATGCTTTCTTTTTTCAATAGCCTGGCAATTCGGTCTGTCACATTGTGAACGTAAGGCAGGAAAGCGCAGCCCTTTGACTCTTGTTAAATTCTGTCTTCGTTTGGTGCAGATTTGGCTCTTATGAATTGCCTTGTCTGCTTTGCTGGGTAACCGTTACGCTCCAGTGCATCGGTCAGTTTTGTAAGTTCTGCTCCGATTTTTGTTTCTTCACATATTCTGGTCGCTCGGGTCACCAATGTATGGATAAATCCTCTCTTCTGCGCTGGGTGGTGATGGGAATCAGCATGTAGATATAAATCGTATCATTTGGGACGTTTATAAATAGTTTGTTTGGTGTTGAAGATGTTGTATTTGTACACTTTGGTGCAATACAGTATTTATAAACGGTATTTACGGACGTTATCTTCGAAAAACATATGATCAACTGAAGACTGATTACTGGATTACGACAAATGTCAGCTGTCAAGAAGTACGCAGTGACGTCACAGTGCGCAGTTTTTGTTGCAGATTGTAATTTTTTTTTTAATTTTTCGTAAACAAATAGTGATTATACCCTATAATCGTTGATTCAACTGTGCCAATTTTAATTTTATCATCGTTTGTCTCGCTGGAGAATTTTTTTGATGGTTTTGCATATCCTAGGCAATGCCTAGACAGGGGTCATCAATTACCTTCATTAGAGCTCCGTTTTTTTATAAATAGGTAACATTAACCGTCGCGGTCCGGAAGGGAAAAAGCTTAAACCCCCCCCCCCTGGGTTAACAGTTGAAATAATAAACTAAACTATTTTAATATGTGTAGATAAAATATCAATGAACAAATAAAACGAATGGCTTCCGGAACATTATTTTATTAAATAATAAAAAAATGTTATGAATTAAAAGAAGTACCAAGGATTTTTTACAATAGAGAGAATTTCAGATTTATCCACAAATAACGGCTACGTTCGCCTATAAAAAGACCCAGACACAAAATTCGGGGCATTCCACGAGGAACATATGAAAGAAAATAACAGACCGTGTTCATGTATCATACTTTGGTGACAATATCCTTCGTGAATTTTTTCCCACGGTCGAGTATCACCCCCCTGTCGGGTGGCACCCAGGGCGGACCACCCCCCCCTCTCGCTACGCTACTATACTTTAAAGTCTCGTCTCTTGTTCATATTCGCAAAAAATTCGCTCGAACTTTGCAAATGCGAATATGCAAAAATATGCGAATATTTGTAACATCACTATATCAGATCTATGCAGTAGCGTAGCGAGGGGCGGGGGGGGGGGGGGGGGGGTAGGGGGGGGGGGGGTAGGGCGGACCGCCTCGGGTGCCACCCGACGTGGGGGTGACACTACACCCGACTGGAAGTGGCACCCGACCGTGGAAAAAAAATTACATGAATATTGTCACAAAGTTTCAATACGGTTACGGTGTTATTCATATTTTCGTAGCTCTACGGTCTTTTTATAGACGAAAATAGCCTGTTTCTGAAATGCTCTAGCCGTACCCCCCCCCCCCCCACGACTGAACAATTTGCTACACATTTATAAAGTCGAAATTAGGAGAGGGGGGGGGGGGGCGGGGGACACGACGTTATCCGCCCCGAGTGCCACCCATACTAGCTACGCCACAGGTTACCACACTGATTTAATTATTGGACCAGCGCGTAGTACACTTTTTTTAGATTATTTATTTTATAATATAAGTCGATATTTCACGGCAAAGTTTTAGTACAATTTTGCTTTAATAGCTGTACTTGCTAATAATATTTGTTCACATGAAGCAACATCATCATCCTATTTTTTTTACCCAAAAATGTTATTCATAACACACATGTAACTAAGCGGTTACTTTAGTATAGTATTATACTGCCCTGAAGAACCTACGGTTGTAGCGAAACCTGGTCGGCATAAAGTATATAAAAATAAAAATGGTGTTTACTTAGTTATTGTTTTATTTTGAATAATAATATTATTTAAAATAAAACATAAAACAATAATAATATTATTTAAAATAAAACACTAACAATAACTGGGTTCGTGTCCCAGAGGTGTCAATATGTTTTTCTGATTTTTCTGTTTCCAGATTTTCGATTGAGTTTCGCTTATATTGTCTTCATTTATTTAAATATTACAATTTGAGGTTTTACTCATAAAGTTAAAATAAAAAAATAAAATAATATTATTGTTTTTTTACAAGAAATTAAAATGGCGGTTTATACAAATCAAACTTAATAACAATAAATATGTATATATATTTTTTTTACATTAGCTCCACACAGAAGCCCCTGAGGAAAATATTTCCCTTCAGGGCCAGTAATCTTTTGGGATGCTGTGTGGAAGTTCTTTCTAGGAAAGGAAGTTCTGCGAAGGGTGGGTCGGAATCCGGGGGTCAGTGTGTCCAGGAGTGACGGATGTATAAATTCAGCTCTCCAACTGCGAAGCAAGGCGATGTTCTGAGATAGTACGGCTGGAGAAGTCCAGGGAAATCCCCAACCGAGCAATAGTAAGATCTAGGAACGAAAATATAAATAACAGACCCTGTTCATGTGTAAAATATTTTTGTGAAAATATTCTTCCTAATTTTTTTTCCACGGTTGGGTGTCACCCCTCGTAGGGTGGCACCCGGGGCGTGCCGCCCCCATCTCCCCCCCTAGTTATGTCACTGTTCGTAGATCATCGCTTCTTAACCCTCGTCGCATGGGGTCTTTAAAAGCCCAGGTTTTATAGAAATGCTAATTATGTACATTTTAAAGGTTCCCACTGATTTCTAACTTTAGGTAGCCTCCTAAAAGGGAATATACACGATCATTCAGTCTGCACACGATGTGAAATACAGACTTCTGTTTCGGAGTGAGGCTCAAAAAATCAACAAAATACCACTAAAAATCAAGTTTAAATGTATGTTCATTGTATTTCGTTGATTGTTTGAAATAATAATAAGTATGTATCAATCTCAAATAGTTATAAGTTAGATAGGAATAGGTTAGATTTTTTTTTAAACTTTACCATTAATATTATGATTCAAAATTATAAAAAAATGTTCCTTGTTGATTTTTAAGCATTTTGCATTGAAAAAAAAAATCTAATTTTTAATATATATATATATTTTTATTTCAATGCAGTCATTATCACCTGACTATATCAGTTAAAATAATACATAAAATGTATGCTATAACAACAATTAAATGATATTTATTTTTGGGGTCCAAAGCAACCCCGTGCGACACCTCGCGTTTAAAAAGCATGAGGAAGAATGAGGAATTGCTTGGAGGTTAGGGCTACAAAGAGGAGAATACTCATACGAAGAACTTTTAAATCTGTTTTCTTAAGAAAAAACTTAGGGAAGCCTTTGATCTCATCTGCTTTTCAAAATTATTAGCTACTAGCTGGTTCTCGACAAACAATAAATTATTTCTTCCTGCGTGTCGTTTTACGTGCATTCCCCTCCCGAGTTCCACTTCCACCTTCCCCGCCGCCCCTCTCCCGCTCCACCGTCCCGCCAACCCCCCTCCAGCGTTCCATTCCTAGTACAATCAGTTTTCAAACAGCTCGCGTGCCACCTGTTTTATTATTTTAGAATTAATATTTTCATAAATTACAAATATTCATTTTTGTATGTTATTTATTTATTTAGACGCCCATTTGGCTTTAACATACAAAGTTCACGAAAAATAATGGTATGATTTTAAGTACACGATAGGTAGTAACAGCAAAAATATAACAATAATCATTTGACACATTAAAGCAAATAAATAATACGTAAAAGCATTCCTACCACAATTATTTGTAGGTACAAACCTGTTCGAAATTCGAACATAGGCTTAGCTAGGACTCACACCTCTCCAAATGATATATAAAATGATTTAAAGGTTTAGGTAGAATTAATATAATTAGTTGGGAAAATTATCCATAGATGTCAGAAGGTGCAAATTTCCCTTCAGCCAAGTAGGTAACGTTATAAAAACCTCTGTTTTAGGTTTTTATACTTCTCTTCGCCATACCTTCTTAACAAGTAAAACATAAACTCCTTGGTCTGTCTTGGGTAGTTCGGATCTCCTCAATATTCACAATGTAATTGGGAATAGAGCTAATAAATTTACGAGTCCTTTAAAGTTTCCTGAAGATGCGTTATCATTTACAAGTTCCTTCCTACAAAATTTTACACCTGTAGTACAAAAATGTGCCTGTTCCTAAGGTATACAAACGTATATAGTTAATAAAAAAATGTTAATTGTATATGTACATACACATACTAGGTAATAAAAGTACTAACATAATATCCATACGACACATAAACGCTAGCGTGTATACTTATTTATTCTATTAAAACCTATTATAAGAACAATCAATCAGATTTGGTACTTTATGGTTATGTGGACAGTACCTACGCACAACACACAACAGCCAAAAAAACATTATTTTTAGTATGGCAGCACTGGTACTCTAGGATTGGTATATTTATCTATTTATGTCTAGTGCCTTCTACCAGCTGCTAACAGAAAGGCAAATTTTCGAATATTATTCTTGGTTATTCGCTGGTTCAGGTTGCTTGTATTGCGTGGTTCACTATCCTTACGTTTTACCCTTCAGGTAGAAAGTATTGTCGTGTATTGCCGTCAGGCAAATGTGAGATTCAAATACATCAAAGTCAGTAAATTTGAGTTATTACTTCAACACCCGTGACCTCCCCAAATAACATGGCGAATCGATTGAGTAAGAATCGATTCTCCTCCAGTTATACCTATACTTATAGATACCTATTTAAAATATCTTTAATTCTTGATTCGATAAAAATCTTTATGCAAGTACTACAAATTAATTCATTAATTTAAAAAAATTGGATAATTGAATTTTCATTTAACACTCATTGTTTTGAAAAATGTCATTCTCAAATTTTTGACAGTTTCGCAAGATTTTTTGTGACGATTAAAAACTTTTCCGATGTATTGTCATGTGGTTGTAACAATCCAGAATCATTCGCGGGGGTTTAAAAAATGTTTTTTGAAAGATTCAAACATTTCTAATACATAGACATATCACTAATACCCATACACATTTTGATTTTTATATACCTACTTATATAGATATGATTGACCTAACTACTGTTGCACCTCATCCCATTCAATATTTCTTCCCGTAGAGAAATAATTCGTTGCTATTTCGCAAACACTACAAATTATAACACCAATGTCCGGAATGGCCAGACGTATCAACTCAAATTGGGCCTAAGTCTTAATGATTTTTGTCAGTCATAGTGCAAGTTGGTAATCCAAGTATTTTTTATTTATGCGGCGGAAGTCATGAACTCCATCAAAACCTTGTTTCTGTCTTGATTGGAATCATTATAGTTTTTTATAGCCTTATTTTTGTCAAAGATGTAATTTTTTTCCTACATTGCATGATTTATAGTTGTATTAAGTTAATTTATTTATTTAATATCAACGTTATAAATATACCATAAGCACTGATTACGTGTGACAAAATCATAGGACAAATATTAGAAATAATAAAAAAAGTGTTTAACAGTTAATTGTGGCATTTGATGGAGAAATGACACCAGAGATACAATTACATACAAAAATTTATACCTAGTAGGTACAAATAAAATTAACATTGATTGAAAAGATCTGATAGCATAGCCTTCTTGTACCTACCTTCCGTGCAGTTAAATAAATCTGCCACATCTGCATATCTATTGGTAACTTCATGCAACCAGCTACAAGCGAGTGTTTCGTATACTCAGTTCTGCTGTTGTTGCATTTAAACAGGATTTTAGAACTAGTGGCTATCGTGGGTAAATGAAATTCAATGTTGTTAATTAAATCAGGACTGTCTCTTCTACCATTTACAATTTTGAACAAAAATATTGAGTCGGATATAATTCTTCGATCCAAGTTTGTGCAATGTGCAATGCATTGTGTGGTAACTGGACAAAGTCCGTGAATAAACGAATATTAGACCGTTTCTTGTAATTTTGTGTAATGGGTTAAATAACACTTTTGATCTCTTAAAATCGATGAATTGAGACAAAGATAAAAAAAGGTCAGGTCATAAATCTCGTCATTGCCCACATGGTAATTCTAAGATTGGGCCCCAGAGGTTCAATACCTGTTTGGTTTAAAGAAGAAAAATACTTTTGTCAACTGTAAATGTACTGTAGTGATAGAAAATATGTTTTTTCAACGGTGCCTGAGCATGTGAAGCTTAAAAAATGACTTTTGCGAGCATGAATAATTACAGTCAGGACATGAAAATGGTTTTTCCATAATGTGAGACAGGAAGTGAATTTTTAGACTGTCTTTTTGACAACATGAATAGTTGCAAACGGCACGAGAAAACGGTTTTTTTCACTGTGTGTAAACATGTGACATTTAAAATTCACCTTCTGACAACACGAATAGTTGCAGTCAGGGCATGAAAAAGGTTTTTCTCTTCTGTGGGTCAACACGTGATATTTTAGATGCACCATTTTAGAACATCAATAGTTACAGTCGGGCATAAAAAGGACTTTTCTACACTTTGTGTCAACACGTGGTATTTTAGATGCACCTTTGTAGAACATGAATAGTTGCAGTCGGGACATGAAGAGGTTTTTTTCCAATGTAGGTGAACATGTGAATTTTAATTACCCTTTGTAGAACATGAATAGTTGCAGTCAGGGTAAGAAAAAGGTTTAACTCCACTGTGGGTAAACATGTGAATTTTTAGATGCCCCTTTGTAGAACATGAATAGTACAGTCCGGGCAAGTAAAAGGTATTACTCCGCTGTGGGTTAACGTGTGAATTTTAATTACACTTTGTAGAACATGGATAGCTGCAGTCGGGGCAAGAAAAAGGTTTTACTCTACTGTGGGTAAACATGTGAGTTTTTGGTTGTTTCTCTGTAGAACATGAATAGTTGCCGACTGGACATGAAAAGGGTTTTCCCCAGTGTGGGTAAATGTATGAATTTTTAGTTAAGTCTTTGTAAAACATGAATAGTTGGAGTCAGAACATGAAAAAGCTTTTTTCCACTGTGGGTAAACTTGTGAATTATTCATTTATTTTTATTTTATTTATAAGAGATAATATATTACAAAATTAACATAAAATTTATAATACATTACTCCCAAGATATTACTTATATTATAAGAGAACTCTTTGTGGAACATGAATAGTTGCTGTCGTGGCATGAAAAAGGTTTTTTCCACTGTGTGTAAACATGTGAATTTTAAGATTACCTTTTGTGGAAGATGAATAGTTGCAGTCGGGGCATGAAAATGGCTTTTCTCCAGTGTGGGTAAACGTATGAATTTTTAGTTGTGTCTTTGTAGAACATGAATAGTTGCAGACTGGACATGAAAAGGGTTTTTCCCCAGTGTGGGTAAATTCGTGAATTTTTAGTGTACTCTTTGAAGAACATGAATAGTTGCAGTAGTGGCATGAAAAAGGTTTTTCTCCACTGTGTTTAAACATGTGAATTTTAAGATTACCTTTTGTGGAAGATGAATAGTTGCATTCGGGGCATGAAAATGGCTTTTCTCCAGTGTGGGTAAACGTGTGAGTTTTTAGAAGTGCCTTTTTAGTACATGAATAGTTGCAGACTGGACATGAAAAGGGTTTTTCCCCAGTGTGCGTAAACGTGTGAATTTTTAGTGTACTCTTTGAACAACATGAATAGTCGCAGTCGGGGCATGAAAAAGGTTTTTCTGCACTATGGGTAAGCATGTGAGATTTAAGTAGTCTCTTTGTAGCACCTGAATAGTCGCAGACGGGACATGAAATACGTTTTTCTGCACTGTGGGTTGACGTGTGATATATAAGAGAACTCTTTGTGGAACATGAATAGTTGCAGTCGTGGCATGAAAAAGGTTTTTCTCCACTGTGTGTAAACATGTGAATTATAAGATTACTCTTTTGAGGAGTTGAATAGCCGCAGTCGTGGCATGAAAAAGGTTTTTCTCCACTGTGTGTAAACATGTGAATTTTAAGATGATTCTTTGTGGAACATGAATAGTTGCAGTCGGGACATGTAAAAGGTTTTTCTCCACTGTGGGTAAACATGTGAACTTTAAGACCGCTTTTTGTGCAAGATGAATAGTTGCAGTCGAGGCATGAAAAAGGTTTTACTCCGCTGTGGGTAAACATATGAATTTTTAGACACCCTTTTGTAGAACATGAATAGTCGCAGTCGGGGCATAAAATAGGTTTTTCTCCACTGTGAGTAAACATGTGAATTTTTAGTTGTCTCTTTGTAGTACATGAATAGTTGCAGACTGGGCATGAAAAGGGTTTTTCCCCAGTGTGGGTAAACGTGTGAAGTTTTAGTGTATTCTTTCTAGTACATGAATAGTCACAGTCGGGGCATGAAAAAGGTTTTTCTCCACTGTGGGTGAACATGTGAATTTTTAGTTGATTCTTTGTGAAACATGAATAGTTGCAGACTGGACATGACAAGGGTTTTTCCCCAGTGTGGGTAAACGTGTGAATTTTTAGTGAAATCTTTTTAGAACATGAATAGTTGCAGTCGGGGCAAGAAAAAGGTTTTTTCCCACCGTGGGTTAACATGTGAATTTTAAGATAACTCTTTACGGCACATGAATAATTGCAGTCGTGGCATGAAAAAGGTTTTTCTATACTGTGTTTAAACATGTGAATTTTAAGATGATTCTTTGTGGAACATGAATAGTTGCAATCGGGACATGAAAAAGGTTTTACTACGCTGTGGGAAAACATGTGAATTTTTAGACAACCCTTTAAAGAACTTGAGTAGTTGCAGTCGGGACACGAAAAAGGTTTTTCTCTAGCATGGGTGCGCAAGTGGATTTCTGACGCTGACCTACGAGAGCTGGAATATTCACAATGAGGACAAGAGTACTGTTTCTCCACAGGATGCTTCGTGAGGAATCCTTCTGAAAAATATTAAGTACAAAGCCTATTAAGATATATAAGTTAAAGTAGGGACCGTAAAGTAACATCAAACTCCGGAGATAATGAAATGTTTACGTAAACCAGGGGTGGGGAAACTGAGGCCCGCGAGCACTTCTGGTGCTGATTTGTAGAACAAAGCTTTTAATTTGAATTACACAACTTATGCTGTCAAATAAAAATTGACTGTTCAACATGTAACGATTATTTAAGCTCGTGGAATAATTTATAAGTTAAATCCTGCTTTTTGTTGTAAACGCAAAGTAAAAAATCAAAAAAGAATTAACGGGAAACCATTTTCGCTTTCTGAAGAGCGATTCTGTATCTTTTGTGGATACGGAATCAATTCCATACGTAATTGTCTAACAATTTTTTGTGATTGTGTACGGCTTGCAATTGCTTTTTCTCTGGGCTGATTTCTGTCAGCACCGCCGCACTTTTGGGCACGGACAATGGGACGCTTAATTTCAACAATTACTACAAGAAACAACTATTTACCAATTTGGTCAAACTAGGTAATTCATGCGTACTTAGATTGAAACTTAACTTCGCAATTGGCACATCGATGGTACTTCTAAAACTTTAAACGTAAGTTAAATGAATAAATAATCATGCATATTTACAGCATTTCGTATTTTACTAGATAGTAAATATGCAGTTAGTCTACCACACGGATAATACGGAACGTTCGTGTTGTCGAAGTTTAATGCATGGATAATACGGAATGTTCCTTTTCTAACTAATAGACAATCAAATATGACATTTCTCGGAAGTACCAATCGTAAAAAATAAATTCTATTAAATAAACTCGCATTTCATCATTATTTTAAAAAACATCCCAGGTTTTGAATGGATTGTTTGGCAAAGCAGGGTTTGTCTAGCTGGTTTGTGTTATTATTCTAATAGATTTCATTCCATGTTCTACTGTTATAAATACATGTACAAACTTGTTGATGCATTCACTTTGTTTTACGCAAAAATATTTTTTCTATGATTGGCAGCATTGATTAATTGTCTGTGAAATTTTAAAATAAAAACGATGAATAAACAATGGCGTTACCGCGTGTGTGAATTAATTTTAACAAAATTAAAATGTTAAATGCATGTTTTTTACATGTTTATTGGTCTCTCCCGACATAAATACTCACCTTTCGTAATAATAAAGCTAAATCTAACTGTTTGAATAAAAATATTCCGTACGAGTAAGCGGTTTAACACATAAATAATGAAATCGGCGACAGCGCAGACAGCTGAGACATATCAGCTCATAGAAAAAGCGATTGCAGGCCATAGACACTCACACAAATTTGACATTCGATTAAGAATGGAATCGATTACGTATCCACCAAAGATACAGAAACGCATGGCTGACAACAGTTATAAATATATGGTTGCAGAGTTTGACATTTTTAATTTTTTTAATCGTAATGGGGTCATGATAACATATAAGGAATTCTTACCCCTGAAAATCTAAGTGCAGCCCGCGGATTTAACTACAAACATCCAAATGTACCCCGACAGAAAAAAGGTTCCCCGCCCCAGACTTAAAGAAACGAAAATTCGATTTACCTGCTGATTGGGTAATTCTTTCAGAGCGCTCTGAGCATTCCTTTTTAACGTCCGGGTGATCTAGGTCAATTTCCGTATAAGTTATTACCCCTTTGGCTTCTTCCCGAGGAGCTGGTTCTACCTTGATGGGAACAGTCTCCTCATTACTGCTACCTGTACAAACAAAATGTAATACCTAAATTGATACGCCAAGAAAAACTGTGTTTAACATTACAAATTACGTTCATTTTTCCCCGAGATGGAGTTATATTGATTTAATAAAAAAATAAAATAAATTATATTATTGAGGATAGAAATATCTTTGAAAAACCGTGTACAAGATGTAATTAAGAACAGACTTTTTACAAGCGAGTTTAAGGTCAATTTCAGAAATAAGAGGGGCGCTAGATGTCCGCTTCAGGGACGGACGCTTTAGGAAGAAAATACCATTTACCTTTGAGCACCTTCAGAACGGAGTTTGGTAGTTTGTTGTCAATGGGATAATATTTGTATCAAAATAATTTTAACTTATATGGTGTCCGAAATAAGATGTGGTCTTCACTTGGACTCCAGATACTAATATCTACAGCCTGTATGTCGGACGAATATCTACAGCTCATATAATGGACTAATATCTACGAACTTCAGGTGTGAGGACTAATATCTACAGAGCTAAGGTCGGACGAATATCTATGACGGTCCCAGTGGTGACTTATATCTATGGAGCGTAGGTTGGACTAATATCGACAGAGGGCAGCTGAGCAAGAAGTTGTACGGAAAAGCATAAATTACTTCAATTACTAATTACGTAAAGTCTTAAACGTTTAAAGTATCTACGTACATGAAGTTTTTGCATAATATTACGTATTTTGCTGTTAACGAGGACAATAATTTATTGAACAAACATGGAGGTCATAATACAAAGATATTTATTTATTTATTTCGAAATACACGGCACCACAACCTAATCTAACTGACATAGAAATGGTCATCGTAACAGACTAAATAATTTAGAAGCACTCGAAATAAAGAAAGCTGTTAAAACAAAAACCCAAATCCTTAATAATCAGCTAAATGTATCCAATAGTCCGATATTAGAGATTTTTACATATATACATACATAAATTAAGTTTTTTAAACTGCATACGAAATATGACGTTATTCCAATATGATATACATAATTGCAAATCTAAGCTCTGCTAGTGCTGTAGATATACGTTCACACTTTGGTTCTCATAGATTTTAGTCAGCAGTTTGAGCTGTACATATTCGTACGCACGTTGGTTCTCATAGATATTAGTCCGATTTGTTCAGTCTTTGGAATTCCTGTAGATATTAGTAGACGTCTCCTTCACTTGGGGGATCGTTTTTGAGAAATATAAATTGTAAAGACTTTTAGTATGATAGTCAACCGAAAACATACAATATGCCCGTCAGCGAAAAACATTTCAAAACGGACATGAATTCCGAACATCTGACATCAAAATTTTCTTCCTTTTGCAATGCAACTTACTGGCTGCAGGAGCGCTTGCCGCATACTGCAAACATTCCTTCTTCACATCTGGGAGGTAGTTATCAATATCCATATAGGACACTTCACCTCCACTCTCTTCCTGGGACCCTGGTTCCACCTTGATGGAAACATTCTCTCGGTTGGAAAGATCCATGGCCTTCCGTGATAGCGTTCCAGTTTAAAATAAAAATGGTAAATTGGTTCCAGCTCAAAATAAATTAAACCTGCAACAGAACCTTGATATATGTTATCTCATTTATGAGTAATTATAAGTTATAATACCGCTTTAAGTTATCTAAAACAATCGTCTCGAAAGTGATCTACACAACACTAAAATAATAAATTTACTAATCATAAACAGTTGTTAAACCTCGAGCATCAAATATCAAGGTGGATTAAAAAACCGCTTTGCTCTGCATTTTCATATATTAAGTATATAAATTATAAAAATGTTTCACTCGCAGGTTATTGCGCTTAAACGAGTCATTCAATAGATCGAAAAATAATAATAATTACGAGTTTTATTTTTAAAATAATATTTTAGGCTAATGATTTGGGTGAGTTTTGGTAGGTTCCGAAAGATAATTATATTGTCTATGGTCTCGCCTTTTTTGTTATTTACTCTATCCTTGTCTATGGTGTGTGACGTCACAAGTCCCCGTAAAAAAAGTCAAATAATTATTGCATTTTGATGGTTAAATAGTGACCAAATTTTTCTCATACAAAGCCCGAAGTTATCGAATAAGTGGGTCGTTTGGTATATTTATGATGTGAAATGAACCTTCTTACGTACAAGAAGCGCAGCGGCCAACTCCAATGCGTTAAGAAACATCACTAGAAAAGTCCAAGTGCAATGATGTCATTAACTTCGTGATAGAATTATGATGGTCACAGAAGTTACCTAAAACTGTACAAATGGAACACAAATGTTATTTAATGTATTCAAAATGGAGCAAAACAGTGTTGTGCGTTGTAGCAAGATGCAATGGGTAAAATGTTGCAAATACAAATGCTACTGTCACCAGAACAATTATATTATCAATAACATTTCCATAGACAACGACGAATCGTAGAACATGATCACACAAAGATGGCTGCTGAAAGTTCTTACTTTTGATAAAAAAATATTTAAAAAAATTCTTGACAAGGAAATAAAATACTACAAAGGTACCCGGTATTTTTCGGGTGTTTTATGTTCCGAAGGGTTCCGAAATTTGCACGTACTGGCTCATTGACCAGTTCTTTTGCAAATATGGCGTTACCCCTTTGCACCCTATTGTGCTTTGCAATCTAATACGTAAAGATTTCCTGGCGGAGAAGTTCGTGGCTCGCTCTGCCGGCTCGCTCGCGGTTCGTTATTAGAATTATTTGAAAAATGCGAATTAGTGATTTTTTCTTATTAACGTCATTTTTGATGTTACCGATCCATCAGAGATATCCAACACCGAATATTATCAGTTTCTTCTTCTAGCTTGCTTAATGAGAACTTCTGACCTTCCACATAATTTTTTTTTTAATCCGCCCTGGTAATAACCCGATCGCAAAAATATCTACCCGGTTTTTTTTTAATCTCGACTCGAATCAGTAATTTGATAAATAATATAACCTCATCCCAAAATCCCTGATAGACTCACTTTGTTACTGCTTCGCTGAGAAAAACATCTGTTAATCTGTTGCAAAAAAGATAAATTCGTAACTTTAACAGGAAAACTTAAACTAATCAGCAAGGTTAGCATTTCCGATATTAAGAGATTCAATAGAAACCTCCTTTTTTATCTGTGTTCGAATTCTCACCATTTATCACGAAGAACGAGCGTTATAAATATTCTTTCATCGATACTGACACACTCCCGCATAGTCGTATTTTTGTAATGGATACTAGGGGTCAATAATTGCACCAAGTTTTTAAGTAAGTATCCTTCGACGTTCTGTAGAAAGAATGAAACTTGTTGTCATCATTCTCAGGCAGTTCCCTGGCGGCAACGAATGCCATATAGTTCAGATTTTTTTCGATATATGGGTGAACCCAAGATCTCCTAAAACATCACTTTTTATTTTTATAATACAGATACACCAGAACATTATTTTCGTCGCTAGAATCGCTTGACATCGTGTTTACTGCGCGGCTGCACGTGAAAAATGATCAAGTTCAGTATATTTCGGGTTACGCCGTATACGAACACCAGCATTAAAAAAAGTATATTTTCAGCAAGTTTGTGGTTACGTCAAAATTACGTATAGTTTGGCAATTAACTCTTGAAATTTATTAAACTGGAACTAATTTTTCATTACTGTAGCAACAACGAATCACTCGCTTTGTTGGCTGTCATCCGATATACTATCTTAAATCCGTGGAAAACACAGTGAAGATCGCTCATTTCGTTTGTCTGTGCATTGTTTGAATTTAATAAAAATAAGCAAACCAATACGAAGTGGTGCAAGATAAGTTCCCCCCCCCCACATTTTTATTTTGATTAAAAATTCGTTCACCCCAATTTTTAAATTTTTTTAAAATTTAATGTAATTTTTTTTTTTACTAATTTATCAAATAAAATCAAGACATATAAAGGGTGTAACTTTTCCAAGTGACCTGGCGATAGCTCTCACACTCGTTTTTTTTAAAGAGAGAATCGCCAGGAGCCCTATACTCTCTGAATCTATTGGGTAAACATAAAATTATGGTGCTATTTGAATTATTTTAGGAAAAACTGTTTTTGCAAGTTATGCTTTAAAATAATACAACGAATTGTTTGTTTGTGTCCGTACCATAATTTAAAATATAGGTTACGAGACAATGCGGGTGGTTTAGCTGAACTAGATCCATTAGACATTCTTGAGATTTACTGCTTTTATGTATATACCTAACGCGAATATTAATAAAAAAAGCAAATACAAATACGTTCTCATGGCAACATACAATACAAGAATAGCATCTACAGCTTCTGACTAATAAGAATATAACCTCAAATTTGTACCTTGCATTTCCCGTGTTGAGCGAACAAACACCAAATTGAGCGAACAAACACTAAACACTGACGGATGGTATCAACGGCTTACGAAAGACGCTTACACTGACACCGCAAAATAACAGATCCAACAAATCTAACTACCTTCTTCTAGAGACTTAAATCGTACAAAATAAAACAATAGCGAGCGTACGCTAACTTGAAAGGCGGTCGGTTTGTTTGTTCTCTTGAACAAAAACATCGCGCTGTGATTGCTTACGTTTCAACTAAATATATGGAATTTGTAAAAAAAAATCTGTAACTGACTTTAAATTCGAAAGCCGTAAACGAACGTGATGCGTGCGCATGACTGGTTTATTTATGCGTGCGCATTCTGTTTCTTTGGAAAGTGTTGCTAGAGCCTAATAATTATTTCGTACTATGGGTAAATTTGAAACGATCCAGGGAATATTATAACTAAATTTAAATACAATATTTATTTTCTCACGGCGCCCCTTCGGAGTTGGCGCCAGGTTTTTTGCACCTTTTTGAACGTATGGCAGATCCGGCGCTGTATACAGCGTTTTTGGACGCTGCCTAGCCGATTATCGCGCGAAGAAGCTCCTATGTAACTTGGGGGGCGTTCAAGTATTACGTAACGCAATTTTTGAAGATTTTGAACCCCCCCTCCCCCCATGTAACGCGCCGTAACATTTTCCTTTAACCCCTCCCACCCCATAAACGTTACGTAACACCCAAGTGACAATTTTTACCGGAAAGTCACAATTAAGTTGCGCAACGCACAAAAATATCACTTAAATACCCTTTTTCTCGATTAAATCGCGTTTGCGGAAACAAATTAATAAAACTCGCGGTACACGCTTATATGGTTCATTTTATTCATTCAAATTGTTATTTATAAAAATTATTCTAATTATTATAATTTTTGTCGGCCTTGTATTCTTTCCGAATTTCCACAATTTAACACTGTCCTATTATATACCTACATGGTTTTAAAACACGTACTTTTTTTTTACATTAGCTGCACTGAGGAGGCCCTAAGAAAGTAATTTTCATATTGTTTCCCTGTGGAGCAACACTTTACTTCACTATGATTTACAAGCTGATTCATAGTGGAATAAAACCTTTTTCATGTTCCGAATGCAGTTATACAAGTAATCGAAGGGGAAGATTTAAAAATCCACAGTATGATTCACAGAAGTGAAAAACGTTTTTCATGTCCTGACTGCAACTATTTGTGTCCTCAAAATGGATATCTAAGAAATCACTTGCTAACTCATGGTGGAGAAAAACCTTTTTCGTGTTCTGACTGCAACTATTCATGTACTACAAAGATAAATCTAAAAATCACATGCTTACTAACAGCGGAGAAAGACCTTTTTCATGTTCTGACTGCAACTATTCCTCTTCTCGAAAAAAGTAACTAAAACGGCACTTGCTAACTCACAGTGACGAAAAACCTTTTTCTTGTCCCCACTGCCACTATTCATGTGCTACACGACGGTATCCAAAAATTACATGCTTACCCACTCCAGATAAAAACCTTTTTCATGTCCCGACTGCAATTATTCATGTTGTACAAAGGAAAATCATTTGCTTTCTCCAAGTGACATAAAGCCTTTTACATGTTTCCACGGTGACTATTCATGTTCTACAAAGAGGCGCCAAAAAATCACATGTTTACGCACAGCAGACAAAAACTATTTTCCTGTCCGGAATGAAGTTATACAAGTTCTCAATTTAAAAAACCACCTTATGATTTACAGAAGAGAAAAACCTTTTTCATGTCCTGACTGCAACTATTCGTGTTCTGAAAAGGGTTGTTTAAGAAATCACATGCTGACTCGACTCAAAGTGAAGAAAAACTGTTCCGACTGCAATTATTCAAGTACTACGAAGAGAAATCTAAAAATCACATGTTTACCCACAGTGGAGAAAAACCCATTTCATTTCCTGGCTGCAACTATTCTTCTTATCGAAAAAAAAAACTTAAACGGCACATGCTAACTCACACTGATGAAAAACCTTTTTCATGTCCCGACTGCAATTATTTATGTTGTACAAAGGAAGATCTTAGAAATCTATTACTGACTTACAGTGATATAAAACATCTTACATGTTTCTACTGCGACTTTTCATTTTCTAACAAGAGGCACCAAAAAAACACAGGAGACCAAACCATCTTCTTGTCCCGAATACAGTAATTCAAATTCTCGAAAGGAGATTTAAAAATGCACAGCTTGATTCACAGTGGAGAAAAACCTTTTTCATGTTCTGAGTGTGACTTGGCATGTACTACGAAAAATATCTGTATGTAATATTATTATATTTAAGCAGAAGACTAACCTGAGTGTAATAACTAAAAAGCATTGTTTTAAATAAAAACTCTCGTATAACATCACTCACTTTATGTTCCATAAATTTTTAATTATTTATTTTATTTTTTATTTTGCTATTTACCAAATTTCATTGTCATTTTTTTGGTTTCGCTGGGCTGGCAAGTCAGCATGAGAACCTGTATAGGCCAATAACAGCTGATGATGTAAATCTCCCTTTTTTCAGGACATTATATTACCTTCAAACTCACTTTAACAACACTGACCACAGAAATTTGTGTTTTTGTGTATTTTGTGTTTAGAACACTAACGACTACAGACAACTAAAAAAAAATGACGCACACTACAGTCGAGGAATTAATTCACCGTACAAAACAAACGAAAAGGATTGCCAACTTGGAATATTTTAATTCTCTAGTTTTTTATTTAACCACTGGAGCGATTTCGGTCAAAAAATGGACCTCATTTTCCTACCATTCGTAAAACATTTATTGTAATTATTTTAAACATTTCCTGGGTCAGCCGTATATTTTAACACGAAGCTATTGAAATGATTTATATATTATGACCAGAGATGTTGCAAATATAAACTTCGTAGACTATTTTAGAACAATGATAAAAATAAATTTTTAAAATATTTTTTTCCCGCCGAATTTTTCAACAGCTGTTTACGGATAAAATGAAGTTCTTTTTCCATAGATATCCACAAACAACATACAGAAACCAAAAATATTCTCTGTTGACCCGAATAAGTATCCCTCACGGCAGTTTCAAGTAAAAAACACCCAGGATTCGCGCTATTATAAACTTTACGATTGTTAAAATATTTTTTTCATAAATCCTACAAATATGAGATAAACCGTAAAATACAAATTATTTCATTGGCTTTTTAGCACTATAAAATAAAATTATGTTTTCATGTCAAAATTTGAAGGTATGATTTTTTAATGTTGACAAATAAATTAAAAAATGACCATCTGGGAAATCTCAAGCAATCGAAGCAAATTTATTTATTTCGCGTGATCGCTCCAGTGGTTAAATAAAGAAAAACATGGTACGTAACGCGTTGTTCGAACCCGCCCCCCAGTAACGCACCGTAACGTTTCACAAGACCCCCCCTCCCCCCCTAAGTGCGTTACGTAATACTTGAACGGCCCCTTGGAAGATGTTTTCAAACGAACTACAGAAAAGACTGGTACGAAGTATAGTTTTTTACAATACAATCTGATTGAGGTTATGCTTAAAAATCCGAATTTGACACCTCTTTTTGACAGTTCGTGTGCGGCCACAGGAAAAAGGGAATACTCAATAAAAAAATAATAATATGCAACTTCTTTAAAACTCGTAGAAAAGTTACTTTTTTCTTAATTTTCTCTTTCTTTCTTTCTATCTAGTGTGTTTTTTTAAACTACCTTCTATAATAATAATTTTAATGATGTTTTTACACACAGGTAAATCTGAATCAGGGGTAGGACCAATCGCCAAGGAAGGGGAAAACGCAGATGGAAAATTTGAAACACCGGGAAAACGGAAAATGGGCATAATAATAATAATATGTAATAGCATAAGTGCTGATGATTGGAAAAATTGTAGCAAACACATGATGAAAATTGAGGCAGAATATTATGCACGAGGCAGTACTATATATGATGATATCGGTGAACTGCGTTTAGATAAAGATGAAGATACGGAAGAAGACGAATAACACGAGGACGAAGACAATAATTACATGTCGGGTGTTGAATAAATAGACTCAAATTTTTTAGTACGTACGTTTTTATATCGAAATAAACGTCCACTTAAAACTTGTTTTATTGATTTTACTTCTATTAAATTACAGTTTTTAGTGCAAAATTTTTTAAAATACAAAAACGATATGAATTATGCATTTTGGCCGAAGTGTTTCTTAAAACATACATTCATTGTCTAAAGAGATTCCGACACTATCAATAGCAATTTCTTTCAAGCACGTAGTTTTTTGTTAAGCTGGCAACACTGCGCGTAGTTTTCGTTTGAGCCAAGCGTTTTGACAGTCTACCGAGGACGCTTGAAGCAAGCTACGTGATGGCGGCGAGCTTGATGCGAATTGATATATTTTTTAAAATTATTTATTTGGCTATCACTCATTAAAGGTGATCTTGGCCATTTCTTGAAATTAATAACATTTTCGAAGCAATCGCAGAATCATAAAATAGGACCCCATGTACATTAATAGTTAGCGTTCTTCGACATAAAAGAAAAGATTTTTTTCAAAATTTGTTACATTTTTTACGCATCATGAAACAATTCTATAAATTAGATTAATAAATTAATATAAAATAAGAATTAATTGTTTTTGTGTTTTATTTGTAGAAATGCATCTGATTTTTCTCATAAATTAATGTAAATGTTATTTACATTAGGTAATTAAAAAGTAAAATCAGATGCATTTCTACGTTTTTAATTATTGTTTTTGTGTTTAATTTGTAGAAAAATCAGATGGATTTCTACAAATGAATCCCTGTTTCCCTTGGTCACGCTATAACTTCAGAACCACTTTACCTATTTCATTCATCTTTATTTTTAGTTTTCTAATACTTTGTAGAAGGTTCTTCCGGAAAGAAAATTGGAGGGAGGGGAAGGAATTGAAAGTTTTTTTTAAGTCTTCCGATACTTTGTGGAAAGATCTTACGGAAAGAAAAATTGACGTAAGTAAGGCTCTTGACTCGTAAATCGAAGGTCGGGGGATCGAATGTCGTACCTGTAATACGCTTTGTAAATGCTTATGAGTAAAGCGGGATCACAAATTGTACCATTCTTGACACCAAATTCGTTTATTTTTATTAAAATACAAAGATAACCCAATAGCTAAGAATGCTTTGTCTCCGTTATATTCCATTTTATTTCAGCCGCACAAAATTCACTGTCAACCATAAATAAACCAAACAAACTATCGAAAATCACATCTAGGCATAGACAAATGCTTGCCAGAACGCTTGTAGACTATCAAGCGGCCAGCACGTAAATTTATTTTCCGTTATTGTCTATGAATGCTTGCCTCATCAGCTTTGATGCGCGCTTCAAGCCGTTGAGCCAAGCCTTAGTCTATGCCTAGAGGATTTTTCATTCGAGAGGCACTTGAACATATTACTCCTTTGTCTATGGCTTCTTGTCATTTTCGGTAGTTGAAAGTGATTTTTGTGCGAGATGGAATCTAGTAATGAAAAAGAATTATTTGTTATGTTATAATAAATGTTATATATTAATATTCCAATATTACATTGACGTAATAACATTATAAAATTATATTTACATTAATTTAAAAGAAAAATCCGATGGATTTCTACACATTAAACACAAAAACAATTAATACCAATTTTGTAATAATTTAATCTAATTTTTATAAACGTTTTACGTGATACGTAATATCTAAAATCACCACTCAGGTACTTATTTGTCTATGATTTGTTGTCTACGCTCAAAAAATATAAATTCGCTTCAAGCGTTGCGCAATAACGTAGATTATTGCGCAATGCTTGGATCAAGCGTCAAGCGTCACACTTAATTGCCAAACTGTAGTTGGGGTTAGTATATATATGTGTAGTTTGCAAGTATCTCCATGAACGGAGGGCTTGTGTGAAGTTAAAACAAAAGAAAAATGGTTGAGATGATAAAACAGGATTCTCTAGATATCACTTATAAATTAAGGAAATAAGGGTATCTATGGTAAATCAGGAAATTATACATAGTAACGTTTTTTAAATTATTATTTATTTGGCTTTCACTGATTAAAGGTGATCTTAGCCATTTTAAGAATAAGTTACATTATTCTACGACTAGCGCTTACTCATTCTAAATAATAACTATTCCGAAGTTCAGTTATACCTTATATTTGTAAATCACAAGCTTCCTCATGTTAATATTACCCACCCTCATCTTCCCCACCTCCTTTCCTTCCCCACTTACTTTCACCCTCAAAACATACCCCAATTGGGGATGCCATAGTCTCACTGGCTCCAGACGGGAGCAGTTGTGCCTCTTGTGAGGTATTCACAAAAAAACTGTAGTGTTTTAACAAAACATTTAATTTTCATGTCCCTACAACAACATAAAATCTTCTAATATTTGAATTTCCTAGAACAGCAGCTGACCAGTAGGTAGGGGGCTGAGTAGCTACTAGCATAGAGCCCACAAGACAATAAAATATTTAAACGATTTTTCAGAACGCATGTACCTAGGTAGATACATCACTACAATATTTTGTCTTCTATGCTTTGTCTGTGCTCAAACAATCTGACGGATTGGTTTATTTATGAATCTGACGTTTTAGAAAATCTCACCTAGTTTGTTCGTCAGCAATATTGTTTTTTTTTTTTTTTTTTTAATTGTTTATTTGGCTTTCACCCATTAAGGGTGATCTTGGCCATTTATTAAAGTAAGTTACATATTTTTAAAATTATTTACATTTCCAGTTTTTTTGTAAATAAGTGACATTATCAATTTTTTAAAATTATTTACATTTTCAGATTTTTTAAAATTAGGTACATTATCAGTTTTTTAAAATTAATTACATTTTCTTTTTTTTTTTTAAATTAGTTACTATTTCAGTTTTTTACATGGAATAGATAAATTATATTAGCAAATACTTATAGACAATGGGTCAAGACAAATATTCATAAGATTATACAAGTTGTACTAACATACAGAGTTGGTATTAGTAGTAATTACAAAATTGTAGGTAGGAAGATGTACAGGTTCCCAAAAATAGGAACCTATACAACTGTACACACAGAGTAACACACAGAGTTGGCATTAATAATAATTACAAAATTGATGAGTAGGAAGATGTACAGGTTCCCAAAAATAGTAACCTGTACATATTCCATACTTCAATTTTCATACAGAGTAACAAACAGAGTTGGTATTAATAGTCATTACAAAATTGTAGAGTAGGAAGATGTACAGATTCCCAAAAAAAGGAACCTGTACAACTGTACATAGTAACACAGCTAGAAACAAATGTATACGTATGGAAGAGAGAGAAATCTGATTGATGCTTAAATGTTGAGGCCATTTTTGTAAATAAATTTTGCTAACAAATAGTGAATTTCAGGAGAGTTGAGACTAAGAAGGCAGGGTACACTGGTAGGGAATTCAATTTTAAGTTTTAACAATTCAGGTATGAAGTTTGGAAATTGGTCATTGATAGGACACTCAAAAAAATTATGGTCTAAAGTATCCTCTGAACCACAATCACAATAAGGCGAATTGACTATGTGGAATCTGGCGAGATGGCTAAGACAACAAGTATGACCTAAACGCATTCGAATAATGGAAGAGATGTATTTTTTAGGCATGGAAGTGTATTTGTGAAACCAGGGCTTGACAGGAATAGAAGGTTGAATTAAAGAGTACTGGTGACCTTTTAACAGAGAAGATGATTTCCATTCAGAGGACCATTGGCGTTGTAACTTATTTTTTAAAATAGGAAAATAGTCTCTAACAGGAATAGGAATGCTATTTAATGGACCATGAACAGTGGATTCCTTAGCAATAGAATCAGCCATTTCATTTCCAACAATACCAAGGTGTCCTGGGATCCAGGCCAAGACCACTGACACGTGAGCCAGCGACAAGGAATGCAGGAGGTCTCTGATAGAGCAGGTAAGAGAGTCACTAATGGAATTGAGAGGGGATGCGCTTATTTTTTGTAATGAGCTAAGTGAGTCTGAAAGGATGAGGGCATTTCTAATGTTGAGAGATTTGACGAGATGTAAAGCTTCTATGATAGCTATGCATTCAGCAGAGAAAATGGAACATTCTTTGGGAAGTCTGTGTGGGAAACACAATTTCCTGTGAGGAACATAGACACTGGCCCCACAATGGGAGTCCGAACTGAGTTTGGAACCATCTGTGAAAATTTTTATATAATTTGGCCAGTTATTTTCAATAATTTTGTTGAATTCTGCATTATTGGATTGAACTGAGTTTTTAATATTTTTTTTACATATTCCTATAAATTGGTGCACCTTTGGATAGAAAGTAAGACTTTTATACGGATAAGAGTATAAGGGGAGAGATTCATTGCGATAGGAGTTTGTGGAAACATCCAGGAAAGTGTTGAAGCAATTATAGAAAAGGGGAGGGGCAGCAATATTGTAACACGGTATGTAATGTATCGAGTTTAATGAATTATTTTTGTGGGTCCTCTGCTATCAAAGGTTGGATACCACCATGACAATCTTCATCCTGCAGACTGCAGCACAGAAGATCTCTGCGGAACTGGATTAGTCTGTTATTATAGATGTATTTCTCAGACCAATGTTCCTCTGCGTTCGATATACAGCCTTACCAACGAACGTGGTGAATATTTTATACAATGGGCCGTTTTCTGAGTAATTCCAAAATATCCACGAGATGGCAGCACGGTGTTTAGCGGTCCTCCTGTCATCTAATCTGTGGACCAAATCTATGGACTGACGCACTGACGTCTTTCAATGATTGATCTCTCATTTCGATAGCTATTTGAAATTTGTTTTCCGACAAGTTTAGCCAAACCTAGTTTGCTCGATTTGTAAGTAAAATGCACAAAAAGTAAGATGCTGCTCTGAGCCACAGACCATGCTGTTCAACGGCCTCAACGCTAAGCAGGCTCTCAACGACGATGGACTCCTTATCGTAGCGCTGATTCTGCCCTTCAAACCATACGTTGAATGTAAGATATGGATTTTATTATACCTCTAATACTTTAACCAGGGATTTAACCGGTCTTTTAAATGTGATTAATTTTAAGTGAGTGGTACTATGGCACCCCCAATCAGGGTATGTTGTGAGGCTGAACTGAATGGGGGAGGAAAGAATATGAGAAATTTGAAGGCTGGGAAATGCCTGGCTATTCACACCTGGTCACCTAACACAACTATTGCCATTTCAAGCAATGTATCGCTTCTAAATGGTGGTTTTTCACCGGCTGTTTGGAAGGGCTTTGAAAGAATGGATTTTTAATAAAGATCTTGAAAAGACCACTGTTAAATAAGGGAGGAGAGGGAAATATTCCTAGTATATAGGGAAATATTGCATGAGAACAAGTCGATGCTGCTGTCATCTACTGTGGATGGATGTTCCGGTCTTGTCCGGCGAATTTCTTGCTGGTGAACCGATACCAAAGGGATCTCATCAATTTATTAACATTATCTGCTACGTGTATTGCCTAGATCTGAATAACCAGACAGTTACCAATTTCCTCCAGACTCAAAAGCTGCTGTTTTGTTACCATTAATTTTTCATAATTTTTGACATAGGTAAAAGCAAAGCTTAAATCTCAAAGCATAAAGCAGAGGCAAAAATCTAATCGCTTAACACTCAAGCTTTAAGCACAATCTTTAATTTCTCCCAACTATGTCTAGGGTATTGCACTGGTCGTCTTCTCTCGGATTCCTTGTACTATTCAATTATAATTTTCAGACGAATCTGACCACATGGCGAAGGAGCGTCTGCCCACCCGAGGCCACACATTCGAGGAGAACGTAGAATCCTTCATCAGCTACTGCGCCACCACCGTGGGGCTTCAGGTCATGCAGTGGTCACGCGTGCCCTACCTCTGCGAGGGGGACTTCAACCAGTCCTACTACTGGCTGAACGACTCCATCTTCATCATCAAAAAGGACCCAAATTTCCCCGAAACCACGGCTGAATAGGAGTTTTAATAGATTTACTTATATTACCTCTTATCACCTTTGTATTTTGATATCCCT
Organism: Limnephilus rhombicus; assembly: GCA_929108145.2. Lineage (NCBI taxonomy): Eukaryota > Metazoa > Arthropoda > Insecta > Trichoptera > Limnephilidae > Limnephilus > Limnephilus rhombicus. The sequence continues at coordinate 30,218,846 of OV815290.1, read as the reverse complement.
CATCTGTGAAATAGATTATATTTCTATTGAATGTTTTCAAATAAAATATTAGCATATGAAAAATGAATGTTTTATCAAGTAAATTATAAAAATAAATGTTAATTAATATTGTATAGTATGGGGGTTGGGAGATTTTTTCGATTAGTTGTTACCCCAAAATAAATATGTGTCCAAATACATAGTGTGCAATGCTATTTTGAGACTTGAAATTGAGAAAAAACTGACTTATTTATTCTACACTAGTTGCATATTTAATTTTCTTTATTTTAACAGGTTGACTGTTCACAAAGTAGCTCATGCGTTGACCGATGCTACCAGAATTATATAATATTAGGATGTAAAAAAAAAAAATGCCAAAGCAATAAATAATTTATTTATAATGTTAATTATTTGTTGTACTGATATGTTCTTCTATGTGTATAGTGTTTGTAAATGTTTTACGACACATTTATATTATGTCTGTAATCTCGTTCTTTTCATATTGACCTCGAGAAATAAAAGAAAGTTTTATTTATTTATTTATATATTTGTTAAATTATTTTGTGTTATTTAGTACCAATAAACAATAATCTTTTTTAAGTCTGAAAATGTCCGTAATAGGATGAAACCAGTCCTGGTGAAATATAAAATTAGTGGAAGAAAGTACAAAAGTGTTATAATTTGGCAGTAGCTGTCGACACTCACTCTTTATTTTAATAAAACAAATATAATAATGATCTTTTTGTTATTTGTTTTTGGGGTGTTATGCCGTGTTGCGCTACCTCCTTTTTTAGCCAACGTTTCGGACAGCGTTGCAATCAGGGCAGATCTACCGGATCTGCCCTGATGAGGGACACTGCAACGCTGTCCGAAACGTTGGCTAAAGAAGGAGGTAGCGCAATACGGCATAACACCCCAAAAACAAATAAAGAAAATAGTTTGGCCGTGAAAATCTTAAAACGTATCATAATAATAATCGTTTATTTCAGAATGTTGTGCAATGCAATACATTCCATATTTTGAAATAGTTCAAACATTGACAAAATAACAATGCATTCATACATAGAATGGAACAGAAAATAAATTAAAAATATAGTATATAATAATAAATCCAAAAAAATATGCAAATATCCGTTCATCGGGGATATTTGACAGGCTCCCATTTTCAGAAGGGCATCAGGGGGGATTCCATCTCCATCCAGGCAACCATGGCAGTGATGATGGTATTCTTCGACTGGCGTAGTCTGCGCCATAAGCTTCCTCTGCGGTGAAACAAAGGTTTATTTTAATATAAACAGTTAACTTATCCTTTTTATTATGTCTGTGCGTCTTTATCTAGAGTCAGTCTATCACACGGAGTATCAAAAGACAATATGACTTTCACTGCCACGTCTTCTAGATTCACAGGCAACGCCGCTTCATCTTGTGGTTTTGGTTTTGTAGAATTTATATATATTTTTTCACGTACTTAGGTATCAGACGCCTTTCCTGTCTGTTTCTTAATTATAAATTACCTACTTCTAAGGAACTACACCTTTCAATAGCTTTTGCCAGTACAGTACATATGAAAATAAAATTAGGCTCAAACTTCCATACTTGCGTGATGTAAAATACAAAATGGTCTACTTAAGAAATAATAATTTGATTTTTTTCCTAAAACACTTCTACTGAAAATTAAATTACAATCACGAGATATACAGACATGGGACGAGAAATGCAAAGCAAATTAGATTGCCAGCAATGAAGAATCAGCTGCCCAGAAATCTCGTGCCAGACAGTTTGATAACCGTGTAATAAAATGATTGCAATAATTGAAAATGTTTAATTAAAAAAAAGGAAATAAGATATTATGTCTACCATAATTATTAATGTTAGTTGTGATTGACTACACTTGTATTTAAAAGTACGTTTGACAAATAATGTCAACTGCGAAAGAAGGCAAAACATTGTGCATTTTATGTCAAATGTTTCTTTACGTGTTCATTATACTATACAAGTACTCTTATTATTCTCCCAATATAATATAAAACAGACAGGAAAGGCGTCTGATACCTAAGTACGTGAAAAAATATATATAAATTCTACAAAACCAAAACCACAAGATGAAGCGGCGTTGCCTGTGAATCTAGAAGACGTGGCAGTGGAAGTCATATTGTCTTTTGATACTCCGTGTGATAGACTGACTCTAGATAAAGACGCACAGACATAATAAAAAGGAAAAGTTAACTGTTTATATTAAAATAAACCTTTGTTTCACCGCAGGGGAAGCTTATGGCGCAGACTACGCCAGTCGAAGAATACCATCATCACTGCCATGGTTGCCTGGATGGAGATGGAGTCCCCCCTGATGCCCTTCTGAAAATGGGAGCCTGTCAAATATCCCCGATGAACGGATATTTGCATATTTTTTTGGATTTATTATTATACATATACTATATTTTTAATTTATTTTCTGTTCCATTCTATGTATGAATGCATTGTTATTTTGTCAATGTTTGAACTATTTCAAAATATGGAATGTATTGCATTGCACAACATTCTGAAATAAACGATTATTATTATGATACGTTTTAAGATTTTCACGGCCAAACTATTTTCTTTATTTGTTTTTGGGGTGTTATGCCGTATTGCGCTACCTCCTTCTTTAGCCAACGTTTCGGACAGCGTTGCAGTGTCCCTCATCAGGGCAGATCCGGTAGATCTGCCCTGATTGCAACGCTGTCCGAAACGTTGGCTAAAAAAGGAGGTAGCGCAACACGGCATAACACCCCAAAAACAAATAACAAAAAGATCATTATTATATTTGTTTCATTAAAATAAAGAGTGAGTGTCGACAGCTACTGCCAAATTAAAACACTTTTGTACTTTCTTCCACTAATTTTATATTTCACAAGGACTGGTTTCATCCTATTACGGACATTTTCAGACTTAAAAAAGATTATTGTTTATTGGTACTAAATAACACAAAATAATTTAACAAATATATAAATAAATAAAAAAAACTTTCTTTTATTTCTCGAGGTCAATATGAAAAGAACGAGATTACAGACATAATATAAATGTGTCGTAAAACATTTACAAACACTATACACATAGAAGAACATATCAGTACAACAAATAATTAACATTATACATAAATTATTTATTGCTTTGGCATTTTTTTTTTTTTACATCCTAATATTATATAGTTCTGGTAGCATCGGTCAACGCATGAGCTACTTTGTGAACAGTCAACCTGTTAAAATAAAGAAAATTAAATATGCAACTAGTGTAGAATAAATAAGTCAGTTTTTTCTCAATTTCAAGTCTCAAAATAGCATTGCACACTATGTATTTGGACACATATTTATTTTGGGGTAACTAATCGAAAAAATCTCCCAACCCCCATACTATACAATATTAATTAACATTTATTTTTATAATTTACTTGATAAACCATTCATTTTTCATATGCTAATATTTTATTTGAAAACATTCAATAGAAATATAATCTATTTCACAGATGAGGGATATCAAAATACAAAGGTGATAAGAGGTAATATAAGTAAACCTATTAAAACTCCTATTCAGCCGTGGTTTCGGGGAAATTTGGGTCCTTTTTGATGATGAAGATGGAGTCGTTCAGCCAGTAGTAGGACTGGTTGAAGTCCCCCTCGCAGAGGTAGGGCACGCGTGACCACTGCATGACCTGAAGCCCCACGGTGGTGGCGCAGTAGCTGATGAAGGATTCTACGTTCTCCTCGAATGTGTGGCCTCGGGTGGGCAGACGCTCCTTCGCCATGTGGTCAGATTCGTCTGAAAATTATAATTGAATAGTACAAGGAATCCGAGAGAAGACGACCAGTGCAATACCCTAGACATAGTTGGGAGAAATTAAAGATTGTGCTTAAAGCTTGAGTGTTAAGCGATTAGATTTTTGCCTCTGCTTTATGCTTTGAGATTTAAGCTTTGCTTTTACCTATGTCAAAAATTATGAAAAATTAATGGTAACAAAACAGCAGCTTTTGAGTCTGGAGGAAATTGGTAACTGTCTGGTTATTCAGATCTAGGCAATACACGTAGCAGATAATGTTAATAAATTGATGAGATCCCTTTGGTATCGGTTCACCAGCAAGAAATTCGCCGGACAAGACCGGAACATCCATCCACAGTAGATGACAGCAGCATCGACTTGTTCTCATGCAATATTTCCCTATATACTAGGAATATTTCCCTCTCCTCCCTTATTTAACAGTGGTCTTTTCAAGATCTTTATTAAAAATCCATTCTTTCAAAGCCCTTCCAAACAGCCGGTGAAAAACCACCATTTAGAAGCGATACATTGCTTGAAATGGCAATAGTTGTGTTAGGTGACCAGGTGTGAATAGCCAGGCATTTCCCAGCCTTCAAATTTCTCATATTCTTTCCTCCCCCATTCAGTTCAGCCTCACAACATACCCTGATTGGGGGTGCCATAGTACCACTCACTTAAAATTAATCACATTTAAAAGACCGGTTAAATCCCTGGTTAAAGTATTAGAGGTATAATAAAATCCATATCATACATTCAACGTATGGTTTGAAGGGCAGAATCAGCGCTACGATAAGGAGTCCATCGTCGTTGAGAGCCTGCTTAGCGTTGAGGCCGTTGAACAGCATGGTCTGTGGCTCAGAGCAGCATCTTACTTTTTGTGCATTTTACTTACAAATCGAGCAAACTAGGTTTGGCTAAACTTGTCGGAAAACAAATTTCAAATAGCTATCGAAATGAGAGATCAATCATTGAAAGACGTCAGTGCGTCAGTCCATAGATTTGGTCCACAGATTAGATGACAGGAGGACCGCTAAACACCGTGCTGCCATCTCGTGGATATTTTGGAATTACTCAGAAAACGGCCCATTATAGTAAGATATTAATTGAATGAGTCATGTACTTACTGTTATGGTTAATATTATTGAATACATAATCGGTGTCCCTGAAATGAGCTTGACAGACTACAGAATCAGGAGTCGGTGCCCATTTGGAACGCCGATTGAATGAATCCATTTCGCTTTCAAGTCTTTCAATCTTTGGGAAACTCGTGCCCACCCCTATTTCTACACATTGGAACACTACAACAGGTTGACGGCATTATTATAATATTTAAAAACACTAAATTGCACCAAACGGCCTAAAAAATGTATGGGATTTGACAGTTAAATAAAATAGTTGGACCGGTAGGACTATAGCGAACCTAGCGGCCAAAATCGTGCGAAAACGGCCCATTGATAAACAACCCAGGTATGTAAAAACCTCACTACAGCGGAAGAGGGCTGTTCATTTGTGTACATACTTACTTGATTTTACTCATTGTATTTCGGAATATTTCCAAGGTATTATAAATGTGCTACACATTTCCTCTTTGAAGATGTAGTTAAAGCAAATAGAAAACACATTTAGTACTAAATAGAAAGTACTTTTAATTAGGGAATCTGCAATGAAACTATCATTTTACTTTTTATCTCATTTATACAATGAAAAATTGTTGTAACAATTCCTAGAGAATAACAAAAATAAAATTACATTTTGGATCGAATGAAAGAATGGTCCCCATTATTCACAAATTTTATGCCCGTTTCAGCTTCTGAACGACTTGTGATCAGATAATCATAACAACATGACGGTTGTTCTTTTCTGTTGATCATAATTGGTTCAAATGCTGAAACGGAGGTGGAATCGGTGTTTACTGACGATCTTTGGGATGCAAAAATCAAACAAATTGCTCGGCTATTTGTAGATAATGTTACAGTTGAATTTCTGTGTTCAATTTTGTACCAACCTAAATAATTTTGGGGAACTTTAATAACTTTTTCAAATATGTATCTTTTGTGTAAAGCTAGCAGTGACGCGTGAAACTCACAGAGGAAGGACGAAAGTACACTGAATATTGTAGACATGAGATTCCTAGGGAGTTTGTATAAATCGTGTATGATCGTGTGAGAAATGCAGATTCGCAAAGATTGCTAGGGAAAGAAAGAATTACGAAAACAGTATGCAATATAGTGGTGAACGATGAATACTTGGAGCGGGTGTATGATTTTGTGTAGGTATATGGGAAGTATGTTTACGAGAGATGGGAAGGTTGATAGATATTTTGAAAGAAGGGTAAATGCAGGTAGTTAACTCCTTTAATGGAGGACTGATCGCCTTTGGCGCTAACAAAATAAACCGCCCAAAGAAGCGAAGCCAACACTCCACAATGGAGCGCTGATGTATGGCAGTGAGATAGGGAACTGGCAGAGGAAGGATGAAGTAGGTAATAGTAGTAATAATGTAGAAATAAGATTATACAGATACAGATTCCCAAAGAATGCAAGGCTGATGTGAGCATAATGAGTAAGATTAAGAAAGGGACGTTTGGATGTTTTGGACATATAGAGCGAATTTGGCGTGAATGTGAATGGTAGAAGAAGTTGGGGACGTCCGAGGAAAACATACCAAATGTCTTGGCCATGCCAAGAGTCAGAATAACAGAAGGGTATAATATATGAGACGATTTATTTATATGTAAATGAAGAAAGAATTGGGTGTTTTTCGTATTGAATAAATTAAGATCAAACATCTGAGGACCGACGCTAAGTTAGAAATGATAAGGTTTTATATTTTCAGGTGCAAAAGGTACAATGGATCTTTCAACTGTGCGGAAAGTTACCATAAAGGTAGAACCAGGACCTTCGGAAGAAGACCAAGTTGAAGTTTCACCCACGAATATAGATATCGATCACAAAGATATTAAATGGGAATGTATAGAGCGCTCTGAAAAAATTCTCCAAATCGACGGTACAAACGTTTTTTTGTAAATTATTTAAACATGTGTTATTATAATTACTTGTAGGATTTGTGAATCTCTTTGCGTTTCTAATAAAATATTTTCAATTTTCTCCATGATATAATTTTTTGTTGTTGTTGAGAAATAAAAGATGTATAATAAGTTAGGTAATAATGTTATCAATACTTGTGGAGAATAAAATTATAGGTTATTCAGTTTCTAAGACGCCATAGCATGGTTCACCTGAATTCATGTAAAAGTAAAATCGAATATTTCAGCCATCTAATCCATATGCTTCGACTATGCCAGTAATTGCAATGGTAAATAAAAAAAACAAGACTTTGTACTGGTTTTTTAAATGATATTTGATCACATAATCATTATTTACGTAACAGATTATTTATCAAAAGGTAGGAAGCGAACATTGGAGCGATTCGTGGGCAGTTAAGTTAACGGCAATCGGAAACAGAATGATTCTTTTTTTAGCTTGGTCTGTCGCGTCTCTGATGATTAAAGATCCGTGTCTACTATCAGCGTACGAGCTATCTGTCTATGTATGGCTATCTGGAAAGCGCTGCAATGTTAATAAGATAGATTGTGCAGAATCAGATATTTTCGTCGATAATTTATACGGATGTATTACTTGTATCTTTCGTTGTGTGTTTTGCCTCTCTTTGTTATACTTTCAGAGTGAGTTTTTTTAAAATATAATATTGTAATTTTATGCAAATATAAATATATACTTATCCCTTTTCTGAGTAGTTTTTGTAATTTTATGTACCTATTTGTATACGACTAACACCCGTATTCAGAGTCGATCCTTTGGTTCAAGGAGCCTTCCTTTCCTCTAAGGAACGCCGTTTTGTTTTCAGAGACACATCTAAGGTCGGTGTGACGTCACTAAATAAGGTAGCTACCTTCCTTAAGATTTACAAAATTTTTGTATTCAGAGACGTCACTACGTAAGTCTCTACGACACGGCGCATGCGCATTCTTGCTTACTTTGATTTTTAGCTGTCAAAAGTCAAGGTTGGTGGTAAGGGTACCTTTAAACTTGCCAAGTCGGTGGTTTGTTCCCAATTGTTACTGTCGTAAACATAAAACAGTGGAGATGGATGTTATGCAAATGGATAATGAGTTTCTCGATTATGTCGTTGATCCATATCATACACGTGACGACATTGGCACGGGCGCTATGGGCAGCGTACGGCGATATTTACGCGATTTTGAAATTCCCTTTACAGTGACTGCCAATTTAAGGATCGTTATCGGTTGGAGAAAACAACTGTAATGCTTGTATTAATTCCTGTATTATTTCCAAATTACTCTTTAGTAAATAATAGAGGCTTGCCCATACCTCCTGTTAATCAGGTAGCTATCGCGCTGCGATTCTACACTACTGGTAATTATCAGGTAAATATGTACGTCTTTTTACTAGATATCTATTGTAAAATTCTGTTCTACTTTTGTGAAACTAAAATATTGCACTTTGTGAAAAGCTATGATGAAACTTGTTCTTTACATTATGTCAATACTAAATGAAAACATGAATGAAAAATTAACCAGATGCCCTTAGATGTATAATATATCTAGATCATCTTGTAATTATTTCCATTAACTATCTACATATATAATATATATGATTCCAGATTGTTGCGGGAGATCTTCACAAGCTGAGTCAACCAACCTCCAGCAGAGTGGTGCAAAAGATTTCCTCCGGATTGGCGCAACGGTTAACGGAATTTATTTATTTTCCTCAACGGCCCGAGGAATACGCTGAAAATCGAAAACTCTTTTATTCAAGAGCGCAATTTCCAGAAGTCGTCGGGCGCATAGATTGTACACACATTGCCATCAAGAGCCCAAGCCAAACAATAGGGGAATCTTTTCGCAACAGGAAAGGATGGTTCTCTTTGAATGTGCAAGCTGTTTCAGGTCCACGTTTGGAATTTTTGGACATCGTTGCCAGGTGGCCTGGTTCTACCCACGATTCCAGGATATTTCAAAACAGCACGTGCCGCCTAAAATTCAAGGAGAAAAGAATTACAGGCATTCTTCTCGGGGACAGCGGATATGGCCAGACGAATTATATGTTCACATCAGTGTTAAATCCTGCCAATGAAGCGCAGGAAAAATATAATAAGGCCCAAATTTTCTCACGGAATGTAGTCGAAAGATTATTTGGTGTATGGAAGAGGAGATTTCCTTGTCCGAGGAGGAAATTAGAAAATAAATTATCTAATACTACAAACATTATAGTTGCGTGTCCCATTTTGCATAACCTGTGTATATCTTCAAACGACCAGCATTTTGGGCGGTTTGAGGGTATAAATATACCTGTCAATTCGGTGGTACAGTCTGCTTCAGGCAGAACAATAAGAGATGCGTTTATCCAAAGACATTTTACGTGACATGTAAAGAACTTTGAAAGGTCACCATATATAATGAATAATGACATCATATTTTTGTAATATGTAATGAACTGTGAAAGGACACAATCTCTAACGTAATGAATAGTGAAGTCATATATTTTTGTAATGTGTAGTAATTGTGCTGTGTAATGGACTGTGAAAGGACATCATATCTAATGTAATGAATAGTGAAGTCATATTTTTGTAATATGTTATAATTGTGCTGTGTATTGAATTATGAACAGGCACAAGGATTTATCTTAAATATATACCTATGTATGTATAAATAATGTGTGTATCAAGGTAGTGTGAAACTCTGTCCATAATTAAAGAAATAACAGAATGGAAAATAAATAAAACATCTATTGGAGATTAATATTTTTTTTATTCAAGACTATTCGCCAGAGCTTTTTCTAGTTCTGCCTTTGCTTTTTTTAATTTGTAGTTCTAGAAGCTCGTTCTGCAGGCGGCTCCTTTCACCTGCTCCAGGGCAGTCTCCCTCTGTGCCCGGGCACTTGGCAGTCTCCAACCTTACTACGTGGATTTCTTCATCGTAAATAATTAAATTTCTATTTCTTCGGCAACGCACTTCGGCCTCGTCCCGAACCACCTGCCCACTAGATGGTACCAAGTCTGAAACAACACAAAATTACAAGCCAATTAGTCAATAATGTAATTTTTTTTTTTTTCCATTAACTCCACACAGGAGGCTCTGAGGAAAATAACTTCCCTCAGGGCCTATGTCATCTTTGAAGATGCTGTGTGGAGGGTCTTTTTGAGGAAAGAAAGGAGTGAACACGGGTCTTGAAGAGACCCATGTTGTAGGAGGGAGGAAACACAGAGGCCGGCAAATCGTTCCACAGCCGAGCCGTTGAACTCAAGAACGAGTCATAGAAACGACCCGTTCTCATGTGACTAATGTCAACCGTGTACAAATGTTGGGCGCGTGTTTGGCGTGTTTCCCGACTATGCACCGGTGCCGAGGGGATAAATGACGCTTGTTCCTCGGAGCATCTTCCATTGTAATACCGGTAGAACAAGGACAGCATTCCCACCTGACGCCTGTGCTCTAAAGATTGCAGTCTGTCTGTTAAGATGGGAGAATCTATCAAACGGACCGCCCATTTCTGCACAGAGTCAAGGGTTTTTCAATAACAGGTTCAGGCCACTATGTGCCCGATGACTCTGAGATGTTTAGGTTTTCCAAGGAGAGGTTGTGTTTAGCATCTCTGTCACATGAGACGCTTATGGCGGAGAGCGTTAAGCTCTGCTCTCCAAAATTATATCCAATGGAAGACGCTCCGAGGAACTAGCGTCATCGATCCCCTCGGCACAGGTGCATTATCGGGAAACACGCGCCCAATGTATGTACACGAATGACATTTGTCATCAACAGCTCGGCTCTGGAACGATTTGCCGGCCTCTGTGTTTCCTCCCTCCTACAACATCAAGACTTCCTACCTCTTCAAGACCCATCTTCACTCCTTCCTTAAAAAGACCCCCCACACAGCATCTTCAACAGGGCCGCTCTTTAGGGTGGAGAACGAAAGGTTAAACTAAAGCTCTCCGAGCATTGTTTGACCCTATGAAGGGAATTGCAAGTATTCAAGTGCAAGATAAGTGCAAATAGAGATGTAAACATAGTCACCTCTTTCTTGGGAATAATACGTCTTGTCTTCGTCTTGAGCTGGGGGGTTGAACTTTCCTCCGGTGTTCTTGTTATATCTGAAAATTAATAACACTTTTTACAATATTTCTATCTCAAATATTAAGATTTAGCATGACAACTGATGAAATTATGTTCACACAACAATTTGTATTGAGTTCCTATAGAGAAATGCGAATGCTACCATCTAAATATAAATAAATACTCCACATTCATTTAAATTTAAAATTGCAAAGAATCAATTACATTATCAAAAACTAACCAAACACCGGCACTTCCATCGACTGGTCAGCCCATTTGTCTTCAACTTGCTCCTCTTCTCCTCGCAGAGCTCCATCTTCCTTTTTGTTTTTAAGTTGTCTCAACATTTCTTGAGCTGCGCTTGGTTCCTCTAAAATGAATTCAAGATAGTATTATAATAGTATTAAGGAGTCTGAACAATAGAAGAGTATGTATGTGAATGAAGAAGAGTAACCCTGAGGGGAAACGGCGTGATGGCTAGTTAAAATTTAAATTACAAACGATACAAACCTTTTGATTATCGCCGATTGAATTAAAATCATTGTCAACTTGGCCCACGCGTTTTTTCTTTTCACCAAGCTGCAGATGATTCGTCGAAATGCTGGCTACCGCGGGGTTGTTGTTATTTCTTGATCAAATCTAATAAGCACTGTTTTTCGCTTGGCGTAATCATAATCCGTGAATTCATTTTAAAACGAGATGCGTAGCGCTAGAACTTTGACAGGCCAACGACGCATAAATAAACAAAACTGACAGATGCCTGATAAATCCATGGATACGAACATAGAAAAACACACAAATTGTCCCGAAACGGGGCATGTTGTTTCCGTAGAAGCAGAACATCGGCAAGTTTCGGATGACGTCACACATTTATTTCGGCGTAGACAAAAGGTGTCTACCTTAGGAAAGGAAGCTCAAAGTGTGGACTCTGAATAGAAGCGTTAAAGGTAAGGACAGTTCTTACCTTTGCTAAGGTAAGGCCGACACTTGACTTAGACAAATTTAAGGATCGACTCTGAATACGGGTGTAAGTTTTTACAAGTGGATTGTTCTCACTGAAGTATGAATAAATGCTTTGTTCTCTTTCAGGTGCGGGTTTGAAATCGAAGAGCAAAGAAAAAATCCGACGAAAACGCGATGGAACTGAAACCACATATGCCAAAACCTTTGTGTGTCCTGAATGCGACAAAATGTGCTCTTCCAAGTCTCACCTGATAGTTCAACTACGTACCCATAGTGGAGAGAAACCGTTCTCGTGTTCAAATTGCAGCTATTCATGTTCAGCAAAGTCATCCTTAACGCTACATCTGCGGACTCATGCTGAAGACAGACGTTTCTCTTGTTCCAAATGTCACTATTCATCTACAGATAGATCTACCGTGAGGCGACATTTGCGTATTCACACCAAAGAGAAACCTTACTCATATCCAAACTGCAGCTATGTATGTTCACGCCAGTCAACCTTGACACATCACATTCGAACCCATACTGGAGAGAAAACATTCTCATGTTCAAGTTGTAGCTATGTATGTTCGCGAAAGTCATCCTTGACACTTCACTTGGGGACTCATGCGGGGGATAAACCATTTTCTTGTGATGATTGTAGTTACTCGTCCTCAAGAAAGTCATCCTTGATAAGACACTTCCGAACCCATACTGGCCAGAAAACTGACATGGTCTACAAGGTTCAAGGGATCAAAGATCTTAAGGATCCTGGGTTGGTCTACAAGGTCCTGTAGATCACTCCTCCCTCATGAGTTACGTAAATAAACCGTAGGTCAAGAATAATTTTTACCAGTCTGATGATGGCTTTAACAAGCTGTTAAAAAGATTATCTTGTTAAAGCTGCACATACTTAATACGTATGTACACGAAAGTCATAACTTTTTACTTAAATATTAATATTTAAATATTTTAACTTGTTATAGTTCTGTGAACATTGTAATGCTACCGCTACATGCTTGCGACAAATGGCTTGCCGCAAGCTCAGGCAAGCTCTGGCAAACGAATGCCTGGCATCCCCACACTTGCGAGTGCGCCAGTTCGTTCGCAGCGCCCAAGGATGGCGGACGTCGAAGCGGCTGCGTCGGCTGCCATTTTTGCACTAACTTATTTCTATTTTAAAGCAAAACAGAACAAAAGAAAGCGAAGAATTTCAAAGAGAAGATGGTGGATGATTAAAATTAATAGAAATCGCACCGGGTAATTCATTTAATAATGTAATATTTTGTGTGTTTTGTCTTCGTAATTGCTAATTTTTTGATTTTCGTTTCAGAGAACTAATTGACGAAAGATTTAATGAGCTTCTTTGTGAGCCATCTGGAGAATTCGACAACTTTTGCCGTATGACCTCAGCTGATTTTGAGTTCTTGCTGAACAAAATTTCACCTGTGATTGCAAAGCAAGATACGAATTTCAGGGAAGCTATACCAGCGAAATATCGTCTTGCGATAACACTAAGATTTCTGGCATCTGGCGATAGTTATAAAAGTCTTCATTATTTATTTAAAGTATCGAGCCAAAGCATATCAACAATCGTACGAGAAAAATAGTGACATATCATTTAATAATAATAAATTTGGACAACTTATATAGCGCTGTTTTTGCGAAAAATCGCCTCAAGAGCGCTGTTTGTCCAGGTAGTCATTTTTATTTAATATAAAGAGTTCTGAGCGATTTTTTGTATAAAGAGTTCTGAGCGAAAAGCACGTCTGTCTCCCGCCAGTCCGTAAGTTGTACTAACATGTGGATGCCACGCCAGCGTTTGCCGCAAACGCTTGCCGCTTGTGGCCGAAATATCCGACATCGACGGATCGGTGGCAAGCTCTCGCAAGCTCTTGCAAGCCTACGCAAACGCGCGCTCCAGACGTTGGGACTTGTGGACGCTTGCCGAGGCTCGCCAAGCATTTGGACCCCGCTTTATGTAGCGGTTACCACACTACACTAGTGGACCCATATACCGTCCGCCCCCCGTGCAGCTGTACCCCTTCCTCCTCTCCCCAACGGCTCGCGGCAGACCGCAAGCCGCCCCGGCAGTCGCCCGCTAGCCTTCCTAGACAACACCCGTGTCAGTGCGACAGCGATTCCGTGCCTTCTGGAACTTTCCGCGGGATTTGGTACGAACGGCATGTTTTACCCGTGTTCTGTGGGGCACACGCCGAGGCACTCCCTGCGCTGAGGCACTCCCCGTGCTGGCCCCCCGCCCACGATGGCCTTCCTGTCAGGCATAGTCTGCCTTGCTGCCAGGCTAGCAATTCCTGGGACCCTTCTACGGCGGCCGCCAGGTACCTGTGAGTAACGACTCTTAACCCTCATTTTTGTTGTATCCTACCATACTTCGCGAGTCCATAACTGACCCCCAGAGCTAACATGAATTGAGAGAGATTTGTAGGTCCCCATGCGCAGATAGTCAATCTAGTTTACTTGTGATTAATTAATGATTGTAAATGTACTCTTGGTTGTATTTGTGAGCTACCTACAATACAAGTAATGTTTACCTCAGACAGCCTTTTATTTCCCTGACGAGGCACGTGCAGAATTGGCATATTTTATGTATTCCCCCTTGGCCCCTTTAGGAACCCACGACCTTGGTGTAGAGAGATTTCACCAGCTCTGCCGAGCATCTGAGCTAGTCTTGGTGCAGAATGTGGGTACTTCTCCCCGAGGTACACGACAACATTAAGTAAACCTCACGTCCAGAAGGTGTTTTTCTAATTTTGTCTTATAAATCAAAACTTTTTTTTCGAAAATTTCTTCTGAAATCCTAAAATTTGTAAGTGAAAGGTACTTGAATACCTACCTACTTAGTTGCTTAATTTTCACCACCATCTCAATAACAATTTCAATCTTTCTTCAGGCCGGTAGGTACCATAATATTGATTATTCCGATTCGAAAGCACTTACTACGAACCACGCTCATGCACACTAAGATGGGTTATAAAGGGAGAATTAACAAAAGAAGATTTAATTATTTTTGTCGCTTGCTTTACAAATATATGATACGTGTCCCTTAATTTAGAATGTTATTATTATGAGGTATAATAATGTCGAGAATTTGAAATATATAATGCATATTTTATTTTTATTTTATTGCACGGGGGGGAAGACGTGCGACAGCGAGCACTTTTGGTGCAGCATAATGAAAGAATCGCAAAAAATAAATATTTGTTTTAAATAAATTAGATCCAGAATACGATAACGGGTTTCTTTTATGGTGTTTCAGATATCTTTTAGGTTAATATAAAATCATGGTGTGTCAGATGGTGTCTTTTGGATGGTGTGTCAGATGGTGTCTTTTATGGTGTGTCAGATACGTTAATATAAAATCATCTTCGTGTTTTCTGCGTAATTGTACAAATCTAGTTAAAGACCAAAAATAATACATGCTGCAGAATGCAAGAAAACCTTTAAACCGTTCTGAGTGCATTTATAATTTAAGCTGGTGGACTGCAAGCATATTGCGATTTGCATATTTAATCTTAAGTTCAAACCAGTCTTGTGTCCAGAATCCACCGATCAATTTCTAGTGGCAGATTCGTGTGCTAACGCATTTCGAAGAAAGCCATTCACATGCTCCAATGCAGTTATAAAATTCTAATTGCCAACAGTGTGCTGCAAAAATAGGAGGCAAACCATTTTTACGTTCCGAGTGTAGTCTTCATTAAAGCAAACTCGCACACAGATTAATTCTTAAGTTTAAACCAAATCTTAGGAATGCAGTAATAACATTCTATTCTATTACAACTATATTCAGAGTGGAACATTAAATGCTAGTGGTACACTGTATGCAATATTCGGAGGAAAACCGCTTGCTTGTTCCGCGTGTAACCACGATTTACGACTCACTCTTAAGTTAAAGCCAGTATTGTGTTAAGAATGTAACCATGAAATTCCGGTTGCGGATTCATCTACTGACGAACTTCGAAGAAAACCTTTCTCGTGCTAGAAGTGCAATTTAAAATTTTGGTGGCCCACCATGAATGTCTAACTTTAACGCGTTGAACAGTGTTAGAAATATATATCACCACGCTTTGTATTTGCATCTAAAAGCTTACCATACACGACAAATAATTGTTATATTCTAAAATGAATTAAGTAACATTTTGCATGTTTGCGACAGAATATTTTATTCCAAATTAGCCGGACGTCTACAAATGCTGGTGTCAGGGATCCAAACAGAATAATGTGCGAATCGTTTCATTAAAATCTCAAGGATTCCGACTTATTTTTTGATATACGCAGTACTTTTAGTAAAAAATTGAAGGCTGTTTTCCTACAAAGTGCAATAATTTAGACACACTTCGTTTATAATTTTAAGTACTTTTCATTTTTTTAATTTCTGTATATTCTGTATAAATGTTTTTTTTTATCTGTATAATTTTTTGTCTTACTCTCTAAATTTTTCCAAAAATAATTTGTTAACTTTTATAAGGATATTGCGCATTTCTCTCATCTCTCTGTTTGTTAAATAATATTCTTACATATGTATATTTTTTTCCTTGTTTTAAGAAAAAAATATTTGTATATGATGCTGTTTAAGTCAATTCGTGAGATATACTTTGGATGCAGGTAAGTTCTCTAGTTGTTTTGTATATTCTTGTCAATTGACACCTGTATCTGTATTTTATCCTAAATAAATAAATAAATAAAAGAATTTGAAAAGTTTGTGATTTTTTTCTTAATTATTTTATACGCAACTAAAAAAGTAAATTAACAGTAACATTTATAATACACCTCTCAGTTTTAGATAAAGAGAGGTATTTCTGCATACCTAAGACAATACAATCGTAAAAAAATCATACCAATATTTGTTTCATGAGCAGTCAAGTTTTCGGATATGCGGATGACATTAACATTGTCGTAAGATCAATTTCAGCCATTAAGGAGGTCTTCGATCCTTTAGAAACAGCGGCACGGGAAGTAGGCCTGTGGGTTAATGTTACATAATGATACAGAGCAGGAACCCTTCACACAGAAGAAGAAGTTGTGCACAATTTACACACAACCACTCATACGAAGTGGTCGATCAATTCACCTACAGGTTACTGGGCTCCAGCATAAATCAGAAGGAGAATCACAGCAGCCAACAAAACATACTTCTCTTTGCTGCCAGTGTTTTAAGTCACGTAGTGTAAACAGAAAAACCAAAATATCCATATATAAGACCATTGTTAGAACTGTATGGGCATATGGATGTGAGGCGCTGACACTGACGGTAAAGATGGCTGAAATGCAGGATACTTTTGAAAGAAAAGTGCTGAGAAGAATATGTGAGCCCGTGAAAGAGGGTGAACAGTGGCGCATCCGGCACAATACAGAATTGTATGATATATATATATATATATATATATAAGGCCCCTAGCATCTCAGCACATGTGAGACTCCTCAGGCTGGGATGGGCTGGGCTTGTACAGAGAATGCCGGATACACGCGTCCCAAAAAGAATTTTGACTGGACACCCAGGTGGAAAGAGAAAAGTGGGAAGACCCAGACTGAGGTGTGAAGACGAAGTAAGAGGGAATGCAGCACAGCTTCTCCAGGTACCAAATTGGAAGTCAGCCGCTGAGGACAGGAGGAGTTGGAGGCGACTGTTGCAGGCAGTACCGGATTATCCCTAAGGCAGAGTAGGCAACTGCCTAGGGTTTGACTCTCTATCAGTAAGCAACGGGATGCCGCGCCGGAGTTTTGGTCGGCTTAGAAAAGATCTAGCGAGGTACGAAAACACTGGTTAAAATATTATAGAGTAATTACTTCTTCAGACACCGGGCAATAGTTCAGAGATCTCAGGGAAAATCTAGATATCGTCAATTTTAATCCAAATCTGAATGCATTGTAAATGCACACCTACTGCTACATGTATTTATTTATTCTATGCCCACTTTTATAAGGTTGGCACTGTTGGCAGTACTGTTTGGAAAGACAAAGAGCATTGGGGACCCCGGATTTGGGGGAGTCCCCGATTGACTCCGATTCGTTCGATACGTATGTTGTCTCATGTGTCATAAACAAACTTCATTTCATTTTCTAAAAATCGGCGACCCGACGAGTATAATTAACTGAAGTTACATTACGATACCACGTATGTTTAATTACCAGATTTTATTTAACATACTTATTTCATTTAATATTATAGAATTTGAATTGTGTCGTAAACACATTTCATATCGTTTTGTCTTAAATTACGATTTGGGAGTTTTGCGACAATGATTTAATTTAAGCAGTTTTACTCTGTTCCATGTTTCAAAACTTTCGAATTTTGTTAAGAAGTGTTATATTTTTATAGTTTGCAAGTGCTTCGAGAAAATCGGCGAGACGACGAGTGTAATAAACTGAAGTTACATTACGATACCACGTAAGTTTGATTACCAGATTTTATTTAACATAAGTATTTATTTCATTTAATATTATAGAATTTGACGAGTGTGAAGTTTTTTTTGTGAAGTTTTTCTTGTGAAGATATTATGAAAATTGTTACTAATTTATCTCGTGCCGTTTTCATTTTCTCTCCGTCCGCCTAATAGTACCTACCTAAGTAGTAAGTTAGAAAAATAATAAATGATGTAATGATAAAAATATCTAGATAGGTAAGTATTTGGGTTCAGTTAATTTTATTTAAATAAATAAATGCTTTCCTGTCAAATGTTATTTGTAAATTTTTCTTTCAGGGACAAAATGTCGGAGGTACCCTTAAAGAAAAATCACCAAAGTGGTTCGGAAAAACGTAAAAAGCGGCAAGGGCAACAAAAAAAGCGTGATGAACAATTGAAGAAAACACAAAACCTTTTTCAAGTAGGATTTAGTCATCAAACAATGGAAAATCAACCTTATAAGTGTCCGCCGCGTACTGCCAGCCTCACGATGGGCGATGGTGGTGAACGCACTTACCCGGTAGAGATTCCTTGCGAGCGTTCTGAACAAACTGGAAAGGATCAAGAAACAGCTACTTTAGTGGGTGCAGAGGAAAGTAAGGCCGAGTCCGAGGTCCAATTGCTACATCAAAACGTACTCCATCTAGGAGTAGAATACCAGAATGACATTGGATTATGGCTTAACATTACAGACGAAATACAACATTTTTGGTGTACTAGAGACCCTAACGAATGTCAACATTTTGACTGTGATTTTTCTGTTTCAAGCCGACAATACGACGATAGCAAAAGATTTTTTTCTCAATCTATGTTTTTTCGGAAACATATAAGTGGTGGTAAAATTAAACGAGAGTGGCTCATGTATTCTCCGTCTACTGGAAAAGTATACTGTTTTCCATGTGTTCTTTTTGGTGAAGCTCAAAGCAAATCACAATTTAAAAATGGATTTTCTGATTGGAAAAATGCTTCGCACCGAATTCAATCGCATTAGAATAATACAACGCACCAAGTATGTGTCCAGACACTGATTAGTAGACGACGTATTCACGGACGAATCGACACCTCTTTGGAAATTACATTCAACAAAGAAAGAGAATATTGGTTGAAAGTTTTACAAATAATGGTTTCTGTGATTAAATTTTTATCATGCCGTGGATTAGCATTTCGTGGTGATAATGAAATTCTTGCTTCTCAATATAATGGCAACTATTTGGGAATTTTAGAGTTAATTGCAGAGTACGACCCGTTCCTTAGTTCGCATTTAGCAAATACGGTAATGAAGGCAGGGGAAAACAATCATATTTATCTTCAACAATTTGCGAGGAACTTATTAAAATATTGGGAAATAAGGTTTTAAAATGCATTGTTGATGAAATTATTGAAGCTAAATATTTCTCAATAAGTGTCGATTCAACACCAGAAATATCTCATACTGATCAGTTGACTGTAGTGCTGAGATATGTTACGTCAAATGGAGAAGTAGCAGAACGTTTTCTTGCGTTTATTCCCATAGAAAGTCACAAAGGGGAAGAGCTAGCCACCACAATTTTAAATTTTTTAAACCAATGTAACATTGATATAAAAAATTTGAGAGGCCAGTCTTACGATAATGCGTCAAATATGTCTGGTTGTTATAATGGTCTACAGGCGCATATTAAGAAAATAAATCACCTCGCAAGCTACGTTCCATGTGCAGCGCACTCACTGATTTGGTTGGAGTACGTGCTGCGGAGAGCTGCGTTGGAGCAATCTCATTCTTCGGATTTGTACAGGCACTATACAACTTTTTTTCGGCGTCAACTCATCGCTGGGCAATTATGCTCAAACACATTAAACAATACTCGTCATTAGTTCCGAAAAGAGTATCCGACACAAGGTGGTGTGCAAGGGCCGATGCGGTTAAGGCTTTTTCAAGAGGTTACAACGGTTTACAGAAAGCTTCGCAATCTATTGCTGAAGATGAGACTCAGATATCACAAGCGATTCACGAGGCCAGATGTCTATTAAAGGACTTGGAAAAAAAAGAAAATGCCGTAATGGCAGTATTCTGGGCTGCCATACTAGATCGAATCAATGGTGTCAGTATATCACTACAAAAACCAACTATTGAACTTCGAACGGCAGTCGATCTTTTAAAGTCGCTTTTAGATTTTTTGCTTTCACAGCGAGAATTATTTGACGATTACGAGATGAAGGCAAATGAGGTAACTGATACCCAATACAGTGATGAAAATCAGCGTGTGCGAAAAAGGAAAAGACATCACGATGACGGATCTGCAGAAGACGTTGTCCACAGAGGAAAAGAGAAGTTAAAAGTTGAAACTTATTTGCCTGTACTAGACACGCTGTGTACAGAATTGTTGCGGCGACTAGACGCTTACCGGGAAATTAATTGTCTGTTTGGATTTCTTACAGATTTCTCGACAAAGTCCAACGATGAAATTAGAGAGGCTTGTACAAAGTTTAGGGAACATTATTCCGAGGACATTGAGCCTGAGTTTTCAGACGAGATGATACAGTTCAAGTACTTCATCTTAAATTAGAGGATTCATTAAAAGATAAAGTTGTACTTGCCGAGGATTCATATAAACTCATTTTTGGTAATATGGCACAATCGACTTTTCCGAATGTAATGACAGCATTGCAAATATATAGAAGTCTGATGATTACAAACGCCACGGGTGAACGCAACTTTTCCAAACTAAAACTAATCAAAAATTGTCTTCGTTCATCAATGTCTCAGAAGCGTTTAAATTCATTGGCGAGAATGTCGATTGAAAATGATATTTTGGAAATGGTCAACTTTCAAGATGTTTTAAAAGATTTTGTATCTAAAAGAGTTAGAAGAGTTAATTAAACATCATTGTATTTTTGTTATTAGTTTTTTGGGTGTTATGCCGTGTAACCAAAGAAGGAGGTAGCGCAACACGGCATAACATCCCAAAAACTAAGAACAAAAAACTTTTGTCCGTGAAAATCTAAAAACGTATCATTGTTGTATTTTACTTTACTTTACTTTTATTCGTTAAGCAGCATTACTTAGTATCAGGTAGGTGCCGAGTGTGGCTTTTATTGGTATTTATTTTTTTTCAGTTTTTTTTTTTACTTTTTATTTCTAATTATGTGTTTAAAATATAAATGTTATACAAGCTTATCTCCATACCAAGGTGGTGTGGAAGAGATCACAAGAGTGATAAGACCGCTCATAGTACTGTTTTAAAAAAAAAAACTTTTTTTTATATATCTGTGTCTTTTTATGTATAATAAAGAATTATTGTATAGTATTGTATTCGTTTCAATTTTTTTTATTGGAGGGGATGATGGCATTACTTCGTAGCCGGCCGGCTTAGTCCATTTCGAAGGTCGCGGGATCGAATCCCGGCGTGGCAAATAAATTTTATTTGATTAAATTGTGTTATTCACAATTTACTCATTTAAATTAATATACATATAGTATATTTGCGGCACGTTCCAGAGTGGAAGAAACTCTCAGTATCGCCCTGGTTTAAGACCACCATTCAAAATTGAAACGTTGCTTGAAATGGCTTTAGCCGTGTTTGGTGATCAGATTTGAATAGCCAGGTACTTCCTCACCTTCCTCCTCCCTGTCTCCTTCCCGTCCCCACTACCTTCAGCCAAAACATACCCCAATTGGGGATGACATTGTCTCACTGGCTCCAGATGGGAGCAGTTGAGACTCTTGTGCGGTAATCATATAAAAAAAATTAATAATAATAATAAAAAAAAAATAATAAAAAAAAAATATTAATAAAAATACGTTGTGGTAGAAAAATATATTTCATAGTTTGAAAAGGGTGTAGGTAGGGGCCCCGAGATGTGCACTGCCTACGGGCCCCGACATGCTTAATCCGGCCCTGGTTGCAGGAGGCCAAAGCTCGATATGGGTTGTAGCGCCATCGAAGAATAAGCGTGTTGTTACACCGTATACCCTTTATAAATATTGGTATATCTAAACAATCGATATTACAAACCTCTTAATGGATCACAGTAGGTTGCAGGACTCACAAAACACTACTTAAATCCAATGGAGCGACAGCGCATTTTAAAACTTTTTTCTCCGTTTGCTTGACATTTTCAGAAGACCATTTTTTAAATTTTACGCCAACATTAAAAAAATCAAACCTTTGAATTTTAACAAGGAGTTCCCCCCCCCCCTCCCAGATTCCCCTACCCCCTCCCGGGTTCCCCTCCCCCCCCTCCCGCAAACCCACTACCCGAGTTCCCCTTCCCCCTCCTTCCCCTTCTCCCTAGTCTCCCTCCCGCATTCCATGCATTCAGTCCTGGTACAATCAGTTTTCAAACAGCTCGCGTGCCGCAAATTGCAATTTTTTTATACAAATTTATAATGCCAGAACTCACCAGTAATTTTATACAAACCTTGTCCTGATAATAACGAACACCAAAAAAAGTATTATCCAATTTGGAGCAGGCGTTCGGAAGTTATGCGTGTACATACATTTCGGATATAAAGATGGTCCGATTCGAGCCGCGGTCAACAGTGGTTGTGTGTACCTTACCTATTGCTTAGTGCCGTTCGCCCGTTCCTGTGCCTCATACAGATAAGAGATTATTGTTACATTTTATTTAATTTTGTTTATCGTATACCTATTTGTTTGCATTCCTGCTTACGGCTAATCCGTTTTTGTTTGTACAGTCAATGAAATAGACTGCGTATTATTTTTTCAGTTTAATTTTTAAAGGTTAAGTTTTTTTATATGATGGAGGAAGACGAAGATAGGCCTCCCGACCCAGGGTCGATATTAGATTTTTCTGATTCGGATTCTAATACTAGCCATGTTTCTATTGCACTCCCATCTCGTAAGCGACAACCATCGCATAGCCTTCACATTCCATCGAAAGTTAAATCTATACCGACGATTCAACAAACCTCGACCTCTAACGACCTTAACACCAATAGTAACACCCAGACAAGTACTTTAACAAGCGATAATACAAAAAATACTGACTTACTTTATCCTGCTTCCGTTTCCGGTCCTTTTATCGTTATGGTTCAGAGAACTGAACAAGGAAAACTTATTCATCCTTTAGATTTTGGAAAATTCTTATTTGACTCAAAAAATAATAACCTTGGTATTGTTAACGGTTCAATTAAACCGGAAGGACGATATAAATTATCTACCGAGTTTAATACTGCCGCTTCCGCAAATGGATTTGTAAAAAAAAATGACTCGCTCTCAAACCATAAATATAAATCGTTCACCCGACATTTAACCTTACGAGAATGGGTCTTGTGCGAGGAATTCCAGCGGAGATCCTAGAGGCTGAAATTGTTGATGCTTTGAATAATTCCCACGGAACCCCGAAAGTATTAAAAGCACGCCAACTGAACTACAAAGATTCTACTGATGGAAACACGATCTGGAAACCTTCCCAATCTGTTGTTATTACATTTGAAGGACAATCCCTACCGTTTCGTGTGTTTATTTATTATACCTCGCTTCTCGTCGAAGTTTATAAATTCCCAACTATTCAATGCTTCAATTGCTGCCGGTTTGGACATTCAAAACCCGTATGCCGCTCCCCTCCACGTTGTTATTTTTGCGGAGAAGGTCACCCATTTGATCAATGTTCGAAATCTTCCAATGACCCCATTTGCATTAACTGTTCGGGTGCACATACCGCGGTCAGTCTAGCCTATCCGGAATTATCAAGACAGAAGAACATAAAACATAAAATGGCTACCGACAACATTTCGTACTTCCAGGCCTCAAAGTTATTCTCTCCTGCGAAAAAATCATTCGCAGAGATGACATCGGCCTCAGCTCCTTTCCAAACAACCACCTTTTTAAATTCAACGTCATCTTCTCACAGAGAAACCATTCTCAAGCCAGTCAAACCCAACCCAAAATATACTCCTTACCTTGATAAAAAACAATTGAATAATATTTTGGCCAGCCCGAATGGGAATGCCAAATCCCAGACCCCCAATGGGTGTGCCATTAATGGTAATACTTCCCCTCCTGCTCTTCCCGAAATAATGAATAATAATTCTTTTATACAAACCTTAATTACCCTTTTAATTTCTATCCTTACAAACAACAATACTGTACCGTCCAAAGCTGCCGATTACATTAAATCTTTATTATCTTGCCTCCCCAATGACTTCGAAACTGCACAAAATTCTTCAGTGGAACAGTAGAAGCCTCTTCGCTAACAAATCTGACCTAATTCAATTACTCGACGAACACGACGTTTCAGTAGCCGCCATTTCTGAAACGTGGTTGAAACCCTCCTTTCACTTAAAAATTCCAGGTTATTATTGTCTCAGACACGACAGACCGGATGGTAAAGGCGGCACGGCTCTGATAATTCAAAATTCTATCCCGTTTAAACAAATTAATATTCATACTCCCTCCGACGATATCCAGATAATAGCAGCTGTCTTATCTGATATCACAATATTATCAATATATATTCCTCCCTCTACGACTTTTATTGAAAATGAATGGGCACCAATCTTAACCCAGATTTGTTCCCCTTATATGATCCTTGGAGATTTTAATGCACATTCCCCTTCTTGGGGTAGCAAAATAACAAATCGTTCTGGCCGCAATCTTTTAGATTTTATTGATACCCATAACCTATGTTTTTTAAATGACGGATCTCCAACCAGATTCACCCCCCCTCATCAACGGAAAAGTGCTGTTGATTTATCTCTTTGTTCGTATTCGTTAGCATCTAAATGCTCTTGGGACATCCTAAACGATCCCCTCTCTAGTGATCATTTCCCAATTATAATCCGATTCCACCATCAATCTAACACTTATCCCCCCCCAGTTAAAAATAATCTCACATTTAGAACAAAAGATGCAAATTGGAGCACTTTCTCTTCTGAACTAGATAACCTTATTAATTTAACAAAATCGTCCCCGAGAGACATCAGAATGCAATGTGAGACGTTTCCCTCTATGGTTATATATGCAGCAGAAAAATCCATCCCGAAACACAATGCGAACATTAAAATAAAACACTACTCCGTGGTGGGACGAGGAATGCACTCGCTCCGTCAACTCTCGTAAAAAAGCAATTTCCTATTTTCGTAAGTGTATGTCACTAGAAAATTTTTTATCAGTTAAAAAAGCCCAGGCAGAAACCAAACGAATTTTGAAAAATAAAAAACGCGCTGGATGGCGGAAGTTCTGTGAGAACCTGTCTCCGGAAACTTCCCAGTCTTCAGTTTGGTCTAGCTTAAAAAAATTCATTATTATTAATAATACGATGGAAAACTCAAAAAATCATTCCCATTTTAAAACCTGGAAAAAATCCATCTGAAATTTCGTCTTATCGGCCTATTGCTCTTTCATCATGTTTGATGAAAGTAGCGGAGCGTTTGATCAAAAACAGATTAGAGTGGTTTGTTGAAAGTCAAGATATTATCTCACCAAATCAGTATGGTTTTCGGAAAAAGAAATCTACATTGGATAATTTAAGTTTGTTCACAACTGATATCCGAGTTTCTCAATCCCTAAATTCATCAGCCTACGATGATGTTTTACTGAATGTTTTGAAAGAAAAGCTAATTAAAAAACAAATCCCCCCGAAATTGGTCCAATTTATTATTAATTTGCTCTCAGATAGGTCCATTATTATTGAGTCTTCCTCTAAATGCTTAAGGCGCAAACTATGGAGAGGTTTGCCCCAGGGTTCTGTTATTAGTCCTCTGTTGTTTAATATTTATATAAGCGACCTAGACTCAGTAATTCCTTTTTCTATCAAGCGACTTTACTTTGCGGATGATATCCTTATATATTTGTTACATAAAAATATTATTCTTTGGCTTTACAATATATAAAAAGCTGGATGACAATAAATGGGATGAATCTGGCGGCATCTAAAACAAGGATCGTGGCTTTCACGCGCAAAAGAAAAATTCCCCAATTCTCAATCTCTTTTGATAATGTGCCTCTACAAACCGCTACTCAAATCAAATTCCTTGGTCTTCTTTTGAACCATAAACTTTCCTGGCTTCCACACATACAGATAATGTCTACAAAGTGTGAAAAGGGACTTAATATGATGCGAGCAGTTTCCAGAGTATGGTGGGGATCTCATCCTACCACTCTTAAATTAATGTATAATTCCCTATTTCGGTGCCACTTGGATTATGGCTCATTCCTTTTTGACCCACTCCCTAAATATTTAGATAAGAAAATGGAAAGAATTCAATCAAAAGCCCTCAGAATGATTATTGGAGCTATGAAGTCTTCTCCAATTAATGCGCTTCAGGTGGAATGTGAGGAGCCTTCATTATATTTCAGAAGGCAATTCCTTGCCAATAAATATATTTTCAAGGCTTTATCGTTATCACATCATCCTATTAAACAAAGTCTTAATCGGTTAAGTGTTAATTTGAATTCTAACAAAAGATTGAGAGAAAAACAATGTTTTCCTCTCCTAATTAAAAGTTTTCATCTCTATAATTCTCTATCATCTTCCCTCCAATATCTTCAAGAAGTTCCTAATCTCCCTATATACAATATTCCATTTAAGGCAATCACTTTTATGCCGAACACAATAACATCAGTCTTTCAGAAGAATATTTTATCCTCCCCAAATAGATTTCAAAATGTGGATGATTGTTTTAAAAGTATTGTGGCTTCAAAATTCCCTGGATTTTCCATCCTTTACACTGATGGTTCCAAATTTGAAAATAAAAGATGTGGAGCATCGATATATAGTCCAGAATTCAACATCAATCTCACTTATAAATTACCGAAAGAAGCTTCCATATTTACAGCTGAATGCTTTGCAATTGAACAAGCGCTAAATCAAATCCTGGTTCTCAACATTCATCGAGCCTTACTATGTACTGATTCGCTAAGTGCTCTAACTAAAATTAGGTCAAATATTCTATGTTATCCGGAAGACAATATTATATGTAAAATAAAATATCTTCTCAATTATCTAAGTGAATCTGGGTTTGAGACGATATTGGCCTGGGTCCCTGCCCATTTGGGTATCGAGGGTAATGAGATGGCCGATTTTCTCGCCAAATCTGGTTCAGATTCCGGAACTATCCCACTAAATTTTAGAATCCCTATCTCCGATGTCTTCCCGATTCTTAAATCCAACATGACTCGTGCCTGGGAAGAAAATTGGGCAGTCTCCAAAATAAGAACTGGATCTTTCTATGCTGGAATTCAAAACCATATCCCTGCTAAGCCGTGGTTTCACGGTAAAAACTTTCAAAACGATTCATTTCATGTATTTCGAGAATGAGAATTGGTCACTGTTCAATTGCATCTCACTTGTCTAGAATTAGAGTTTTAGATGATCCGGTCTGCCAGTGCGGTGTGGAAGAGGAAACCCTCGACCACGTTTTCTTTAACTGTAAAAACCATTCATCTTTCAAGAACATATACCGCCGGCTTATTAAAATCACACACCAGTCCCCCCTTAACATTTCATACCTTTTATCTCTTAACAATTCTCGTGTTCATACAGCTTTATGTAAGTTTATTAACCTGAATGAATTCAATATTTAATTTGTTTTAGTGATCTAAATGAGTCCAATATTTAATTTGTTTTATTATTTTCCCAATAGATTAACTGAATTTTTTTATCCACTTTAACTATTACCGGCACAAAGCATTCTTTTCAGGGTGAATTGCCTAAAACCAAAAAAAAAAAAAATATATAGATTTATAGATAGATAGATAGAAGATAGAAGATAGAGGAAGATATAAGATAGATATATGATTGTTTTGCCGTGTTCAATGAAAAAAACATTTTTTCATTAAGTAGGTACATGTTTTATTCCAAATGATATAAAATTAATACAGTTATTTCCACAACTCGAAGAACTGATTTTACAATGAAAAGACAAAATCCGAATCATGATTGGGTGAGTTTCTGAAACGGGTAAAGGAGGGAGCTGTTGGAAAAGCTCTGCTATGGTCATTGATTTATAAATTACATTACAATTACGCATACATTTTTTTTAAATAGTGTTCTAGTACTTCATAATCGTCTGGAACCAGTGAGACTATGGCATCCCCAAATATGGTGTGTTGTGAGGCTCAAGGTAATGGGGAAGGAAAATAAATGTAAAAGAGGTATGTAGGTAAGTACCTCTCTATTCAGAGCCGGTCACAAAACAGGGCTAAAGTCATTTCAAGCAATCTTTCAATTCTGAATGGTGGTCTTACACCAGAGTGATACGTGATTCGTGCCGCAAATACACTACACTAGTCCCAGAAAGAGATCGTACATAACGTCATCGTTCTAAGTGGTTTAATCTGTCTTCTTCGTTTTCAAACAAGACGCGTGAGAATTAAGAGGACGAACGTCTATGACGTCCGTACGATCTTTCGCTGAGACTCGATATTTGTTTTTAAATGAATGCATTACGCGTTCGCCGGATTCCAACCGCGATCTCCGGATTCGTAGTCGAGAGCTTTACCCCTCAACCACGGACAAACAAAATGATAATAATTAGGTTAGTTTAGTTTTGTCAGGTTAGGTAGGTAAGATCTGGTTAAGTTGGGTGTGGTTAGATAAGCTAAATGAATTTGTTTAAAATTTTGAAAGTAATCATTTTTTAAACATGCAGTGGCCACCCTAAAACTCTGTCCGCACGCGTGGCCATACAATGCTCTCGATCCACGCCACGTGGGGGGCCACCCTGGTGAACACGTGCGTCTTACAGTCCAGGCTGGGGAAGGCATACACTCCGCTCAGCAGGTAGGTGCAGGCCACCCTGTCGGACCCGTACTGCTGCAGGGCAGAGCCGCTGGTCACCTGCAATAAAATTCTGATCAAAAGTTTGCATCGAATAAGGCGAAAGAAATGGTAAGTGCTAAAATTACACGAGATAAAATTACACATGCCAAAATTACACGTGTTAAAATGACACATACTAAAACTAAACGTACCATAATTACACACGCTAAAATTATACTCTCCAAAATTAAACCAGCTAAATTTATAGGTTCTAAAATGACACATGTTAAAATAACACGTGCTATAATTAGGCATCCTAAAATAACACATTTTAAAATGACACCTTGTTATGGGTTGCCCATATATCTACCTACCATGCGGCAATCACGAGGCCAGACCGTGATAGAAGCCTGTCACGGGTGTCTTGCAACCAATGAACAAGCACTAAACATTCCGCTACCATATAAGGTCACGTATTTTGGCACATTCGCACGTGACCATTGCGTGTGAATCATCGCCCGGCCTCCCTGGACCAATAGGAGAGGCGTTACCCATATATGGGATTGGCCATCTCCCTCTACCCGCACGCACAAGGGAAACGAGGAAGAAGTAGACGGACAGTTCCCAGCAGTCCGCCCTAGCGACAGGTTCTCCACGGACCGCCATGTGTTGTGCCACTGCCGTTCCCGCTCGTAACACAAAGGTGAGCGTCGGCCAGGATTGTTAAACCCTGTGGGCCCCTCTGCGCCTCCGGCGCCCCGGCACGAGCTCCACTGCCCCGTGTTGTGCCTCTGCCGTTCTCGCTCGTAACACAAAGGTGAGCGCCGGCCTGGATTAGAAACCTGGATTGGCCCTGCTGCGTACCTGCCCGGTGCCCCATGGCACTACCCCTGCGTGCTCCAGCGCCCGCCGTCCGCTGCTTCGCCGCCGTTCACACGTGAGCCGTAATAATACCAACCCCTAGTTATTGGTGAGCCATCTAGATTCTTAGCTACCAAACCCAGCATAGGTACCCGCCAGTCAGGACTACCGTCTGTATTACATTACCTATTGTGAATAAACCTGTTTATACCAACTACCTGTTTCACTGAACATTGCCTGTAGAGAGACCGTACCCCCCGAGACTAAGACTTCCTCATACCCAGCAGTTGCCGTCGTCACCTCTTGTCGAGAAGACCGATTAAACTTACGGTGAGTGGGTATTTTAGACAAGTAACATATAAGAATACCCTAATATAATACCTAACAACCTGTCCAAATTACACAACCTATAATTACACATTTTAATATTACACCTATTCAAATTACACATGCTAAAATTACTCGTGCAAAATTACACGTGATAAAATTACATGTCAAAAATCACACGCATATTTTAAATTCCGAAGGCCAGAGAGAACCAGTGGCGTAGCGTGGGGGGGGGGGGGGGGGGGGGGGGGGGGCACTTTAAGGGGGGCGGCAAATTTTCACAATAAATAATAACATTATCTTGGAAAAATTTAAACCATTTCAAATCATTATTTGAACATGTTCTACGATCTTTTCGTTTACGAATCCAACTCTTTTTTTTAATTCATTAAAAATATCAATAACTATATTTTTTTAAGCTGCAAATTTCGCAATTCGTAGGAAAACCGTACGCATATATTTACTTAGATATACTTAGATATATCTAAGTAACTATCCTCCGTTGGTCACCATGATACAGGCAGCTGCCTAGTATGGTGACCTAATGTATCTCCTGAAGTAAATTTATTATGTATGTAACATGTACTTATAAATAAATAAATAAATATTATGAGAGTAATACTAATTGAAGCTGATAACTCTCAATCAGATTCACTCTTAATTAAAACCAGAATTGTGTTCAGAATGTATTAACGAACGAATTTCAGTTGTTTATTTATCTGCTGATACATTTCGAAAGAGATCATTATTTTATTCGAAGTGCAGTTATAAAATTCTAGTTGTAGACTATGTATGTGCTGCCAGAATCAAAGAGAAAACATTTTCATTTTCTGAGTGTAGTTTTAATTCGGCAAATACAGATTTAATTTGACCCGTCTAATCACAGGATTAATTATCCCACACATTTCATTTTAAAATAAAATTTTGAAATTATGTTCCACACATTTAATTTTAAAATAAATTTGTGATTGCGATAAAAAGTTAAGATACAGTTTTATTACATTTTTTTTTAAGATAAGGAATCTGTATTTAAAATTTTAAGTTTATTCTATTTTAGGTACTTTAATTCGAATATTGCTTGTATTTTAGGCATGTATTTTTGAGCCAAAATTTTAATGTTTAGAAACAACAAAGTTCTAATAAGCACCTCGGAAAAATTACTTTATCTAGATTTTAGAACAGTTTTGTTTTAATAAAAAGAACATTGCATGGGAAGAACCGGAAATTTTGTGCGAGACATTGACAGGCAAAAGTTCATAGATATTTTTTTCTTATTATTCGAAGGGTTAAACAAGTTTTCAGGATGTAAAATTCCATTTGAGAATTCATCTGCTGACACAATTCAAAGGAAAACATTATCTTATTAACTTTGAATCCTTTAACATTGATGTAACTTCCGGCGTTCCGCAAGGAGCCCATTTGGCCCCGCTTCTTTTTAACCTTTTTATTAACGATATCATTAAAGTTTTTTCTCACACACGTTTTTGGCTTTTTGCCGATGACAATAAGATTCTTAAAATAATTAAATCCCATCTTGATTGTTTACTTTTTCAACTTTATATTGATTCATTTAATGATTGGTGCAAAATTAACTGCATGGAACTTAATGTTGATAAATGCAAAATTTTGTCCTTTTATAGAACCAAAAAACCTATTCAGTTTGATTATAAACTGAATAATGTTTGTCTCTCTACTGTCACATCTATCAAGGACCTTGGGGTCACTCTGGATTTTAAACTTTCTTTCTGGGATCACATTAATAACATCGTAAACAAATCACACTACTCGGCTTCATTTATAGAATAACCCCTGCCTTTAAACATATAAAAACACTTAAAACTCTTTACTGTTCGCTGGTCCGCCCTCACTTTGAATATGCTAGTGTCATTTGGTCTCCTTTTTATGCTGTCCACATTAGTTACATCGAATCTGTACAACATCGCTTCCTACGAGGAATTGCTTGGAGGTTAGGACTTGAAAGAGGAGATTATTCGTATGATAAAATTGAACAAACTTTAAACATTTCCTCTTTAGAAAAACGTAGAATGGACTCTGATCTAATATGCATTTTAAAAATTATCAACAGTATTTCTGACACACCTGCTTTGTTACAACTCATCCAGTTCAACATTCCTTCCCGTGGACTCCGAAATAATGAATTGCTGTTCCTCAATCAACATTCTACTAATTATGGATATCATTCTCCTTTATCCAGAATGTCGAGACTTGTCAAGGCAAATCAAAGCATTGAATTTTTTGGTGGAAGCCTAAATGACTTTCGGCAGTGGTTACGCAATGTGGTTTTTTAAAGTCTTTTTAAATCCATCTTCAAGCTACTTGTAGTAATCTTATCTTTGTACTTTTATATTATATGTATTTCGTCAATGCTCTTCATTTATATGTAATCTCTTTTCATTTTGATCTCTCTTTTTTTCTATTCGTGTTATTGTTATATTGTTAATTGGACTATTTGTCCGTAAATAAATAAATAAATTATTCGAAGTTCAGTTATTAAATTCTAGTTGCAGACTCTGTATGTGCTGCCAGAATCAAAGAAAAATCATATTCGTGTTCTGAGTGTACTTTTAATTCGCCGCATACAGACTTAATTCAAACCAATTTTGTGTTGACAATGTAAATTTCCAGTTGATTCATCTGTTGACACATTTCGAAGAAAAACATCCTCTTATTCGAACTTCAGTTATAATATTCTATTTGCAGACTATGTATATGCTGCCAGAATCAAAGAAAAATCATTTTCATGTTCTGAGTGTAGTTTTAATTCACCGCATGCAAACTGGTTTTGTCTTCAGAATACAACGATAAATTAAATAACGAGTTGCAGATTCATCCTGCATCGAATGAAGATTTACATTTGAGTTATATAATGCTGTAAAATTCTGAGAAATTGATTGTTGCGTGTATAACTATTGTTTGGGGACTCTAATGCAGTATCAATCAATCAACTTTAAAGTAGAATTTATATATATGATTTTCGTAGAAAGAATACTCGCCAAATGTGATTACTAAAAATCCGGCTCGTATATAAATAGATCGTAATAAAAAAAAATAGGATAACCATATACAACCCCCCCCCTCACCGCTTGAAGTACCCAAATAAGGGGGCGGCGAAATTTTCCTCCGCCCCGATGTTCTGAGTGTAGTTTTAATTCACCACAAACAGATTTAATTAAAACCAGTTTTGTGTTCAGAATGTAAATGCCGGCAGAGTCAAAGAAAAACCCTTTTCATGTTTTGAGTGTAGTTTTAATTCACCGCGTACAGATTTAATTAAAACCAGTTTAAGTTCAGAATGTAATTGTCGGCAGAATTAAAGAAAAAACATTTTCATGTTCTGAGTGTAGCTTTCACCACATACAGTTGTAATTAAAACCATTTTTATGTTCTGAGTGTAGTTTTGATAAACCGCATATTTATTTTAATTTAAACCAGTTTTGTGTTATCAATATATCAATAAGTTGCCGATTCATCGTGTACCGAGTGAAGCTTTGCATTCCATACGAATTCTTTTACAGGCATACTATTTTCGATTTCTGAGAACAGTTAAATTAATAAATTTTGTAGTAGAATTTATGCATAAGCATGACTTTATTGGAAGAGTACTCGGCACATAGGATTATACAAATCGGCATAAAAAATAGGATATCTACCCCCCCCCCCGGTTAGCGCTTGAAAATCTGTGGAAAAAGTACCTGTAGAAGTAAAGGGGGGAGGGGGTGGCAAAATTTTCCTCCGTCCCAGGCGGCCGAAATCCACGCTACTACACTGGAGAGAACACAAATTATTTGAAATATACCAATTGGATACCAAGTCTTGGATCATCAGCCAAGACAGTACAAACATCAACGATTTTATATTTGTAAATATGTATGTAGATTAGAACCTGGATTAAAACATTTACAATAAGGAACTCCAGTGAAAAATATTATGGCTTCAAAAAAAAAAAGTTTATATAAACCTATAAACGCTGATTCTGAAAATATAAGTTTTATTTAATAATATTAAATGCAGAGTTTTAATTTTTTTTTTAAAAGTGCATTTTTAAATGTCTCGTTAAAACACATTGTAAAGTTGGTATTATTGAATGTTAAGTGCTGAAGTCACTTCTCACCAGTCATTGTATTGAAGTGTAGGTATGACACAAGCCATCGGTATTAACAACATTTCATGTTATTTGTTATTTCATACTGTTTATAGAGATTTAGTTCTGCGAACTTCGAAATCGAAAATGGCCATCATTGAACAGCTGATCGGCGCCGCATCTTTTTTGCCTACAATTGTGCAGGTGATGCTTCGTTTTCAATAATATTGATTTTAAAAACTAAAAAAATAATAATTTAAAACAATTTTTTCACCACTCTCCCGTAATAATATTGAAAAATATAATAAATAAATAATTACACCTAAATAATGTTTTAAGTTATCGAATAGTATCATAATTTATTCCATGTAACTGTCATACAAAATGAACACCTGTTGAAAATAAAAATAACTTATAGGTAGTGAGGGATGACGTCACACGATTCACTACACATACTTACGGTGGTTTACGGGGGATCTTGAAAATTAAAACTTTGACAACTATTTTAACTATTAAAACTGACTCTAAAATATAAATATATATGCAGTTATTTAAGAAGGTTCATAAAAAAATAGGACTAGAGTTCTCTATTATAACTACAGCCGTAATAGAGGGATAATGTTTTGAAGAGATTACTACGTCGGATGAATGAGAGTCAACAAGGATAGGTAAATTTTGTAAATTAAGGGAGACACATGTCCAAACCTGAACGCCAAAAGACTCATGGGAAGAAAACTTACCCCGCACGATCCTCCATTGCTTGTTACTTTAGTGCAGATGTGAGCTGATTCCTTTAATCCTTCCGGGATCTTCTGTGAACACTCTTCGTGGGATACCCTATCCATGGGCCACTGGAATTGCAAAATATATTTTTTAAGCGCTCAGAGGGCTTTTATCATGTAGTACATCATTTTTTGAAAAATAACATTGAAAATGAAATTACATCAAATAATAATGGACAGTGAAAACTTGGAAAAGGTTAATAAGATAAAGATATTTACGACTCAAGGATATGTATTGAAGAAAATGCCGATTTTCCTGCCAAAAAATGGCTAAGATCTTTCCTAGGAAGAATTGGAAAACAATTAAGTTTACTAATTAATAAAACAACTAGCGAGTTCCCTTAAATGCCACTTAAATAAAAAAAATCCCTGTGTGTCCTTTCCCATTCGTCCCCGTTCCCCTTTTGCTTCCCCTTCCCCCACTGCCTCTCCCGCTTTCCCCTGTCTCACAAACCAAAATTCTCTCAGTCTTCCCGCGTTCCCCTTCAATCTTCCCCGCCTTCCCCCTTCATCATCCCCTCTCCCGCCAATACCCCCCTCCCGCGAAAACTGACTTACTTCGTTCCCCTCCGACCTTCCCGGATTCCCCTCCCCCTCCCGCCAAAACTAGAAATATGCACTTTTCAAACTACTCGTGCACCACCCAACCACCCATTGTAATTTTTTAAAATAAATTTCATAACATCAAAGTTCAACATACAACATAGAAACCTTCGCGGGCGTGCACACAAAAAATCACCAAATTTTCATCGCAATCGCATGAATAGTATAGGAAATAATTTCATAACGCCAGAGCTCACTGCTATGTATGGAAACCATTGCGGGCATGTGCCTATCAAATCCCCAAAGTTTTATCACAATCGGATGAAAGGTTAAGGGTAGCATAAGGGATAAACAAAGACACATTCATTTTTACATATTAAGGTTGTTGCACCGCACATATACTAAACTGTTCTAATTATTCTCTACTTAGTAATGTAGGAAGCTTAAAAAAACTTCAAATAATTCATTACAAATAATTAGACAATTTTGTTGTGTACAAATAAAAATCAAAACAAAAAATGCTTCACTGAAAACCGAACGGCGCATTGTTCATACAAAGATATTCCCCAATTAAAACTAACATTATTTATCTTCTTGAAACCGTAACAAAAAATCAATTGACTTGTATGTGTTACTTTGTTACTACTATTAAAGAAACATTACCTATATTTTTAAACTTTCACTTTGAAAATTACGTCTTTTCTTTGTACCACCAATTTATTGGTGCAATTTAGCACTTTAGTTAATATTACCCACGCACAGGCAGTGCCTTAGTGGGTTCCCATTATTAATTTTATCTTATATATATAACACAAGAGCATTGTCTCTTTATGGTGAGGAAAGGCAATTTATTTTTATTTTTTGTTAACCTTATGTAACTATGTAACTGTTGTAACTTCATATGTATTTTTAATAAACATTGCCAATAAAAAAAAAAAAAATTTTTTTTTTTTTTTTTACTTTTTTACATTATTTTTATCTTGTGTTATGTTATACACATATATTTAGAAAATGTGTAAAAATTACTTTTGAATTGTATCATGATATAAAGGGAAAAATAAAGGAAAAAAAAACCCTCTCTGGATTCTGACACTAGTGCAAATATTTTTTAATATAATATAGATTTCGTCAACTAGAGTATCGGTCATTTTATTTTTTTGATAAATAACTTCTTATAGGAGTAAGCACCCTCCGAAAATCTTTAAAATTGTCTGGTTTGAACTTCATCAACAGACTTTCAGTTTACAAAGTAGACAATGTATTTAAAAAAAAAACGAAAAGTGCAGACATATAGTATTTTCTTCTAAAACGGTTAATAAGAGAAATTAAAAATCGGTTCAGTTTTAGTGGGGAATAGAAATTGATTGATAAATTTAAAAATTTCATATAAATGTACCGGACCGTTATTGTTGCCGGTGTTATTTTATAGTATATTGGGCCAATTTGCAAACACCCTTGGGCGTTCGCTGACCAAAATGCAGCCAAAAACGCTCCAGTAGAAGGAAATTCGAATTTGAATTATTCGAATTCGTAGAAGGTTGGATTGGGAGCAATTGGAACTCATGTGTGGTATTTCTGTTAGTAAACAATAAATGATATCCATTCTATATCGTTCAGAATCTTATTCAATTCAATTAATTCACTTTAAAAACAATACAAAACTACAATTTCAAAGCGTTCTAAAAGAGAAATATTTTAGATGAAATAAACAGATTTAGACTAACAGCAACAAAGCTTACTATTTAAATTGTGCTGCATTGATGTTAAACATATCGATATTCTATTTAACAACCAGACAGCACTCTCGACTGGCATAACCATTGGCAAGTTAGTTCTGCAAGCCAGGAGATAAAACTGTCTATGCTGTCGGTGACGGATATAACCATCGGGAACATAGAAACTAACGCGCACCATGATAGCCGAGTTTTCGAACCATTAACGAATCAGTCTGAAGAAATGTGTTGCAATGAGCATATCCCTCCTGTAGACGGTTCATACCAAGCACGCCCAAGAGAAAGTCGGTAGGGTAGAGCCACAGTTAATAGGTTCCATGTATAGGTTCCATGCCTCATTGACATTTGTTGGCGTTGGTATCATAACTCCATTGTAGACTAATTTCTCACCTTTTGGAAACCTTTAAGACCAACCCAATCCCACGCCGTCTGAATGAGTCCTTCATCAGACAAGGAGGTTCCGGTGTGGAGACAGGCGGGTAGAACAAATTTCGATAGAACCACCCTGAAATCATGGTTAAACATTCTTTAGTCTTTCACGTCACAATCTGGATCAACCTGGCTAACTTGTCCGGTATTCGGAAAAACTCTTATACATAGGTTTGAAAGAAAGTGTTGTGTCTCCAGTTACTATCGTGGTTAGAAATATTATCTAAACGGTGTTAGAAAGAGAATATGTGTGTATTTTTTTTTCGTTATCAGTAATTTGAGTTAGAAAAAACGCAAGGTGAGCCATTTTTTAAAGTTTTTTATATTTGTACTAGCTGACCCGACAAACGCTGTTCTGCCATATAAATTATTTGTAGTGAATATTTTGGTTGTTAAATAAAAAAACGAATGTATTGTAAGTATGTGACAGAAAGACGAACGAAGCGCTGTAGACGATGACCGCCGATAAAAAACAGAAAAACATCAACTAAAGTAGGAAAACGAAATAAAGAAAATCAATATGAATTTCGAAGAGCAATTGAGTGTACGATATTTTTGTCAGTCCGTCTTTAGCCAACACAAATAAGCTCGATGGTTTTCTCACGCGAGAACATGATGCCGAATGAAATATCAAAATGACGCGACGCTTCTTGTGAATGCCTTGCGCATGTGTGGATGAAAGTTCGATGAGGCGGACATAGCGCCATCTGTCATTCAACAATATAAATAATTTCGTTCTGTTTGAAATGCGAAAGACGGTTAAATTTATTCATACAATAATACTAAAATCGCGAGTAAAAAATGGGAGGGTGAAGGTGGGAGGGTGAAGGTGGGAGGATTAAAATATAAGGTTATCGGTATTTTTTGATAATAATACAAAAAATAAAATTGTCAAAAAAAATTGATTTTTTTCTGGATAGGGACAAACTAATCACCTAGAGTCCTAGAGGTGTGAAATATATTTTAAAACTTATTCTCATACCTACCAAATATACATAAAAAAATCATAAAAATCGGTCAAGCCGTTTCGGAGGAGTGCGACCAAAAATAACGTGAAACGAGATTTTTATGTATAAGAAGATTACAAAATTTTAAATTTCAAAAATTAAATGATTATTTTGAATTATAAAATTTTAAAGTGTACTTCATCACCATCACCTTTCAAAATAGTTTTTGGTTTTCGAATACGTTTAGAAACTTTCTTCACTTTACGGTACTTTACGAGACTCCCATTTCACAATTAAATAAGATTCAATCAAACCATAATCTATCTGTCTATCTCTATAATCTATCTATCTATATAAATAAAAATGAATCGCCGAAATGTCCGTTACATGCCCGTAACTTCCGAACGATTGCACCAAATTGGATATTTTTTTTTGTGTTCGTTATTGTCAGGACAAGGTTTGTATAAAACCAGTGGTGAGCTCTGGCATTATGAAATGTGTATAAAAAAATTGCATTAGGTGGCACGCGAGCTGTTTGAAAACTGAATGTACCGGGACTGAATGTATGGAATGCAGGAGGGTGGAGAGGGGAGGGGAGAGGGGAACTTGGGAGGGGGGAGGGGATCTCGAGAGGGGGGGTTTGCTTGATGGGAGAAGGGGGTGAATGAAGTGGGGGAAGGGGGGGGGATGGAGTGAGTAGAGGGATGGTGGAGCAGGTGAATTGGGAATGCGAGAGAGGAAGGGGACGCGGAAGAGGAATGGGAGGCGGAAGGGGAGAGGGACGAATGGGAAAGCACACGCAGGGAGAAACAATTTCTTTATTAAATGGCATAGCAACGCATACCGGGAAACAGCTAGTATGAAATAAAATAAAAACCCTCTCCCTTTTTACCGCAAGCTGGCGACAAAAGTTTTGGATGGAATATTCGTATGACCATTCCTCCCTGGTTTTGAACCCATGATCTCTGGGTTTAGCTTAAAGTCTTGATTACATTGCGCGAGTTTACAAGCTACTAGCCGGCAAGTTTAAAAGCGGGCGAATCGGCGAGAGCGATTGTGATGATGACACAAAAAACTTTCCACTAGCTCAGTAGCAAACTAGCTAGCGAGTTGAAACCATGTCGACATTTTGTACAAAACTGAGATACTCGCAGCTAGCTCACTAGCAACTATGATGACAAAAGGTTAGTTTACTAGTTAACAAGTCCACACGCTAGCGAGTAGCGAGCAAAGTAGCCCCCCTTTCAACTTTTTTTCGTAGGTTGTTCATAATCCGCTAGTTAGCTAGTAAATATGATTACACTGAGCGATAGTGAATTCGCCGGGTAGTAACTTGTAAACTCGCTCAATGTAATCGATGCTTAACCGCTCGGCAATGGAGTTTGTCGATATTGTTCAGTAATTTTCGCCTGGAAAACTTTGGTATAAAACTAGGACATAAAAAAGAATTCTGGTTCTTGACCACAGACTTATGTGACGTTAAGAAAAAAATAGTAAATTTTTTTCACCTTTTTGTCAATTGCACCAGACCGATTAGGCTGTATGATGAGGGGTTATTGTAGTCGGGATGCGAAATGGTTCTGTATATGGAATACGTATTGGACAAAACGGGAGATCCGGAGGCCCAACCGCCCACAGTTGCAAAAGTTGGCTTGCTGTAAAGAAAATGACAAAATGTAATGAATTTTCACAGTTGTTAGCAATCACTTAGTTATAAATCCAATTAAATAACTTTGTTATAAACACCGCCCCTTACGTTAACGATGTTATACTACTAATGATAAAGAATTTTTCTTGTCACATTCAAGCCACTGTGAGACGTGTAAAAATTATGACAGAAGCCTCAGCTACTCTTTGTGGACCCTTAAGACGAGATGGCCTAATAAAAACAAGGTTAGAATCCGGAAAAAATATGCCTATTTCGAACATCAAAATAGTACCTTTCGTAACAACTTTCAAGAATTTAGATTTTTTTATATGTTAATATTATTACCGACAAATAATTTTCTACTATAACTAGCTATAACTTTGTGGTTTTCCATTATAGATAAATGAAACAATTTAACTTTGTTTGAACTACTAATATAATGAGTAAATCCGACCGGTTTCGGAACGACTGTTCCTTCTTCAGGGCAAGCATATACTAATGTGACAGTTTCGAAATATGGATGGGAACAATGTATTATTATGGTAGGGGTGGAGCCGTTACCAGGTATTAATGAAGAGTGGGTGGGTAGGGGAACAAATCCATGATCGGGCTGTAAAATTAATATTGTCCAATCTTGGATTTGTTCCCCTACCCACCCACTCTTCATTAATACCTAGTAACGGCTCCACCCCTACCATAATAATAAATTGTTCCCATCCCTATTTCTAAACTGTCAAATTACTATACGCTTGCCCTGAAGAAGGAACGGTCGTTCCGAGACCGGTCGGATTTATTCATTATATAAGTGGTTCAAAAAAGTTAAATTGTTTCATTTATCAATAATTTTCTTATATTTGTTACACACACAAATATAATATGTGTTTTATTTCGCATTCATAAGCCATACATAAATATTTGGATAAAATCGTAAAAATTAAAACCAATAGAGCTTCTGCGGGTGTCCAATATTAAAAAAATTCAATTTTAAAATTGTGCAATTTTAATTTATAAAATATAGAGCACCTTTTCCAACTTTGCCGATTTCGAAATTCTGAAAAAAAAATTTACTCCACCTAAGTAGGCAATGCTTATGTACCTATACGGAAATATATATGAAAAGCTTCTGATAAAAGGTAAGGACTCACGTGGCAAGGTTCAAGCACCAAGAGTGGGTTAGGATCCACTCATCGCTGATAAGGGAGCCGATACAATACCAACCAGGGTAGTTGTTTATATCTCCGTAGGCCAACCTAACCTAGGAAAACATAGAAAATTTACATTAATAATCATTATTATTGATATTTTTTATCAGAAACTACCTAATAGTTTGTGGTTAGGCTTCATCATCATCACTATTGGTTCTACAAACCCTGGTGGGTCTTGGCCTCAAGAGTCTTCCTCCACACATCTAGGTTTTGTGCCAGCTCTATCCAGTTTAGAAGCCCCAAGATAGATATTATGTCTTTGAGGACGTTGTCGCTCCATCTTAATCTTGGTCTTCCCAGGCTCCTTCGCCCTATTGGTCGTGAATTCAGCAGGGACTTTGGTGCTTGATGCTCGGTCATTTTCTCCACATGACCCAGCCACCGAAGTCTTCCCAGTTTTGTAAATTTTTCAACGTTTAGCTCATTAAACAAAATATAGAGCTCACTGTTATAACGTCTGCGCCAAAATCCATTTTCTTGAACCGGTCCGAAGATGCCCCTCAAAATTTTCCTTTCAAAAACGTCCAGCGCTCGCTCATTCACCTTAGTTAGCACCCAAGTTTCAGCTGCGTACGTAAGTACTGGTCTGATAAGTGTTTTGTACACTAATATCTTCGTATTTCTGGACAGCAGTCTGGATTTTAATTGGTTTTGTAGGTGGAAATAACAGCGATTTGCGTTCAGCGTTCACTATGGATCTCCTCTGTGATATTATTGTCGTTTGTTATCAGGGAGCCTAAATATGTGAATCTTGGTCCAGTTTCGAAATTTTGGTTTCCACATGAGAGAGTTGGGATTTGTTGGGTGCATCATACGTTAGGTTATATTTCAAATTTGGGAGCCATTTATTGGTTAATTAACATCTTTGCCAAAGGTCATCCCAAGTAATTCCTTACATTTGGTGACTTAGCAAGGGTGCCCATTCATGGGGCGAGATTTGTCCAGGTATTTGCGCGGATCCGTCTGCCCACCAGCTGCGTGGCAGAGAGTGTGAATCGGGAGAGACTGGTTGAGGGAGACCTTTTGATCTCTCCAGTTGGACTCTCTCATCCTATCACCTTGCACTGCAGTGGGAGAAATGGATTCATGCATCCATTACTCCTGGACACATTGGCCCTCAGATTCCTACCCATCCCTCATACATTTTGCCTTCCCAGAACTGAATTAACCTTCCTTTCCATAAATAAAGAAAATGTGACATAGGCCCGGAGGGATTGTTTCATCAGGGATTCATATATAAATTAATTATATATTCACACAAAAAAAATAAATAATAAA
This sequence comes from Limnephilus rhombicus, assembly GCA_929108145.2. Classification (NCBI taxonomy): domain Eukaryota; kingdom Metazoa; phylum Arthropoda; class Insecta; order Trichoptera; family Limnephilidae; genus Limnephilus; species Limnephilus rhombicus. Next base: position 30,176,055 of record OV815290.1, on the reverse strand, counting down.
ATCCTACCATGTGCGGATACTCTCCTGGCACTAAAATAGCCTCAGTTTGGTTCTTGTCTGGTACAGGGGGGCAGTTGTCTTGTCGAGTCCATCCGTTTTCTGTCTCTTTGCAAGGGTACGCCCTGTCGGCCAGGCTGATGCAATCTACAAGACACATGGAGCATTTCAGAACAGTACTAGCACAAATCCGTGAAAAATCATGGGTTAGTGATTCTCCAAAGCTGACACAAAACGGTGTTTGCTGGAATTGGGTGATAGTATGTGTTGAAAAGTTAAAAACTTACAATCCCAGGCCTTGTAGCCGGTTTCTTCAATGTTGACGATACCCGGCTTTAGCGGGGGACAGGCGGTCGGACCACAACAGACAGTTTCATCTTCACAAGAACACACCTGGAACAGAACACAATAAAATTTCAATCGTCTGAAAGCAATCGAAAATAGAAAAAGACAGAGAAGAAAAAAAGATTAGGTAAAGGATAAATCTGGCTTCCAAGTTATTGAATAGGACTAGCAGATTCTTTAATAGTGACCAACTGCTAACCCTAAACCAATCTTGAGTACGTCGATTAATTGAATTTGGAAGCCACCTCTGGACCGGAACCTTAAAATAATTGATAAACCTACTTGATTCCGTGCAAAGGAAGGCGTTCCTACTGATTAACAATCCGTGGTTAACCTTTGGAACGCCAAATCGAATGTGATTTTTTTAGTATGTTATGTTAAGATTTAAAAATTTTCCGCAAAATAAAGCATGTTATAACTTTTACGATAGGCCTGGCACACAAGAGGTTAACTGACTGATTGCCATCTCTAGTGCTGTACAAGGAGCGAGCCGAGCCACGAATTACGAGAAAGGAACAAAGCAAACGCAAGCGGCATTTCGCGGCGTTTGCGATTGCTTTGTTCCTTTCCCATAATCCATGGCTCGCCTCAAACGTTCGGCTTGCTACGCTGCGTCTGTTCTACAGGTATTTCAATGGTGCCTACTCTAAGGAGCCAGCAGCATTGATGATGGATAAGGGTGGAACATCTGTTCATGAGATCTTTTAGCATAATTAAAATTGTTTTCTGCGTTTAGTTTTGGTGTACAGGTCAACACGGTATAATAACCCAAAAATAAATCCAGATACTTTTTGGGCTGTGAAAATCTCAAATCATGTAAGAATTCTAATGTGAAGAACGGAAATGAAGCCAAACATTTTTTTATCCTTTTTTTTACTATACATATAAAACATCTTAATATATAAAACAAAGTCGGGTTAGTTACACTATTTATAACTGGAGAACGGCTGGGCTGATTTTGATGATCTTTGATTTGTTGGATTTGTCTCCGCCCCGGATAGAATAATATATATATTAATACACAGTTGGCATTTGTTTTTCGAAAACTCACTATGGAAACGTTGCCTTTTAGAGACAGGCGAAAATCGACCACTCTGCCTATCCAGTTTCACCGACCGCAGAGATCGATTTGGCCGGACCGGGGGCATGGACAGCGATCTCATACAAAAAATCGTAAAAAAAATCGCGTTTTGATGATGCGATAATCGACCCTTCTCCCCCGCGATCCGCAAGACCTTACGGCGCACTGTCGCTTAAAAAAAAAAGTCGCTTACGCCCTTTCAGATAAAAAATTCAGAGCATGTTTCAGTACTTTGACTTTGCGACAAAAATTAAGCGTTTTTTGGCCTACAAAATTTAAAGAAAAAAACTGGCGGCGAAAACTAGAACTCTAATAAAATCACTCAATTCGGCTGGGTTACACTTCTCGCTGACAGGTTCGCATTAAAAAACAAGAGATGTCTTTTTTCCAATAGTTTCAATGCAAATTAAAATGCTAGGAATATCGAGTCAGGTCAGGATTAACCCATCTCTTTTTGCATGTTTGCGAATGCTGAGATAGGTATATGTAGATTTCAAATGTCAGTTTTATGCTACCGAAACGGACCTCTCAGCGGTTTCGGTTGGGGAATACTGCATTACAGCCCAAAAAGCGATCCCAGCTTTGATATTTTTAAAAAATATAATAAAAATATAATACGCAACTTTTGATACCAAAATCATATACGCATCTCTTATAAAATATGTCAGTAGAAGCTGACAAATATCACACATTTCCTGAAAAATTCATGTCGAAAATGCGTTCTAAAATTATCCGAGAGTATTAAATTACTGGCCATATGAAAAAAACTCAATTTATAACGGGGCAGGTACCTACCGTTCCATCGATAGAAAAGTAACAAAATACGTAATGTTGACGCAATTTTTATTGAGAAAACGCGTAGGTAGGTACCTACAACAATGTAATTTTTCTCGGGGTTTACCAGGTAGGTACCTACCGGCTTAGGAACAGTATTCTTTCATTTAAATATTTAATGATATGAAATTAAATAAATCACTCAAGATGGTCACTTTTTAATCTATGTAGGTACCTACCTGCACATAACTTAGTCGGAATCATCTGATGATTTTGCTAATGTATTTTTTTTTGTAAATGTATAACGAAATTGCTTGAAGTTGAACGGGATAATTATTTATTTATTATTATTTACTTATACTTATTATGTTAAAACTGAAATAATTACGGAACTTGAATAGAATTTGAACAGAACTTTCACAGAACCTTAAAATTAACTTGAAAATTTGAGGTTTTTTAATTTATTTTTTGTTATTTTTAGGACAAGGTTTGTATAAAACTACTGGTGAGCTCTGGCATAACGAAATTTGCATAAAAATATTTCAATAGGTGGCACGCGAGCTGTTTGAAAACTAAATGTACCGGCAATGAATTAAGTAAGCGCGGGAAAACCAGGGAGGGGGGAGGGGGGTAACCTGGGAAGGGGGTGGCGAACTCGGGAGTGGGGTTTGGGGGATGGAGGAAGGGGGGGGGGGGGGAGTAGAGTACGCTACGAAAGAATATTTTTTCTGTTTTTTTTTTACTCGAATAAAACAAAATTTTTGTTTCTAAAAAATTCAGAAAAATTCATTTTTGTAGCGCCGTTTTGGAAAAAAATACTATAAGTCTATTAAGTACCTACCTGCGCACTATGAAATCAGTTTTTTTTTTACTGTAATAAACCTTAGTTATTGTTTCTAAAAAAATGTGACAAATGTACCTATCAGGCGGGAATGGGTACCGCCGCGCCTCCCCGGGAACTTTTATTGGATAACCAACACCACTACCGCAGATCACCCCAAGTGGTTCGCTACGTTTGGTGATATAGTAGGGGTGCCCGGGTTCATGGGGTGAGGTTTATCTAGGTCTTGGAGGCGGATGATCAGGACTCACTGAACCCCAGATTCCTACCCACCCCTAAACCATTTTCCTTCCCAGAACTCTCCTCTACTTCTTTGCCCTAAAAAAACCTCCACCCAGCATCTCCCACACCCAGGAGCTCCACACAGGAGGCCGTGGGGAAAATAATTTCCGTAAGGGCCTATGTCATCTTTTGGGATGCTGTGTGGAGGATATTTTTTTTTAAAGGAAGGAGATGAGAGTTCTGGGAAGGAAAAGGGTATGAGGGGTGGGTAGGAATCTGGGAGTCAGTGTGGCCAGGAGTAACGGACGTATGAATCTATTCCTCACACTGCGGTGCAAGGCGAAGGGTTGGGAGAATCAGGCTGGAGTGGTCAAAATTCTCCCTCAATCAGTCTCCTCTGATCCAGCCAGCCACGCAGTGGTTGGGCAAACGTATCCGCCACCAAGACCTAGACAAATACATACAGTTTTTTAATACAAAAATGAGCTCAAGCATCACGAAATTACGCGAGAAAATGCCCGTTCTGAATCCTAGGGGCCTATGTCATCTTTGAGGATGCTGTCCGGAGGGTTTTTAAAGAGAAAGGAAGGAGAAGAAGAATTTTTTTTAACATGATCTCCACACAGGAGGCCCTGGAAAATATGGAAGATATGGATATAAAAGAAGGATGGGGAAGGGGATAAGGAGGGAAAGGATAAGAGGGAGATATAAGTTAGTGACGTGTTTTATATTTTTAATGGACTTTTTGTCCGTAAACAAATAAATTATATACAGCGGGTACCCGGCATGCGTTGCAAAGCCACTTTAACGTCGGGGTCAATTAAACTGTAATGATTCCATCCCAAATCCCGGAAAACTACATTATAATGCAAGCGCCTGTACTATATAACATTATATACAATGGCATTATATACCCGGCATGCGTTGCAAGGCCACTGTAACCTCGGGGTCAACTTAACTGTAATGATTCCATCCCAATTTCCGGGAAATAACATTTGAATGCAAACGCCTGCAATTTATAACATTATATACAACGGGTACCCGGCATGCGTTGCAAGGTCACTGTTACCTCGGGGTCAACTTAACTGTATTGTTCCATCCCAATTCCCGGGAAATAACATTTTAAACCAAGTGCCTGCAATATATATAATGATATACAACGGTTACTCGGCATGCGTTGCAAGGCCACTATAACCTCGGGGTCAACTTAACTGTAATGGTTCCATTCCAATTCCTGGGAAATTACATTTTAAACCAAGCGCTGCACTACATAACATTATATACAACGGTTACCCGGCATGCGTTGCAAGGTCACTGTAACCTCAGGTTTCTTCATATATTTAATTTAACACACACTCCTCCTCGCTTCATCCACGTTCACACGTCAAATCGCATAGTGTTTTAACCCGTTAGTTGCTTTTGCAACGGGCCCAGCTAGTAACTATTAAAACATCACAAACGTTAACGAAATAAATAGTTACAAAGAAAATTATTTTCCCCATACATTTTGAACATGGAACGAATTCTCCTATTTTGAAAGAACTGCAGCAATATTGTGAGGGGTATAATATTGAACTGTGCATGAATTCCAAACATTAAAAAACGTCAAATGTCAATGCGTTGATTGTTGTGCATTTGTTTTTAATAATATAATGCTGCCCTTCTTTCTTACACACTCAATGTCAGTAATCGAAAATGAGACAAATGGTGAACGAATGTCTGCACACCTCCAAAGGAAAAATACAATAATTATAATAAATCTCTGAAATGAAACGCATTTTTTTTACATAAGCTCCACACAGGAGGCCCTGAGAAAAATATTTTCTCTCAGGACCTATGTATGTCATCTTAGGGGATGCTGTGTGGAGGATCTTTTTAATGAATGGGGAGGATAGAAAGTTCTGGGAAGGAAAAAGGTATGAGGGGTGGGTGGGAATCTGGGGGTCAGTGTGTCCGGGAGTGATGGACGTACGAATTCATCCCTCCAACTGTGGTGCAAGGCAATGGGTCGAGAGAGTCCGGCTGGAAAGGTCAAAAGGCCTCCATCAACCAGTCTCTCTCGATCCGGCCCGCCACGCAGCAGGTGGGCAGGCGCATCAACTGCCAAGACCCGGACATAAGTCACCTCATGAACCCGGGCGCCCATGCTAAATCATCAAACGTAGCGTACCACTTGGGGTGATCTATGGCAGAGGTGTTGGTTATTCAATAAATGGTTCCCGGGGCGGCGGCACCCGTATACGCCTCCCGAATTCCCATAAGTAATTGTAAAAGTAAGAAAATCACAAAAATATAAATCCGTACACTACGCCATCTCTGATACTGACAAAAACAAAACACGGACAGTTGCGCATAGATAATTGCTTCATTGCGTAATTTTTAACTTAATAAAAAAACTTAATTTAATTCAACAGCTATTGATTCTGAGGCGGTACGAAATTCGTCGGGTCAGCTAGTATGTATATAAATATGATTTTTTCAATTAATTTTGTCTGAAACAACTTTGATGATATTTTAACGATCTCATCATTGTTGGCGGATATAGAGATTTCAAATTTATTTTGATGTTTAATTTTTGGACGAATTGGGCTTTACCTGTGGATAAACACCATCTCCAGCTAACTGTATGGCGGCCGTGCAATTGGCAAAGTCTCTGCATTCTCCTGTCTCCCCTGTTTGTTTCACAATGCAAGTACTCCCTAAAAAAATAAAAAAATAAATAATTAATCCTAATTAAGGATTAACGATTTGAAGTTAATTTTAGGTTTTGCAAGAGTCTGTAATTGTTAAAAGTTTCGATTTGAAAAATCTGTTAAAAAATATCAAGCTTTGGAGCAAAATGCCAGGCTTTTCCAAGGTAAACCAAAATATTATTATATTCTGTTTGGACTATTTGCAACTTTATGGGACCGAACAAATTCGAATTTCACCTATAAATAATTCGACGAAATTCTTTCATTTACGGGCAAATTCCTGGCCTTGGGGTCGGGAAAGATAAGTGTTTTCTCACATATTATATGATAGATTTGATTGAAATTTTGGACTCCTTAGAAAGATGGTTTGAAGACAATTCAATTAAAAAATCAAAAGTACATCAAATTTACCGCCAAAATGCAAGCCTTGGGGTCGGGAAAGATACGTGTTTTCTCAGATATACCTACGATCGATTGGATTGAAATTTTGGATACGTCCTTAGAAAGATGGTCTGAAGACAATTCATTGGATAAATCTTGCAAAAGATCATCAAATTGAGGCGCGAAACGCGAGGTTTAAAATAGGGGAAAAAGGTTTTTTTTCAATCGACGGGAACACACTACAAACATAGGCAATACGGGTAGACATTTAGATAAAATCTAAAAATTCAGAAGATAATAAATTATGTGGGTAAATCAAAAAAAAAATTGTAAATATACAGAAAAATGTTAAAGGAAAAAGGAGTGTTTCTCTCCAAACAAATATCCTCTCTTCGATCAAGCCTTATTTCAAATTGCCTCCCTTCCATTCAATATCTCATCTCTTCTAAGTCTGAACTCAATTATGAAATTTTTTGACATTAATTTATAACTAATGCCGACCTTTTCAGCGGAGATTGAACCCTTAAGTATTCCGAAATATAATGCGCGAAGGTCCATGACATCGCTTGACAGCCATCGGCTAAATCTCTTTTTAGCAAAATTGATCCTTGAGGTGTGTGAAACTCGTGGAGCAGGGATGTCGTTTTCATGTGCCTGAAATCTCTCCCTCCTACCTCAAGCGAAAGTGAACCTAGAGGTGTGTAAAACTCAAGGAGCGGAGAGCTCGTTTTCGCGTGCCAGCGTTATAATAGTAGTAAAAGCCAGCGTTGTAAAAGCCCCGAAAAAGGGCGTTAATAAATAAATAAATAAATAAAAGTAATAATATTTAGGTACCTATTAACATCAAATAAGGTATTCCGTTGGCAATGTCAAAATCGTTCGTTCAAAATAATAGCGGATAGCGGATTAACCGATAGCGGAAGCACAATGCTATATGTTGCGGCGGGAGTTATTTACAGACTGAGTAAGATTGTGGGTAAGATTGACGGGTAGGCAATTGGGAATAGGTAGGACAAAGGAACTTGCAACAATAATTAATACCAATCCCAAGCAGTGACAGTATGTATGCGTGCTATGTAGGTATGTGTATGAGTAGGTATGTTTATGGGGGGTAACCATCGCCCTTGATTAACTCCGTGCGCGTGTAATTATCAAGTTTAGGCTTAATTCAAATGGTAGAATATGAGATGAGATAAAAGAAAAGAACTCCAAAATACCTTCATAATGATTGGGTTCTGCAAAAACTATTGAGAGAAAGCAAAGAAGCGCGGTAACTTTAATATATGACAACATTTTCAGCGTGTATTAAGATCGCCACCTATTTTTCAACTGATGATATTAAATAAATAAAAATTATCTTTTCGGCTAATCCGCTTTAGTACGAAATGAAAAACAGGGCCAAAAATAATATAAAAAAATGTAGGTTTAATTTTTTTTATATATGACAGATATCGTATCACACCTTTTTTTTAGTAACGCTCGTGTTAAAAAGGCGGAGAAACGTATGTAAAAATCATTTTATTTTAGACAGATTTTAAATTTTTCTTATATTATTGACTACATTGGTTCTATTGATAAAAGGGTAGGTACACAATCAGAATTTCTCCCGGAATGCAGCTGATTGTCAGCAGTGCCTCTAATATTTATAATTTATAACAATCAAGCTGATCCCCGGCATGCGTCGCAATGCCATTCAAATAAATAAATTGATTTTCCCACACGTCCTTTCCTGTGCGTCCCCGTTCCCTTCCACCTTCGCCGCCTTCCCCCTCACCCGTCTTTTCCCTCTCCGCGAACCCCAACTCACCCATTACCCTTCCCCCTGCCTTTCCTCCCTGCCGCAAATACACACATTTTCATTTGTACAAATTTCATAACGCCAGAACTTACCATTATATATAGCCTATAAGTTATTCTGATGTATGAGCTATATTATTGTAAAAGTTTCATTAAAATCCATTCAGAAGTTTTTGCGTGAAACAGTAACAAACACACATACATCCATACAAACTTTCGCGTTTATAATATTGGGAAGATTTTATTTTCCTATGGTGCAGACATACGTTCACCGTTTGTCTCATTTTGCGACTATTGACATTTAGTATATAAGAAAAGGGGGCAGCATTATATGTTTAAGAACAAAAGCAAAACAATCAGCGCGTTGACATTTGACGTTTTTGAATTTTTGGAATTCATAAACATTTAAATATTATATCTATCACAATATTGCTGCAGTTCTTTCAAAATATGAGAATTCGTTTCATAGAAAATATATGAAAAAATTAATTTTCTTCATAACTTTCTTTTTCGTGAATTTTTGCGATGTTTTAATAATTATTCTGTTATCCGGGGCAAAGACAAATCCAACAAATCAAAGATCATCAAAATCGGTCCAGCGGATCTCGAGTTATAAATAGTGTAACTAACCGGACTTACTTATATCTCTCTCTTTGGTTTCAATCGTGGGATTGGTTTGCAGCAATTTCATCTATACGTTTCTACCACTCTTCCCTGTCTTGTGCAGCTCTTTTGAAGTCTGCATATGATGAGCAGCGCACGTCCACCAGCAGGTTCTCCAGGTACTCTCGGCGTGGGCGTGGGCGTCCCATAGCGTTTGTCCCCTCGGTCATACCCTCCATTATGGCATGCAAGAGTCCTTCTTGTCTTATTACATGGCCGATCCATCTTGCGCGCCTTTCGGACAAGGTCCTGAGCAGGTGCCTTCCTCCTTCGATTCTTTGGAGAACCTCCTAATTTGTGATGTGGTCTCTCCAGGAAATTCCTAATAGTCTTCTATAGGACCACATCTCAAAAGCCTCTAGTCTCCGTTTATCTCTTTCGGATAGGCACCATGTTTCGCAGCCGTACATCAAGATACTCCATACATAGGTCTTGATGAGGAGTATTCTCAGTTTTAGGTCTATATTATTCGATTCTATTATTTTCGACCTTTTATTGAATGCAAGCCTAGCCTGGTGTATACGGCTGTCGACCTCGCTCTTAGACCTTACTTATATATTACCTATATATTAAAAGATAACAGATATAAAAGAGAATATAAAAAAGAGGAGAAGAAGAGAGAAAAGGGGAAAAAGGATATCTAATATTATTATTGAGCTATATATTATTATACTGACGAATTCCCGGCATGCGTTGCAACATCATTAAATAAAGAAATTCTTTCTCCCGGCGCGTCCTTTCCCATTCGTCCCCGTTCCCCTTTCGCCTCTCGTTCCCTTCCAGCGTCCCTTTCCCCTCCACTCCATTTTTCAAACAAGTCGCACGCCACCTAATTCAAATTTTCATACAAATTTTATAACGCCAGAACTCACCAGTATTTACAGAAACCTTCACGGGCGTGCGCACAACAAATCACAAAAGTGTCATCGCAATCGGATGAATAGCATAGTAAATAATTTTATAATGCCATAGCTCACTGTTATATATAGAAACAAATCAACAAAGTTTCATCGCAATCAGTTTTTGTGGTGAAACATTAATTTTAAAACTCGGGTAGGGGGTTCGTGGGAAGGGGGGGGGGAACCCGGAAGGGAAGGGAACCTAGGAGAGGGGGAGGGGAACTCGGAACTCGCGGGACGGGGGATGTGGGAAGTGAAGTGGGGTGAGGGAAGGTGGAGGAGGCGGAGTGGGAACGCGAGAGGGGAAGGGGACGTGGGAGAGGAAGGGGAGGCGGAAGGGAAACGGGATTGGGAAATGGGAAAGGACACGCAGGGAGAAACAATTTCTTTATTAAACGGCATGGCGAGGCATGCCGAGAACCAGCTGGTTTTTAATAAAAATCAGAAAACATGAACAGAATTTTTCAATCCATTGGTTTTTTACAACAACCTGTATACCTATTTTTCTAAATCAGTTAATCTACACTAAATAAAGAGATGTCCGTTTTTGATCGATTGTCAAAAATTATTCGAAAAATGTATCTAATCTGCTTAATTTTTAATTAATGAAAATCGAGATAAGATAAAAATAAGTATTTGGTTTTTAATTATTTTGAACCCTGACACCTGTTTAACTACTTTTGTAGTTAATACAAACAATGGCTATTTTTATTTCCGCTTTTTCGTTAAATTTGGGAGGCGGGTATGGAACCATTTATTGGATAGCCAATACCACTGTCATAGGTCATCCCAAGTGATTCGCTACTATCGGTGATTTAGCAGGGGTACCCGGGTTCATGGGTGAGGATTGTGTAGGTCGTGGCGGCGGTCTGTCCATCTCCTATTTGGAGAGACCGTTTGGGAGAAATTTTTTACATCACAAGCAGGAGTCTTTCGACCCATCGCCTAGCACCGTAGTGGAAGAAATTGATTCATGCGTCTGTAACTTCTGGACACACTGATCACAGATTCCTACACACTCCTCATATCAGTTTCTTATCCTTTTTTCTTTCCTTTCATTTAAAAATAAACCTCCACGACCCCCCCCCCCCCAAAAGATGATCTTTTCCTGTGGACCTAACGTAAAAAAAAGCATTTTTGATTTCAAGTTTTTTTTTTTTTACAGTGAATACCGCACAACAATCTCAACTGCTCCCGTCTGGAGCCAGTGAGACTATGGCATCCCCAATTGGGGTATGTTGTGAGGCTGAAGGTAGTGGGGAGGGGAAGGAGATGGGGAAGAGGAAGGTTGGGAAGTACCTGGCTATTCAGATCTGGTCACCAAACACGGCTAAAGCCATTTTCAAGCAACGTTTCAATTCTGAATGGTGGTCTTACATCAGGGCGATACTAATAGTATCTTCCACTCTGGAACATGCCGCAAATGTACTATGTATTATTTTAAATGAATTAATTGTGAAATAACACAAATTAATCAAATAAAATTTATTTGCGCATGCCGGGTTCGAACCCGCGACCTCCGGATTGTGAGTCAAGAGTCTTACCCACTGGACTACGGAGGTCGTCAAGTACTTTTTAACTTGAAACACTTTAAATTTTTTCCCTTAACCCGAATGAATCGCCTAAATGTATGTACGAGCATATAACTTCCAAATGACTTGACCTATTTCATTCAAACTTTGGGGATTTGATGTGTGCATGCCCGCAAAGGTTTTTTATGTATACTGATGAGCTCTGGCATTATGAATATTGTATAAAAAAATTGCAAAAATTTATATCTCAGTGTGGACCTTAAGCAGGCGGCTGTGTAATACTTGGTATGAGGATAGGTTATTTAAATGAAATAGTATAGTGCTTTGACACAGTTAAATTAATTTATTAATTAAGTACAAATAATAATCAGGGCTAGACTAAATTCTGAATGGGCATATTATGGAGCGTTAGTACCGTTTAATCTTGAGGAGTTGACGAATGGGTGAATGCCATATGTAGGCGATCTCCCTCCGCTGCTGACATGTGCTGAACGGCAGGCTGGAGCGACGAACAGGCCTCCAGTCCCGCGGTTTCCCAGCGACGTCCCGTCCAAGGGCGGTTGCCAGCCAGCCGACTATGTTGATGAAGGCCAAGGTGGGCTATCTTCGGCCGCATCTCGGCGAGCACCTCTGGCTCCAGGTATAGTCGGAAGGTATTGTGATGACTGCGTCTGCAGATGCTGGATGTGGTTTTAATCCAGCAGAAATACTGTGCTCCCATGGTACTCCGCTGCTGATCCAGGATTTTAATGATTGTCCTGATGGTCTTCAATAATGGATGCCGCTGGTGGGCGCGGATTTATCAATCTTCACATGTTGTTAAAATAATGGCGAACTATTACTATTTGATTACGTCGACCCGCCACAGGGACGGTGGCCAAGGTCACCTGTGGCTGCTCAAAGAATGAAGAGCTCAAGGCCAGTCTTGCCTAGTGAACCCCTCTGTGCAGATCCTCAGTATCACCAACTGAGCAAAGGTAAACATTTCAATGCTACAAATATAATGATGTTGAATGTTAACAAACTTCACACCAAAAGTACCCATACACAGATAATTCACTTGTTACATTATTTTTTATGTAACAACACAAAACTAATTTATTCAATTCCTTAGCCTGACATAAATTATTTTAAAACTACTTACAATTATTTTTTCATTAAATTTTTATTATTACAATTCGTGAGCATATAATTCGTGTTATCAAAATTTCTCTTTATTTTTAACCCCACTTTCTTCCTTTTTATTACTTTTACTTATACTTTCTTAAGGATAAGTAAAGTGATAAAGTTAATATACAATAAAATAAATACTTAAATTTGTTTTAGACCACTTTTATTTTATACACTCTATCGGTTTAGGAACACCCTTCCTTCGTCAGGAGAATATTATTGTAACTAATCTATGATACAGAAAAACTAACTAATCATCACGCCGTTTCACCACAGGGGTAGGCAGAGTGGACGGACCGCCAAACAACTCGATCTTGGCACACACTCCTTGCCTCGTTCACATTCATACATCATCTCATACATGCTCTTCTATTATTCCGACTCTTCACATGGCCTGACTCAAGTATCTGATTCACTTGGTCGTGCCATGTCTTCCTCGGGCGTCCCCGACTTCTTCTTCCATTCACATTTGCGTCATATATTCTCCTTACACTCTTTTCGTCGTTCATTCGCTCTACATGCCCAAACCATCAGAGCGTCCCTTTCTTAATCTTACTCATTACGCTTACATCAATCAGCCTTGCATTCTTCGCGGATCTCCACATTTCTCACATCGTACATGGTTTTACCAAACATACGCCTCAGGGATCTCATTTCTACAGCATTCAGTCTACTTTCATCCTTCCTCTGCCAGTTCCATGCCTCACTGCCATAAATCAGGGTAGGTACTAGCACTCCATTACGGACGGCTAACTTCGCTTCTTTGGACAGTTTTTTGTTGGCCCCAACGGCGTTCAGTCCTCCATTATTAGAGCTGCATTTACCCTTCTTTCGATATCTCTGTCAGCCCTTCCATCTCTCGTAAACATACTTCCCAAGTACACAAACTCATCCACCTGCTCCAAATACTCATCATTCACGACTATGTTGCACATTGTTTTCATACTCTCTCTTTCAAATACCATGACTTAAGACTTACTTACATTCATCATTAACTCATTCTTCATACATACTTCGTTCATCCTAGACACAAGAGACTGTAGATCCTTCCATAGTGTTAGAAATCAGCACCGCATCATCAGCATACAACAGGCAACATACTTCCAGATAATTCTCTATTTGACAAATATATAAATTTCAGGTGTTTGAATGGGAGGTAAGCAAAGGGGTGCGTGTAATTCTGGGCTTTCCGGGAAGAACAGAGCGGTTTATTGGAAAAATATTTAAAATAGGACTAAAAGAGATAAATTAATTTGGTTATTCAAAATACTAAAATTATTATTTAGGGATTTTCTGATTTCAAGTGCTTCTAAGTTATCTAATTTTTTGCTTTTATTGTTAAGGTGAAGAATTTTAACCCCTGCGTCCTTATTAAAAGTATGATCTGTGGAAATTAGGTGATTAGCAAACTCTGAAAAATTATTATTATTTAAGCATCTTAAATGTTCTGTGATTCTAATATTTACATTCCTAGTTGTCTTACCTATGTAGAACGAAGGACAATCATTGCAACATAGTTGGTAAATGCCTGAGTGGCTTAATTTGTGATCTGTATCTTTAGTGTTCTGTTGTGCATAAAATAAAAGTGGTCTAAAACAAAATTAAGTGTTCGGCGAGTCACAAAGTTAATGCTTTTTACAAATATGTAATAAAGTTAAATTTTAAGAACCATTCACATCTCAGGTGAAATTACCAACTGATATTCTACGCACTTCGTAATAGGTGTTATAGTTATAACCATGTAATAATTAATTTTAATATACCTGTTACTTGTATCATAATGTACTTTGTATGTCTTAATAAACAAATATCCCAAAATAAATCACAATAATACTTTTGGCTTCAAAACATCTCAAAACATATCCTCCACAAATGTTCTCCACTGGCTGCGGTCCCTCGCTGTTCATCTTCAGTCCTCAGTCATTCTCGTCCTGCTCCAATACTCTTCCTCACAGTCTATCCACCTCCTCAGTCTGCCTCTGGGTCGCTTCCCCTGGAGAATCCACTTGGTCATAATTTTCGGCATCCTATAATCTGGCATTCTTTCTATCTTACCACCAGCCTTATGCAGTCTTTTGGATCTCCAAAACCTAAGAATAGTCCAGTTCTCTGTAAAATGTATTAATATATTCATTAAATTTATTTTCAGGGTCCACAGTGAAAACCTGGCGGTAAGGAGACTGGCACTCCAAATACCGAGAAGTCCAGAAAGTTTCGCTGGGAAAACATCCTCCCGAAGCAGATCAGAAAGAAGACATCTGCGCCAGCTGCCATCTCTCCATTCGGAAACCTAAGAGAACCATGTCCGCCCCTGGCTCCTGCGGTACTACCGATCACAACCCAGTCACAAATTGCCAAACAGACAGAAGTCCTGGAAAAAGACGCAGAACGGGACAACACGCAAGCAAAATGTGCACGCAAAACCAAAAAATTGGCCAGTCTGCAAGATCAGAGAAGAGAAAAAGCCCTAGCCATAAATTACCACCAAATAGAACTCACAGAAAAAGAACTGCTAGCATAATAGCAAAGGAAACATCCAGCAGATGCAATGATTCAAGCGATTCAGATGATGATGTGTTGTATTTTAATGTTACCGAGAAACATGATGATAAATGTGAAAACAATAACCAAAAGCCTACCGAAGATATTGATGAGCGTAAAGATGTTAAAATTAATCTAGATTATAAAAGAGTTCCATTAGAATTAAGTGTTAAAAATAGTTGTGATCTTGCTATAAGTGGCAAAGTTGATGATTTGAGTGGGGAAACTGACAAAACCATAGTTGATCATATAGAAGACAGTGATAATCTGGTTAAAGAAAGTAACATTGGTCTGGCAACTGCCGTACCAAGCGATTTGACTAAGAATTCAAAGAGTAATGATTGTAATAAGATAGACTGTGATGCGTCTGCAATAATTTGTGATATTAGCTGTAAGAAAGATGTTTTGATCGCAGGTAACATCGAACAAGACAAAGATGGGTTTGTGGACTGTGATAAAAATACCTTAGGTTTAGCCGACACCATCCATCCAATGGATAGCATTAATTGTGATAAATGTGCCAGAAAAAATACTATTAATATTTTAGGATCGGGCAAATGTGAAGATTGCCACGCTATACGGGAATTAGTTAAAATAGATTTAAAAAAAACTGGATTTGAACTATGTACAAAAGATGAATTATTATTTTACATTGACTTAGATCCGGCAAACCATGATTTTTCAGAATCAAATTCGTCTCAGGGTGAAGATTACATCCCTGTAAGCAATTGTATGAAAAGGAGACACGATGCTAGTAAAGTATTCACAACGCTCAATTTGAGAAAAGAAGAAATAATTATCGACAGTGACACCAGCAAAGTGAGAAAATTGAACGATGACACATCAGAAACTAAATCTTCATCAAGCAACAAAAGCTCTTTTGACGAATATGTGGAATTAGACAATGACTTCTTCAATGTAAATCCAGAATACAACCAATTTAGATTCAATGGCTCTGTCAAAAGCAGAGAGGAGAGGAGGATTGCAAACGAAGAACTAGACCAGTTGACGTACGATTTTCTCGAGCAGTTTCAATATTTTAACGATGATTCTGATGGTTTGGACGCCCCATATGAAGTTAGCGATGAGAGCTACATCAAAACGGCCATATCTGAACCAAACTTCTTGCACGATCATCCGAAAGGCGAAATGCTGCACAACTTTGAGGATGGACGAATCGAGTTCATCAACTTAAACGAAGGCAGCTCGAAATCTGAGAGCTCGGTTTTCGAATCAGGAAATGAAAACGATGAATTTTCCAGCAGCGATATGGATAGTAGATTCGACCACCATTTCAACAATGGCTTTTGTAATTGTGGTGCTGAGAAGAATAATGAAAAGTCTTCGAAGAGCAAAGGGGAGCTGGAAGAGATGCTGTCAAGTTGCTGGCCGAGGGACTGGATACCCCTGGACCATCCGGGAGCCAGGGTCATCTCACTGAGCTGCACAACAGGCCAGTATCTCTGGAGACCTATTTGGATCAAGCCGTACAACAGGTCAATAAAGTTTGCTAACGTTCCTTATATTTTTAAGAATGTATCATTTTTCTCTTAATGCTTTATGTACTTTTTAATTGCTCTTCAAGGCACAAATGCGTGGTCTACAAAACTAATTGTCATAATATGATTGATCATACACATCGTGTAACATTTTTTTTTGTACATGAGCTCCACACAGGAGGCCCTGAGGAAAATTTCCCTCAGGACCTATGTCATCTTTGGGGATGCTGTGTGGAGGGTTTTTTTAAGGAAAGGAAGGAGAGGAGAGATCTGGGAAGGAAAAGGGTTTTATGTGTGGGTAGGAATTTGGGGTTCAGTGTGTCCTGGTCATCCGCCTCCAAGACCTAGACAAACCTTACCCCATCAACCCAGGCACCCCTGCTAAATCACCAAACGTAGCGAACCACTTGGGGTGACCTATGGCAGAATACCCATTCCTGCCTCAAAATTGAGAATTTTACAATCAGGCAGCTAACAATAACACTCCTTATATAGATAGTGATAAGGTTTAAATTCTCGCTTAACACCAGCCGCCTGCTTTGATTAAGTGTCGATGACACAGGGCGAGTTTACAAGCTAGTATCTGGGAAATTCACTATCTGTTAGTATACTCGCTCAGTGTCATCGTGTTACTTGCTAACTAGCAGATTGTTGACAATCTACGAAAAAAGTTGAAAGGTCGTCAACTTTACTCGCTACACGCTTGCTCCCGCTTGCTCATGATTGGTTTATTTATGTTTTTCAAGATGGCTGCCAATTAACAGCTGATTTCGACAGTCAAACAACACAGAATTAGTTCACGCAGGCGTCGTTATTCTTGTTACTGGTGCTAGCAGCGACCTCAGTTTCCTACGCTACTGAGCGAGTGGACAGTTTTGTGTGTCATCATGATAATCTCACTCGCCGATTTATCCGCTTTTAAACTTAGTAGATAGTAGCTTGTAAACTCTCCCTGTGTCATCGAGGCTTAAATGCAACAAGGAAAGATTACCGAAAATATTTAAATGCATTACAATCATTTTCTAAAAAACTTAATTTGCCATATTATACAATAAAACCATAACGGAAAAGAGATTCCTAAGTGGGAGATTTTGAACTTCAAAACAATTTTTATAGGCCTGATTCTTTATTCTTTTCTGGGCTTATAAATAAAAATGCTCGATTACTTTAAATGCTAAGAGGTGTTTTAATCACAGCATTTAATAAAATCGTATAAAATATTTTGCATTACTTCGTAGTACTTCGCCTTAAGTTATCTTCTTCTTCTTTGTGTGCCGTATCAGGTCCCCCGACGTTGGCGATCATTCTTAAAAATGTCTCTCTGTCTTGCGGTGCCCGGAATAGCTCCCCCACACTTCTAATGCCGGTCCACTCTCTTATATTACGCAGCCAAGACATTTGTCTCCTACCAGGCCCTCGGCGACCCTCTATCTTTAAGTTATATTTATCTATATGTAATATTTTTTTTATATGAATATCTCACAAGACCAATCGGGGTATGTTGTGAGGCTGAAGGTAGTGGAGAGGGGAAGGAGATAGGGAAGAGGAAGGTGGGGAAGTACCTGGCTATTCAGATCTGGTCACCAAACACGGTTAAAGTCATTTCAAGCAACGTTTCAATTCTGAATGGTGGTCTTACACCAGGACGAAACTGAAAGTATCTTCCACTCTGGAACGTACCGCAAATATACTATATATTATTTTAAACTAGCTGGTTCCCAGCCTGCGTTGCTATGCCATTTAATAAAGAAATTGTTCCTCCCTGCGTGCCCTTTCCCATTCGCCCCGTTCCCCTTCCGCCTCCCCCTCCTCTCCCGCGTCCCCTTCCCCTCACGCGTTCCCACTCCGCCTCCTCCACCTTCCCTCTCCTTCCCGCTCTGTGTTTCTTCCTTCCTACAACATGGGTCTTTTTAAGTCCAATGATCGTTCCTTCCTCTCCTCAAAAAGACCCTCCTTACAGCATCTCAGATGACATAGGCCCTGAGAGAAATTATTTTCCTCAAGGCGTCCTATGTGGGGTTATTGTAAAAAAAAGGGATAGAGCTTTGGAGGAAAAAAAAATTATAATAATTTTAAAATCTTATTGTTATTATTATTATTAATTGGTAATACTGTGTTTTCCAGGAGTTCTCTCCGCGAGAGGTCTGCCGACATGATCCAGCAGCTATATGCTCATGGGGCTGGCTCACGACCCATCGTATGGGTGGGTCACTCCAAGGGGGGCCTATTCATCAAACAGATGTTTGCAGATGGTAAGAAATACCCCTCTTACTCCTTGCTTCCGTGGGAATAAACTTGAATTCTTTGAGTATCAAAGTGGATACAAATCAACCAATCATTATCACTCTTGTCTCTACAACCCTTGGTGAGTCTTGTCCTCCTTAAGAGTCTTCCTCCACTCATGTGGGTTTTGTGCCAGCTCTCTCCAGTTTAGAAGCTCCAAGGTAGATATGTCTTTGAGGATGTTGTCGCTCCATCTTAATCTTGGTCTTCCCAGGCTCCTTCGCCCTATCGGTCTTGAGTTCAGCAGGAACTTTGGTGTTTGATGCTCGGTCATTCTCTCCACATGATACGGCCACCGAAGTCTTCCCAGTTTTATAAATTTTGTGACGTTTAGTTCCTTAAACAGAGTATAGAGCTCATTATTGTAACGTCTGCACCAGAATCCATTTTCTAGAATACGCCTAAAAATTTCCTTTCAAAAACGTCCAGTGTTCGCTCATTCCTCTTAGTTAGTACCCACTTCCCAGCTGTGTACATGAGAATTAGTCTAATAAAATCATCCAATAACTACCGTGAAACGTTGATCCCCTGTGAACATAAGCGAAATTTGACGGACATGAGTGGAACATCCTTTGATGAACAGTTGATGTCGGCTTCATGAGAATAGATTGTTTCTTCAATTGCTTTCTGGGCCTCTTCAAGACCTGCATAAATAAATCCCTTAACACAGCTCGAAGCGCTTTTGAAAGTGGTTCGCCACATTCGGTGACTTAGCAGGGGTGCTTGGGTTTTTCTAGGTCTTTGGTGAATGCGTTTGCTCATCTAATGCGCGGCGGGACGGATCGGGAGAGACTAGTTGGGGGAGGTCTATCCTAGACCTCTCCAGCCGGACCCATTGCCTTGCACCGCAGTGGGAGGGATGGATTCATACCAACCACTCCTGGATACATTGATCTCCAGATTCCTATTCATTCCTCACACCTTTTTCCTTCCAAGAAATTCCTCTTCTTCTTTTCCCTAAAAGACTCTCTACACAGCATGTCCAAGGATGAGATGCCCCTGACGGAATTTCTTTTCTTCAGGGCCTCCTGTGTGGAGCTGGTGTAAAAAAAGTAGTTTTTATGTTTTTGCATTGATTATTATCTAGACCAGTGGTTCTTAACCGGGGTTCAATCAAACCCCAGGGGTTCGGTGAGTCAGTCTCGCGGGTTCGGCGGAGGTCAAGACACACCCCCGACTCATATGGTTCATGATGACACGCCCCGCATGTCCATCATTGGCTTGTTCTTTGTTCTTAATGGTTTTGTTCATTTTGTGCATCTATGTATAAATATATGATTCAATCATATTTTATTTTTTCAATTAAGAAGGGTTCGGTGAATGCGCATATGAGACTGGTGGGGGTCAGTACCTCCAACAAGGTTAAGAACCATTGACCTAGACGTCTTTACATATTGTCTTTATAATGTTTGTAAGATGACTTTCAGACAGCAATCGTTTTAAGCAACGTTTCGATTCTGATTGATATCTGTAATCTGTTTCCAGGGTTCGAGTCATGGAGCACCCTGAGCCCCAGTTCTCCGGGGGCGCGAATCTACCTTAGCAGCCGCGCGCTCGTCTTCTATTCGGTGCCCCATCGCGGATCTCCCCTGGCCAACATCAAACTGCCCTTCCTTCTCAGGGTATCTTCAGAACTGGAAGAGATTCAACATGGTGACTATCTAACTGAATTATACAATAATTAACTGCCGCACAGCATTCACAAAGATGACATAGGCCCTGAGGGAAATTCCTTGTAGACCAACCCTCTCACCACTTCCCATACATTATATATATAAACAGTAGATTAAGAACAATTTGTACCAGTCTGAAGAAAGCTTTAAATAAGCTAATGTTAATAAAGCTAGTGGGCCTGACAGAATACCTGCCCTGGTATTGCAGAGGTGCGCTGCAGAAATAGCTCCAATTTTGACGAATCTTTTTAAAATGTCCCTGAAGACTGGCTCTGTGCCCTCTGGTTGGAAAATAGCCGTTATCCATCCAATTCCAAAGGAGGGTGACTGCTTCAACCCGGCCAACTACCGCCCCATAGCGATCACATCAGTTCTGTCTAAGGTGATGGAATGTGTGATCAACTAAAAACTGCTCACATACCTCGAGAAGAACAAAATTATTAACGACCGTCAATACGGATTCCGGCGGAAACACTCGTGCGGTGATCTTCTCCCGTATGTGACGCATGTTTGGGGGCGGTGCCTGGAACGTTTCGGAGAGACCCAAACAGTTGCACTGGACATTTCCAAGGCCTTTGACCGGGTTTGGCACCGAGGACTTGTCAACGAACTGCCTTCTTGCGGACTTCCCGCATCCTTGTGTTCGTGGATTGCCGACTTTTTGAGGGAGAGGTCGATTCAGACGGTAGCCGATGGTTTTACCTCTTCCTCGCACTCGATAAATGCTGGCGTCCCACACGGATCGGTTCTGTCTTCGACTTTGTTTTTCTTGCACATCAACGACCTTTTGTCATGTGCACCAATTCATTGTTTCGCGGATGACAGTACAGTCCATGATAGCTTTTTGTTTGACAAGCCCCCAAAGGGCTCACAAACTCCAACAGCTCGGAGGGCTTTGAAGCAGAGAATGGACAGTTACCTCGAGAGTGTTTTCTCTTGGGGTAAAAATAATCTCGTTGAATTTAATGTTTCAAAGAACCAATCTTGTCTGATTATGTCTAAAAGGGATCGAAACGAAAATCTAGTATCTTTCAACAGTAGCAATCTTCCGAACAGGCCCTCCATTGATATGCTTGGTGTAACCCTAAGTGACCAGCTCAGGTATGGGGGCTCCATCGAAGCCAGAGTAAAGTTAGCCCCCCAAAAACTGGGGGTACTGTACAGGGCCCGCAGATGCTTTAATAGTACACAACTGCTAACCAGAATTTTGCAGCCACCTCTGGTCTGGAGCTCCAAAATACCTGAAAAATACCCTCGACTCTGTGCAGAAACGGGCGGTCCGCTTAATAGATTCTCCCATCTTAACAGACGGATTGCAATCTTTAGAGCACAGGCGTCGGGTGGGAACGCTATCCTTGTTCTACCGGTATTACAATGGAAGATGCTCCGAGGAACTAGCGTCATTGATCCCTTCGGCACCGGTGCATAGTCGGGAAACACACCAAACGCTTGCCCAACATTTGTACACGGTTGACATTTGTCACATGAGAACGGGTCGTTTCTTCAACTCGTTCTTGTGTTCAACAGCTCGGCTGTGGAATGATTTGCCGGCCTCTGTGTTTCCTCCTTCCTACAACATGGGTCTCTTCAAGACCAATGTTCATTCCTTCCTCTCCTCAAAAAGATCCTCCACGCAGCATCCCAGATGACATCGGCCCTGAGGGAAATTATTTTCCCCAGGGCCTCCTGTGTGGAGTTCATGTAAAAAAAGCTAAAACCGCTTATGGTTAAACAAAAAAGTGTAAATAAGTTTCATATTTTATTTATTTATTTGAACCAAAATAAATAGCGCGTTTAAGCCGCGTTCGGAAATTCATGCAAATTTTTTTTTTTTTATCAGGGCCTACGTCATATTTGAGGATTTTTGAGAAAAGATGTTTTCAAATTGTCTGGTTAAGTTCACATTAGGTAGGTTCATGCTGTTATTTGTAGAACTTAATACTAAATGAATGAGGGCACAAGTGCCAACATATGTTTACAACATATGTGCCAACATACATTTGTTTTATTATATCATTTTAACACCACAATTTCTAATAAAGTAACTGTTTTACTTGGTTGCAGAGAGTGATTTTGTACTCCGTCTGCATGAGAGGTTCCTGGGAGCCGTGCGTGGCGGAACGGAGCCTCCAGCTATCCTGTCCTACTCGGAGACACGCAGGACCCTAATGGGAGCCATCTACCTAAGGATCGTGCCGCTGCAATCAGCCGGTAAGTTCAACAATTTGGGAGGCGGGTTTGGGTGCAGCCACCACGGGAATTATTTAATGGATAACCAACACCTCTGCCATCTTCTTCTCCTTCTTCAATGGCGCTACAGCCCATTTCGAGCATTGGCCTCCTTCAAAATAAGCCTCCACCGCCCTCCGTCCTCGGCCGTCGTCTTCCAATCTGCAACATGGAGTAGTTCTCTTGCATCCTTCCCGACATCATCCTCCCATCTCAGCCTAGGTGTGCCCGCCTTTCGTTTATCTCGCTTTGCTACTTTTGGCGAAATAGCAGGAGTGCCCGGGTTCATGGGGTGAGGTTTGAATTGAATTGGGAGAGACTGGTTGAGGGAAATCTTTTAACCTCTCCAGCAGGACTCTCTCGGAACATGGCATTGTACAGTTGGAGGGAAGGGTTCATACGTCCGTCACTCCTGAACACACTGCCCCCCAGATTCCTACCCACCTCTCCTACCTCTTTCTTCCCAGAACTTCCTCTTCTTCCTTTCCCGAAAACAGCTTCTACACAGCTACCCAAAGGTCCTTGAGAGGTATTATTTTCCTCAGGACCTCCTGTGTGAAGCTCATATATATAATATTGTAAAAAATGATACTTAATATAAAAAAAAAAACAGCGCATGCACTCCAGCTGAGCAAAGGGTTCTTATTTCTAAAATCATTTTGTTTTTGATCCCGGTGTGGGCAGCGTATTCGGGGTTTCTTTGGACCATCGGGAGATCTGCAAGCCGACTTCTCGCTCCTGTTTCCTCTACCGGGAACTGCTTGGAGTCATCCAGAGCATCGGCCAATCCTCTTCCTAGTCCAATCAACATATCATCATAGTTTAACATTGTGCCAAAGTATTTCAAATTAACGCCCTATGGGCAACTTTGCCCCTTTGGGTAACTTTGCCCCATTTTGGATAACTTTACCCATTAATGAGTAAATTTGTCATTCACGGATAGCATTGCCCCTTAATCAGTATATTTGTGTCTACTTGGTAACTTTGCTTCATAATGCTATATTTTGCCCCTCTAAGGTAACTTTGCCCATCAGAGTAACTTTGCCCATTAATGCCTAACTTACCCCTTCTGCATTTTAACATCTTATAGACCTTATGGGCAACTTTGTCATAACAATGGGTAAAATTTTGCCATAACACATTCACAGACCAAACTTCTATTGAAGTAATTTTTGAGGAGATGTGTATGACACATTGGAGGACAGGGGTATAATATTTTAATTGCAGTAGTTTTTAAATTAAAACAATATCCATCATTTTTTATTTAATTTCATCAATTTTACAAAATACAAAACACAAACCTCTGTTTGCTGGCAAGTTTCTATCAATGTGTAAATGCATAACTTTTCTTTTAAATCGGTACCAATTCCCGTTAACCACTGGACCAATTTTTGCCATATATTGGCACCGTTTTAAATGTCTCCGATTGCTTTTAGGATAAAAACGGCAATTATCTCCTTGATTCGGCAAATTTAAAAAAATAAATATATATGTTATTAAAATAATAATAATAATTGGATAATTTATAAAGCGCCATTTATGTGGAAAATCACCTCAAGGGCGATGTAGCTCCCACGTTTGTTATTTTGCACTTAAAACGAAGCTACTAAAATGATTTATCTATTATGACCATAGATGTCGCAAATCCAAACTTCGTAGACTATTTTATAATGATGTTAAAAAAAAAACATTTAAATATTTTTTCACGCAGAATTTCTGATCAACTGTTTATGGTTAAAATTAAGTCATTTTTCCATAAATATACACATTTCATTATCAATTATACCGCATACAATGTATAGAAATTGAAAATATCCTGTGTTGATTCGAATAAGTACCTCTCACGGCAGTTTCAAAGTAACAGCCACGCAGGATTCGCGGGGTTATAAACTTAACAATTTTTTTTATAATTCCAACAAATATGAGACAAAAGATAAAATACAGATTAATTC
This sequence comes from Limnephilus rhombicus, assembly GCA_929108145.2. NCBI lineage: Eukaryota > Metazoa > Arthropoda > Insecta > Trichoptera > Limnephilidae > Limnephilus > Limnephilus rhombicus. The sequence continues at coordinate 30,151,483 of OV815290.1, read as the reverse complement.
ATTGGCTACTAGCACTATAATAAGTTTTTATGTTTCTATGTTAAAATTCGAAGGTATGATTTTTTTAATGTTTGAAAATTTTTAAAAATGATTTTCTGAAAATATCGAACAAATGGAGGAAAAAGTTTTAAAATGCTTTGTCGCTCCAGTGGTTGATGTAACTTTAATCCTTCACCTATTTGTGACGAGCGTCATATATACATGCCAACCGATCGCATGCCTAAAAGATGAGCTTCATCTATACACAATACCTATTACGTAATTTTAATTGTTTAGATAACAAAATGTTTGATTGTTGGAAGTGATTTATTATCTTTGAACTGTTTAGATTACATCTAAGTCTTTGAATATTTTTTAAGTGACACTATATTTAATTAAAATGAGATTTATAAATCACTAAAAATATGCCCGTACACGGGTATTGTAAATTCTTTAACGACATTGTTGTAAAAATGTTAATAGATTTTTTTTCTGTTTTTTCGTTTTTGTTTCTATTGTTGATAACGAATGTACGTATTTATATTTTTTTATATACTGACGAATAAATTTGAACGATTTACAATGTCCATTTTCGTTTTTCTGCAAAAACGACATGTTCATTTTTATTTGTGAATTCGGTGGCTTTGACGTCACGCCAGGCAATATTGATGACAGCCGTCTTACCGGACATATTTTGTTTTCTAGGTATTTGTTTTATACGCTGATGAATAAATTTAAACGATTTACAATAGCCATTTACTATTTGCCACAAAAACGGCAAGTTCATTTTTATTCGTGAATGCGGTGGCGTTGACATTACGCCGGGCATTGTTGATGGCAGCTGTCTGACCGGACATATTTTGTTTCTGTCATAATGACGTTGTAGCAAGTTAGAACCATGTCGGAATGTGCAGTTTTTTAAAATCAATAATTATTATGAATGAAAATATAAAAAATACGCATTTTTAGCACAATGATCAGAATCAGAAAAATAAACTTTATATTCCACACATTTTGAACAGTATTCATGGTTTGTGAAAATACCCCATTGTTAACATTGCCACTTAGTAATTTTTTTTTTTTAAATTGTACAACAGATTTTTATCCAATTACTGTACAATTTTCTCATTTTAACAGTCAACACCAAGGAAGATGATTATTATACAAAAAAATCTTAAGGCTATGTAAAGAAGAGTTGTATATATATCTAGTGTTTCCGATATTTCGTTCAACAGCACCATTCCTCTTGTCATGCTATGCTGTGCTAGAACATCTGTTCTGCGGTATGGTATTTTGAACAAGTCGTGTCGACGACTACGGCTGAAATTTTCAGGCACGTATAAGCCATAACATTCCAAGAGGAATAGGCTGTCAATACGATTATGGATTATGTTAAAACTAAGAATTGCAAGATTTGCATAACGTCTAGTTTCCAAGCTAAATCTATTTGTTGCCTCAAGTAATTCCATATGGTGCATGAATCTCAGGTACGTTCCATTCATCCGCATATAGACATACCTTAGGAATTTTTTCTGAATTTGTTCTAGCATATTAATATATTTCGCTTGGTGCGGAGTCCACACACCACTGGCATACTCCAGCTTACTTCTTATGACTCCATCAAACATGGCTATCATTGCATCTGGGTCATCAAATTGCTTACATATTCTGATGATGAAACCCAGGAGTTTGTAGCATGCTGGAGTGAGCCGTGATATATGATCCGAGAATGTCAGTTTGGGATCAAAGACGATACCGAGATCTTTAAAGCTATTGACTCGGCATAATGTTTTCCCTTTAATGTTGTATTAAAAAACTATGGGCTTCTGGGAGCGGGTACATGTCATAGTTACACATTTTTTTATATTGAATTCTAATTTGTTTTTTACTGACCATTCTGCAATAGCATCAAGGTCAGATTGCATTTTTAAACAGTCATAGTAACAGATTATTTCCATCAAAAGTTTGAGGTCATCTGCAAATAGAAGACATTTGCAATATTTTACACAAACCTGGATGTCATCTATAAGTATGAGGAACAGCAAAGGACCAAGGTTTGAACCTTGGGGAATACCTGATAACGCCGGGAATTGTTTAGATTCATGTCCATTTATTATTACATATTGACTTATAGCTTTTAAATAGGACGCGAAGAATATAAGTGTTTGTTGATCGAAACCAAATTTGTACATTTTAAGTAGTAAAACTCGATCAAAAGCCTTGGCAAAATCCGTATACACTACATCTGTTTGGTGTCTCAAGTCCAGTCCGACGGCCACCAATCGCGAAAATGTTAACAAATTTGAAACCGTGGATTTTCTAGGCATGAAACCGTGTTGGTTTTCTCCTAGAAATGGCATAATTTGGTGATGTAATTTCTTGTAAATAATCATTTCAAATATTTTTGGTATAGTTGACAGTACAGCTACTGGTCTGTAATTCCTTATATCAGACTTGTCTCCAGCCTTGAAAATTGGGCTTACAAGCGTGAGTTTCCAAGAATGAGGGAAACAACCAGTCGATATGCTAAGATTAAATATATAGCTCAGCGGTTGACAAATGGTTTTTGACATATGAGCAATTATATTAGGGGGTATTCCGTCTGGGCCTGCAGCCTTGTCGAGCTTTAAAGTTCGAGTACAGGAGTCAACTTCCTCTGGACAGGTTAGCTCAAGACCGATTTTACCAATATTCCAGGGCCTCTCGGTTCAAGCAAAGTCTAGATTTAGTTGAGGAGCTATCTGGCTGTACACTGATTTGAAATAATCGGCAAATTTTTGGCTTACTATTTCGGGATCGGAAAAAGTTTCCGTTCTATCACTCAAGTTAATTTGGGTATGTGGATTTGTCTTTTGGGATTTAATAAAATCCCAAAAACATTTGACATCATCTTTGATCCCATACTGAACTTTTTCTAAATACTGACGCTTTGCAATTGCTATATCTTTTTTAAGCTCGGATCGCATCGCAGAGAATAACAAGTAATCCGATTGATTCTTGTGCAGTTTATATCTTCTGCGATGCGATTCTTTGATTTTTAATTTTTCTATAATTTTTTTTAGAGAACCACGCCGGATAATTTACATTTTTACATAATTTTTTCCTAATGGGAACACATATTTCAAAAATACTGAATAATACATTGTTTAAGTACGCAGTTGCGTATGCTTTTGCCCATTTTCGGTTAATTTTACAGCTAAAATATTAATATTTTTTTGCATTATGTATGTACAATGTACATGCAAATGAAGACATCGTACTGTTATTATGGTTAACTTTGAAGCTTAGTGGGTAACTTTGTAGCTTTATATGATAACTTTTTGTCTTTGCAGCTTAAATTTGTGATAATTTTGCCAATTAATTGGGTAAATTTTCCTTTTGCGGCGTAACCTTGATAATATGATAAAAAACTAGTTTTTTGCCTGAAGTTTTTTTCAGTTCAGGAATAATTTCTAAGGATGGGTTGTTTTCACAGAACTTGAACAATACATCAAATGTTAGAGTTAGTATTCAAGCTCTGTGAAAGTCCTGTTTAAATTCGGTTATTATCCAAGTACTGTGAAACAATGTGCCTATAATGAAATAATAACAGAACTTGAATTGAACTTTCACAGAAGTTCAATTTTATCTTTAAAATTTGATAAATTACCAAATCTTACCCACTTGTTTTTATCAACGGAAACTTCAACAAATCATAGCACAGAAGGTTCATTTTGTATCTTTTGTGACAGCGTATCGCGTTAAATCAGCCATATTCAACATTTTGACAGTATTATTAAATGCCTTATTGCACATTGCGCTAACGAGCGTAATACTGCACTTTGTTAAGACACCAACTTTTAAAAGTAGTTACCCTAACGCCAGAGATGGCAGCATGTATGCTGCGTAATCTCCGCTAAAGATATTAGTCACGGGAAAATTTGTGAATTGAATATCATCACGTACAATCATCAAAATAATACGACCAACATTTAGTAATTTATGAACGCCTATTAAATTAATCCATTTCACACACGACAGGCATAGACAAGCCATTGAAACCCATAGAAAAACACAGAAATTTGAAAAATGCACGGCGGACGCCTTCTGATATCTGACGGATTTTGCCTTTTTGTCTTAACCTCTCATCTGTCCCAAGCCCGCCGGCGGACCCAAAATAAAATCTTTGTTTTTTTTAATGCGATTTTAACCCTTATGTATAAAGAAACTGTATGAAGGACAAGGTCAGAAGCGCTCGCGCCAATATCAATCTAGGACCTAGATTGTAGCTACTCTGAATTATTTTAAAAGAACCGTACCATTTTCTATGAAATACCATATACCATACAACATTTAACAGATTAATTGTTGCGTAAAGCTGACTTATATCAAAATAAAACACAACAAATACAGAATCACTCTTAGGGCCAATTGCATCGAAAAAAGTTAAAGTAAGGTTTAAAGTTAAATATTTAAACTGAGTTTAAGCCCTAACTAAAGTTAAGCTGCATTTCAACACAATTGAGTTGCATCAACATTTAAATAGTTAGTTTAAAGTTACCAGTGTTGCTATTGAAATGGCTTCGAATTTTCCTTGGATTTGATATATTTCTGTAAAAATAAACACACAATTATTTTTACATGGTGTCAACACCGATTTTTAGATTGTATTTGTTTGACGTTTATGAAGTTTTTGAGGGTTATGTTATTTGGGAATAGGTTTATTTATGGTTGTTTGTTATTTCACAGTTGCGGTTTAGGAACGTGAACAACCCTTGATGACATTATTATATAATAATTTATTATATTGTGGCCGAAGGCGGGCTATTATTGTTCTGCTAAACCTGTCTATTATACACGAGACAATACTTTTATGCGCCCCAGAGATGTCTCCTGTAAATCTTTGCATCCTTCCCGTTTCATAAAAATGCAATGTTATTAGAACCTAGTACACAGTTCCACAGCACAAGCAGCATGATTTCTGATTTGACAAAAATTTTATTTTGTTTCAGTTCCGTTGCATTAATTGAAATATAACAATGTTAGTATAAATTATCAAAGAGAAGTGAAGATATATAAGTTTGAATAAACACTTGTTTGTAAATAATGTAGTCTGTCATTGGCAACGAGAAAAGTTAATTGCCTAACCATACTTTTGGACATCCGAAATCTGACAAGAGAATCCATCTCTTCCTACGGAAAATGATCGGTTCGTGGTTTAATTCCTTATTTTACCAATTTCCTATATATTCTAATCAATTGATTATCATAACCCGGGTTATCAAGACATTTTTATTATTATTTTCCATTCAAATTAACACTTACACAATAATTAACACTTGTTTGTAAATAATCTAATAATAAAGTGTTGACATTGGCAACAAGTAAAATTAATTGCCTAACCATACTTTTGTACATCCGAAATCTGACAGTAAAATCCATCTATTCCTGCGGAACATGATTGGTTAAATTAATTCATTCTTTATGTTACCTATTTCCTATATATTCTAATCAATCAAGACATGTGACTCTGTCATCTTTACCAAAATCTAACTTTAAACTCCCAAGATCGCTGGGTTAAATAAAAGAAACTATTTTGTAACTATTTAGTTAACTTTTATTTAAACGAAGTTGAAACAACCCATTTTTGTAAGAAATTACAAAAAAGTTACTTTTATTTAACTTTAACTAAAAAGTAACTTTAACTATTTTCGATGCAACTGGCCCTTAGTGATGGAAAAAATAGTAAATGCATACAGAAGTTAGTAGCAGAACTTTTTATAAAGTGTTGATTTAAGTATTTTTAAGTAAACAGGATTAAAAAAATTTATAATATTGTATGGAGTAAAAGTTTTCGTGATGTTTTTTTATTTAGTATGCAGAAATTATTTTTTCAAAATTTTTTAACAACTGCGTGACAGCTGTTTCACTTTGCGAATATTTTAAAAATTAACACTAGTTTGGTAAATAATTCCAGAAATTAAAGTGCAAGTCCACCCGCTCATGGGGCAACTAAAAAACCCCAGTTGGCAACTCAATTTGGGAGGCGGGAATGGGTACCGCTGGCTCGGGGACCTTTATTGGATAACCAAAACCTCTGCCATAAGTCACCCCAAGTGGTTCACTACGTTTGGTGATTTAGCAGGGGTGCCCGGGTTCACGGGGTGAGGTTTGTCTAGGTCTTGGAGGCAGATGACCAGGACACACTGAACCCCAGATTCCTACCCACCCCTTAAACTCTTTTCCTTCCCAGAACTCTCCTCTCCTTTCTTTCCTTAAAAAAACCCTCCCTCCAGCATCCCTAAAGATGATATAGCGAAATTATTTTCCTCAGGGCCTCCTGGGTGGAGCTCATGTAAAGAAAAAAAAAATCACTATCCACCGGAAAGGAACTTGCGAATTTCATTGGCGGTTTGCAAACAGGCAACTTGTTAAAAACCAGTTGCCAGATTGACAGGTTGCCATGGTTGCGCCTCACAAGCTGTCAAGTTTTCGAGTAATTTTCAATATGTCAGAGCAGGAAAATATCGATTTTGTTCAGGAGATTGATAAATTAATACTTTATATTACTCATTTACTGTCTCCTGAACAAAATATCGATTTTGTTCAGGAGATTGATAAATTAATACTTTATATTACTCATTTACTGTCAAACTATGCATTGTGAAATTAGATATGACCGCATCAGCAGAATGCTGCCTGCTCATTATATAATAATAATAATTAAGGTTGGTAATTGATAAATTATTAATAATATATTTTGGTTAAACAAGCTGATATAATTACTAAAATCGTAAAGTTGAGTCGCACCCTGAATTGAGTTTCCAATCAGTTTTTAGTTTCTTCATGAGTGAAGACCCTATCTACGCATTTCTTTTGCATTACTATGGCAACACCGAGTTACTCACATTGTTTGGAGTTTATAGTATTGTTGAATATTTGTGTAATTTTAAATTGTTCATGTTATTTTATTGTTCAGATTACAATTTATTTTGTAAAAAGATAGAAGTACATTCTCAGGTTACGAATAAGGTAATGATTTTATGTATTTGAATTCCTCCCACCGACTTGATTTACCTTAAACTCCACACAGGAGGCTCTGAGGAAAATAATTTCCCTCAGGGCCCATGTCATATTTGGGGATACTGTGTGGAGAGTCTTTTGAGGAGAGGAAAGAGTGAGCTTGGGTCTCGAAGAGATTTATTACACATTGTAATGTTTATGGATCCACATTTTTTACATCATATTTTTATTTATGGCCCTGCCCTTCCCCCGTCAATGGGAAGTCTCAATTGTCAATCACTTCAATTGCCTCGGTAAACATTGATATACTCGGTGTAATTCTAAGTGACCAACTCAGGCACGGGGGCTCCATCGACGCCAGAATCAAGTTAGCATCTCAGAAGCTGGGCTTACTGTACAGAGCCCGCAGATACTGAAAATAGTACATAACTGCTGGCCCTGTATAAATCACAAGTGTGCCCCACTGTTAAATTGGGCAGCCACCTTTGTTCTGAAACCCCAAAATACTTGAAAAAACCCTCGACTCTGTGCAGAAACGGGCGATATGTTTCCCTGTCTTAACGAATGGATTGCAATCTTTAGAGCCAGGCTTCAGGTGGGAATGCTGTCCTTGTTAATGTTCCAAGATACTTGTGTCATTAATCTTTTTGGCACTGTTGCATAGTCGGGAAAAATGCCAAACGTCTGTCCAACATTTGTCACATGAGAACGGGTTGTTTCTACAACTAGTTCTTGAGTTCAACAGCTCGGCTGTCGAACAATTTGCCGGACTCTATGTTTCCTCTCTCCACAACATGGGTCTCTTCAAGATGAGAGTCTCTTCAACATGGGTATCTTCAAAGATGAGACCGGCTGTGAGGAAAATTATTTTCCTCAAGACCTCCTGTATGGGGTTATTGTAAAAAAAAAGTAAGTGGATTAATTAGCAATTAGTTCGTCTCCAGGGCGCTTAAAGTATGTTAAGTACGAGTATATCACTTAACATGCTGTATATTTGGGAGAATATCGGCCATGGAAAGGAAAAATGATTAAAGTGCCGTATGGTTATGACATTAAAGTTGAACCTGTACAATTGTTTGTTTGTGCTTTTGTTCACCAAATAAGTTTCCTAGAGCTTACCACATGTTCTGGTTAACTCTAGATAACTTGACATAGCTTATTGTGTAGGTTCTGATCTGGGTACCAGGACATAAGGGTATTGAACACAACGTGCGGGCTGACGAACTAGCAAGGAAAGGGGTAAAAGCTCCACTTGCGGGATCCGAGCCGGCCGTAGGAGTAGCAGCTTGCCACACAGAATTACATATTGAGAGGTGGGTCAAATCCCAGCACTGGAAGGAATGGGAGAGGGCACTCAGAATGACGCAATCCAAAATTTTCATAAACGGATCAGACCCCAGACGGAGCAGGAAAGTACTGGAAATGGACAGTGCACTCGCTGAGGGAACTGGTAGGACTACTAACGGGACACTGTCATCTCAGGAGACACATGCAGCTATTGGGAGTGGAAAGCACCAATAGATGTAGAAAATGTGAAAAGGATGAAGAGATAGATGGTGCCAATGTCCTGCCCTGGTGGGAACTAGGCTCAGATACAATGTAGTGGGGAGACACGCTGTAGAACCAGAAGACTTAGCCACATATCCAATGACAACTCTGTTCAACTTTATAAAAGGGACTGGGTTATTGTTTAGTTCACTCAGTGGGGGATAAAAAAGGCCTTTATTTGCAAAAGGTCATGTAGTAGCGATTTTGATAAATGTTGTTAGATTATCTTTTATTTAGATTGGACTTTGGGGGGGTTGAGCTCGAGCCGCCATCTTGGATTGAAGGTGCCAGAATTATGTTTTTTCTAAATAATTGTGCAATAGTTGATCTTACAACCAAATTGTTAAATAGACAAACTTAAAGAAGATAAAATTTTAAATATTTTTTGATTTACATTTTTTTTATAAGTCTAATAGGTAACGAGTTACAGTGGTGCAAATGTGAATATTTTTCTTAAAAATTGTGAAATTCCTTAATTTTGTTATTTTTTCGGGCTATTCATTAAAAAATTGTGTAACAAAAAATATTCAAAATTTTATCTTTTTTAAGTTCGTCTTTAACAATTTGGTTGTAAGATCAACCATTGCACAATTATTTCTAAAAAACTTAATTTTGGCACCTTCAATCCAAGAAGGCGGCTCGAGCTTGACCCACCCCAAGGTCGAAAACTTTTTTCTTTTCTTTAGAGTCCCAATCTAAACAATACAAATCAAAATCGCTACTACTTGACCTTTTGCATCGTAAAACTCCCCACTGACTGGACTATAAAGGTCTCTGCCCACTACACCGTTCCATACCATGACCGTAACAGTAGCGCGGCGCATGCAAAAAATATTCTTTGTATCGATCAGTATGAAACGCTACCCACTAGCCCGTTCGGTCACCGACCAACACCGTCGCATACCATGACCGGACTGACGGCGAATTCTCGATGACAATATTTTGCAGGTCCGCTCTATGCATGGCACGCGACTGTGTTAGAACGGGGATCATACGCATATGATCCCCGTTCTAACCGCGTTGCCACTCCGTCAGTTCGTGATATCTGTTCAGTTCTATGAGACGAGCGTCAGCGGGTAGACAGACATTTGGACGGGGATGGTACGGTCACTATAGGGAACGTACCCATACTACTTGACCTGTTTAGGGGGGGGGGGTCTTCAAAATACTACGCTTGGTACAAATGAGCGACGGGTTGCTTAGTGACCTTTTGGTCACCGGGGGGGGGGGTTAAAAATTGCAAAAAGTTGGTCACGTAGTATGGGTACGTTCCCATACCCGTTACGTACGGGTTTAATACGGTGTTAGCACGTTCTAGTGGGCATAGTAGGGCGTAGCGTGTTTATTTCGTGGCTGATACGTTCATAGTACAGTCATGGTATGGAACGGTGTGGTGGGCAGAGACCTTTAAGGATTGAGGTAAAATGGGAGATAGTACAAAAGGCCTATGCCCTAAGTGGAACTATTCGTAAACCGTCTTCACGTTAATTTAATTTTTTTATGTTTTTGTGTAGGTTCATCTTTAATGTCACAGCTGTATGGCTCGTTAGCCATTTTTCCTTTTCACTGTCGGTATGAAGAATAAATATTTTATTTATTTTTTACTTTGTGGAATGCCTCGTGGTTTAATGGTAAAGACATTGTTAGTCTGAGGGTTGTGATGTTACTTATTAAGTTTGATGTGCTTTGCAATAGAGTTATCTATACTGTAAAATATTATTTATTTTAATTTTGGGGGTGGGTATAAGTACCGCTGCCCCGGAAATCATTTATTGGATAACAAAAACCCCTACCATAGGTCATCCCAATCGCTACGTTTAGTGACTTAGCTCCCGATTTCAAGGGGTGAGGTTTGTCTAGATTCTAGATCTTAGTGGCAGATGCATTTGCCCATTTACTGCGTGGCGGGCCGGATCGGGAGAAGCTCGTTGAGGTAGACCTTTTGAACTCTGTAGCCGGACTCTCTTGACCCATCACCTTGCACTGCAGTGGGAGGGAAGGTTTCATATGTTGGTCACTCTTAGACACATTCACCCCCAAATCTCCAACCGCCCCTCATCTTCCTTCCCAGAACTTCCTCTCCTTCCTTTCTCTAAAAAGTCCCTCCACACAGCATCTCCAAAGATGACATAGGCCTTGAGGTATTTTTTCCCCAGGGCCTCCTGTGAGAAATTATGTAAAAAAAATAAAATGTTCATGTATGTACAATGTAGCATAACAAATGTATGATTTTGGATTTATGAATGCGTAATTGTGGATGAAGCAAGGAGTGTGTGTTAGGACAGAAGTACTTGTATATGTAGGGTTTCAATCCTCTGTCTACCCCTTCCGAGAAATGGAGTTTTATTAGTTCAGAAATAATAAGTAATATTTATTATATATATGTAATGTAATATTTGGGACCAATTAAAAAATGATATCAAATATTTTATCATGTATTTTATTTCACATTAACAATATATTATACAAGTATTGTGTGTATTGGTGTATATGTACATTAGGGTGTGTCAATTATTTCAACTTTTGAATTCAGAAATGCCCGGGGTCTCAAAAGTTGCATCTTACAAAGAAAATGAGAACGCATTTAAATTAATTTTTTAAAAAATGGTTATTAGCCCGCTAAAATGCATTGAAAATCAGAAAACAAACCTAAAACATTTAAAAAAATATATTTTAATTATTGTTTTTTTTCAATAATTTAACCCTTTAACGTTTGTTATTAGTATAGCTGACAAAAATGAAAAAAAAAATTCAAGTTTATGAATACAAGTAAGTCAACAAGAATATTGATTTTACCCAGAAAAAAAGTTATTTTCCCCATTTTTATTTTTAACAAACACATCACATATGATGAATAAAAATTAAGTTTGGTACAAAATGTAAAATATGGACCCTTTGTTTTATTTTTTTTCCAAATCACGAAACCTATTTTTTTTAAAACTTCCGGCCATCTTAACGGGCTAATAGTGAACAACAATTTCATTTATTTTTACGTTTTCGAATAGCTACAGATCATATAAAACTTTTGAGACCCCGGGCGTTTAAAAATAAGACATAAACATTTTTTTCTCTCCATGGAGAGCGACACAAGCTATTGTACATATTAGTTCCTTACATATGAAATTGGCGTTTTGTATAGGAGGAACATAAAGTCGATTTTTTTAAATATAATATATTTATTTAATCAAAGTATGTACCATTGCTATCTATGCACTTTTGCAATCTCATAGGTAGTTCATCGATCCCTTTACTAAAAAAACCATTTGGACGGGAATCAATAAAATCTTTGAAGGCGGTTTGGACTGCCCCATCGGAGTTGATTTTTTTCCCTTGCAAGAAATTATCCAAATTTCTAAAAAAATGGTAATCTGTTGGGGCTAGGTCCGGAGAGTACGGTGGATGTCTTAGACATTCTAATTTAAGCTCCTCTAATTTGGTAGCTGTCTATTGTGCAGTGTGTGATCTAGCGGTCAACGCGCGTTTGTTGATTTGCTTCACTCAATTCGTGAGGTACCCACCTGTCAAGCTTTTTCACCTTCCCAATTTGCTTCAAGTGGATTAAAACAGTTTTATCACTAACACCGCAGCCTGGAGCTAACTTGGACGTGGTTTGCGATGGATCCACTTCCACAATAGCCTTCAATTCTTCATTATCAACTTTGGTCTCCGGCCTTCCACGGGGCTTGTTCTGCAGGTCGAAATTTCCAGAACGAAAACGTTGGAACCAAAAACGCACTATGTTTTCTTTTGCGGCACCGTCGCCATATACATCATTAATCCTTCGAGCCGTTTCTGCAGCACTGGTGCCACGGTGGAACTCGTACTCGTAAATAACGCGATATTTCAAGTTTTCCATTTTGTTAACTAAGTGACGCAAAGAAAAAAAACAATTAAAGAAATAACAAATGAATTATAATTTTCGAAACACAAATACATGAGTAAATAGCTGTATAAATTTGAATTTGGAATTCCTAACCAAAGAGAAGATATTTGAGATCAAAGTTGCCAGTACGGCAAAACGCCAATTTCATATGTAAGGACCTAATCCATGCTTCCAACAGTCTGTTTTGCCCACATGTTGTTATTAGTGAGAAAGTTTCAACAAATGCAGGGCGTTCCAGCAATTCCTGAGCATATTTGGAGTAAAATGTACATGTCATTTTGCTGTCTGATCGTTTTTTCCCAAAAACAAAAAGGTTATGTTATATATCGCCAGTGATCACACTTCTACCATCGCGATGAATAATGTGATAAGTGCTCTGACTTGTCTCGTTACCATACTGCTGGAACAACGGAGGGCACATAATGTGACCCGCTAGGCTAAACCGAACTATCCAGATGCGACGTGTGATGGAAAAATATTTGTTTTGATTGTAATTGAAAAAAATTTTTTGGTTGTATATTGAAATCCTATTTTTTTATTACGACCTATTTATACACGAGCCGGATTTTTTTAATAATCACATTTGACGAGTATTCTTTCAATGAAAATCATGTATATAAATTCTACTCCAAAGTTGATTGATTAATACTGCGTTAGAGTCCCCTAACAATAGTTACACACGCAACAATCAATTTCTTAGAATTTTACAGCATTATGTAACTCAAATGTAAAGCTTCACTCGATGCAGGATGAATCTGCAACTCGTTACATAATTTATCGTTGTATTCTGAAGACAAAACCAGTTTGCATGCGGTGAATTAAAACTACACTCAGAACATGAAAATGGTTTTTCTTTGATTCTGGCAGCACATACATAGTCTGCAAATAGAATATCATAACTGAACTTCGAATCAGAGGATGTTTTCCTTCGAAATGTGTCAACAGATGAATCCACAGCTGGAAATTTACATTCTCAATACAAAGTTGGTTTGAATTAAGTCTGTATGCGGCAAATTAAAAGTACACTCAGAACACGAATATGGTTTTTCTTTGATTCTGGAAGCACATACAGAGTCCGCAACTAGAATTTAATAACTGAACTTCGAATAAGATAATGTTTTCCTTTGAATTGTGTCAGCAGATGAATTCTCAAATGGAATTTTATATCCTGAAAACTGGTGTAACCCTTCCAATAATAAGAAAAAATATCTATAAACTTTTGCCTGTCAATGTTTCCGCACAAAATTTCCGGTTCTTTCCATGCAATGTTCCTTTTTATTAAAACAAAAATGTTCTAAAATCTAGATAAAGTAATTTTTTCGACGTCCTTATTAGAACATTATTGTTTCTAAACATTAAAATTTTCATATTGGAAATGTGAATTGGCCCAAAAATACACGCCTGCGAATATTCGAATTAAATTACCTAAAATAGAATAAACTTAAAATTTTAAATACAGATTCCTTTTCTTAAAAAAATGTTATAAAACTGTATCTTAACTTATTATCGCAATCACAAGTTTATTTAAAATTAAATGTGTGGGACATAATTTCACAATTTTATTTTAAAATTAAATGTGTGGGATAATTTGCGTCTCCTTTGATTAGACGGGTCAAATTAAATTGGTATTTGCCGAATTAAAACTACACTTAAAAAATTAAAATGGTTTCTCTTTGATTCTGGCAGCACATGCATAATCTACAACTAGAATTTTATTACTGCACTTCGAATAAAATAATGGTCTCTTTCGAAATGTATCAGCAGATGAATACACAACTGAAATTCAGTCGTTAACACATTCTGAACACAATTGTGATTTTAATTAAGAGTGAATCTGTTTGCGAGTTATCAGCTCTCATAATATGCGTACGGTTTTCCTTCGAATTGCGAAATTTGCAGTTTAAAAAATAAAGTTATTGATATTTTTAATGAATTAAAAAAGAATTGGATTCGTAAACAAAAGGATCGTAGAACATTTTCAAATAATGATTTGAAACGGTTTAAATTTTTCCAAGATAATGTCATTATTTATTGTGAAAATTTGCCGCCCCCCTTAAAAGTGCCGCCCGGGGCAGGCCGCCCACCCCCTCCCCCCGTATCCCCCCGCCCCCACCCCCGCCCCCCACCGCAACGCCACTGAGAAAATGAATGAGGTTTTTCTCCATTATGAATAAGAATGTGACTTTTTAAATGTTCGCTTCAAAACCATTAACTGCTGCAATAGGAACATGAATGAGGTTATTTAAGTGCACTGTTAAATGTGACTTGCGTGAGGAGTAGTTACAATGGGAACATAAATGAGGTATGGGTGCGTGAGTGTCTCCTTTAAGGCCAGCGCCAAACTTAACGGAAATTACGTCGCGGATCTTTAGCGACGGAACGCCAATACATGTAATTGCATATAAATTACAAATAGCGGGCACACTACGCGGAAGATCGTTCGTTCCGTCACGTTTACACGTTTCAAGTGTCAACACAACCTATAATGTTGTTTTTTTAGATTCCTTCTTTACAGAATACTCGTGGTTCATGATTAAAACATATTGTGATTATGTTCATAATCAAAATTATTCATTTTATCGTAATCAGTTTTTTATGTGTGTTTGAAAAGTTATTTAATAATATACATTTTTGACTAATACTCAAATACTTCTTATACTCAAATACTACAAATATGTTCAAATGTTTTTTTGAGGTTTCCCCATGCCCACACAGACAATCCTCGTCAGGTTCTATGAATGTAAAAACCTCCAGAGCAGAGTCTAAGCTTAAAAATGCAAGGTGGCAGAGAATATTACCATGTACAATATGTAGCAGCCGCGTCACCTCTGCTAAAAATACCGACGCAGGATGCCGACCCCAAAACAAACCATCGATCAACACGGGCAGGCGAAGGGAGCTGATTCAACAAACAGACGACAATGGAATTTGAAACATCAATATTATCGATCAATGACACCCGATACGAAAGCCGCGGACTAAGCAAAGGCATACCGAGAAACATCCGTCCAAACGACGAGTAAACAAAATACTCAACCCGTGTAAGATTGACAAATAATAAAAATGAACTATGGAGTCACCGTCAGCAACTCTGGGGGTCAAGACGCACTCGCTTCACCCCACTGAGAAGTTCGAGAACAAAGGAATCACCGGTATATAAACCCTGGACGGCCGATGGAGAGACACTCACTTCACGCACTTAGCCACGTTGATCGACTCTGTTTTCTCGCCGTGTTAAAACTTTGTACTATATTTACCGACTTGCATTTATTTGTAATTATTGAATAAATCAATTGAAATCTTCTGCTGCGTTTGCTGTACATTCTCTCGGACGTAGACGACAAATACCTACAGTGGTGACCCCGAAGAACACACGCAACATCGCCTTCATCATCAGCCGAAGAGCCAACGAGAGGTCCAGTATACAGCACCAGCAGCGAATTGAAACAGCATCAAAATGGCACAACCGGAAATCAGCAGAGTAGCAGTGAGGATCCCACCGTTCTGCCTAGACGACCCGGAAATGTGGTTCTGCATGGCAGAAAGGAGTTTTGAAGCTTCGGGCATCGTCACCGATCAAACCAAGTTTGGGTACATCCTGGGAGCCTTGGAGCCAAGGTATGCTGCCAAGGTACGAGAAATCATTCTCAAACCGCCTGAGACCGGTGCCTACCTCCTGCTGAAGACCGAACTGACCCGCCGGTTAAGTTCAACACAGGAACAGAAGACGCGCCGGCTCCTAGAACACGAAGAGATGGGGGATAGAAAGCCGTCTCAATTCCTGCGCCACCTACGCACCCTAGCGGGTGTAGCAGTACCAGACGACGTACTCCGAACGCTGTGGATGGGCCGTCTTCCTCACACCATGCAGATGGTACTAACGACACAGAAGGACGCCGTACTGGATAAAGTGGCTGACTTGGCGGACGCAATCGCAGACTACACGAGCAGAGCCCATATCGCAGAAATAACACCCGGTTTTGACGCACAACTGGAAGACCGACTGCAGAGGCTGACGATGACTTTAAAGGCAGAGATACAAGACCTACGGGCGACATTAAGAAACGAGATACAAAACGTCAATGCTCCCGAGCCAACTTATGGTAGACGTGCCCGCGAAACCTTCCGCAGTCGGGATCGGGTGAGGACACGCTCGAAGAGTAGAAGCGAAGGCTACCGCCCACGCTCGCAGACCAGGAACGAAGAAAATGAAGAGGACACGTGCTGGTACCATCGCACGTTCGGAGAAAACGCTCAAAAGTGCAGAGCTCCCTGCGCATTCCGCCCGGGAAACGAACAGGGCAAGCACTGATGGCGGCCAGTAACTCCTGCCCGACTTCCAGCCGCCTATTCATCACCGACAAAAACACCAAAATCCAATATCTGATTGACACGGGCGCAGATCTCTGTGTTTTACCCAGAAATAAACTCCGTGGACGTTACGACAAGCAACCGTACGAATTGTCAGCGGCCAATGGAACCATTATTTCTACGTACGGAGACCTCACTTTGACATTGAATATTGGACTCAGGCGGGACTTCACCTGGAGATTCGTCATCGCGGATGTCTCCAAACCCATCATTGGCGTTGATTTTTTAGCACATTTTGGTCTACTAGTTGACGTCAAGAACCGCCGCTTACGAGACCAAATGACGAAATTATCAACCCAAGGAGGTAGCAGCACCTGCGGAGTTGCTTCGATAAAAACCGTAAGGGGATCGACCATCTACCACCAACTACTACAAAAATTTCCCGACCTAACTCGCCCCGATGGCCAGATGAGAGAGACCCGGCACGCAACGAAACACCACATCCGAACGACTCCAGGACCTCCAGTCAGCGGAAGACCCAGACGGCTCGCACCGGACAGATTCCGCGCCGCCAAGAAGGAGTTCGAGACCATGGTGCGAATGGGAATTGCCAGACCTTCCGAAAGCTGCTGGTCATCACCACTCCATATGGTCCCTAAAACCGATGACCAGTGGAGACCCTGTGGCGACTACCGGGGTTTGAACGCTAGAACAATACCAGACAGGTACCCTGTTCGCCACATCCAGGACTTCGCCCAATCACTCCGGGGCAGGAAAATTTTTTCTACAATTGACCTGGTCCGGGCGTATAACAAAATTCCGGTAGCGCAGGAAGACATCGCAAAAACAGAAATTAAAACCCCATTCGGACTGTTCGAATTTCCTTATATGTCTTTCGGACTACGGAATGCCGCACAAACATTCCAACGCTTTATCGACGAAGTTTTGCAAGGACTGGATTTCTGCTATGCGTATATTGACGACATACTGATTGCATCGACTTCGGAAGAAGAACATCTGCAGCACCTAGAAATCCTTTTCCGCCGCTTACAAGAGTATGGAGTAGTCGTTAATGCTGCGAAATGTAACTTCGGAGAATCAAGTGTCAAATTCCTAGGATACTTGGTCTCCAGCGAAGGTACGCGACCACTACCCGACAAAGTAGAGGCAATCCGACAATACACACGGCCGGCAACTACAAAGGACCTGAGACGTTTTTTGGGTATATTGAACTTCTACAGACGGTTCATACCCAAAGCCGCAGAGTCTCAAGCACCCCTCAACGAATTTCTACAAGGAAACGCTAAGGGCAAAACACCAGTGCCCTGGACACCTGAAACCATCAAGGCTTTCGAAGAATGCCGAGAAACTTTGGCGCAAGCGACATTGCTGGCACATCCGGAGAGCGATGCCCAATTGGCCATCATAAGTGACGCCTCCGATACCACCGCCGGGGCAGCATTGCAACAACGAGTGGATGGCCAGTGGGAGCCCTTGGCATTCTTCTCAAAAAAACTGAGCCCAGCAGAGAGAAAGTACGGAGCGTATGACCGAGAGCTACTTGCTATTTATTTAGCGGTCAAGTACTTTCGCCATATGGTTGAAGCAAGGACATTCACGATATACACAGACCACAAACCAATCACGTATGCTTTCGCCCAAAAAGCAGAAAAATGCAGTCCACGGCAGTTCCGACACCTCGATTTTATCGGACAATTTACAACGGATATACAACACGTATCCGGCAAGGATAATATAGTTGCTGACGCATTATCCAGAATCGACGCCATCGAGACACCTATTAACTATGCCGAGTTGGCAAAAGAACAAGAAACCGACGAAGAGGTGAAAAATTATCTTCTGGAAGGATCGTCTCTACGACTGGAAAAAGTCATTATTCCTGACACGAACACATCTGTATACTGTGACGTGTCAACTGGGAAATCGAGACCATTCGTTACGACAAGATTCCGAAGAGCCGCATTCAACGCGATACACAACCTTTCTCACCCGGGAATAAAAGCCACGACCAAACTCATAACACAGCGTTATGTCTGGCCTTCCATTAAAGCAGATAGCAACAAATGGGCAAGAAACTGCTTACCCTGTCAACGTAACAAAGTAACGCGACACGTAAGCGCTCCACAAGGCAACTTCCCACTGAGTTCGTCAAGGTTCGAACACGTACACATCGATATCGTCATTATGCCAATATCAGAAGGATATAGGTATTGCTTGACGTGCGTGGACCGATTCACAAGATGGCCTGAAGCTTTCCCCATCAGAGATCAAGAAGCGGAAACGGTCGCCCGCACATTCTATGAAGGATGGATTACTCGTTTTGGCGCACCAATCCGGATAACTACCGACCAAGGAAAACAATTCGAATCTAAATTATTCAGACAACTTAATCACTTGGCGGGGACAAAACAAATCCACACGACAGCCAATCATCCAGCGGCAAACGGGATGGTAGAGAGATTACATCGCCAGATGAAAGCTGCTATCAAATGTCACCAGACCAACCGATGGACAGAGACATTACCAACCGTGCTAATGGGGATACGAGCTGCTTGGCGAGAAGATTTGAAATGCACATCAGCAGAACTTGTATATGGAGAGCCGCTTCGCCTTCCAGGAGAATTCGTGAACGCGAGATCTTCCGACAAGGATGACTTAACCGGTTTCGTGAAAAACCTAAGTCAACAAATGCATAATCTCCAACCGGTAGAAGGAACACGCCATAACAATAGACGAACATTCATATTCAAAGATCTTCATTCGACAACCCACGTTCTGCTACGAGACGACACTATTCGTGGACCATTACAACAAGCGTATAGCGGTCCATACGAAGTTATAAAACGCAATGGGAGAACTTACGTCATTCTCATAAATGGAAAGGAAAAAACAGTTACTATAGACCGTATAAAACCAGCATACATTATCGAAGACGGAAAATCATCTATAATTCCTGCTATTATGCCATCAGCTGTATCAGTAAAGAAAACAAAGAAAAAAATAACGAAACAGGAACCAAGTTCAAGGACAACAAGAAGTGGACGCAGTGTCAAGTTTCCCGAGAAATACAAAGCATAATATCGAAGAAAGAATAACAAACTTTTCAAATGTGTTATGCAAACACAAGAATGCGATTACATAAGCGAAACCCGAAGCGAACCATAATAACAGCTGACGATACAATGACCGTTCATTCACCGAACATGACGACACCAGGCGACGTAAAAAATAATAGTGCGATAAGGAAAAGGCGCACGCAGCGGTTTAAACAAATCTCAGAAACGCACATACAGGATGTTCTGTCAGCAAGTTTGAATAAATTATTTCGAAACAATTTTGGTATAAAAGAAGCTACAAATCGAAAATTGCTTCAGTCGACAACCAGCACGCCTTACATCATGGGACAAACATCAAGCAAAGAAGAAGTCATCATCGCCCAGACAGGAGACATTCATGTGGAAACACACAAATTACAATGGGCAACGCTCAGCATACTATCAGTAGCAGTGCTACTGGTGGGAGTATACTACACTTGGAGGAGATGCCGGAAGCATTACAGAAGTCAGGCATTGGAGGAGCTGAGAGTCAGCGGCGGACCAGTGAAAATTTAATGAATCGTGAGGCTCCACCTCACTGGGGGCGGACCCTGTAGCAGCCGCGTCACCTCTGCTAAAAATACCGACGCAGGATGCCGACCCCAAAACAAACCATCGATCAACACGGGCAGGTGAAGGGAGCTGATTCAACAAACAGACGACAATGGAATTTGAAACATCAATATTATCGATCAATGACACCCGATACGAAAGCCGCGGACTAAGCAAAGGCATACCGAGAAACATCCGTCCAAACGACGAGTAAACAAAATACTCAACCCGTGTATTGACAAATAATAAAAATGAACTATGGAGTCACCGTCAGCAACTCTGGGGGTCAAGACGCACGCGCTTCACCCCACTGAGAAGTTCGAGAACAAAGGAATCACCGGTATATAAACCCTGGACGGCCGATGGAGAGACACTCACTTCACGCACTTAGCCACGTTGATCGACTCTGTTTTCTCGCCGTGTTAAAACTTTGTACTATATTTACCGACTTGCATTTATTTGTAATTATTGAATAAATCAATTGAAATCTTCTGCTGCGTTTGCTGTACATTCTCTCGGACGTAGACGACGAATACCTACAAATATAATCACAAAAAAATTTGAGAATCCTCAATATTGCGTATTCTTTTTGAATGAATATGGAACTATCTTTTTATTGACGACCATTATTTCTAAATTTTCACAAACAGTTAATCTTTTGGCATTTATATAAAATAAATAAAGGTTTTAAGTGATAACATCTAACATTATAATATGCAGATAATTTTTTTTAACTGTTACCCAATTCATTCAATAACTTTGCTCTTTTAAAAGACAACTGCTTTCTTACATTACAATGAATAAATATCAAATTGTAATGCTAGAAGTGCCGATGTCCAATTTCTGAATGAGGTTGAATATGATTGTTTATCATTTTCTTGGCACAAAAAACGCTGAATCAATATTTTGACTCGTACATTAGATAGGCTACAATTCCATCACTCTATATCCAGAGCACCTAACGAAGGTATTCAGAACATTCAAACAAGAGTACTTTCTGGTACGTAAGTCAAATTACCAAAATTTACATAGGCAATTCTAGCATTAACGACCAGAAATATACATTTCCTCTTTAAAAATCCTACTAAAAACGCATGAAATACAATACGTCTTTCACCTATCAAATATAACATTGGTTCACACCATAAACAAAATGCAGTGTTGCCAAGTCTAACAACATGGCTTGCTTACACTTAAGATTGGCTATGGATGAACCCAATATTTTCTTTTTCTTTCTTCTTCTAATGCCTCATAAATAGCTATCACTTCTATCGGATCCATTACGACCACACCGTATAAGCGTTGGCAGTATGACGACCTCCGTAGTCCAGTGGTTAAGACTCTTGACTCACAATCCGGAGGTCGCGGGTTCGAACCCGGCAAGCGCAAATAAATTTTATTTGATTAATTTGTGTTATTTCACAATTAATTCATTTAAAATAATATATAGTATATTTGCGGCATGTTCCAGAGTGGAAGATACTATTAGTATCGTCCTGGTGTAAGACCACCATTCAGAATTGAAACGTTGCTTGAAAATGGCTTTAGCCGTGTTTGGTGACCAGATCTGAATAGCCAGGTACTTCCCAACCTTCCTCTTTCCCACCTCCTTCCTCTCCCCACTACCTTCAGCCTCACAACATAACCCAATTGGGGATGCCATAGTCTCACTGGATCCAGACGGGAGCAGGATTCTTGTGCGGTATTCACTGTAAAAAAAAAAAGTCGACTGATAATCCGCCAATGAATATTCAGTGTGGCTGCAACGTATAGCAACGGATTGACTCCCGCGGAAGTTACGCGACGGAATGTCCGTCAAGTGTGGCGCTGGCCTTAAGGAGACACTTACGCAGTGATTTGATAGAGTGATTTGCCTGAGAATGGTCGGTTACACGGTTTATCTTTTACGGTTAGGTTTTTCCCCAGTAGGGTGCGCAAGTGCACTGCTAACGTTAATTTTAATATTATTTGTTCACAAAATTATTGTTCAAAAACTGAACAGTAGATACTATAGCCATAGAGCTTCGATCAAAAATACACAAATCTCGGCATATATATCTAAGCTTTCTGCAATCTATAACAGTAAAAGATAAAGTTTATCCATATTTTCAGTTGTGGAAAAAAATAACAGATTATTGCCATCTAATATAAACGGATACACAGGTTTCGTATCTTCCAACTTCTTCGGCCTAGGGCTTATCGAATACGGATTACAGTCTACTCCTATTATAAACGGGGCTTTATAGTGCAAAATAAATCTTTAAAAAAATTCTAGTCTATGTATATATTATTGTCTATGCATAACCTCACTATTTCTGACACGTGATTTCAGTACCGACGAATCTTATTGTTCTGATTCCAAACTCTTATTTATTCATAATAATATTCCTTACACTGTTCATACCATACAGTAAAATCAATCTACCCACCGCTTGTGATAGTTGTTGGTAAGTTCTAATGATGACATTTTGTACCCGAGTATTAGGTAATTGAGCTATTCATATTGCTTGCAACTCCACTGCCATTGTTCCAAATCAAATTGAGCGACCGTTGAGCCGAATTTTAGATAAATCATGCTCTAATGCACACCTTAGTGGTGTCCAACGTGACCTACTCATCAATAACAAGTTCGGGAATCCATTTCCCAATATTAATATCAGCTAACCGAGGAACTTCAATGTCATTATGACTTCTAGATCAAGTATACTTTCATTTCACAGAAGTTATTTCCTAATATGTATTTATATTTTTTATACTGACAACTCATGGTGGAATTCCATTATTACGATTTATTGAAACAATCGACCCTTTGGAATAACACGGTTCCATCTGTCGATGAAACATCATGCGGTAATGGGATCTGGAGTAAGTTAATTTAGAGTTCATTATCGCATGACGTTACTGCAACAGATGGAACCATGTTATACTTAATGTAAAACTTTTCTCACTTATATTCTGACTGCTACAGTCGTATCTAGTTCTTGTTTGTATCAGGGATACCAACATAACAAACAGTGACGGAATGGCCGCCGGATTGTCGCCGTATCGGTTCGCGCAGTGAAATTTAATTTTACGCAATTGAAAATTAAAATGCATCATTTTATAGTGATTAAGGCGAATCTAAAGTTTTTTTCTAAAAATTATTCGTAAGAACCATGGACACTAATCCCGAAAATTTGCCAAAATTTTTGCCGGTCATGTTTGTTAAGCCTGTGATGGTTTTACGTATCGTGATGGGTTTTGTATCTCTCTCTCTCTCTCCAGCGTCTAGATCTCCGGTTGGTTGATCCTGCTCTGGAAATGAATGATTCACCAATATTATTTTTGGTTCGTGCTTTGTTTTCTCGACCCCTGTGACATTAAACACAGGGAATTTTTTTCAATAAACACTTTACTCAACGTTGTGTGATTTTTTGATTTTGAGTCCCCAGGTCATATGGAGTAGGCATTTAGTGTTTTTATTTTTTTATTTTCGTGGTAACTTCATTTTTTCTTTTAGGTAAGGTGTGGAAGAATTTATTTGTGTCTGTTAACCATATGAGGGATGTGACCCCGTCTAAACCTATCCGAACATGTCCCTGGCTACGCTTCTAACGGTATACTCGGATTTTATTTCACGTGACGACCTCTTGTCGTACCTACTCTGGTGAGGCGATACAATTGATTTCTTTCTTCCCATACCTTACCCTGAAATAAATAAATAAAATAATATTGTAGTTGTTTACATGCAGTCGGGAGCGAATGAGTAAAGTCCTCTGCAAATTCAAGTATTTAATGAACTACCCGCACTGTCTCGAAAACGGAGGCCGCTGCTTAAGAGTTTCGGGTGGCTTGAGAAAGTATAACTACAGGTGACTGGGGACGTAATGCAAATAAATATTATGTTTTAATAATAACTTTGTTCGCAATGAAATAATCGGTTTAATAAAATGCTTTAATATTTTTCTCGTTCAATTTATTGACTATATTATAATGCGCTATAAATGACTATAATCCGCAATAAACAAACTGTGAACGGGACACGGAAACGGATAATTTTAGAAAGATGTTTTCCCACCAGTATTATTGGTCTAATGCGATATATTTATTACTTTCCCGCATATAATCCGTTATTATACCCGTATAGAATGAATAGAGAAGTACTAACACGCGTAAATATCATCAAGTATCTTGGGGTGACCTTTCATCCCTGGCTAAAATTTTCAAATAATATAGTGCAGCATACTTCGGCTTGCCCCAAAATGCTTGGTTTTGTAATTAGAACTTGCAAACAATTCAGTAACATAGAAGCAATGGCCGCCATGTTCAACGGAGTGGTCAGAAGCAAGCTGGAGTACGCTAGTACTGTCTGGATACCATATCAACTTAAATACATAAATGTGATTGAACAAATTCAAAAAAAATTCGTAAGGTATGTTTACATGCGATCTTACGGAATATATCCGAAATTCATGCATCACGTCGAACTGCTAAAGGAGACAAATTATCAAAGCCTGGAGACCAGGCGTAATGCCGGACTCATGGTATTCGAATTAAAGTTAATAAAAAACCTTATTGATTGTCCATATCTCCTGTCATGCTGTGGCTTATTCGCTCCTGACAACTACTGTCGAACCCGTAGCCACGTCCTATTCTACATACCGCAGGGTCGGAAAGATGTCATTTATTTATTTATTTATTTATTTGAGACACAAACAGGATATTTATACAACATTTTTGTGGGTAGTATATAATAAATTAAAATACAAATATAAGTATACCTAGATTAATGTGTCTGCATTAATCACATATGCATTTTCACAGAAGCAAACTCTTGAAAAACAATGCAAGTATTATTTATACATAACTTGAAAACTTAAATACAAAATTGAAATACATAATAATAAGTATACAATATTTATAAAGTATTTACTGAAAAGTAATACAACAATTTTTTTCTTTTAAGTGCACACATTGTGGAGATATTTCTTGAAATATGTTATATTATTTGCAAAAATATCTATGGAACTGTGTATTTTAACAAGATCGTTGTATGACCGAGACATTCTAGATATAGGATTAAAATATCCAGTATTATTCGTAAAAATTTCAGTCCAAAATATGTTAAGGGTTCTTGTAGATTTGGGCCTGGCGTATAACTTAATTTGGTTGACTAAGTTACTGTCTACACGATTATTCACAATTTTATAGAGCATTAAGAGGTCATTTATGTTTCGTCTTTTAACTAGACTCTCTAATTTGAAATATGTAAGTCTTTGTTCGTACCCGTCTAGAAGATGGTGGACACCTGATCGGTAAGACAAAATCCGTGTAAATTTTCTTTGGACTGATTCGAGTCTAGTTACCTGTGTAATATAATGTGGATTCCAGACTGTTGACCCGTACTCAAGAACACTTCGGATTAAGGAATTGAATAGAATTATTAGGCTATTAGAATTCTTAAACAGTTTGGTTGATCTTACAATAAAACCTAGCAATTTATTTGATTTACTCACAATGTATTCAATGTGTTGATTGATTGTCAGTTTGTTGTCAAATATAATTCCTAAATCTTTTATTAATTCAACTGTTTCGAGATTGTGACCACATATGCTATATGAATATTGAATTTTGTTGATGTTCTTGGTGAATTTTATAACTTTGCACTTAGCTATATTCAGTTCCATTTCATTGTCAACACACCAGGTAGATATTGTGTTAAGGTCTTGTTGTAAGAGTTCACAATCTTTCATAGATTTAATTGCTTTATATAATTTGAGGTCATCAGCATATAGAGAAAAATTACAGCGGAGTTTATGTGTAAGGTCGTTAATAAAGATTAAGAAAAGTCAGGGTCCAAGGTGAGATCCTTGTGGTACGCCCGACGTAACTAATATTGGGGAAGAGTTAAATCCGATAGCCACTAGAGCGACACGGTCAATTATGAGAAATCTCCTCGAGTGCCCACGACTTTCGAAAATTAATTTTGAAATATTTCCGACCACTTTAAAAAAATCATTACTCCATATTTGTATATGTAAACATTATAAACAAATTATACTGCTATGTAGCCAATAAACTCACCTATATTTTATAAATTATTTTGTATTTGTATAATTGATAGAAAAATTATAAAAAAAATCGTAAACTTTGTAAATGCGCGAATTTTGTGCGTGAGTGTATTTGAAATTGCCGCCAGTGGATATTTTGAATATCCACATTGAATATTTTCTACGTTTTATGTTCTCTATGACTTGTTCCACAACCACAGATCCAAATAAATACTAGAAAATTATTTTTTTATATGCTGACATCAAGATAAAAATAATGAAAGAATGTAAAAATTGCGTGCGTAATGCGTGAAAATTATTTTGTGTTATTTGGTACGTGAACCTGTTAAATTTGAATGAACTAAATTATGATATTTTATACATTTACCACAAAAAAGTGGTACTACATTAGGAAGATACATTAAGGGTCGGGTTTGGAAAACATCGCTCCGCATTATCAGTAGCATCCGCGTCTCGTAGCAGCAATACTAGAAAATTATATACGGGTAGTTAGAAAAATGTGTAAAGTTACTAGTGATTAAATTTTTTTTACGGTAATCTTACAAATTCTATAAGTTATACATACTGCAACTTTAGTTAAAACGTTGAAAAAGGCCTTCGCGATTATCTCTCCTGAACCTGTTGTAAACATTTTTACCAAAAATACTTCCGTAATCTCAGAGTAAACATTATGTTAAAACAAGCTATTAAATTAAAAGCACTTCAGTGTATCTAGATTTTTATTGTAATTCGCCTAAACTTTCTGAATTTTTCAACTATTCTCCGCCATACAAAAATGTATGGCAAAATAATACGCCGCGCGATGTCTTTATAACGTTTGAATTTTACAGAATTCATTCAGTTGTGAGATAGCGGTCAAGGCGAGAGCACGCATATTTTTTTCGCAGCAATTTTGTTCGCTGTTTATTCGATTTTTGAAGGAATCATTGAGGAGATAGGTGTTTCAGTAACCGGGTAAGTAGAAATAAAATATATTTATTATTATCTAATAAATTATTTTTAACTTGATTTACAGATTTTATTATTATTTTTTTT
This sequence comes from Limnephilus rhombicus, assembly GCA_929108145.2. Lineage (NCBI taxonomy): Eukaryota > Metazoa > Arthropoda > Insecta > Trichoptera > Limnephilidae > Limnephilus > Limnephilus rhombicus. Next base: position 30,124,007 of record OV815290.1, on the reverse strand, counting down.
TTAAACTTCAGGTACCTTCAAAATGGGTAAAAATAAAGGAATTCTTGCTTACCGTGCCATAAAAAATAGACCCTCCCACTGGAAGAAAAGGAGAATAAGGTAATAATGTCAAAATTTAATTTTTTTACTGATTTCTATTAAAGGTAGTTTGAAGGTGGACTGAAGTCATTTTGATTTGACATCTAAAAATTTCGGCATCCATCTTGAATTTCTCTGTAGTTATCTACCGATTTGGTTCAATATCAGAATTCGGGCGTTTAGAAGTGCACTGAACTCGGATCTAATGTCAAAATGCAAAATTTCGGCATCCATCTTGAATTTCTCGTGTTCTCTACCGATCTGGTTCAAAATCAGTATTAGGGGGTATTGGCGAGCACTGAACTCGGATCTAATGTACAAATGTAACATTTCGGCATCCATCTTGAATTTCTCTAGTTATCTACCTATCTGGTTCAAAATCAGGATTAGGGCGTTTGGACGTGCACTGAACTCGGATCTAATGTCAAAATGCAACATTTCGGCATCCATCTTGAATTTCTCTAGTTATCTACCGATTTAGTTCAAAATCAGGATTAGGGCGTTTGGACGTGCACTGAACTCGGATCTAATGTCAAAATGCAAAATTTCGGCATCCACCTTGAATATCTTAAGTACTTTGACGATTTGGTTCAAAATCAGGTTTAAGGAGTTTGGGGTTCACCGAACTCGAATTTAATGTCAAAATGCATAATTTCGACGACCATTATGAGTTCTCTACCGATTCCGTTCAAATTGTCACTAAGTTTTATTGAAAACAACGACTGTCAGATCCATTGATAAATCGAATGAATTTCGATGTTGGGTAAATTCTGAGTTGTATTATTACAAATAAATTTATTTTATATGTTTTTTTTAGAAAAGCAGCAGAAGCAATATAAATGACGTCGTTATAACAGAAACTACCAGTGAACATGTAAGTTTTTAAATAAACATAAGCGGCCTGAGTAATGGCCTTCCATATAAACTTTTTGCTATAATGAATGATCTACCACACTTTTTGTGAATGTTTAGAATTATCGATAATAGACCTGGAGAAAGGATGATGTCATTACAAAATGACAGTCTTATGAATAAATGAGGAGCTAACACTTATCACTCTGTATTGTTTTGTATTTTTTATTAATAAGTTTAAATTACAAATGTATAGTATAATGTCCTCCACACTAGGAATTCACCTGTGTTGTGAAGGACATTTTTCAATTGTAAAATTATATAATAGTAAACAAGTATATAATAGTAACTTTGTTATTTTTGGATAATGCTGTGAAATAACTATAATAATTGTGGGTAATAATTAATTTATTTTGAACTTACATAAAACATTTGCAATTTTACCTGTAACACGCACAACACGAGTTACAGCGTGTTTTATACAAAGAAAAAAAAAACTTTTCAATAGCCTTCTATAAAAAAAAACAGAGTGGAAGATACTTTATGTATCGCCCTGGTGTAAGACTACTATTCAGAATTGAAACGTTGCTTGAAATGGCTTTAGCCGTGTGAGGTGACCAAATCTGAATAGCCAGGTACTTCCCTATATTATTCCCCTCCCACCTTATTCAGCCTCACAACATACACCAATCACTGGCCCCAGGCGATTGATAACAGTTGGGACTTTGTAAGGTACATAAAAAAAAAATAAAACATTTAGTTGTTTTATAAAAATTTGTCTGAACTTCTTTATATTTTTGACTGTCTTTTTCTAAATGTGCTTCGTTCTACTTTTTGTATATCAAAGATAAATTGTAAAATATATTCTTTCTTACTAGGTATTAAAAAAAATCTGTATGCATATAAATAAACTTTCAAAAACAAAACTACCTGTTTTTTTTTTATTTCTAAGGCACAGAGTAAAAACTGGTTGTCGTAACTTATTCACACCCATTATTTTCTGGTAAAATTATAAAAAAATGAATAACATTATACAAACCATATATGAACCAGAAATTTTTTCCACATCAAAACACCATTAGATTCTATGTTACATTGAGTCAAAAACTAAGACGTCTGTAAAGGTCCAGGGGCTAAAAAAGTCTATGTATCCTTGCCCTTGCATAATATGATTTATAGTCTGTCGAGCTGTATCAATTATGTGGCAAATAAGTTAAAATTTTATAAAGCAAGTGTATTTTTATTCCGTATTTTATCAAAATGCTGAGCAGCCGTGCCTGAATCTAACCAAAATACACAGAAGATCGCGGCGGCCGAGCTTGTTTGCAACTACCAAAAATACCTAACTGCAGTGAATGGGCAGTTTGACCCTAATGCGCAGATGCCACAATATGATTCTTAGTATGTTAAGCTGTATCCATTATAGTGGGAACTAAATTTTAATTTTATGAGGCAAGTGTATTTTTATTTCCTAAGTCCGTAGTGTCTAGTATACCCACATCTCCTCTAGTCAGACGCAGGCGGTCAGCTGCGGCCGTGTTTGTCTACAAGTACAAGAAATACCTAACTGCAGCGTCAGCGCGGTTTGACACCCGACCCTTAACTGTTTACAATTACCAATAAGAATAACTGCCGTACTTGCTTTATTTAAATCATTTGATCGTTTTATACAGATAGCCTATTTCACGATGTCAAAATCAGAGTGCTGCTTTTTAAATAATTGTGACTGAGAACTGGAGATTTTTATCCATGTTTTTGTGTTTCGTGATAGAACAAGAAACAAAGATTTAAAAAAAACCTATATCATAGCCATAAGCTTTGCCAATCTTTCAGGATATACTTTGTAATTTGATAAAATCCTGTGGAATTCAGCCATTTTGTTTGGGAAAATACGAGATGACAGCTAGTTTAAGGTCGATACAAACCGGATAAATTATAATAGCTAAAATGATGGTGATGATTAAATCTTATATATATCAAACCTGTTGTATCAGCGTCGATCGGCAAATAAAATCTTAGTGATATTTTTTTTATCTAAAAGTTGGAATGAAAAATAGTGGAGAGGAAAATAATTGAGGGAACAAATAATAGATTTATAAATTTATTTCCGCCCTAATGGGCTTTTACATTCTTTCAATTAAAATTACACTTATTAATTACATTACAATGGTAGAGCAGCATATTTATTTAAACATTGTTTACACACTTCGTCATAATAAAAATTTATTTAATTGGTTTTTCTCAGTAAATCAATACATAGTTTCATTTTGCCTCGCTCTAGAGTGATACTCTCAGTATCGCTCTGGTGAGAGACTACCATTCAGATTTAAACATTGCTTGAAATGGCTTAGTTTTGTTAAGTGACTAGATCTAAAAAAGCCTCTACAGAAAAAATAACAAAATATATAACTAAGACATAAAAATAAAACAAGTTTGATTTGATATCTTCATGGCCAAAAGTATTAACATGATTTGTTTTTGGGGTGTTATGCCGTGTCGCGCTACCTCATTCTATAACTAACAAACGCTGTCCAAAACGTAGGCTAAAGGAGGTACAGCGAGACGACATAACACCTCAAAAACAAATCATGTTGATAAAACAAGTTATTTAATGTGTACAATAGCAGGAAAGAATGAGAAAACCTCTGCATTTTTTAATATGTATATTTTAATGATCAGAATTGAAATATACATATTAAATGTCCACCAAACCTTATCAGATAGAACTCGTACCTTTGGGTGCTTTGTCGTTATAACATTTTTATGAGATGTAAAAAGAAATGACTTGGTCCTGTCATCCAGGCGCAGGCTATAGTTATTGATGTCCAAAGAAAGTTCATTAAATTTATAAATTATAATTTCACAACTAAAAACAAGAAAAGAAAAAGAAAATAAAAAAACCCTCAGTTATTCAATATGGAGAGTGGGGTGGTATGATATGGGACCATACAATCATTGCATAATCCCACATCACACACGTCACATTTTTTTGTAGTTCGTTTGGTAATTTTGTTTATGGAACACCACACACAATTCAACGTTCGCCCGCTATGGACCGAGAAGTGGTTGCCTTCCAGGACAGTACGCAGAATCTTTCCTTCAACTATTTGGCCAATGGTTCTCACAGTCGGAGGCGGGTTAATTTCCCTGTGACAGAACAGCTGAAGGAGATCCCTCGCAACCTCACTCCTAAAGTTTCGATACAAAATGCGTTTATTTTCCTTGCGGAGATTTGAACTGTACAATATATACGCATTCTGCACCGAAACACTTAGTAGTCTCCTGAAAAGCTTCTTGTACCAGACCAGGTTTCGCTGTCGTTCAATGGGGTAGCCTGACAAAAGCTGATCCTTTCTGTCAACTCCCCCCATTACCTTGTTATAGTCTAGTACAATTTGGGGTTTGTATTTCCAAACCCCAAACTTTTCAACTGCCCCGACTTCTGCTTTATGGTAGGTGGACAACATACTTACCAAGCTTTTGTCCAACCAAACCATAACATTGAGGTCCCCGCAGTTCGAGTATAGGAGCTCACCTTCCCTCAGTTTTGATCGGAGATTGCACTTAAATACACTGGGCACAAATTCTCGGTTCAACCGCAATGTGCCCATGCAATCCATCCCATTTCTTTTGAGGCATCGCGCCAATAATGGACTATTGTAAAAATTGTCCATTATTAGCGTATACCCTTTATTAAACAGAGGGCTGGCCAAATCGTATACTATCTTTGCAGTGGCCCCAACTGGGCAGATATTGTGAGCACCAGAAAAGTTGGCCCGTGTCATGTCTTCCGTTATGTCGTCTTCCGTCATGTCTTCCTGGTCTGGATTTGTCGATTCAGTCTGACTGGAAATGGTCTTCCCCGTATAAATTTGGAATTTCCAAAGATAGCCAGACTTGGACTCACAAAGCTCGTAAGACTTTATACCCGAGCCTGCCGCTTTAGATTTGATCATCTGGACGAATCCCAAACGGCCTTTATAGCGGAGTAAGGATTCATCTAGAGAGATGTCTTGCTCGGGCAGGTATAAACTCTCAAACCTATGAGAGAGGTGGTCCAAGACGGGCTGAATCTTTTGTAACCTTCGCACAGATAACGATACATCAGAAGAAAGAGTTTCATTGTTGGTGAAGTGAAGGAATTTTTTTATTAGAAGAAAACGATTATAACTCATGGCTTTGCTGAAATAAGGCATGGCGGTGACGTCAATTGAAAAGAAGAAGTCTTTTTCAACGGGAAGGGGAGAAATACCTTGATGCATTAAAAGTGCCAAGAATACGTACATTTCCTCTTTATTCGTGGGAGCCCATCTATTGATACGCGCATAGCGCTTGAATTGGGTTAGCGCAATGTGTTGTTCTGCATACCTGTTAGTCTCTCTTACGATCAGTTCAACGAAATCGGCGTCGAAGATTTTAAGAAAGGCATCCACAGGTTTGCCCATTTCGTCGGTGTTGAAAGTTGGTCCCGGCGTACCTGTGAATATCTCCTTTATCCCATTGAAACGTGAGATTTCGCTGGACCAATCGAAAGAGTAACTATCAGATGGCAGAATCGAACGCATTGCCTCTCTTTCTACCTGGTCTTGTCTTAGGTCTGCGGCCATATCGGGCTTACGTGCATTGTTCATACGATGATAAGGTTTTGGTGGCATGCATAGGTTATCCTCGTCAACGTCGCTCCCTTCGTCCAGATCCATTTCTAAAACAACAGAAAACACAAATTAACTTAACATTTCTATATTACGAGTACTTACTCTCTTTGGTACAACGCTTTAAGATAATGAACTCTTGGCTCGATCAAGTTAATCAAATATTTGAGGCGCGCAATGTCAGAATAACACAAGGGCAGGTATAAATGAGTTTGAATGAAGAAAAGAGTGTGAGTGCCAAGACCAAATTGTATGGCGGTCCATCCTCTGCCTACCCATGTAGCGAAATGGCGTTGTTAGTTAGTTAGTTTTATAACTTACGGTCTTCAAATGCCGACTGATCATGGTGAAGAGATGCAGCATCAAATTCACCCGCTCTGTCCATGCCTGGTTCTGAAATGTATATAACACAAATTGATTTAATGTGTCTTTATTTCAATTACGGAACGCCTCTGATATGACGTTTTAAAACAATAATCTCACTGTTTCCAAACACAGACACTTCCTGGCAGAACGGCACGTCCACCCACAGCTCTCTATGGTAGCCATGCTCCAGAGAGTGATCGCCCCACTGGCGTTCCCCATTCCACGATTTTCAAGCAATGTTCAATTCTGAATAGTGGGCTCTCACCAGAGCGATACTGAGAGTATCGCTCTAGAGCGAGGCACAATAAAACTATGTATTGATTAACTTAAATTAGCTTAATGTAGAGAAATGGCGTGAAGGTTAGTTAGTTAGTTTTATAACTTACGGTTTTCAAGTGCCCACTCATCATAATAGAGAGCTGCAGCAACGTCACCCGTCCCCGTTCCGTCCATGCCTGGCTCTGAAATGTACAAAACATAAATTGATTTAATATGTCTATATTTCAATTACGGAACGCCTCTGGTATGATGTATTAAAAAAAAACTCACCGTTTCCAAACTCAGACACTTCCTGGCAGAACGGCACGTCCACCCACAGCTCTCTATGGTAGCTATGCTCCAGAGAGAGATCGCCCCTCAGTTCCCCATCCCGCGATGTCCCAGGTAACGGCTCTGGAGAAGCCGCCCGCGTTGGCACAGCGGGAGCCGTTGCTTGGGTCATTGTGATAGATGGAACGTTGCACAACCACGGTGGGGGAATAGGCGATGGCAGCGTTGAAGGTGTCCCCTGTGAAAAGGGACACACTACTCTCTCCGGAGATGGAATTCTGAAAACATATACATAAATCATATGAATCGTTGTCATTCACTCGTGAAACAGTAAATAAAAACAATAAGAATTGGAGTAGCGCTGATTTTACTGCATGTGCATAATGCACAGAGCGCTGATCCATCCAACTCTCACGGTGGCAGAAAGCTCTCGGGGAAAAACAATAATATTGTGTAATGCATCTAGAGACGATAACTTACTTTCGTTTAGCTTTTCTTGCAGGCGCGGTGGGGAGCAGGATCCGCGCCGCCTGCTTCTTAAATTTGCGGCATTCTAGTTCCGCTTGGAAAGAAGCAGACAGGGCCCTAACGTCCTTTAGGGCCCTGGCGCGATCCTCCCGCACCATAACCAGATCAGGGTCACTGTTCAAATAAATTAAAATATATATGATGAGCTCAACACATAGCCACAGCAAAAAAACCTTCTTAAAACACATTAAAAAATACTAACACTCCAGACCGAGCTGCCAGTGCCGCTCCACGTCCAGCTCCCACAGCCCCCCTCCCTCTGCCTCTGCCTCTGCCTCTTCCTCGTCCTCGTCCTCGTCCTCTTCCGCTCGGCATTGGTACACTTAAAAAATATTTCATGTAGATTTTATATTTTGAATCAAATCATAGATTTTTATATATCTTATCATATAAAATTTTAAAAATACATATTTATACCTGGATTGCGAGACTTCTCGATTATTGGCTCTGTGGAAATTTAAAATAAGTAAATAAATTATTTAATTACAAAACGAAACGAAATAATCCCATATTAATTGTGTGATGGTAACTTTACATTAAATTTCATCTAATAAATTTACGATCTTTTTGACATTTCTACTGAGTTATAAAATTACAAACATCTGGAGAAAAAATGACCACACCTAAATAAAATTTATAATTATCTCTTGGTAATGAATCATTCTAATAGAAAAACACTATTTCAAATGCACAAGTGGAGTAATTACGAATTGAATTGCAAATTAAAAACTTAAAAAACCTAACCCCACCAGAAATAATAGTTTTGTATCGAAAATATGATTAAAAAACTCTGATTTTTTATTCAAATGAGTTGAAAACACATTAATAATTGAATCACGAATACACTATTATATATTATGGCGTTAAAATGCAAAAACTCAATCACTTACGGCATTTTAAAATACGTGTAAATTTATCCAATTTCTCAAACAGTTTTGCCTCGGAGGTGAAAATAAACTGTCACTTTATACCGCGAAATATTCCTTCCAGAAGCACTATGAATGAAAGACAATTTTACCAGCTTTCCAACGGAATAAATATTGGCCAGGGACTGGTAAATAATTAAATAATTTTTAATTGTTTACTAGTGGTACGTCATAAACGTCGAATTATTCGACGTGGGCAATCCTAGAAGAAAACAAAACGTCGAATTATTCGACATGGTCGCTCCAGTGGATAGGGGTTAATCATAAATAAACCAATCCCTAGATCGATATCTTCGGGCCTTATCCATACTAGAAGTTTTGTCATCACTGTCACCAACTTAACCAAAAATAAAATGAAAAGTTCAAGGCCATTTGCCACCATAGACAATATAATTGCATTCGACCTACTTTATTAATTCATTAGCCAAATAAATTATTTAAAAATAAAAATGCTTGAAAGCAGAAAAATGTTTTTAGTTTCCCCAAGAAAACAACGTTCCATCTGACAAAGCCTGAGGGAATGAGCTTTACATAATTTTTAAAGCTCATTTTCTCAGCAAGGAGCTTTGTCAGATGGAAACCTGTCATCCTGAGGAAATCAAAAATTCAAGCGTTAGTAAAAAACCTAAAATACTTGAAATATGAACTCCTTATAAAAGGAAAACATTTTCAAATAATGATTATGGTTTTCTACGACGAATTTACATTTTTCTGCTTGAAAAATGATAACTCGGGGGTACATGTTTAAATTCCTTTTATTTTCAGAAAGACAATCGATAATAGCACACAAAAACAGTGGTTCGGTGAATTCAATGAATTGAAAAATGGTTTGAAAAAGAATATCGACAAAGGAATGGAAAGGAAACATGGCTAAAGCGTCATACAGCTGTGACATTAAAGATTAACGTAAACAATAGCTGTATTGTTTGTTTATATACATTAATCTTCAATGTCACATCTATATAGCGTTTTAGCCATTTTTCCTTTCCAGCAGTCACCGTACAGTTCTTGTAGAATGAAATAAAAAATCTACATATTCTAAATTTCCTTTCAACCGAAATTAAACAGAGTACCAATACCTTCATCGGGGACCCATTTCAGCCATCTCACGGTAAAAACCGCATCATGTGTTCTGAAAAAAATATATCACATTAAACAAAGTTTGTGAACGGAATAAACAGTATTTTTCCCTTGTGATGACATACTTTGTTTATCACAAGGGAAAAGTATTCTCACTTCTGTTCATATGAACATATAAATTAGTAGCATTATTAATTTTACCTGCCATTAACGGTGTTATGGTCTGCCAAACAATGTTATAAGGTGTTCCTAACGTAAAGCTCCAAAATCATTCAAAGTCTGGAACATTTTCTGAAACAATATTTGTGAAACATTAACCACTCGGACCCATAAGCTTGTTTTAACGATAATAAAACATTAACAGACATATGTATGACGTACGAGGCGTACGTATTACAATTATACTTATTAAAGTAAAATTGAAAGAACATTTTATCAATACAAATGTCATTTAACCTCAAATAGATTTACAGATAAATTAAGCTGAATGTTAATGTCTCATGTAATTAACTGATTTCTGGATCAATTGCGGACACATTTGAAACATTTTCCACCTGTGGAATTCCTGTAAATGATTTTTAAATGAAATATGCCCATGGCGATGTCAACAACACAAATTCAAATTCATGTTCGTTTGATAATCGCATGACGCAATTTGACGTTTAAAGTTAGACCTATCTATAATAAAATTCAGCTTTATCTATAAGAATTTGGTTCACTCCTGTCAGTTTCAAGGTTAAAGCCAAGTTTTACGCCCCTGGGGTTAATTAAGACAAAACGGAGCAGAATAGCATTTTCCATCGACAAAAGACGCAATGGTTTCACGACTGTAACAAGACAAAGTATCAATGACATTTCCATAGACAACGAACTATTGAAGAAAATAATTATTCAAGACAGTTCTTACTTTTGATTTTACAATATTTTGATTAATACTCAGAGAAATGCAATACGACGAAGGCAACCGGAATTTTCCGTTTATATTTTATAATCTTTGATTATATAAATGTCTAGATATAGCGCTCGAGTGACGAAGCACCAAAAAAAATATCTGCCAAAGGTTGGCAAATAAGCTCGGCCTGTCCGCTCAGTGGCGACACTATCGTTGTACGGTAAACACGTGTTGTGTGACATTTGAAAATGACGATTTGCGCTATATCAGTGTGCAGGAATTACATAGGACGATTGAAAATAACTAAAAATGTTACCTATCATCGGTTAATAACCTTTAAATGACCATTCAGTTAAAGAAACAATTCAGTTTTAATAGTGTAATTTGGTCTTACGACAACGCCGTTTGACCCCATGTTTTGACGCCATGTTTACAGGGTTGCCTGTTCTTCTAATTAAATTTTCCCGATAATTATTTCGAAGTAAAAACCGATCAGATTTACGGTCTTCTGCATCAAGTTAATTTGATAAGTTTGGCTGTGGAAAAATATTTGGCCTTAAGATATCACTATAAGACAAAATTGGATAATATTAACCAGGATGTAAAATCTATACGAAAACTGTTTAAAAAACAAATTAAAAGGGAAGATCATTAAGAATAAATAATAACTATCGATAGCTTTAGTTTTAAAAAGTTGCATTGTCCATTTTAGTGTGACAAGATAGTTTTACCATTTTTAGGGATTTACCTGGATGTGGGCCACCTTCTTTATTTGATGATGATAAAAATTTAAATTTAGACACAACGATACCTGCCGGCCAGTTGGCAGCGTCTATGAATGTATCTTTCTTATTTTCTGTATTTCTTAAAAATAATCAAACAAAAATAAATCTCTTTTAACAATGATTTTCTTTTCATTTATATCATTATATGTAGAAAACTATATTACTTAAATGATTATTTATGCATTAAACCGCTTACTTGTTAATACGGAAAACTTTTTATCCAAACAGTTAGATTTAGTTATTTGTTTTTGGGGTGTTATGCCGTGTTGCGCTACCTCCTTCTTTAGCCAACGTTTTGGACATCGTTGCAGTGTCCATCATCAGGACAGATCCGGCAGATCCGGTAGATGTAACACGGCATAACACCCCAAAAACAAATAACAAAAATGCTTTTGGCCGTGAAAATCTTAAAACATATCCAGTTAGATTTAGCTTTATTATTACGAAAAGTGAGTATTTATGTCGGGGGAGACCAAAAAACATGCAAAAAATATGCATTTAACATCTTAATTTTGTTAAAATTAATTGACTAGCGCGGTAACGCCATGTTTATTCATCGTTTTTATTTTAACATTTCATCAATGCTGCCAATCATAGAAAAAATATTTTTGCGTAAAACAAAGTGAATGCATCATTGACAAGTTTGTACCAGTATTTATAACAGTAGAACCTGGAAAGAAATATATTAAAATAATTACACATACCCGCTAGACAAACCCTACGTAGCCAAACAAACCATTCAAAACCTGGGATGTTTTTTAAAAGTATGATAAAAAGCGAGTTTATTTTAGAGAATTTATTTTATAAGATTGGTACTTCCGACAAATGTCAAATCTGATTGTCTATTAGTTAAAGGAACATTCCGTATTATCCGTGCATCAAACTTCGGCAACTCGAACGTTCCGTGTTATCCGTGAGGTGGACTAACTGCATATTTACCCTTAAATGAATTCAAAATTAAACGAATTATAGGTCCCGCTAAACTGAAACATATTTTTTACCCACTTTTATGGGAAATACTCGGGAGCTGGTATCACTCATCACGCCTACAGTGACGTTGAGCGCTTAACGTTAACAATATAAGTTACCTATACATGTGTGCGTGTCACGCACACAAGCGTTTCAAATCTGGCCTGTTCTTTTTTTCGGAGTTACAGCGCAACACTCTATCTAGACATTTATATAATCAAAGTTTATAATATACTTTTTTTATCAATAGAAACAAAAAAAGGTACATGAATATACAATTACATCTGAAGTGATACCGAGATAACTAGTGAAATGAAAATAATAAAACTATAAAAGAAATATTCGTGTTAGAGTAAAATATTAATCTAGGATTATAGTAAGAGTTCATAATCCTGATTTTAAAATATCCACAGAAAAATACTTATAACTTATCACCAAAGCTATGAATTCTCTGTATGGACAAATTAGAAGAAAAGTTGGTATTAATGCTGGTTAGAAATGAAAATGAAACCTATAACTGTAAGTATATAAAAAAAGCGAAGAAAAGTTTTACATTGATTCAATATATCATAATATATTTAGTTAAGAAAGAAATGGAAAAAAATACAAAAATCAATGTGACTATGACAGTTTTTCTATCTTGAGGGTTAGAGTAAAAGTATCCATACGTACATGCCTTAAAGCCTATGTAGATTCAATAGAAAATTCTCTCCTTAACAGTATCAAAAATCTTTCAACCCTCATTAATTCGAAAAGAATTTCTAACTCTCTCCCCAAAATCATGCATCTCCATGAAAAATCAGCAACAAATGGAGAAGATACATGTGAACTGTTATCTATTTACTTCTCTTCTGTTTTTAGCTCACCATCAAATTCTAAAAGTTACTCTAAACTTTCATCCCCACTCTATAATTATCAACTGTCTCATATCAAAATAACGTTAGACGAGGTCAAAGCGAAATTAAACACTGTTGATATTAATAAGGGTTCCGGCCCAGATGGAATTCCTCCACTATTTATTCGAAATTGTGCAGATCAGCTTGCAATACCATTACACAAAATATTCATCAAAAGTCTGAACGATGGGATCGAACGATTGAACGATGGGATGAACGATTCCGGATCTGTGGAAGGTTGTCCACGTAATTCCAATCCACAATCTGGTAGTAAAAATGATGTAACTAACTACCGTCCTATCAGCCTTTTATCTTGTTTTGGCAAAATATTCGAGTCCATTGTATATAAAACCATTTTTAACCATGTTACACATATACTTAGTCCTTTCCAACATGGCTTTGTAGATAAAAGTTCCACAAATACTAATTTACTTGAGTATATGGACTTTTTGTGTAAATCAATGAACAATAAAACACAAGTAGATGCCGTGTACACCGACTTCAGTAAGGCCTTTGACAAAGTAAGTCACTGATATTTATAATGAATATATAATAATGAATAAACTCGATAAAATCGGCATTCACGGAAACCTGCTTCGTTGGTTAGAATCATATTTATCACATAGAAGTCAATTAGTTACTGTTAACGGATTTAACTCTTCCCCAATATTAGTTACGTCGGGCGTACCACAAGGATCTCACCTTGGACCCTTACTTTTCTTAATCTTTATTAACGACCTAACATATAAACTCCGCCGTAATTTTTCTCTATCTGATGACCTCAAATTATATAAAGCAATTAAATCTATGAAAGATTATGAACTCTTACAAGAAGACCTTAACACAATATCTACCTGGTGTGTTGACAATGAAATGGAACTGAATATAGCTAAGTGCAAAGTTATAAACATCACCAAGAACACCAACAAAATTCTTTATTCATATAGCGTATGTGGTCACAATCTGGAAACATTTGAATCAATAAAAAATTTAGGAATTATATTTGACAACAAACTAACTTTCAACCAACATATTGAATACATTGTGAGTAAATCAAATAAAATAATGGATTTTATTGTAAGATCAACCAAACTGTTTAAGAATTCTAATAGCCTAATAGTTCTATTCAATTCCTTAATCCGAAGTGTTCTTGAGTACGGGTCAACAGTCTGGAATCCACATTATATTACACAGGTATCTAGACTTGAATCAGTCCAAAGAAAATTTACACGGATTTTGTCTTACCGATCAGGTGTCTATCATCTTCTAGACGGGTACGAAACTTTTCAAATTAGAGAGTCTAGTTGTCAAAGTCACTTCGATATCGTCTAGGTTGGTGGACTTTTTTTATTGTAAAACACTTTTTTTTACTGAAGAGTCGTTTTATTTACAAACACTTTTGAGCAACAATGAAATCAACACTTTTTTAAGCTAATTTTGGCCCGGACCTCGCCTGGGCAACACGGGGTCTATACTCTAAGTATCGGTTAATGCGAGAGAAGGAAATATTTGAGTAGCACCCCTTTTATAATGCTAAAAACTGTAAAAATACCGTCTTTTAGACTGTTAAAAAGACAAGAATAATAAATAATGGCACTAAACAAATACTGGGTCACGTGCTCTAATTTAGTTAGTCGGTAACACTAGCTTCTATAAAATTCCTACAGAGGTCTCTAATATGCATACTCTTTTAATAAACTAAGAATAATTATTACAAGCAATAATTGTCAGCCTGAAACACTCATTTACATTGAAAAATCTTCCGAGAAAAGATTCTTGCCGCCAACGGGACTTGAACCCGTGTTCTTCCGATTGCCGGTCGAATGCTCTGACCACTGAGCTATGGGGGCTTATCAAATACCCGCCAAATAATTCAATATATACTAGTGTTTCATTCAACAATTACTGCTTGTTATATTTTTTCCACCTGAAAACAACCAACTTTATTTTTGCAAGGAAGACATTGTTAGTGTTAAATCCCTCGCTAGGTGGCGTCGAGACAAATTATGTCTGCATTTATTGGGGAAATACTTAAACTTGTTAAATATTAATTATTATTTTTTTATTTCTTAATTTTAATTCTTAATTTTAAATCGGAAGGACACGGGTTCAATTCCCGTTGGCGGCAAGTATCTTTTCTCGGAAGATTTTTCAATGTAAATGAGTGTTTCAGGCTGACAATTATTGCTTGTAATAATTGTTACCCTTTGTGCTATGCATAAAAATCTTGTCTAAACGTTAGTTTATAAATTAAAAAATAATAATTAAACTAAGAATAATTAAACCAATGGTATTAACTACAGTATTTATCTCATAGATGTCACTATTCTTAACAGACCCCCGGGAAAGGGATTAATTTTAAAGAAAATTAAAACATTTCTTAATCTAACCCTAATGGTAAATTTAAACATAATATTCAGACAGATCAACAAACAAAATATATACATGAACTGAAATGAAATTGATTGCGTGCCCAACATTTGTACACAGTTGACATTTGTCACATGAGAACGGGTCGTTTCTTCGACTCGTTCTTGTGTTCAACAGCTCGGCTGTGGAATGATTTGCCGGCCTCTGTGTTTCCTCCTTCCTACAACATGGGTCTCTTCAAGACCAATGTTCATTCCTTCCTCTCCTCAAAAAGACCCTCCACACAGCATCCCAGATGACATAGGCCCTGAGGGAAATTATTTTCCTCAGGGCCTCCTGTGTGGAGTTAATGTAAAAAAAAAAAAAAAAAAAAAAAAATTTAAAAAGCTAAATAATTCGTTATGTATAATGTAGAGCACTACTTAAGTATTTAACATTTACCTTAACATTTAACATTTTCTACGTTTTTTTAAAATCTACTAAATAAATGCTAATACTGACATTATGTAATTAAAGAATACTCCATATTATCAAAAAACAACACAAAAATAAATTCATAGATCAAAATATCGTAGAATCAATAACCTGCACCTTAAATAAACTTATTAATAAAATTGAACCTTTATAAATTATTCAACTAAAATAACATGCAAATAAAAACTTCATAATAACAACTCTTAACAACACAAACACTCAGGTCTTGAAGTCCGAGATTAGTCATCTGCTTGATCCATCATGAGACGCTGCACCGAGGACCTCCTATTTTCCTTTCATCATTGGGGGGACAGAATCATCTAACTGGTCAAGGGTAGAGACCAAGGAGAGCATTGCAAATCCCAAGATTGTAGGGTTGAGTCATTATGTTTCTTCCTTTTTTGTGGTAACTTTTTTCTTCAATTTATTGGGAGCTTCCTTTTTCTTCTTATGAGAGCTTTCTTCTTCTTCTTATGGGGGCCTCTTTCTTCTTACGGGAGCTTCCTTCTTCTTCTTATGGGGGCGGGTTCATCTGGCCGGTTCCAGATCGCCACCCAGGAGCAGCAAACATATTTGATTGTAAGCCGCACGAATGTCCCTTGAAGTTTTAGAGTGGTTACTCTCACCGTTCCATCAGCGGGAAGAGAGGATAGAACGTGGGCCATCTTCTATACAGTAGGTAGTAGATTACTCCTTCAGGGGTAGTAAACAGAATTTGGTTATGGGAAGCCCAAAAGTTTCTTGTGAAGTCCTGAGGGTGACCACCCTCACAATGCCATCAGACCCAAGATGAGAGGATAAAACGTGAGCCATCCGCCACTATTCTTAACACTAGTTAAAAGACGTAACATAAATGACCTCTTAATGCTTTACAAAATTGTGAATAATCGTGTAGACAGTAACTAAGTCAACCGAATCAAGTTATACGCCAGGCCCAAATCTACAAGAACCCTTAACATATTTTGGACCGAAATTTTTACGAATAATACTGGATATTTTAATCCCATGTCTAGAATGTCTCGATCATACAACGATATTGTTAAAATACACAGTTTCATAGATATTTTTGAAAATAGTATAACATGTTTTCAAAAAAATCTCCACAAATTGTGCACTTAAAAAAAAAAAAAAACAAAACATTTTTTTTTTTGTTTTATTACTTTTCAGTAAAAACTTCGTTATAAATATTGTATACTTGTTATTATTATGTATTTCAATTTTGTATATCAATTTTGTATTTCAGTTTTCAAGTTATGTATAAATAATACCTGCATTGTTTTTCATGAGTTTGCTTATGTTAAAATACATATGTGATTACTGCAGACATATTAGTCTAGGGATATTTATATTTGTGTTCTAAATTATTATATATTACCCACAAAAATATTCTCTAAATATCCTGTCTGTGTCTCAAATAAATAAATAATAATAGAATTCCACCACGAGATGTCAGTATAAAAAAACATAAATACCTACACATTAGGAAATAACTTCCGTGAAATGAAAGTGTACTTTTATATCTAAAAGTCAAATTGACATTGAAGTTCCTCGGTTAGCTGATTTTAATATTGGAAAATGGATTCCCGAACTTGTAATTGGTGTGTAAGTCGCGTTGGACACCACGAAGGTGTGCATTAGAGCGTGATTTATCTAAAATGTAGCTCAACGGTCGCTCAGTTTGATTTGGAACAATGGCAGTGGAGTTGCAAGCAAATGAATAGTTCAATTAACACTCGGGTACAAAATGTCATCATTAGAACATACCAATAACTATCACAAGCGGTGGCTAGATTGATCTAACTGGATTGAACAGTCTAAAGTATATTATTATGAAGAAAAATAGTTTGAAAACGTAACGATAAGATTTGTCGGTACTGAAATCACATGTCAGTGCGTCAGTCCATAGATTTGGTCCACAGATTAGATGACAGGAGGACCGGTAAACACCGTGCTGCCGTCTCGTGGATATTTTGAAATTACTCAGAAAACAGCCCATTATCTCGAACCTAAAGGGCCAGAGAAAAGATTCTGCAATTGTCTATGATTTTATTATTGTCTATATATAACCTATAAATATTGTTGACACGTGCTTTTTTCATTGTCAAAGTGTCATCGTGCTTCCAAACTGAGTTAATCCATGCAGTTAGTTATTATTCCACGCTTGTGATAGTTATTGGTAAGTACTAATGCTTGTATTCAGTTTAAGCACTGGCGTTTATTTTATTTTGATATATGAACATTGTTTTATTTTACCCACCTCACTAGACAAAGTCTATTATAATATTGATCACGCTATTTATTTTGGTAGCGGCCGTTATCCAAAATCAAACTGAACTATCAATGTTCTTTAATTTGTGTAAGGCTTAACTTACGCCAATCGATTCACCTATATTTTGGAATCCTTTTGGTGTTTTGTTTAAGAAAATTGAAATTGTCAATAAGACGCCTACCTTTTTCAAAATAAGTTTTTCGATGTCATTTAAAACTTGCATAACCAATATTCGGCTAAAAGCGATATTGCTAACCCAATAAAACAGTTTATGTTTACATGTTTAACTTTAGAAATGGATAGGTTTAGTATGTATTGAGTTAACCAATGATTGATTACGATTCTCTCAATTGATTTTAAATGTCAACTCCAAGGTCGAGGTAGTATATCCTTAATTCCGAATATTCGATATGCATACGATAAACATAGTTTTAACAGAATATTCCAACCAATCAAAATATTCGAAGCTCACTCAAATTAGAGTTCTGTTAAAACAATATTCTATTTCAGGTAAGTATATTTGTTTGGGCGTGAAACAATCACCAAACGCTACCACAGCAGTACCGTGGATCTAAAAAATCCGTATTATTTATGCATTAAACCGCTTACTCGTTAATACGGAATACGTTTTATCCAAACAGTTAGATTTAGCTTTATTATTACAAGGAGTGAGTATTTATGTCGGGGGAGACCAAAAAAACATGCAAAAAATAGGCATTTAACAATTTAATTTTCTTAAAATTAATTCACTCGCGCGGTAACGCCATGTTTATTCATCGTTTTTATTTTAACATTTCAAAGACATTTCATCAATGCTGCCAATCATAGAAAAAATATTTTTGCGTAAAACAAAGTGAATTCATCATTGACAAGTTTGTACCTGTATTTATAACAGTAGAACATGGAAAGAAATGTATTAAAATAATAACACAAACCCGCTAGACAAACCCTGCTTTGCCAAACAAACCATTCAAAACCTGGGATGTTTTTTTAAATTATGATTTAATGCGAGTTTATTTTAGAGAATTTATTTTATAAGATTGGTACTTCCGACAAATGTCATATTTGATTGTATTTTTAGTCTATTAGTTAAAAAAGGAACATTCCGTATTATCCGTGCATCAAACTTCGACAACACGAACGTTCCGTATCATCCGTGAGGTGGACTATCTGCAATATTACCAAATCCATAAACTGTTTCTATCAATACGGAACCGGGGAAAATTTTTTACATAAAATTATTAACAATACAAATTATTTTAATAATAAATTTTTAAATTTAATCATAATTTTTTCAAAATTTTCCAAATAACTAGAGTGAAATAGCAACAGTCTGCGGTTAATGGTACTGACAGACATTTTCATTAGTAGCATGCTCTCTTATTACTAACAAGCTAATGCTACCCTGTAGCATGTGTGTAAAACCCCCAACCGAACATGGCACCGGATTCGCGGGGGCACACATGCTCATAAATGAGTATACTCGTTTATGAGCATGTGTGTTAGTACCTACCATAATATAACGATTGTATCTACTGGAACTTTCTTCTTCCCCAGAAATTTGACAATGCTGACGTCAGTCATAGTAATATCCATTGTTACTTGTATCGCTTATTGAACAAAAATCAGTCGTGTACTTCTTCCTAAGTCCTGCTCTTAATAACACAAATAACATTAGCGGAGCAGATTATTCTAAACACGTCCCTACATAATATTGGTAGCATACAGTTTTTAAATTGCATTGATTAAAATACTTACATCATATGAACACTTATTTCCGATATTCTGCTAAAAGCGGAATGGCTGATCCGAAATAAGGTAATACTGGTTTATCTTCAGAGATAGATATTGTATAATAATAGTATTGAGTTATTTCACTATTGATGGCAATTCTCTCAACCTTTTCCAATTGTCAAATGCCAGCTTAAAACACAATAACGATAATTATTATACCCTTGTTTCAAAATATGAGTTATGTATAACACTTCAATTTTTTGGCAAAACATTCAATGAATTAAGTTTCCGTTATAAAATGTTCTGTTTCAGGAATTTATGTTTTGCTTGAGCCAATTACCTAACGCTACCACAGCAGGGCCATGGATCTACTAAATCCTGTTAAGACGCTTAACATCAAAACGGAACCAGGGTCCCAGGAAGAAGGCGGAGATGTAATGCCGTATACTCATATAGATATCGATCTCCAAGATGTAAAGAAGGAATGTTTGCAATACGCGGAGATTACTCAGACAGCCAGTAAGTTATATAAAAAATGAATATGTTAAAAATGAAGCATGTTTAATTTGGAATTTTAAATTACTTGATTTTCTCGCAATAAGTTCCCGATTCCTCAACCTCTTTTAATTTGGGACATGCATTAATTTACACTTATTATTTTACATTAAAAATGCTTAAATATAGAGGTAAGTAAAAACCTTTCCATTCTTCAAAAACAGGGTCCTTCTTGATGCATCGGCCCCTGAAGTACACATCTGGTGTCATTCTTTTATCTTATATTCTTCACCTTAAAGTTTCTTATCCAAATTCCCGTAAATGCATGGTAAGTTATCGGAATTTTTAATCTTAAAAATTTATAGTTTTTATAAAGAGGTTTTGTTGTGTGTAGGGTTGCCAGATGGTATCCAAATGGAGGACATGTCCTCCTTTTCCATGTTTTGGCCTCCTGTCCTCCACTCAGAGACGCAGACCCAATGTTACCGAAGCTCCCGATTTTTCGGGAGATCTCCCGATTTTTCCCTTCATCTCCCGATTTACCGGAATGGCATCAAATCTCCCGATTTTTAGAATTTCTCAGCGATTTATCGTTTCCCGTCGATTCTTTGTTTGTGGTCCGCTTAACAGGTAAATAATTGTCTGTGGTTAAGAAATAAAAAAATTCCCCGGGTTCGGGTATTGACCAGAATAATTACAAAATACTGCTATCAAAGCATATCTCTATTATAAATAAATTATAGACTTTAATTTATACTTTATTACATAACGTCTCTTCGACTCGAAAGGTTTTTCAGTATCTTGTTCTACGAACTTTACACATATTTTTAATTATGACCAGCTCAGACTCTGATGCCGGCTCAGGTACGAGAAGGAGTATTACTAAAAAACAGTAAATTCCTAATATTATAACAAAAAGTGGGAAATTTTGTCCGATTATGGTGAAAGAAATATGTCAAGGCTATGCCAATTGCTTAAAAACGAAAATTTACTGGAAAAGGTTTTTCTCCACCATGGTAAATATGTGACTTTTGAGATATCCTTTTGTAGCACATACATAGTTGCAGTCGGGACATGAAAAAGGTTTCTCTCCACTATAAATTAGCATGTGCGTTCTTAGACGTCCCTTTTGATAACATGAATAGTTGCAGTCGGGACACGAAAAAGGTTTTTGTCCACTGTGGGTTATCGTGTCATATTTTAGATGTCCCTTGCGATAACACAAAAAGTGACAATCTATATAGCTACACTCAGAACATGAAAAAGGTTTTTCTTCACTGTGAATCAGGCGGTAGATTTTAAAATTTTCCTTTCGAGAATTTGAATAACTGCATTCGAGACAAGAAAAGGTTTTTTCCACTGTGGGTAAAAAGTGATTTTTTTTGTTTCCAACCGCCTCATTGTTGTACATGAACAGACGTGGTAGAAACATGTAAAAGGTTTTACGTCACCCTGAGTCTGCAAATGATTTCTAAGAAGTTCCTTTTTACAACATTTATGATTGCAGTTGGGACATGAAAAAGGTTTTTATCCACTTTGGGTAAGCATGTGAATTTTTAGATACCGTTTAGCAGTGTATAAATAGTCGCTATGGGGACATAAAGGTTTTTCACTACTGTGAGTCAGCAACTGCCGTTTTGCCGGGAAAAAGAATAGTTGCAGTCAGGACATGAAAAAGGTTTTCTGCATCGTGGGTAAACACGTGAATCTTAGATTTCTTTTCGTAGAACAGGAAAATTTGCTTTTTGAACATAAAAAATGTTTTAACTACGAACTTTACGGGGGGGGGGGGGGGGGGGGGGAGATAGAAGATAGAAAATAATATAAAAAATTCGTTTAATTTCTGAATGTCCTCCTTTTTTACAGAAAATCCTCATTTTTAGACCCATCTGTCCTCCTTTATCAAATTATCATCTGGCAACCCTAGGTGTGTGTCAATGATAACTAACTAACTAAACATCACGCCGTTTCCCCGCAGGGGTAGGCAGGGAGGACGGACCGCCAAACAACTCGGTCTTGGCACACACTCTTTGCCTCACTCACATTCCATACATCGTCTCATATACACTCTTCTATTATTCTGACTTTTGACATGGCCCGTCTCAATTATCTGATTCACTTGATCGTGTCATGTCTTCCTCGGGCGTCCCCGTCTTCTTGGACCATTCACATTTACGTCATATATTCTTTTTACAGTACTTTCTTCGTTCATTCGCTTTACATGCCCGAACCACATGAGGGTCCCTTTCTTAATCGTGCTCATTACGCTTACATCAGCCTTACATTCTTTGCGGATACCCACATTTCTCACACGATCATACATGGTTTTACGCACATACGCCTTAGGGATCTCATTTCAACAGCATTCAGTTTACTTTCATCTTTCCTCTGCCAGTTTCATGCCTCACTGCCAGACATGAGGGTAGGTACCAGGACTGCATGCATGGACTGCTTGCTTCACTTCTTTTGACACTTTTTTATTAGCGCTAACGGCATTCAGTCCCCCATTAATGGAGTAACCGGTATTAACTATTCTTTCAATATCTCTATCAGCCTTCCCATCTCTCGTAAACATTCTACCCAGATACACATATTTATCGACCTGCTCCAAGTATTCATACTATATCGCGCACTTTTTTCGTACTCTCTCTTTCAAACTACATGACTGTAGACTCTAATACTTCGTTCATCCTAGACACGAGAGACTGTAGACTGTAGATCTTCCATAGTGTTAGAAATCACCACCGCATCATCAGCATACAACAAGCAACATACTTTCAGACTACTTAATTTCGCGCCCAATCCCATTTCTTTCTATTCTTGCAATGATCATTGTACGTATTATCGTTTTGATTTTGCAGACAGCACTAATGTGGAGACAGTTGCCATCAAGACGGATCTGGTATCCCGAGAAGAAGATGAAGACAGTTTTCCTTGTATGGAAATTGACGTAAACCTGTCGGATATTAAAAATGAATCCTTAGAACGCGTTGAAACAATGAACCAGACAGCAGGTAAAACCGATTTTCATTGGAAGATTTAACATTCTAACATAATGGTATCCATTTTTACACTTAGGTTATAAGTCTTAATGTATCTTTTTAGCTATATCTTTTTTCAATCTGTCGACAGATATGAAGACGCATCCTGTGGATAAACGATTATCTTATCCTCGTCACCACTCCTGCTCTCATAAGAATAATTATGTAAGTCACCTTCGCAGCCATACTGGAGTTCAACTTTTTTCATGTTCCAAGTGCAACTGTTCATGTTCTCAAAAAGAATATTTGACGAAACACATGCTGGTTCACAGCGGAAAAAAACCTTTTTCTTGTTCCAAGTGCAACTATTCATGCTCTCAAAAGGGCAGTCTGACCACTCACATGCTTACTCACAGTGGAGAAAAACCTTTTTCTTGTTCCGAGTGCAACTATTCATGTTCCCAGAAGAGCAGACTGACGATCCACAAGCTGACTCACAGTGGAGAAAAACCTTTTTCTTGTTCCGAGTGCAACTATTCATGCTTTCGAAAGGACAATCTGACGATCCACAAGCTGACTCACAGTGGAAATAAACCTTTTTCTTGTACTGAGTGCAACTATTCATGCTCTCGAAAGAGCACTCTGACGACGCACAAGCGGACTCACAGCGGAGAAAAACCTTTTTCTTGTTCCGAGTGCAACTATTCATGTACTCAGAAGAACAGACTGACGATCCACAAGTTGACTCACAGTGGAGAAAAACCTTTTTCTTGTTCTGAATGCAACTATTCATCTTGTACAAAAGGCAATCTGACGATCCACAAGCTGACTCACAGTGGAGAAAAACCTTTTTCTTGTTCCGAGTGCAACTATTCATGCTCTCGAAAGAGCAGGCTGACCACTCACATGCTTACTCACAGTGGAGAAAAACCTTTTTCTTGTTCCGAGTGCAACTATTCATGTTCCCAGAAGAGCGGACTGACGATCCACAAGCTGACTCACAGTGGAGAAAAACCTTTTTCTTGTTCCGAGTGCAACTATTCATGCTTTCGAAAGGACCATCTGACGATCCACAAGCTGACTCACAGTGGAAATAAACCTTTTTCTTGTACTGAGTGCAACTATTCATGCTCTCGAAAGAGCACTCTGACGACGCACAAGCGGACTCACAGCGGAGAAAAACCTTTTTCTTGTTCCGAGTGCAACTATTCATGTACTCAGAAGAACAGACTGACGATCCACAAGTTGACTCACAGTGGAGAAAAACCTTTTTCTTGTTCTGAATGCAACTATTCATCTTGTACAAAAGGCAATCTGATGATCCACAAGCTGACTCACAGTGGAAAAAAACCTTTTTCTTGTTTGGAGTGCAATTATTCATGTTCTCAAAAGGGCAATCTGACAATACACAAGCTGACTCACAATTGAGAAAAACCTTTTTCTTGTTCTGAGTGCAACTATTCGAGTTGTCAAAAGGGCAATCTGACGATCCACATGCTTACTCACAGTGGAGAAAAACCTTTTTCTTGTTCCGAATGCAAGTATTCATGTTTTACTAAAAGCAGTCTGACGATCCACAAGCTGAGTCACAGTGGAGAAATACTTTTTTCTTGTTCCGAGTGCAACTATTCATGTTCTCGAAAGAGCAGTCTGACGATCCACAAATGGACTCACAGTGGAGAAAAACCTTTTTCTTGTTCCGAGTGCAACTATTCATTTTCTCATAAGGGCGATTTGAAGAAACACATTCTGATTCACAGTGGAGAAAAACCTTTTTCTTGTTCCGAGTGCAACTATTCATGTTCTCAAAAGAGCAATCTGACGATGCACAAGTGGACTCACAGCGGAGAAAAACCTTTTTCTTGTTCCGAGTGCAACTATTCATGTTCTCAGAAGAGCAGACAGACGATCGACAAGCTGACTCACAGTGTAGAAAAACCTTTTTCTTGTTCCGAGTGCAGCTATTCATGCTCTCGAAAGGACAGTCTGACGATCCATAAGCTGACTCACAGTGGAGAAAAACCTTTTTCTTGTTTGGAGTGCAACTATTCATGTTCTCAAAGAGGCCATCTGTTGATCCACAAGCTGACTCACAGTGGAGAAACACCGTTTTCTTGTTCCGAGTGCAACTATTCATTTTCTCAGAAGAACGATTTGAAGAGACACATTCTGATTCACAGTGGATAAAAACTTCTTTTTTTTCCGAGTACATTTATTCATGCTCTCGAAAGGGCAGTCTGACAATCTACACGCTGACTCACAGTGGAGAAAAACTTTTTCTTGTTTTTTTTTTTTTTTTTTGCATTTAGTAACTATATAATATTTTTTACATTTTTATATAGATGTTAGTTAGATGTATAAATAAGATAACATGTTAGTTAGATGTATATATAAAATATATTCGTAGTCCTCCTCACTAGGAGATCATGTGCTGAGGGGGACTATGCTTTGGATAGGTTTTTTGGAGTGCAACTATTCATGTTCTCAAAAGGGCCATCTGACGATCCACAAGCTGACTCACAGTGGGGAAAAACCTTTTTCTTGTTTCGAGTGCAACTATTCATGCTCTCGAAAGGACAGTCTGACGATCCACAAGCTGACTCACAGTGGAGAAAAACCTTTTTCTTGTTCCGAGTGCAACTATTCATGTTCTCAGAAGAACGATTTGAAGAGACACATTCTGATTCACAGTGGATAAAAACTATTTTCTTTTTCCGAGTACATTTATTCATGCTCTCGAAAGGGCAGTCTGTTTATCCACATGCGTTCTCACAGTGGAGAAAAAACCTTTTTCATGTTTGGAATGCAACTATTCATGTTCTCAAAGGGGCCATTTGACGATTCACAAGCTGACTCACAGTGGAGAAAAACCGTTTTTTTGTTCCGAGTGCAATTATTCGTGTTCTCAAAAGGGCAGTCTGACGATCCACATGCATTCTCACAGTGGAGAAAAACCTTTTTCTTGTTTGGAGTACATTTATTCATGTTCTCAAAGGGGCCATCTGACGATCCACAAGCTGACTCACACTGGAGAAAAACCTTTCTCTTGTTCCGAGTGCAACTATTCATGCTTTTGAAGGACAGTCTGCCGATCCACAAGCTGACTCACAGTGGATAAAAACCTTTTTCTTGTTTGGAGTGCATTTATTCCTGTTCTCAGAAGAACGATTTGAAGACACACATTCTGATTCACAGGGGATAAAAACTTTTCTTTTTCCGAGTACATTTATTCATGCTCTCGAAAGGGCAGTCTTACGATCTACATACTGACTCACAGTGGAGAAAAACCTTTTTGTTTTTCCGAGTGCAACTATTCGTGCTCTCGAAAAAGCAGTCTGACAATCCACAAACTGACTCATAGTGGAGAAAAACCTTTTTCTTGTTCGAGTGCAACTATTCGTATTCTCAAAAGGGCAGTCTGACGATCCACATGCTGACTCACAGTGGAGAAAAAGCTTTTACATATTCCAAGTGCGACTTTTCAAGTTCTCAAAAGATCATTTGAATAAAAACATCCTGATTCACAGTTAAGAAAAACCTTTTTCTTGTTCCGAGTGCAACTATTCATGCTCTCGAAAGGGCAATGTGACGATCCATAAGCTGACTCACTGTGGAGAAAAACCTTTTTCTTGTTCCGATTGCAACTATTCATGTTCTACAAAAAGCAATCTCACGATTGACAAGCTGTATTACAGTGGAGAAAAACCATTTTCTTTTCCGAGTGTAACTATTCATGTTCTAAAGAGGCAATCTGAAGCCCCCTTCTCACGGCGGAGAAAATCTTTTTCATTGTCTGATTGCCGCTATTCGGGTTCTCAAATGAGATATGTAAAGAAGCACGCATACTCTTGTAAAACACTGGACTTATTTCCTTTTAAAAGCGAATTAACGAATTATTTTTAAAAAATGCTGTTGCGTCATACTTGCATCATGAACAATAAAAAAATATATTTATGTACGTAATATAAAATTTTTATTTTTTTTTCAAGTGAACGATTAATATTTTCCTAGTTCCTATTTAAAGTTGCCCCATGACAACACTCAACTAAACGCATTTATAAAACAGACTTCTATCTCTCGTTAACCCCAATTATCGGTCCCGATATTATTGCACTGTTATTCTGACAGCAGCGTATCACTGTTCTGGCTTATCCTCTCCGCACCATCTTCAGGAATTCATTGTCAGAAAGTACATTTCCTGTTCTATGGAAATTGAATTATTTGACTTTAATCTTCAAAAAGTGGGATAAAAAGGAACTAACCAATTATAAACCGATCTGCATATCATCAACAATTTTATAACTTTGCAGCTTCTTGTGGATAAAAAAATTGGCACAGTCAACGACAGTATATGTCCTGAACAGAGGACTTTATAACGGTCTAATTAACACTTACTAAAATAATAATTAATAACATCGATCTCTATGTAATCTGTTTCTGAAATTAAGGACTTCAGTCTAACTTTTGACACCAAACTTAACTTCATACCACACTTAAAATATTTCAATGAAGAGTTGGGTCCTTAGTGTTGTACGGGGACCGGAATGTTGATTAAACACGGAAATTGAGAATGACGTACTTCGCATTCTGTCAATCCATAATCCAATATAGTATAATAGGATGGGGTGGCGCCTATAAAACTCACACACAATCTCTTTACATTGCGCAAAAACTAATAATTAAAATAATATTAAAAAAATCATTTCTTTATTTATCTGAACTAATATTCAAAGAATTTAAAGTCAGAAAATTAAATACTCTCTTCCTGTATCATTCAACCTTACAAGTTTACAAAGAGGATATCCTAAACAAATCCATACCTTTCAAAAACACAGTAAACCTCAGGCAAAAATACATGTTACCAATTCCCATTTGTAAAAAAACTTTGAGTCAACAAAACTATAAATACTTAGGAACAAATTTCTTTAATAAATTACCAGAAAATATCAGATCCCTTAAGGACAGTTTCAAAAATTTCAAAACAAAGTTAAAAAAATATACTGAAAACCTTAATTAAAAAAAAATAATAATAATTAAAAAATATATATATACATATACACACATATGTTTCTCTTATTCTTAATATAAACTAAATTAAAAAAAAAAAAAAAAACAAAACAAAATAACTTGTACACACAAGCATTTGCGTATTATGGGAGAACATTTTTAAAAAATATGTATATCTGTATTTAATAATTGTATTAAGTTTTTTTCTATATACTTTCATTATATTTATGTATCTGTTGTATGTACTGTACCAAAAAAAAAAAAAAAAAATTTCAAAAAAAAAAAAAAATGTTGTTGCGTAATTTTGATAACTTTTTAATTTATTTTTTTTCCTAATCCCTCTGAGAATTTTACAATGATTCGAGTTTACTTTGTTTCGATCCCTACTTGGTGTGGTTTAACTTATATTTTGTTAAATTAATGATGTAATAAATATGATCTGAATTAATCACCACCAAGGTGTATTTTTGTATTTTTTGTTTTGTCTAACCTTCAGTTAAAATTATTTTTATTATAAAATAATTAAAAAAAATTAGAAATAAACATTCCTGGGTTACGAATAACCCGACAATATTTGAAAATCTCTTACTACCACCACAGTAAGCCGAAGGAGAAGATGTCGAGAAGTCGTTATGGGGGACTTTAGCCAGCCGAGAAATTGAACACGGAACGCCTGGGTGGGACCCAAACGCGATGCCCACTCAACCACTGACCGGTCGAGATTCTTTGTCAATATGTTGGATATCTTGAGCCTGCACTTTTTTTCCATTTTTGTTTGAGTCTTATTTATTTTATTTATTAGTGATGATATATTATAAAATTATTACATTTATAATATATTATATCTTGACATGTAACAGACACTTTGTGGGGATACATAATTATAATAAACACAATTAAATAACTTTGTTTCAATTCCACTTTATTATTTTTTAATCCAACCGGTTTCGGTTCGTACTGAACCTTCCTCAGGGGTGAATAAAAATATATATTTTTATTCACCCCTGAGGAAGTTTTTTTAATTCTGCGTCGTCGATTCGACGAAGGTTAGTGATTTAGGGTTAAGCACTGTAGTTTAGGGGATATCAGAACTGAAGCATTTTTAACTATTCGGATAATATGGACATCATGTGCAGTACCCGGAAAACTTTCCCATAGACATTCCCATTCACCAAGGAGCCCGTTGAATATCATCATGGATCAGTAGTCACAGGGTGGTTTATTGCATCCGGTTAAAACAAAACAGTCATCTTTATTTGAGATTTTGCTCACTGTTCACATCCATCAAAACGTAGATATAACATATACTGGATAGGGGTCTTTTTTTACATTAGTTCCATACAGGAAGCCCTAAAGAAGATAATTTCCCTCATATCATCTTAGGGGATGCTGTGTGGAGGGTTTTTTAAGGAAAGGAAGGATAGGAAGTTCTGGGAAGGAAATAGGTATGAAGGGTTGGTAGGAATCTTGGGTTCAGTGTGACCAGGAATGACGGACGTATGAATCCATCTTTCCCACTGCGGTGCAAGGTGATGGGTTGAGAGTCCGGCTCGAAAGGTCAAAAGGTCTACCTCAACCAGTCTCCCTGATCCTCCCTGTCACACCATTAAGTGAGCAAACACATCCGTCGCCAAGACCTAGAAAAATCTCACCCCATGAACACGAGCACCCCTGCCAAGTCACCAAACCAATAGGTCACCCCAAGTGAACCACTTGGGGTGACCTATGTCAATTTCAATATTAAAGCAGTGTGTAGTATTAATTAAGTATTAATTAAATAAACGAATAAGCATTAAAAGTGAAACTGAAAAGAGAAAATGATGTAAATATCAAACACTAAAATCATTTTTAAATAGCCGTTTACGGAGGGTATTTCATCGTCTCCCGTCCCCAGAGGGTCATCAGGGGAGATTCCATCCAGGCAGTCATGGCGGTGATGATCGCATTCTTCGAATGGCGCAGTCTGCACCATAAACTTCCCATGCGGTGGCGGAGAAGTGCACGGAAAGTATGTACTCGTCCCTCCAGGAACATTTCTGTAGCACTGCAGTATCTCGGTAGGCGGAAAAGTTGGCGATAGGCGTTATTGTAAGCAACCTTTAACTTATGCCATTGGGTTACAGTGTAGTCAACCCACAGTTCTGATGTGTATAGCGAGGTACAGAAAGCCTTGAACAGTATTCTTTTTACTTTGGGGCTGCAGGAGTAAAAACGTCTTGACAGCATACCCGCTCTAACTGATATTGCTCTTCTCTGCCTTTCCATGTCCTCGATATCCTTAAGGTCGTCTGTGATGACATGTCCCAGGTATTTAACGCTGTGATTAACATTCATTTTCCTTTCATCTAGCCATACTGAGGGTGTTTGGACGATTTCGTTATTCGGTTTAAAAACCATAACTATTGACTTGGTGGTATTATACAAAAGGTTATGGTTTTTTGCGAAGTCTTCACAAATTTTTAGTAAATTCTCTAATGCGCTTAGTGACGGTGCAAGAAGAACCATGTCATCTGCGTAATTAATGTTATTTACACATACTCCATTTAAATGGCAGCCTATTTTCGTAGCATTGAGTCTTTGAATAAGCTCGTCGGTGTATAGATTGAACAGAACCGGAGATATGCTTCCTCCTTGCCTTACGCCACTTTTCAAAAAGAATGGATTGGAAAATTCCCCAGACCATTTCACAATATTTTCTTGTTGCGTGTGCCAAATTGAAAGAATAGCTATTACATCTTCTGAAACTGCTCTTTTCCTTAGTTTTTCCCACAGTTTATTATGACATACACGGTCAAATGCTTTGCTTAAATCTAGAAAGCAGGTATAGATTGGCGTTTTTCTTAGTTTATAATAACTGATGGTTTCTTTTAGAGAATATATTGCCATAGATGTTGACAGTGCAGGTTTGAATCCGAACTGGTTATCCTCTGTTTTTAGCTGATCTATTACGACAGCAGATAAAATTTTTTCAAATAATCTTGCCACTGTGGTTGAGAGTGAAATTGGTCGGTAGTTATTGATCACGGATGGATCAAGATTTGTTGATTTAATTATGGGAATAATTACCGTTTTCGTCATTTCATTCGGGATGTGCCTGTAACGTACAATATTTGAAAATAGTTTTGCTAGGATAATATAAATCGTTGGTCCAGCATACTTAATGTGCTCAAAGGCTATTGAGTCATGTCCTGTGGCTTTTCCTGTTGCCATTTCTCTGACAGCTCTTTCTACCATATGTGAAGTAATGCTGAGAGCGGTAGTATTACCTACGGTTTTCAAATTAAAATTTATATTCTGAGATTTTTCTGCTGCTTCTTCACCCGCCTTAGAGAGGAAGTTACGAAACTCATTGGCGATATTTTCCTTGCCTCTTACTCCATTGACACAGACAGGAGTTTTCATATTAGTTTTCAACTCTGAGGAGGTTTTTTGCCAAAATTTATGGAAATCTTTATTTATTAGTGATGCGGTGATACCATCCATTCGTTGCTGAATTTCTGACTGTTGACATTTTTTCAGAGCTACTTTGAAGATCGTTCGGTATTTCTTCCTGTCTTCGGCAACCGGCCCTGAGAGTGGTTTTCCGGCTTGAAGCCATGAGAGAAAGGCGCTTCTTGATTCTGCGTTTTTGGCTGCAACCATGTCATTCCATCCCGGAATGTTTCTATTTTTTCTATTCTTGTTATTAAATGTGGTGGAGGCAGCACTTCGCAGTGCTTCCACAATATTTTTATACAGGGAATTTATTTGGCTTTCGTTTGAATTTATCATTGGCAAGTGATCAGACCATACTGCGTCATATTGAACATCTACGCTGGTAATAGCATTTTCCAGTGCTTTTGTGACGACACAATGATCCAACCAACTTGTGGTACTATGGGCATCACTTACGTATGTAAATGTATCGCAATTCATTAACTTAGTATCTGCGCAAACATAGCTAAACTCATTGCAAAATTTTTCTAGTTCTCGGCCAAAAAGGCCTTTAGGATCTGCATTGAAATCACCTAGAATAATCGCATTCGACGAGTTCCTTTCATTGATTATTGCGTTTACCTTACTCATGCAGTTCGTGAATTCCTCAAGATTCTCCGGTTTATTTGTCGGCATATAAAGTGAGAAAATTAATATTTTGCCTCTGTTGACAGTCAATTGTATTGCCGCAAGTCTTGGTTCAGAGCATTCCACTATGTCGACTGAAAGTGAATCCCGCCATAGGATAGCAACTCCACCATAAGGTCGTTCAATTAGAGGGCCATCATTTAGATTGACCGCTGAAGTTCCATATCCTGAAAATTGGGGGTGAATTTTTGAAAATATATTTGTTTCAGTTGGTAGAACCCATGTTTCCTGGAGCAGGATAATGTCATTAGTTTCACATAAATCTTTTATGAAATGCTTCGTTCGTCGAATCGATCTGCAGTTCTGAGATAAAATCCGTAGATGATTTTTATTTTAATGAGGATCCATTGTTAGAGGTGTTATCTTCTCTATTTAGCGTGGAGAAAGGTTTTTTGAAAATGAAATTTCTGACGTTGATACCTGGAGGCCATATTTCCTCTTTAATTATTTCTGAAAATTTTTCACTATTTATTCCGATTTTAAAAGTGGCAAACTCACCAGATTTTGCCATAAATTTATCTATTTTGCAGTATAAATTGTGGGAGATTAATAACCCATTTATCTCATCAGGAGTTGTTTCTGGATCGAATCGTGAGGCAATGATGTACCTCTGTTTTGGAAGAACTTTTAAACCAGATGTCTCGTTTTTACCTTTTATTAAAATACGAGAGTTTTTTCTTTTTTTATATGTAATTTCTTTCCAATCCCCAGTAGGTTTTGTTTGGTAAATAGGATTTGACTTGAGATCATTATTTTTTTCTATTGAGAGCGCCTTAGCTGTAGTCGGGTCGGTTTTATCCGGTCTACTTGCACCTCTATGGGATTTAAACCACACATTGTTATTATCGGTGGACTCGGTTGAATTAAAATTGTTTGCGATTTCATCGATAGATGGCATCGTTTGTTTGGTGATCATCGTCTGCTGATTTGATTTACCGCAGGCAGCAGTAAACTTCGGCGCATTGTTACTAGATGTCGCTGAATCTCCTTTGCTTACATCGGACAAATTAGAATTAATATTCAATGAATATAATGTTTTAAATTCTTGTAGTTCATTCCGAATTTTTGTAACATCTTCACATGTTGCGAAGTTATCGTTAAGTGCGTTTAGTTTCATATTACGCATATCGTTTTTTAATATGGTTATTTCTTTCAAAAGAGTAGTTACATCTACGTGGTCGAATGTAACCGGCGGAAGTTTATTGATGTCTAGCACAACAAATTTCGGTAGGAGTTAACCGTCGGTTTCTCGCATATATTTAATTAAATCAGTGATGGATCTTTTCTTTTTACCTAATAACCAGGAACTTTCCAACCCTCCTCTCTTCTCTATCTCTAAAAACGTGGACTACATTCATTAGGAATATAAATGAAATTTCTTCTGAAGACACTTCAATGAAATAAAATGTTATTGATTTCTTCGAAACAAATCCTTCTTACATATTTTGGTTTTAGCTAAAACCAATTTTACTTTACTTCTTTTCGCTATTATGCACTTTTCTAAATATTCTAGAGTTAGATTTCTAATAGGCATGCAGCGATTATGTCGAGGATCAATTAATTCGGGGAGCATGCAACAATTGTAAAAGCGTTTCAGCTGTATTGTAAAAGCGTTTCAACCATATTAGTCTGCCAAAATTCGTCTTCCCGTAAAATTTTTTCGATTTTTATTCCGAGTTCAGTCCATACAACAAACATACAAATATCTTTTTTGGTTACATGTAATTGGCCCTAAACCTGGTAAAATCAATCGTGAGATGTATTTAATCGTGGAACAACAATAATCATTACCCGTGACTAGTTCATATTAACTTGCTCCATAGTAAAGTGTATTTTAAAATCTATAACGCTTAAATTAAAAAGTTACTTGGAGTGTTACGTGTTCGTTATACAAAGTTCTAAAATATTTTTATAAAATCTGAGTGATTTAAAGTTCCTTCCGAATTTAATATAGCAAAACTATAACAGTACAATTTGTTTTAACGCGGGTAGCACGAAAAAAACATTAATTCAAGATGCATTGCCGAGTGTGCTCAGTAACTCTACGTACTGATGTTACGTACCGTTCTAGACCAGAATAACAAAATACTTGAAAGTATTCAATTTATGAGTTCTCAATATGAGGATTTCATGGCTAGAATCCGTGACATCGAACTAAAGAATGATGAACTCACTAAAAAGAACTCAACCTTAGAAGCTAGGATTTATGTCTTGGAAAAATGTGTGGACATGCAGGAAAGGGAACTCAAAGCGAACAACATAGAAATAAGAGGCATCCCAGAAATCAAAGGAGAAAATCTGCAAGACGTTTTTTTCAATATCTGCAAAACAACAAAGTCCTCCACTGATACAAAGGACATTGATGCCATTCATCGCGCAGCAAAAAAAAACAACAATAGTCATCCGAGAGAAATCATTGTTAAATTCAAAACGAACATAGCAAGAGAACACCTGTTAACAGACGTAAAAACTTTCAACAAAAACAAACAGAATCTAGAAGACAAATTGAACACCTCAAACATCGGTATAGCTGGTTCCTGCTCGCCGATCTTCATTTCAGAACAACTAACATTTCGCGGTAAACAGCTGTGGTACAAGACACGAACAGCGGCGAAGGAGAAACAATATCGCTTTTTTTGGATTAAACGGGGGCAGATTTATCTTCGTAAAAACGAGGGAACTAATGCCATTGTTATCTCAGACGAAAGCAAATTGGCTGCGCTTTGATAAATTTGAATTAATGGCTATTCTTTCGAGGTATGTCTTGACCCGCGCATTTATGTCTCATATTTGTTTCATTTACTACCTTTCTGGAATTCATTTGTTATCACGCAGTTCCTGCTACCTTATTTTTATTATTATTATAGTTTTAGCTTCTTGCTATCTCTTTCATAGTACTATATCTAATTACATTTTTTATACTATATTATTATATATTACTTATATGTGTATCATTTACTACCGTTTTCAAATTAATTTGATATCTCGCAATTCTTACTACCATTTTGTTTTTACTTCTTGCTATCTCATTCACAGTACTACATTAAACTACATCATTTATACTATATTATTTATATTAAGCACATTTACCATTGTAACTACATTTGGAATCGGATTTAATCATATATTACTCGGAAACCAACTTCTATACAACACACAACCAACACATACTTATGATTCAATTAAATTATGATACCGGAAATGATTCCGGCATAGATCTTAACATGAATGTCATTGATGATTTGAACAATCTCAATAACTATAAATGGTGCGCTTACGGAGTTAAAATTATTCACCAAAATATAAGAAGCATTTCTAATATTGACGATTTTTTAATTTTTCTGGATCAGTTCAATTACCAATTCGATGTTATAATTTTATCGGAATGCTGGCTGAATAAAGATTACACCTCAAAAGTTATTCACAATTACTCTGAACACCACACAAACTTATATCTTAATAAGTCTAGCGGAATCGTTGTATACATCAGAGACGGACTTCAATCTCAAGTTGATGAAATTTTCTTATCACAAGCCAACTGCCTGAAAATTGTATTGAATAATAATCGATGTATTTTTGCAATATACAGATCACCCTCTTTTCAAAATATTGATACTTTTCTGAATTCACTCCAATCAATTATCAACAGCTCAAAAAACATAGAACGACAAATAATTATAGGCGACCTCAACATCAATACAATTACTGAATACCACCGCCAATCCAACGATTACCTATGTCTACTAACCGAAAATGGGTTCATTCAGACAATTATCAGCCCTACTCGTGAGCAGGGCAAGAGTAAATCTTGTCTTGACCACATCAACGTCAAAAAAATTAACCATGTTGACTCATTTTTCATTCACTCTACAATATCAGATCACTATACAACAGCACTCTGCCTTAAAAACAAACCTCTTAATCCTGCTAAAATTAAACATGTTGCAAGAATAAATTATAATAATTTAATTAAGGACTTGAGCTCAGAAAACTGGCAAAATGTTCTAGACCAATCTGATGCCGACTCATCGATGAATGAATTTATCACTAAATTACATTCATATATTTCTAAACATACAAGCAATAAACTTATACCGCATAAACAAATAAAACTTACGCCATGGATCACCCCTGGCCTTATCAAATCGATTAACATTAGGAACCAACTTCATGAAAAGGCGAATAAGTACCCTGAGAATATTATAGTACAAGCTCATTACAAAAAATATATGAACTTTTGCAAAAAACTAATAAAATCGGCCTAAGAAAATTATTATAAAAAAATCATTTATGAAAATAACTGTACTCCAAAACGTTTATGGGAAGCATTTCGCAATATAACTAAAACAAAAATAAATAAATCTTCCGAAATTAAATCACTGAACATCAATAACGTGAACACCTCAGACCCAAAAATCATTGCGAATTTTGCCAATAATTATTTCACGTCAGTGGGAGTCACACTTGCGAAAAAAATTCTCAACAAACTTAATACAACAGAATCCGATCTCGCTAAGTTAACAATCTCTAATTTCGGTCATAAATTAGACAATATACAAACAACTTCAAACGAAGTCATAAATATAATTGACGAACTCAAGTCATCGAATGCTTGTGGTCCTGATAACGTTTCATCAATTCTGCTAAAAAGTATTAAATCCTTCATAGCAACTCCAATCGCGTATATTTCCAACCTAAGCTTCGATTCTGGAAAATTTCCAAATCATTTAAAACACTCTATTGTTATACTGCTTCACAAAAATGGAGATAAATCGCAGATACACAATTACCGGCCAATTTCTTTGCTCAATTCTATTTCGAAAATTATTGAGAAAATTGTAAAGAATCGTCTCAGTCATTACCTTGAAAAAAACAATATCCTTTCCAATAGACAGTATGGCTTCAGACCAGGATTGAGCACTGAAAATGCAATTACAAACCTGACGAAAATCATCTCCAACAATATCGATAGAGGAAGAAAATGCATTGCGCTCTTCTTGGATCTAGCCAAAGCGTTCGACACTATCTCACACAAAATTCTCTTGAAAAAACTACAGCGCATCG
Organism: Limnephilus rhombicus; assembly: GCA_929108145.2. Classification (NCBI taxonomy): domain Eukaryota; kingdom Metazoa; phylum Arthropoda; class Insecta; order Trichoptera; family Limnephilidae; genus Limnephilus; species Limnephilus rhombicus. The sequence continues at coordinate 30,086,918 of OV815290.1, read as the reverse complement.
GCATTCAGGGTCAGCTACTTAAGTGGTTAGGTAGTTATATAGAAAATAGGAGCCAAAGAGTGAATATTAACGATACTCTAAGCTATCCGGCTGATATTAACTTTGGTGTACCTCAAGGAAGCACTCTAGGACCTCTTTTATTCAATATCTATATAAATGAATTATGTAACAGTTCATTTGCCGACCATATTATCACCTTTGCCGATGACACAGTATTATTATTTGAAGGCAAAAATTGGAATGAAGTTCATAATAATTCAGAAATTGGTATCAACAAGGTAAAACAATGGCTAGATAATAATCTTCTCACTCTCAACACTGACAAAACTAAATTCATTCGCTTCAGTGCAACTCAAGCGGGACAACCAAAAGAAACTCAAAAAATTATTATACACCATTGCAATGACCCAAACACTTGCAATTGCAATACCTTAGAATATGTGGATAGCATAAAATATCTAGGAATTATCGTAGACAAGAATCTGAGATGGAATGAACATATCGATTCAATCTCCACAAAGGTCAGAAAACTCACGCATCTTTTCATGGCTATTAGAAATATTCTATGCGCAAAAGATCTATAACTAATGTACTATGCCATGTGCAACTCATTACTTGAATATGCATCTTTAGGATGGGGAGGATGTACCAAATCAATACTGGACCCCTTAGCCAAAGCACAGAAATCACTACTAAGGGTCATACTTAAAAAACCATTTAGATACCCCAGCAATGATTTATTCAAAGAGATAGGAGTTCTGGATGTGAGGCAACTATTTATAAGAAAAGTTATATTATACACACACAAATATCGTCACCTCTTCCCCTCCGTAGAACATTATCACAACACCCGACATGCAGGGAGGAATCCAATAGTTCCACTTGCTACTATGACATCCCTTGCTCAAAGACAATATTCTTACCTAGGTCCAAAAATGTTCAACCTTATACCCGGTTCTTGGAAATTGAAAAGTGCAAGCGTCCTGCGTAAATTAGTCAATGATTGGATTCTGAACTTAGGGAGAGTCGAAAGTGAACGTATGCTGTATAACTGGTAAACAAAATCACTCAACTTTCCTGATCACTAGACCAAAATTCCTACCACACTTCATTGGTTTAATGTTTCGACATCCTTTCTGATGTTTTTTATACATGGGATTGATGGTTATGCGCCCCTGAAGCCTGTCTGCTCCGTGTTGGTGTAGGTATATCACCGCTGTAAAGCGTTGACATGCACGTCGCTAACTCTGTGTGAAACTTGGTACCTTACAATGGTAATGATTTATGATAAATAAATAATACCTACATAACACAACATGTATGGCGTACGAAGTAATACACCAATTTCACCAAAGTAGCACTAAATTTGGTACTATTTTATTATTATTCATAGTTTATATTTCTATCTACATTTATAGTTATTGTTTTTATATTTTAGCAGGAGTAGTTCAAGAGAGTGTATATTCATACTGTCGTACTAATAATATAATACTATTCTTAAAACATGTTTTAAATCAGTGAAAATAATTTGTAGTTACAAAAATCATTGTAAGTAGTTACATCGCTAAAAAAATAAAATCATATAGATTATTACGTTCGTTATTATATCTATTATTGTAAATTTTAATATAGTTTCTCCTATAAGTGTACTATGTATTAAAAGATCAAACTCCTAAACACATAGCTTAACATAATTTCATTTCTTTATGTTGTAAATCTTTTGTAATTCCTCCATCTTGTTCTTGTAATTCCTCCATCTTGTAAATCTGAATGTATTATACATATGTTACCAGGTTAATTCGGTAAATCCGATTATAATATATGCTACCAGATTACCTTTTCTACTTTGTCACAAAAAAATGTATGTGTACTTATATTTATATATTTTATATACATTTTCTTTATTACACACCTTAGCTTCAGAAAAAAATGAAATTTTCTGTTTTTTTTTTGGTTTTGTTTTTTGTTAAGTAATTTATGTACATTTCAGGTATAATATGAACTAAACATGTCAATTTGCCTATCCTGGAACGGGAAACTTTCCTAGTTGGACAGGCAAAGCTTCCTAATTGTAATTTGTACTTTTGTATCTATAATAAATAAATAAATAAATAAAATAAATAAATTTACCAGCATTTCTCCAGTTTAGTTTCCAAAAGGTAATTTTTTTGGATTTTACTGCTTCATATATGAGCATGCTGCGTGCTGCGAAAGGATATTTAATTTCAATCACGGTGTCTTCAGAAGAAATTCCATCTGGGGTCGCACCCATATAGGGATACTCTTCGTCTATGAAAAGACCACACTTTTCTATGGTAATACGTTTTAGTTCTGCAAGCTCGTTCAGGACATCGTATTCATGTTTTTGTCCGTGTCGAATTGAAGGAATATTTGATAACGATTGCTGGTACAGTATATTTTTGACTAATAGAGCGCAACTGATATTTTGCCGCCGTGTGCACACTTTTCCAAATCACAATGCGGTAATCATATTGCGGCGCATCTCGATCCACTTTCCACTAGATGCTTGAAGTATTGTCGCCCTTTCAATTGCTTGCCTATCATTGGCTATGGTAAAAAGCCTTTCTAAAAAATCATCCTTATCTGCCTCATACGATGCTTGGTCCATATCAGGTTTTTGTGCATTGGGACCATAATGCTGATCTTTTGCTGGAACGAGCCGCAGGGTTTTTCTTTTCTTTTTTAAACTTAATTTGGGAGGCGGGAATGGGTACCACCGCCCCGGGAACCTTTATTGGATAACCAACACCTCTGCCATAGGTCACCCCAAGTGGTTCGCTACGTTTGGTGATTTAGCAGGGGTGCCTGGGTTCATGGACAGGATGACCAGGACACACTGAACCTCAGATTCCTACCCACCCCTTAAACCCTTTTCCTTCCCAGAACTATCCTCTCCTTCCTTTTCTTAAAAAAAAACTTCCACACAGCATGCCAAAAGATGACATAGGCCCTGAGGGAAATAATTTTCCTCAGGGCCTCCTGTGTGGAGCTCATGTAAAAAAAAAACTTAAAACTTGTTGATTACTTTTCTCCAATCTTTTTAATTCTAATTGCTTTATGAGTTTTCCGGGACTATTACCGGTTGCAAATTTAAGCAAAGAATAGTGTGGACGATCCACACTTTTATATTTTAAAAATATCAAATTGTTTATTACCTAGCGACCGTCTATTATCGCCTGCGGTGCCGAGGCGGGGCCGGGAAAGTAAAAGGGCTTAAGCGTTTTTGCATTTTCAAGCGAAAATACGCCGTAAGGAAGTACGCGATGCAGGGGAGAAGAGTCCGTTATCGCGTCACGAAAACTGGAACCGAGATTTGTATGGAATTTTTGACACGTTTGATTCCGAAATGGATTTTCGTCTTTCGACTGGCGAACCTGTCGGCGGAAAACGACGAATTTCTTCGTCGGATAATGAGAGATTGCAGTTTCCGTCGCCAGGGTCGCACTTCGATTCTGTATCGGTCGTTTTGTATGAAACCGGTGTCAGAAATGGCTGAAAAAAAAGTGAGTTTTCAAAACTGAACATAAATATATATATAATAATTAAATTTAAAAAAAATTACATTATTGACGATAGCAATACCTATGAAAAACCTTGTACAAGCAGTAATTTAGATAAGAGCTATTGAGCTTAATTTCAGAAATAAGCTACCGTGGTTCAGTTGGTAGGCCGAATCGGGACAGATTGGTTAAGGGAAATCTTTTGACCACTCTAGTAGGACTCTCTGAACTCCATGAATTCATTCCTATATCTGAAATCAACATTTTCTTGCGATGCAATTTACTGACTGCCGGAGTTCGTGCGGCATACTGCAAACATTCTTTCTTCACATTCGGGAGGTAGATATCTATATCCGTATTCGGCATTTCACCTCCACCCTCTTCCTGGGACCCTGGTTCCACCTTGATGGAAACACTCTCTGGGTTGGGATGATCCATGACCTTCTGTGATAGTGTACCGGTTTATTAAATTGGTTTCAGGTCAAAAAAATTAAACCTGGAACAGAACCTTGACACATAATCCTATTTATGAGTGGTTAAAATAGAGCTTTAAGTTGAAGATAGTTACTAAACCTCGAGCATCAAATATCAAGATATTTAATTTATTACCTGACACTATAAAGCAATGTAATTCTATGAATAAGGTTAAATATATGGTGAAAAATTGCCTAACGGAAAAAAAAAGATTTATATTGATTTTGATATGTATGAAAAAATGTTGAATCTGTAGATATAAGATATAAATTTTAAAAATGTATAAAAACGTAACTAAAATATAAGCACCTGTTGATAAGCCGATTCAATTGGCTTAGCAGGACTTGTTTGTTGATTATATTATGTATTATCTATTATTTCAATAAAAAAAAGGTGGATGAAAAAACCGTTGTGCCCTCCAGTCTCATGTAAAAACATACAAACATTAAAAAATATAAACATGTTTATTACGCTTGTACGAGTCATTCAATCGATCAAGGAACACAAAATAATTATATTTTCAAAACTGAAAATATATACACGCAACAAATAACGGCGTGTAAAAAAATTGTGATCGGCCAACTCAGAATCACCCCAGAAAGTGTGATGACAAAAAAAATTTGGTTAAATAGGTTAAGTAAGGTTAGGGTTTCCAGCTATTTTAAAATTATTTTTCCAAATTTTTGTTATTAGTTTTTGGGGTATTATGCCGTGTTGCGATACCTCCTTCTTTAGCCAACGTTTCGGACAGCGTTGCAGTGTCCACCATCAGGGCAGATGTGTAATAGTTAGGGGTGATGTTTGTACGTATCTACTTAGGAGCGATACCGTGTCGCCAGCTCCACTCCTCTACGAGCTGGCGCTTCAATATACTTCAACATGTTTTTTTGCGTTTAGCCTTGATGTAACCGTCAATTACCGGATACCAAGAACTATTGAGCTTAGCTCCGTCGTCTCTATTAATATTTATAGGATTTTTGTGAATTTTAATTTCCTCCGTAATCAGGCGTGCTATATGAGTTTTGAGTCTTCCCAGGACCTCAGGGACAAATCCAAAGTAATGGCCGGTTTCGATTGCCGATTTGTCAGGGTGGCCAAGTTTACAGGCACGAAAGTGTTCTGATATCCTTTTGGAGATCGTTCGCTCTGTTTGGCCTACATAAACCTTGTCACATCCAGAACAGCTGAGTTTGTATACTCCATCTGTTTCCAGAGGAAAATTTGGTCTTTGCAGGCCTCAAAAAGTCTCGTATTTTTGTCGTGGTTCCGAGGACAGTCTTGATGCTTTATTTTTTCAATAGCCTGGCAATTCTGTCTGTCACATTGTGAACGTAAGGCAGGAAAGCGCAGCCCTTTGACTCTTGTTCAATTCTGTCTTCGTTTGGTGCAGATTTGGCTCTTATGATTTGCCTTGTCTGCCTTGCTGGGTAACCAATACGCTCCCTCCAGTGCATCGGTCAGTTTTGTAAGTTCAGCTCCGATTTTTGTTTCTTCCCATATTCCGGTCGCTCGGGTCACCAATGTATGGATAAGTCCTCTCTTCTGCGCTGGGTGGTGATGGGAATCAGCATGTAGATACCGATTTGTATGAGTCGGTTTTCTATACACTGTGTGTCCTAGACTACCATCTTCTTTTCGCATCACCTCCACATCTAGAAAAGGTAGGATCTGAGAGTCATTTTCCAGCTCCATTGTGAACTTAATTTTAACGTGGAGTGAGTTGAGATGTTCCAGAAATTCGTTCAGTTTCTCTGTTCCATGAGGCCAAATGGCAAAGACATCGTCGACATACCGCCACCATACTTTGGGAACAGCCGAAGCAGTGTCGAGTAGACGTGGGCAAAATTGAATGACCGAATTAAATGAATAAATTCAATCTTGTGACACACTCAATCTAATTCTCAATTTCAAAAGGAATTGATTCTTCATTCCTTATCTTTGGCCTTGCATCCTACGATTTTTAATGACACCATACATTTTTAATTTCCGTTTATTTTACTGTTAAATTATTTCAATGAATAATGTGTTCTGTAAACGATTTAAATATTATACTGTTTCATGGATATTTAAATATTATTAAACGGGCCGCGCGCCGCGAAGTGGTCGACGGACGGTATTGTGAACGACTCGCCATTACGATTGTATTCCGCTACCGCCGTGCCGCCATTCTAAAAACACCCGAACATCATCAAAGTCCATGTCCCAAAATGGCCAAAACGCGGCCGCGATTCATCCGGGTTGCCCGAGCATCTCTTTCACGCAATGAATTAATCATTCATCCTAATCAATAGTCCTGAGATTGTCATAAGGTCCCCGCCGTCCCAGGTCCGTGTTCAATGTCCGCGTCCCAGGTATCTAGTCTGTCGAAATCGAGATTGTCCGATTCCGACAGACAGAGGAATTAAAACAAAAGTCTTTTTCACTTGTGACGTCATGGTCTTTTGTAAATCTCAGACCTCAGAATCTCAGACCACGTCAATGTCACGATATGTCCCAAACGCATCCCAGTCCTAGGTCCGCAGCTCGCGAGTAAATCAAGTCACTGCTAGGTAAGACACAAAACATTAGTCAAAAGTTACTAATTCATTCCGCAATGCCAGCCCTTAATCCGTCCGCGCGGTTCATTTATTCCCCCGCGCGCCAAGCCGTCAATTTCATTACATAGTTAGTCGAAAACTTTCGACTTTGAATCTGAACATCAGCAGTGAGAAGCTAAAATGATGCTTATCTGTTTTTTGGTACGTACGGAAGATATTGTACCTACCTACTTTTATACGTAGATCTTGGGTCGATATAATATGTAAATTTGCAGATATTATAAGGCCAATTAGCTGTGGTTAGCTGTCATAAAATACTCATCTTAATGTTAAATGTATGTTTATATTAGATCACGTGAAATGGAACAAAATTATAAGTTTAATAAATAAAATAAAATCAATAAAATTTTAAGGGTGAAATGAAAACTTGTATAATTTTAAGATATAATTGCTAACAATAAATACATTTTACATACGAAAAATTACGACACTAAAAAAAGACAAACAATATAGGATTTAAATGTTCGGTCTCCTCTTTGTGTGGTGTTTCGTAGCCTATTGGTCTCCTCTTTGTGCGGTGCTTCGTAGCCTCCCCACTCATTGTGATTTGAAAACCGATGAAACGAAAAAGTGACACTAAAAAGAGTCAAACACATTAATCTATAGGTTTTAGCGAGATAATCAGATAGAATAATCGGTCTCCTCTTTGTGCGATGCTTGGTAGCCTATCAGTCTCCTCTTTCGCGGTACTCCGGGTACTCCGTGGCCTCCCGGTCTCGTGTGCGGTGTTAGCCTCCCCATTCATTTAATTTTCAATTATTATTATTATTATTTTTTTTTTTTTCTTTTTTTTTTTTTGGGATTTAATTGAATTAAAGGAATGAATTAAAGGAATCAATTCAAAAGGCCATGGGAATCAGACTGAATCGATTCACTCCTGGGAATCATTCTGCCCACGTCTAGTGTCGAGTGCCACTTCCTCAAACTTTCCCATAATGAAGTTGGCGAGTACTGGCGACAACGGACTGCCTATCGCAACTCCTTCCACTTGTTCAAAAAGTTCACCCTGGAATGCAATTTCCGTGACCGTAACAACACAAAGCATAGAACTGTCAAACATACTACGGTATAGTATACGTGAGCAGGTCCAGTTGACTCCACTGTCATCTGAGTGTTAGACTCTCTCGGTATTATATTTATTATTATATATTTATATTAAACTGGTAAGAGATCACTATTTAGAATAAAGAAATTCCTTTACGTGAAATTCCTTTACCTGTATTTTGTAACCAGGTCTGGTAGATAAATGAATAAACAACACAGGTTTATTCCTTTAGAATGTTAAGTAAAAAGAGCTTGGTGATGAATATTATTAACAAAGAGTAAACGCAAGTCATACTTAGGTGATGTAATAATAGATTGACTAGCGGGAATTATTGAAAACTTTCCAATCAAGAGAATGATTTAATAAACTTACTAATCGCTTGGTTCGCATTTGTGAGAGCGACTGTAAATCTACAATGAACAATCTCATGTATCATCTGTCACGTGTTCACCTGGTTAGTGTTGGTTGGCACAATATAAAATGTGATATATTCTTATAAAAAACACAAGCACCAATTTACAGGAATTAGGTCTCCACTAGTCAATATAACATGAATCCACTTACGTACAAGGCGAAGCGCGGCGGCCAATAACAATGTGTTAAAGAAACGTCACTAGAAGTCGAAGTACAAGAATGTCAACAACAAAAATGGAACACAAATATTGTTTAACCCCTATTGGGCGGCTGGCTACATTTGCCGAATGTTCCCTGGAAACGGCGTGAGTTTTCAGTTTTGCAACTTATATTTAAAAATTCTAATTACTCTGCAATCTGACGATTTAAAGTTTTGAAAAAAAATTGTAATACGAACAATTGTTTAATGTATAGTTAAATATAATAACAATAACATTTTGAGTAGAGGTCAACTAATAAATAAATACATAAACTTGTAATTACCACAAAAAATGTACTTCTCCCGCAAGCAATCAGTCATAGAATAGTAATGGTAAAGTTTATTGTAAAACTTAATTAGTTTATGTCATAAATGTACTTTTCCACATAATGTTAAAATAAAAAATAAAAAAATTTCAGTGAATACACGTAAACAAATGATTTTTTCAGTCACCATAAAAAATCGCCCTTCTCACTCACACACATTCAAGTTACGCTGCGTCGGCATTGAACAGGGTGACCACGCAATAGTTTGGTGAGGCCGGGCATGTTTTGTCAATTAAAAGTTTTGTATTGTGTGATATATTTTGAAACATTTTGTTCGGCATAAGGCAACTTCACAGTCACTTCACCAATCACGAGTCTGAACTCGTTTTTTTGGCTCTCGCGTAGTGTTTGTACAAACATAACATCGCAGGTATGATGTTTGTCGCTTTGAGTTGACTCTTAGCATTTTAAAATTAAACTGTTACCATTTCTCTACGCAGGCGAAAAACTCTGTCCATTTATTTCTCTCGGGGGATTAATTTATAATAAATCGGAATCTTCAACTTTTCCGTCACTTATTTCTGGAGGATCATCTGGATCCTCTAAATTGTCCACTCTCTACTCATCATAGTCACTCATATAAAAATCTGAATCAATGTTAAAAACATGTCGTTCACTTCTTCCTCTTCCATTGTTCAAACAGTAATACTGAGATCAAAAACAACAATATAAATAATAAAATTCACGTAACAAAACACTCGCGAAGTCCACAACATCTTAATGTTTTATGCGACACGTTTATGTTAATGTTAACGCATGTACCGACAGGCGATGATGGCGCGACCAGTACACTCGCAAGCTGTAACGTAACTGTGTGAGTGGCATATATTCCGATAGGAGATTTCTGTGAGATGGGATATTACAAAAACAGCTCGGAAATTAAAAACTCCCAAAAGTGTTAATATATTTTTTATGTGGTAGACAAATCACCAGGCTAATGAAATATCCGCTTTCTTTCGTCTTTGATTAGTAAATAAGCGTTATAAATAATAATGAAAGTGATTCACGCTCCGTGGCTACGAATGTAGCCAGCCGTCAGCTAGGCCCGATTTAATCGGGCTGCAAATGTAGCCAGCCGCCCAATAGGGGTTAATTAAGACAAAACGGAGCAGAATAGCATTTTCCATCGATAAAAGACGCAATGGTTTCACGACTGTCACAAGACAAAGTATCAATGACATTTCCATAGACAACGAACTTTTCCTGACTATGCACCGGTGCCGAAGGGATCAATGACGCTAGTTCCTCGGAGCATCTTCCATTGTTATACCGGTAGAACAAGGATAGCATTCCCACCCGACGCCTGTGCTCTAAAGATTGTAATCCGTTTGTTAGTTAGGAGAATCTTTTAAACGGACCGCCCGTTTTTGCACAGATTCGAGGGTATTTTTCAGGTATTTTGGAGCTCCAGACCAGAGGTGGCATTTATTTAAGTATTGATTGTTTCCATGTTTGTGGAGTTTTTGTTGTGAAACATTTCGTGTATAAAATTTTTATCAAGGCTTCGAACAGAAAATCGATTGAAGTATGTACTTACCTGAATTTAAACGAAGAGACAGATGAATTTAAACTTGCATTTCATAGATTTGAAAAGTTGTAAGGTTCGTATTTATATACACAAGCAGGACAAGTATCAAGTATGTAATGCATGTAGTTTTTTTTGTATTATGGAATGTCATATTATGGCGTATTTTTATAAATAACTAGCTGACCCGACGAACTTCGTACCGCCTCAGTTTATTTTACTAAGTTAAAAATTACACAATGAAGCAATTATTGATGCCCAACTGTTCGTGTTTTGTTTTTGTCAGTATCAGAGATGGCGTTGTGTGCGGATTTATATTTTTTGTGATTTTCTTACATTTCCACTTACTTACGGGGATTTTTGAAAGGAAGCGGGTACGGGGTACGGGTGCCGCCGCCCCAGGAACCTCTGCCATAGATCATCCCAAGTGGTTCGCTGCGTCTGGTGATTTAGCAGGGGTGCCCGGGTTCATGGGGTGACTTTTATGCGTATCCAGGCAGCGGATGCGTCTGACCACCTGCTGCGTGGTGGGCCGAATCGAGAGAGACTGGTTGAGGGAAGCCTTTTGACCTTTCCAGCCGGATTCTCTCGACCAAAGGGTTGAAAGAGTCGGGCTGGAAAAGTCAAGGTAAAAGGTCAATTCCAGTCAAGGCAATGGCCTTGCACCGCAGTTGGAAGGATGGATTCACTCCCGGATACACTGACCTCTAGATTCTTACCCACCCCTCATGCCTTTTTCCTTCCCACAACGTCCTATCCTACCCTCCCTTAAAAAGACCCTCCACACAGCATCCCCTAAGATGACATAGGTCCTGAGTGGAGCTTACGTAAAAAAATCCGTTTCATTTCAGAGATTTATTATCATTGTCCTTTGGAGGAGTGCAGAGACATACGTTCACCGTTTGTTTCATTTTCGACTATTGAAATTTAGTGTGTAAGAAAGAGGGGCAGCATTATATGATTAAGAACAAAAGCAAAACAATCAGCGCATTGACATTTGACGTTTTTGAATTTTTGGAATTATTAATATTATTATTATTTGGTTAAATATAATATCTATCACAATATTGCTGCAGTTTTTTCAAAATATGAGGATTCGTTCCATACAAAATGTATGAAAAAATAATTTTCTTCATAACTTTCTTTTTCGTGAATTTTTGCGATGTTTTAATAATTATTCTGTTATCCGGGGCGGAGACAAATCCAACAATTCAAAGATCTTCAAAATCGGTCCAGCCGATCGTTATAAATAGTGTAAATAATCCGACTTTGTTTTATATATTAAGATTAAATACCTTTGACATACCATAAAAACTAGTAAAATCTCAATACAAATTATATTTTGAATGAATTTGTTAATTTGTAACCTATCTGAGATACCTACATATAAAAATATGTAAACATTTTAAAATTGTTTGGTTCGTGGGGCATTTCATTGTGGTTAAGGCATTAATTAAATGACAAAGTGGCGTTATGAATACTGAAAATTTAGTTATTTAACATTTCTTAGAAAGTCTTACATGTCATTTGGCTATTTTCATAAATTTGGGTATTTTTGGTGATTTTAAAATATTGAACCACAACAATTGAAGAGAAGAATGTCAATATTTACGTTCGATCATAAATGCCCTACTTTGGTTTTTCCAATTTGCGTTGCTAGTTGATAAGCCGATAATGTATTCTATGTACTTAGTAAAACCCATTTGGTCGAATTTAATATCACAAGCGGCCGCGGGATAAATACGAATTATATCGATGAATTATCGTTATATATTGTTCGTACTTGCTTTTTCCTAATTTTGTTAAATATTTATCCATATCACATAGTATAGATGACTAGATTACAAATAAACTAGATTTTTTTTAAATATTCAATCGATCTCTTGGTTGTTATAAAAGTGTTTCATAATATTATTAGTACGATTTATACTTTCAAGACCATTTTATTATAATAATTTGTATGATATACTCGTATGTTATCAAAACCATCTGAAACTTGTTTTTTTGTATGTAAGTAGGTACTAGGAACTAGGAACTAGGAACGTATAGATATATATTTATGGAATAATACATTTAAATTTGGTTTGTGTATGAAGGCACTTCATATTATATGAATGTAATTGTTAATGAAAAATTCAATCTATTTAGTAATTTTATTATTTAACATACCTCAATGCAGTCATTTACCGCGTTACCAGTTACCATGACAAGTAGTCTTCTTCTTCTTTCGTATGGTGGGGGGTCAGAGGGGGACATCTAGGTCTGCGAGCCAGTCTAGGGCCTCAGGCGTTGCCCTGTGGACCTCATCAATCCCGCCGGGGAATGAATGGAGCGGGCATTCGTTTACCACATGTTCGGTGGTCTGCACCGCACCGCATTCACACGTCGCCGACTCTTTAAGGCCCCATCTATGCATCATGTGAGCACAACGGCTTTGGGAGCACCTTATCCTATTGATGGCTGTCCAGAGTTTGCGAGGCAATGAGAACCCAGGCTATCTCTCAGTGGGGTCTTGCACGAGATGTGCGTTTTTGACCTTGGCTGATTGCCACTCAAGCTTCCACCTATCTTCTGGGGTGAGAGGTGTTCGAAGGAGTCTTTCTCCTTCCGTCCAGAAGGGTTTTCGAGACTTTAAGCGGCATGCCGGGTGAGAAACGACATCATCGTGCAAGTGTATTTCGCTTTTTTTAGCGCCTTCTTGTATTCCCTCAGTGCTACAATCTCTCGCCTGATATTTGGCGGGGTTATATTTGCAAGTACGGGGAGCCAAGGAAGAGGAGTCGATTTTAAGGTTTCACTGATGGTTCGCATTGTGGCATTAAGCTGAACGTCGACCATGGAAGTGTGGGCGCTTCTGGCCCACACTGGAGCACAGTATTCAGCTGCTGAGAAAACCAGGGCAATGGATTCCGTTCTGAGCGTGTTGGAATCGCATCCCCAGCTAGTACCAGCCAGCTTATTGACTAAGTTTAGTCTTGTCCTGGTTTTTTGGCCCACTGTTTCCATGTGTTTCCGGTAATTCAGGCTCCTGTCCAAAGTTACTCCAAGATAGCGGGGATGGGGGTCATGGTAAATATGTTTTCCATCAAACTGAACACAGAGTTTTGCGTTTGCCTGTGAATTACTGAGATGGAAAGCTGTCACAACTGTTTTCGACCCATTTGGCTTTAGTCGCCAATTGAGGAAAAATTCTTCCATAGCCTTGAGGTCAGAATTAAGGATCTCTTCTGCTGCATTGAGGGTTTTGGCTTGGACTGTGATGGCGAAGTCATCTGCGTAAGCAAATTTTCTGTCTTCAGTGTGAGGAAGATCTTGTGTATAGATGTTGAAGAGCGTTGGGGCCAGCACTGAGCCTTGGGCAAGGCCATTATTCAGGTGCATTTTTTTGCTTTTAAGCCCTCCTAGAAAAACCCTGAAAGTACGGCCAGTTAGTAGTTGCTCAATAAGTCGTACTGTGTTGCCATCCTCTATGGATGACAAGTAGTGGAGGGAATACATTGACTCTCTTTCAAACTATGCTTAAATTTGCAGCCAGCCTGGAGTGTGGATTTATATCCACATTCCAGGCTGGAATTATTTGCCATTTCAAAGTTTTTTTACTTCCATGAAATCTACACTTTCAAACTTTAAAAAATATATGAAACCTAAACGTATTAAGTGCTAATTAATAATGTAACGAGAGAGTGCATCTTTCAATAGCACCTCTGCTCTGCACGTAAGTATTGGTGAGGATTGTGAGTACCTACATGTACAAATTTCATACAATTAAAAAATATCTCTACATTCGATCCCATTATTTTTGGTAGCCAAAAATTACCAGAGATCTGAACAATTATTATTTTCAGAGGACTAATAGAGGTAAAGATTTACGATCACAATATGACGTATAACGTGTCGTTATCGACTCAATACTCATCCCCAGCAACGAGTAACGAATAACGATGTCGTCCCGTTGGCCATTTTCCGTTCCGTATATGTATCTACCTACCTACATTATCTACAAGTTGTTAATAACAGCCTGTTATTAAATAACAGGTATAAAACTATGTTATTGAGTTGGGGTGTTATTCGTTATATTAGGTATCGGAAAAGAGCCGTTATTAGCGGGGTTTACACGCAAAGTTTGGCCTGCGAGTCTGAGCACACTTCGCTCCGAATCGTTGGTGGAATCGTACGTGTAAACGCGATCGACTCGCAGGCGAAACGCTCCAGTCACTCGCCAGTTCGTATCAGCGTTTGGCCCGTTGAGCGTTCACACGTAAGGGTTGGAGCGGGTGCCGTGCGAGATGTCTTTGACTTTTTTTGTTTGTTTATGGCTATTTGCTGACTGATTTTATTCAAGAATTGATTTATCTGCCATTCAGTGTTACCAGATGCGTGGTTTTTTGGGTCGTTTATACCTCCACGGTTTTCTCAAAAAACCATATCGAACAAGACATTGTATTTTAGCGGTCACCAAATGATCTACTTTTGAGTGGATATGATTTGTTTATTGTTTGCATGGGTCGCGTGAGTGAAATCCCGAATTCAGGAATGTAGTTCTTGAAATTTTGAACTTTAGTACGGGACTACGGGTTCACAACGTCTTTTTATTTAATAATAATATGAATAAATTAATAAAATGATTTGAATATAACCATGTAAGTAACTTTAATAAGGTACCTACTCTAGGTACCGTATTTAAAAAAAATTATTGTTATTTATATTTTAATCTTAATATTTAATTGAAAATTAAATGTCTGTAAATTAAGCTTGATAAAAGAAAAAAAAAGTTTTATATGTGTAGTCTCATCTCATAGTTTGCGTATTATTTGCGAATTAAATATATCGATATATATTCGATGTTGAAGTATTAACAATACATCGGTTCAATACGATTAATCGTTACTATACATCGAGTGTTTACAATACATCGATGTATATCGTCCATCCCTACAAGAAGGTCTTTTGACCTCTCCAGCCAGAATCCCTCAATCCATCACCTCGAGAAATCCTGAATTATAGCTGAGCAGTGACCTTTTCAACAACAGAATCAATAATAAAAGAAAAAAATGTGCATTGAAAAAAAATGTACTGATGAATAAATGTTTATATTATTATTATTATAAGTCCCACATTCTGTTACAAACAAAAGTAGTGTGTCAGTAATAATATGAAAACAGCTTTTTTTGAAAATGATGAAATTTACTGAAAAACTTAAAATTGCTGTAAATATTTACTGGTTGAAGATTAATTTGCATATACATATATACATTATATTCTAAAAGGCAATTAAATTCTCTAGACTTTTTTTAAATAAATTTCTTTCTTTGATGGATATTTTTTAGACGATATGAAGGAATTTTTTTATGAAAAATGTGAAGTAAAATGATTTTTTTAGAAAATATCTACATTTGTAGAGCGTGTAACTCAAAAAAAGCTAGGATTTCTAAAATTACGTATGGAATAAAAGTTGTAGATAATTTTATGAGCTTTTACTTATTATGAGAAAATTTTCCTCTGCGACCCCCCGTTTTCGGGATATAAGCGAAACCCGAAAATTGGAACCTTCTCCCCCGCCCTCCCCCCTCTAGCTCACCACCTAGATGTCAGGACTTTTAGTATGTTCACACCCTAAGCACCCTGAACAAGTTTCTGAAGAAATCGCTTAGATTCCTGCTCACGCACTCTACACCTCCTTTTGGACCATTCATTGCCTGGACTAATAGTGAAATACATATTTTAACAAATGTCTACGCCAATTAAGAGTGCTAGCTCTTGCGCTTGGCGTAGGAGTTATTTCATAATTATTTCATTATTATTACATAATTTTACAAAGAGTGTACAATAAATATAATCTTACGTACTAGGATATTGTGACGTAATTTTAATATGGCATGAAATGAAGTTATAAAATTTTGATTGGTGATGTTATGGTTGTTATTTTTTTAAAGAATAATTTGACCTTTTTCTTGATTGATAAGAAAGTTGTTATTTTTTTTACTTCTTCGGGAAGACTATTCAAATATTTTATGTCTTTGTAAATATATAATTATTGTGCATTTGTTGTGTTGAAAATAGAGGAATTTGGATGTTAAATTTATGCCTTAATGATGAGATAAGTTAAAAAATACATTAAATTTTCTTTGAATATTATTTGTAATATTGAATGTTTTTTATGGAGATCTTACATTTTGAAAAAATTATGCTGAAGGGAATGTAGGTTGTCTTTTCAAAATTACTTAAAGAAATAATTTTTGTACCACTTTTACAGGACTTACGATTTTCTCCTATGCACTTCCCCATCCAATGATTCCATAATGAATTAGTGATTGGTGGGGGGAGGGGGAGGGAGGGCGGTGAGAGAGGGGGAGGTGGAAGAGGTGAAGTGGAAACCCCCCTTACACCATGCGCGCGAAGCCGCAGGAAAAAGCTAGTAATATAATAAATAAATAATTCCACCTAAATAATGTTTTAACTTATCGAATAGTACCATACTTTCTTCCGTATAACCGTTATACAAAATGAACACCTGTTGAAAAACTTTTCAGGAGTGATGACGTCACACGATTCACTATAAGTGCGGTGTTTTTCGGGGGATCTTGAAAAATTAAAACTTTGAAAATCATTTTAACTATTAAAACAAACTCTGAAAAAATATATGAAGTTATTTAAGTCAGAAGGTCATTATTCATTAATTTTTTTAAATGGACTGGAGTTCTCTATTACTTATTGGAGTTCTCTATTATTATTATATTAGATGTGATCTATACTGACTACTCGAAGGCCTTCGATAAGGTAAACCATTTAATTTTAATTAAAAAATTAAATTAATTAGGCATTCATGGTGACTTACTCCGATGGCTCACTTCATACCTTTTGAGTAGACTCCAATGCGTCTCAGTTGAGGGATCAAAGTACAACTTCTTTTCCGTGCCCTCCGGCGTACCTCAAGGTTCTCATCTAGGCCCATTATTATTTAATGTGTATATTTATGATATTCACAAATGTTTTTTACACTCTAATTATCTAGCATACGCAGATGATAAAAAAATATACCTAGTTGTCAAATCAATCGAAGACTGCTTTAAACTTCAAGAGGACCTCAATCGTCTTTTTGTATACTGTGAATTGAATAAACTAGTCATAAATATGTCAAAATGTAATAAAATATCATTTACACGTAATAAAAATAAAATTTCATTTGATTATATACTAAACGGGACACTTATCAACGAAGTTGAATCTATCAGGGACCTTGGGGTAACGCTTAATTCTAAATTAAACTTTATCCAACACACTAATAATATCATCAACAAAGCCAACAAAATGCTGGGATTTATAATTCGTATATCGAAACCTTTTCGAAACTTAAATACTCTATATTCCCTCTACACCGCATATATCCGCCCACACTTAGAACACTGCACACCGATCTGGACTCCTTTCTACCAAGCCCACATTGTTAGGATCGAAAGAATTCAAAAAAAAAATTTTAAACACTTAAATTATAAACTTAACCTACACTTTCTAAATTACACCGATTCTATTAAATTTCATCACTTCAACTCCCTTCATACACAACGATTAATTTTTGATCAAATTTTATTATTTAAAATTTTAAACAATGGCCTGGACTCACCAGAGCTTACCAATTTAATAAAACTCCATATTCCTTCAAGATTTACCCGACAATCGAATTTACTTCATTTGCCCACTTGTAGAACAAACTTTAGAAAAAATTCCCCGATTCCTCGAATATGTGCTCAATACAACGAATTGTTTCACAACGTAGACATTTTTAATTTAAACCTTCAGAAGTATCGAATAGAAGTAACGCGTGAGATATTGGATTGATAAGGGGTGTGCAAGGTATCGAGAGCATCTCATATCCCTATCCTATATTCTCCCTCCCCCCCTCCTCTCCCCTTCCTAAGTCTAAATTTAGCTTAAGGTAAATTAAAACTCCATCTAGAAACAATATTAGCATAAGAAACTCTTTTGGCTTCACTGCAGTTAACGTGTATATTTTTATGTCTATTGTAATATAAGCTGTTTGTTTCTTACAAATCTAATAAAATAAAATAAAATAAAAATAAAATAAAAAAATTACACCGAGGTACTTTATTTTTGTTGTATGGTTTAATATGGTACATGAATTATTACGGACTTTTTTGTTGTGTATAATTATATTAATGTTGGGGTAAGTTTTGAATTCATTTATTGAGAAAGGAATATAAAATGTTTTTTTGCCTTGTGAAGCTTGCCGTGCTGACGAAGTTTTCATTTTAAAAAAACACTTAAGTAGTGTACATTTAGTTTCCAAAATTGTGAATTTTAGTAATTTACATCAAATGTTTTACACTGTATAATAGTTTTTCAATCCATTTTTATGTATGAAACAAATAGCCCCGTATTTTGCGTATAGCTTGAGAAAGATAACAATCGCGTACTGGCAACACAAAAAATTGCTGTCTTCGAATTCGAAACGCTTGTTTGACGCTTGACAGCTGACATATCTCGGATTTCACATCGATTTCACCATAGGTAAAAAATAAAGTTGAAAATAATAATTACTTTATTTTACATGTCTAATCTAATAGATAAATATGATTTCCATTCAAAAAACATTGGTTTTTAATTTTAACATTCATGTTCCCGAGCTGGCACATTGGTCGTTGGTGTTTGTTTTACTTGATATTATTTTGATTATTTCAATATGCCTATATTCATTTATTTTAAATACTTCTTATTTATATATTACATCTAACTTATTTTTAGGTAAATATCGGTTCGGACTGGCCACGCTTATTACGAATAATTTTTAGAAAAAAACTTTAGATTCGCCTTAATTACTATAAAAGGAAACTTTTTGGCTTTGGGGCGGCGGAAAATAATGCATTTTAATTTTCAATTGCATAAAACCAAAATTCGCTTCGCGACTGACACAGCGAAAATCCGCGGCCGTACATGTCACTGTGATGTTGGTATCCTTGATAAATTAACAAGAGCTAATACGACTGTAGCCGACTTCGTGTGATAAGGCGCGTAATTATGAAATTTGTCTAGCGGGCTTGTTTGTGTAACATGGTTTGTGATACAAAAGAAAGTGCCCCTTTATAACGCCTACTCGCGTCAAGGCAAGAAAAACATCCCAGTTTTCAAGTGGCTTAGCGGCTACGCTAGGTTTGTGTAACATGGTTTGTGATTCGCGGTATTTCATGTAGGTATCCCACGAAGTCAGCTACAGTCCATAACAGTGACAGCAAGTGACAGCTACGGCCGCGGATTTTCGCTGCGTCGGTTCGCGAAGAGAATTTTGGTTTTATGCAATTGAAAATTAAAATGCATTATTTTCCGCCGCCCCAAAGCCAAAAAGTTTCCTTTTATAGTAATTAAGGCGAATCTAAAGTTTTTTTCTAAAAAATATTCGTAATAAGCGTGGCCAGTCCGAACCGATAATTACCTATTTTTATATAACATCAGAAATTTGTTACATGATTAGATCACCATGATACTGGAAGGAGGCTAGGAGTCAGACGGAGGAGAAGACGAAGAGGGCTGGCCAGTGGAATATTTAGAAGTTTTCCAGAATCCTGCAGAGGGATGCATTGAGCCAAGCCTCTTGGAATGGATCCATTGGTAGAAATCCATCAAGTACTTTTATCATTACATATTTCTTATTGCTAGCGATTATTGCGTTTGATGTTATTATAAAACAATGAACATGTCTGGGTTTTAAATGAAACTATGAAGTAATATTTTTTCATTTATAGAGTTTGGAAGAGAGACAGCAGCCACAGGGCGGGGAGTCAGAGTCCTGCACTGTACCCCTAGGACAGCCCGGTAAAGCCTCAACTTCCCATGGACGGAGAGCTGATCTACGGTGTATCAAGAAAGATTACGAGCATGTTGACTCTCACTGTGATGTGACCTTTTCAAACCCACCACTGAATATGTCTGCCTACAATATTTTTTATGTTTCATAGATGAAAACACTATAAAAAATATTGTTGAGCAGACAAATTTGTATTCTGTACAAAAAATAGCATTAGCGTAAACATCTCAGTCAACGAAATGAACTGATTTCTAGGAATGCACATCATGATGGGTATCCTCAAGTATCCGGCATTCCACCTTTACTGGGTAAACGATACAAGACTATCTCTTATCGCAGTTGTCATGCCTAGAAATCGTTTCACTAAGTTGCGGTTGTGTTTTCATTTAAACAACAATAACACGTTGATTCCGAGAGGATGCCAGGGTTACGACAAACTATTCAAAATAAGGCCGTTGTTAAATGCCCCGCATGAAAATAAGGTCAAGGTGGAACCTGAGGAGTTCAATTCTGTAGACGAGCTCATGGTACTGTTCAAAGGTAGAAGTAATTTGAAGCAATACATAAAAAATAAGTCACACGAGTGGGGCATCAAAGCCTTCTCCCGAGCGGTAGCCAGTCACAGTGTGGCCAGTGGGCAGTAGCCAGGTAGGTGGGCTCGTCTATGATTTTGAGATGTACATTGGCAGTAATGTGGGTGAGAAGACTGCCCGGTATGACGGTGGGGAAAATAATTCCCCGCAGGGCCTATTTCATCTTTGGGGATGCTGTGAGGAGTGTCTTTTTAGGAGAGGAAGTTCTGGGAAGGAAAAGGGTATTAGGGGTGGGTAGGAATCTGGGGGTAAGTGTGTCCAGGAGTGACGGTCGTATGAATCCATCCCTCCCACTGCGGTGCAAGGTGATGAAGGTAGTTAGAAAGTTGATAAAGGGTATCCCTCCAAACCGTAATTTCAAAGTCTCCACTGACATTGTGTAAAATTTTTTTATTCAAATGTGTATTAAATATCTAGTCCAGATATTGATTGTCCAGTTGATTTAGTCAGACATCTCCAAATCCTAAGTTTTGAGAATATATATTCAAATGTCCACCATAAATCAAATATTAATTACACTTGTCTCTGTTTTAAATACTTAAAATGATGTAAAATAACACTGGGAGACTAAGTCTCCCAGTGTTATTTTACATCATTAAGTCTTAACGGTCTATTAGTATGACATTTATTATTATGACGTTTTGAAATATCCTACTAGTGATCTAGAATCCATTTGTCACATAAGAACGGGCCATTTCTACGACTCGGTCTTGAGTTCGACAGCTCAGCTGTGGAATGATTTGCCGGCCTCTGTGTTTCCTCCCTCCTACAAGACCTATGTTCATTCCTTCCATGGGCGTAGGCACGGTAGGGCAAGGTGGAGCGTTTGCCCCATGCCTGGCCTGCCGATGCACGAGCTCCGGGATTGTCCACTGAGTCGCATTTTCAAATTTACAGCACTTCATAGGATGGTTTTTCCTTTTTTCAGTTCTTATTATCTGCATTCATAAAGCCTTAAGCATGAATAAGTTGTTACCTACTCTAGATTTTTATTTTTTCCCCACCCTAAATCAAAACCTGGGTACGCTCATGCTCCTTCTTCTCCTCAAAAAGACCCTCCACACAGCATCTTTTAGATATTATTTTCCTCGGGGCCTCCCGTGTGAAGATAATGTAAAAAAAATCATATACGATCTGTTCGGTTCTACCTGAGAATTGTATTTAATCTGGTTAATTGCTGGATACATGTGCACGTCGTAGAGGTGGACCCCTCTGCGGAGGCGGGTTCCAGTGCTCCAGGAAGGGTACGCCAGTCCCACCCGCGCCCCGTGGAAGGTATCAGGTACATTGGCTGGAACATTTCCCACAGGTGCAAAGTGTTCCAAAGCAAACAAAGGTTCAATGTGAAAGGTGCACCTTTGTTTCACCTCCAGCAAAAAAATTTCAAATCATAGCTTTAATCAATTAGGAACCGACCTAATATGTAAGCACATTTTATTTCTTTTAGATTTTTAATTTATTATATTATATATATATATATATATATATATGTTTATGTAATATGGCAGACTGGGATTGCACTATCCTCCCAGTCCTGCTGGAATAAAAACTTTAATAAAAATAAAATGACTAAGACAACCTTTAATTTTACAAGTAATGATAGCTATATTATCTCTGCTACTTTTTAATGTGGTATGCAAATAAAAATATGTTTTATAAAAAATATTTCATTTATCTTCATACTAATAAATTACGCACCTCTCTCTACCACAGTTGTTAAAACAACGCTAAATAGTGCCAGTTAATAAGCTGTTAAATATTTCTTTAAGTTTAAGGAAATTT
Source organism: Limnephilus rhombicus (assembly GCA_929108145.2). Classification (NCBI taxonomy): domain Eukaryota; kingdom Metazoa; phylum Arthropoda; class Insecta; order Trichoptera; family Limnephilidae; genus Limnephilus; species Limnephilus rhombicus. The sequence goes on along the minus strand of OV815290.1, from coordinate 30,064,625 downwards.
ATTTGGTGAGAATTATATTGTGATTGAATTGATACAACTACAGTAAATAAATACACACAAGTTCTTCTACAATTTATTTTTACGCAGTCACAAATGGCGCCAATTATTATTTTAGGTTATTAATACTTTTTGCACGTTACGATTTTAAATATTAAGGTAAATTAATTGTTTGCGCCCGAACACATTTAATATGAATATAAATAAATAGTTTTGTCCATAAACACACCCAAATCTTTCAAGAAAGGCTGAAAAATTCATATTGTATCGGTGACTCAATCCAATATTGTATTTTTCAGCCTTTCATAAAAGATTTGGGTTTGTTTATGTACAAAACTATTTATTCATATTAAATATGGACGGTTCAAACAATTAATTCACCTCAATATTTTAAAGTGCAAAACGTGCAAAAAGTATTAAAAACCTAAAATAATTTGATTGGCGCCATCTGTGAATGCGTAGATTAAAACGTACGCGACGTTTAACCTTAAGAGGAACGGCTGCGCAGCCTTTTTCAAACAAATTTTAAATTTGTATTTGAGCCCAAAATACTCGTACAAACTGAATATTATTTTTTATCCAAATGTGTAAAAAATATCTAGAACAGATACTGATCGTCCAGTTAATTAATAAGATATCTCCAAATACTAAGTTTTGAGATAAAATGAGGAAAGGAACATTTGAATGTTCACTATAAATCAAATATTATTTACACTTGCCTTGGTGTTTATGAGTAAAGTGAGTATTGTACCAGATAGGGGAGGGGGTACACGCCTACAAATAACTGCGTACTCAACTTAAATACCGATTTTTCGGAGTTGTCTGACCAATTAACTGAATGATCGATATGTATTTTATATTACGACATACAGGCCATTAAAGAAGTAAATTTTTAATGATTTTAGAGGTTTTAAAATACACATATATTTATTTGAAAGTGCTGTTCCCGTCAATAGTAAAAGATTATAATTTTTATAAGGGAGGTGTTATCATTGCAGTGTGCTAGTTGAGTTGTATGCATCACCAACATATGTTCCCGCGACCGGTCAGTGACTGAGTTGGCTTGGAATCTTGAAGAGATAAAGAGGCTGGCAAATCGTTCCACCGACGAGCTGTTGAACTCAAGAACGAGAAATAGAAATGACCGGTCCTCATGTGACAAATGTCATGACCGACCCAGTGGCTGAGTTGGAATCGCGTCCAGGAGTCCCATTGTTCGATTCCTTGGCTGGCTAAGACTTCCATCACGAACACAAGCAAAATTGTAAAGTTATTCGTAACCCGGGAATGTTCGTCTTTCTTTTTAAAAGAATAGAGTTTATATTTTATGTACAAGGTTGATATGTTTTTTTTTTAAAGAAAGTCAAACATTCCTGAGTTACGAATAACCTGACAATGTTTGAAAATCTCCTACTAGGTACCAACACAGTCAGCCGAAAATTTTGTTTGTGTCGTGAAGGAGGACTTAGCCAGCCGAAGAATTGAACACGCGATGCCTGGGTGGGACGCGTGTTGGTTTGCCAACTCAGCCACTGACCGGTCCTGACATTAATCACACGAGAACGGGTCATTTTTCCGATTGGTTCTTGAGTTCAACAGCTCGGCGCTGGAACGAGCATCCGTGCTTCCTCCTACAACTTGCATCCATGTTCAGTCCTTCATCTCCTCAAAAAGACCTTCCACACAGCATCTTTTACAAATTATTTTCCTCGTGGAGTTGTATAATAAAAATATCAACGTATGATCTGTTTTTCAAATCCTAGCATAACCGAGACAATCTTTAATTTATAAGTAATCACAGCTATAGTTTATTTCTTCTGTTTTTTAATGTAAGTAGTATGTAAATAAAAATATGTTTTTTAAGGTAACCAAAATGTTTCATTTATATTCATACTAACAAATTATGCACCTCTCTCTACCACAGTTGTTAAAACAACACTAAATAATGCCAGTACACATAATAAACTGCTAAATATTTCTGTCTTGGGTGAGAATTACATTGTAATTGAATTTATACAACACTGTAAAATAAATACACTTAAGTTATTCTACAATTTATTGTAAATTCACTTTGTGGCATCATTCTAATGAAATTAATGAAATATGAAAAATTATTAACTAACTTATGATAATAATCTACTTCACCCTTTTAAACATAATTATAATATGCTTGTAGCCTCACTGATAATATGGTCATTTTTTATTAAAATACTGGTTTACAACTTCATTCATATAAATAATTTGTCACCACCGCTAAAACTGTCAAAACTTGATAGGTGACAGCTGATAAGCATGTGATAGGTATCATCTTGGTTATGGTCAAAACTGCAGCAAAAACTTTTGAACTGCACGACATGTCCCGCGACACACCACAGTTCGCTCCGAACGCTTGAAAATCAGTTTACACGTGCACTTCCGCGCGAGGGTCGCCCAAGGTCACCCATTCAACGATTTCGCCTGCCCGCGGAAGTGTGGCGACTTTTTTACCCAAAATAGTGTACCTGTTCGGCCTGCAGGCGGACACGGCGTTTCGGCGGGCTGCTTGGCGAACACCATAGACCTTCGTGAGGGCACAGTTGTATGGAGCTTCTATAATATTTCTATAATCTATGGTCAAAACTGACGCTTTGGCCTGCCCGCGGAAGTGGGGTGACTTTTTAGCGCAAGGGGTCGGCCGGCAGGCGGACACGGCGTTTCGGCGGGAGGGTCGCATGCCGCTTTAGCCTGGGGGCGAGGCACGCGGTCGGAAGTGTACGTGTGCCCCGGCCAAATTGGCCGGGGCACACGTACAATGACATTTCCATAGACAACGAACTATTGAAGAAAATAATTATTCAAGACAGTTCTTACTTTTGATTTTACAATATTTTGATTAATACTCAGAGAAATGCAATACGACGAAGGCAACCGGAATTTTCCGTTTATATTTTATAATCTTTGGTTATATAAATGTCTAGATATAGCGCTCGAGTGACGAAGCACAAAAAAAAATATCTGCCAAAGGTTGGCAAATAAGCTCGGCCTGTCCGCTCAGTGGCGACACCAGGGGCGTAAAACTTGGCTTTAACCTTGAAACTGACAGGAGTGAACCAAATTCTTTTTTCAGATAAAGCTGAATTTTATTATAGATAGGTCTAACTTTAAACGTCAAATTGCGTCATGCTATTATCAAACGAACATGAATTTGTGTTGTTGACATCGCCATGGGCATATTTCATTTAAAAATCGTTTACAGGAATTCCGCAGGTGGAAAAATGTTTCAAATGTGTCCGCAATTGATCCAGAAATCAGGTAATTACATGAGACATTAACATTTAGCTTAATTTATCTGTAAATCTATTTGAGGTTAAATGACATTTGTATTGATAAAATGTTCTTTCAATTTTACTTTAATAAGTATAATTGTAATACGTACGCCTCGTACGTCAAACATATGTCTGTTAATGTTATATTATCGTTAAAACAAGCTTATGGGTCCGAGTGGTTAATGTTTCACAAATATTGTTTCAGAAAATGTTCCAGACTTTGAATGATTTTGGAGCTTTACGTTAGGAACACCTTATAACATTGTTTGGCAGACCATAACACCGTTAATGGCAGGTAAAATTAATAATGCTACTAATTTATATGAACAGAAGTGAGAATACTTTTCCCTTGTGATAAACAAAGTATGTCATCACAAGGGAAAAATACTGTATATTCTGTTCACAAACTTTGTTTAATGTGATATATTTTTTTCAGAACACATGATGCGGTTTTTACCGTGAGATGGCTGAAATGGGTCCCCGATGAAGGTATAGGTACTCTGTTTAATTTCGGTTGAAAGGAAATTTAGAATATGTAGATTTTTTATTTCATTCTACAAGAACTGTACGGTGACTGCTGGAAAGGAAAAATGGCTAAAACGCTATGCAGATGTGACATTGAAGATTAATGTATATAAACAAACAATACAGCTATTGTTTACGTTAATCTTTAATGTCACAGCTGTATGACGCTTTAGCCATGTTTCCTTTACATTCCTTTGTCGATATTCTTTTTCAAACCATTTTTCAATTCATCGAATTCACCGAACCAGTGTTTTTATGTGCTATTATCGATTGTCTTTCTGAAAATAAAAAGAATTTAAACATGTACCCCCGAGTTATCATTTTTCAAGCAGAAAAATGTAAATTCGTCGTAGAAAACCATAATCATTATTTGAAAATGTTTTCCTTTTATAAGGAGTTCATATTTCAAGTATTTTAGGTTTTTTACTAACGCTTGAATTTTTGATTTCCTCAGGATAACAGGTTTCCATCTGACAAAGCTCCTTGCTGAGAAAATGAGCTTTAAAAATTATGTAAAGCTCATTCCCTCAGGCTTTGTCAGATGGAACGTTGTTTTCTTGGGGAAACTAAAAACATTTTTCTGCTTTCAAGCATTTTTATTTTTAAATAATTTATTTGACTAATGAATTAATAAAGTAGGTCGAATGCAATTATATTGTTTATGGTGGCGAATGGCCTTGAACTTCCTCTATGTTATTGTCTTTGGTGGACCATTTTATTTTTGGTTAAGTTGGTGACAGTGACGACAAAACTTTTAGTATGGAGAAGGCCCGAAGATATCGATCTAGGGATTGGTTTATTTATGGGCGACACTATCGTTATACGGTAAACACGTGTTGTGTGACATTTGAAAATGACGATTTGCGCTATATCAGTGTGCAGGAATTACATAGGACGATTGAAAATAACTAAAAATGTTACCTATCATCGGTTAATAACCTTTAAATGACCATTCAGTTAAAGAAACAATTCAGTTTTAATAGTGTAATTTGGTCTTACGACAACGCCGTTTGACCCCATGTTTTGACGCCATGTTTACAGGGTTGCCTGTTCTTCAAATTAAATTTTCCCGATAATTATTTCGAAGTAAAAACCGATCAGATTTACGGTCTTCTGCATCAATTTAATTTGATAAGTTTGGCTGGTGAAAAATATTTGGCCTTAAGATATCACTATAAGACAAAATTGGATAATATTAACCAGGATGTAAAATCTATACGAAAACTTTTTAAAAAACAAATTAAAAGGCAAGATCATTAAGAATAAATAATAACTATCGATAGCTTTAGTTTTAAAAAGTTGCATTGTCTTTTTTAGTGTGACAAGATAGTTTTACCATTTTTAGGGATTTACCTGGATGTGGGCCACCTTCTTTATTTGATGATGATAAAAATTTAAATTTAGACACAACGATACCTGCCGGCCAGTTGGCAGCGTCTATGAATGTATCTTTCTTATTTTCTGCATTTCTTATTTATTTTTTAAAAATAATCAAACAAAAATAAATCTCTCTAAACAATGATTTTCTTTTCATTTATATCATTATATGTAGAAAACTATATTACTTAAATTATTATTTATGCCTTAAACCGCTTACTTGTTAATACGGAAAACTTTTTATCCAAACAGTTAGATTTAGTTTTTTTTTTTTTGGGTGTTATGCCGTGTTGCGCTACCTCCTTCTTTAGCCAACGTTTCGGACATCGTTGCAGTGTCCATCATCAGTGTCCAGATCCGGCAGATCCGGTAGATGTAACACGGCATAACACCCCAAAAACAAATAACGAAAATGCTTTTGGCCGTGAAAATCTTAAAACATATCCAGTTAGATTTAGCTTTATTATTACGAAAAGTGAGTATTTATGTCGGGGGAGACCAAAAAACATGCAAAAAAAATGCATTTAACATCTTAATTTTGTTAAAATTAATTGACTAGCGCGGTAACGCCATGTTTATTCATCGTTTTTATTTTAACATTTCATCAATGCTGCCAATCATAGAAAAAATATTTTTGCGTAAAACAAAGTGAATGCATCATTGACAAGTTTGTACCAGTATTTATAACAGTAGAACCTGGAAAGAAATGTATTAAAATAATTACACAAACCTGCTAGACAAACCCTGCGTAGCCAAACAAACCATTCAAAACCTGGGATGTTTTTTAAAAGTATGATGAAAAGCGAGTTTATTTTAGAGAATTTATTTTATAAGATTGGTACTTCCGACAAATGTCAAATCCGATTGTCTATTAGTTAAAAAAGAAACATTCCGTATTATTCGTGCATCAAACTTCGGCAACTCGAACGTTCCGTGTTATCCGTGAGGTGGACTAACTGCATATTTACCCTTAAATGAATTAAAAATTAAACGAATTATAGGTCCCGCTAAACTGAAACATATGTTTTACCCACTTTTATGGGAAATACTCGGGAGCTGGTATCACTCATCACGCCTACAGTGACGTTGAGCGCTTAACGGTAACAATATAAGTTACCTATACTTGTGTGCGTGTCACGCACACAAGCGTTTCAAATATGGCCTGTTCCTTTTTTCGGAGTTACAGCGCAACACTCTATCTAGACATTTATATAATCAAAGTTTATAATATACTTTTTTTATCAATAGAAACAAACAAAGGTACATGAATATACAATTACATCTGAAGTGATACCGAGATAACTAGTAAAATGAAAATAATAAAACTACAAAAGAAATATTCGTGTTAGAGTAAAATATTAATCTAGGATTATAGTAAGAGTTCATAATCCTGATTTTAAAATATCCACAGAAAAATACTTATAACTTATCACCAAAGCTATGAATTCTCTGTATGGACAAATTAGAAGAAAAGTTGGTATTAATGCTGGTTAGAAATGAAAATGAAACCTGTAACTGTCAGTATATAATAAAAGCGAAGAAAAGTTTTACATTGATTCAATATATCATAATATATTTAGTTTAGAAAGAAATGGAAAAAATACAAAAATCAATGTGACTATGACAGTTTTTCTATCTTGAGGGTTAGAGTAAAAGTATCCATACGTACATGCCTTAAAGCCTATGTAGATTCAATAGAAAATTCTCTCCTTAACAGTATCAAAAATCTTTCAACCCTCATTAATTCCAAAAGAATTTCTAACTCTCTCCCCAAAATCATGCATCTCCATGAAAAATCAGCAACAAATGGATAAGATACATGTGAACTGTTATCTACTTACTTCTCTTCTGTTTTTAGCTCACCATCTAATTCTAAAAGTTACTCTAAACTTTCATCCCCACTCTATAATTATCAACTGTCTCATATCAAAATAACGTTAGACGAGGTCAAAGCGAAATTAAAAACTGTTGATATTAATAAGGGTTCCGGCCCAAATGGAATTCCTCCACTATTTATTCGAAATTGTGCAGATCAGCTTGCAATACCATTACACAAAATATTCATCAAAAGTCTGAACGATGGGATCGAACGATTGAACGATGGGATGAACGATTCCGGATCTGTGGAAGGTTGCCCACGTAATTCCGATCCACAAATCTGGTAGTAAAAATGATGTAACTAACTACCGTCCCATCAGCCTTTTATCTTGTTTTGGCAAAATATTCGAGTCCATTGAATATAAAACCATTTTTAACCATGTTACACATATACTTAGTCCTTTCCAACATGGCTTTGTAGCTAAAAGTTCCACAAATACTAATTTACTTGAGTATATGGACTTTCTGTGTAAATCAATGAACAATAAAACACAAGTAGATGCCGTGTACACCGACTTCAGTAAGGCCTTTGACAAAGTAGGTCACTCTATCTTAACCCTTAGGCACCGAGAAGGATTTTACTGAATTGGCTGCCTGGAACGGCATGAATTTCTGTTGTGTTTTTTATTTTGGGTTTTTGTTTAAAAAATCATACAGCTGCACAAACCAAGTTTTCAGTTATAAATTTTGTTTTAATGCATTCTTAAATGTTGAATTGTTATATTCATAAATCTAATATTAGGTTTTTGGTTTCTGATTAGGTGTTATGTGAAATATAAACGAAAATTTACCTTAAAAATGCAGCCACCCGAATTATAATCACTCACAGTTTATTTATTCATTGTAATATCGAAGAATTTTTTGTTTTTACATAAATAATATACTTTTGGCAATCACATTATCAAGATTTATCTGGAGGTTTATTTACACATTGATTACAATTATTGATTTCTTACTACGCAGTCATTTTTTTCCGGTGATCACACATACACTTACGCGACACCATGTCTATATTAGATAGGGTCACCATAAGATTGTTAGGCGCGGCGGACACTTTTAATAATTAAAACTTCTGTACAGTATGATATATTTTAAAACAGGTAGTGGGGCATAACGCAATTTCGCAGTGTGAACACCAATAACGTGTCTGAACTCGACGCTTAGGATTTCGCATTGAGTGTTTGCAAACATAACACTCTCGGTAAACTGTTTTTCTCTTCGAATTCGCAGACTGTGGAACATCCGACAGAAAATGTCTGGCAGTTAGCCTTAGCGGATATTCACCAACTCGATTAACTCTTTTTGTTGAGCCGGGAATGTGATGTTTTTGAATTAGTTGCCTTATGAATTCTAAATGAAAATCTGTTAGGCTTACTTCTTTTTTAGTTGTGTATTTATACATCGCGTGGGCATTTATTAAAACTACATCGATTGTCCGAAACGCAATTTTTTTATACCATTTAACGGTTTTACGAACACATTGCACAAATGTTATCAACATATCCGACCTATCAACACCCCCCATATTCTTATTATAATTTACAACACAATTGGGTTTTATTATTGGATCCTTTGTTTTCCAATTCACTTTTCCTGTTTCTACCATTGAATCATTGTGTGATGTAGTGAGCATATGAACATCCCTCTTATCGTGCCATTTTATTGCAAGTAGGCATCCAGATTTCTTCCTTTCCACATCTCCTTTTTTTACATCTCCAAATGATGGTAAACATTTTCGCGTTTTTTTAACAGTGCCACACGCATTAGTGTATTTATTGTGTAAATAACTAAATAAAAAAGGGCTCGTGTACCAGTTGTCCGTGTATACTGTGTGTCCCTTTCCTAAATAATCGGCTAGTAACGAAACCACAACTTTTCCAGAAACCAACAATTGCTTTGATATGCCTTCATCCATATTTGGTATGTCTATGTTTGTTTTGGCGCCACAATAAATAACAAACTGTAAAACAAAACCGGTTTTGCAATCACATAAAACAAATAGTTTTACGCCAAATCTATGTCTTTTTGCTGGAAGATATTGTTTGATCGATAATCTTCCTTTGAATAGCACCAGCGATTCGTCAATACACAAATTCTCGAACGGATAAAAGTACTTTTTAAATTGGCCGCATACCATATCTACAAAATTTCGTATTTTGAAGGTCGTATCGCCCTTTTTTTGTTTTTCGTTATCTGAAAAATGGAGCATGCTCAGAATTGACATATAGCGATCTCTTGACATGGTTTCTCCAAATATTGGGGATGAAATCAACTTGTCCAGTGTCCAATATTGACGAATTTTCCCTTTTTTGCTTCTCGCCATAAGCATAGTAAGGGCAATAAATACGTACATCTCCTCTGTATCAACATCTTTCCATTTGTGTAAACTTGAATTTGGAGCAAATACTTTTTGTGACTTTACAGTGGTAAAATATCTATTGGTTTCGGTTGTAATGCAACCCACGACATTTGTATTTAGGAAAAGCTCAAAAAAGTCAATTTCACTACTCTCCGGATTGAGTTCACAATCTCGTAAACCAGATTGTTGGTTGAAATTGTGTACATCGGGTTGGAAGTTTATTGCACTTTCCCATACTGGCGAGAAATTCATAAAATTTATACCAGAGGATAAATGGTCGTCCAATCCAGAATTGTTAATTTCATTATCTTCGTTTTCTGATTCATCGGAACTCTCCAAATTTTCTGGAATGTAGTCTTCTTCATCACTCATGGAGAACTCCGAATCGCAATCTAACACATAGTTTTCGATATCTTCGTTATCCATTTTTAAGAATTATAAACCCACTGTACACTGATATACTTGTCTGAAATTATTTAATATAATAAAACATGGGCCACGAAAGAATATGCACCGCAATGAGATATTTTTAAAGTTACCGAAATAATAAATGTTCATAAATAAAATTGTAGGTTTCAAATTTCACGTAAATATCTACACGGATCTCATGAAGCCGACAAAGGACATAACTCATCTCAATAAGTTTATTATCAGCCATAAAAAGATAAGACCTCGCGAAATAATGTGCACCGCAATAAACGATATCAATGTAAGCACGCTTGCTCGGTACCGGCACGCACTAACACATCGACGCGCAAGACGAGACTGTATGCGGTCCAAAAAAACTTCGACGTAATTTGAAAGGTTCGCTATGATGAAAAAATTAATTTAAAAAATAACTGTAAGTAAAAAGGTCTTTCTCTTTAAAGGACATGGTACAAAACACTTGGTTTTATAATATGAATCTTTTACTACGAACATTTACTAGTAAATTATCTCAATATTTAGAGATGAACATGACGAATTCTCCAAACTACTAATACAGTGGGTCGGCCCACATGAGAATTTCCTTTCAACTACGTATACAGTTGGTCGGATCCTTCGGGTTAATGAATAAACTCGATAAAATCGGCATTCACGGAAACCTGCTTCGTTGTTTAGAATCATATTTATCACATAGAAGTCAATTAGTTACTGTTAACGGATTTAACTTTATTTGTCCCTGGCTGAATCTAATGTGAGATATGGTATAACGTCTTGGGGGCACTCATGTAAAACAAACATCCAACATGTACAGTCAATTCAAAACGCTATGGTCAAATTACTCGTCAGCAAAGCAGTTTATGACCAGCGGCAAAATATCACAATTATGTATAAATCCATAAATGTGTTACCTATTAGAGCTCTTTTTTGGTATAAAATCTGTATGCAACATATCTTAGATAGCCCATACAAAACAATGGTGGATCACATGTACAATACTAGGCTTACACAAAATGAAGGGATGATAGTACCTAGATTTTCTAATAAACATGGCCAGCGAACTCTTGAACACATTGTACCACTTATTTTTAATATGCTGCCATATGATTTGAAAAAAATGTTGCTCGACACCTAAATTTGCACTATTGTTTAGAACATGGCTATTGGAATCAGATTTTATGTATTGACTTGACTCCTCGTGCATTTTTAATTTTTAATTATTAATATTTAATTTTTATTTTTATTTTATTTTATTTTATTTTTTCTTTATACTTATTTATATTTTTATTATGTTTTTTATTAAATTGCAATATTTTTTTCTTCTATTGTAAAACATTGTATATTGTATCATGTTGTTGTCCACACTATTTTCCTGCCGACAAGCTACTTGCAGTAGCTTTGCAGGTGCAATGTAAACAAGAAAAAAAACTATTTTCTAATAAAAAATAAAAAAATAAAAAAAAACTCTTCCCCAATATTAGTTACGTCGGGCGTACCAAAAGGATCTCACCTTGGACCCTTACTTTTCTTAATCTTTATTAACGACCTTACATATAAACTCCGCCGTAATTTTTCTCTATCTGATGACCTCAAATTATATAAAGCAATTAAATCTATGAAAGATTATGAACTCTTACAAGAAGACCTTAACACAATATCTACCTGGTGTGTTGACAATGAAATGGAACTGAATATAGCTAAGTGCAAAGTTATACACATCACCAAGAACACCAACAAAATTCTTTATTCATATAGCATATGTGGTCACAATCTGGAAACAGTTGAATCAATAAAAAATTTAGGAATTATATTTGACAACAAACTAACTTTCAACCAACATATTGAATACATTGTGAGTAAATCAAATAAAATAATGGGTTTTATTGTAAGATCAACCAAACTGTTTAAGAATTCTAAGAGCCTAAGAGCTCTATTCAATTCCTTTATCCGAAGTGTTCTTGAGTACGGGCCAACAGTCTGGAATCCACATTATATTACACAGATATCTAGACTTGAATCAGTCCAAAGAAAATTTACACGGATTTTGTCTTACCGATCAGGTGTCTATCATCTTCTAGACGGGTACGAAACTTTTCAAATTAGAGAGTCTAGTTGTCAAAGTCACTTCGATATCGTCTAGGTTGGTGGACTTTTTATTGTAAAACACCTTTTTTTACTGAAGAGTCGTTTTATTTACAAACACTTTTGAGTAACAATGAAATCAACACTTTTTTAAGCTAATTTTGGCCCGGACCTCGCCTGGGCAACACGGGGTCTATACTCTAAGTATCGGTTAATGCGAGAGAAGGAAATATTTGAGTAGCACCCCTTTTATAATGCTAAAAACTGTAAAAATACCGTCTTTTAGACTGTTAAAAAAACAAGAATAATAAATAATGGCACTTAACAAATACTGGGTCACGTGCTCTAATTAAGTTAGTCGGTAACACTAGCTTCTATAAAATTCCTACAGAGGTCTCTAATATGCATACTCTTTTAATTAACTAAGAATAATTAAACCAATGGTATTTACTAAAGTATTTATCTCATAGATGGCACTATTCTTAAAAGACCCCCGGAAAAGGGATTAATTTTAAAGAAAATTAAAACATTTCTTAATCTAACCCTAATGGTAAATTTAAACATAATATTCAGACAGATCAACAAACAAAATATATACATGAACTGAAATGAAATTGATTTAAAAAGCTAAATAATTCGTTATGTATAATGTAGAGCACTACTTAAGTATTTAACATTTACCTTAACATTTAACATTTTCTACGTTTTTTTTAAATCTACTAAATAAATGCTAATACTGACATTATGTAATTAAAGAATACTCCATATTATCAAAAAACAACACAAAAATAAATTCATAGATCAAAATATCGTAGAATCAATAACCTGAACCTTAAATAAACTTATTAATAAAATTGAACCTTTATAAATTATTCAACTAAAATAACATGCAAATAATAACTTCATAATAATAACTCTTAACAACACAAACACTCAAGTCTTGAAGTCCGAGATTAGTCATCTGCTTGATCCATCATGAGACGCTGCACCGAGGACCTCCCATTTTCCTTTCATCATTGGGGGGACAGAATCATCTAGCTGGTCAAGGGTAGAGACCAAGGAGAGCATTGCAAATCCCAAGATTGTAGGGTTGAGTCATTATGTTTCTTCCTTTTTTGTGGTAACTTTTTTTCTTCAATTTATTGGGAGCTTCCTTCTTCTTCTTATGGGAGCTTTCTTCTTCTTCTTATGGGGGCCTCTTTCTTCTTACGGGGGCTGCCTTCTTCTTCTTATGGGGGCGGGTTCATCTGGCCGGTTCCAGATCGCCACCCAGGAGCAGCAAACATATTTGATTGTAAGCCGCACGAATGTCCCTTGAAGTTTTAGAGTGGTTACTCTCACCGTTCCATCAGCGGGAAGGGAGGATAGAATGTGGGCCATCTTCTATACAGTAGGTAGTAGATTACTCCTTCAGGGGTAGTAAACAGAATTTGGTTATGGGAAGCCCAAAAGTTCCTTGAGAAGTCCTGAGGGTGACCACTCTCACAATGCCATCAGACCCAAGATGAGAGGATAAAACGTGAGCCATCCGCCACAATGCAGGCGGCAGATTGTCTTCTTTTAAGATTGCCAAGTCATCCTTCTGTAAAGACCTCTGACTACTGGTTTGCCATTTATTTCCTCTCTGAAGTTCACTGAGGTAATCCTTTTTTCACCTGGACCAAAAAACATTGTATAAGCTCTGAATTTATATTGATTCAGTCAAGTAATCAGAGTCTCTCATTCATCTTCTTCAAGCATACCAAGTAAGTGTCCAAGGAGAGGGTAAGGAAATGAGAGGGTTGATTAATAGGATCATTGGATGCAAGTATTAAGTGTTTAAAAACAAACTTGATCTTTCATAAAGCATCCTACACAATTACATTTTTATATAATAAAAATAAAATTACACTTTTATAATAAACATAAAATTACACTTTTATATAATAAACAATATAACGCATAACAAATTGCTAAATTTTTGAACCTTGTCAACATTTTCCTTCAAACTGCTAAAGGACTCCTCGAGTCGGTTTAATTTTTAATTCCATTGTCAGAAATTCTTATCCGAGCTTACACCCTTATGTGTAGCGAAACATTTATAATTTTATACTTTTTTTTCGGTAAACACTAGATACAGTGCGCCATTTGTTAACAAATAAAAAATAAAAATACAACTAAACAATGTGTAAAAAACTGATTTCACTGAGTGTTGTCTTCAATTATTAATACCTATTTCATCATGATAGGTCTTATTATCCGCTAGCAAGTAACAGCAATCCAAATCGTGAATATATTTTAATTACAATTGTTTTTATAACATTTTTAAAAATAACCTATAATTTTAGGATCAGCTAGTAGAACCATTTTAAATAAACCGAATTGACTTTAAATTTAAATAAGTTAAATTGAAAACTGAGATTACAAATTGAAAATTTAAATAAGTTTTTTATGAAATTAAAATAAATTGTCAGTGAATTAAAAATCAACTCGATCTCTACTAGTAGAACCTTGGCTTATATTTAAAATTACGTTGATGCGCAATTATTTTCCTCACGTTATGCCTTGCTGGACGATTTTGTATATTCCCGAAGTGTTCTAGCTCAGCTATACCTAACGAGTTATTATTCGGTATTTTTAAACATTTGTTTTTACGGACCGCAATATTATTTTTTGCAAGTGTCAATACACTTTTCAAAGCTGAATCTCGGTCAACATTCTTCAAATTCCTAAGGACATTATTTTTAAATTTAAATTTCCTACAGTTGTTTATTTTTGATTTAAATTTACATTTGACCCCCGGTGGGTCTAAAACCGAAATTTTTGAAGGGGGACAACTGCTGGTCTTTTTTTAACCAACCCAGTCGATTCATGTCCCCGTATAGTTGAGTCCGACAACTTTTTTGTCGGAACTTTCTTTATTATGTCGGAACCTGACATGTTATTGCATCCCTCCGGATGTTTTTTTATTTCTAGCGCCTCTTTGCGCCGAGGTGCTTCTACACGCTGTTTTATTTACTAGCTCCCTTCCACGGGATGTATTGAAGCTTGGCCCGCCAGCATTTTCTGGAAAACCCGAAGGTTTTGTAGAAATTAAATTGCTTAGCCCACGGCTAGCATGCGGATGACATTCTCTACCTAAAGATAAACCAAAAAAAACGGATACAGGCCTTATTTCGGAATGGGGTTCTACTGATCCGCACACGATCCACCCCAGCTGTGTACGCTGAATGGTTATGCCGGCGGAGACCTTCATTCTATCATTCGTCAAGATATCCCAAAACACTTCAGCCCCCAAGAGCATGTCAATGGGTGCGGATACGTTGAATTTTGGGTCGGCTAGTTCCAATCCAGAAGGCAGTTTTAATTCGCTCCTGGGTATGGTCGCCTGCGGTATATTCGCGGTTATATCCTGTAAAATTAAGCAAGAGATGTTCTTTTTATAATCCGATTTCAAAGAATTCAATTCTACCGACATACTTTTTCTTATATGGGTGACATTATTGTGAATTCCCGATACCGTATTGTTTACTTGATCAAATTCCAAATTTAATCGTTTTGCAAAACCTTCCCTCAGGAAGTTAGCTTGGGATCCCTGGTCGATCAGGACCCGGGCTGTATATATATTGTTATCTGCTCCAGTGATGCCAACCATCGCTGTAGACAACAACACAATTTTTTTCGCTCTGCCCACCGCAGAGTAATTGTTGATAGATACTTCTTCAGCATCCGTCTCTGTATTCGAGGGTTCCGACTCGAATACTTTTTTATGCAGTAACGTATTGTGCTTTTCACTGTTACATAGCCTGCATTTAAAGGTTATTTTGCAATCACTTGCAAAATGACCCGGTTTCAAGCATCTAAAACATGCTTGGCTCTCTTTTATTGCATTAACTCGATCCTGTGCCTTTAAATTTAAGATTTTTTTACAATAATAAACTAAGTGATCCTTATCGCGAAAAATACATTTCCCGTTTTTTACTGTTAAAAATGCTACGGATTCCCTTTTTGGGTTATTAAATCCTATCTGAGGTTTAATCCCAACCGAAGGCCTTTTATCCGTCGTTTGCATTAATTCTAAAATTTGTGCTCGTAACCATAAACATTTTAGAAATTCTTTTAGAGTAGGTAGTTTTCCCTCAATGGGCGATTGTTCCCAAAATTTTCTCGTATTGGAATCTAATTTATTTGAAATCACGTAAATTATTATCGCGTCCCACTGCTCTACTGGAACTGCAAGGTTCTGTAAGGCTTTCAGATTGACGTTGGTAGCGTCGATTAATCTTCGTAATCCTACCTGATCTTCCATCTTCATATCTTTTAACTGAAACAATGTTTGGATATGTTTGTGTACCGTAGTTCTGAGATTAGTAAAGCGTTCATGCAACAATTCCCAAGAAGTTTGATAACTTAATTCTGATATTTCCAAATTAGCTATTATTTTGGCTGCGTCACCCTTTAAACACGATCGAAAATAATAATATTTTTGAATGTCATTCAGCGAATGGTTATTGTGAACTAATGCTTTGAAAGTTTCTACAAAATTATTCCAAGTTTTTTGATCACCGTGGAATTCTTGAAGCCTTAAATTGGGTAGTTTAATTTCACACTTAGTTTGTTCCACCGAGTCTATCGCGCCTCTGGCAGTCGCCAGGATCGTAAAAAACTGGTTCTCGAAGGTTTCACGCTGGATTTCGTTCTCCTCTACATTTGAGTCGTCGATGCTTTCTATTTGGCATTGGATTATTTCGAATTCGTCTAATAAATCTTTAATTTTGTCGTACCTCAACTTAATCTCGTTTACTGACAGCGTATTTCGAACCTGACTAAATCTTGTTAATTTCCCTTTTAAAACCGACCGTTTATTGATTAAACCTTTTAATTTCTCCATCTCAACTTCTTATCTGTTGCGACAATAATTCCAAAAACAAGCGATTAAAAAACAAACTATATCGTAGTTTATAAGTACTGGCGACAATACTAAATAACAAAACAAACAACAACGCAAAAAATACGATCGTTACTTTGTTGCTTAAAGAAAACGATAGAATAAATATATCGTAGTGCTGTGCGCTGGCGCTAATTCCTATAGAAACATCAAGAACGTATATATTCCGATATTCTTCGTCGCTATTGTTTTACTTGCAACGGGATTAAAAAATGACATAAACGATACGACAACAGTTTTGGCGGTCGATGTTTAAAAGATTCAAATAATAATTCCACCTGTTCAATGGTTTTTCATTACTTTCGAGTTGGGACTACAACTGTGATTTATTTTAATTATACTATGACTTGCAGTTTTTAATTGTATTGAATATGGGTGATAACAATAAAAAAGAACTGATTCTAGAAATTAATTATTGAGATTGTTCTTTAGGATTGGAATCAGGAAATGGTAGGTCATAAGGATTATGGACACTTAGCTCTGTTTCTTGTTGACTGGATTGCTCTGGTTTTTTGCTCTTCGGTTTTTGGCCGCTGGTTTTTTATATTTGTTTTGTCCAATTTTGTGTCCGGTTAGAAGGACCATGTCAAAGTCACTTCGATATCGTCTAGGTTGGTGGACTTTTTATTGTAAAACACCTTTTTTTACTGAAGAGTCGTTTTATTTACAAACACTTTTGAGTAACAATGAAATCAACACTTTTTTAAGCTAATTTTGGCCCGGACCTCGCCTGGGCAACACGGGGTCTATACTCTAAGTATCGGTTAATGCGAGAGAAGGAAATATTTGAGTAGCACCCCTTTTATACTGCTAAAAACTGTAAAAATACCGTCTTTTGGACTGTTAAAAAGACAAGAATAATAAATAATGGCATTAACAAATACTGGGTCACGTGCTCTAATTTAGTTAGTCGGTAACACTAGCTTCTATAAAATTCCTACAGAGGTCTCTAATATGCATACTCTTTTCATAAACTAAGAAAAATTAAACCAATGGTATTAACTACAGTATTTATCTCATAGATGTCACTATTCTTAACACTAGTTAAAAGACGTAACATAAATGACCTCTTAATGCTTTACAAAATTGTGAATAATCGTGTAGACAGTAACTTAATCAACCGAATCACTTAATTTTGTGTGGTAAAAACATCTATGTTATCGTGTTTTTCTATGATCTTTGTACTACATGTGTCAAAATACTTCCGGAATGATTATTTTCATGTGTGTGTGTATAGAAAATTTTAACGTCGTTTAATTCAGTTAATATTGCTTGCCGCCGCCTAATTCTTTCAGATTCGGATTCCCCGGCCCATAGTTAGTATAAAAATAACTAGTTTGATTTTCTAGGAATCAAAATGCTTCCAAAATGGCTATTTTCCTGTATGTGTATAAAATTTTTTAAAGTCCTGTAATTCAGTTAATATTGCTTGCCGCCGCCTAATTCTTTCAGATTCGGATTCCCCGACCCCAAATTAGTATAAAAATAACTAGTTTTATTTTTTAGGAATTTAGCCCAAACACCGAATTTATTCCCAATGGCAGTGGAGTTGCAAGCAAATGAATAGTTCAATTAACACTCGGGTACAAAATGTCATCGTTAGAACTTACCAATAACTATCACAAGCGGTGGCTAGATTGATCTTACTGGATTGAACAGTCTAAAGTATATTATTATGAAGAAAAATAGTTTGGAAACGTAACGATAAGATTTGTCGGTACTGAAATCACATGTCAGTGCGTCAGTCCATAGATTTGGTCCACAGATTAGATGACTGGAGGACCGGAAAACACCGTGCTGCCGTCTCGTGGATATTTTGAAATTACTCAGAAAACAGCCCATTATCTCGAACCTAAAAGGCCAGAGAAAAGATTCTACAATTGTCTATGATTGTATTATTGTCTATATATAACCTATAAATATTGTTGACACGTGCTTTTTTCACTGTCAAAGTGTCATCGTGGTTCCAAACTGAGTTAATCCATGCAGTTAGTTATTATTCCACGCTTGTGATAGTTATTGGTAAGTACTAATGCTTGTATTCAGTTTAAGCACTGGCGTTTATTTTATTTTGATATATGAACATTGTTTTATTTTACCCACCTCACTAGACAAAGTCTATTATAATATTAATCACGCTATTCATTTTGGTAGCGGCCGTTATCCAAAATCAAACTGAACTATCAATGTTCTTTAATTTGTGTAAGGCTTAACTTACGCTAATCGATTCACCTATATTTTGAAATCCTTTTGGTGTTTTGTTTAAGAAAATTGAAATTGTCAATAAGACGCCTACCTTTTTCAAAATAAGTTTTTCGATGTCATTTAAAACTTGCATAACCAATATTCGGCTAAAAGCGATATTGCTAACCCAATAAAAAAAGTTTATGTTTACATGTTTAACTTTAGAAATGGATAGGTTTAGTATGTATTGAGTTAACCAATGATTGATTACGATTCTCTCAATTGATTTTAAATGTCAACTCCAAGGTCGAGGTAGTATATCCTTTATTCCGAATATTTGATATGCATACGATAAACATAGTTTTAACAGAATATTCCAACCAATCAAAATATTCAAAGCTCACTCAAATTAGAGTTCTGTTAAAACAATATTCTATTTCAGGTAAGTATATTTGTTTGGGCGTGAAACAATCACCAAACGCTACCACAGCAGTACCGTGGATCTAAAAAATCCGTATTATTTATGCATTAAACCGCTTAATCGTTAATACGGAATGCTTTTTATCCAAACAGTTAGATTTAGCTTTATTATTACAAAGAGTGAGTATTTATGTCGGGGGAGACCAAAAAACATGCAAAAAATATTAATTTAACATTTTAATTTTCTTAAAATTAATTCACTCGCGCAGTAACGCCATGCTTATTCATCGTTTTTATTTTAACATTTCAAAGACATTTCATCAATGCTGCCAATCATAGAAAAAATATTTTTGCGTAAAACAAAGTGAATGCATCATTGACAAGTTTGTACCTGTATTTATAACAGTAGAACATGGAAAGAAATGTATTAAAATAATTACACAAACCCGCTAGACAAACCCTGCGTAGCCAAACAAACCATTCAAAACCTGGGATGTTTTTTAAAAGTATGATGAAAAGCGAGTTTATTTTAGAGAATTTATTTTATAAGATTGGTACTTCCGACAAATGTCATATTTGATTGTATTCTTAGTCTATTAGTTAAAAAAGGAACATTCCGTATTATCCGTGCATCAAACTTCGACAACACGAACGTTCCGTATCATCCGTCAGGTGGACTAACTGCAATATTACCAAATCCATAAACTGTTTCTATCAAGACGGAACCGGGGAAATTTTTTTACATAAAATTATTAACAATACAAATTATTTTAATAATTAATTTTTAAATTTAATCATAATTTTTTCAAAATTTTCAAAATAACTAGAGTGAAATAGCAACAGTCTGCGGTTAATGGTACTGACGGACATTTTCATTAGTAGCATGCTCTCTTAATACTAACAAGCTAATGCTACCTTGTAGCATGTGTGTAACCCCCAACCGAACATGGCACCGGATTCGCGGGGGCACACATGCTCATAAATGAGCATACTCGTTTATGAACATGTGTGTTAGTACCTACCATAATATAACGATTGTATCTACTGGAACTTTCTTCTTCCCCAGAAATTTGACAATGCTGACGTCAGTCATAGTAATATCCATTGTTACTTGTATCGCTTATTGAACAAAAATCAGTCGTGTACTTCTTCCTAAGTCCTGCTCTTAATAACAAATAACATTAGCGGAGCAGATTATTGTAAACACGTCCCTACATAATATTGGTAGCATACAGTTTTTAAATTGCATTGATTAAAATACTTACATCATATGAACACTTATTTCCGATATTCTGTTAAAAGCGGAATGGCTGATCCGAAATAAGGTAATACTGGTTTATCTTCAGAGATAGATATTGTATAATAATAGTATTGAGTTATTTCACTATTGATGGCAATTCTCTCAACCTTTTCCAATTGTCAAATGCCAGCTTAAATAACGATAATTATTATACCCTTGTTTCAAAATATGAGTTATGTATAACACTTCAATGTTTTGGCAAAACATTCAATGAATTAAGTTTCCGTTATAAAAATGTTCTGTTTCAGGAATTTATGTTTTGCTTGAGCCAATTACCTAACGCTACCACAGCATTGCCATGGATCTACTAAATCCTGTTGAGACGCTTAACATCAAAACGGAACCAGGGTCCCAGGAAGAAGGCGGAGATGTAATGCCGTATACTCATATAGATATCGATCTCCAAGATGTAAAGAAGGAATGTTTGCAATACGCGGAGATTACTCAGACAGCCAGTAAGTTATATAAAAAATTAATATGTTAAAAATGAAGCATGTTTAATTTAGAATTTTAAATTACTTAATTGATTTTTTTGCAATAAGTTCCCGATTCCTCAACCTCTTTTAATTTGGGACATGCATTAAGTTACACTTATTATTTTACATTAAAAATGCTTAAATGTAGAGGTAAGTAAAAACCTTTCCATTCTTCAAAAACAGGGTCCTTCTTGATGCATCGGCCCCTGAAGTTGACATCTGGTGTCATTCTTTTATCTTATATTCTTCACCTTAAAGTTTCTTATCCAAATTCCCGTAAATGCATGGTAAGTTATCGGAATTTTTAATCTTAAAAATTTATAGTTTTTATAAAGAGGTTTTGTTGTGTGCAGGGTTGCCAGATGGTATCCAAAAGGAGGACATGTGCTCCTTTTCCATGTTTTGTCCTCCCGTCCTCCACTCAGAGACGCAGACCCAATGTTACCGAAGCTCCCGATTTTTCGGGAGATCTCCCGATTTTTCCCTTCATCTCCCGATTTACCGGAATGGCATCAAATCTCCCGATTTTTAGAATTTCTCAGCGATTTATCGTTTCCCGTCGATTCTTTGTTTATGGTCCGCTTAACAGGTAAATAATTGTCTGTGGTTAAGAAATAAAAAATTCCCCGGGTTCGGGTATTGATCAGAATAATTACAAAATACTGCTATCTAAGCATATCTCTATTTTACATAAATTATAGACTTTAATTTATACTTTATTACATAACGTCTCTCCGACTCGAAAGGTTTTTCAGTACCTTGTTCTACGAACTTTACATATATTTTTAATTAAGACCAGCTCAGACTCTGATGCCGGCTCAGGTACGAGAAGGAGTATTACTAAAAAACAGTAAATTCCTAATATTATAACAAAAAGTGGGAAATTTTGTCCGATTATGGTGAAAGTAATATGTCAAGGCTATGCCAATTGCTTAAAAACGAAAATTTACTGGAAAAGGTTTTTCTCCACCATGGTAAATATGTGACTTTTGAGATATCCCTTTGTAGCACATAAATAGTTGCAGTTGGGACACGAAAAAGGTTTTTGTCCACTGTGGGTTATCGTGTCATATTTTAGATGTCCTTTGCGATAACACAAAAAGTGACAATCTATATAGCTACACTCAGAACATGAAAAAGGTTTTTCTTCACTGTGAATCAGGCGGTAGATTTTAAAATTTCCATTTCGAGAATTTGAATAACTGCATTCGAGACAAGAAAAGGTTTTATCCACTGTGGGTAAAAACGTGATTTTTTTTTGTTTCCAACCGCCTCTTTGTTGTACATGAACAGACGTGGTAGAAACATGTAAAAGGTTTTACGTCACCCTGAGTCTGCAAATGATTTCTAAGAAGTTCCTTTTTAGAACATTTATGATTGCAGTTGGGACATGAAAAAGGTTTTTATCCACATTGGGTAAGCATGTGAATTTTTAGATACCGTTTAACAGTGTATAAATAGTCGCTATGGGGACATAAAGGTTTTTCACTACTGTGAGTCAGCAAGTGCTGTTTTGCAGGGAAAAAGAACAGTTGAAGTCAGGACATGATAAAAGTTTTCTGCATCGTGGGTAAACACGTGAATTTTAGATTTCTTTTCGTGGAACAGGAAAATTTACTTTTTGAAAATAAAAAATGTTTTAACTACGAACTTTAGGGGGGGGGGGGGGGGGGAGGTAAAAGATAGAAAATAAAGTAAAATAATATAAAAAATTCGTTTAATTTCTGAATGTCCTCCTTTTTTACAGAAAATCCTCATTTTTAGACCCATCTGTCCTCCTTTATCAAATTATCATCTGGCAACCCTAGTTGTGTGTTAATGATAACTAACTAACTAACCATCACGCCGTTTCCCCGCAGGGGTAGGCAGGGAGGACGGACCGCCAAACAACTCGGTCTTGGCACACACTCTTTGCCTCACTCACATTCCATACATCGTCTCATACACACTCTTCTATTATTCTGACTTTTGACATGGCCCGTCTCAATTATCTGATTCACTTGATCGTGTCATGTCTTCCTCGGGCGTCCCCGTCTTCTTGGTTCATTCACATTTACGTCATATATTCTTTTTACAGTACTTTCTTCGTTCATTCGCTTTACATGCCCGAACCACATGAGGGTCCCTTTCTTAATCGTGCTCATTACGCTTACATCAGCCTTACATTCTTTGCGGATACCCACATTTCTCACACGATCATACATGGTTTTACGCACATACGCCTTAGGGATCTCATTTCAACAGCATTCAGTTTATTTTCATCTTTCCTCTGCCAGTTTCATGCCTCACTGCCAGACATGAGGGTAGGTACCAGGACTGCATGCATGGACTGCTTGCTTCACTTCTTTTGACACTTTTTTATTAGCGCTAACGGCATTCAGTCCCCCATTAATGGAGTAACCGGTATTAACCATTCTTTCAATATCTCTATCAGCCTTCCCATCTCTCGTAAACATTCTACCCAGATACACATATTTATCGACCTGCTCCAAGTATTCATACTATATCGCACACTTTTTTCGTACTCTCTCTTTCAAACTACATGACTGTAGACTCTAATACTTCGTTCATCCTAGACACGAGAGACTGTAGACTGTAGATCTTCCATAGTGTTAGAAATCACCACCGCATCATCAGCATACAACAGGCAACATACTTTCAGACTACTTAATTTCGCGCCCAATCCCATTTCTTTCTATTCTTGCAATGATCATTGTACGTATTATCGTTTTGATTTTGCAGACAGCACTAATGTGGAGACAGTTGCCATCAAGACGGATCTGGTATCCCGAGAAGAAGATGAAGACAGTTTTCCTTGTATGGAAATTGACGTTAACCTGTCGGATATTAAAAAAGAATCCTTAGAACGCGTTGAAACAATGAACCAGACAGCAGGTAAAACCGATTTTCATTGGAAGATTTAACATTCTAACATAATGGTATCCATTTTTACACTTAGGTTATAAGTCTTAATGTATCTTTTTAGCTATATCTTTTTTCAATCTGTCGACAGATATGAAGACGCATCCTGTGGATAAACGATTATCTTATCCTCGTCACCACTCCTGCTCTCATAAGAATAATTATGTAAGTCACCTTCGCAGCCATACTGGAGTTCAAATTTTTTCATGTTCCAAGTGCAACTGTTCAAGTTCTCAAAAAGAATATTTGACGAAACACATGCTGGTTCACAGCGGAAAAAAACCTTTTTCTTGTTCCAAGTGCAACTATTCATGCTCTCAAAAGGGCAGTCTGACCACTCACATGCTTACTCACAGTGGAGAAAAACCTTTTTCTTGTTCCGAGTGCAACTATTCATGTTCTTTGAAGGGCGATTTGAAGAAACACATTCTGATTCACAGTGGAGAAAAACCTTTTTCTTGTTCCGAGTGCAACTATTCATGTTCTCAGAAGAGCAGACTGACGATCCAGAAGCTGACTCACAGTGGAGAAAAACCTTTTTCTTGTTCTGAGTGCAACTATTCATGTTCTACAAAAGGCAATCTGATGATCCACAAGCTGACTCACAGTGGAAAAAAACCTTTTTCTTGTTTGGAGTGCAATTATTCATGTTCTCAAAAGGGCAATCTGACAATCCACAAGCTGACTCACAGTGGAGAAAAACCTTTTTCTTGTTCCGAGTGCAACTATTCATGCTCTCGAAAGGACAGTCTGACGATCCACAAGCTAACTCACTGTGGAGAAAAACCTTTTTCTTGTTCCGAGTGCAACTATTCATGTTCTCAAAAGGGCAGTCTGACCACTCACATGCTTACTCACAGTGGAGAAAAACCTTTTTCTTGTTCTGAGTGCAACTATTCATGTTCTACAAAAGGCAATCTGATGATCCACAAGCTGACTCACAGTGGAAAAAAACCTTTTTCTTGTTTGGAGTGCAATTATTCATGTTCTCAAAAGGGCAATCTGACAATCCACAAGCTGACTCACAGTGGAGAAAAACCTTTTTCTTGTTCCGAGTGCAACTATTCATGCTCTCGAAAGGACAGTCTGACGATCCACAAGCTAACTCACTGTGGAGAAAAACCTTTTTCTTGTTCCAAGTGCAACTATTCATGCTCTCAAAAGGGCAGTCTGACCACTCACATGCTTACTCACAGTGGAGAAAAACCTTTTTCTTGTTCCGAGTGCAACTATTCATGTTCTTTGAAGGGCGATTTGAAGAAACACATTCTGATTCACAGTGGAGAAAAACCTTTTTCTTGTTCCGAGTGCAACTATTCATGTTCTCAGAAGAGCAGACTGACGATCCAGAAGCTGACTCACAGTGGAGAAAAACCTTTTTCTTGTTCTGAGTGCAACTATTCATGTTCTACAAAAGGCAATCTGATGATCCACAAGCTGACTCACAGCGGAAAAAAACCTTTTTCTTGTTCCAAGTGCAACTATTCATGCTCTCAAAAGGGCAGTCTGACCACTCACATGCTTACTCACAGTGGAGAAAAACCTTTTTCTTGTTCCGAGTGCAACTATTCATGTTCTCTGAAGGGCAATCTGACAATCCACATGCTGACTCACAGCGGAAAAAAACCTTTTTCTTGTTCCAAGTGCAACTATTCATGCTCTCAAAAGGGCAGTCTGACCACTCACATTCTGATTCACAGTGGAGAAAAACCTTTTTCTTGTTCCGAGTGCAACTATTCATGTTCTCAAAAGAGCAATCTGATGATGCACAAGCGGACTCACAGTGGAGAAAAACCTTTTTCTTGTTCTGAGTGCAACTATTCATGTTCTACAAAAGGCAATCTGATGATCCACAAGCTGACTCACAGTGGAGAAAAACCTTTTTCTTGTTCCGAGTGCAACTATTCATGTTCTCTGAAGGGCAATCTGACAATCCACAAGCTGACTCACAGTGGAGAAAAACCTTTTTCTTGTTCCGAGTGCAACTATTCATGCTCTCGAAAGGACAGTCTGACGATCCACAAGCTAACTCACTGTGGAGAAAAACCTTTTTCTTGTTCCGAGTGCAACTATTCATGTTCTCAAAAGGGCAATCTGACAATCCACAAGCTGACTCACAGCGGAAAAAAACCTTTTTCTTGTTCCAAGTGCAACTATTCATGCTCTCAAAAGGGCAGTCTGACCACTCACATGCTTACTCACAGTGGAGAAAAACCTTTTTCTTGTTCCGAGTGCAACTATTCATGTTCTCAAAAGGGCAATCTGACAATCCACATGCTGACTCACAGCGGAAAAAAACCTTTTTCTTGTTCCAAGTGCAACTATTCATGCTCTCAAAAGGGCAGTCTGACCACTCACATTCTGATTCACAGTGGAGAAAAACCTTTTTCTTGTTCCGAGTGCAACTATTCATGTTCTCAAAAGAGCAATCTGATGATGCACAAGCGGACTCACAGCGGAGAAAAACCTTTTTCTTGTTCCGAGTGCAACTATTCATGTTCTCAGAAGAGCAGACTGACGATCCACAAGCTGACTCACAGTAGAGAAAAACCTTTTTCTTGTTCTGAGTGCAACTATTCATGTTCTACAAAAGGCAATCTGATGATCCACAAGCTGACTCACAGCGGAAAAAAACCTTTTTCTTGTTCCAAGTGCAACTATTCATGCTCTCAAAAGGGCAGTCTGACCACTCACATTCTGATTCACAGTGGAGAAAAACCTTTTTCTTGTTCCGAGTGCAACTATTCATGCTATCGAAAGAGCAATCTGACGACGCACAAGCGGACTCACAGCTGAGAAAAACCTTTTTCTTGTTCCGAGTGCAACTATTCATGTTCTCAGAAGAGCAGACTGACGATCCACAAGCTGACTCACAGTGGAGAAAAACCTTTTTCTTGTTCTGAGTGCAACTATTCATGATCTCAAAAGGGCAATCTGACAATCCACATGCTTACTCACAGTGAAGAAAAACCCTTTTCTTGTTCCGAATGCAAGTATTCATGTTTTACTAAAAGCAGTCTGACGATCCACAAGCTGAGTCACAGTGGAGAAATACTTTTTTCTTGTTCCGAGTGCAACTATTCATGCTCTCGAAAGAGCAGTCTGACGATCCACAAATGGACTCACAGTGGAGAAAAACCTTTTTCTTGTTCCGAGTGCTACTATTCATTTTCTCAGAAGGGTGATTTGAAGAAACACATTCTGATTCACAGTGGAGAAAAACCTTTTTCTTGTTCCGAGTGCAACTATTCATGTTCTCAAAAGAGCAATCTGACAATGCACAAGCGGACTCACAGCGGAGAAAAAACATTTTCTTGTTCTGAGTGCAACTCTTCATGTTCTACAAAAGGCAATCTGATGATCCACAAGCTGACTCACAGTGGAGAAAAACCGTTTTCTTGTTCCGAGTGCAACTATTCATGTTCTCAGAAGAAAAATTTGAAGAGACACATTCTGATTCACTGTGGATAAAAACTATTTTCTTTTTCCGAGTACATTTATTCATGCTCTCGAAAGGGCAGACTGACGATCTACACGCTGACTCACAGTGGTGAAAAACCTATTTCTTGTTTTTTTTTTTTTTTTGCATTTAGTAACTATATAATATTTTTTACATTTATGTTAGTTAGATGTATATATAAAATATATTCGTAGTCCTCCTCACTAGGAGATCCTGTGCTGAGGAGGACTATGCTTTGGGTAGGTTTTTTGGTGTAGAAAAACCTTTTTCTTGTTCCGAGTGCAACTATTCATGTTCTCAAAAGGGCAATCTGACGATCCACAAGCTGACTCACAGTGGAGAAAAACCTTTTTCTTTTTCCGAGTGCAACTATTCATGTTCTCAAAAGAGCAATCTGATGATCCACAAGCTGACTCACAGTGGTTAAAAACCGTTTTCTTGTTTGGAGTGCAACTATTCATGTTCTCAGAAGAACGATTTGAAGAGACACATTCTGATTCACAGTGGATAAAAACTATTTTCTTTTTTCGAGTACATTTATTCATGCTCTCGAAAGGGCAGTCTGTTTATCCACATGCGTTCTCACAGTGGAGAAAAAACCCTTTTCATGTTTGGAATGCAACTATTCATGTTCTCAAAGGGGCCATTTGACGATTCACAAGCTGACTCACAGTGGAGAAAATCCGTTTTCTTGTTTGGAGTGCAACTATTCATGCTCTCGAAAGGGCAACTGACGATCCACAAGCTGACTCACAGTGGAGAAAAACCGTTTTCTTGTTCCGAGTGCAATTATTCGTGTTCTCAAAAGGGCAGTCTGACGATCCACATGCGTTCTCACAGTGGATAAAAACCTTTTTCTTGTTTGGAGTACATTTATTCATGTTCTCAAAGGGGCCATCTGCCGATCCACAAGCTGACTCACAGTGGAGAAAAACCTTTTTCTTGTTTGGAGTGCATTTATTCCTGTTCTCAGAAGAACGATTTGAAGACACACATTCTAATTCACAGGGGATAAAAACTTTTTTTCTTTTTCCGAGTACATTTCTCTCAAAATGGCAGTCTTACGATCTACATCTCACTCACAGTGGAGAAAAACCTTTTTGTTTTTCCGAGTGCAACTATTCGTGCTCTCGAAAAAGCAGTCTGACAATCCACAAACTGACTCATAGTGGAGAAAAACCTTTTTCTTGTTCGAGTGCAACTATTCGTATTCTCAAAAGGGCAGTCTGACGATCCACATGCTGACTCACAGTGGAGAAAAAGCTTTTACATATTCCAAGTGCGACTATTCAAGTTCTCAAAAGAACATTTGAATAAACACATCCTGATTCACAGTTAAGAAAAACCTTTTTCTTGTTCCGAGTGCAACCATTCATGCTCTCGAAAGGGCAATGTGACGATCCATAAGCTGACTCACTGTGGAGAAAAACCTTTTTCTTGTTCCGATTGCAACTATTGATGTTCTACAAAAAGCAATCTGACGATTGACAAGCTGTATTACAGTGGAGAAAAACCATTTTCTTTTCCGAGTGTAACTATTCATGTTCTAAAGAGGCAATCTGAAACCCCCTTCTCACGGCGGAGAAAATCTTTTTCATTGTCTGATTGCCGCTATTCGGGTTCTCAAATAAGAGTTTTAAAGAAGCACGCATACACTTGTAAAACACTGGACTTATTTCCTTTTAAAAGCGAATTATTTTTTAAAAATGCTATTGCGTCATACTTGCATCATGAACAATAAAAAAATATATTTATGTACGTAATATAAATTTTTTATTTTTTTTTAAAGTGAACGATTAATATTTTCCTAGTTCCTATTTAAAGTTGCCCCATGACAACACTCAACTAAACGCATTTATAAAACAAACTTCTATCTCTCGTTAACCCCAATTATCGGTCCCGATATTATTGCACTGTTATTCTGACAGCAGCGTATCACCGTTCTGGCTTATCCTCTTCGCACCATCTTCAGGAATTCATTGTCAGAAAGTACATTTCCTAATCTATGGAAATTGAATTATTTGACTTTAATCTTCAAAAAGTGGGATAAAAAGGAACTAACCAATTATAAACCGATCTGCATATTATCAACAATTTTATAATTTTGCAGCTTCTTGTGGATAAAAAAATTGGCACAGTCAACGACAGTATATGTCCTGAACAGAGGACTTTATAACGGTCTAATTAACACTTACTAAAATAATTAATAAAACTGTTTTCTTCAATTACATGGTAATTAATAACATCGATCTCTATGTAATCTGTTTCTGAAATTAAGGACTTCAGTCTAACTTTGACACCAAACTTAACTTCATACCACACTTAAAATATTTCAATGAAGAGTTGGGTCCTTAGTGTTGTAAGGGGACCGGAATGTTGATTAAACACGGAAATTGAGAATGACGTACTTCGCATTCTGTCAATCCATAATCCAATATGGTATAATAGGATGGGGTGGCGCCTATAAAACTCACACACAATCTCTTTACATTGCGCAAAAACTAATAATTAAAATAATATTAAAAAAATCATTTCTTTACTTATCTGAACTAATATTCAAAGAATTTAAAGTCAGAAAATTAAATACTCTCTTCCTGTATCATTCAACCTTACAAGTTTACAAAGAGGATATCCTAAACAAATCCATACCTTTCAAAAACACAGTAAATCTCAGGCAAAAATACATGTTACCAATTCCCATTTGAAAAAAAAAACTTTGGGTCAACAAAACTATAAATACTTAGGAACAAATTTCTTTAATAAATTACCAGAAAATATTAGATCCCTTAAGGACAGTTTCAAAAATTTCAAAACACAGTTAAAAAAATATACTGAAAACCTTAACTAAAAAAAAATAAATTAATAATAATTAAAAAAAATATATACATATACACACATATGTTTCTCTTATTCTTAATATAAACTAAATTTAAAAAAAAATAAATAAATAACCTAACAAATAATACTTTCTCCCGTACACACAAGCATTTGCGTATTATGGGAGAACATTTAAAAAAAATATGTATATCTGTATTTAATAATTGTATTAAGTTTTTTTTTATATACTTTCATTATATTTATGTATCTGTTGTATGTACTGTACCAAAAAAAAAAAAAAAAATAAAATTTCAAAAAAAAAAAAAATGTTGTTGCGTAATTTTGATAACTTTTTAATTTATTTTTTTTCCTAATCCCTCTGAGAATTTTACAATGATTCGAGTTTACTTCCTTTGTTTCGATCCCTACTTGGTGTGGTTTAACTTATATTTTGTTAAATTAATGATATAATAAATATGATCTGAATTAATGACCACCAAGGTGTATTTTTGTATTTTTTGTTGTGTCTAACCTTCAGTTAAAATTATTTTTATTATAAAATAATTTTTAAAAATTAGAAAGAAACATTCCTGGGTTACGAATAACCCGACAATATTTGAAAATCTCTTACTACCACCACAGTAAGCCGAAGGAGAAGATGTCGAGAAGTCGTTATGGAGGACTTTAGCCAGCCGAGAAATTGAACACGGAACGCCTGGGTGGGACCCAAACGCAATGCCTACTCAACCACTGACCGGTCGAGATTCTTTGTCAATGTGTTGGATATCTTGAGCCTGCACTTTTTTTCCATTTTTGTTTGAGTCTTATTTATTTCATTTATTAGTGATGATATATTATAAAATTATTACATTTATAATATATTAAATCTTGACATGTAACAAACACTTTGTGGGGATACATAATTATAATAAACACAATTAAATAACTTTGTTTCAATTCCACTTTATTATTTTTTAATCCAACCGGTTTCGGTTCGTACAGCTTTCTCTTCTCTTCTGAGGAAGAGAAGAGAAAGCTGAGAAAGTTTTTTTTAATTCTGCGTCGTCGATTCGACAAAGGTTAGTGATCTAGGGTTAAGCACTGTAGTTTAGGGGATATCAGAACTGAAGCATTTTTAACTATTCGGATATCATGTGCAGTACCCGGAAAACTTTCCCATAGACATTCCCATTTACCAAGAAGCCCGTTGAATATCATCATGGATCAGTAGTCACAGGATGGTTTATTGCATCCGGTTAAAACAAAACAGTCATCTTTATTTGAGATTTTGCTCACTGTTCACATCTATCAAAACGTAGAAATAACATATACTGGATAGGGGTCTTTTTTTCCTTACGTCCATACAGGAAGCCCTAAAGAAGATAATTTCCCTCATATCATCTTAGGGGATGCTGTGTGGAGGGTTTTTTAAGGAAAGGAAGGATAGGAAGTTCTGGGAAGGAAATAGGTATGAAGGGTTGGTAGGAATCTGGGGTTCAGTGTGACCAGGAATGACGGACGTATGAATCCATCTTTCCCACTGCGGTGCAAGGTGATGGGTTGAGAGTCCGGCTGGAAAGGTCAAAAGGTCTACCTCAACCAGTCTCCCTGATCCTCCCTGTCACACCATTAAGTGAGCAAACACATCCGTCGCCAAGACCTAGAAAAATCTCACCCCATGAACACGAGCACCCCTGCCAAGTCACCAAACCAATATGTCAATTTCATTATTAAAGCAGTGTGTAGTATTATAATGTCTTAATTTTCGTGGTATAGGGGAGAAATATCCTGTTTTTGTGTGGTCGGTTTTATTATAGAAAATATCTTGCATCCTCCTTGTTGAATTTCTCGATGGTGTGTTGATGTTAATTCGGGTTTAAATGTTTGGTGTATCTACTAATGCATGTATAATTTTGTGTAGAAGCAATAAATCGGAAAGTTTACGTCTGGCATTAAGAGCGTGTAGTTTATAGTGTAACATTCGGTCGTTATACGTTCCGAATTGATCAGATAAACCTTCGCGATAAGCAATTACATGGGTTAATTTTCTTTGTATGGATTTTTTTTTATTTTTTTTATTGGTTTACAAGCTACAATCCCGTTAAACCGCAATAAAGCAGTTTGTCAACAGGATGTTAATGTTCAGTTACAATTTAAACATTACATAATTTTATTACTATAACCATACAAATTATAAAAATGAACACCTTTAGACTATTCAACTCAAAAAATATTCGATGAATTCAAAGTTTTACAAATAAACAGAATCTATCAAAAAAATGCATTACTTCAAATCCATAAAGACAAACTAACAATAAAGTCATTTAGCACCAGGCCGAGAACAACAGGACAAATAATAATCCCTAAACTTAATACTACAACGGCCCAACACCATTACACATACTCAGCCATAAAATGCTTTAACGAACTCCCTAAAGATATTCAATCCGAAAAAAATTATAAAATTTTTAAGAAAAAAATTAAAATACATTTCACCACTAAGTAATTTCATGTTTGTGTTATATTACGCCCACTTATATTTTCAATGTGTACACAGGTTTTATATTTTATAATTTAAAAAAAAAACTTTCTTCCTAAAATAGTGCACAGGTATATAATTTTACATACATGTTGTTTTTATTTTATTTTTTCATAAATACGCTCATGGTAGCATCAATTAAACATATATCAAAATATCAATCGTGTTAGTACTCCCTCCCTAAACACGAGAAATTCTCAATTAGAGAGGTATTATTACCACCATTAAAAAATATTTACATTACATGCATGTACATAATTAAAAAAGTAATTGTACTTATACCTAACTTTGTAAAATTGTAAAAATGGAATAAATAAATAAATAAAAAATAAAAAAATAAAAAAATAAAAAAAAACACATATGAATTAATATAAACTATCTCTATTTAGCAGCCATTTTTTCAGCATATATCTAAATTTATTTGTAGAATCGCAATTTTTTATATTAATTGGTAACATGTTAAATATTTTTGGTACGTTATATTCCAGGGTTCGCCGTCCGTAGTTATTATTATATTTTGGAACAATCATTCCGTCATTCTTCGTGAACCTTGTATTATAATCATGTTCTACTTTCCTCTTATAATTAGACTCAGACATATGCTGAATCAATATTTTGTACCATAATAAGGCCTGCACCGGTAATATTGTTAAATTCCCATACAACAATGATATGTTTCGTCTCTGTGAAAAAATATGTTTTTGAACTAATAACTTAACCATAGAATTTTTGATTCATAGAATTATTCGATTCTATAATTGTGAATCTCATTATTGGGAGGCCAAATAGTGGATCCGTATTCAATACTTCGCACAATTGATTTACATAATGTTAAAGTTAATTCTGTACTTTTAAAACAATTTGTGATTCTTAGCGTTAATCCTAATATTTGTGACGCACTCTTTGAAACTGTATCTACATGTATTTTGAAGTAAGTGACGAGTCAAAATATGTTCGCCTAAGTCTTTAATTGAAGTTATGTTTAAAAAGGGGACATTTTTAATGTGATATGCTTATAAAAAAAAAATTAAAAAAACTTTAAATGGGTTGTTTTACAATTGCATAGTAGCTTGTGTCGCTCTCTATGGAGAGAAAAAAAATGGCCTTTCATTTAAACGCTCGGGGTCTCAAAAGTTTTGTATGATCTGTAGCTATTCGAAAACGTAAAAATAAATTAAATTATTCTTCACTATTAGTTCACTAAAATGGCGGGAAATTTTGAAAAAAAAAAATAGATTACGTGATTTAGAAAAAAAATAAAACAAAGGCTTTATATTTTATATTTTGTGCCAAACTTTAAAATATTTGTGATGTGTTGGTTAGAAATATAAAGGGGGAAAATAACACTTTTTCTGGATAAAATGAGAATTCTTGTTGACTTCTTGTATTCATAAATTTGATTTTTTTAAATTTTTTGTCAGTTATACGCATTTTTTAATAATAAACAAAAGTTGAAAGGTTAAATTACTAAAAAAAATTATAAAAATTAAAAAAAATTGTTTTAAGGTTTGTTTTCGCTGACACGGAATAAAAGAAAATGTGTCCACAATGAGTATGCGAAACTATTCGAATTGTAAATGTCTTTGCAAGGGAAAACAATATAGGGAGAACTTTATATTATATATGGTGATGCATTCATACATATATATTCATACGGTAAGAACACACGAAGCTAATTCCACCATTTTTAGCAACTTGTACCTATAATAATAAATAATAACAACATTTTTTTAAGCTGAACAACAAAAGTATTAAGTATCTCAACATAGGAGCCATATTTTAAAAATTCACATTCATTACTTAGTAACAATTCCATGATAGTGATTAGGCTATCCAACTATCCAAAGATAAATAAAAATCATGGTGATAAAACTACAAGAAAACAAAGACTTTAAAAATCTTTCCATTTGGTAATATGTAAAGAGGCCAGCTCCAAGTGTTATATTAAAAGGACAATAACTTAATAAATAGTTAAAATTGTTACCTAAGTAAATGAGATTAAATATGGCCAATTTCCGTACATTCATATAAGATAATAATATTGGGCAAATTGTTGCTGAGGATAATAAAACAGGTGTGCGTTGTAATAGTGTAATTAAATCTGCAAGCTTTATTTTTAAAAGGGCGCCACTGGTTGATTAACCAGGCTAGCAGATGGGAAAGCAATAATCCTCTCTCGGGGCCTTGGGAGTTCAAACTTTAAGGTTAATATAAAATAATTAAAAATGATAAACAGTATTCATAAGTGTACTAGACGTTTTAGCCTAAGAGCCGGCGACATTAAACCTGTAATGATAGGTTTCCTAAAAATCATACACAAAAATCGTTAGGTCATTCATAGGGGTACACAAAATGGCGGTGCTGCCATTTCTGAATCCGGTCAGCACAAAAAAAAAAAAAATTGAAAAAAATAATCTTTCAGGACTTCTGTACTCATATGTATCCCAAATTCTGATTGTTTTCATTGTGTGTTTTTATACTTTCTTATGTCTTTCGTTAATAAGAGACACTTCGTACCCAGATATCTATAATTATCGACCTCCTCAAAAAAACAAATCACATCTGAAAGATCATCAAATTTGGTATAAGAAAAACCACTGCTGCCGTTTCAAAAAAGTGGACAAGTTGGCGGCAGCAGCGTTTGAAAGTGGCTCTCCGCGCAACCAAAATTGGCGTTACGTTTCGGTTTCATCAGCGATCGCCCGGTTTTTTTCGATATTTATTATTGAAATACTCCTTCCACTATCACGAACAATGAATTTTACGTGTCGTTCATTGTTTAAATTAATGAAATCGCCTAATTTATGCGATATATTTTACGATTTTTCAGCCGTTTTCATTGTGTGTTTTTATATTTTCCTATGTCTTTAGTAAAAAAGACACACTTTGTACCCAGGTATCTATAATCATCGACCTCCTCAAAAAAACCAAAGCTTACCTCCAAGATCATCAAATTTTGTGAAAGAAAACCATTGCTGCCGTTTCCAAAAAGTGGACAAGATGGCGGCAGCAGCGTTTGAAAGTCGCCCTCCTTTCTTATTTTTTTTTTTTTTTTTTACAGTGAATACCGCACAAGAATCTCAACTGCTCCCGTCTGAAGCCAGTGAGACTATGGCATCCCCAATTGGGGTATGTTGTGAGGCTGAAGGTAGTGGGGAGGGGAAGGAGGTGGGGAAGAGGAAGGTTGGGAAGTACCTGGCTATTCAGATCTGGTCACCAAACACGGCTAAAGCCATTTTCAAGCAACGTTTCAATTCTGAATGGTGGTCTTACACCAGGGCGATACTTATAGTATCTTCCACTCTGGAACATGCCGCAAATATACTATATATTATTTTAAATGAATTAATTGTGAAATAACACAAATTAATCAAATAAAATTTATTTGCGCATGCCGGGTTCGAACCCGCGACCTCCGGATTGTGAGTCAAGAGTC
The DNA here is from genome assembly GCA_929108145.2 of Limnephilus rhombicus. NCBI lineage: Eukaryota > Metazoa > Arthropoda > Insecta > Trichoptera > Limnephilidae > Limnephilus > Limnephilus rhombicus. Next base: position 30,028,198 of record OV815290.1, on the reverse strand, counting down.
TTACCCACTGGCCTACGGAGGTCGTCTTTCGTTAATAACAGACACTTCGTACGCAGGTATTTATAATCATCAACCTCCTCAAAAAACCAAAGCATATCTGATAGATAATCCAAATTGGTATCAGAAAAACCACTGCTGCCGTTTCCAAAAAGTGGACAAAATGGCGGCAGCAGCGTTTGAAAGTCGCCCTCCACGCAACCGAAATAGGCATTTCAATTCGGTTTCATCATCGATCGCCCGGTTATTTTCGATTTGTATTATTGAAATACGCCTCACACTATCACGAACAATGAATTTTACGGGTCGTTGATTGTTTAAATAAATGAAATCGCATAATTTATGCGATATTTTTCAGCCGTTTTCATTGTGTGTTTTTACACTTTCCTATGTCTTTCGTTAATAAGAGACATTTCGTACCCAGGTATCTATAATCATCGACCTCCTCAAAAAACTAAAGCTTATCTGCAAGATCATCAAATTTTGTGAAAGAAAACCATTGCTGCCGTTTCCAAAAAGTGGACAAGATGGCGGCAGCAGCGTTTGAAAGTCGCCCTCCTTTCTTATGTCTTTCGTTAATAACAGACACTTCGTACGCAGGTATTTATAATCATCAACCTCCTCAAAAAACCAAAGCATATCTGATAGATAATCCAATTTGGTATCAGCAAAACCACTGCAGCCGTTTCCAAAAAGTGGACAAAATGGCGGCAGCAGCGTTTGAAAGTCGCCCTCCACGCAACCGAAATAGGCATTTCAATTCGGTTTCATCATCGATCGCCCGGTTATTTTCGATTTGTATTATTGAAATACGCCTCACACAATCATCAGCGATCGCCCTTTTTTTTCGATATTTATTATTGAAATACTCCTTTCACTATCACGAACAATGAATTTTACGTGTCGTTGATGGTTTTAATAAATGAAATCATCGCATATTTTATGCGATATTTTTCGATTTTTCAGCCGTTTTCATTGTGTGTTTTTATACTTTCCTATGTCTTTCGTAAATAAGACACACTTTTTACCCAGGTATCTATGATCATAGACCTTCTCAAAAAATCAACGCATATCTGAAAGATCATCAAATTTGGTATAAGAAAAACCACTGCTGCCGTTTCCAAAAAGTGGACAAGTTGGCGGCAGCAGCGTTTGAAAGTTGCTCTCCGCGCAACTGAAATTGGCGTTTAGATTCGGTTTCATCAGCGATCGCCCGGTTTTTTCGATATTTATTATTTAAATTCTCCTTCCACTATCACAAACAATGAAGTTTACGTGTCGACAGAGTGGACAGAGGTGGTCAGAGGTGGACACAGGTAGACATAGGTGGACAGAGGTGGACAGAGGTGGACATAGGTGGACAGAGGTAGACAAAGGTGGACATAGGTGGACATAGGTGAACAGATGTGGACAGAGGTGGACAGATATGGACATAGGTGGACATCAGTGGACAGAGGTGGGCAGAGGTGGACAGAGGTGGACAGAGGTGGACAGAGATGGACATAGGTGGTCATAGGTGGACAGAGGTGGACATAGGTTAAAAACTAATGAACATCCCAAAATAACCGCTATCAAACTAATTGAAAGTGCTAATATTAAAATAAGTTCAGATGATATTACCTCAGCAATAAGGCAATATGATAGAAGACCAGGACATCCGAAAAAAATTATCCTAAAAATTAGAAATCCAGAATGTAGATTAAATTTATTGGCAAATAAGAAGGTGATTTCGAACCGTGAAAACATGATATTCCTAGGAGAATCACTAACTCCTTATTTTAAAGAGCTACTTTGGAAAGCCAAAACAAAGGGAAAAGAATTAAAATATAAATACATTTGGTATAAAAATGGTTCGGTTCTAATGAAAGAAGATGATGGCAAAAAAATCAAGGAAATAAAACACGAAGACGACCTCAATAGATTATTATAGAATTTGATTAATAGAGGCACCGAAAATATTTACATCATTAAAAATGGATGTCGATTTAGGAAAATGCGTTGATTTGAGTGACATCACAGAACCTAATTTAATTATTAAAGATTTATTAACTTGCAAACATTTTTTAAAACATTCCAAGTTTTCTTTACTTTGTTTGAACGTTAGAAGTTTAAATAAAAACTTTGATGAAACCATATCTATACTGGATGGGATTGAACACCGTCCTGAGGTACTAGTGTTTACAGAAGCTTGGCTAAAAAAAATTACCAATATACCTAACATCCCTGGATACACTGTTTACAACACAAATAAAAACTGTTTGCAGAACGATGGTGTAGTTGCCTATATAAAACAAAATGTTCACGCGACCGTTGATGAAGTTGTTCTCCCTGGCGCAAACTGCCTAAGCATGCAGATATCGAGTAACTTGTGTGTAATAGCTGTGTATAGATCTCCGTCCCAGGCTCAAACAGATTATTTCCTTGAATCACTGAGCGAACTGCTTGACTCTACATCTATCCAAAATAAGGAAATCATTTTATGTGGGGATATAAATATTAATACTTTGGATTTGAGCGATATGAAAACTCAGAAATACCTCTCACTTATGGCTTTTCATGGTTTGAAACCAATCATAAATTCACCTACAAGAGTTTCTTCTACCAGTTCAACCTGCATCGATCACATTATGGTGAAATCTAAATTCGAACCACAAGGAGCTGTCTTCACTACTGGCATAACAGATCATGATGTGATATTGCTGAGATTAATGAGCTTTACACTAAAGAAAATAGCAAAGGATAAAGTGAAAATCAAAACCGTCATAGATAACAATCTTTTGAAGGACAGATTAAAGGAGGAATCATGGCAGTCAGTCCTATCATCTCAAGACGTTAATTCAGCTGCTGAAAAATTTATAAAGTGTTTAAAAATGCACGTGAAAAATTGTTCGTCTGTACAAAGTGAAAAACATAACATGAAGTACTTAAAACCTTGGATAAATGATGGAATTATTAAATGCCTCAGAACCCGTGACAAATTGCACTACAAATGTCGAGAAGAGTTAAATAATAATCAATTGCTGAACTATTACAAAAGATTTAGAAACTGGTGTACAAAAATTATAAAATATACAAAACAAGCATATTACAGAAGAAAATTGGATAACGTCAATGGAAATACCAAACAACAGTGGAAGATTATAAAGGAGGCTGTAAATATACGAAAGGAACAATTGTCTATAAAAAAATTAAAAATCAATAACAATATTATCTCAATGGAGGAGAATCCAAATATAATCACCAATCACGTAAATAACTTCTTCAGCGATATTGGTCCTAGATTCGCCAAAAATTTGTGCAGCGCAAACAAAACTACCGCAATGTGTCTTGTAAACAATTTTATACCTAGTACTCAAGTAACAGAAGACACATTTGAATTTAAATCTACTAACATTTATGAAGTTACACAAGTGATACATGAATTAAAAATGTCTTTTTCCTGTGGTATTGATGGCTTAAGTACAATGGTGTATAAACAAAACGTTTCTGTATTGGCTGGTCCCATATCACATATTGTTAACATTAGTTTTAAAAATGGCGTGTTTCCCTCTCATTGTAAGATTGCTAAGGTTATACCTCTTTTCAAAGGTGGAGATCAGCTAGATGTTAACAATTATCGACCCATATCCTTGCTCAATACTCTCTCAAAAGTAATAGGGAGATTGGTAAAGTCAAGATTAGTTTCATTCTTAGAAAAGCACAAAATACTCTCCGAAAATCAATTCGGTTTCAGAGAGAATAAAGGTACGAGTGATGCTGTATTGAAGGTACTGACCAAAGTTATAAGCTCGCTGGATTATGGCAACAAAGCTTTAGCGGTGTTTTTGGACTTATCAAAAGCATTTGATACAGTTTCCCATGAATTGCTCCTTAAAAAATTATCATCTCTAGGCATTGATAGTACAGCAATGGGTTGGTTCAGATCTTATCTTAGTGATAGAACGCAGCAAGTAGAGATAAATAAAATATTAAGCAATGGTAAATCAATCTCCTTTGGAGTCCCGCAATGTAGTGTGTTTGGGCCAATATTGTTTGTAATATATATAAATGATTTATGTAATCTGAATATTCCTGGTAACATCGTTAGTTTTGCAGATGATACTACCTTAATATTTGAGGGTAAAACTTGGGATGAAACATTTAACAAATGTAATACAGGTTTAAGAGTGGTAAATAGTTGGTTAAATAATAGTTTTTTTAACTTTGAACCTACAAAAAACCAAATATATCACTTTTAGCATTTCAAGTAAAAGTCAACCTTCCGCCACTCATAATTTAATAATACACAATTGTTTGCAAACCTGTAACTGCAACCCTTTAGAAAATGTAGTCAGCATCAAATACGTTGGCGTAAAAATAGATAAATTTTTAAGATGGAACGATCATGTAAATATGTTGGTAAATAATACTAGGAGACTTACCTATATCTTTAAAGAACTCAGACATATACTAGACAAGGAAAAATTGAAGACGGTTAATTTTGCAATAATCCAGTCTCTACTTATAATATAGTGTGCTGGGGATCTTGCCAAAAGTCTTATATAGAACCACTTAACATTGCCCAAAAACTGATCCTTAAAGTTATGTTCAAGAAAAAGTTTAGATATCCAACTCATATACTTTATAAGGAATGTAATGTCATGAATGTAAAACAGCTGTATATTACACAAACACTTTGTAAATTTTTTAATAATATTAATATTGCAGAAAGAACTCAGCAAATTCGTACTACTAGAATTGGGTCTGGTCTTAACTTTGTGGCAATTCAAACTAAATCTTCTTTTGGTCAAAGAAATTACTTCTATCAGGCTCCACTCATATTTAATAGCCTTCCAGAACATATTAAGTCATCTAATTCCTTGTGCACTTTTAAAAAAATGGTTAAATTATTCGTATTAGCCGAGGATTGCCAATTGATTTTTTCTACATTTTCATTTCTAAATTCATAACATATTGATTATTTATTACAGTATATTTACTGTTAATATATTATTTTTTATTTTCTTATTAACTAACCATTACATATTAATTTTCTAACCGAATCTAATTTTAAATATTAGAGATTAAACAACTTGCAACAAAAAAAAATGTTAATACAAAGCTAGATTTCAACATATGGTCACCCTACATGTTTTACGTTATAATGTATTTGTTCCTATAGTGCAGTAGAGGCCCATTCTGTGAGAAATATTATTGTAACAATATTGTCTTTCAACACATTATTTTGTGTACACTATAAAATTGTTAATCTTAAGTCAAAATGAAGTTCAAAATTTCAAGTTAAACAATAACACCTAAATTAAAAAGGTAAAGAAACAATGGCTAAAGTTCGGTGTTTGGGCTAAATTCCTAAAAAATAAAACTAGTTATTTTTATACTAATTTGGGGTCGGGGAATCCGAATCTGAAAGAATTAGGCGGCGGCAAGCAATATTAACTGAATTACAGGACTTTAAAAAATTTTATACACATACAGGAAAATAGCCATTCTGGAAGCATTTTGATTCCTAGAAAATCAAACTAGTTATTTTTATACTAACTATGGGCCGGGGAATCCGAATCTGAAAGAATTAGGCGGCGGCAAGCAATATTAACTGAATTAAACGACTTTAAAATTTTCTATACACACACACATGAAAATAATCATTTCGGAAGTATTTTGACACACGTAGTACAAAGATCATAGAAAAACAAGATAACATAGATGTTTTTACCACACAAAATTAAGTGTTGCCATTAAGCAGTAATATTAATAACGTAAAATAACATGTTTATATTTTAAGTACTTATTTTTTATAAATTTTACTCACTTTTGTATCACAAACCATGTTACATAAACCCGGCGTAGCTGCTAAACTACTTGAAAACAGGGATGTTTTTTTGCCGTGACGCGAGCAGGCGGTATAAAGGGGCACAAACCATGTTACACAAACCTAGCGTAGCCGTTAAACTACTCGAAAACAGGGATGTTTTTGTGCCGTGACGCGAGCAGGCGGTATAAAGGGGCACAAACCATGTTACACAAACCTAGCGTAGCCGCTAAACTACTTGAAAACAGGGATGTTTTTTTGCCGTGACGCGAGCAGGCGGTATAAAGGGGCACAAACCATATTACACAAACCTAGCGTTAGGTTAGGTTAGGTTAGGGACGCGAGCAGGCGGTATAAAGGGGCTGGAGTTTTACCGCTTAGCTGGACTCTTATATGATCCGCGTATCCGACAGGAACCCTTCGAGACAAGCGAGTTTGACAAGGATACGACGGACGAAGAAGACTTGGTCGATTTATAAGGTATGTTTTTCTGCTGTTATCTATTTGCTGTTATCTATTTGCTGTTATCTATTTCTTGTTTTTCTATGATCTTTGTACTACGTGTGTCAAAATACTTCCGAAATGATTATTTTCATGTGTGTGTGTATAGAAAATTTTAAAGTCGTTTAATTCAGTTAATATTGCTTGCCGCCGCCTAATTCTTTCAGATTCGGATGCCCCGACCCCAAATTAGTATAAAAATAACTAGTTTAATTTTTTAGGAATTTAGCCCAAACACCGAATTTATTTCACAATGGCTAAAGTTCGGTGTTTGTATAATAATAAATAAATAAATATATATGGGTTATCGTATCCCATAACTGTGTCAAAACTAAAAGATCACACGGATGGCATTTCTAAGGTGTCACTTACATTATAAAATACAATCATATTTTAATGAAAACGGTCACTTAAATGGAATGAAAATAATAATATTGTGATCAAAACGGTTTCTTTCATATTTATTTCATAATTATTTGATAGTCACTTTAATATTGCATAAGAAAGATTCGCTCAAATGTAATCGCTTATAAATCATTGTTTTGTTTCTTTTTTTTTTATTTTTTTACACATATTTAAAAAAAAACCTAAGGACATATATTTTTTTAAATTTTATCTGTTGTTGAAAATGGTATGAACTAATGATATAATGAATGAGAACATTTTGTCTGATCTCCTAACACTTTGTTATTTATTCATATTTTTATCACTTATTATTTTCTCTGTTTATCATTTTATTTTTAAATTTTATTATTTTGCTTTTACTTAACTGTTTTGCATGACCGATATTTGCGTGTGTTATTTTAATTAAATTGTGAAATTATTGACCCCGATACAGGCGAACCCTAGTGGGGTTAATAATTACATGCTAAAAATATATGTATATAAATTGTGAAGAAGCAATAAATAAATAAATAAATAGGTGGACAGAGGTGGACAAAGGTGGACAGAGGTGGACGGAAGTGGACAAGGTGGACATCGGAGGACATAGGTGGACATAGGTGGACAGTAGTGGACAGAGGTGGACATAGGTGGACAGAGGTGGACCTGAACCCGGGCACCCCTGCTTAATCACCAAACGTAGCGAACCACTTGGGGTGACATACGGCAGAGGTGTTGGTTATCCAATAAAGGTTCCCGGGGCGGCAGTACCCATTCCCGTTTCCGAAATTGAGAAAACTTTTGTTATGTCTCGTGCTGAAAAACGCCACAGTGGCTTCACGGGTTTCGTAAAGTTTAAAGTATAAGCCGATGACTTGACCGGTCAGTGGCCGGGTTGACATCGCATTTGGGTTGTGACCAGGCGCCGTGAGATCAATTCTACGATTGGCTAAATTCTGATAGGAAATTTTCATATATTGTCAGTTTAATCGTTACCCAGGAACTTCCCCGGGGACAACAAACACAGTGACATTTACCAGTGATCTCACCAAACGGACATTACTGAGCCAATAGTGACTATCATCGAAACTAAACATAAACAATCATTCTTATTAACAAATTTATTGTGATATTTAATTAAATGAAGACAATATAAGCGAAACTCAATCGAAAATCTGAAAACAGAAAAATCAGAAAAAGATATTGACACATCTGGGACTCGAACCCAGGACCTCTCGCTTACCGGGCGAACGCGCTAACCACTGCGCCACCGTGTCGATATCCAATTCGGTCACTTTTAACTGTATCATACTTCGACTAAGTATTTTTATTTTAACTCATAAAGTTAAAATAAAAATAAAAAAATTCATTGTGATTGTATTATTTTATATTTAAATTCATTTAGCACTGAACACTTTTACTTATAATTTATTCTAATCTCGATGTGCAAAGCCTCTTATATCTATGCCACCTCTTACTAAAATATTGCTATGAATTGTCTGTCTAAAACCTCTTTTGTGTGTGGCTGCGTCAAACTTTCTCTTTGTGTCTATAAAACAGCGTGTTTTGATTGTGCTTGTCATTCTATTACACTATTATGTATGTATGTATGAGTATGTTGGATGTTGTAATGGTGTTATTTTATATTTAAATTCATTTAGCACTGAACACTTTCACTTATCATTTATTCTAATCTCAATGTGTAGAGCCTCTTATATCTATGCCACCTCTTACTAAAATATTGCTATAAATTGTCTGTCTAAAACCTCTTTTGTCTATGGCTGCGTCAAACTTTCTCTTTGTGTCTATAAAACAGCGTGATTTGATTGTGCTGGTCATTCTATTACACTATTCTTTTCGTTTTCCTAAACTCTGCTTGTTTACCTGGAAATCAAGTCGTCTTTCGCTTCTGTAAACTTTAAATAGTCTAAATCAGGGGTGCTCATACTTGAACTGATGGCGATCTAACTCAATATTATTAGACTCCGATCGATCGACCCTGACATGATGTAGCGCCTGGGGCGGGGAGGGGGTCATTTATGCCGATTTATATATCGCTTGTGACTGAGTATTCTTCTTCCAATAAAAATCATGTTTATAAATTCTACTCTAATTTATAACTGCTCTCGGAAATCGGGAATGGTACCCGAGGCGGATTTTAATTTAAAATCGCTTCTGCGTAAGGGTCCGAAACAACAGCTAGACGCGGAACAGTCAATTTCTCAGAATTTTCGGCATAAGGCATGCAATTCAAATGCAAAGCTTCACTCGGTACAAAACATGTTCAAATTAAATCTTTATGCGGTGAATTAAAACTACACTCAGTACATAAATAGTCTGCCACCAGAATTTTATAACTGCACTTCGAATAAGTTGGTGGAAAACATTAAAAAAAATGTGTCAGCAGATGAATTTACAACTGGAATTTTACATTTTGAACACAAAACTGGTTAAGATTGAATTTCATGTGTGGTTAATTAAAACTACACTCAAAACATAAAAATGATTATTTTATGATTCTGGCAGTACATAAATAGTCTGCGACTAACTAGAATTTAATAACTGCACTTCAAATAACAGAATGTTTTTCTTTCGAAATGTGTCAGCAAATGAATCCACAGCTGGAATATTACATTCTGAACACAAACTGGTTTAAATTAAATCTGTACGCGGTGAACTAAAACTACACTCAGAATATGAAAATGGTTTTTCTTTGAATCAGTACATACATAGTCTGCAACTAGAATTTTATAACAGTACTTCGAATTAGAGAAGGTTTTCCTTTGAAATATGTCAGCAGATGAATCCACAGCTCGAATTTTACATTATGAACACAAAACTGATTTGAATTAAATCTGTGCAACAAATTAAAACTACACTCAGAACAAGAAAATGTTTTTTTTTTATTCTGGCAGCACATGCATAGTCTGCAACAAAAATTTTATTACACCTCGAATAAGATAATGTTTTCCTTCGAAATGTTTCAGCAGATGAATCCACAGCTGGAATTTTACATTTAAAACACAAAACTGGTTTAAATTAAATCAGTGAGCGGCAAATTAAAACTACACTCAGAACATGAAAATGGCTTCTCTTTGATTCTGGCAGCACATACATCTTCAACTTAAATTTTATGACTGCACTTCGAATAAGAGAATGTTTGCCTTCGAAATCTTTAAACAGAAATTTTACATTATGAACTGAATTAAATTAAATGTGTGCGGCAAATTAAAACTAAACTCAGATGAAAATGATTTTTATTTATTCTGGCAGCACATACAGAGTCTGTAACTAGAATTTTATACGTCGAATAAGAGAATGTTTTTATTAGAAATTTGTCAGCAGATCAATCTAGAACTGGAATTTTCCATTCTGATCACATAACTGGTTTTGAATTAAGAGTGAATCTATTCATCGCCCTCATTTTGAATTATTTATTTATAAACTTCGTTTCGCCTTCAAGTTACAACTCGGACTGACTGACTCATAAATAAACCAAACCACACACTAGAAACTAGATCGATAACTTCGGGCTTTTGAAGGGGGCAATTTTCAACAATATTTCACCATGAATATGCAATAATTTTACGATTTTTTAGAGTTTACAACAGCCAAAATGCGCGACGTATAAGTTACAAATAAATTTTAAACAAAAAAGCGTGAATAATGGGCGGTCTTATTTATTTACGATCAACTAAAACAAGAACTGTGAATAGATATATTTACATCGCCAATTTTTTCAAATCTCTCTGTATAAAATTATTCACCAGAATAAACAGTACAAATATCCAGTATTAAAATAAGTGTTTTTACCACACAAGGATAACCTCAAACTCTCTCATCTCACCGTACGGTTCCTCGATGTGGAACTGAAGGAAGTCTATAAAGCAGCTCAACTTACACTCTGACTGCAGCTATCTGGAGAGAACCACACCTGGAAGCTACGCAGTGTCCACCTCTGTCCACCTTTGCCTACCTCTGTCTACCTCTGTCCACTTCTGTCCACCTCTGTCCACCTCTGTCCACCACTGTCCACCTATGTCCACCAGTGTCCACCTCTGTCCACCACTGTCCACTTATGTCTACCACTATCCACCTCTGTCCACCTCTATTCACCTTTGTCCACCTCTGTCCACCTCTTTATGCATTTTTACCAATTTCAAACTAAAAGATGTTCGTTTCGGCTTCAAAAATACCATTTAATAAGTTTGTAAGAACATCAAACGTAAACATTTTATACACAGTGTCGATTTTTTGTGCTTATTCACTGGTACATAGGTACAGTAAATAGATAAAATCAGATTTTACCTTCATCGATTTCAAGAATGATAATCAAATTAATTATGATTTATTGTATTCATTTCTTAGTAACAAGTAGAGATAATGATATCCTCACTGTGATCTCCCGTGCTGAGGATTTCATTTACATATTATAATTTAATTAATGTGTTCATGGTAGAAACAAGAAGTTTCTTATAAGTGTAAATTATATATTTAACAAAAAAAATAAAATATATAGAAGAGAAATAAAAATAACATTCCAAAAGATAAATAAAAAAGAGTTTTATTTTATTTTTATTAGCACTTATGCTTTTCAACCATTCCTAGAAATTTTAGTATTTATTTCGATGAATTGATTAACTCGAGAATCAAAAAAAGGATAAGAAAAAAAAATGGATTAAAAAAGAAAAAAGAAAGTAGAGAAAAGAAAATGCAAAGAGAAAAAAACATTTTAGCAGTTTTTGAACATACATTGTATAAAAATTATATTAAGTATAAATGAATGTTAACCAAAAAGAAAATAAAATGGCTGTTGTTAAACATATTTTTGCATTCAGCTCTCCCCAAGACCAGAAGCCAATCATTTACCAGATTACGCAGAATGCTATCACTTTTTGATTTCCAAGCATCGGGTATAAGATTAAGCAATTTAGGGCCTAAGTAAGAAAATTAGTTAGTTAGTTAGTCTGCATCATTTAGGCGTAATTTTAATTCTTTTATGTAAGTTCATGGCCTTTTTCAAACTGTGATAAGACCGAGTTATGCTTGCTGTCAGGTTTTGTGAAATTATTTTTGAATGAACATTTTACCTTATAGAATTTGTGGGGAACCTTACTTCAAGTTGTCGATGATACTTACTTAACTCCAAAGGAAGGATTTTGCGTTCAGTGAAGCAATAAAAGAGTTCTCCACGTTTTATTATTTATTTAGTCTTTGCCAGACACATTTACACTTTTAGAGATCGCGGGTAGAAATGGAAATGTGATTCTTAACCTTCCCCATACTAAGCATCCAAAAATTCCGTGTGCACCGAACCGGGGGATCGCAAGCCCCCGCTGGTATTTGTACAAATCGCAAAATATTATGTGTTCTAAGTGACGTCATGTCAACCATCTGGCTTGATGCGGAATGTGACCGGAGCTGTAATAGCCGCTGAAGCCCTAGCTAGCCGCTTTCTAAACAGTGGGATATATTTTTAAATAAAAATAATTTTTAAACATTGCAGTTTTGACTGTTCTTTATTATTTTATTTAAACTTACAAGTATTTCGATAAATTTAAAAAGATAGTATTGTTAATAAAATTAATATAAATAACAACGATAATTTCTTTACATAGATAGGTAACTTTTGCAAATATTCTTTAAAAAAATTATTTCACATTCAGAGATTTCAGCTTGCCTGTATACTTGTGAACTTGTCAAATGAAAATGTATAAATATATTTATGAGACTTAGAAATTACATTCCTAGATCAGAAATATTGTAATATAATTGTAAATGTTATTGTAAACATTGTATAATAATATGCACATTGTTATGTTCAATAAAAAAAAAAACACGCAAAAGTCTATTATACTATCTCCATTCTTTTTTTTTTTTACATGAGCTCCACACAGGAGGCCCAGAGGAAAATAATTTCCCTCAGGGCCTATGTCATCTTTGGGAATGCTGTGTGGAATTTTTTTTTAAAGGAAAGGAAGGAGAGGAGAGTTCTGGGAAGGAAAAGGGTTTAAGGGGTGGGTGGAATATGGGGTTCAGTGTGTCCAGGTCATCCACCTCCAAGACCTAGACAAACCTCACCCCATGGACCTGGGCACCCCTGCTAAATCACCAAACGTAGCGAACCACTTGGGGAGACCTGTGGCAGAGGTGTTGGTTATCCAATAAAGGTTCCCGGGGTGGCGGTACCCATTCCCGCCTCCCAAATTCTGAAGGAAGCCGACATCGACACACAACTATTTGGAGCGGTAAAGTGCTCCCATGAAAAAACGACCAATAAAAAAGTAGATTAAAATGTATTAAAATTAAAACAAAATAATAATGATGTAAATATGTGAAGCGTAATTTTCAATTCATGTTATCTTTAAAAAGCTTGTCCCCTTTTAATATGCAATGTTGTACTCGGGTAGTAAAAGGAATAGACTTTTAAAGGATTGTTAAGACTAATATAATTTGAACTAAATTATGTCAGGGCGTCATTGGTTCTCTGCAATATTGAATATTTATGATGTATTTAGTTTTATTCTCGGCGTTGCGGCTTTGTTACATTTTTTCATCATTCCTTCGGTTCTTTCCTTCTGGGGGATGGTAAGCATTGCATTTGGTTTACTGAATACTGTGGGTTTTGTTACATTTTTATATAATACTATTGTTTTCATACTTATTTTTAGCAGTTGATTAGTAAGGTTTTTTCCTAATACCCTCCGGATTATTTTCAAAGTATATATTAGAGTTGTTTTGTCTTTTACAGTGCACTAACATTGTTTTTTTGTTAAAATATTTTATTATTCAAACTATAAAAGGTACATAAGACCTAAACAAACCTCACCCCATGAACCCGGCACCCCTGCTAAGCCACCAAACGTAGAGAACATTACTATTTGGGGTGACCTACGGCAGGGGTGTTGGTTATCCAATAAATGGTTCCCGGGCTGCGGTACCCATACCCGCCTGCCAAATTTTTTACCCATACCAAATTTTAAGTAATACGACTAAGAAAGCTTTAAAGCTTTTTTAAAGGAGCGTACCTACAGATAATATTTTTATGTACGAAAAAACGTTATCATAAATAATAGTATCGGAAACGTAACAAACGTTTAACATCCTCTGCATAAATATACCAAACCACCCACATCCTTAGAAACTAAACACGTGTTTTCTGAAAAAGGTCGAAACTGTCCTGTAGATAATTGCAGCGCAGGTATAACTGGCAGAATGTACAAACAGTATAACTGTCTCGCTCCTTCACATATGTATTACGGGCTGTCCCGGGTTGCCATCCGGGTAAGTTAGACTGAAAAAAAAACATGACTCGAGAACGTAAAGTAAGGCCAAAAATAATGGTATTGAAATGCTAGCGGGCACCGCGATTTGCAAGAATATTTATCAAAAACATTTTTTTCTATCTTATGTGCTTTGAATATTGAAAAACCAAAAATAGCAAAAAAAAATTTGGTATTTTCTCAAGGATTACAAAAAATATGAATGAAATTGTATAATTAATTAACGAGATATCGCAAAAAAAGTGGATCTTGGGGATCTTGAAGTCCCCGGTCCGGGCTGGCTGGGTTAATTAATAATTTAGCCACGTGTTCTCGAGACGGGTCCCGTAACTGGAATGACGTAGGTCGCATCTGTTGGAGCGGTCTTCGGTGGTACTACATTGGTCACGTGACCAATGTTGCCAAGACAACGGTTTATAATAATCAGTACTTAATCGCATTTCCGCGTTTATAATAATCAGTACTTAATCGTTTATAATAATCAGTACTTAATCGTTTGTAATAATCAGTACTTAATCGTACTTAATCGCATAGCCTCCCCTCCAGTGCTAACGATAAACATGAACAATTGGAAAATCGTTAAGAGGAATTATACAACTGATGCTAATCCTATTTTGACTGAGGCACCTTCAGTCAAAACAAGAATAGCCTCCAATATGTTCGGAAAATTGTGAGAGTTACACGAGCAGAGTAGAATGACTAGTTATTTTTTGGAAGTAGACTGCTGTTATATTTTCAAGAACACATTGGAAGGTATTAAAGGTTTAACAAAAAATTTTAAGCTTTAAATCTTAATATTAATAGGTACATGAAATCTTAATATTAATACATTAATTCTGGAATGTAGGAGTACTAGGTAACGACGACAGTTGCTTGGTTACTGGAATGTAGGAATAATAATAATAATCATTTCTAAATTGTTTTGAATGGTGACAAAATGTCATTTTCAACCAACGGAAATGAAAATGGGTTGATAATGTCATCTTTACAGATGAACATTGATAATCTGAGACCCCAAAAAACAAAAGCAGGTATTCCTAGGCAGCGAATGAAATGGACGAACGATGTCAATATGTTCATCGTTCGTTCATATTTTTATGTGACTAAACTAGAAACAGATATGTTATTGTATAGGAAAAAATTACATTTACTTTTTTCACAAAATTATCCGGTTGCCCAAGTAAACGAACAAAGATTAGCTGACCAAAAAGGGGCAATTTTCAAAAATAATTTAATCCCTGTAGTAACATTAAATCAGATAAAAAAGGAAATAGGAGATAGATTGCAATTGGAGAATAATTTAGAACAAATTAATACGAGTAGTAATGTTATATTAGATGCATTGAATGAAGACAGTTTAGATAATATTCTAGTAGAAGAATCCAATGAAATTACAGTAGATTCAAATAACTTAGACGCTATTCATAATCTTAGGGAAATCAACATTGCAGATTTAAACTTACTAGATGATAATGTAATAGAATTAGCTAACTTGCTTCATAATAATATAAATAGATATATAGATATAGAGTTCACATGACATTTAGACCAAAATTACCAAAATTGCATACGTCAAAAAAATTATCTAAATTAATTTCTGAATTAAATAATTTTATTTTATTAAAAATAATATTTGACGATATTAGTTTTTAGATCTTCATACGATAGTGTACGGAAGTGCTATCACTATATGTACTAGGTTAGGAGTTAAATTAACATCCTCTGATGATAGATCATATAGTTATAGTAAACCAGAATGGCAGATAAGATTAGAAAATGATGTAGTATTTTTAAGAAGTAGTATAGCTAGAGTAATTGAATATAAAAATGGTGTATGGAACGTGTCGTAGGAATCCGTGTGCATCTAACGAGTGCGCGAAAGCTTTTGACAACCATGGAAATTCAAGAATGGAATTTACGCTCCCACAGAGTACCATGCCGCCAGCACGACAATCTGAGAGCTGCTATTGGCTAGCGGAATTATGTGCATATGGTGCCCCTTCCAAATGACTTGTCTACAACGCTATTATGTCCTTTAACTAACTAATCAATTGAAAACATAAATGAAATTGATAATGAATACATGCAGCAGCCTCATTGGACTGGAAAGCACAATTGAATAACCACCTAATGCTTCCACAAGGGACTCCAGACAGCAATGATCAACGCCAAGGAAATGGCTCACTATTTACGTCACCCCCACCATGCGACCAGCCGAGCCACTATTGGTCAATTCTGAACAAAGGAAAAATCTGAATCGTAAATATTTACGACAGCGAATTCATCTTCCGAAAAATTTGGAGCTCAATTTCGAGAAATTGGGAATAATTTGGATCAAGAAATAAACATCATCACCTAAAAATGAGTATGTACTACAAAAACAACCCAAAAACTGACGTCTATCAGTGATTGTTGCACTTTAAGAAAAATATTTACTGTTTAAAATTGTACCTTATATCACATATGTATACTTGTACCTTTTCTTGTAAACACAATAAAAATGATGTGAAGCTTTGGGATCCTGAGTTGGTAAAATCTTGGCAAAAACTATCACACATAATTTTAACACAGCTGACTTCCAATCGTAGCGACCAGGGAAATTACCTAAAACAAGTACCTTAGAAAAATTAAGGAGGTTCTGTCCCCCAAAAATCCGACCTGAGTTTGCCCTATAAAAATAGAAGTCAAACCGGTAGGAAGTCAGTTCAAAACTATCAGCCAAGAAGAAACAATACCTACTCAAGATACCAACAGTCTCCAAGTTCAAACCTCTTTTCAAGTGTTTTAATCAGTCTTAGATTCAGTTTACCTCTCCCAGTATCCCAGTAACCTAAAATCCTAAAAACCCCAGTCTCCCACAGTCTCCAAAGTGAAAAATATTTATTTTAATCCAGTACTCAAATCAGTTTTGCCATTATACCTAGAAGCATTTTTTGTCAAAGTAGTAAATTCATTTAAAAGACCAGTGGCATTCCAAAATCCACTGGCGTACTAAACTCCATTGGCGTGTCATTGTGGCCAGCTCCCTATTATATTTAGTTTATGTACAAACGTCTAGTACATTTGGTCCTTCGAGCCGGATCTACACATAACACGCCTTCAGTCTTACCCAGTGGAAATGCCGTCTCTTCGCAGTGGCCGTAAGACCCCGACATCTTCCGAAACATCGCTGTCTAAACCTAACGCCCCGGGAACAAGCCGAAACATGCCAGTGGCACCCCGTCGGACCCCGGGCCCACGCACCGTAGACATCGATGAGACGCCATCCAGCGGAACCCGCCACGATCTATCTGGTGCGAACCCTGCCAGGAACCCTGACCTCATCACTCTTGACCAACCTGCTCCAGAATGTGTCGCCAAGAGCCTCCACGGATCCAACAGTAAAAGCAGCGAAACAACTTCTGAATCAACTGAAGACTCCCTGCGATTGCTGCGCCGAGAGATGCGCATCCGGGACAGACGTCACGCCAAGCAGACAGTCAATCTGCTCGCAGCCCTGAACGCTGCAACACGCCAAGCAGTCAGCCAACCTACCCAGGAGCCCGCATCAACCATCCCGACCCTGCGAGCCAACCTCGGTCAGGCAGTAATTCAAACCCAGGCACCAACCGGCCCGTCTACGAACGAGTTCGCAACGAGATATGCCACTCGAGTACACACGTCAGACGGCCCGTCTACCGGAGAGTTTGCAACGAGATATGCAACAACTCAAGTACACGCACCAACCGGCTCTTCTACTAATGAGTTCGCAACGAGATATGCCACTCAAGTACACAAGCCAGCCGAAGAGTTTGCAACGAGATATGCAACTACTCAAGTGCATGCACCAACCGGCCCTTCTACTAATGAGTTTGCAACGAGATATGCCACTCAAGTTCACAAGCCGGCTGAAGAGTTTGCAACGAGATATGCAACTACTCAAATGGACACACCAGCCGGTCAGCCTACCAATGAATTTGCTGTAACCGATCCAACCGGATACGCCGCCGCCGCCACCCAAGAGTACACACTACTGACGGGCCCTGCGAAGAACATCCCTACGGCCGAATACAGCCATATCGGACCCGAGCGCCCACTTTACAACACAGCAGGGTACCAGCATCAGCCAGCCTCCTCCGGCCAGGATTCCCCATTATTTACACCACCGCACACAGCCAATCAGACAGCACGGCACACCCGAGAATGGTTGCAGCATGGCAACGACCCACTGGCCCAGATCGCCTCTGTGATGGCAGAGGCCCTTCGCTCTTCCAGAACGCAAGATAGCCCCCGCACATTAGAAGATGATTCAAGAATGGCTGCCCTCATTGCCAGGCAATCCACAGCAAAAGATTTGCCTACCTTCTCCGGAGACCCCCTTGAGTGGCCCACCTGGAAGGCACAGTACGCTCAATCCACCGCCACCTGCCAAATGACTCCGAGCGAAAATCTCATTCGGCTGCAGCGCGCCCTCAAAGGCAAGGCACGAGATACCGTGGGTCCCCTACTAATGGATCCTGCGCAAGTCCCAGAGATCATCAGCGTCCTCGAGCAGCGATACGGCAGCGCTAACTCCATAGCAAAATTTATGCTAGACAAGGTTAAAAAACTACCTTACCTCACGACCGAGGTATCACTCGAGGACCTGGCAGATTTCTCCGGGACGGTACAAAACCTGGTGGCATCTCTCCGGATCCTGAAAACCGAAGGTTATCTCACCAATCCTGCATTAATGAATGACGTCACTGACAAAATGCCAAGTTCCCTGCGTCTGGCATGGCTAATCGAGATCCGCAAACAACACGCTCCGGCCACCATAACCCAGCTCGCTGCCTTTCTGAAAGAGGTGTCAAACGCAATTCCAAACAGTGGGATGGTGGACCACATACGATCTCGACCACGCCGTGAACAAATACATGCCGGGTACCAGGAGGAAGAAGAGAGTGATCGCATGCGACTTCTACCGAGCCATGAGCAAATACATGCCGGACATCAAGAAGAAATCAGGGATGGCCCAAAAGAAAAGATTGCCCCCATAAAACGCAAAGTAAACGAGGAACATACTTACCCTGGACCAAGCCGAAAAAGAAAAACTGCTGATGAAAGCTGCGCCCAATGTGGCGGCGATCATAAAACCCGCGAATGCAAAGAATTCGCAGCCAAAGATGTTGAACTCCGATGGGAAACTGTACGCACGGGAAGATTATGCCGCAAGTGCTTAGAAAAACACCACTCACGAAGCTGCAAAATAAACCAATGGTGCAAAGTAGGAGATTGCAGATTAAGGTGGGTCATTTAAAAAAAAATGATAATTTTAGATTCTGTTAGCGATAAAAGGGTGCCAAATGGGTTCAAACCGACGTGTTTAAAATCTTTTAAATTTCTGATACGATCTTCTTCCTCCGGATTCACTTCAAAGTTTTGAAAATTTTCATTTTTAGAGGTATTTTCTAGTGTGTATAAAAGTTACTACGAATCCTTTATACTATATTTTTTGTAATATTCTATGGCAAATATGGTACGTATTTACTAATTCATTTACAAAAAAATACGAGTTTTGATTATTAGTGGCTCGAGGTGAGGGCGGGGGAAGCACCGATTGCACTAAGCGCAGCGACTCTGCGCAACCGACGTCGGAGTTTGGAGTCAGTATCGCTACGGCTCTTTAAGCGGTAGGTTGCGTTGCACAAGTTTTCGCAATGGAACGTACTCGGAATGCGTTAAAAAGTCCCATATTTGGTGAAATTTGCGACGTTAAAGACAATGTTTTATCAACTTATTGTGATGTTATGAAGTTTTTTGAGTGGACCAGGCATCAAATAAAATTAAATCAAGAGACCAAACTAGAACCCAAATTTCAGCAAATAGAGTGTACTGTGACAGCACGAATTGAAGAAATATGGAGAAAGGCTTCTATTCTCATCGTTACACACTCGCGAGTAGCACGCATGTTGAGGTCATATCATTTTAAATGCAAAAACCTTCTTAAGTCACATCCTAAAACACCGGAGAAAAAAATGAAGGAATTCCGTCGCAGAAGTAAAGTGCTGTTTGATATTTCGTCTTGCAAATGCAAAGATTTCAGTAAATGTGACTGTCCTAAAGATAAAAAAATACCTGTAAATGAACAGAGTTTCATTATTGACCAACGTACTACACGAAAAATGATAATAGGAAATGTGGATACCGCTACAACAAAACGAATGAAAACTGCGTTGAAAAGAAAACTTCTGATGCAAAAATCCTTGCGTACGTCTAAAAAGGAAAGCACAGGTAAGCCAACTACCTCTCTAATCGATATTTCCACGTCTTCTTCATCAAATGAATCCGATTGCAATGATGTTTTCAAACCAAATGTTGTATCTCAAATGACTCAGAAACAGGCTGCGGTCACTATTGATTATTCTACACTGTCGAAAACTTGTGATAGATATGAAGTTTCGGATAGAGCAGCGGCAGCCATTGTCTCAGCAGTTCTGTATGACATTACGTCTAATATTCCAGTTATTGACAAAAGTAAACTTCGCAGAGAACGAAAAAAAAAACAAGGGAAAATATTAAGGCACAACACATAGTTTTACAAATACCCGCATTATATTTTGATGGCCGGAAAGATAAAACATTAATTATCAGGGAAAAAGGGGGGAGGCATTACAGAGAACTAATCATTGAAGAGCATATTTCAATGATAAAAGAGCCAGACTCAATATATTTGGGTTATATTTCACCAAACTCTGGCACGTCGAAAGTTATAGAAAGAACAATTGTCGATTATTTTTTAAAGGAAGAAATACCATTTGAACCATTAACGGCTATTGGATGTGACGGAACGAACGTGAACGTTGGAAAACATGGAGGTATAATACGTTTGCTTGAAAAACGTTTGGATAAACCATTGCAATGGATAATT
Organism: Limnephilus rhombicus; assembly: GCA_929108145.2. Taxonomy (NCBI): domain Eukaryota; kingdom Metazoa; phylum Arthropoda; class Insecta; order Trichoptera; family Limnephilidae; genus Limnephilus; species Limnephilus rhombicus. The sequence continues at coordinate 30,007,338 of OV815290.1, read as the reverse complement.
TGCTTGCTTTACATGAACAAGTTACCATTTCGTCATTTGTTCACACATCTTGACGGTAAAATATCTGGACCTCAAACATATTCAGGGATAATAGGACTAGCTTTAGAAAACTGTGAAAAAAAGCCTATTGTTCATTTTCAGAAAATTGACGGAGAGTTGCCTGAATTATTAACTAAAGACCTAAGTACAGATCAGTTATATTTGTATAAAATCGTATCTGCAGTTACGGTGGGGGAATTACCTGAAGATTTAGGCCACAAATCTCTTGGAAAAATGTCTCATGCCAGATGGCTTACGCGTGCTAACCGAATTCTTCGTCTTTATGTTGCAACGGAAGCTCCTACAGAGAATCTTATTATTTTAGCAACGTACGTTGTTAAAGTTTATGCTCCGACTTGGTTCAGTATTAAAACTCATCCCACCTGTAAAGATGGAGCACGTCACCTATGGCAGCTAATTTCAGCGTCTAGATACTTATCCCCTGAACTAAAAACTATAATTGATCCAGTCATAGAAAGAAACAGTTACTTCGCACACCCCGAAAATTTACTACTTTCAATGTTAACTGACCCTCACAAGCATATCCGGGAATTAGCTGCGCGTCGTGTTCTAAAAGCACGCAGTAAGAAACTAAGTAAAACAAGGCTGTTCCAACTTCCAAACATAAACCTCGATGCATTATATTACTACGACCTTATTAATTGGCAGCAAAATGTAACCGAACCCCCAATACTGAAGAATATATCGGATGAAGATCTTCAATTATTTGTAGCACAGGGGGGAGAAGGTAAATTGCCTCTTCTGCATCTGCCATGTCATACTCAAGCAGTTGAAAGAGCTGTAAAGACTGTTACTGAAGCCTCGACTACTTTATGTACGAAGTCTGCAAGAGAAGGTCTTATTAAGGCAAAGATTGAGTCTCGCAAAATAATGCCGAAATTTGAGAGTAAGAAGGATTTTGCTTGTATTTGAATACACTGTCTTGAGATAATGTTAATTATAATCATATATTTTTTTAATAAATAAGTCAGAATATTCTCTCTAATTTGTGTTTTATTGAAAAAAAGTTCATCTTTAATTGTTTATCTAATATTTTGTAGAGATTTAACAAGGGTGGGTTTTTCTCTATTTTGTGAAATTTCAAACTCAATCCGGAGGAAGAAGATGATATCCAAATATTATTAAAAAAATTACGTGATTTTACATCTTCATTTAACACCCTTTTATCACTAACAGACAAACCAAAACAAGTTTTTTTTTTCCCCATACAATCGTGACCCGCCTTATTGCAGATCCCCACACCACCCCCTGCTACATAATCCCGAGTTCGTACGAAAAAGCGCCGTGGAAAATGTCAACTTGTGACGCCAGGACTCCGGACAGAGAGTACTATTAAAAATTGCGCCAGTCATATTAAGCGCTCCAAACAAAGAAGAAGTGTCAGTGTTCGCTCTCCTGGATGAAGGATCCACAGTAAAACTTGTCGACGCTGACACCGCAATACAAGTCGGAGCAAACGGCCCAGTTCACGGACTGCGAATCCACGGCGCGAAAGGAATGTGCACCTCCGACAATCTCTCCCAACGAGTGAGACTAAGAATACGAGGTGCAGGCAACAGTAATACATTCCACATATCTGCCAGCACAATAAGCAACCTCAACCTGCCGGAGCAACAGACCCAAGGAAGGTCGGTCGTCCCGAAGCTGCTAATAGGCCAAGATAACGCTCACCTGATCGTGTCAAGGGAAGTTCGTGAATGCAATGATACTACGCGAATAGCATCACGCACCGCACTAGGATGGATCGCTCATGGGGGAGTCAACCCCAGAGATAATAACACGACCACCACTTTGGCACTACAACCAGAAACGGCCGCAGACATACAGTTGAGGGAGCTAGTAAAAACCAACTTCGCCATCGACTCCCTCGGAGTAACATCAGCCACCAGAGTCAATGCAAGCGAACTACAGGCAATTGCACTTATGAATGCAACTACCCGTCCTCTTCCTGTAGGAAGGTGGGAAACCGGTCTACTATGGCGCAAACCAGAAGCCACATTACCTGACAATCGGCAGTGTGCGCTGAAACGACTTCTGTCCCTGGAGAAAAAGCTAGAAAAAGACAAAAATCTAGCAGTGGCCTACAACGACAAAATAAATCAACTTATCAACAAAGGCTATGCCAAGAAGTTATCAAGCCATGAAGCTTCCACCACCACACCTCGCAAATGGTACCTGCCCCACTTTGCAGTAATCAACCCAAATAAGCCAGGAAAAATCAGAGTGGTGTTCGATGCCGCAAGCCGATGCCGAGGAACCTCCCTCAACGACCAGCTGCTTACTGGTCCTGACCTGCTGTCCTCCCTCCTGGGGAATATAATACGCTTCCGGGAAGGAAACATCGCTATTGCTGCAGATATCAAAGAAATGTTCCTGCAAATAAAAATAAGGCGAGAAGATCAGTCATCCCAGCTATTCCTGTGGAGGACATCACCCCATCACGAACCAGACACTTATCAAATGTCATCGATGATGTTCGGAGCCACCTGTTCCCCAAGCAGTGCCCAATTCGTCCGAAATAAAGTGGCTGAAACATATGAGCACGAGTACCCGGCCGCCGCAAAAGCCGTACGCACCAAGTTCTACATGGACGATTACCTAGATGCAGCAGACACACCCAATGAAGCTGCTGCACTCGCCCAAAGTGTAAGTGCCCTGCTCGCGAAAGGAGGGTTCCACTTGACAAATTGGGCGTCCAACAGCCCGGCGGCCCTAGCTAGCGTACCTATAGAAGACCGTGCCAGCTCCACGATACAAATCAGCAGCGGAGGTCCGGAAACAGAGCGAGTGCTTGGTTTAATCTGGGACCCCACCACAGACCGCTTCCTGTACTCATTTCGTGAGGCAATCTCCCACGACACGGCCACACAACCTACCAAGCGGCAACTATTATCTATAGTAATGAAGATCTTCGACCCAGTCGGCTTCGTTGCCTGCCTTACCATCAGATCTAAGATGCTACTGCAAGCAGTGTGGCGCTCAAGCGTCGGCTGGGATGAACCCATTGCCCCTGAACACGCCCAGAGATGGACAGACTGGCTAAATCTGTTGCACACGAACAGCATCTCAATCCCGAGACGTTGCCTCTACAACAAACTAAACAACGTAACACTACACCTTTTCTGCGATGCATCGGAGCAAGCTTGCTGTGCCGTGGCCAACATCACCGAAAAAATAGATGGATCCTTACGAGTAACATTCCTTGCAAGTAAATGCAAGGTAGCGCCACTGAAGCCTCTCTCCATTCCACGCCTCGAGCTTCAAGCCGCCCTCATAGCAGCGAGACTAGCCCAGACGATCCAAAAAGAAAGCAAAGCCCTGATATCCCGCACCTGCTTCTGGACAGACTCCACAACTGTACTATGCTGGTTACGCACCGACCCACGCGCCTACTCAACCTTTGTGGCAAACCGATTGGGGGAAATAGACGAACTAACCAACATACCCGACTGGAAATGGGTACCCACAAAACTCAATCCCGCTGACATAGGAACACGAGACTTAGAGGTGCCAGACTTAACACCAGAAGGAAGATGGTTTACTGGCCCAGCCTTTCTCACTTCCCCGGAGGGTGCGTGGCCAAAAGAACGAGCACCCGCCCACAGGCCTGACGACCTGACACTAGAAGTCAAACCTCACTACGTTGGCCTTGTGTCCACCAGGGGCGAAGCACTCCCATCAGTAGAGCGGTTCTCCTCATGGCACCGGCTGATTCGCTCCACAGCTTGGATCCTCCGATTTATCAGACGATGCAAGATGGGGCCCAATAAACCAGTAGAAGGCCCACTACTAGCCGATGAGATAAAAGCAGCAGAACACAGATGGATCAAAAGGTCCCAGGAAGACGCTTTCACAACTGATCTACACATCATCCGACAAGGTCAAAAACTGCCTGCTGGCAGCCGCCTCAACTCCCTGAACCCATTCTTTGGACCAGATGACCTACTACGAATGGGGACCCGACTACAAGCCTTGGAAAGAACAAAGAGTGTGGCCCGAACTCCCATAATACTGGACGGCGACGAACCCTACACTCGACTTCTTATCAGTCACTACCACAAAAAGGCGGATCATCCTAGTACTGAGAAAACAGTAGCAGAAATACGCAATCATTTCTTCATAATACGACTACGCACAACAAGCAGGAAGATAACGCACGCCTGCCCCACTTGCTTCATACGACGCAGCAAACCGACTCCACCTCTGATGGGCGCATTACCACCACCCCGCCTGATGCATCACGTCCGCCCATTCACACACTGTGGGCTTGACTATTTCGGCCCTATGGCTATCACGGTCGCTAGGCATCGAGAAAAACGATATGGAGCCATCTTCACCTGCCTCTCGACACGCGCCATTCACCTAGAACTAGCCGCTTCACTGACTGCTGACTCGGCCATCATGGCCCTACAAAGAATGACCGCCCGCAGAGGACAACCAGCAGCCATGTACTCGGACAACGGGACAAACTTTCACGGAGCTGACACCGAGATGAGGGACGCCCTGCTGTCAATAAGTCAAGACGCCAGAATGATTGACGCAATAGCTACCCAGGGCATCGAGTGGCACTTCATACCACCACTAAGTCCGCACATGGGGGGAGCTTGGGAAAGATTAGTACGATCAGTAAAGAAAGCCCTAAGCGCTACACTAAAGGAAAGAGCACCAAAAGAAGAAACGCTACGCACCGCACTTGCAGAAGCTGAGTTTGTGGTAAATAATCGTCCACTCACCCACATTTCAGTTGACCCACGTGATGAAGAACCTCTAACACCCAACCACTTTTTGCTAGGGTCAGCCGGGAAGCGCCCTCAATTATCCTTCTACGACAAAAAAGAAGAGGAAACATGCCTACGCCGCCAGTGGCGCATCGGACAACAACTTGCAGACACCTTCTGGAGGCGATGGCTGCGGGAATACCTACCTACCATGGCTGTCCGGCAAAAATGGCACCATCCAACTACACCAATTAAGAAGGATGACCTAGTGATCATCATGGACCCAGCACTGCCTCGAAACAGTTGGCCACGTGGCCGTATCATCGAAGCAATACCTGCAGCTGATGGACAAGTCAGAACTGCCCGGATCCAAACCAGCACTGGGATATACGTAAGGCCGGCAGTCAAAATCGCCGTCATTCTGCCTGCCACGCCAGCAACTGATGAAACTGTACACTCTGCGAAGACACCCGACTCAAAACTCAGACATCGGAAAAGGACACGCCCGACGAAGTAGCTGAGCACAGTCGAGACTGCACTGAGGGGAGTGTATGGAACGTGTCGTAGGAATCCGTGTGCATCTAACGAGTGCGCGAAAGCTTTTGACAACCATGGAAATTCAAGAATGGAATTTACGCTCCCACAGAGTACCATGCCGCCAGCACGACAATCTGAGAGCTGCTATTGGCTAGCGGAATTATGTGCATGTGGTGCCCCTTCCAAATGACTTGTCTACAACGCTATTATGTCCTTTAACTAACTAATCAATTGAAAACATAAATGAAATTGATAATGAATACATGCAGCAGCCTCATTGGACTGGAAAGCACAATTGAATAACCACCTAATGCTTCCACAAGGGACTCCAGACAGCAATGATCAACGCCAAGGAAATGGCTGACTATTTACGTCACCCCCACCATGCGACCAGCCGAGCCACTATTGGTCAATTCTGAACAAAGGAAAAATCTGAATCGTAAATATTTACGACAGCGAATTCATCTTCCGAAAAATTTGGAGCTCAATTTCGAGAAATTGGGAATAATTTGGATCAAGAAATAAACATCATCACCTAAAAATGAGTATGTACTACAAAAACAACCCAAAAACTGACGTCTATCAGTGATTGTTGCACTTTAAGAAAAATATTTACTGTTTAAAATTGTACCTTATATCACATATGTATACTTGTACCTTTTCTTGTAAACACAATAAAAATGATGTGAAGCTTTGGGATCCTGAGTTGGTAAAATCTTGGCAAAAACTATCACACATAATTTTAACACAGCTGACTTCCAATCGTAGCGACCAGGGAAATTACCTAAAACAAGTACCTTAGAAAAATTAAGGAGGTTCTGTCCCCCAAAAATCCGACCTGAGTTTGCCCTATAAAAATAGAAGTCAAACCGGTAGGAAGTCAGTTCAAAACTATCAGCCAAGAAGAAACAATACCTACTCAAGATACCAACAGTCTCCAAGTTCAAACCTCTTTTCAAGTATTTTAATCAGTCTTAGATTCAGTTTACCTCTCCCAGTATCCCAGTAACCTAAAATCCTAAAAACCCCAGTCTCCCACAGTCTCCAAAGTGAAAAATATTTATTTTAATCCAGTACTCAAATCAGTTTTGCCATTATACCTAGAAGCATTTTTTGTCAAAGTAGTAAATTCATTTAAAAGACCAATGGCATTCCAAAATCCACTGGCGTACCAAACTCCATTGGCGTGTCATTGTGGCCAGCTCCCTATTATATTTAGTTTATGTACAAACGTCTAGTACAAATGGGAATAGAAATATTTTGAGACATGTAGATGAAATTGGGAGAAAATTTGGTTATACGTTGGTTATACAAGTTGGCAACACCGCGCTGAAATGTCAAAGTTATCTGTTTTAACGCTGCGATTTATACTTATATAAATACCTCAGTTACCGCAAAAAACTATTTTGGCGGGTAAATCAGCCCTGATTTACTTCGTGAAAGTGTTCTCTATCGATTTGAATGCCATTTTGTGCGTGATTTTTGATGAAAAAGTTTTTCAGTATCGTGTTGTTTCTCAGTATCTGTAATATTTCAATCGTAAATAAACAAAAGTGAGCTCACTTTCCAGTGATCCCATTGGATAGTTACCTGGTGACCTCACTATTCAAGTGCTCCCATTGGCTAGTTTTATTTCGACTAACCAATCATTAGACAGTTCGAGCATAACAATAATAAATACGTCCTAAAATGTCCTCTAATGCGACAAAACCTTCTCGAGATGAATGCGGTCATCGTAAGAAAAAAAGAGTGCTGGACGTTACGCTTTCCCCTAATGCCAAAGAAACAGGTCCAGAAATTATCTCAGTGGACCCTCAATACGAAGATGATGACTCGGATGACGTGATATCCCAATGCTCAGAAGTGCCTGACGTGTCTCCCAGTGCCTCTGGAGTGGAAGTCCTCAATGACGCCCAAGCTCATCTTATGGCACTCCAAGACATCTTGGCAGAAAAAAGTTCCAAGGTACCAAAGGACCAGCAACTTCGAGTCTCAAGAAGCGTAGCCGAAGTTTTCAGAGCCGTATCCCAGTTGCTTCTGGAGCGCGAGGCCATGCGCGCTGATCTGATAACGGTCACTGCGCAGCTTCAAATCGCAAGAGGAGAAACCCGATGCGAGCGAGAGGAAAACAAACACCTCAAGGAAAAAATCCTCCAGCTGTAGTCTGATCTTGGACCTGTCATGCGTAGAGTCGCTGTGGCAACGGAAGCTAGTCTCTCATATGCAGACATTGCCCGGAATAACTTTGCGGACGCTGTTCGAAATCGTCCTGATAAATCAGGACCTCCACCAATTACCCGCACGGGAATTCATGTAGGAAGCCCTAAACCTTCCATTTGCATATTTCCGAAATTAAACCAGGCTAAAGATAGCGAACACACAAAGCAACTAATGAAGGACAGTTTTCGACCCTCAGAACTAGGCATACGCGTGACGGGCGTCCGAAACATTAAAAATAATGGTGTTCTACTACAGACGGCGACAAAAGATGACCTCAAAAAAATTTTAAATGCCCCAGTTCTCGTCAATTCATCGACCCTGAGTGCCCGACTGCCGGCCAAAAGACTACCGAGAGTCATATTTTTTAACGTTCCCCGTGAACTCACTCACGATGACTTTCTGCAGAGCGCTCTTACCGGCATCTCTGGGATACCTGACGTTGGGAGTACTAAAGCGAGCTGCAAGTTCAGTCACTTAGCTGGCGCTCGCACAGGACCAACATGCCACCGGGTTTACGAAGTTCCTGCTAATCTGCGACACGTCCTAGTGGAACAGGGAAAAGTATTTGTGGACTGGACAGTGTGCCGCGTCCGAGATTTTATTGGCCTTACAGTGTGTTCCAAGTGCCAAATGCTTGGACACTCTTTTAAATTCTGCAAAGACCAAACAAGATGTGGTCACTGTGGCCAGGATGGTCACGCTCGAGATAGTTGCCCAAATACTGCTGCGAAGCCAGTTTGTGCCACCTGCACCAGATTTGGAAAACTCGCCGATCACCCTACCGGAGACAGGGAAAACTGCCCGGCATACCTAGCTGCGCTTTCGAGGGATTTCTCCACTATCAGCTATGGCGTCTAAATACATAGATGAAGACAGTGATGTTGACTTTAAGAGAACTAATAGGTTAGATCAGTGGACCGAAGAAATGGTAGAAAAAAATAGTGAAGTGGGAAGTTTTATATGTGTACAAGTTAATATTCGTTCAATTTCTAAATACTGGGATGTATTACATATGTACCTTCACGATTGTTGGAAAAAAATAGATGTACTTATGCTTTGTGAAACCTCTATTAAAAGTGAACATGCCAGTTTATATGAGATTCCAGGTTACAATAGTGTAAGCTATATTCGCGAACACAGGTCTGGTGGGGGTATTACTGTATACATCAGAGATACATTTGTTTTCACACAAAAGAAATTGGAAACTCAGGTATTTGAAAATATTTTCGGTATAATCACACTTCCAAATAATAATGAACTTACCTTACTAGCAATATATCGCCCACCAAATTTAAGTAAATTAGCTTTCATTAATGAACTTTCAACAATACTCAATAATCTTTCCCCAAATCACTGTGAAAATGTACTAATCTTTGGGGATGTAAATATTGATTTGTTAAACTGTCTTGACCCGCTAACCATTCAATATGAAAACTTATTATCGATGAACTATTTTACTAAATGTATCGATGACGTCACGCGAGAAGCGGTTAGTGCAGGAAAAATAACACGTTCGTGCATTGATCATATTTTTGTAAGATTCAAGAGTGGAAACAAAATCACTGATACGCTTTCATCGTGTGTGTGCGAGATTAATTTAGCCGATCATTTTGTTACGGCGATAAATATTCCATTTTTTAAAAGTAATAAGAAATTAACAACAACTAAAGTTTCAATTTTATCTCAAAAAAGGATCGATACAAGCATAAGGAATTTCAATTGGAATGAATTACTCTGTGAAAAAGATTGCATTAAGCTTTATAAACAAATAAAATGTAAATTTAACAATATTTATGAAAAAAGTAAGATATACATACATTTTCAGCCAAGAAAAAGACCATGGCCTATAAAACAGTGGATGACAAATGAAGTATTGGATAGCGTTAAAAAGAGAGATAATTTATATAAAATTTGGAAAAATTCACCAAAAAATAAGATTTATGAAAAACAATATAAATCTTTTCGGAATATTGTAACTAAATTAATATTTAAATGTAAATCTACCTTTTTTAATGAAAAATTCAAAAATTATTATGGAAACACAAAGAATACATGGGATGAGATAAATAAAATATTAGGACGTAGATCTAAGAGTAATTGCGATGAAGTAATCTCAAGGTACTTACTAAAAGATAAATCTGCAGAAACAGTGTCGGACGACTTTGTCAACTACTTTTCGGACAGTATAAACTCACTAGTACATAAATGTGATCTTAGAGCATCAAATGTTGAACCAACACAGCTACCACATAGTCTTTATATACCACGTGCCACACTTTTAGATATTCAGAATATTGTAAAAATTCTAAAAAATTCAAAATCACCCGGAATAGATAACATCAGAATGTTTGATATTAAAAAACACATAGATATTTTAGGACCGATTTTGACACATTTAATTAACATAATATTAATGCAAGCCGTAATACCAGATGAGCTTAAATGTAGCATTATAAGACCTATATACAAAAGTGGCAGACATATTGACATAGGAAATTACAGACCGATCAGTATCTTGCCTGCAATAGAAAAGATACTTGAAAAATACATCTCCATAAAATTGAATAAATACCTCGAGTCTTTCTCAATAATAGATCCACACCAATATGGCTTTCAAAAAAAGAAGAGCTCTGAACTGTTACTTCAAGATTTTTCAAATTACATAAATAATGAACTAAACGATAAAAAACAATTATTAGTTTTGTTTATAGACAATTCGAAAGCTTTTGATACTATAGATCCAACAAAATTACTTAAAGTTCTGGAGGCGATAGGGGTGCGAGGACGTTTTCTTAAACTTTTGAAGAACTACCTTAGTGATCGTAAAATTCAGGTCAAAATAAATGGAAAATTGAGTAAAGTGGGATCATTGTCTACTGGTGTACCGCAGGGTTCTATCCTAGGTCCAACATTATACATAGTATTTGTCTCTCTTATGAATAAAGTATTTTCTTTTATCAAGCACTATGTATATGCGGATGACACAGCACTTGTCATCTCACATAGGGATCTGCTCACGGCCATGAATATGCTACAGCAGGACTTCATAGCATTACTAAAATGGTCTCACGACTCTGGCTTAGTTATAAATGCACAAAAAACAAAACTAATGCACATAAGATCGCCTCATGCCAGATATGCAATAGCACCATCATTAGTATCCCATAACTTTGACTGCATACACAATAACTGTATACAGCCCTGCGCCTGTGGAAGTATTGACCTAGTCAAAGAATATGTCTACTTAGGGGTGACGGTGGATTGTTATATGAAATGGGATATCCATATTGTTAAGCTATGTAAGCGCCTTCGAGCGATTGTAGGCAAACTTTATAAACTTAAATATTATGTACCCATCAAAACCATGAAACTAATCTATTTGTCCCTGGCTGAATCTAATGTGAGATATGGTATAACGTCTTGGGGGCACTCATGTAAAACAAACATCCAACATGTACAGTCAATTCAAAACGCTATGGTCAAATTACTCGTCAGCAAAGCAGTTTATGACCAGCGGCAAAATATCACAATTATGTATAAATCCATAAATGTGTTACCTATTAGAGCTCTTTTTTGGTATAAAATCTGTATGCAACATATCTTAGATAGCCCATACAAAACAATGGTGGATCACATGTACAATACTAGGCTTACACAAAATGAAGGGATGATAGTACCTAGATTTTATAATAAACATGGCCAGCGAACTCTTGAATACATTGTACCACTTATTTTTAATATGCTGCCATATGATTTGAAAAAATGTTGCTCGACACCTAAATTTGCACTATTGTTTAGAACATGGCTATTGGAATCAGATTTTATGTATTGACTTGACTCCTCGTGCATTTTTAATTTTTAATTATTAATATTTTATTTTATTTTATTTTATTTTTTCTTTATACTTATTTATATTTTTATTATGTTTTTTATTAAATTGCAATATTTTTTTTCTTCTATTGTAAAACATTGTATATTGTATCATGTTGTTGTCCACACTATTTTCCTGCCGACAAGCTACTTGCAGTAGCTTTGCAGGTGCAATGTAAACAAGAAAAAAAACTATTTTCTAATAAAAAAAAAAAAAAAAAATAACATTGGTAGTAATAATAATGAAAATATAATCAATGATTTATTAGATTTATTAAAATAAAAATTAGGTGTAAAAGCTAGTAGATTAAAAAGATATAATTATACGTATAATAAAAGAAATAATAATAGATTATTTCAGAAAAATGAGAAAATATTTTATTCCAAACTTGATGATAAACAAAATATTATTTCGAATAATAATATCCTGTTGCCATGTGAATCAGATATGCGCGATTTTTGGACAAACATTTGGAGTAAAGATATAAAACATAATGAGGCAAGTTCATGGATAGAAAATGAAGAACTCAATTGTTCAGACATTGAACAAATGAGTTTTTCTGATATATCGGTTGAATTGTTAGCCAAAATTATAAAAAATACTCATAATTGGAAAGCCACGGGTTGCGATTGGATACATAATTTTTGGTACAAACGTCTAACTACTTTACATCCTCTTTTTGCAAAAAATCTTTCAAAAAACAACCTCAAAATTTTCCTAATTTTCTAACTAAGGGTATTACTTATATGTTACCTAAAAGCGAAAATATTAATAATCCCTCTCAATATAGACCCATTACATGTCTACCGACAATATACAAAATTTTAACCTCTTGCTTGACAGATTTAATATATACTCATTTGGATGAAAAAAATATTTTATCTGAACAACAAAAAGGTTGTCGCAGAAAACATATGGGATGTAAAGAACAATTAGTTATTGATTCTGTAATTTTAAAACAAATTCAAAATCAAAAGCGTAATTTACATACTTGTTATATAGATTATCAAAAAGCTTTTGATAGTGTCCCGCACTCGTGGCTAATCAAAATATTAAAAATATATAAAGTTAACCCAATTATAATTAGCTTCTTGAAAAATATTATGTCCTTTTGGAATACAGATTTACTAGTAAATTTAAAAGGTAAGAAAATAGTAGTACCGGGCATTTCAATAAAAAGAGGGATTTTTCAAGGAGACTCATTGAGTCCTCTTTGGTTTTACTTAGCATTGAATCCTATGTCTAAAATGTTAATTAAAAGCAAGTTTGGAATAAAAATTAAGGGTAATACAAGAGAGAGTAGTATAGTTTCACATCTATTATATATATGGATGATATAAAATTATTTTCAAATTCTGAATCAAATTTAGAGAAAATGATTAAGGTAGTTAAAATTTTTTCAGATGATATTAAAATGACTTTTGGTTTAGATAAATGTAAAACGATCCATATAGAGAAAGGCAAAATTGTATATGGAGACGAGGGTATATTTAGAAATTTCAAAATTAAAAGTATGAAAGGGGATGAGGTTTATAAATATTTAGGATACCCGCAATCGAATAGATTAGATCACACTAGTATTAAAAATGATATTAGGATTAAATTTCAAACTAGGATCAGAAATTTTTTAAAATGCAATCTATCTGCTAACAATTTAGTAAAAGCAATAAATACTTGGGCAATACCTTTATTGACGTACTCATTTGGCATAATTAAATGGTCCAATACAGATTTAGATAGTTTAGAACGATTAATTAGAACTACGTTAACAAAGTTTAATTGCCATCATCCAAATTCAGCTATAGAACGAATTAATTTACCTAGAAATTTAGGAGGTAGAGGTGTAGTCAAAATAACATCTTTGAAACACAATCAGGTAGAAATGCTTAGAAATTTTTTCCATAGGAAAGCTAATAGCTCAGAAATGCACAAAATAATTTGCAAGGCAGATAGAAACATTACACCTTTAAATTTATATGACGAGAATGCCAACATTCTTATAAATACTAACCAGGAATTATTAGATTCCTGGTCAAATAAAATTATTCATGCAAAACACTTCAATTATCTCAACCAAACGTATGTTGACAAACTTTCGTCAAACAAATGGTTGAGTATTGGAGAGTTGAGCGCAGAAATAGAAGGATTTATCCTTGCCATTCAAGATAGAGTCATTAATACTAAAAATTATAGGAAGCATATAATCAAAGATATAAATCAAATTGATGATTTATGTAGAAAATGTTTGGCTTTTCCGGAAACTATAGAACATATTATATCGGGATGTTCTATATTAGCGCCGTCCGAGTATACATTTAGGCACAATCAGGTTTTAAAAATAATCCACCAAAGTTTGGTAATTAAACATAACTTGATTGACTGCCGTAATATAGTACCATATTATAAATATGAACCAAATTCATTTTAAGAAAATGAATTTTATAAAATATATTAAGATAAAACTATACTAACAGACAGAACAATTAGTCATAATAGACCTGATATAGTTTTACATGACAAAATTTAAAAAAAAATTACTTATATCATTGATGTAGCTATTCCAAATTCCTGTAATATTCAAAAAACTGTTTCTGAAAAAATTAGAAAATACACAGATTTAAGAAATGAGATTAAAAGAATTTGGCATTCTCGGACTATAAAAATATTACCATTTGTTATTTCGGCTACTGGCATTATACCTAGGTCTCTGATTCAAAATTTAGGCGTATTAGATTTGTCAAAGAATTTATATATAAAAATGCAAAAATCGGTAATTTTAAATACATGTAGGATTACAAAAGATTTTTTAAATATTTATATTGAGGGATCAGTAGGATTTATAGGTTCAATTAGGAATTCCACAGAGCCGAACCCTCTGATATGAAAATATCTGGAGTCGGTGAATTATTTTCCCATCTGGCCTCTGGTAGGTTGACATGTTGTTCTTGTATTGTTTTGTAATTATAATACTTATATAGTGCAATTGCATAACGTGGATTGACCAGATGATCATTTGGGAAGTGTGTGAAAGGGTTTAGTTTTTCCTGTGGGGAAAATTAAACCCGGACATTTAAATCTGGTGCGTTATAAATAATAAAATTAAGTGTGTAACAATGAAACGTAATGTTGAGATTACTAGACTATTGTATTCTATAAACCATTTTATTCGTTGCTGAAATCGGTTAATTCTTAGGTGTGAGTATTTACAAGTTAGTTTTTAATAATGTTTTAAAACTTGTCAAGTTCTATGAACTCTTTACTTTATTTACAGTGTTTGACGCATCGACGAACTTAGGTGTTCGGAGCATTGGTGTACGTAATATAGCGTGGTACATGGAATTTGAGATATGATTCCAGCTGATTGTTGTGGAACATGAATTTCAAGGTTTTGATTCCAGGTAGTTGTTTTTCAATTAATGTATGAACATTAAAATTTGTTGCATCAATGAACTATGTTCAGAGCAAGTAGAATTATTTTACCAATCGTGCGTAATTAGTAGCGCTGGTTGTAAAATCATTGCACATTGATTGTATAAAAAATTATTTATTTAGTTATTAGTTTTGGGGTGTTATGCCGTGTTGCGCTACCTCCTTCTTTAGCCAACGTTTCGGACAGCGTTGCATTATCAGGGCAGATATGTCTAATCTGCCGGCTCTGCCCTGATGATGGACACTGCAATGCTGTCCGAAACGTTGGCTAAAGAAGGAGGTAGCGCAAACCATAACACCCCAAAAACTAATAACTAAAATACTTTTGGCCGTGAAAATCTAAAAACGTATCTGCTTCTAGATAGTATCCCAATTTTTATCATATAAAACAGAAAACATTACAGTTCCAGTTGTTCAATTAGAATTGTAATTATTTCAACATATTTTGTATTATAAGCTAAAGAATAAGAAGCAAGTCTGATATTGCCTATTAAATATTATCTTCAATGTTAAATTTAAAGAAACATATTATATTTATCCACGATAAAACTAAAACTAACAATTGTAATTACAATTGAAATTATTTCAACATATTTTGTATTATAAGCTAAAGAAGAATACATGTACTGACAATAAAGTATGATGTTGGTTTTAATTAAATTTAAAATGAGGGTATTGGAGAGATTCAGTACACCTCGGAGTCTGTACGGGTGGAGGCTCAATGGTAGGGGGTTCCACAAGGGGAGGTGTGGCCTTTAAGAGCACCTCCAGGCGAGTCACGAGCGACTGTCAGCTGCTGCAGCCAGCAACAGGCTGGGGTCTTCCGAGAAAGGAAAAGTCCAAGTTGATCTCCGTACAGCCCACACTGTAATCACACTGGGTTGACTGCTTGTAGAATCAGTCCATCACATCTGCTGCTGGCACCGCGCGCCGGTGGCGGTGGTCCGCCTCTAGTCTCGGCCGCAAGCCGCCTCAAGAAGGCATTCTTTATTTTGGCCTTTGAGCGTAAATCTTGCCGTGCCTGAAAATATTTTTGAATTATTTTAATTATTTACACTAAATATTAGAGGAAAGAGACTTTCTTATATCTTAGAGTATTCAAAAAGAAGGACAACGTCAAGATCACAGAATTTTACTTGAGTTATGAAACAATTGGATTTTATCGAGTTTATTCATTAAGATAGAGTGACTAACTTTGTCAAAGGCCTTACTGAAGTCGGTGTACACGGCATCTACTTGTGTTTTATTGTTCATCGATTTACACAGAAAGTCCATATATTCGAGTAAATTAGTATTTGTGGATCTTTTAGCTACAAATCCATGTTGGAAAGGTCCTAAGTATATGTGTTACATGGTTAAAAATGGTTTTATATACAATGGACTCGAATATTTTGCCAAAACAAGATAAAAGGCTGATAGGACGGTAGTTAGTTACATCATTTTTACTGCCAGATTTGTGGATCGGAATTACGTGGGCAACCTTCCACAGATCCGGAAATACCCCATCGTTCAGACTTTTGATGAATATTTTGTGTATGGTGTTGCAAGCTGATCTGCACAATTTCGAATAAATAGTGGAGGAATTCCATCTGGGCCGGAACCCTTATTGATATCAACAGTGTTTAATTTCGCTTTGACCTCGTCTAACGTTATATTGATATGAGACAGTGGATAATTATAGTGTGGGATGAAAGTTTAGAGTCACTTTTAGAATTGGATGGTGGGGTAAAAACAGAAGAGAAGTAAGTAGATAACAGTTCACATGTATCTTCTCCATTTGTTGCTGATTTGTCGTGGAGATGCATGATTTTGGGGAGAGAATTAGAAATTCTTTTCGAATTAATGAGAGTTGAAAGATTTTTGATACTGTTAGGGAGAGAATTTTCTATTGAATCTACATAGGCTTTAAGGCATGTACGTATGGATACTTTTACTCTGGCCCTCAAGATAGAAAAACTGTCACAGTCACATTGATTTTTGTATTTTTTCCATTTCTTTCTAAACTTTTCTTTTTCTCTGAGTTGGTGGATGAGAACACTGCTAAACCAAATTGGAAACTTATTATTCCTGATTCTTAAGCGCGGAGTGTGTTTTTCAATTGATAGCCATAACAAGTTATAAAAATGTATTAGGGAGTCATTACAATTCAGGGTGTCAAGATCGTCCCAGTTATTAAGTGACAACATTTCATTGCATTTAATGTAATCCGTTTTTTTGAAGTTATATTTGATGTGATCTGGATTGGTGGGTAGGGGTCTGTATTTGGACATTAAAAAATCAAATTCAATGGGAAGATGATAATAGTCAATTTTGGATAGCACATGTGAAGCAATTTGAATGTTGAGGTTATGATTGGAAAACACTAAATCTAAAATTCGACCTATGTTGTTAGAGACGTAATTGAATTGCTTAAGTTCAGTCAAATTTTGAAAGTCTAGTAGAGATATTGATTTCTGGCTATTTTGTAAGACTGGTCTGGTGTGCGTTACATTGACAGTTGGTGAGTATTGAATATATGGCACATTAAAATCGCCCATTATTATTGTTATATCTTCTGATGAAAAGTTATTATACCTAGTTTGACACTTTTCGAAAAAAGCTGCGAGATTTTCGGTTGGTATATCTGGAGGCAAATACGCCAAACATAGGTTAATGGATTGTCTGGATGTTTCATGTAATTTAAATTTAATCCATAAATCTTCTGTAGATTTTGAGCTGTGTGCTGAGATTTAAAAAGATGTCTTTTCTTTCTTAATGGCTATTAGAACACCACCACCTGATTTTTTAAGAGAACTCGATATGTCCCTATCGCGTCTATACATATTATAACGATCATCTACTATTTCATGGTCATAGATTGTGGAATCTAACCATGTTTCTGTGAAACAAATTAAATCATAATTGCAACTGAGCACTTCGCAGTATAGATCGTTTAATTTGCTTTTTAAACCACGTACATTTTGATAATAAAATGTTATTGCCATTTTGTTAGAATCCATTTTGAAAGTATAATAATAATAGGCATTATTAAATACATTTTTTTTGTAAAATAAATTATTGAAAAGTAAGTAATTATGCTTTGAGAGGGGGCAATTATGAACATCATTAGTTTTGGTTTGTTTGTGGTACATGATTTTGTCTATGGTGTCAGTTGTCATTAATGTTGACAGAAATAGGTTTTTGAATAGTAAACAAGATACCAAAGATACTGAGCACACATTTGTTACATAAAAGTATGTTATAATTGTGCAATTATTTGTAATAGGTTGCGATCGTTTTTTATATTTAATAGATTGTGATAGTACATGAGGATAATGAGAAAGTTTTAAAGTATAATTTTGTTCAAAAGTTAGCAACCGGTTTTTGTGATATTTGAAACACTCTAGCAATTTGTTAATAATTACAACAGTGGAGAAATCGTGCATGTAATAAATATTTTGTTGTTGTTTAAAAGAATAATTAAGTTCAGAAGTTAGCAACAGTTTTTTGTGATACTTGAAACACTCTAATTATTCTTTAATTACTACAATGGAGATATTGTGAATATAATAAAGATAATTCCAACATTCTAAAAGGTTAACTTTTAAGTAACTTGTATGTGGGAAGTTTTTAAATAATTTTAATGAATTTAAATTCATAAAGGGACGGCAGACCTGGTAGGTGAATTTTGGGTTGATTTCAATGTTGAGAGTTTGTTGACATCTTCTTGGTCATTAATAAGTATTATGGGGGTTGAATCGCTTATACGAGTGAAAATTTTACCATTTCTAACCCAGCAATAGCGAATTTTACCAGCCATTCTTATATCGCGACATTGCTTCAGCAAAAGTTGGTTTTTTGAGGTTAGATGGTCGTTAATATATATTTTACTGGTTCCAGGAAGCTGTCATTCGGAAGCAAGCATTCCTTTCCTCTTTCTTATTGCAGCTATGAGTTCGTCCTTAAGGTACCTGCGAGATAATTTGACGACAATGTTCCTCGGTCTTCCATTTTTTGCATCACGGTTTGTCCTGGGGGCAATCCTGCTGGCGAAATCCACTCTTTGTCGGGTTATATTGCATCCAGCTGTGGCGCCTATCTTGGAGAGGATGTCGTACACATTTTCGTTTTTGGTTTCAGGAATACCACTTATTATAACGTTATTGGAGCGATTAAATTGGTCGTTTATTTCAATTTGTTTAATGTGTTTTTGTCATGGCTCAGCACAGCATGACAAGAGGTATGGCATTGCTTAATGCCCCACCAGCGGATATAGATGTGTTTGATATCACCGTACCATGTTTTAAAAAAAATATATACATGTATTGTTAGTTGTAAGAAAATTGTACCGTAATTGGACTCACCTGTCTGTCGTACAATAATAATAAAAAAAAAAATATATATATATATATTGTAGTGTCCGAGGTACCTCATCTCCACGGGAGGGGACCGGTTGCCGGAGATGGCCGAACGTAGCCGAAGGTTCCCGATCCCACCCACACAGTGGTAGTGGAGGGGCAGGCGAGAGGCGCCGGCGGTAACGGCCCCCGCGCTTCATTCCATCGTTTAGCTTATCAGAGTAAACACTGTACATCTTTCTCAAATTGACTTATAATAAATAATTCCTCGTTTAAACGAAACCTATTTTTATTAAAGTAATCGTAAGTGTCAAGGACATTACATATATATATGTAATGTCCTTGACACTTACGATTACTTTAATATATATATATATATATATATGCTAAAACTTTTGTGTACCTGCCTTCGAAGTTGATGTTGTATATATGTGATAGGCGAGGACAAATAACCGTCTTTGATATTCTATTTAATGTAGGATGGACCAGATCATATCCAACACTTTAAATATTTCCTTCCAAATAAAAGTTATTATCAAAACTCTTTTATAACCACTCGTGAATTGGATTAATTAATTAATGTTCGGTTACAGGTCTAGTTTATTGTGACCAATAGCTGGGACCAATAGACATTATAATATTGGAACGCTACCACAGAAGGCCATGGATCTTCCCAACCCAGAGAGTGTTTCCATCAAGGTGGAACCAGGGTCCCAGGAAGAGGGTGCAGGTGAAATGCCGTACGCGGATATAGATATCTACTTCCCGGATGTGAAGAACGAATGTTTGCAGTTTGCAGCAAGTACTCCGGCAGTCAGTAAGTTGCATTGCCGAAGTAAGAAAATGTTGATTCCAGATGTTCGAAATTCATTTCCATTTTGCCATTTTATGGTTGTTCACGAAGTTTTTTCTTACTGTTCGTTTGTAAGTCATTTATTAAAAATGTATTTTTACATAATTTACACAGGAGACTTTGAGGAAAAAAATTCTCCTCAGGACCTATCGGATTTGGGGATTCTGAATGGAGTCTCGTTATTTTTTTTTGTTAAATCAATCAATCTCGAGGTAAAGATGATCGTAATTTGAAATGTTAAACACCGTTGTTCGGCATATCACTGTAGGTATTAGTTTTTTTTTCTTCAGGTAGCAGTAATTTGGAGACTGTTCCCATCAAGGCAGAACCAGGTCCTCCAGAAAAAGTTAAAGGGGTAATTTATTTTACGGAAATTGACATAGATCACCCGGATGTTAAAAAGGAATGCTCAGAGCGCTCTGAAAGAATTACACAAACAACAGGTAAATCGATTTTTTTTTTTTTTTGCTGGGGCCATTTGGATGTTTGTAGTATCACCCGCGTGCCGCACACTGATTAGGAAGTGCGGGGGGAGGGATGGGGGTAAGAATCCTCAATACTTTATCATGGCCTCATTTTATTTAAAATATTTTCATTTAAAATATTTATATTTTCTTCGACGAAAAAAATTGAGAAATGTCAAAAAGACAGGTTTACAAACCGTGCCACCATATATTTAAAACTGCACTCAGAAGCGAGAATGGTTTCCCATGAATTGTTTTTTGAATCTTTACTTTGTGTTAAGAACGAAAGGCATGTTTTAAATACATAACTTTTTTTGCTTACGAGTCTACTTACACGTATGTATCTTAATCCGCTTTATGTTTAATATTTTTCAGAAGGATTCCTGAAGAAGCATCCTGGTGACTATTCTTGCTCTCGTAAGTCAACGTCAGTAATCCACGCAGAAAAACCTTTTTCCTGTCCCGATTGCAACTATTCATTTACTAGAAAAGCATATCTAAAAAGTCACATGTTTGCCCACAGTGGAGAAAAACCTTTTTCATGTCCCGACTGGGACTATTCATGTTCTCGGAAGGAACAACTAAAAAGTCACATGTTAACCCACAGTGGAGAAAAACCCTTTTCATGTCCCGACTGCGACTATTTATGTTCTAGAGAGAGACAACTAAAACTTCACTCGTTTACCCACAGTGGAGAAAAACCTTTTTCGTGTTCCAAATGTAACTATTCAAGCTATATGAAGGGAAATCTTAAAAGACATCTTTATACCCACAGTGAGGAAAAACCTTTTTCGTGTCCCGACTGTAATTATTCATGTACTACAAAAACACTACTGAAAATTCACAAGTTTATCCAAGGTGTAGAAAAACCTTTTTCATGTTCCAAATGCAACTATTCATGCTCTTAGAAGGGAAATTTGAAAAGACATCTTTCTACCCACAGTGTAGAAAATCTTTTTCATGTCCCGACTGCGACTATTCATGTTCTACTAGGAGTAAACTAAAAAATCACATTTTTATCCACAGTGGCAAAAAACGTTTTACATGTTCCTACTGCGACTATTCAGCTTCTACAAAAATACAACTAAAATATCACACGTTTACCCACACTGGAGAAAAACCTTTTTCATGTCCCGACTGCGACTATTCATGTTCTAGAAAGAGTATCCTAAAAATTCACAAGCTGACCCACAGTGAAGAAAAACCTTTTTCATGTCCCGACTGCGACTATTCATGTTCTCGGAAGGAACAACTAAAAAGTCACATGTTTACCCACAGTGGAGAAAAACCCCTTTCATGTCCTGACTGCGACTATTTATGTTCTAGAGAGAGACAACTAAAACTTCACTCGTTTACCCACAGTGGAGAAAAACCTTTTTCGTGTTCTAAATGTAACTATTCAAGCTATATGAAGGGAAATCTTAAAAAACATCTTTATACCCACAGTGGGGAAAAACCGTTTTCGTGTCCCGACTGTAATTATTCATGTACTACAAAAACACTACTGAAAATTCACAAGTTTATCCACAGTGTAGAAAAACCTTTTTCATGTTCCAAATGCAACTATTCATGCTCTCAAAAGGAAAATTTGAAAAGACATCTTTTTACCCACAGTGTAGAAAAACCTTTTTCATGTTCCAAATGTAACTATTCATGCTCTCAGAAAAGAAATCTTAAAAGACATCTTTATACCCACAGTGGAGAAAATTCTTTTTCATGTCCCGACTGCGACTATTCAGCTTCTACAAAAATACAACTAAACAATCACACATTTACCCACACTGGAGAAAAACTCTTTTCATGTTCCGACTGCGACTATTCATGTTCTAGAAGTAGTATCCTAAAAATTCACAAGCTGACCCACAGTGGAGAAAAACCTTTTTCATTTCCCGACTGCGACTATTCATGTTCTCGGAAGGAACATCTAAAAAGTCACATGTTTATAGTGTAGAAAAACCCTTTTCATGCACCGACTGCGACTATTCATGTTCTACAGAGAGACAACTAAAACCTCACGAGTTTACCCACAGTGCAGTTAAACCTTTTTCGTCTTCCAAATGTAACTATTCATGCTTTAAGAAGGGAAATCTTAAAATACATCTTTATACCCACAGTGGGGATAAACCGTTTTCGTGTCCCGACTGCGACTATACATGTTCTACAGAGAGAAAACTAAAACTTCATACGTCTACCAACAGTAAAGTTAAACCTTTTTCGTGTTCCAAATGTAACTATTCGTGCTCTCAGAAGAAATATTTTAAAATACATCTTTATACCCACGGTGGAATTAAACCTTTTTCGTGTCCCGACTGTAATTATTCATGTACTACAAAAACACTTCTAAAAATCACAAGTTTATCCACAGCGTAGAAAAACCTTTTTCATGTTCCGACTGCGACTTTTCATGTTCTACAAAAAGACAAATAAAATTTCACATGTTTACCCACTGTGGAGTAAAACCTTTTTCGTGTCCCGACTGTAATTATTCATGTTCTACAAAAGCACTACTGAAAATTCACAAGTTTATCCACAGTATAGAAAAACCTTTTTCGTGTTCTAAATGCAACTATTCATGCTCTCAGAAGGGAAATCTGAAAAGTCATTGTTTAGATTTAAACCCAGGACTCAAACCAATTATGAAGTTGAGTTACCATCAAAGGTTGGATTGCAATCCAAGAGTTATCTGATTTGTTCGCTAGATGTCGATAGAATCATTTTTTGTCTTTGTCCTTTTCTCACACAACAAACAAGGGTAAATACAGATGTACTAAACCGTTATAAAAAGGCTTGCATCAGTATAATTAACTTACTTCTTTACGAAAACTTGCACTAAGAATTTAAAATACTACTGAACCCTTGTCCGTTGGGTGGGGAAAGTTATTGTCGTCATTTTGTAAATATTCAAATTATAACAATAAAAAATCAAGAACTTAAAGTGAAAACCAAAAAGTGCTTCATTTATAAAAAACCAGTCTACCCAAAGAAATTCTCCTGAGTGAAGACCTCCTTTTTTTACATTTGATCCTTCGAGCCGTATGATCCCACGAGCGGATACGATTTTTTCGGCTGAATGCGATCCTTGGAACCAGATCAAAAAATCAATGAAAGCCAGACATGAACCAGCAATAAACCAGGAGAATTCTGATGAAGCGGATCTACAACACGGGCAAGTGACCATCCTTTTATCCATTTGATCCCATAGAAAAAACAAATTCGGTTAGACCACTTCGGTATTTTATTGTTGTTGATATAAAAAATCGCAACGGGCTAATTGTTACAATTGATATTAGCGAGATTTTTTGTGGCTGGCTATGATTATAGTGTCGCAAAAAACATAAAGATCGGAGTTTTTGTGTTTTCATTGGTTTGTTTTTGATGTTGATGTTTCGATACTGTCGGTAGAGCAGGCGACGAGTACGAAGTACTGTCGTTATTTATTTGCAACTGAAACTAACAAGGTTTTTTGTGGCTAGTCATATGATTATGCTACCGCAAAAAACAGAAGGATAATTATTATAATGCATAAAATGTATTAATTGATTATTCAAACAATCTGAACGCGATCGTTGGGCGTTAGTTTGGCTTCCGAAGTGTTTTTTCCAGTCGTTAAAGCAGCTTCTTTAAAGTCAGAACGCGTCGCGAACGTTCATAACAAAATAATAACAATAAATTTTTTCTTTGTTGTTGAATACATAGCAATCTAGTGTTTTGTTAAAACAAAAGGAACTATCTCGAGTAAAAGACAGTGCAAGTTTTTAGTGTTTAACCGTGGTTAGGATTGGGCCACACCAGAACGATCAGTGAGTATTGTTAAATTGATTGTTATTTACGAAAATCATGGATTTAAAAGTGTTAATTGCCCAGCGCGGCATATGTACATAAAGCCAAATTAACCAGATTCAAAGATTACTTAGAGAACAGGGAGTTATTACTTTCTGAAGTCGAAATACGCATTCAAAAATTCGAACCATTACTAGACATCTTCGAAGCGTTGCAAGAAAAAATTGAAACATTATCGCAGGATGAATTAGAAAAAGGGAACGAACGAGAAATGTTTGAAAACTCATATTATAGTGTATTGGCAAAAGCCAAGGATAGATTAAACGAAACCGGTAAAATCGTCCGTTCCAAAAGCGTCAAGCTCCCAATTTTAGAACTACCAAAGTTCAGCGGAAATTATGAAGATTGGTTACATTTCAGAGATGCATTCATTTCATTAATTGACAACAACGACGAATTAGATGTTATTCAGAAATTCTATTATTTGAAATCTTGTTTGTATGATGATGCGGCAAGACTGATTGCGTCCTTACCTACAACTCGAGATAATTATTTCATTGCGTGGGAAATGATCACGGATAGGTTTCAGAATGACAGGGTAATAATAAATAAACATGTTAATGCATTGTTTAAATTGCAAGAAATAAAATCAGAAAATCATGTGGCATTACGAAAATTATTAGATGAAGCCCAATTGCACTTAAAGGCATTAAATAATTTAAATCTACCCACTGAATTTTATATATTATTAATTATTAATTCATATTTTTATGATATTATTAATTTATATTTTGTCAAATAAATTGGATAGCGAAACCAGAATGCGCTGGGAACAATATCCAATAAAAAATAAAATTCCCACTTATGAAGAGTTCATGAGATGTCTATACGAACGAGTGCAAGTTTTAGAATTCTCAGCACCAAACGACAAGCGACAGAATCATGCCAAGGGATTTCCTTCTAATTTTAAAAAAGAAACTTATGTTTCGTTATCATCGCAACATTTAAAATGTATTAATTGTAATCAAAATCATAGAATTTATAATTGTCAAAAGTTTTTAAATCTAGGAATAAAGGATAGAATGACAACAATACGTCGTTTGAAGGTTTGTCTGAAATGTTTGGCGGTAGGATATAAATTTCAAGATTGTAAAAGTAAATATAATTGTCGCAAGTGTGGTGCGAACTCACACAACACTTTGTTACATTTACAAAATGAAGATAAAATGCAAAGTCATCAGGGAAGCGATACTTCTTCAAAAGAACCTCTTGTTAACAATCATGCAACGAAAACATCCAACAATTTCATTTTATTATCAACGGCAGTGATTAACGTGAGAAATAATAAAGGAAATCCAATTAAAGCTAGAATTTTGTTGGACTCCGGAGCACAGTCTAATTTCATTAGCCAGGAATTCGCTTCTAAATTACAATTAAAAATTAGAAAAACTGATATCCCTATTACCGGAATTCATAATAAAATACAGCATATTAAAAACATTGTGGATTTGGAAATATCTTCCAATTATTCACCATATTCAAAGAGGATTGAATGCCTAGTATTGTCGGAGGTGACCAGTAATCTGCCGCAAATCTCATTTCAGAAAAAAGGCACCGGCATCCCCCAAGGATTGCAATTGGCAGATCCAAACTTTAATGAAACCGGCCCGATAGACATGTTGATCGGGGCTGACACCTTCTGGGAGACTCTGCACTCTGACCGGATGAAGATTCAAGATTCCGGACCAATATTGCAACGAACCGAATTTGGATGGCTGGTTTCGGGACACATCTTCACTTCAGAAAAGAGGCCAGTAAAAATTTGTAATCTTTCACTCAACTTAATACATAAGCAAATTGAAAATTTTTGGAAATTAGAGGAGCTAGGTCCTATTAAACATAGGAATCACGAGGAGCGAGCATGTGAAGAAAGCTTCACAGCTACTCATGAAAGAGATGGCAGAGGCCGTTTCATAGTAAGTTTACCACAACGCCCCTGTGCGAAACAGCTAGGCGAAACTCTCCCTATGGCGGAGAAGAGATTGTATAATTTGGAGAAAAAATTAGCCTCAAACCCAGAATTAATGAAAGATTACAAGAATTTTATGCAGGAGTACAAGGACTTAGGTCATATGACGCAATGTGAACCACCGTCACCAAATCAAATACACTACTATCTGCCTCACCATGCGGTGATCAAAGAATCTAGTACAACTACTAAGACCAGAGTCGTATTCGATGGATCGGCTAAATCCTCAACTGGAATTACCCTAAATGATGCCCTCATGATTGGGCCGATATTGCAAAAGGATTTATGTGCACATCTATTGAATTTCAGAAAACATCAGTACGCGTTAACGGCCGACATAGAAAAAATGTACCGGCAGATATTAGTGCAGCCGGAGGATAGAGACTATCAACGTATCCTTCGATTTTCGATCCAAGAGTTGTCTGATTTGTTCGTTAGATGTCGATAGAATCATTTTATTTTTGTCCCTTTCTCACACAACAAACAAGGTAAATATAGATGTACGAAACCTTTATAAAAAGGCTTGCATCGGTAAAATTAACTTACTTCTTTACGAAAACTTGCACTAAGAATTTAAAATACTACTGAACCCTTGTCCGTTGGGTGGGGAAAGTTATTGTCGTCAGTTTGTAAATATTCAAATCATAACAATAAAAAATCAAGAACTTAAAATGAAAACCAAAAAGTGCTTCATTTATAAAAAACCAGTCTACCCAAAGAAATTCTCCTGAGTGAAGGCCTCCAATTTTTTTACAGTCATCTTTCTACCCACAGTGTAGAAAAACCTTTTTTATGTTCCAAATGTAACTATTCATGCTCTCAGAAAAGAAATCTTAAAAGACATCTTTATACCCACAGTGGAGAAAAACCTTTTTCATGTCCTGACTGCGACTATTCAGCTTCTACAAAAATAGAACTAAAAAATCACACGTTTACTCATACTGGAGAATAACCGTTTTCATGTCCCGACTGCGACTATTCATGTTCTAGAAGGAGTATCCTAAAAATTCACAAGTTGACCCACAGTGGAGAAAAACCTTTTTCATGTCCCGACTGCGACCATTCATGTTCTCGGAAGGAACAACTAAAAATCACACGTTTACCCACAGTGGCGAAAATCCCTTTTCATGTCCCGACTGCGACTATTCATGTTCTACAGAGAGACAACTAAAACTTTACACTTTTACTCACAGTGGAGTCAAACCTTTTTCGTGTTCCAAATGTAACTATTCATGCTATATGAACGGAAATCTTATAAGACATTTTTATACCCACAGTGGGGAAAAATCTTTTTCGTACCCCGACTGCGACTATACATGTTCTACAGAAAGAAAACTAAAACTTCACACGTTTACCCACAGTGGAGTTAAACCTATTTCATGTTCCAAATGTAACTATTCATGCTCTCAGAAGAGATATCTTAAAAGACATCTATATACCCACAATGGAGTAAAACCTGTTTCGTGTCCCGACTGTAATTATTCATGTACTACAAAAACACTACTGAAAAATCACATTTTTATCCACAGCGTAGAACAACCGTTTTCATGTTCCGACTGCGACTATTCATGTTCTACAAAAGGACAAATAAAATTTCACACGTTTACCCACTGTGGAGTTAAACCTATTTCATGTTCTTAATGTAACTATTCCTGCTCTCAGAAGAGAGATCTTAAAAGACATCTTTATACCCACAGTGGAGTAAAACATTTTTCGTGTCTCGACTGTAATTATTCATGTACTACAAAAACTCTACTGAAAAAACACAAGTTTATCCACAGCGTAGAAAAACCTTTTTCATGTTCGTACTACAAAAACGCTACTGAAAATTCATAAGCTTACCCATAGTGAATAACTTTTTTCATGTTCCGAATGTAACTAGGATGTAGAATGTCTGCTCGCATAAGAGAGATCTTAAAATATACCTTTCTACCCACAGTGGAGAAAAACCTTTTTCATGCTCCGATTGCGACTGTTCATGTTCTGCAAAAGACAATTTCACACGTTTTCCTACAGTGGAGTGAAATCATTTTTGTGTCCAGGCTGTAATTATTCAGGTTCTACAAAAACATAACTGAAAATTCACAAGCTTACACACAGTGTACAAAAACCTTTTTGATGTTCCGTATCAGTCATATGGAATCCCCAATACAAAGTAAATATTGAAAGGTTAGAAAGAATTCAAAAAAAGATATTGAAACACCTAGACTTTAAATCCTTTCGAACTTCAGAAAACCTAAAAGACTCATTAACATTCCATAATTTATCAACTTTAGAAGATAGAAGAAATATATCCAACCAAAATTTTTTATTCAAAATCATTAACAACGTTGTTGACAACAACCATCTTCTAGAACACATTAATTTTCACTGTCCAATAAGAAACACAAGATCAAACCAACTATTCCACATCCCACACTCAAAAACAAATTGCACACAACATTAATTTCTCCGAAGGACGTGTACAAAATACAATGATATCTTTTACGACGCTGATATTTTCCATTTGTCCTCAGGCTAATTTATTAAATCCATAATAGAAAAAATTAAAACAAATTGTTAATTACGAACTCTCCACCCCTGCTGCATGTTATTTTTTTCCTTCTCATTATGTTGGTTTTCCTTCTTTTTATAATAATAATAATATTTGGATGATTTATATATCCCATATGCTTTAATTTGTGTGTGTTTTTTTCTTTCATTTCTGTTGTATATATATATTTTTTTCTTTTTTTTTTCTACCACTTTATGTTTTCTTTAATGTTTTAATCCATGTATATATATATATATATATATATATATATATTATAAATTGTGGCGGAAACTTCGCTGGTTAATGCAATCATGTAATATGTTACTTTCTTATTAAAATATATATAACTGTTTGTTTCCTAAATAAACTAAAATAAAAAATAACTATTCATGCTCTCAGAAAGGAGATCTTAAAAAAACAACTGTTTACTCACAGTGAAGAACAACATTTTTCGTGTCCCGACAGAAATGCAGAAAGTAGCCTGGCCACAATTTTGGCAAAAATGAGATATTGTTGTAATCCGATAAAGAAAGGTCAGTTCTATGTTCTATCAAAACCAGCCAGGCCGCTTTCATACAAACAATTCATAGTTTTCGCCTTCTTAAATATTTGCTGATCACGAAAACGTTTTAACGATGACATTTACCTGGTCTGCAGAAAACGATCACGGCGCTTGTCTGTTTTCTACACTATAGCGTTTGTGCTGAAACTTTCAAGTGGCGATCTACAGAAAGCGCTCACGCGTTATACTAATAACTTGATCGATAATTTTAAGTATGTATTATCATAAATTAATAAATTTATATAAATACAATAAAGCCCAGTAAGACTGCTAGACAGCATTTTTTAGCCGGTTCTAATAACGATGTACTTATATTAATTTTAAAATTTAGGAAGTGAACGTATTATGTAACATTATTTTAAAGCATAGAAATAAAATATTTATATTATATGAAATAAAAATAAAAAAAAAACAACGAAGAATGAATGTTAGATCAAAAAAGTACAAAAGACTACATAGAAAATTAGAAGGGGAAAAAATCAGTACAATCTTTTTTTCAGCTTACATCTCCATCTGAAAATTACGCAACAATTTTTATTATAACTTATGTATTATATTATATTATATTACTTTTAATAAACGAAATGATAAATATGAAAAAACACGGGGCACGTGCCCCACCCCCAGACGGTATTTTCGTGTACTGTGGAGATTCCATCACAGTACATACTTAATGCTAAAACTGTCTGTATTAAACATTTAATTTTTCGATTGTTTTGACACTCATAAACCTACCTGTACATACTTGAACTCGTATGATACTTCAAGTTAATTTCTAACAGTAATTGTTGATTTTTTTTTCCCGTCCGCACCTTGTGCCCGCCCAGAAAAAAATCCTAACAGTAATTGTTGATTTTTTTGCCCGTCCGCCCCTTGTGCCCCCCCAGAAAAAATCTTAACAGTAATTGTTGATTTTTTGCCCGTCCGCCCCTTGTGCCCCCCCAGAAAAAATCTTAACAGTAATTGTTAATTTTTTGCCCGTCCGCCCCTTGTGCCCCCCCAGAAAAAATCTTAACAGTAATTGTTGATTTTTTGCCCGTCCGCCCCTTGTGCCCCCCCAGAAAAAAATCTTAACAGTAATTGTTGATTTTTTTTGCCCGTCCACCCCTTGTGCCCCCCGTCAGGAAAAAATCCTAACAGTAATTGTTGATTTTTTGCCCGTCCGCCCCTTGTGCCACCCCCAGAAAAAAATCCTGGATCCGCCCTTGATGACACACGGTATAATTTTTTTTTTTTTTACAATAATAATCTTACATTATCAGTTTTATGGTACATTATCAGTTTTTATGGTTACCCAATCAGTAGAGAAATATTCTCGGGTCTAATTGGGGAGCTAGTCTATGTACTTATATTTAGAACTGCTTATATATAATATGTTACAAAAATGAAAATAAAATACTGTAAGATATTACAAAAAATTGTAAAATTAGAAAAATACATATTATTATAGAAATATAATATCAGCAAAATATTGGAAACAGATTGTATCTGAAAATCATCGATACAAAAAAGATAATCTGTTGCTTATCTGTATAAATACAACGCGAGGTTTTTTTTAAATTTAAGATTGTTTTTCTCACTTTTTATTGCATTGGGTAATTCGTTATATAGCTTTGGGCCTACGTATTCATAATGGTGTTGTGCAGCTGTCGTGTTGCATCTAGGTACATATAAGTTCCCAGATGTTCTAGGTCTTATACTTCGTGTTGAGGACACTTCAGATTCTTTAAAAACTGTTAAAATAGCGCTTTTTTTTAAATAGTTTTGAAACCGGTAGGACCTTAAATTTTTCAAAAAGTTCGTTGGTTGGGAAAATTCTTGGTTTTTTAATAATAACTTTGATGATCATTTTTTGTGTCGTTACTATCGGATAAAGATTATTCTTATAGATGCTTCCCCATGCGATAATGCCGTACTGCAGTACTGACTGCACAAAAGCAAAGTAAACCATTTTAATATTTGAATTACTTAGGATATTTTTAAATGTATAAATATGTAAGTAAGTTTTCCAATTCTTTTGACATAGTTTTCGACATGTTTCTTAAAATTTCATGTTACTTTCTATAGTGATCCCTAGATATTTGACATCGGTGGTTTTCTTAAGGATTGTACAATTATCGTTACATTCTCCTCCTTTACACGAACGACTGTGCACTATTACTCTAATATTGAAGTCAGTTACAGGATCAGCAAGGTGAAAAGGTATATATGATGTTTTTTCTACATTAAGACTAAGTAAGTTATCATCAAACCATTCCTTCAATATGTTAATGTCAGCATTCGCAGCTATATTCACTCCTGTCCATGTTATTCCTTCGATTATGATGACTGTGTCATCTGCATATGAGATGACATTTCCATTAAGAGGGAGACTGAACATGTCATTGACATATATAAGGAAAAGTATAGGCCCGTTTACCGTGCCTTGTGGAATTCCATATTCATAAGTCAAGGGTTCACTTAATGAATTATTTAGTTTAACGTATTGTTCTATATTTTTAAGTAACTCTGGAACCAAGATAGAGCTTTGTCTTCCAGTCCAATTTTCTCTAGCTTAGCGATCAGCCTAGAATGCGACACACTATCAAAAGCCTTTTTAGATCAATAAATATTCCCAGACACTTCCGATGTCTATCTAAATTCCCCATAATTAGAGAAGTCAATTTTGCAATGGCATCATGAGTTTCTAGTTTAGGTCTAAAGCCATATTGGTTAGAATGCTGAATTTTTTTTTCTTCTAGAAATAGGAATAGTCTCTTTTTAACTATTTTTTCAATTATTTTAGAAATGTTAGATGTCAGAGATATTGGCCGGTAGTTAGTCATTTCCTCTGGGTTGCCAGATTTAAAGATCGGACTAATTACAGTTTTTTTGTAGTTATTTGGAAATCTTCCAGCAGAAAAACTTAAATTAATGATATGCACGATAGATATTTTTAGAAAATCTTTAAGATTTTTTATGGTTTCTACTGTTATTCCATCATATCCCGGCGCTGAGCCACCTCTCAGTGAACTAATTACATTTAAAACTTCCGGTTCCGAGGTGGGTTCAAGAAATTGCATTTTATTTATATCTGTTAAATTTCTCTCAAAAACCTCAGTGGTTTTGTTAGCAGCTAAAGGGTTAATTTGTTGTGCTAAATTTTTTCCAACATTTGCAAAAAAATTATTAAATAATTTCATTGATTGTCGACCACATTTTTTTTTATCATAATATTCTACTTGTGACATTTTTGTTTTATAATATTGTTCTTTAGTATTCCTTATTAAATTTGTAAGCATATTTCGATATTTGACAAAGGTATTTTTTAATATATAATTGCAAGGATTTTTTTTATAACGAATGAATAAACGTTGTTCTTCTCGCACAGATTTCACCAATCCAGGGCTAATCCATGGTTTTATTGGGCGGTATTTAGAAACTAACTTCTGTAACTTGGAAACGGTGCATGCCTCTATATGTTTTGTTAAAATTTCCTCAAAGAGGCGAGAAATATCCCTGCTATCTAATACACATGTCCAGGATTCCTTAGAGATTTTTTTCCGAAGAAGCTCTTTATTTAACACTAATTTAGTATATTCTCTATTTTTTAATTGATTAGTACGCGTTATTGCATTAAAGTACAATAAGCACATATAGTGGTCTGTTTTACCGGTTTTATATACAATAGACTGAAATCTCTTAGTATTATTACTATTTACCCACATATGATCAATACAGGAAGGTTTCTGCCCGGCGTCGTCTAAAATTTTTAATGCATGATTTAAAATTCATCTAAGTTAGCATATTAATATATTCATCCTTTAGGTGAGATCGATGATTTTCAGATATATCCACATTAACATCACCAACCAAAAACGTAAATAAATCCCGAGTTTTGCACAGAATTTCATTTAGTTGACATATAAACTGCGGAAGATCTGACAGGTGTGTCCTGTATATTGCAATTAAATTGTCAGTTTATTTACACGTAAACAGTTTACCTTGTCAATAGCAAATTCCTCAATATTCCGTATTATCAATGTATTTCTAATGAATAATAATATTCCGGAGTTTTTGTTGATTTCGAGTGTTGTCGCAATGCAGTTATAACTCGGTATATCGTAGTGAATATTGTTATTGGAGTGACATTCGGTTAACACTATGACTCCCGGCTTTTTTAAAAATTAAATCTAATTGCACTAAAAATTCACAAAAATTTTTGTTGACACTTCTAATATTTATATGCATTATACTAAACAGCGGATTACACTCGTTCAGAACCTCGTTGCACTCGTCACTAGTATCACAAACATTTTGATTTATTTTGTACAGCTGGTCAATATTTTCCGTCATAAAATATTCCATTTTTAGTAATCTATTTTTTGACGAGCAATTATCATCATAATCTGTTTGTATTCACATTTATCACTGTTCGCACTGTGATTAATTGGATTATTTGTAGATCTTCTTTCATTGTTTAAGATGCAATTTTTGCATTTTGGTGGTTCTTGTTTGTTATTGCATTCTTGATATTTATGGTTGCCTGAGCAATGTGAGCAGGCTGGGTCTTTTGTTTTATTTAGGCATCTTAGGCTCGAGTGGTTAAATTTAAGGCATTGGTAACATTGCATAATTGGGCTACAGTCCTCTACCTTTACTTTGTGGTATCCGATATTAACAGTATTCTTGTTCAAAATAGTTCTTCTCATAGCTCCGCTAGTTTCCACAATGATATTCGAGAATTCAGTGTTTTTTCTCTTAATTACCTGTTTTATCTCCATTTTGTGTAAAATAGCATCCATTTTTGTGAACATTTTTGATATCTTCGTTTTGTTGTAAAATGCTCTCTCATAAATTATTCCCATTAACTATATCATTTTCAACTCCTTTAAATATTATATGTGGTTTCTTCTTCTTCACCTCTTCTGCCATTATGTTGATCGTATTTGTTTGTTTATTTATTTCTTTTTTTAGTTTTTCTGAGTCATCTTTCTTGTCACATGTCACAATCAAATGATTATTAGATATTTTCTTGATTCCGCTTACACCGTTACCTAGAGAAGTTACATTAACATTCTTCTGTAACTTTTTTTTTTAGTTCTTCGTGTTCCATGTGTACATCCTTAGTAGATATTATTATTCCGTATTTTATAGCTTCATTCTCTTCTTTTCTTGTAATAGTTTCTTGTTGATAGTTGCTTTTTAATGCTGATGCGTACGTTACTCTTTCATTTTTCATTTTCAGCTTTTCCTTAAGCATCGTATTTTTTTCTTTTAATTTTGCCATGTCTATCGCCATATGTGAAATATTTTCCATGATAGTGCTAATTTTTTTGAAGATTTCAATTTTCGTTTCTTTGGTGATTCTTGTTGGACTGTCTTCTAATAATGCAGTCATTTCACCAATTTCTTTCTTAGCTCTATATATAAATTCATGTGGATCGACTTCTTCTTCCATCGTTCCAGTTTTTAATTTTTTTTTTCGGGTCTCAAAGTGTTAGTACAGTTGAAGTATAGTTACACACGACTGTTGCCTGCCCGGTAGCAGACAGAACTGTGAAAAACGGAGATGCGTACAATTTTTTTTTAATAGTATTCGTATTCGTAAATATTTATTCGCCGAATACAAATATTCGGTAAATGTTTAGGTACTATTCGTATCAGTTCATACGTATCAATTCATATCACTACATGTGATACAATGCCAAGTTAGTGTACTCTTTTAAACATTTATTTACTATTTACTCTTCTCTTTTGATTTAAATAATATTCTTTTCTTTTTATATTAATTAAGATTGTTAAGATGTTTGTGTTGAAAAGGACTGTCGTTGGTAGTCCTTGTCCTTCCTTAAATAATAAGATTGTGTTAAAGGTCGAATTGTTAAAACAGAGTCACCCAAGTTTTTGTTTGCTTCTTCTTGGGAATAAAGATTTATTTATGGTACAAATATTGTAACAATGCAATCTCAAAAGTTCTCAATTGGCTACTCGTATAACGTGTTTTTTTTTATTTCTCCTTGTAATATTTTGTATATATGAATATAAATTTTGCTTTATGTTGCTTCACTCGAATGGGTAAATTGTTAACCTTGAATCTGCCTTTGCGAAAATGAGGATGATTATTTTGTGAAAATTATGCTTTATTTTGTGTGAGAAGTAATAAATAAGTTAATACATTTTTACTGTGTTTTATTGGTGCATAACTTATACAGATGCCAAATACAATCCAAAATAAAACTGCTAATTTTTCTGTGACTTTATATCTAAGTGATAATAACGCTCTTTCACCAATGACGTTCCTACACGCGCCATTCTGCTGGGTTATATACCAATAAATATTGTTATTTAAAGGG
The DNA here is from genome assembly GCA_929108145.2 of Limnephilus rhombicus. Lineage (NCBI taxonomy): Eukaryota > Metazoa > Arthropoda > Insecta > Trichoptera > Limnephilidae > Limnephilus > Limnephilus rhombicus. The sequence goes on along the minus strand of OV815290.1, from coordinate 29,971,610 downwards.
CACTTTTTGTTGGTCGAGGAGTTCACTAATTGGAAGAGAAATCAATAAGGGCCTTCGCTCTTGGGAAACTAAAATGAAACCAGTTGCCGAAGTAATCGTGAAAATCATTCGAAAACTTAACAGTTCGTGAGCCGTTACCATGGTAACCTGTTAATAATGCAACTGAAAGGTGACCAGCAGTGCTGCTGCGTCGGCAACTGGTTTAATTTAAGTTTCTCCATGAGCGAAGGCCAAACCGTCGCGTTCATTTTGCGTCCGCTATGGTGTGCACGGTGGCGTCAGAACGTGCGTGCAGAAACCGTCAACACCAAACTAGCGATCAGTAGCGACCAACAAGCGTCCGTGGTACGTTTATGTCGTCAACCGTGCGGTATAGCTCGGAGCGGGAACTGTTTAAATAATTATGTTTGGAGACGATTTCAGTGAATCTGAAGAAGACATATTACTATAATGAAAATCAAATAACTTTGTTTAAACCACCATATATTTAACAATATCAACATGTTTCAAAAACAATGTTATCTTCATGAGGTCAATGTCAATATAAATTCTAGTGGCTATTGCAGGAGATGAAGAGAGTAATGCATGGTATGATTGTGTCAGAATATTATGTAAAATATGTTTACGCCCGCTGTCTAATGAAAAAGGTAAAATGACGTTAATAAAACTTGAGAAACAGAGGGTGAATTCCATTCCACTTTGCATCCGCAATTACTTCTACATGAAGAGTGTTTCTACATATACTATAGAGTGATTACACAAAGTTTCAATGAACTTCTTGATATGATTAGGGATGGTATTAAGAAAGAGTACATGAGAAAGGGTACATGCAGTAAATGAAATATAATGTTTTCAATGCATTTAATAAAATATGTAAAAAAAAAATAACTAAGCTCAAATATCGTACTTAAAATCCCCCCTCCCAAAAATATTAAATTAACTAATTCACTTTTAAAGTTGTATGAAAATTCAAATACCAAAAACGAGTCATGATTGACTGGCTACATTGTGACGTCACAACGCACCCACCGAGTCTCACGTTAAGTTGTTTTTGTTGCAGTTGCTGGTTTGAATAAGTTTGATAGTCATAATCGTTTGGTTACGCATCATAAACACATTCGTTTGTATAAAATATATATTGCAAATACGTATTATCATGACACACAGTGGTTTTGGTAATTGTTCGGAACAAACGTCAACGGTTAATACCCACTTTTTTTTGATAAAACTTTTAGATTCTTCTTAATTACGATAAAAGACAACTATTTGCATTGGGGGAGGTTGAAAATGTTACATTTTTAATTTTATTTACGTAAATTGAAAATTTGCTTTCACACTGTCAAATCACTCTGTTTGCAGTTCGGAACAAACGTCAACGCACTTTTTTTGATAAAACTTTTTAAACTAAGATAATATACACAAGCCCGCTACACAAACCCTGCGTAGCCAAACAAACCATTCAAAAACGTAGGCTGTTTTTTAAAGTAAAGATAACATACACAATCCCGTTACATAACCGTTGACGTTTGTTCCGAATATTTACCGTGGTTTTCTACAAGGACAATCTGATAATTTGCCAAAATTCGACGCGATTATGATGGCAGTTTTTTAATGCGCCCATCGCATGACACCGCTTTTTACACACAATAACATCATTTGAGACTTTTTTTTGTTATTAGTTTTTGGGGTATTATGCCGTGTTACTCCATCTCCTTCTTTAGCCAACGCTTCAGACAGCGTTGCAGTGTCCATCATCATGGCAGATGTGTAATAGTTAGGGGTGATGTTTGTACTTATCTACTCAGGAGCCTTGCCGTGTCGCCAGCTCCACTCCTCTACGAGCTGGCGCTACAATATACTTCAACATGTTTTTTTGCGTTTAGCCTTGGTGTAACCGTCAATTACCGGATACCAAGAACTATTGAGCTTAGCTCCGTCGTCTCTATTAATATTTAGGTATAGGATTTTTGTGAAATTCAATTGCCTCCGTAATCAGGCGTGCTCTATGAGTTTTGGGTCTTCCCAGGATCTCAGGGACAAATCCAAAGTAATGGCCGGTTTCGATTAAGTGCTCGGCGATTGCCGATTTGTCAGGGTGGCCAAGTTTACAGGCACGAAAGTGTTCTGATATCCTTTTGGAGATCGTCCGCTCTGTTTGGCCTACATAAACCTTGTCACATCCAGAACAGCTGAGTTTGTACACTCCATCTGTTTCCAGAGGAAACTTGGTCTTTGCAGGCCTCAAAAAGTCTCGAATTTTTGTCGTGGTACCGAAGACAGTCTTGATGCTTTCTTTTTTCAATAGCCTGGCAATTCGGTCTGTCACATTGTGAACGTAAGGCAGGAAAGCGCAGCCCTTTGACTCTTGTTAAATTCTGTCTTCGTTTGGTGCAGATTTGGCTCTTATGAATTGCCTTGTCTGCTTTGCTGGGTAACCGTTACGCTCCAGTGCATCGGTCAGTTTTGTAAGTTCTGCTCCGATTTTTGTTTCTTCACATATTCTGGTCGCTCGGGTCACCAATGTATGGATAAATCCTCTCTTCTGCGCTGGGTGGTGATGGGAATCAGCATGTAGATATAAATCGTATCATTTGGGACGTTTATAAATAGTTTGTTTGGTGTTGAAGATGTTGTATTTGTACACTTTGGTGCAATACAGTATTTATAAACGGTATTTACGGACGTTATCTTCGAAAAACATATGATCAACTGAAGACTGATTACTGGATTACGACAAATGTCAGCTGTCAAGAAGTACGCAGTGACGTCACAGTGCGCAGTTTTTGTTGCAGATTGTATTTTTTTTTTTTAATTTTTCGTAAACAAATAGTGATTATACCCTATAATCGTTGATTCAACTGTGCCAATTTTAATTTTATCATCGTTTGTCTCGCTGGAGAATTTTTTTGATGGTTTTGCATATCCTAGGCAATGCCTAGACAGGGGTCATCAATTACCTTCATTAGAGCTCCGTTTTTTTATAAATAGGTAACATTAACCGTCGCGGTCCGGAAGGGAAAAAGCTTAAACCCCCCCCCCCCCCTGGGTTAACAGTTGAAATAATAAACTAAACTATTTTAATATGTGTAGATAAAATATCAATGAACAAATAAAACGAATGGCTTCCGGAACATTATTTTATTAAATAATAAACAAATGTTATGAATTAAAAGAAGTACCAAGGATTTTTTACAATAGAGAGAATTTCAGATTTATCCACAAATAAAGGCTACGTTCGCCTATAAAAAGACCCAGACACAAAATTCGGGGCATTCCACGAGGAACATATGAAAGAAAATAACAGACCGTGTTCATGTATCATACTTTGGTGACAATATCCTTCGTGAATTTTTTCCCACGGTCGAGTATCACCCCCCTGTCGGGTGGCACCCAGGGCGGACCACCCCCCCCTCTCGCTACGCTACTATACTTTAAAGTCTCGTCTCTTGTTCATATTCGCAAAAAAATCGCTCGAACTTTGCAAATGCGAATATGCAAAAATATGCGAATATTTGTAACATCACTATATCAGATCTATGCAGTAGCGTAGCGAGGGGCGGGGGGAGGGGGGGGGGGGGGGGGGGGGGTAGGGGGGGGGGGGTAGGGCGGACCGCCTCGGGTGCCACCCGACGTGGGGGTGACACTACACCCGACTGGAAGTGGCACCCGACCGTGGAAAAAAAATTACATGAATATTGTCACAAAGTTTCAATACGGTTACGGTGTTATTCATATTTTCGTAGCTCTACGGTCTTTTTATAGACGAAAATAGCCTGTTTCTGAAATGCTCTAGCCGTACCCCCCCCCCCCCACGACTGAACAATTTGCTACACATTTATAAAGTCGAAATTAGGAGAGGGGGGGGGGGGCGGGGGACACGACGTTATCCGCCCCGAGTGCCACCCATACTAGCTACGCCACAGGTTACCACACTGATTTAATTATTGGACCAGCGCGTAGTACACTTTTTTTAGATTATTTATTTTATAATATAAGTCGATATTTCACGGCAAAGTTTTAGTACAATTTTGCTTTAATAGCTGTACTTGCTAATAATATTTGTTCACATGAAGCAACATCATCATCCTATTTTTTTTACCCAAAAATGTTATTCATAACACACATGTAACTAAGCGGTTACTTTAGTATAGTATTATACTGCCCTGAAGAACCTACGGTTGTAGCGAAACCTGGTCGGCATAAAGTATATAAAAATAAAAATGGTGTTTACTTAGTTATTGTTTTATTTTGAATAATAATATTATTTAAAATAAAACATAAAACAATAATAATATTATTTAAAATAAAACACTAACAATAACTGGGTTCGTGTCCCAGAGGTGTCAATATGTTTTTCTGATTTTTCTGTTTCCAGATTTTCGATTGAGTTTCGCTTATATTGTCTTCATTTATTTAAATATTACAATTTGAGGTTTTACTCATAAAGTTAAAATAAAAAAATAAAATAATATTATTGTTTTTTTACAAGAAATTAAAATGGCGGTTTATACAAATCAAACTTAATAACAATAAATATGTATATATATTTTTTTTACATTAGCTCCACACAGAAGCCCCTGAGGAAAATATTTCCCTTCAGGGCCAGTAATCTTTTGGGATGCTGTGTGGAAGTTCTTTCTAGGAAAGGAAGTTCTGCGAAGGGTGGGTCGGAATCCGGGGGTCAGTGTGTCCAGGAGTGACGGATGTATAAATTCAGCTCTCCAACTGCGAAGCAAGGCGATGTTCTGAGATAGTACGGCTGGAGAAGTCCAGGGAAATCCCCAACCGAGCAATAGTAAGATCTAGGAACGAAAATATAAATAACAGACCCTGTTCATGTGTAAAATATTTTTGTGAAAATATTCTTCCTAATTTTTTTTCCACGGTTGGGTGTCACCCCTCGTAGGGTGGCACCCGGGGCGTGCCGCCCCCATCTCCCCCCCTAGTTATGTCACTGTTCGTAGATCATCGCTTCTTAACCCTCGTCGCATGGGGTCTTTAAAAGCCCAGGTTTTATAGAAATGCTAATTATGTACATTTTAAAGGTTCCCACTGATTTCTAACTTTAGGTAGCCTCCTAAAAGGGAATATACACGATCATTCAGTCTGCACACGATGTGAAATACAGACTTCTGTTTCGGAGTGAGGCTCAAAAAATCAACAAAATACCACTAAAAATCAAGTTTAAATGTATGTTCATTGTATTTCGTTGATTGTTTGAAATAATAATAAGTATGTATCAATCTCAAATAGTTATAAGTTAGATAGGAATAGGTTAGATTTTTTTTTAAACTTTACCATTAATATTATGATTCAAAATTATAAAAAAATGTTCCTTGTTGATTTTTAAGCATTTTGCATTGAAAAAAAAAATCTAATTTTTAATATATATATATATTTTTATTTCAATGCAGTCATTATCACCTGACTATATCAGTTAAAATAATACATAAAATGTATGCTATAACAACAATTAAATGATATTTATTTTTGGGGTCCAAAGCAACCCCGTGCGACACCTCGCGTTTAAAAAGCATGAGGAAGAATGAGGAATTGCTTGGAGGTTAGGGCTACAAAGAGGAGAATACTCATACGAAGAACTTTTAAATCTGTTTTCTTAAGAAAAAACTTAGGGAAGCCTTTGATCTCATCTGCTTTTCAAAATTATTAGCTACTAGCTGGTTCTCGACAAACAATAAATTATTTCTTCCTGCGTGTCGTTTTACGTGCATTCCCCTCCCGAGTTCCACTTCCACCTTCCCCGCCGCCCCTCTCCCGCTCCACCGTCCCGCCAACCCCCCTCCAGCGTTCCATTCCTAGTACAATCAGTTTTCAAACAGCTCGCGTGCCACCTGTTTTATTATTTTAGAATTAATATTTTCATAAATTACAAATATTCATTTTTGTATGTTATTTATTTATTTAGACGCCCATTTGGCTTTAACATACAAAGTTCACGAAAAATAATGGTATGATTTTAAGTACACGATAGGTAGTAACAGCAAAAATATAACAATAATCATTTGACACATTAAAGCAAATAAATAATACGTAAAAGCATACCTACCACAATTATTTGTAGGTACAAACCTGTTCGAAATTCGAACATAGGCTTAGCTAGGACTCACACCTCTCCAAATGATATATAAAATGATTTAAAGGTTTAGGTAGAATTAATATAATTAGTTGGGAAAATTATCCATAGATGTCAGAAGGTGCAAATTTCCCTTCAGCCAAGTAGGTAACGTTATAAAAACCTCTGTTTTAGGTTTTTATACTTCTCTTCGCCATACCTTCTTAACAAGTAAAACATAAACTCCTTGGTCTGTCTTGGGTAGTTTGGATCTCCTGAATATTGTCCTTTAAAGTTTCCTGAAGATGCGTTATCATTTACAAGTTCCTTCCTACAAAATTTTACACCTGTAGTACAAAAATGTGCCTGTTCCTAAGGTATACAAACGTATATAGTTAATAAAAAAATGTTAATTGTATATGTACATACACATACTAGGTAATAAAAGTACTAACATAATATCCATACGACACATAAACGCTAGCGTGTATACTTATTTATTCTATTAAAACCTATTATAAGAACAATCAATCAGATTTGGTACCTTATGGTTATGTGGACAGTACCTACGCACAACACACAACAGCCAAAAAAACATTATTTTTAGTATGGCAGCACTGGTACTCTAGGATTGGTATATTTATCTATTTATGTCTAGTGCCTTCTACCAGCTGCTAACAGAAAGGCAAATTTTCGAATATTATTCTTGGTTATTCGCTGGTTCAGGTTGCTTGTATTGCGTGGTTCACTATCCTTACGTTTTACCCTTCAGGTAGAAAGTATTGTCGTGTATTGCCGTCAGGCAAATGTGAGATTCAAATACATCAAAGTCAGTAAATTTGAGTTATTACTTCAACACCCGTGACCTCCCCAAATAACATGGCGAATCGATTGAGTAAGAATCGATTCTCCTCCAGTTATACCTATACTTATAGATACCTATTTAAAATATCTTTAATTCTTGATTCGATAAAAATCTTTATGCAAGTACTACAAATTAATTCATTAATTTAAAAAAATTGGATAATTGAATTTTCATTTAACACTCATTGTTTTGAAAAATGTCATTCTCAAATTTTTGACAGTTTCGCAAGATTTTTTGTGACGATTAAAAACTTTTCCGATGTATTGTCATGTGGTTGTAACAATCCAGAATCATTCGCGGGGGTTTAAAAAATGTTTTTTGAAAGATTCAAACATTTCTAATACATAGACATATCACTAATACCCATACACATTTTGATTTTTATATACCTACTTATATAGATATGATTGACCTAACTACTGTTGCACCTCATCCCATTCAATATTTCTTCCCGTAGAGAAATAATTCGTTGCTATTTCGCAAACACTACAAATTATAACACCAATGTCCGGAATGGCCAGACGTATCAACTCAAATTGGGCCTAAGTCTTAATGATTTTTGTCAGTCATAGTGCAAGTTGGTAATCCAAGTATTTTTTATTTATGCGGCGGAAGTCATGAACTCCATCAAAACCTTGTTTCTGTCTTGATTGGAATCATTATAGTTTTTTATAGCCTTATTTTTGTCAAAGATGTAATTTTTTTCCTACATTGCATGATTTATAGTTGTATTAAGTTAATTTATTTATTTAATATCAACGTTATAAATATACCATAAGCACTGATTACGTGTGACAAAATCATAGGACAAATATTAGAAATAATAAAAAAAGTGTTTAACAGTTAATTGTGGCATTTGATGGAGAAATGACACCAGAGATACAATTACATACAAAAATTTATACCTAGTAGGTACAAATAAAATTAACATTGATTGAAAAGATCTGATAGCATAGCCTTCTTGTACCTACCTTCCGTGCAGTTAAATAAATCTGCCACATCTGCATATCTATTGGTAACTTCATGCAACCAGCTACAAGCGAGTGTTTCGTATACTCAGTTCTGCTGTTGTTGCATTTAAACAGGATTTTAGAACTAGTGGCTATCGTGGGTAAATGAAATTCAATGTTGTTAATTAAATCAGGACTGTCTCTTCTACCATTTACAATTTTGAACAAAAATATTGAGTCGGATATAATTCTTCGATCCAAGTTTGTGCAATGTGCAATGCATTGTGTGGTAACTGGACAAAGTCCGTGAATAAACGAATATTAGACCGTTTCTTGTAATTTTGTGTAATGGGTTAAATAACACTTTTGATCTCTTAAAATCGATGAATTGAGACAAAGATAAAAAAAGGTCAGGTCATAAATCTCGTCATTGCCCACATGGTAATTCTAAGATTGGGCCCCAGAGGTTCAATACCTGTTTGGTTTAAAGAAGAAAAATACTTTTGTCAACTGTAAATGTACTGTAGTGATAGAAAATATGTTTTTTCAACGGTGCCTGAGCATGTGAAGCTTAAAAAATGACTTTTGCGAGCATGAATAATTACAGTCAGGACATGAAAATGGTTTTTCCATAATGTGAGACAGGAAGTGAATTTTTAGACTGTCTTTTTGACAACATGAATAGTTGCAAACGGCACGAGAAAACGGTTTTTTTCACTGTGTGTAAACATGTGACATTTAAAATTCACCTTCTGACAACACGAATAGTTGCAGTCAGGGCATGAAAAAGGTTTTTCTCTTCTGTGGGTCAACACGTGATATTTTAGATGCACCATTTTAGAACATCAATAGTTACAGTCGGGCATAAAAAGGACTTTTCTACACTTTGTGTCAACACGTGGTATTTTAGATGCACCTTTGTAGAACATGAATAGTTGCAGTCGGGACATGAAGAGGTTTTTTTCCAATGTAGGTGAACATGTGAATTTTAATTACCCTTTGTAGAACATGAATAGTTGCAGTCAGGGTAAGAAAAAGGTTTAACTCCACTGTGGGTAAACATGTGAATTTTTAGATGCCCCTTTGTAGAACATGAATAGTACAGTCCGGGCAAGTAAAAGGTATTACTCCGCTGTGGGTTAACGTGTGAATTTTAATTACACTTTGTAGAACATGGATAGCTGCAGTCGGGGCAAGAAAAAGGTTTTACTCTACTGTGGGTAAACATGTGAGTTTTTGGTTGTTTCTCTGTAGAACATGAATAGTTGCCGACTGGACATGAAAAGGGTTTTCCCCAGTGTGGGTAAATGTATGAATTTTTAGTTAAGTCTTTGTAAAACATGAATAGTTGGAGTCAGAACATGAAAAAGCTTTTTTCCACTGTGGGTAAACTTGTGAATTATTCATTTATTTTTATTTTATTTATAAGAGATAATATATTACAAAATTAACATAAAATTTATAATACATTACTCCCAAGATATTACTTATATTATAAGAGAACTCTTTGTGGAACATGAATAGTTGCTGTCGTGGCATGAAAAAGGTTTTTTCCACTGTGTGTAAACATGTGAATTTTAAGATTACCTTTTGTGGAAGATGAATAGTTGCAGTCGTGGCATGAAAAAGGTTTTTCTTCACTGTGTGTAAACATGTGAATTTTAAGATTACTTTTTGTGGAAGATGAATAGTTGCAGTCGGGGCATGAAAATGGCTTTTCTCCAGTGTGGGTAAACGTATGAATTTTTAGTTGTGTCTTTGTAGAACATGAATAGTTGCAGACTGGACATGAAAAGGGTTTTTCCCCAGTGTGGGTAAATTCGTGAATTTTTAGTGTACTCTTTGAAGAACATGAATAGTTGCAGTAGTGGCATGAAAAAGGTTTTTCTCCACTGTGTTTAAACATGTGAATTTTAAGATTACCTTTTGTGGAAGATGAATAGTTGCATTCGGGGCATGAAAATGGCTTTTCTCCAGTGTGGGTAAACGTGTGAGTTTTTAGAAGTGCCTTTTTAGTACATGAATAGTTGCAGACTGGACATGAAAAGGGTTTTTCCCCAGTGTGCGTAAACGTGTGAATTTTTAGTGTACTCTTTGAACAACATGAATAGTCGCAGTCGGGGCATGAAAAAGGTTTTTCTGCACTATGGGTAAGCATGTGAGATTTAAGTAGTCTCTTTGTAGCACCTGAATAGTCGCAGACGGGACATGAAATACGTTTTTCTGCACTGTGGGTTGACGTGTGATATATAAGAGAACTCTTTGTGGAACATGAATAGTTGCAGTCGTGGCATGAAAAAGGTTTTTCTCCACTGTGTGTAAACATGTGAATTATAAGATTACTCTTTTGAGGAGTTGAATAGCCGCAGTCGTGGCATGAAAAAGGTTTTTCTCCACTGTGTGTAAACATGTGAATTTTAAGATGATTCTTTGTGGAACATGAATAGTTGCAGTCGGGACATGTAAAAGGTTTTTCTCCACTGTGGGTAAACATGTGAACTTTAAGACCGCTTTTTGTGCAAGATGAATAGTTGCAGTCGAGGCATGAAAAAGGTTTTACTCCGCTGTGGGTAAACATGTGAATTTTTAGACACCCTTTTGTAGAACATGAATAGTCGCAGTCGGGGCATAAAATAGGTTTTTCTCCACTGTGAGTAAACATGTGAATTTTTAGTTGTCTCTTTGTAGTACATGAATAGTTGCAGACTGGGCATGAAAAGGGTTTTTCCCCAGTGTGGGTAAACGTGTGAAGTTTTAGTGTATTCTTTCTAGTACATGAATAGTCACAGTCGGGGCATGAAAAAGGTTTTTCTCCACTGTGGGTGAACATGTGAATTTTTAGTTGATTCTTTGTGAAACATGAATAGTTGCAGACTGGACATGACAAGGGTTTTTCCCCAGTGTGGGTAAACGTGTGAATTTTTAGTGAAATCTTTTTAGAACATGAATAGTTGCAGTCGGGGCAAGAAAAAGGTTTTTTCCCACCGTGGGTTAACATGTGAATTTTAAGATAACTCTTTACGGCACATGAATAATTGCAGTCGTGGCATGAAAAAGGTTTTTCTATACTGTGTTTAAACATGTGAATTTTAAGATGATTCTTTGTGGAACATGAATAGTTGCAATCGGGACATGAAAAAGGTTTTACTACGCTGTGGGAAAACATGTGAATTTTTAGACAACCCTTTAAAGAACTTGAGTAGTTGCAGTCGGGACACGAAAAAGGTTTTTCTCTAGCATGGGTGCGCAAGTGGATTTCTGAAGCTGACCTACGAGAGCTGGAATATTCACAATGAGGACAAGAGTACTGTTTCTCCACAGGATGCTTCGTGAGGAATCCTTCTGAAAAATATTAAGTACAAAGCCTATTAAGATATATAAGTTAAAGTAGGGACCGTAAAGTAACATCAAACTCCGGAGATAATGAAATGTTTACGTAAACCAGGGGTGGGGAAACTGAGGCCCGCGAGCACTTCTGGTGCTGATTTGTAGAACAAAGCTTTTAATTTGAATTACACAACTTATGCTGTCAAATAAAAATTGACTGTTCAACATGTAACGATTATTTAAGCTCGTGGAATAATTTATAAGTTAAATCCTGCTTTTTGTTGTAAACGCAAAGTAAAAAATCAAAAAAGAATTAACGGGAAACCATTTTCGCTTTCTGAAGAGCGATTCTGTATCTTTTGTGGATACGGAATCAATTCCATACGTAATTGTCTAACAATTTTTTGTGATTGTGTACGGCTTGCAATTGCTTTTTCTCTGGGCTGATTTCTGTCAGCACCGCCGCACTTTTGGGCACGGACAATGGGACGCTTAATTTCAACAATTACTACAAGAAACAACTATTTACCAATTTGGTCAAACTAGGTAATTCATGCGTACTTAGATTGAAACTTAACTTCGCAATTGGCACATCGATGGTACTTCTAAAACTTTAAACGTAAGTTAAATGAATAAATAATCATGCATATTTACAGCATTTCGTATTTTACTAGATAGTAAATATGCAGTTAGTCTACCACACGGATAATACGGAACGTTCGTGTTGTCGAAGTTTAATGCATGGATAATACGGAATGTTCCTTTTCTAACTAATAGACAATCAAATATGACATTTCTCGGAAGTACCAATCGTAAAAAATAAATTCTATTAAATAAACTCGCATTTCATCATTATTTTAAAAAACATCCCAGGTTTTGAATGGATTGTTTGGCAAAGCAGGGTTTGTCTAGCTGGTTTGTGTTATTATTCTAATAGATTTCATTCCATGTTCTACTGTTATAAATACATGTACAAACTTGTTGATGCATTCACTTTGTTTTACGCAAAAATATTTTTTCTATGATTGGCAGCATTGATTAATTGTCTGTGAAATTTTAAAATAAAAACGATGAATAAACAATGGCGTTACCGCGTGTGTGAATTAATTTTAACAAAATTAAAATGTTAAATGCATGTTTTTTACATGTTTATTGGTCTCTCCCGACATAAATACTCACCTTTCGTAATAATAAAGCTAAATCTAACTGTTTGAATAAAAATATTCCGTACGAGTAAGCGGTTTAACACATAAATAATGAAATCGGCGACAGCGCAGACAGCTGAGACATATCAGCTCATAGAAAAAGCGATTGCAGGCCATAGACACTCACACAAATTTGACATTCGATTAAGAATGGAATCGATTACGTATCCACCAAAGATACAGAAACGCATGGCTGACAACAGTTATAAATATATGGTTGCAGAGTTTGACATTTTTAATTTTTTTAATCGTAATGGGGTCATGATAACATATAAGGAATTCTTACCCCTGAAAATCTAAGTGCAGCCCGCGGATTTAACTACAAACATCCAAATGTACCCCGACAGAAAAAAGGTTCCCCGCCCCAGACTTAAAGAAACGAAAATTCGATTTACCTGCTGATTGGGTAATTCTTTCAGAGCGCTCTGAGCATTCCTTTTTAACGTCCGGGTGATCTAGGTCAATTTCCGTATAAGTTATTACCCCTTTGGCTTCTTCCCGAGGAGCTGGTTCTACCTTGATGGGAACAGTCTCCTCATTACTGCTACCTGTACAAACAAAATGTAATACCTAAATTGATACGCCAAGAAAAACTGTGTTTAACATTACAAATTACGTTCATTTTTCCCCGAGATGGAGTTATATTGATTTAATAAAAAAATAAAATAAATTATATTATTGAGGATAGAAATATCTTTGAAAAACCGTGTACAAGATGTAATTAAGAACAGACTTTTTACAAGCGAGTTTAAGGTCAATTTCAGAAATAAGAGGGGCGCTAGATGTCCGCTTCAGGGACGGACGCTTTAGGAAGAAAATACCATTTACCTTTGAGCACCTTCAGAACGGAGTTTGGTAGTTTGTTGTCAATGGGATAATATTTGTATCAAAATAATTTTAACTTATATGGTGTCCGAAATAAGATGTGGTCTTCACTTGGACTCCAGATACTAATATCTACAGCCTGTATGTCGGACGAATATCTACAGCTCATATAATGGACTAATATCTACGAACTTCAGGTGTGAGGACTAATATCTACAGAGCTAAGGTCGGACGAATATCTATGACGGTCCCAGTGGTGACTTATATCTATGGAGCGTAGGTTGGACTAATATCGACAGAGGGCAGCTGAGCAAGAAGTTGTACGGAAAAGCATAAATTACTTCAATTACTAATTACGTAAAGTCTTAAACGTTTAAAGTATCTACGTACATGAAGTTTTTGCATAATATTACGTATTTTGCTGTTAACGAGGACAATAATTTATTGAACAAACATGGAGGTCATAATACAAAGATATTTATTTATTTATTTCGAAATACACGGCACCACAACCTAATCTAACTGACATAGAAATGGTCATCGTAACAGACTAAATAATTTAGAAGCACTCGAAATAAAGAAAGCTGTTAAAACAAAAACCCAAATCCTTAATAATCAGCTAAATGTATCCAATAGTCCGATATTAGAGATTTTTACATATATACATACATAAATTAAGTTTTTTAAACTGCATACGAAATATGACGTTATTCCAATATGATATACATAATTGCAAATCTAAGCTCTGCTAGTGCTGTAGATATACGTTCACACTTTGGTTCTCATAGATTTTAGTCACCAGTTTGAGCTGTACATATTCGTACGCACGTTGGTTCTCATAGATATTAGTCCGATTTGTTCAGTCTTTGGAATTCCTGTAGATATTAGTAGACGTCTCCTTCACTTGGGGGATCGTTTTTGAGAAATATAAATTGTAAAGACTTTTAGTATGATAGTCAACCGAAAACATACAATATGCCCGTCAGCGAAAAACATTTCAAAACGGACATGAATTCCGAACATCTGACATCAAAATTTTCTTCCTTTTGCAATGCAACTTACTGGCTGCATGAGCGCTTGCCGCATACTGCAAACATTCCTTCTTCACATCTGGGAGGTAGTTATCAATATCCATATAGGACACTTCACCTCCACTCTCTTCCTGGGACCCTGGTTCCACCTTGATGGAAACATTCTCTCGGTTGGAAAGATCCATGGCCTTCCGTGATAGCGTTCCAGTTTAAAATAAAAATGGTAAATTGGTTCCAGCTCAAAATAAATTAAACCTGCAACAGAACCTTGATATATGTTATCTCATTTATGAGTAATTATAAGTTATAATACCGCTTTAAGTTATCTAAAACAATCGTCTCGAAAGTGATCTACACAACACTAAAATAATAAATTTACTAATCATAAACAGTTGTTAAACCTCGAGCATCAAATATCAAGGTGGATTAAAAAACCGCTTTGCTCTGCATTTTCATATATTAAGTATATAAATTATAAAAATGTTTCACTCGCAGGTTATTGCGCTTAAACGAGTCATTCAATAGATCGAAAAATAATAATAATTACGAGTTTTATTTTTAAAATAATATTTTAGGCTAATGATTTGGGTGAGTTTTGGTAGGTTCCGAAAGATAATTATATTGTCTATGGTCTCGCCTTTTTTGTTATTTACTCTATCCTTGTCTATGGTGTGTGACGTCACAAGTCCCCGTAAAAAAAGTCAAATAATTATTGCATTTTGATGGTTAAATAGTGACCAAATTTTTCTCATACAAAGCCCGAAGTTATCGAATAAGTGGGTCGTTTGGTATATTTATGATGTGAAATGAACCTTCTTACGTACAAGAAGCGCAGCGGCCAACTCCAATGCGTTAAGAAACATCACTAGAAAAGTCCAAGTGCAATGATGTCATTAACTTCGTGATAGAATTATGATGGTCACAGAAGTTACCTAAAACTGTACAAATGGAACACAAATGTTATTTAATGTATTCAAAATGGAGCAAAACAGTGTTGTGCGTTGTAGCAAGATGCAATGGGTAAAATGTTGCAAATACAAATGCTACTGTCACCAGAACAATTATATTATCAATAACATTTCCATAGACAACGACGAATCGTAGAACATGATCACACAAAGATGGCTGCTGAAAGTTCTTACTTTTGATAAAAAAATATTTAAAAAAATTCTTGACAAGGAAATAAAATACTACAAAGGTACCCGGTATTTTTCGGGTGTTTTATGTTCCGAAGGGTTCCGAAATTTGCACGTACTGGCTCATTTTTGATGTTACCGATCCATCAGAGATATCCAACACCGAATATTATCAGTTTCTTCTTCTAGCTTGCTTAATGAGAACTTCTGACCTTCCACATAATTTTTTTTTTAATCCGCCCTGGTAATAACCCGATCGCAAAAATATCTACCCGGTTTTTTTTTAATCTCGACTCGAATCAGTAATTTGATAAATAATATAACCTCATCCCAAAATCCCTGATAGACTCACTTTGTTACTGCTTCGCTGAGAAAAACATCTGTTAATCTGTTGCAAAAAAGATAAATTCGTAACTTTAACAGGAAAACTTAAACTAATCAGCAAGGTTAGCATTTCCGATATTAAGAGATTCAATAGAAACCTCCTTTTTTATCTGTGTTCGAATTCTCACCATTTATCACGAAGAACGAGCGTTATAAATATTCTTTCATCGATACTGACACACTCCCGCATAGTCGTATTTTTGTAATGGATACTAGGGGTCAATAATTGCACCAAGTTTTTAAGTAAGTATCCTTCGACGTTCTGTAGAAAGAATGAAACTTGTTGTCATCATTCTCAGGCAGTTCCCTGGCGGCAACGAATGCCATATAGTTCAGATTTTTTTCGATATATGGGTGAACCCAAGATCTCCTAAAACATCACTTTTTATTTTTATAATACAGATACACCAGAACATTATTTTCGTCGCTAGAATCGCTTGACATCGTGTTTACTGCGCGGCTGCACGTGAAAAATGATCAAGTTCAGTATATTTCGGGTTACGCCGTATACGAACACCAGCATTAAAAAAAGTATATTTTCAGCAAGTTTGTGGTTACGTCAAAATTACGTATAGTTTGGCAATTAACTCTTGAAATTTATTAAACTGGAACTAATTTTTCATTACTGTAGCAACAACGAATCACTCGCTTTGTTGGCTGTCATCCGATATACTATCTTAAATCCGTGGAAAACACAGTGAAGATCGCTCATTTCGTTTGTCTGTGCATTGTTTGAATTTAATAAAAATAAGCAAACCAATACGAAGTGGTGCAAGATAAGTTCCCCCCCCCCACATTTTTATTTTGATTAAAAATTCGTTCACCCCAATTTTTAAATTTTTTTAAAATTTAATGTAATTTTTTTTTTTACTAATTTATCAAATAAAATCAAGACATATAAAGGGTGTAACTTTTCCAAGTGACCTGGCGATAGCTCTCACACTCGTTTTTTTTAAAGAGAGAATCGCCAGGAGCCCTATACTCTCTGAATCTATTGGGTAAACATAAAATTATGGTGCTATTTGAATTATTTTAGGAAAAACTGTTTTTGCAAGTTATGCTTTAAAATAATACAACGAATTGTTTGTTTGTGTCCGTACCATAATTTAAAATATAGGTTACGAGACAATGCGGGTGGTTTAGCTGAACTAGATCCATTAGACATTCTTGAGATTTACTGCTTTTATGTATATACCTAACGCGAATATTAATAAAAAAAGCAAATACAAATACGTTCTCATGGCAACATACAATACAAGAATAGCATCTACAGCTTCTGACTAATAAGAATATAACCTCAAATTTGTACCTTGCATTTCCCGTGTTGAGCGAACAAACACCAAATTGAGCGAACAAACACTAAACACTGACGGATGGTATCAACGGCTTACGAAAGACGCTTACACTGACACCGCAAAATAACAGATCCAACAAATCTAACTACCTTCTTCTAGAGACTTAAATCGTACAAAATAAAACAATAGCGAGCGTACGCTAACTTGAAAGGCGGTCGGTTTGTTTGTTCTCTTGAACAAAAACATCGCGCTGTGATTGCTTACGTTTCAACTAAATATATGGAATTTGTAAAAAAAAATCTGTAACTGACTTTAAATTCGAAAGCCGTAAACGAACGTGATGCGTGCGCATGACTGGTTTATTTATGCGTGCGCATTCTGTTTCTTTGGAAAGTGTTGCTAGAGCCTAATAATTATTTCGTACTATGGGTAAATTTGAAACGATCCAGGGAATATTATAACTAAATTTAAATACAATATTTATTTTCTCACGGCGCCCCTTCGGAGTTGGCGCCAGGTTTTTTGCACCTTTTTGAACGTATGGCAGATCCGGCGCTGTATACAGCGTTTTTGGACGCTGCCTAGCCGATTATCGCGCGAAGAAGCTCCTATGTAACTTGGGGGGCGTTCAAGTATTACGTAACGCAATTTTTGAAGATTTTGAACCCCCCCTCCCCCCATGTAACGCGCCGTAACATTTTCCTTTAACCCCTCCCACCCCATAAACGTTACGTAACACCCAAGTGACAATTTTTACCGGAAAGTCACAATTAAGTTGCGCAACGCACAAAAATATCACTTAAATACCCTTTTTCTCGATTAAATCGCGTTTGCGGAAACAAATTAATAAAACTCGCGGTACACGCTTATATGGTTCATTTTATTCATTCAAATTGTTATTTATAAAAATTATTCTAATTATTATAATTTTTGTCGGCCTTGTATTCTTTCCGAATTTCCACAATTTAACACTGTCCTATTATATACCTACATGGTTTTAAAACACGTACTTTTTTTTTACATTAGCTGCACTGAGGAGGCCCTAAGAAAGTAATTTTCATATTGTTTCCCTGTGGAGCAACACTTTACTTCACTATGATTTACAAGCTGATTCATAGTGGAATAAAACCTTTTTCATGTTCCGAATGCAGTTATACAAGTAATCGAAGGGGAAGATTTAAAAATCCACAGTATGATTCACAGAAGTGAAAAACGTTTTTCATGTCCTGACTGCAACTATTTGTGTCCTCAAAATGGATATCTAAGAAATCACTTGCTAACTCATGGTGGAGAAAAACCTTTTTCGTGTTCTGACTGCAACTATTCATGTACTACAAAGATAAATCTAAAAATCACATGCTTACTAACAGCGGAGAAAGACCTTTTTCATGTTCTGACTGCAACTATTCCTCTTCTCGAAAAAAGTAACTAAAACGGCACTTGCTAACTCACAGTGACGAAAAACCTTTTTCTTGTCCCCACTGCCACTATTCATGTGCTACACGACGGTATCCAAAAATTACATGCTTACCCACTCCAGATAAAAACCTTTTTAATGTCCCGACTGCAATTATTCATGTTGTACAAAGGAAAATCATTTGCTTTCTCCAAGTGACATAAAGCCTTTTACATGTTTCCACGGTGACTATTCATGTTCTACAAAGAGGCGCCAAAAAATCACATGTTTACGCACAGCAGACAAAAACTATTTTCCTGTCCGGAATGAAGTTATACAAGTTCTCAATTTAAAAAACCACCTTATGATTTACAGAAGAGAAAAACCTTTTTCATGTCCTGACTGCAACTATTCGTGTTCTGAAAAGGGTTGTTTAAGAAATCACATGCTGACTCGACTCAAAGTGAAGAAAAACTGTTCCGACTGCAATTATTCAAGTACTACGAAGAGAAATCTAAAAATCACATGTTTACCCACAGTGGAGAAAAACCCATTTCATTTCCTGGCTGCAACTATTCTTCTTATCGAAAAAAAAAACTTAAACGGCACATGCTAACTCACACTGATGAAAAACCTTTTTCATGTCCCGACTGCAATTATTTATGTTGTACAAAGGAAGATCTTAGAAATCTATTACTGACTTACAGTGATATAAAACATCTTACATGTTTCTACTGCGACTTTTCATTTTCTAACAAGAGGCACCAAAAAAACACAGGAGACCAAACCATCTTCTTGTCCCGAATACAGTAATTCAAATTCTCGAAAGGAGATTTAAAAATGCACAGCTTGATTCACAGTGGAGAAAAACCTTTTTCATGTTCTGAGTGTGACTTGGCATGTACTACGAAAAATATCTGTATGTAATATTATTATATTTAAGCAGAAGACTAACCTGAGTGTAATAACTAAAAAGCATTGTTTTAAATAAAAACTCTCGTATAACATCACTCACTTTATGTTCCATAAATTTTTAATTATTTATTTTATTTTTTATTTTGCTATTTACCAAATTTCATTGTCATTTTTTTGGTTTCGCTGGGCTGGCAAGTCAGCATGAGAACCTGTATAGGCCAATAACAGCTGATGATGTAAATCTCCCTTTTTTCAGGACATTATATTACCTTCAAACTCACTTTAACAACACTGACCACAGAAATTTGTGTTTTTGTGTATTTTGTGTTTAGAACACTAACGACTACAGACAACTAAAAAAAAATGACGCACACTACAGTCGAGGAATTAATTCACCGTACAAAACAAACGAAAAGGATTGCCAACTTGGAATATTTTAATTCTCTAGTTTTTTATTTAACCACTGGAGCGATTTCGGTCAAAAAATGGACCTCATTTTCCTACCATTCGTAAAACATTTATTGTAATTATTTTAAACATTTCCTGGGTCAGCCGTATATTTTAACACGAAGCTATTGAAATGATTTATATATTATGACCAGAGATGTTGCAAATATAAACTTCGTAGACTATTTTAGAACAATGATAAAAATAAATTTTTAAAATATTTTTTTCCCGCCGAATTTTTCAACAGCTGTTTACGGATAAAATGAAGTTCTTTTTCCATAGATATCCACAAACAACATACAGAAACCAAAAATATTCTCTGTTGACCCGAATAAGTATCCCTCACGGCAGTTTCAAGTAAAAAACACCCAGGATTCGCGCTATTATAAACTTTACGATTGTTAAAATATTTTTTTCATAAATCCTACAAATATGAGATAAACCGTAAAATACAAATTATTTCATTGGCTTTTTAGCACTATAAAATAAAATTATGTTTTCATGTCAAAATTTGAAGGTATGATTTTTTAATGTTGACAAATAAATTAAAAAATGACCATCTGGGAAATCTCAAGCAATCGAAGCAAATTTATTTATTTCGCGTGATCGCTCCAGTGGTTAAATAAAGAAAAACATGGTACGTAACGCGTTGTTCGAACCCGCCCCCCAGTAACGCACCGTAACGTTTCACAAGACCCCCCCTCCCCCCCTAAGTGCGTTACGTAATACTTGAACGGCCCCTTGGAAGATGTTTTCAAACGAACTACAGAAAAGACTGGTACGAAGTATAGTTTTTTACAATACAATCTGATTGAGGTTATGCTTAAAAATCCGAATTTGACACCTCTTTTTGACAGTTCGTGTGCGGCCACAGGAAAAAGGGAATACTCAATAAAAAAATAATAATATGCAACTTCTTTAAAACTCGTAGAAAAGTTACTTTTTTCTTAATTTTCTCTTTCTTTCTTTCTATCTAGTGTGTTTTTTTAAACTACCTTCTATAATAATAATTTTAATGATGTTTTTACACACAGGTAAATCTGAATCAGGGGTAGGACCAATCGCCAAGGAAGGGGAAAACGCAGATGGAAAATTTGAAACACCGGGAAAACGGAAAATGGGCATAATAATAATAATATGTAATAGCATAAGTGCTGATGATTGGAAAAATTGTAGCAAACACATGATGAAAATTGAGGCAGAATATTATGCACGAGGCAGTACTATATATGATGATATCGGTGAACTGCGTTTAGATAAAGATGAAGATACGGAAGAAGACGAATAACACGAGGACGAAGACAATAATTACATGTCGGGTGTTGAATAAATAGACTCAAATTTTTTAGTACGTACGTTTTTATATCGAAATAAACGTCCACTTAAAACTTGTTTTATTGATTTTACTTCTATTAAATTACAGTTTTTAGTGCAAAATTTTTTAAAATACAAAAACGATATGAATTATGCATTTTGGCCGAAGTGTTTCTTAAAACATACATTCATTGTCTAAAGAGATTCCGACACTATCAATAGCAATTTCTTTCAAGCACGTAGTTTTTTGTTAAGCTGGCAACACTGCGCGTAGTTTTCGTTTGAGCCAAGCGTTTTGACAGTCTACGAGTCTACCGAGGACGCTTGAAGCAAGCTACGTGATGGCGGCGAGCTTGATGCGAATTGATATATTTTTTAAAATTATTTATTTGGCTATCACTCATTAACCCTTCGAATAATGAAAAAAATATATCCATAACCTAATACCAGACTCGGTTGGCGCGCAAAATTTTCGATTCTTCCCGTATATTGTAAATATACCATTATTTTGGTTATTTTTCATCCCTCTGTCAAAACAAAAATTATTCTAAAATCTAGATAAAATAATCTTTCTAATGTGTATATTAGAAATTAACAATTTTGTTTCTTAATATTTAAATTTTGATATTGAAAATGTAAATTGGCTTGAAATATACATACCTGCGGTTTTTCTCCAAAAAAGTATGTAAAATAAAAATCACTTGAAATTTTAAATACAGATTCCTTTTCTCAAGTAAATTTGCAATAGAATCGTCACTTCACTTTTTATCACATTCATACATTTTTATTTTAAAAATAAATGTTAAACATTTTTGTTTTGGTTGAGCGTCGCAAAAGTAAAAGTAAAATGTTTATTTTTTTTAAGTTTATTTTTTAAATTTTACAATGTCTTTCCGAAAAAAAATCACGATTCACGTATGCCTTAGGCATTTATATAATGAATTTATATCACTTTTGTAAAATTCTTGCAAAATTTAATGTATTTTATAGCGAAATCACGAGAACCGACAAAATAACCTCCAAAAAACACTTCATTTTGATCTCAACTATTCGCGTAAAAAAATGAATATGCTGTCGTTATATTTCGCAAATTCAATAGTATATAGAACATACTAGATCACAGTGTTAAAAAAGGACAGAAACAACAATAAAATACTATAAAAACATTCCAATTAGAATCATGTTTTGGCAACAAAATCCAAACTGTCTCCGGACAAAAGACGGCGAAACTAACCTCAAATACGCTCCGGTGGGGATGTGCGATGTTTTTATTCGAAACATGAATCGATTGTCGAGCAAAAGCGGGGTCAGTTGATATTTATTCGCATAAAATGTATGTTCTGTTTAAATGAAGTTCTACAAATTAAACTCGATCAGAATAAATAAGTACTTGCGTAATATTAATAAAATAAAATGGTATTTATTGTCAATTCGAATACGACATACATTCTACGGTCGTTTCAGAGTTATTGCCTAACAAATGTTATTGCCGTTTCTCTACGGGCGTAGGTAGAGAAGAATTGAAAGACACAACTCGTATCATTTGCTTCAAACAAAAGCGTTGTTCAGTAAAAATAATATATATATATATTTTTTTTTTATTTTATGAAATAAAACAATAACTTTGTTCAAAACCATGGAATTTTATTTTTTTTTTTAAACTAGTAGAACATTTAACTGTAAATAAATAATAATTGTGCGAGCATAGTATATTTTCAAACAATACATAAAGAGGGAGACAATTTAAAATAACATAAAAGATTAATGAGATAGAAATACATTACCCATAAATTATATCAAAGGAACAATGGTTACAGATTATAACATATTTTATAATTACGCAGATTATTATTTTGACCCAATTAAAAAATAAAAATAATTACGTAAACACATAAATGTGAAGCTAATGAATAACGCACTGTGAGCAATGAACAACAATCTTTCAATGAAAGAATAAATGTTTCACAAATAGTATGCAAAACTATTACATCTTCATTCGTGACTAGACTACTAGACAGTTACATCTTCATTCGTGCTATATTATAGCAATGATAAATTTAAAAATGGCGAAAAAATTACAAGAAAACTAACGAGTTCAAAATCTTTACAAAAGGTGGAACAGATTTTAATATTTTTTTTATTGTGATATAAAGAATATGAGTTACATTTATGCATATATATTTTCCAAAATATAATATTTCAGGTCATCATTGGTCATTATGTCTTATCAGGAAAGAGCTCTTGTGCCTTTTGTGTGTGTATATATATATATATTATATACCCGGACACGCGTTGATCAGAACACAGCGCCATCTACTGGATAAATTCCCAACCTAGATAACCAAATGTTCTGTCGATAAATGAACTCACACCGCCATCTGCTAAAAACTTATGGAACTTACAAATAATTACAAAGCAGTGTCCTATAACAAACATTTAAATGCGCAATAATCGAGATAAAAAGAATCCTATCCTTTATGTTGGACCAAGTTACACACAGTAAGCAAAATTTCATCAAAATCGGTTAAGTAGTTTTGGAGTTTATCTCGAACAAACATCGTGACACGAGATTTTTTTGTATATAAAGATAAAGAAATATGTTAAAGAGGGCATACCTAAGGTTCCTAGAAAATTTATTTAACAAGGTTCGCTCATAGCGGTCAGGTCGGAGCCCGAAAGGAACGATCTATTTCACTTTTCACCAGTTTTATTATATTATATTATTCTTTGTGTTTCATAACTCTGATGAATTTCATACGTATTTGTGTTCCAATTTACCATGCAGATCGGAGGAACCCAGATTTTGGACTTCCGCACGTTAAGTGTACTTACCTATACGGTGGACTAAGTCAAGTACCACAATATCGTCAGTCTATCAACAACCATCGTAACAAATCGTAACGTGACATTTGGCTCTACGTTAAATGTTATTTTCTATCAATCGGAAGCGTGTAATGTGAAGCATTATAATATCGTCGTCTTTATCGAATGCTTTGTGTGAACCGCTTCATCGTATCGTGACTCAAACTATAACGTGGTTCTAATAACCGAACAATCTTGTCGTACGCCTTGGATATACCTATGACCGTCGCTGAATGAAGATCAAGCTACGAGACACAACAGTGAGTATTGCTTAATTGTGTATACCGGATCTTGTTTGGTGATTGGGCATAATTCTTATCGAAATCCATAAGCGTTTTATTTAGCAAGGAATAACCACAGGTTATTCTAAACCCCCGTGCCCTATGCACGATTCACTTTGTGCAGTTGCAAAATACTTGATCTTTGCAATACTTGATCATGTTGAAATTTTGCTTTCTTCGGAAAAATATACGTTTTATTATAAATAAATTATATTATTTCACTTAGCTTTGATGAAAAGAGCTTGAGCTATTTTGTATGGGGAGGGAAAGACATGGGGAAAAGGAAGGTGGCGAAGTTTCTGGCCACTCGCACGCTCGCCAAATACAGCTGTAGTCATTTCAAGCAACTTTTCGATTCAGATTAGTGGTCTTTTATAACCATCACCAAGGCGATGTATTATTGTAAGGCAAATATTCTTGGGATTTTCTCTTTTATTTCGAATAATAGTTTTAATATAGCTAATATGTAGTATAAAATTATCAACGTATTAGAAATAAATCATTGCAAATGCATTCAGCGTAGCTTGACTGAAATTGTATTGCATTATAAATTAAATTCAAATCTTCAAGTGGATAATAGACTTCAATCTACATCACGACTTTCTAGCAAATCTCCGCTTTACCGCCTCGATGAGCTAACCTTATTAAATATATCTTCTATGAACCTTGGGCTATGCCAATACGACAAAAAAAAACAAATAGCCATCGTAACCACCAGGACGTCCTGTGCGAAGGATACCAGAATTTTATAAAAGATATGATTTATTCGAGCCATATGAAAGGAAAAGAATGTTATAAAAAAAGTGTAGCAGATCAAAATAGATTCATGTATACATCACCTAAGCGTACATGGATGATCACAACATTAATAAGAAATCAATTGTGTTAGCATTTTATCATAACTCATTCGACACCGTAAGTAGTGAACACTTCAGACATGTTTAATCCCAAAAGTTTTGATCTCTTTTGCGTTCGGAAAAATATTTGACTGAAAAACAAACAAAACTTGCCATCAAAACAAGAAACTTATAAAAGTAAACCCACAAAAACGGCCTGGATGATAAAAGTCATTAATTTCAATAAACGAAAACATTTCAAAAAGAGCCTGTAACAAAATGAAAGGAAATATTGGTTTTTGGTAATACATAAACATTATGCAGCTAGATTCGGAAAAGAAACTATTGAAAAATACCGTAGGGCCAGTTCTTATTTCGTTGTCAATATCGACAGCACAACCGTGCTCGGGAAATCGACATGAAATCATCGTCAGTTAAGCTTATCGATCCGCTATTGTTATCGATTTGACCGTGCTAGGACTTGTGATCGTTCTAATCTGCAGAAGTCCAACAAAACTACTTGGAAGTACGTGAATCGCAGGGAACAATGTTGACGATAATTCGATAACGTTGATAAGAAGCATTCATTGGACAAACTAATTAATTCAAACCTCGATCCGTAGTAGCAAAATTTTCCTCAAGAGAATCACAACGGGCGGTCTAGTGACGATTATATAGCGTTAACATGTGCAAAGAAGATACTGTACCGCCTATGGGAGGGAAATATACGCACAATAAGCCATCCAGATGTCAGTAAACAACAATACATGATCAGTATCAACAAGTAGAAACCACTGTAACCCTAGTCCACACAAAATGAATATTCAGTCAGATTTATTTACATTTGAAAAACTAATAAGATTATTTTCTGCCCACACCACGGTCGCCGCTCTAAATACTATCATACCTGCAAAACTAAACGCAAGTATGATAGTATTTAAAACATGGTTCTAAGCAGAGTGGTACCTCACAGAGTTCGCAAACATAAACTGTTCTCTTTTCAACCCTGTTGCGGTCGGTGCACCAAATGCACCGTAATCGCCGTTTCTTCATTACCGGTGGAGGTTGTTGGTCATTTGTCTCAGTCTGTGAGTCAGTAGTTGTGAAATTGGTCATTAGAAAATGGTTACCAGGGATGAGGCGGGCAGGGTTGGAAAACTGGTCAGTCACTAGTAGTCGTCTCGGCATCGGACGCTGTGCCAATAGGAGGTGCTTGTCTGCCAACTCCATTACGAGCTTCGTCCTAAACATTAAATTAGTTTCGTCCGATTGAGACGACTGGCGATACATCACAAGAGAGTTGTGAATACTCACGTTGAGCAGACGCTTGAACATCTTGTGGTACCATTTAATGCACCTTTTGCGTTCAATCAAGTAGGGTTCCAGCATCTGATCTTTTTTGTCAATACCTCCCATGTATTTATTATAATCTCTGACAACCTTCGGTTTGTATATATTCGATCTACCCCTAGAAGGTCCAATTTCCATTTCCGCGCCATGATAAGTCGATATTGTCGTCACCTTTTTCTTGTCTTGCCACGATAGTACGGCGACATCACCAGCGTGACGACCAAAGTAATGTCCGTCCGCCATGTTAATGCGACCGAATTCTGGTGGAACATTGGCTCTGTTAGGGCGCAATGTCCCGACGCAGTCAGTCTTATTTCTCTTGAGGAACCTAGCTAGTAGAGGAGAATTGAACCAATTGTCCATCCAAAGCGTGTAGCCCTTATTTAAAAGCGGCTTTATTAGCCTCAGAACTGTGGAAGTTGATTTCAAGACCCCCGGTGACGAATCACTTACAGCAGTTGTTTTACCAGTATACACAAAGAACGACCACAAATAGCTAGTCACGGAATCACAAAGTTCAAATGTTTTTATTCCGAATTTAGCAGCCTTTGTTTTGATGTATTGCTTCATACCCAATTGACCTTTCCATAATGTTAGGGACTCGTCAATTGAAACGTTTTGGCATGGTACATAAAGTTCTTGAAATTTGGCATTCAAGTGATTTATTATAGGCAAAATTTTAGAAAGTTTCATGTCTTCAGGGCTAGTGTACGTCCTATCATTGTCGTTGTAGTGTAAACACCTCGATAACTCACAGAACCGCTTGAAAGTCAGCAATTTCCTGAACGCACTAGTTTTAAACACCCAAAGGGTTGAGAAACATGAATTTAATGTTGGCATGCGAACAATGCCTAGCATCATGAAAAATGCAAACAAAACCAAAATCTCATTCCTGTCAGTGTTCTTCCATGTTAGGCTTAGGCTATCATGACGCCGAGCGTCTAATGCATATCTGTTTGTCTCTGTTACAATAAAATCAAGAATATCATCCGTCCATATAGCTCGAAATGCGTCATATGCACTATTATAAACAGCGGTAGGCCCTGACCTCTCGGGCACAAACGTTTCCCTTTGACCGGCATATGTACTGATGCCAGCCCAAGAGAACTCCGATGCGTTCTCATCATCCGTCGACAAATGAGCATCGGTATCCGACAGGGGGTCATCCACTTCGTCACCATCTGCCTCATCAGTTGACGGATAATGAGAACGCGCTGGCAACGGTGCACCTCGCGCTTGACGAATGCGCCCACCGCGAGCCGCACGGGTGGTTTGGGCCCGAGATAAGGCCGAGAGCTCGGGAGGTACCTGGTCATTCGTACTATAAACCTCATTTGGTAAATTTCCGGATACCCAGTTATCTCCCGCTCCAACAGGACGTACCCTATGGCGGCGTTGCCGAACGGCGTCGCGGACGATGTTGCCGCTTTCAGGTCCACCTCCACGTCCATTTCCTCGGGCACGTCCGTTTCCGCGGCCGCGACCACGTCTACTTTGGTGTGATGTGACCCCTGTAACGCCCCGTGACGCCTCTGGCGGAACAAGGAACGGGAACTCTAAAAATAATGGTAGAAAATATAAAAAAATATCATTTTTTTCGTAAATTTTTTATGCTAAACAGAGATAAATATATACACATATATATGTAAAAATGTACATACATATGTATATATACATATATATACATTTTTTGTATATATATATAAAAACATACCATCTGCGCGGCTGCCGGTCGCTTGGCCAGCTTCACTACCACTGACGTCTGTCATCAATTCTGAAAACATAATAAACTATTAGAATGCAAACACATAATTCAAAATACACATCTTCACAAAAAAAAAATATATATATATAAATGTACCATCTGTGCGGCTGTCGGTCGCTTGGCCAGCTTCACTGCCACTGACGTCTGTCATCAATTCTGAAAACATAATAAACTATTAGAATGCAAGCACATAATTCAAAATACACATCTTCACAAAAAAAAAAAAAAAATATATATATATATAAATGTACCATCTGTGCGGCTGTCGGTCGCTTGGCCAGCTTCACTGCCACTGACGTCTATGACCATCATTTCTGAAAACATTATAAACTATTAGAATGCAAGCACATAATTCAAAATACATATCTTCACAAAAAAAAAATATATATATAAATAAATGTACCATCTGCGCGGCCGCCGCTCTCCTGGCCAGCTTCACAGTCGTTTGTCATCAATTCTGAAAATATAGAAAACTATTAGAACGCAAGTACAGAACTCAATTTACATATTTTCATAAACAAAATGTGCTTTAAATTGAATATTTATTATTACAATAATTTTTATTAGCGCTCATACCGTTATCCGTGGTATCGACAATGATTTTCACCATTCCCACATCCACCGTCTCCGTAAAAAATGTAGACGACTGTAAATAAAGCAGTTATATTATTATTGTATATTATTCACCGTAACACCGTACATGTGCAGTGTTAAATAAAAAAATAAATTTACCTCTTCGAAAACTTCAACCGGGTTAACAACTTCCTCATTCCCTTCGGCTTCGTCTTCGCTGCTGGTATCGTAAAAATCATTGCCTTGCATAATAAAATCCAATAAATCGGTCGGCGGAGGTGCGTCATCACCGCATTTCCAAATATTCCTAATGTAATTATAAGAATAACGAGTTTTATATTCAATCGCTGAATTTTGGTAGCTAAATTTTTTTTACGAATTGATATCTATATACTTATAAAATTCAAAATGTGTACTTATTCTACGTATTTATTGTATACAATAATAATAATAATATTTTTAAAATAAAATGAATATATTGTTAAATTATAATAAAATTTAAATTAAAATTTAGTTCCACAAAATAAATACAAACAATTATTCGAATTATCTCGCTTCAATTTATTTGTTGATCCCATCACTAGTGTTTACGATTCTTAAATGTCATTCGTTTGAAACATTGGTAAATTTTGATGTTCGACATGATAAAAACAAAGAAATCTTTAAAAATACGTTGAAAAGGCACACTTGTTTTTCTTGAATATTGAAAAGAAATATATGCTTCTACGATATGCATAAAAATATCTATCAAATACAGGAAATTCAATTAGTAACGATGAATTTAAAAATGGATTTGTAATGATTTCAAAGATTTTTGATTTTCTAAATGAGATTACAACATTATTATATTACCAAAACCAACGAAATTTAACAATATCATATAGAAAATATATTAATTAACAAATACAAGTCAGCTTACCTGGACATTTCGGTTTGTTTTATGATAAAAACTGTTTTTCGTTGGATGGTGCCGCGCTGTCAAAGTCAGCGTAACTCACAAATTGGCGCGAAATAAAACCGTCATTTACGATCGGGATATTTCAATATCTGTACAAGTTAGCTCATATATCCGAAAGGCAATGAGAAGCATTATTTCTTTCTCTTTCTAACACAAAAGAAAATACACGTTTTCGAATGAGAGAACGAGAGATATCATGCTTTTTATAATGCACGGTCGCTCAGGGACAATCTGGGTCTCCTGTGATTATAACGGCATATGATGTATTGGGACAACTAGGGTCTCCTGTGATTAAACGGGTTAAAGGTGATCTTGGCCATTTCTTGAAATTAATAACATTTTCGAAGCAATCGCAGAATCATAAAATAGGACCCCATGTACATTAATAGTTAGCGTTCTTCGACATAAAAGAAAAGATTTTTTTCAAAATTTGTTACATTATTTACGCATCATGAAACAATTCTATAAATTAGATTAATAAATTAATATAAAATAAGAATTAATTGTTTTTGTGTTTTATTTGTAGAAATGCATCTGATTTTTCTCATAAATTAATGTAAATGTTATTTACATTAGGTAATTAAAAAGTAAAATCAGATGCATTTCTACGTTTTTAATTATTGTTTTTGTGTTTAATTTGTAGAAAAATCAGATGGATTTCTACAAATGAATCCCTGTTTCCCTTGGTCACGCTATAACTTCAGAACCACTTTACCTATTTCATTCATCTTTATTTTTAGTTTTCTAATACTTTGTAGAAGGTTCTTCCGGAAAGAAAATTGGAGGGAGGGGAAGGAATTGAAAGTTTTTTTTAAGTCTTCCGATACTTTGTGGAAAGATCTTACGGAAAGAAAAATTGACGTAAGTAAGGCTCTTGACTCGTAAATCGAAGGTCGGGGGATCGAATGTCGTACCTGTAATACGCTTTGTAAATGCTTATGAGTAAAGCGGGATCACAAATTGTACCATTCTTGACACCAAATTCGTTTATTTTTATTAAAATACAAAGATAACCCAATAGCTAAGAATGCTTTGTCTCCGTTATATTCCATTTTATTTCAGCCGCACAAAATTCACTGTCAACCATAAATAAACCAAACAAACTATCGAAAATCACATCTAGGCATAGACAAATGCTTGCCAGAACGCTTGTAGACTATCAAGCGGCCAGCACGTAAATTTATTTTCCGTTATTGTCTATGAATGCTTGCCTCATCAGCTTTGATGCGCGCTTCAAGCCGTTGAGCCAAGCCTTAGTCTATGCCTAGAGGATTTTTCATTCGAGAGGCACTTGAACATATTACTCCTTTGTCTATGGCTTCTTGTCATTTTCGGTAGTTGAAAGTGATTTTTGTGCGAGATGGAATCTAGTAATGAAAAAGAATTATTTGTTATGTTATAATAAATGTTATATATTAATATTCCAATATTACATTGACGTAATAACATTATAAAATTATATTTACATTAATTTAAAAGAAAAATCCGATGGATTTCTACACATTAAACACAAAAACAATTAATACCAATTTTGTAATAATTTAATCTAATTTTTATAAACGTTTTACGTGATACGTAATATCTAAAATCACCACTCAGGTACTTATTTGTCTATGATTTGTTGTCTACGCTCAAAAAATATAAATTCGCTTCAAGCGTTGCGCAATAACGTAGATTATTGCGCAATGCTTGGATCAAGCGTCAAGCGTCACACTTAATTGCCAAACTGTAGTTGGGGTTAGTATATATATGTGTAGTTTGCAAGTATCTCCATGAACGGAGGGCTTGTGTGAAGTTAAAACAAAAGAAAAATGGTTGAGATGATAAAACAGGATTCTCTAGATATCACTTATAAATTAAGGAAATAAGGGTATCTATGGTAAATCAGGAAATTATACATAGTAACGTTTTTTAAATTATTATTTATTTGGCTTTCACTGATTAAAGGTGATCTTAGCCATTTTAAGAATAAGTTACATTATTCTACGACTAGCGCTTACTCATTCTAAATAATAACTATTCCGAAGTTCAGTTATACCTTATATTTGTAAATCACAAGCTTCCTCATGTTAATATTACCCACCCTCATCTTCCCCACCTCCTTTCCTTCCCCACTTACTTTCACCCTCAAAACATACCCCAATTGGGGATGCCATAGTCTCACTGGCTCCAGACGGGAGCAGTTGTGCCTCTTGTGAGGTATTCACAAAAAAACTGTAGTGTTTTAACAAAACATTTAATTTTCATGTCCCTACAACAACATAAAATCTTCTAATATTTGAATTTCCTAGAACAGCAGCTGACCAGTAGGTAGGGGGCTGAGTAGCTACTAGCATAGAGCCCACAAGACAATAAAATATTTAAACGATTTTTCAGAACGCATGTACCTAGGTAGATACATCACTACAATATTTTGTCTTCTATGCTTTGTCTGTGCTCAAACAATCTGACGGATTGGTTTATTTATGAATCTGACGTTTTAGAAAATCTCACCTAGTTTGTTCGTCAGCAATATTGTAACACGGTATGTAATGTATCGAGTTTAATGAATTATTTTTGTGGGTCCTCTGCTATCAAAGGTTGGATACCACCATGACAATCTTCATCCTGCAGACTGCAGCACAGAAGATCTCTGCGGAACTGGATTAGTCTGTTATTATAGATGTATTTCTCAGACCAATGTTCCTCTGCGTTCGATATACAGCCTTACCAACGAACGTGGTGAATATTTTATACAATGGGCCGTTTTCTGAGTAATTCCAAAATATCCACGAGATGGCAGCACGGTGTTTAGCGGTCCTCCTGTCATCTAATCTGTGGACCAAATCTATGGACTGACGCACTGACGTCTTTCAATGATTGATCTCTCATTTCGATAGCTATTTGAAATTTGTTTTCCGACAAGTTTAGCCAAACCTAGTTTGCTCGATTTGTAAGTAAAATGCACAAAAAGTAAGATGCTGCTCTGAGCCACAGACCATGCTGTTCAACGGCCTCAACGCTAAGCAGGCTCTCAACGACGATGGACTCCTTATCGTAGCGCTGATTCTGCCCTTCAAACCATACGTTGAATGTAAGATATGGATTTTATTATACCTCTAATACTTTAACCAGGGATTTAACCGGTCTTTTAAATGTGATTAATTTTAAGTGAGTGGTACTATGGCACCCCCAATCAGGGTATGTTGTGAGGCTGAACTGAATGGGGGAGGAAAGAATATGAGAAATTTGAAGGCTGGGAAATGCCTGGCTATTCACACCTGGTCACCTAACACAACTATTGCCATTTCAAGCAATGTATCGCTTCTAAATGGTGGTTTTTCACCGGCTGTTTGGAAGGGCTTTGAAAGAATGGATTTTTAATAAAGATCTTGAAAAGACCACTGTTAAATAAGGGAGGAGAGGGAAATATTCCTAGTATATAGGGAAATATTGCATGAGAACAAGTCGATGCTGCTGTCATCTACTGTGGATGGATGTTCCGGTCTTGTCCGGCGAATTTCTTGCTGGTGAACCGATACCAAAGGGATCTCATCAATTTATTAACATTATCTGCTACGTGTATTGCCTAGATCTGAATAACCAGACAGTTACCAATTTCCTCCAGACTCAAAAGCTGCTGTTTTGTTACCATTAATTTTTCATAATTTTTGACATAGGTAAAAGCAAAGCTTAAATCTCAAAGCATAAAGCAGAGGCAAAAATCTAATCGCTTAACACTCAAGCTTTAAGCACAATCTTTAATTTCTCCCAACTATGTCTAGGGTATTGCACTGGTCGTCTTCTCTCGGATTCCTTGTACTATTCAATTATAATTTTCAGACGAATCTGACCACATGGCGAAGGAGCGTCTGCCCACCCGAGGCCACACATTCGAGGAGAACGTAGAATCCTTCATCAGCTACTGCGCCACCACCGTGGGGCTTCAGGTCATGCAGTGGTCACGCGTGCCCTACCTCTGCGAGGGGGACTTCAACCAGTCCTACTACTGGCTGAACGACTCCATCTTCATCATCAAAAAGGACCCAAATTTCCCCGAAACCACGGCTGAATAGGAGTTTTAATAGATTTACTTATATTACCTCTTATCACCTTTGTATTTTGATATCCCTCATCTGTGAAATAGATTATATTTCTATTGAATGTTTTCAAATAAAATATTAGCATATGAAAAATGAATGTTTTATCAAGTAAATTATAAAAATAAATGTTAATTAATATTGTATAGTATGGGGGTTGGGAGATTTTTTCGATTAGTTGTTACCCCAAAATAAATATGTGTCCAAATACATAGTGTGCAATGCTATTTTGAGACTTGAAATTGAGAAAAAACTGACTTATTTATTCTACACTAGTTGCATATTTAATTTTCTTTATTTTAACAGGTTGACTGTTCACAAAGTAGCTCATGCGTTGACCGATGCTACCAGAATTATATAATATTAGGATGTAAAAAAAAAAAATGCCAAAGCAATAAATAATTTATTTATAATGTTAATTATTTGTTGTACTGATATGTTCTTCTATGTGTATAGTGTTTGTAAATGTTTTACGACACATTTATATTATGTCTGTAATCTCGTTCTTTTCATATTGACCTCGAGAAATAAAAGAAAGTTTTATTTATTTATTTATATATTTGTTAAATTATTTTGTGTTATTTAGTACCAATAAACAATAATCTTTTTTAAGTCTGAAAATGTCCGTAATAGGATGAAACCAGTCCTGGTGAAATATAAAATTAGTGGAAGAAAGTACAAAAGTGTTATAATTTGGCAGTAGCTGTCGACACTCACTCTTTATTTTAATAAAACAAATATAATAATGATCTTTTTGTTATTTGTTTTTGGGGTGTTATGCCGTGTTGCGCTACCTCCTTTTTTAGCCAACGTTTCGGACAGCGTTGCAATCAGGGCAGATCTACCGGATCTGCCCTGATGAGGGACACTGCAACGCTGTCCGAAACGTTGGCTAAAGAAGGAGGTAGCGCAATACGGCATAACACCCCAAAAACAAATAAAGAAAATAGTTTGGCCGTGAAAATCTTAAAACGTATCATAATAATAATCGTTTATTTCAGAATGTTGTGCAATGCAATACATTCCATATTTTGAAATAGTTCAAACATTGACAAAATAACAATGCATTCATACATAGAATGGAACAGAAAATAAATTAAAAATATAGTATATAATAATAAATCCAAAAAAATATGCAAATATCCGTTCATCGGGGATATTTGACAGGCTCCCATTTTCAGAAGGGCATCAGGGGGGATTCCATCTCCATCCAGGCAACCATGGCAGTGATGATGGTATTCTTCGACTGGCGTAGTCTGCGCCATAAGCTTCCTCTGCGGTGAAACAAAGGTTTATTTTAATATAAACAGTTAACTTATCCTTTTTATTATGTCTGTGCGTCTTTATCTAGAGTCAGTCTATCACACGGAGTATCAAAAGACAATATGACTTTCACTGCCACGTCTTCTAGATTCACAGGCAACGCCGCTTCATCTTGTGGTTTTGGTTTTGTAGAATTTATATATATTTTTTCACGTACTTAGGTATCAGACGCCTTTCCTGTCTGTTTCTTAATTATAAATTACCTACTTCTAAGGAACTACACCTTTCAATAGCTTTTGCCAGTACAGTACATATGAAAATAAAATTAGGCTCAAACTTCCATACTTGCGTGATGTAAAATACAAAATGGTCTACTTAAGAAATAATAATTTGATTTTTTTCCTAAAACACTTCTACTGAAAATTAAATTACAATCACGAGATATACAGACATGGGACGAGAAATGCAAAGCAAATTAGATTGCCAGCAATGAAGAATCAGCTGCCCAGAAATCTCGTGCCAGACAGTTTGATAACCGTGTAATAAAATGATTGCAATAATTGAAAATGTTTAATTAAAAAAAAGGAAATAAGATATTATGTCTACCATAATTATTAATGTTAGTTGTGATTGACTACACTTGTATTTAAAAGTACGTTTGACAAATAATGTCAACTGCGAAAGAAGGCAAAACATTGTGCATTTTATGTCAAATGTTTCTTTACGTGTTCATTATACTATACAAGTACTCTTATTATTCTCCCAATATAATATAAAACAGACAGGAAAGGCGTCTGATACCTAAGTACGTGAAAAAATATATATAAATTCTACAAAACCAAAACCACAAGATGAAGCGGCGTTGCCTGTGAATCTAGAAGACGTGGCAGTGGAAGTCATATTGTCTTTTGATACTCCGTGTGATAGACTGACTCTAGATAAAGACGCACAGACATAATAAAAAGGAAAAGTTAACTGTTTATATTAAAATAAACCTTTGTTTCACCGCAGGGGAAGCTTATGGCGCAGACTACGCCAGTCGAAGAATACCATCATCACTGCCATGGTTGCCTGGATGGAGATGGAGTCCCCCCTGATGCCCTTCTGAAAATGGGAGCCTGTCAAATATCCCCGATGAACGGATATTTGCATATTTTTTTGGATTTATTATTATACATATACTATATTTTTAATTTATTTTCTGTTCCATTCTATGTATGAATGCATTGTTATTTTGTCAATGTTTGAACTATTTCAAAATATGGAATGTATTGCATTGCACAACATTCTGAAATAAACGATTATTATTATGATACGTTTTAAGATTTTCACGGCCAAACTATTTTCTTTATTTGTTTTTGGGGTGTTATGCCGTATTGCGCTACCTCCTTCTTTAGCCAACGTTTCGGACAGCGTTGCAGTGTCCCTCATCAGGGCAGATCCGGTAGATCTGCCCTGATTGCAACGCTGTCCGAAACGTTGGCTAAAAAAGGAGGTAGCGCAACACGGCATAACACCCCAAAAACAAATAACAAAAAGATCATTATTATATTTGTTTTATTAAAATAAAGAGTGAGTGTCGACAGCTACTGCCAAATTAAAACACTTTTGTACTTTCTTCCACTAATTTTATATTTCACAAGGACTGGTTTCATCCTATTACGGACATTTTCAGACTTAAAAAAGATTATTGTTTATTGGTACTAAATAACACAAAATAATTTAACAAATATATAAATAAATAAATAAAACTTTCTTTTATTTCTCGAGGTCAATATGAAAAGAACGAGATTACAGACATAATATAAATGTGTCGTAAAACATTTACAAACACTATACACATAGAAGAACATATCAGTACAACAAATAATTAACATTATAAATAAATTATTTATTGCTTTGGCATTTTTTTTTTTTACATCCTAATATTATATAATTCTGGTAGCATCGGTCAACGCATGAGCTACTTTGTGAACAGTCAACCTGTTAAAATAAAGAAAATTAAATATGCAACTAGTGTAGAATAAATAAGTCAGTTTTTTCTCAATTTCAAGTCTCAAAATAGCATTGCACACTATGTATTTGGACACATATTTATTTTGGGGTAACAACTAATCGAAAAAATCTCCCAACCCCCATACTATACAATATTAATTAACATTTATTTTTATAATTTACTTGATAAAACATTCATTTTTCATATGCTAATATTTTATTTGAAAACATTCAATAGAAATATAATCTATTTCACAGATGAGGGATATCAAAATACAAAGGTGATAAGAGGTAATATAAGTAAATCTATTAAAACTCCTATTCAGCCGTGGTTTCGGGGAAATTTGGGTCCTTTTTGATGATGAAGATGGAGTCGTTCAGCCAGTAGTAGGACTGGTTGAAGTCCCCCTCGCAGAGGTAGGGCACGCGTGACCACTGCATGACCTGAAGCCCCACGGTGGTGGCGCAGTAGCTGATGAAGGATTCTACGTTCTCCTCGAATGTGTGGCCTCGGGTGGGCAGACGCTCCTTCGCCATGTGGTCAGATTCGTCTGAAAATTATAATTGAATAGTACAAGGAATCCGAGAGAAGACGACCAGTGCAATACCCTAGACATAGTTGGGAGAAATTAAAGATTGTGCTTAAAGCTTGAGTGTTAAGCGATTAGATTTTTGCCTCTGCTTTATGCTTTGAGATTTAAGCTTTGCTTTTACCTATGTCAAAAATTATGAAAAATTAATGGTAACAAAACAGCAGCTTTTGAGTCTGGAGGAAATTGGTAACTGTCTGGTTATTCAGATCTAGGCAATACACGTAGCAGATAATGTTAATAAATTGATGAGATCCCTTTGGTATCGGTTCACCAGCAAGAAATTCGCCGGACAAGACCGGAACATCCATCCACAGTAGATGACAGCAGCATCGACTTGTTCTCATGCAATATTTCCCTATATACTAGGAATATTTCCCTCTCCTCCCTTATTTAACAGTGGTCTTTTCAAGATCTTTATTAAAAATCCATTCTTTCAAAGCCCTTCCAAACAGCCGGTGAAAAACCACCATTTAGAAGCGATACATTGCTTGAAATGGCAATAGTTGTGTTAGGTGACCAGGTGTGAATAGCCAGGCATTTCCCAGCCTTCAAATTTCTCATATTCTTTCCTCCCCCATTCAGTTCAGCCTCACAACATACCCTGATTGGGGGTGCCATAGTACCACTCACTTAAAATTAATCACATTTAAAAGACCGGTTAAATCCCTGGTTAAAGTATTAGAGGTATAATAAAATCCATATCTTACATTCAACGTATGGTTTGAAGGGCAGAATCAGCGCTACGATAAGGAGTCCATCGTCGTTGAGAGCCTGCTTAGCGTTGAGGCCGTTGAACAGCATGGTCTGTGGCTCAGAGCAGCATCTTACTTTTTGTGCATTTTACTTACAAATCGAGCAAACTAGGTTTGGCTAAACTTGTCGGAAAACAAATTTCAAATAGCTATCGAAATGAGAGATCAATCATTGAAAGACGTCAGTGCGTCAGTCCATAGATTTGGTCCACAGATTAGATGACAGGAGGACCGCTAAACACCGTGCTGCCATCTCGTGGATATTTTGGAATTACTCAGAAAACGGCCCATTATAGTAAGATATTAATTGAATGAGTCATGTACTTACTGTTATGGTTAATATTATTGAATACATAATCGGTGTCCCTGAAATGAGCTTGACAGACTACAGAATCAGGAGTCGGTGCCCATTTGGAACGCCGATTGAATGAATCCATTTCGCTTTCAAGTCTTTCAATCTTTGGGAAACTCGTGCCCACCCCTATTTCTACACATTGGAACACTACAACAGGTTGACGGCATTATTATAATATTTAAAAACACTAAATTGCACCAAACGGCCTAAAAAATGTATGGGATTTGACAGTTAAATAAAATAGTTGGACCGGTAGGACTATAGCGAACCTAGCGGCCAAAATCGTGCGAAAACGGCCCATTGATAAACAACCCAGGTATGTAAAAACCTCACTACAGCGGAAGAGGGCTGTTCATTTGTGTACATACTTACTTGATTTTACTCATTGTATTTCGGAATATTTCCAAGGTATTATAAATGTGCTACACATTTCCTCTTTGAAGATGTAGTTAAAGCAAATAGAAAACACATTTAGTACTAAATAGAAAGTACTTTTAATTAGGGAATCTGCAATGAAACTATCATTTTACTTTTTATCTCATTTATACAATGAAAAATTGTTGTAACAATTCCTAGAGAATAACAAAAATAAAATTACATTTTGGATCGAATGAAAGAATGGTCCCCATTATTCACAAATTTTATGCCCGTTTCAGCTTCTGAACGACTTGTGATCAGATAATCATAACAACATGACGGTTGTTCTTTTCTGTTGATCATAATTGGTTCAAATGCTGAAACGGAGGTGGAATCGGTGTTTACTGACGATCTTTGGGATGCAAAAATCAAACAAATTGCTCGGCTATTTGTAGATAATGTTACAGTTGAATTTCTGTGTTCAATTTTGTACCAACCTAAATAATTTTGGGGAACTTTAATAACTTTTTCAAATATGTATCTTTTGTGTAAAGCTAGCAGTGACGCGTGAAACTCACAGAGGAAGGACGAAAGTACACTGAATATTGTAGACATGAGATTCCTAGGGAGTTTGTATAAATCGTGTATGATCGTGTGAGAAATGCAGATTCGCAAAGATTGCTAGGGAAAGAAAGAATTACGAAAACAGTATGCAATATAGTGGTGAACGATGAATACTTGGAGCGGGTGTATGATTTTGTGTAGGTATATGGGAAGTATGTTTACGAGAGATGGGAAGGTTGATAGATATTTTGAAAGAAGGGTAAATGCAGGTAGTTAACTCCTTTAATGGAGGACTGATCGCCTTTGGCGCTAACAAAATAAACCGCCCAAAGAAGCGAAGCCAACACTCCACAATGGAGCGCTGATGTATGGCAGTGAGATAGGGAACTGGCAGAGGAAGGATGAAGTAGGTAATAGTAGTAATAATGTAGAAATAAGATTATACAGATACAGATTCCCAAAGAATGCAAGGCTGATGTGAGCATAATGAGTAAGATTAAGAAAGGGACGTTTGGATGTTTTGGACATATAGAGCGAATTTGGCGTGAATGTGAATGGTAGAAGAAGTTAGGGACGTCCGAGGAAAACATACCAAATGTCTTGGCCATGCCAAGAGTCAGAATAACAGAAGGGTATAATATATGAGACGATTTATTTAAGTATATGTAAATGAAGAAAGAATTGGGTGTTTTTCGTATTGAATAAATTAAGATCAAACATCTGAGGACCGACGCTAAGTTAGAAATGATAAGGTTTTATATTTTCAGGTGCAAAAGGTACAATGGATCTTTCAACTGTGCGGAAAGTTACCATAAAGGTAGAACCAGGACCTTCGGAAGAAGACCAAGTTGAAGTTTCACCCACGAATATAGATATCGATCACAAAGATATTAAATGGGAATGTATAGAGCGCTCTGAAAAAATTCTCCAAATCGACGGTACAAACGTTTTTTTGTAAATTATTTAAACATGTGTTATTATAATTACTTGTAGGATTTGTGAATCTCTTTGCGTTTCTAATAAAATATTTTCAATTTTCTCCATGATATAATTTTTTGTTGTTGTTGAGAAATAAAAGATGTATAATAAGTTAGGTAATAATGTTATCAATACTTGTGGAGAATAAAATTATAGGTTATTCAGTTTCTAAGACGCCATAGCATGGTTCACCTGAATTCATGTAAGAGTAAAATCGAATATTTCAGCCATCTAATCCATATGCTTCGACTATGCCAGTAATTGCAATGGTAAATAAAAAAAAACAAGACTTTGTACTGGTTTTTTAAATGATATTTGATCACATAATCATTATTTACGTAACAGATTATTTATCAAAAGGTAGGAAGCGAACATTGGAGCGATTCGTGGGCAGTTAAGTTAACGGCAATCGGAAACAGAATGATTCTTTTTTTAGCTTGGTCTGTCGCGTCTCTGATGATTAAAGATCCGTGTCTACTATCAGCGTACGAGCTATCTGTCTATGTATGGCTATCTGGAAAGCGCTGCAATGTTAATAAGATAGATTGTGCAGAATCAGATATTTTCGTCGATAATTTATACGGATGTATTACTTGTATCTTTCGTTGTGTGTTTTGCCTCTCTTTGTTATACTTTCAGAGTGAGTTTTTTTAAAATATAATATTGTAATTTTATGCAAATATAAATATATACTTATCCCTTTTCTGAGTAGTTTTTGTAATTTTATGTACCTATTTGTATACGACTAAGTTTTTACAAGTGGATTGTTCTCACTGAAGTATGAATAAATGCTTTGTTCTCTTTCAGGTGCGGGTTTGAAATCGAAGAGCAAAGAAAAAATCCGACGAAAACGCGATGGAACTGAAACCACATATGCCAAAACCTTTGTGTGTCCTGAATGCGACAAAATGTGCTCTTCCAAGTCTCACCTGATAGTTCAACTACGTACCCATAGTGGAGAGAAACCGTTCTCGTGTTCAAATTGCAGCTATTCATGTTCAGCAAAGTCATCCTTAACGCTACATCTGCGGACTCATGCTGAAGACAGACGTTTCTCTTGTTCCAAATGTCACTATTCATCTACAGATAGATCTACCGTGAGGCGACATTTGCGTATTCACACCAAAGAGAAACCTTACTCATATCCAAGCTGCAGCTATGTATGTTCACGCCAGTCAACCTTGACACATCACATTCGAAC
The DNA here is from genome assembly GCA_929108145.2 of Limnephilus rhombicus. NCBI lineage: Eukaryota > Metazoa > Arthropoda > Insecta > Trichoptera > Limnephilidae > Limnephilus > Limnephilus rhombicus. The sequence goes on along the minus strand of OV815290.1, from coordinate 29,929,685 downwards.
CCATACTGGAGAGAAAACATTCTCATGTTCAAGTTGTAGCTATGTATGTTCGCGAAAGTCATCCTTGACACTTCACTTGGGGACTCATGCGGGGGATAAACCATTTTCTTGTGATGATTGTAGTTACTCGTCCTCAAGAAAGTCATCCTTGATAAGACACTTCCGAACCCATACTGGCCAGAAAACTGACATGGTCTACAAGGTTCAAGGGATCAAAGATCTTAAGGATCCTGGGTTGGTCTACAAGGTCCTGTAGATCACTCCTCCCTCATGAGTTACGTAAATAAACCGTAGGTCAAGAATAATTTTTACCAGTCTGATGATGGCTTTAACAAGCTGTTAAAAAGATTATCTTGTTAAAGCTGCACATACTTAATACGTATGTACACGAAAGTCATAACTTTTTACTTAAATATTAATATTTAAATATTTTAACTTGTTATAGTTCTGTGAACATTGTAATGCTACCGCTACATGCTTGCGACAAATGGCTTGCCGCAAGCTCAGGCAAGCTCTGGCAAACGAATGCCTGGCATCCCCACACTTGCGAGTGCGCCAGTTCGTTCGCAGCGCCCAAGGATGGCGGACGTCGAAGCGGCTGCGTCGGCTGCCATTTTTGCACTAACTTATTTCTATTTTAAAGCAAAACAGAACAAAAGAAAGCGAAGAATTTCAAAGAGAAGATGGTGGATGATTAAAATTAATAGAAATCGCACCGGGTAATTCATTTAATAATGTAATATTTTGTGTGTTTTGTCTTCGTAATTGCTAATTTTTTGATTTTCGTTTCAGAGAACTAATTGACGAAAGATTTAATGAGCTTCTTTGTGAGCCATCTGGAGAATTCGACAACTTTTGCCGTATGACCTCAGCTGATTTTGAGTTCTTGCTGAACAAAATTTCACCTGTGATTGCAAAGCAAGATACGAATTTCAGGGAAGCTATACCAGCGAAATATCGTCTTGCGATAACACTAAGATTTCTGGCATCTGGCGATAGTTATAAAAGTCTTCATTATTTATTTAAAGTATCGAGCCAAAGCATATCAACAATCGTACGAGAAAAATAGTGACATATCATTTAATAATAATAAATTTGGACAACTTATATAGCGCTGTTTTTGCGAAAAATCGCCTCAAGAGCGCTGTTTGTCCAGGTAGTCATTTTTATTTAATATAAAGAGTTCTGAGCGATTTTTTGTATAAAGAGTTCTGAGCGAAAAGCACGTCTGTCTCCCGCCAGTCCGTAAGTTGTACTAACATGTGGATGCCACGCCAGCGTTTGCCGCAAACGCTTGCCGCTTGTGGCCGAAATATCCGACATCGACGGATCGGTGGCAAGCTCTCGCAAGCTCTTGCAAGCCTACGCAAACGCGCGCTCCAGACGTTGGGACTTGTGGACGCTTGCCGAGGCTCGCCAAGCATTTGGACCCCGCTTTATGTAGCGGTTACCACACTACACTAGTGGACCCATATACCGTCCGCCCCCCGTGCAGCTGTACCCCTTCCTCCTCTCCCCAACGGCTCGCGGCAGACCGCAAGCCGCCCCGGCAGTCGCCCGCTAGCCTTCCTAGACAACACCCGTGTCAGTGCGACAGCGATTCCGTGCCTTCTGGAACTTTCCGCGGGATTTGGTACGAACGGCATGTTTTACCCGTGTTCTGTGGGGCACACGCCGAGGCACTCCCTGCGCTGAGGCACTCCCCGTGCTGGCCCCCCGCCCACGATGGCCTTCCTGTCAGGCATAGTCTGCCTTGCTGCCAGGCTAGCAATTCCTGGGACCCTTCTACGGCGGCCGCCAGGTACCTGTGAGTAACGACTCTTAACCCTCATTTTTGTTGTATCCTACCATACTTCGCGAGTCCATAACTGACCCCCAGAGCTAACATGAATTGAGAGAGATTTGTAGGTCCCCATGCGCAGATAGTCAATCTAGTTTACTTGTGATTAATTAATGATTGTAAATGTACTCTTGGTTGTATTTGTGAGCTACCTACAATACAAGTAATGTTTACCTCAGACAGCCTTTTATTTCCCTGACGAGGCACGTGCAGAATTGGCATATTTTATGTATTCCCCCTTGGCCCCTTTAGGAACCCACGACCTTGGTGTAGAGAGATTTCACCAGCTCTGCCGAGCATCTGAGCTAGTCTTGGTGCAGAATGTGGGTACTTCTCCCCGAGGTACACGACAACATTAAGTAAACCTCACGTCCAGAAGGTGTTTTTCTAATTTTGTCTTATAAATCAAAACTTTTTTTTCGAAAATTTCTTCTGAAATCCTAAAATTTGTAAGTGAAAGGTACTTGAATACCTACCTACTTAGTTGCTTAATTTTCACCACCATCTCAATAACAATTTCAATCTTTCTTCAGGCCGGTAGGTACCATAATATTGATTATTCCGATTCGAAAGCACTTACTACGAACCACGCTCATGCACACTAAGATGGGTTATAAAGGGAGAATTAACAAAACAAGATTTAATTATTTTTGTCGCTTGCTTTACAAATATATGATACGTGTCCCTTAATTTAGGATGTTATTATTATGAGGTATAATAATGTCGAGAATTTGAAATATATAATGCATATTTTATTTTTATTTTATTGCACGGGGGGGAAGACGTGCGACAGCGAGCACTTTTGGTGCAGCATAATGAAAGAATCGCAAAAAATAAATATTTGTTTTAAATAAATTAGATCCAGAATACGATAACGGGTTTCTTTTATGGTGTGTCAGATATCTTTTAGGTTAATATAAAATCATGGTGTGTCAGATGGTGTCTTTTGGATGGTGTGTCAGATGGTGTCTTTTATGGTGTGTCAGATACGTTAATATAAAATCATCTTCGTGTTTTCTGCGTAATTGTACAAATCTAGTTAAAGACCAAAAATAATACATGCTGCAGAATGCAAGAAAACCTTTAAACCGTTCTGAATGCATTTATAATTTAAGCTGGTGGACTGCAAGCATATTGCGATTTGCATATTTAATCTTAAGTTCAAACCAGTCTTGTGTCCAGAATCCACCGATCAATTTCTAGTGGCAGATTCGTGTGCTAACGCATTTCGAAGAAAGCCATTCACATGCTCCAATGCAGTTATAAAATTCTAATTGCCAACAGTGTGCTGCAAAAATAGGAGGCAAACCATTTTTACGTTCCGAGTGTAGTCTTCATTAAAGCAAACTCGCACACAGATTAATTCTTAAGTTTAAACCAAATCTTAGGAATGCAGTAATAACATTCTATTCTATTACAACTATATTCAGAGTGGAACATTAAATGCTAGTGGTACACTGTATGCAATATTCGGAGGAAAACCGCTTGCTTGTTCCGCGTGTAACCACGATTTACGACTCACTCTTAAGTTAAAGCCAGTTTTGTGTTAAGAATGTAACCATGAAATTCCGGTTGCGGATTCATCTACTGACGAACTTCGAAGAAAACCTTTCTCGTGCTAGAAGTGCAATTTAAAATTTTGGTGGCCCACCATGAATGTCTAACTTTAACGCGTTGAACAGTGTTAGAAATATATATCACCACGCTTTGTATTTGCATCTAAAAGCTTACCATACACGACAAATAATTGTTATATTCTAAAATGAATTAAGTAACATTTTGCATGTTTGCGACAGAATATTTTATTCCAAATTAGCCGGACGTCTACAAATGCTGGTGTCAGGGATCCAAACAGAATAATGTGCGAATCGTTTCATTAAAATCTCAAGGATTCCGACTTATTTTTTGATATACGCAGTACTTTTAGTAAAAAATTGAAGGCTGTTTTCCTACAAAGTGCAATAATTTAGACACACTTCGTTTATAATTTTAAGTACTTTTCATTTTTTTAATTTCTGTATATTCTGTATAAATGTTTTTTTTTATCTGTATAATTTTTTGTCTTACTCTCTAAATTTTTCCAAAAATAATTTGTTAACTTTTATAAGGATATTGCGCATTTCTCTCATCTCTCTGTTTGTTAAATAATATTCTTACATATGTATATTTTTTTCCTTGTTTTAAGAAAAAAATATTTGTATATGATGCTGTTTAAGTCAATTCGTGAGATATACTTTGGATGCAGGTAAGTTCTCTAGTTGTTTTGTATATTCTTGTCAATTGACACCTGTATCTGTATTTTATCCTAAATAAATAAATAAATAAAAGAATTTGAAAAGTTTGTGATTTTTTTCTTAATTATTTTATACGCAACTAAAAAAGTAAATTAACAGTAACATTTATAATACACCTCTCAGTTTTAGATAAAGAGAGGTATTTCTGCATACCTAAGACAATACAATCGTAAAAAAATCATACCAATATTTGTTTCATGAGCAGTCAAGTTTTCGGATATGCGGATGACATTAACATTGTCGTAAGATCAATTTCAGCCATTAAGGAGGTCTTCGATCCTTTAGAAACAGCGGCACGGGAAGTAGGCCTGTGGGTTAATGTTACATAATGATACAGAGCAGGAACCCTTCACACAGAAGAAGAAGTTGTGCACAATTTACACACAACCACTCATACGAAGTGGTCGATCAATTCACCTACAGGTTACTGGGCTCCAGCATAAATCAGAAGGAGAATCACAGCAGCCAACAAAACATACTTCTCTTTGCTGCCAGTGTTTTAAGTCACGTAGTGTAAACAGAAAAACCAAAATATCCATATATAAGACCATTGTTAGAACTGTATGGGCATATGGATGTGAGGCGCTGACACTGACGGTAAAGATGGCTGAAATGCAGGATACTTTTGAAAGAAAAGTGCTGAGAAGAATATGTGAGCCCGTGAAAGAGGGTGAACAGTGGCGCATCCGGCACAATACAGAATTGTATGATATATATATATATATATATATATATATATATAAGGCCCCTAGCATCTCAGCACATGTGAGACTCCTCAGGCTGGGATGGGCTGGGCTTGTACAGAGAATGCCGGATACACGCGTCCCAAAAAGAATTTTGACTGGACACCCAGGTGGAAAGAGAAAAGTGGGAAGACCCAGACTGAGGTGTGAAGACGAAGTAAGAGGGAATGCAGCACAGCTTCTCCAGGTACCAAATTGGAAGTCAGCCGCTGAGGACAGGAGGAGTTGGAGGCGACTGTTGCAGGCAGTACCGGATTATCCCTAAGGCAGAGTAGGCAACTGCCTAGGGTTTGACTCTCTATCAGTAAGCAACGGGATGCCGCGCCGGAGTTTTGGTCGGCTTAGAAAAGATCTAGCGAGGTACGAAAACACTGGTTAAAATATTATAGAGTAATTACTTCTTCAGACACCGGGCAATAGTTCAGAGATCTCAGGGAAAATCTAGATATCGTCAATTTTAATCCAAATCTGAATGCATTGTAAATGCACACCTACTGCTACATGTATTTATTTATTCTATGCCCACTTTTATAAGGTTGGCACTGTTGGCAGTACTGTTTGGAAAGACAAAGAGCATTGGGGACCCCGGATTTGGGGGAGTCCCCGATTGACTCCGATTCGTTCGATACGTATGTTGTCTCATGTGTCATAAACAAACTTCATTTCATTTTCTAAAAATCGGCGACCCGACGAGTATAATTAACTGAAGTTACATTACGATACCACGTATGTTTAATTACCAGATTTTATTTAACATACTTATTTCATTTAATATTATAGAATTTGAATTGTGTCGTAAACACATTTCATATCGTTTTGTCTTAAATTACGATTTGGGAGTTTTGCGACAATGATTTAATTTAAGCAGTTTTACTCTGTTCCATGTTTCAAAACTTTCGAATTTTGTTAAGAAGTGTTATATTTTTATAGTTTGCAAGTGCTTCGAGAAAATCGGCGAGACGACGAGTGTAATAAACTGAAGTTACATTACGATACCACGTAAGTTTGATTACCAGATTTTATTTAACATAAGTATTTATTTCATTTAATATTATAGAATTTGACGAGTGTGAAGTTTTTTTTGTGAAGTTTTTCTTGTGAAGATATTATGAAAATTGTTACTAATTTATCTCGTGCCGTTTTCATTTTCTCTCCGTCCGCCTAATAGTACCTACCTAAGTAGTAAGTTAGAAAAATAATAAATGATGTAATGATAAAAATATCTAGATAGGTAAGTATTTGGGTTCAGTTAATTTTATTTAAATAAATAAATGCTTTCCTGTCAAATGTTATTTGTAAATTTTTCTTTCAGGGACAAAATGTCGGAGGTACCCTTAAAGAAAAATCACCAAAGTGGTTCGGAAAAACGTAAAAAGCGGCAAGGGCAACAAAAAAAGCGTGATGAACAATTGAAGAAAACACAAAACCTTTTTCAAGTAGGATTTAGTCATCAAACAATGGAAAATCAACCTTATAAGTGTCCGCCGCGTACTGCCAGCCTCACGATGGGCGATGGTGGTGAACGCACTTACCCGGTAGAGATTCCTTGCGAGCGTTCTGAACAAACTGGAAAGGATCAAGAAACAGCTACTTTAGTGGGTGCAGAGGAAAGTAAGGCCGAGTCCGAGGTCCAATTGCTACATCAAAACGTACTCCATCTAGGAGTAGAATACCAGAATGACATTGGATTATGGCTTAACATTACAGACGAAATACAACATTTTTGGTGTACTAGAGACCCTAACGAATGTCAACATTTTGACTGTGATTTTTCTGTTTCAAGCCGACAATACGACGATAGCAAAAGATTTTTTTCTCAATCTATGTTTTTTCGGAAACATATAAGTGGTGGTAAAATTAAACGAGAGTGGCTCATGTATTCTCCGTCTACTGGAAAAGTATACTGTTTTCCATGTGTTCTTTTTGGTGAAGCTCAAAGCAAATCACAATTTAAAAATGGATTTTCTGATTGGAAAAATGCTTCGCACCGAATTCAATCGCATTAGAATAATACAACGCACCAAGTATGTGTCCAGACACTGATTAGTAGACGACGTATTCACGGACGAATCGACACCTCTTTGGAAATTACATTCAACAAAGAAAGAGAATATTGGTTGAAAGTTTTACAAATAATGGTTTCTGTGATTAAATTTTTATCATGCCGTGGATTAGCATTTCGTGGTGATAATGAAATTCTTGCTTCTCAATATAATGGCAACTATTTGGGAATTTTAGAGTTAATTGCAGAGTACGACCCGTTCCTTAGTTCGCATTTAGCAAATACGGTAATGAAGGCAGGGGAAAACAATCATATTTATCTTCAACAATTTGCGAGGAACTTATTAAAATATTGGGAAATAAGGTTTTAAAATGCATTGTTGATGAAATTATTGAAGCTAAATATTTCTCAATAAGTGTCGATTCAACACCAGAAATATCTCATACTGATCAGTTGACTGTAGTGCTGAGATATGTTACGTCAAATGGAGAAGTAGCAGAACGTTTTCTTGCGTTTATTCCCATAGAAAGTCACAAAGGGGAAGAGCTAGCCACCACAATTTTAAATTTTTTAAACCAATGTAACATTGATATAAAAAATTTGAGAGGCCAGTCTTACGATAATGCGTCAAATATGTCTGGTTGTTATAATGGTCTACAGGCGCATATTAAGAAAATAAATCACCTCGCAAGCTACGTTCCATGTGCAGCGCACTCACTGATTTGGTTGGAGTACGTGCTGCGGAGAGCTGCGTTGGAGCAATCTCATTCTTCGGATTTGTACAGGCACTATACAACTTTTTTTCGGCGTCAACTCATCGCTGGGCAATTATGCTCAAACACATTAAACAATACTCGTCATTAGTTCCGAAAAGAGTATCCGACACAAGGTGGTGTGCAAGGGCCGATGCGGTTAAGGCTTTTTCAAGAGGTTACAACGGTTTACAGAAAGCTTCGCAATCTATTGCTGAAGATGAGACTCAGATATCACAAGCGATTCACGAGGCCAGATGTCTATTAAAGGACTTGGAAAAAAAAGAAAATGCCGTAATGGCAGTATTCTGGGCTGCCATACTAGATCGAATCAATGGTGTCAGTATATCACTACAAAAACCAACTATTGAACTTCGAACGGCAGTCGATCTTTTAAAGTCGCTTTTAGATTTTTTGCTTTCACAGCGAGAATTATTTGACGATTACGAGATGAAGGCAAATGAGGTAACTGATACCCAATACAGTGATGAAAATCAGCGTGTGCGAAAAAGGAAAAGACATCACGATGACGGATCTGCAGAAGACGTTGTCCACAGAGGAAAAGAGAAGTTAAAAGTTGAAACTTATTTGCCTGTACTAGACACGCTGTGTACAGAATTGTTGCGGCGACTAGACGCTTACCGGGAAATTAATTGTCTGTTTGGATTTCTTACAGATTTCTCGACAAAGTCCAACGATGAAATTAGAGAGGCTTGTACAAAGTTTAGGGAACATTATTCCGAGGACATTGAGCCTGAGTTTTCAGACGAGATGATACAGTTCAAGTACTTCATCTTAAATTAGAGGATTCATTAAAAGATAAAGTTGTACTTGCCGAGGATTCATATAAACTCATTTTTGGTAATATGGCACAATCGACTTTTCCGAATGTAATGACAGCATTGCAAATATATAGAAGTCTGATGATTACAAACGCCACGGGTGAACGCAACTTTTCCAAACTAAAACTAATCAAAAATTGTCTTCGTTCATCAATGTCTCAGAAGCGTTTAAATTCATTGGCGAGAATGTCGATTGAAAATGATATTTTGGAAATGGTCAACTTTCAAGATGTTTTAAAAGATTTTGTATCTAAAAGAGTTAGAAGAGTTAATTAAACATCATTGTATTTTTGTTATTAGTTTTTTGGGTGTTATGCCGTGTAACCAAAGAAGGAGGTAGCGCAACACGGCATAACATCCCAAAAACTAAGAACAAAAAACTTTTGTCCGTGAAAATCTAAAAACGTATCATTGTTGTATTTTACTTTACTTTACTTTTATTCGTTAAGCAGCATTACTTAGTATCAGGTAGGTGCCGAGTGTGGCTTTTATTGGTATTTATTTTTTTTCAGTTTTTTTTTTTACTTTTTATTTCTAATTATGTGTTTAAAATATAAATGTTATACAAGCTTATCTCCATACCAAGGTGGTGTGGAAGAGATCACAAGAGTGATAAGACCGCTCATAGTACTGTTTTAAAAAAAAAAACTTTTTTTTATATATCTGTGTCTTTTTATGTATAATAAAGAATTATTGTATAGTATTGTATTCGTTTCAATTTTTTTTATTGGAGGGGATGATGGCATTACTTCGTAGCCGGCCGGCTTAGTCCATTTCGAAGGTCGCGGGATCGAATCCCGGCGTGGCAAATAAATTTTATTTGATTAAATTGTGTTATTCACAATTTACTCATTTAAATTAATATACATATAGTATATTTGCGGCACGTTCCAGAGTGGAAGAAACTCTCAGTATCGCCCTGGTTTAAGACCACCATTCAAAATTGAAACGTTGCTTGAAATGGCTTTAGCCGTGTTTGGTGATCAGATTTGAATAGCCAGGTACTTCCTCACCTTCCTCCTCCCTGTCTCCTTCCCGTCCCCACTACCTTCAGCCAAAACATACCCCAATTGGGGATGACATTGTCTCACTGGCTCCAGATGGGAGCAGTTGAGACTCTTGTGCGGTAATCATATAAAAAAAATTAATAATAATAATAAAAAAAAAATAATAAAAAAAAAATATTAATAAAAATACGTTGTGGTAGAAAAATATATTTCATAGTTTGAAAAGGGTGTAGGTAGGGGCCCCGAGATGTGCACTGCCTACGGGCCCCGACATGCTTAATCCGGCCCTGGTTGCAGGAGGCCAAAGCTCGATATGGGTTGTAGCGCCATCGAAGAATAAGCGTGTTGTTACACCGTATACCCTTTATAAATATTGGTATATCTAAACAATCGATATTACAAACCTCTTAATGGATCACAGTAGGTTGCAGGACTCACAAAACACTACTTAAATCCAATGGAGCGACAGCGCATTTTAAAACTTTTTTCTCCGTTTGCTTGACATTTTCAGAAGACCATTTTTTAAATTTTACGCCAACATTAAAAAAATCAAACCTTTGAATTTTAACAAGGAGTTCCCCCCCCCCCTCCCAGATTCCCCTACCCCCTCCCGGGTTCCCCTCCCCCCCCTCCCGCAAACCCACTACCCGAGTTCCCCTTCCCCCTCCTTCCCCTTCTCCCTAGTCTCCCTCCCGCATTCCATGCATTCAGTCCTGGTACAATCAGTTTTCAAACAGCTCGCGTGCCGCAAATTGCAATTTTTTTATACAAATTTATAATGCCAGAACTCACCAGTAATTTTATACAAACCTTGTCCTGATAATAACGAACACCAAAAAAAGTATTATCCAATTTGGAGCAGGCGTTCGGAAGTTATGCGTGTACATACATTTCGGATATAAAGATGGTCCGATTCGAGCCGCGGTCAACAGTGGTTGTGTGTACCTTACCTATTGCTTAGTGCCGTTCGCCCGTTCCTGTGCCTCATACAGATAAGAGATTATTGTTACATTTTATTTAATTTTGTTTATCGTATACCTATTTGTTTGCATTCCTGCTTACGGCTAATCCGTTTTTGTTTGTACAGTCAATGAAATAGACTGCGTATTATTTTTTCAGTTTAATTTTTAAAGGTTAAGTTTTTTTATATGATGGAGGAAGACGAAGATAGGCCTCCCGACCCAGGGTCGATATTAGATTTTTCTGATTCGGATTCTAATACTAGCCATGTTTCTATTGCACTCCCATCTCGTAAGCGACAACCATCGCATAGCCTTCACATTCCATCGAAAGTTAAATCTATACCGACGATTCAACAAACCTCGACCTCTAACGACCTTAACACCAATAGTAACACCCAGACAAGTACTTTAACAAGCGATAATACAAAAAATACTGACTTACTTTATCCTGCTTCCGTTTCCGGTCCTTTTATCGTTATGGTTCAGAGAACTGAACAAGGAAAACTTATTCATCCTTTAGATTTTGGAAAATTCTTATTTGACTCAAAAAATAATAACCTTGGTATTGTTAACGGTTCAATTAAACCGGAAGGACGATATAAATTATCTACCGAGTTTAATACTGCCGCTTCCGCAAATGGATTTGTAAAAAAAAATGACTCGCTCTCAAACCATAAATATAAATCGTTCACCCGACATTTAACCTTACGAGAATGGGTCTTGTGCGAGGAATTCCAGCGGAGATCCTAGAGGCTGAAATTGTTGATGCTTTGAATAATTCCCACGGAACCCCGAAAGTATTAAAAGCACGCCAACTGAACTACAAAGATTCTACTGATGGAAACACGATCTGGAAACCTTCCCAATCTGTTGTTATTACATTTGAAGGACAATCCCTACCGTTTCGTGTGTTTATTTATTATACCTCGCTTCTCGTCGAAGTTTATAAATTCCCAACTATTCAATGCTTCAATTGCTGCCGGTTTGGACATTCAAAACCCGTATGCCGCTCCCCTCCACGTTGTTATTTTTGCGGAGAAGGTCACCCATTTGATCAATGTTCGAAATCTTCCAATGACCCCATTTGCATTAACTGTTCGGGTGCACATACCGCGGTCAGTCTAGCCTATCCGGAATTATCAAGACAGAAGAACATAAAACATAAAATGGCTACCGACAACATTTCGTACTTCCAGGCCTCAAAGTTATTCTCTCCTGCGAAAAAATCATTCGCAGAGATGACATCGGCCTCAGCTCCTTTCCAAACAACCACCTTTTTAAATTCAACGTCATCTTCTCACAGAGAAACCATTCTCAAGCCAGTCAAACCCAACCCAAAATATACTCCTTACCTTGATAAAAAACAATTGAATAATATTTTGGCCAGCCCGAATGGGAATGCCAAATCCCAGACCCCCAATGGGTGTGCCATTAATGGTAATACTTCCCCTCCTGCTCTTCCCGAAATAATGAATAATAATTCTTTTATACAAACCTTAATTACCCTTTTAATTTCTATCCTTACAAACAACAATACTGTACCGTCCAAAGCTGCCGATTACATTAAATCTTTATTATCTTGCCTCCCCAATGACTTCGAAACTGCACAAAATTCTTCAGTGGAACAGTAGAAGCCTCTTCGCTAACAAATCTGACCTAATTCAATTACTCGACGAACACGACGTTTCAGTAGCCGCCATTTCTGAAACGTGGTTGAAACCCTCCTTTCACTTAAAAATTCCAGGTTATTATTGTCTCAGACACGACAGACCGGATGGTAAAGGCGGCACGGCTCTGATAATTCAAAATTCTATCCCGTTTAAACAAATTAATATTCATACTCCCTCCGACGATATCCAGATAATAGCAGCTGTCTTATCTGATATCACAATATTATCAATATATATTCCTCCCTCTACGACTTTTATTGAAAATGAATGGGCACCAATCTTAACCCAGATTTGTTCCCCTTATATGATCCTTGGAGATTTTAATGCACATTCCCCTTCTTGGGGTAGCAAAATAACAAATCGTTCTGGCCGCAATCTTTTAGATTTTATTGATACCCATAACCTATGTTTTTTAAATGACGGATCTCCAACCAGATTCACCCCCCCTCATCAACGGAAAAGTGCTGTTGATTTATCTCTTTGTTCGTATTCGTTAGCATCTAAATGCTCTTGGGACATCCTAAACGATCCCCTCTCTAGTGATCATTTCCCAATTATAATCCGATTCCACCATCAATCTAACACTTATCCCCCCCCAGTTAAAAATAATCTCACATTTAGAACAAAAGATGCAAATTGGAGCACTTTCTCTTCTGAACTAGATAACCTTATTAATTTAACAAAATCGTCCCCGAGAGACATCAGAATGCAATGTGAGACGTTTCCCTCTATGGTTATATATGCAGCAGAAAAATCCATCCCGAAACACAATGCGAACATTAAAATAAAACACTACTCCGTGGTGGGACGAGGAATGCACTCGCTCCGTCAACTCTCGTAAAAAAGCAATTTCCTATTTTCGTAAGTGTATGTCACTAGAAAATTTTTTATCAGTTAAAAAAGCCCAGGCAGAACCAAACGAATTTTGAAAAATAAAAAACGCGCTGGATGGCGGAAGTTCTGTGAGAACCTGTCTCCGGAAACTTCCCAGTCTTCAGTTTGGTCTAGCTTAAAAAAATTCATTATTATTAATAATACGATGGAAAACTCAAAAAATCATTCCCATTTTAAAACCTGGAAAAAATCCATCTGAAATTTCGTCTTATCGGCCTATTGCTCTTTCATCATGTTTGATGAAAGTAGCGGAGCGTTTGATCAAAAACAGATTAGAGTGGTTTGTTGAAAGTCAAGATATTATCTCACCAAATCAGTATGGTTTTCGGAAAAAGAAATCTACATTGGATAATTTAAGTTTGTTCACAACTGATATCCGAGTTTCTCAATCCCTAAATTCATCAGCCTACGATGATGTTTTACTGAATGTTTTGAAAGAAAAGCTAATTAAAAAACAAATCCCCCCGAAATTGGTCCAATTTATTATTAATTTGCTCTCAGATAGGTCCATTATTATTGAGTCTTCCTCTAAATGCTTAAGGCGCAAACTATGGAGAGGTTTGCCCCAGGGTTCTGTTATTAGTCCTCTGTTGTTTAATATTTATATAAGCGACCTAGACTCAGTAATTCCTTTTTCTATCAAGCGACTTTACTTTGCGGATGATATCCTTATATATTTGTTACATAAAAATATTATTCTTTGGCTTTACAATATATAAAAAGCTGGATGACAATAAATGGGATGAATCTGGCGGCATCTAAAACAAGGATCGTGGCTTTCACGCGCAAAAGAAAAATTCCCCAATTCTCAATCTCTTTTGATAATGTGCCTCTACAAACCGCTACTCAAATCAAATTCCTTGGTCTTCTTTTGAACCATAAACTTTCCTGGCTTCCACACATACAGATAATGTCTACAAAGTGTGAAAAGGGACTTAATATGATGCGAGCAGTTTCCAGAGTATGGTGGGGATCTCATCCTACCACTCTTAAATTAATGTATAATTCCCTATTTCGGTGCCACTTGGATTATGGCTCATTCCTTTTTGACCCACTCCCTAAATATTTAGATAAGAAAATGGAAAGAATTCAATCAAAAGCCCTCAGAATGATTATTGGAGCTATGAAGTCTTCTCCAATTAATGCGCTTCAGGTGGAATGTGAGGAGCCTTCATTATATTTCAGAAGGCAATTCCTTGCCAATAAATATATTTTCAAGGCTTTATCGTTATCACATCATCCTATTAAACAAAGTCTTAATCGGTTAAGTGTTAATTTGAATTCTAACAAAAGATTGAGAGAAAAACAATGTTTTCCTCTCCTAATTAAAAGTTTTCATCTCTATAATTCTCTATCATCTTCCCTCCAATATCTTCAAGAAGTTCCTAATCTCCCTATATACAATATTCCATTTAAGGCAATCACTTTTATGCCGAACACAATAACATCAGTCTTTCAGAAGAATATTTTATCCTCCCCAAATAGATTTCAAAATGTGGATGATTGTTTTAAAAGTATTGTGGCTTCAAAATTCCCTGGATTTTCCATCCTTTACACTGATGGTTCCAAATTTGAAAATAAAAGATGTGGAGCATCGATATATAGTCCAGAATTCAACATCAATCTCACTTATAAATTACCGAAAGAAGCTTCCATATTTACAGCTGAATGCTTTGCAATTGAACAAGCGCTAAATCAAATCCTGGTTCTCAACATTCATCGAGCCTTACTATGTACTGATTCGCTAAGTGCTCTAACTAAAATTAGGTCAAATATTCTATGTTATCCGGAAGACAATATTATATGTAAAATAAAATATCTTCTCAATTATCTAAGTGAATCTGGGTTTGAGACGATATTGGCCTGGGTCCCTGCCCATTTGGGTATCGAGGGTAATGAGATGGCCGATTTTCTCGCCAAATCTGGTTCAGATTCCGGAACTATCCCACTAAATTTTAGAATCCCTATCTCCGATGTCTTCCCGATTCTTAAATCCAACATGACTCGTGCCTGGGAAGAAAATTGGGCAGTCTCCAAAATAAGAACTGGATCTTTCTATGCTGGAATTCAAAACCATATCCCTGCTAAGCCGTGGTTTCACGGTAAAAACTTTCAAAACGATTCATTTCATGTATTTCGAGAATGAGAATTGGTCACTGTTCAATTGCATCTCACTTGTCTAGAATTAGAGTTTTAGATGATCCGGTCTGCCAGTGCGGTGTGGAAGAGGAAACCCTCGACCACGTTTTCTTTAACTGTAAAAACCATTCATCTTTCAAGAACATATACCGCCGGCTTATTAAAATCACACACCAGTCCCCCCTTAACATTTCATACCTTTTATCTCTTAACAATTCTCGTGTTCATACAGCTTTATGTAAGTTTATTAACCTGAATGAATTCAATATTTAATTT
Organism: Limnephilus rhombicus; assembly: GCA_929108145.2. Classification (NCBI taxonomy): domain Eukaryota; kingdom Metazoa; phylum Arthropoda; class Insecta; order Trichoptera; family Limnephilidae; genus Limnephilus; species Limnephilus rhombicus. Next base: position 29,914,264 of record OV815290.1, on the reverse strand, counting down.
GTTTTAGTGATCTAAATGAGTCCAATATTTAATTTGTTTTATTATTTTCCCAATAGATTAACTGAATTTTTTTATCCACTTTAACTATTACCGGCACAAAGCATTCTTTTCAGGGTGAATTGCCTAAAACCAAAAAAAATAAAAAATATATAGATTTATAGATAGATAGATAGAAGATAGAAGATAGAGGAAGATATAAGATAGATATATGATTGTTTTGCCGTGTTCAATGAAAAAAACATTTTTTCATTAAGTAGGTACATGTTTTATTCCAAATGATATAAAATTAATACAGTTATTTCCACAACTCGAAGAACTGATTTTACAATGAAAAGACAAAATCCGAATCATGATTGGGTGAGTTTCTGAAACGGGTAAAGGAGGGAGCTGTTGGAAAAGCTCTGCTATGGTCATTGATTTATAAATTACATTACAATTACGCATACATTTTTTTTAAATAGTGTTCTAGTACTTCATAATCGTCTGGAACCAGTGAGACTATGGCATCCCCAAATATGGTGTGTTGTGAGGCTCAAGGTAATGGGGAAGGAAAATAAATGTAAAAGAGGTATGTAGGTAAGTACCTCTCTATTCAGAGCCGGTCACAAAACAGGGCTAAAGTCATTTCAAGCAATCTTTCAATTCTGAATGGTGGTCTTACACCAGAGTGATACGTGATTCGTGCCGCAAATACACTACACTAGTCCCAGAAAGAGATCGTACATAACGTCATCGTTCTAAGTGGTTTAATCTGTCTTCTTCGTTTTCAAACAAGACGCGTGAGAATTAAGAGGACGAACGTCTATGACGTCCGTACGATCTTTCGCTGAGACTCGATATTTGTTTTTAAATGAATGCATTACGCGTTCGCCGGATTCCAACCGCGATCTCCGGATTCGTAGTCGAGAGCTTTACCCCTCAACCACGGACAAACAAAATGATAATAATTAGGTTAGTTTAGTTTTGTCAGGTTAGGTAGGTAAGATCTGGTTAAGTTGGGTGTGGTTAGATAAGCTAAATGAATTTGTTTAAAATTTTGAAAGTAATCATTTTTTAAACATGCAGTGGCCACCCTAAAACTCTGTCCGCACGCGTGGCCATACAATGCTCTCGATCCACGCCACGTGGGGGGCCACCCTGGTGAACACGTGCGTCTTACAGTCCAGGCTGGGGAAGGCATACACTCCGCTCAGCAGGTAGGTGCAGGCCACCCTGTCGGACCCGTACTGCTGCAGGGCAGAGCCGCTGGTCACCTGCAATAAAATTCTGATCAAAAGTTTGCATCGAATAAGGCGAAAGAAATGGTAAGTGCTAAAATTACACGAGATAAAATTACACATGCCAAAATTACACGTGTTAAAATGACACATACTAAAACTAAACGTACCATAATTACACACGCTAAAATTATACTCTCCAAAATTAAACCAGCTAAATTTATAGGTTCTAAAATGACACATGTTAAAATAACACGTGCTATAATTACGCATCCTAAAATAACACATTTTAAAATGACACCTTGTTATGGGTTGCCCATATATCTACCTACCATGCGGCAATCACGAGGCCAGACCGTGATAGAAGCCTGTCACGGGTGTCTTGCAACCAATGAACAAGCACTAAACATTCCGCTACCATATAAGGTCACGTATTTTGGCACATTCGCACGTGACCATTGCGTGTGAATCATCGCCCGGCCTCCCTGGACCAATAGGAGAGGCGTTACCCATATATGGGATTGGCCATCTCCCTCTACCCGCACGCACAAGGGAAACGAGGAAGAAGTAGACGGACAGTTCCCAGCAGTCCGCCCTAGCGACAGGTTCTCCACGGACCGCCATGTGTTGTGCCACTGCCGTTCCCGCTCGTAACACAAAGTTGAGCGTCGGCCAGGATTTTTAAACCCTGTGGGCCCCTCTGCGCCTCCGGCGCCCCGGCACGAGCTCCACTGCCCCGTGTTGTGCCTCTGTCGTTCTCGCTCGTAACACAAAGGTGAGCGCCGGCCTGGATTAGAAACCTGGATTGGCCCTGCTGCGTACCTGCCCGGTGCCCCATGGCACTACCCCTGCGTGCTCCAGCGCCCGCCGTCCGCTGCTTCGCCGCCGTTCACACGTGAGCCGTAATAATACCAACCCCTAGTTATTGGTGAGCCATCTAGATTCTTAGCTACCAAACCCAGCATAGGTACCCGCCAGTCAGGACTTAAACTGAGCTACCGTCTGTATTACATTACCTATTGTGAATAAACCTGTTTATACCAACTACCTGTTTCACTGAACATTGCCTGTAGAGAGACCGTACCCCCCGAGACTAAGACTTCCTCATACCCAGCAGTTGCCGTCGTCACCTCTTGTCGAGAAGACCGATTAAACTTACGGTGAGTGGGTATTTTAGACAAGTAACATATAAGAATACCCTAATATAATACCTAACAACCTGTCCAAATTACACAACCTATAATTACACATTTTAATATTACACCTATTCAAATTACACATGCTAAAATTACTCGTGCAAAATTACACGTGATAAAATTACATGTCAAAAATCACACGCATATTTTAAATTCCGAAGGCCAGAGAGAACCAGTGGCGTAGCGTGGGGGGGGGGGGGGGGGCACTTTAAGGGGGGCGGCAAATTTTCACAATAAATAATAACATTATCTTGGAAAAATTTAAACCATTTCAAATCATTATTTGAACATGTTCTACGATCTTTTCGTTTACGAATCCAACTCTTTTTTTTAATTCATTAAAAATATCAATAACTATATTTTTTTAAGCTGCAAATTTCGCAATTCGTAGGAAAACCGTACGCATATATTTACTTAGATATACTTAGATATATCTAAGTAACTATCCTCCGTTGGTCACCATGATACAGGCAGCTGCCTAGTATGGTGACCTAATGTATCTCCTGAAGTAAATTTATTATGTATGTAACATGTACTTATAAATAAATAAATAAATATTATGAGAGTAATACTAATTGAAGCTGATAACTCTCAATCAGATTCACTCTTAATTAAAACCAGAATTGTGTTCAGAATGTATTAACGAACGAATTTCAGTTGTTTATTTATCTGCTGATACATTTCGAAAGAGATCATTATTTTATTCGAAGTGCAGTTATAAAATTCTAGTTGTAGACTATGTATGTGCTGCCAGAATCAAAGAGAAAACATTTTCATTTTCTGAGTGTAGTTTTAATTCGGCAAATACAGATTTAATTTGACCCGTCTAATCACAGGATTAATTATCCCACACATTTCATTTTAAAATAAAATTTTGAAATTATGTTCCACACATTTAATTTTAAAATAAATTTGTGATTGCGATAAAAAGTTAAGATACAGTTTTATTACATTTTTTTTTAAGATAAGGAATCTGTATTTAAAATTTTAAGTTTATTCTATTTTAGGTACTTTAATTCGAATATTGCTTGTATTTTAGGCATGTATTTTTGAGCCAAAATTTTAATGTTTAGAAACAACAAAGTTCTAATAAGCACCTCGGAAAAATTACTTTATCTAGATTTTAGAACAGTTTTGTTTTAATAAAAAGAACATTGCATGGGAAGAACCGGAAATTTTGTGCGAGACATTGACAGGCAAAAGTTCATAGATATTTTTTTCTTATTATTCGAAGGGTTAAACAAGTTTTCAGGATGTAAAATTCCATTTGAGAATTCATCTGCTGACACAATTCAAAGGAAAACATTATCTTATTAACTTTGAATCCTTTAACATTGATGTAACTTCCGGCGTTCCGCAAGGAGCCCATTTGGCCCCGCTTCTTTTTAACCTTTTTATTAACGATATCATTAAAGTTTTTTCTCACACACGTTTTTGGCTTTTTGCCGATGACAATAAGATTCTTAAAATAATTAAATCCCATCTTGATTGTTTACTTTTTCAACTTTATATTGATTCATTTAATGATTGGTGCAAAATTAACTGCATGGAACTTAATGTTGATAAATGCAAAATTTTGTCCTTTTATAGAACCAAAAAACCTATTCAGTTTGATTATAAACTGAATAATGTTTGTCTCTCTACTGTCACATCTATCAAGGACCTTGGGGTCACTCTGGATTTTAAACTTTCTTTCTGGGATCACATTAATAACATCGTAAACAAATCACACTACTCGGCTTCATTTATAGAATAACCCCTGCCTTTAAACATATAAAAACACTTAAAACTCTTTACTGTTCGCTGGTCCGCCCTCACTTTGAATATGCTAGTGTCATTTGGTCTCCTTTTTATGCTGTCCACATTAGTTACATCGAATCTGTACAACATCGCTTCCTACGAGGAATTGCTTGGAGGTTAGGACTTGAAAGAGGAGATTATTCGTATGATAAAATTGAACAAACTTTAAACATTTCCTCTTTAGAAAAACGTAGAATGGACTCTGATCTAATATGCATTTTAAAAATTATCAACAGTATTTCTGACACACCTGCTTTGTTACAACTCATCCAGTTCAACATTCCTTCCCGTGGACTCCGAAATAATGAATTGCTGTTCCTCAATCAACATTCTACTAATTATGGATATCATTCTCCTTTATCCAGAATGTCGAGACTTGTCAAGGCAAATCAAAGCATTGAATTTTTTGGTGGAAGCCTAAATGACTTTCGGCAGTGGTTACGCAATGTGGTTTTTTAAAGTCTTTTTAAATCCATCTTCAAGCTACTTGTAGTAATCTTATCTTTGTACTTTTATATTATATGTATTTCGTCAATGCTCTTCATTTATATGTAATCTCTTTTCATTTTGATCTCTCTTTTTTTCTATTCGTGTTATTGTTATATTGTTAATTGGACTATTTGTCCGTAAATAAATAAATAAATTATTCGAAGTTCAGTTATTAAATTCTAGTTGCAGACTCTGTATGTGCTGCCAGAATCAAAGAAAAATCATATTCGTGTTCTGAGTGTACTTTTAATTCGCCGCATACAGACTTAATTCAAACCAATTTTGTGTTGACAATGTAAATTTCCAGTTGATTCATCTGTTGACACATTTCGAAGAAAAACATCCTCTTATTCGAACTTCAGTTATAATATTCTATTTGCAGACTATGTATATGCTGCCAGAATCAAAGAAAAATCATTTTCATGTTCTGAGTGTAGTTTTAATTCACCGCATGCAAACTGGTTTTGTCTTCAGAATACAACGATAAATTAAATAACGAGTTGCAGATTCATCCTGCATCGAATGAAGATTTACATTTGAGTTATATAATGCTGTAAAATTCTGAGAAATTGATTGTTGCGTGTATAACTATTGTTTGGGGACTCTAATGCAGTATCAATCAATCAACTTTAAAGTAGAATTTATATATATGATTTTCGTAGAAAGAATACTCGCCAAATGTGATTACTAAAAATCCGGCTCGTATATAAATAGATCGTAATAAAAAAAAATAGGATAACCATATACAACCCCCCCCCTTACCGCTTGAAGTACCCAAATAAGGGGGCGGCGAAATTTTCCTCCGCCCCGATGTTCTGAGTGTAGTTTTAATTCACCACAAACAGATTTAATTAAAACCAGTTTTGTGTTCAGAATGTAAATGCCGGCAGAGTCAAAGAAAAACCCTTTTCATGTTTTGAGTGTAGTTTTAATTCACCGCGTACAGATTTAATTAAAACCAGTTTAAGTTCAGAATGTAATTGTCGGCAGAATTAAAGAAAAAACATTTTCATGTTCTGAGTGTAGCTTTCACCACATACAGTTGTAATTAAAACCATTTTTATGTTCTGAGTGTAGTTTTGATAAACCGCATATTTATTTTAATTTAAACCAGTTTTGTGTTATCAATATATCAATAAGTTGCCGATTCATCGTGTACCGAGTGAAGCTTTGCATTCCATACGAATTCTTTTACAGGCATACTATTTTCGATTTCTGAGAACAGTTAAATTAATAAATTTTGTAGTAGAATTTATGCATAAGCATGACTTTATTGGAAGAGTACTCGGCACATAGGATTATACAAATCGGCATAAAAAATAGGATATCTACCCCCCCCCCCCCGGTTAGCGCTTGAAAATCTGTGGAAAAAGTACCTGTAGAAGTAAAGGGGGGAGGGGGTGGCAAAATTTTCCTCCGTCCCAGGCGGCCGAAATCCACGCTACTACACTGGAGAGAACACAAATTATTTGAAATATACCAATTGGATACCAAGTCTTGGATCATCAGCCAAGACAGTACAAACATCAACGATTTTATATTTGTAAATATGTATGTAGATTAGAACCTGGATTAAAACATTTACAATAAGGAACTCCAGTGAAAAATATTATGGCTTCAAAAAAAAAAAGTTTATATAAACCTATAAACGCTGATTCTGAAAATATAAGTTTTATTTAATAATATTAAATGCAGAGTTTTAATTTTTTTTTTAAAAGTGCATTTTTAAATGTCTCGTTAAAACACATTGTAAAGTTGGTATTATTGAATGTTAAGTGCTGAAGTCACTTCTCACCAGTCATTGTATTGAAGTGTAGGTATGACACAAGCCATCGGTATTAACAACATTTCATGTTATTTGTTATTTCATACTGTTTATAGAGATTTAGTTCTGCGAACTTCGAAATCGAAAATGGCCATCATTGAACAGCTGATCGGCGCCGCATCTTTTTTGCCTACAATTGTGCAGGTGATGCTTCGTTTTCAATAATATTGATTTTAAAAACTAAAAAAATAATAATTTAAAACAATTTTTTCACCACTCTCCCGTAATAATATTGAAAAATATAATAAATAAATAATTACACCTAAATAATGTTTTAAGTTATCGAATAGTATCATAATTTATTCCATGTAACTGTCATACAAAATGAACACCTGTTGAAAATAAAAATAACTTATAGGTAGTGAGGGATGACGTCACACGATTCACTACACATACTTACGGTGGTTTACGGGGGATCTTGAAAATTAAAACTTTGACAACTATTTTAACTATTAAAACTGACTCTAAAATATAAATATATATGCAGTTATTTAAGAAGGTTCATAAAAAAATAGGACTAGAGTTCTCTATTATAACTACAGCCGTAATAGAGGGATAATGTTTTGAAGAGATTACTACGTCGGATGAATGAGAGTCAACAAGGATAGGTAAATTTTGTAAATTAAGGGAGACACATGTCCAAACCTGAACGCCAAAAGACTCATGGGAAGAAAACTTACCCCGCACGATCCTCCATTGCTTGTTACTTTAGTGCAGATGTGAGCTGATTCCTTTAATCCTTCCGGGATCTTCTGTGAACACTCTTCGTGGGATACCCTATCCATGGGCCACTGGAATTGCAAAATATATTTTTTAAGCGCTCAGAGGGCTTTTATCATGTAGTACATCATTTTTTGAAAAATAACATTGAAAATGAAATTACATCAAATAATAATGGACAGTGAAAACTTGGAAAAGGTTAATAAGATAAAGATATTTACGACTCAAGGATATGTATTGAAGAAAATGCCGATTTTCCTGCCAAAAAATGGCTAAGATCTTTCCTAGGAAGAATTGGAAAACAATTAAGTTTACTAATTAATAAAACAACTAGCGAGTTCCCTTAAATGCCACTTAAATAAAAAAAATCCCTGTGTGTCCTTTCCCATTCGTCCCCGTTCCCCTTTTGCTTCCCCTTCCCCCACTGCCTCTCCCGCTTTCCCCTGTCTCACAAACCAAAATTCTCTCAGTCTTCCCGCGTTCCCCTTCAATCTTCCCCGCCTTCCCCCTTCATCATCCCCTCTCCCGCCAATACCCCCCTCCCGCGAAAACTGACTTACTTCGTTCCCCTCCGACCTTCCCGGATTCCCCTCCCCCTCCCGCCAAAACTAGAAATATGCACTTTTCAAACTACTCGTGCACCACCCAACCACCCATTGTAATTTTTTAAAATAAATTTCATAACATCAAAGTTCAACATACAACATAGAAACCTTCGCGGGCGTGCACACAAAAAATCACCAAATTTTCATCGCAATCGCATGAATAGTATAGGAAATAATTTCATAACGCCAGAGCTCACTGCTATGTATGGAAACCATTGCGGGCATGTGCCTATCAAATCCCCAAAGTTTTATCACAATCGGATGAAAGGTTAAGGGTAGCATAAGGGATAAACAAAGACACATTCATTTTTACATATTAAGGTTGTTGCACCGCACATATACTAAACTGTTCTAATTATTCTCTACTTAGTAATGTAGGAAGCTTAAAAAAACTTCAAATAATTCATTACAAATAATTAGACAATTTTGTTGTGTACAAATAAAAATCAAAACAAAAAATGCTTCACTGAAAACCGAACGGCGCATTGTTCATACAAAGATATTCCCCAATTAAAACTAACATTATTTATCTTCTTGAAACCGTAACAAAAAATCAATTGACTTGTATGTGTTACTTTGTTACTACTATTAAAGAAACATTACCTATATTTTTAAACTTTCACTTTGAAAATTACGTCTTTTCTTTGTACCACCAATTTATTGGTGTAATTTAGCACTTTAGTTAATATTACCCACGCACAGGCAGTGCCTTAGTGGGTTCCCATTATTAATTTTATCTTATATATATAACACAAGAGCATTGTCTCTTTATGGTGAGGAAAGGCAATTTATTTTTATTTTTTGTTAACCTTATGTAACTATGTAACTGTTGTAACTTCATATGTATTTTTAATAAACATTGCCAATAAAAAAAAAAATTTTTTTTTTTTTTTTTTTACTTTTTTACATTATTTTTATCTTGTGTTATGTTATACACATATATTTAGAAAATGTGTAAAAATTACTTTTGAATTGTATCATGATATAAAGGGAAAAATAAAGGAAAAAAAAACCCTCTCTGGATTCTGACACTAGTGCAAATATTTTTTAATATAATATAGATTTCGTCAACTAGAGTATCGGTCATTTTATTTTTTTGATAAATAACTTCTTATAGGAGTAAGCACCCTCCGAAAATCTTTAAAATTGTCTGGTTTGAACTTCATCAACAGACTTTCAGTTTACAAAGTAGACAATGTATTTAAAAAAAAAAACGAAAAGTGCAGACATATAGTATTTTCTTCTAAAACGGTTAATAAGAGAAATTAAAAATCGGTTCAGTTTTAGTGGGGAATAGAAATTGATTGATAAATTTAAAAATTTCATATAAATGTACCGGACCGTTATTGTTGCCGGTGTTATTTTATAGTATATTGGGCCAATTTGCAAACACCCTTGGGCGTTCGCTGACCAAAATGCAGCCAAAAACGCTCCAGTAGAAGGAAATTCGAATTTGAATTATTCGAATTCGTAGAAGGTTGGATTGGGAGCAATTGGAACTCATGTGTGGTATTTCTGTTAGTAAACAATAAATGATATCCATTCTATATCGTTCAGAATCTTATTCAATTCAATTAATTCACTTTAAAAACAATACAAAACTACAATTTCAAAGCGTTCTAAAAGAGAAATATTTTAGATGAAATAAACAGATTTAGACTAACAGCAACAAAGCTTACTATTTAAATTGTGCTGCATTGATGTTAAACATATCGATATTCTATTTAACAACCAGACAGCACTCTCGACTGGCATAACCATTGGCAAGTTAGTTCTGCAAGCCAGGAGATAAAACTGTCTATGCTGTCGGTGACGGATATAACCATCGGGAACATAGAAACTAACGCGCACCATGATAGCCGAGTTTTCGAACCATTAACGAATCAGTCTGAAGAAATGTGTTGCAATGAGCATATCCCTCCTGTAGACGGTTCATACCAAGCACGCCCAAGAGAAAGTCGGTAGGGTAGAGCCACAGTTAATAGGTTCCATGTATAGGTTCCATGCCTCATTGACATTTGTTGGCGTTGGTATCATAACTCCATTGTAGACTAATTTCTCACCTTTTGGAAACCTTTAAGACCAACCCAATCCCACGCCGTCTGAATGAGTCCTTCATCAGACAAGGAGGTTCCGGTGTGGAGACAGGCGGGTAGAACAAATTTCGATAGAACCACCCTGAAATCATGGTTAAACATTCTTTAGTCTTTCACGTCACAATCTGGATCAACCTGGCTAACTTGTCCGGTATTCGGAAAAACTCTTATACATAGGTTTGAAAGAAAGTGTTGTGTCTCCAGTTACTATCGTGGTTAGAAATATTATCTAAACGGTGTTAGAAAGAGAATATGTGTGTATTTTTTTTTTCGTTATCAGTAATTTGAGTTAGAAAAAACGCAAGGTGAGCCATTTTTTAAAGTTTTTTATATTTGTACTAGCTGACCCGACAAACGCTGTTCTGCCATATAAATTATTTGTAGTGAATATTTTGGTTGTTAAATAAAAAAACGAATGTATTGTAAGTATGTGACAGAAAGACGAACGAAGCGCTGTAGACGATGACCGCCGATAAAAAACAGAAAAACATCAACTAAAGTAGGAAAACGAAATAAAGAAAATCAATATGAATTTCGAAGAGCAATTGAGTGTACGATATTTTTGTCAGTCCGTCTTTAGCCAACACAAATAAGCTCGATGGTTTTCTCACGCGAGAACATGATGCCGAATGAAATATCAAAATGACGCGACGCTTCTTGTGAATGCCTTGCGCATGTGTGGATGAAAGTTCGATGAGGCGGACATAGCGCCATCTGTCATTCAACAATATAAATAATTTCGTTCTGTTTGAAATGCGAAAGACGGTTAAATTTATTCATACAATAATACTAAAATCGCGAGTAAAAAATGGGAGGGTGAAGGTGGGAGGGTGAAGGTGGGAGGATTAAAATATAAGGTTATCGGTATTTTTTGATAATAATACAAAAAATAAAATTGTCAAAAAAATTGATTTTTTTCTGGATAGGGACAAACTAATCACCTAGAGTCCTAGAGGTGTGAAATATATTTTAAAACTTATTCTCATACCTACCAAATATACATAAAAAAATCATAAAAATCGGTCAAGCCGTTTCGGAGGAGTGCGACCAAAAATAACGTGAAACGAGATTTTTATGTATAAGAAGATTACAAAATTTTAAATTTCAAAAATTAAATGATTATTTTGAATTATAAAATTTTAAAGTGTACTTCATCACCATCACCTTTCAAAATAGTTTTTGGTTTTCGAATACGTTTAGAAACTTTCTTCACTTTACGGTACTTTACGAGACTCCCATTTCACAATTAAATAAGATTCAATTAAACCATAATCTATCTGTCTATCTCTATAATCTATCTATCTATATAAATAAAAATGAATCGCCGAAATGTCCGTTACATGCCCGTAACTTCCGAACGATTGCACCAAATTGGATATTTTTTTTTGTGTTCGTTATTGTCAGGACAAGGTTTGTATAAAACCAGTGGTGAGCTCTGGCATTATGAAATGTGTATAAAAAAATTGCATTAGGTGGCACGCGAGCTGTTTGAAAACTGAATGTACCGGGACTGAATGTATGGAATGCAGGAGGGTGGAGAGGGGAGGGGAGAGGGGAACTTGGGAGGGGGGAGGGGATCTCGAGAGGGGGGGGTTTGCTTGATGGGAGAAGGGGGTGAATGAAGTGGGGGAAGGGGGGGGGGATGGAGTGAGTAGAGGGATGGTGGAGCAGGTGAATTGGGAATGCGAGAGAGGAAGGGGACGCGGAAGAGGAATGGGAGGCGGAAGGGGAGAGGGACGAATGGGAAAGCACACGCAGGGAGAAACAATTTCTTTATTAAATGGCATAGCAACGCATACCGGGAAACAGCTAGTATGAAATAAAATAAAAACCCTCTCCCTTTTTACCGCAAGCTGGCGACAAAAGTTTTGGATGGAATATTCGTATGACCATTCCTCCCTGGTTTTGAACCCATGATCTCTGGGTTTAGCTTAAAGTCTTGATTACATTGCGCGAGTTTACAAGCTACTAGCCGGCAAGTTTAAAAGCGGGCGAATCGGCGAGAGCGATTGTGATGATGACACAAAAAACTTTCCACTAGCTCAGTAGCAAACTAGCTAGCGAGTTGAAACCATGTCGACATTTTGTACAAAACTGAGATACTCGCAGCTAGCTCACTAGCAACTATGATGACAAAAGGTTAGTTTACTAGTTAACAAGTCCACACGCTAGCGAGTAGCGAGCAAAGTAGCCCCCCTTTCAACTTTTTTTCGTAGGTTGTTCATAATCCGCTAGTTAGCTAGTAAATATGATTACACTGAGCGATAGTGAATTCGCCGGGTAGTAACTTGTAAACTCGCTCAATGTAATCGATGCTTAACCGCTCGGCAATGGAGTTTGTCGATATTGTTCAGTAATTTTCGCCTGGAAAACTTTGGTATAAAACTAGGACATAAAAAAGAATTCTGGTTCTTGACCACAGACTTATGTGACGTTAAGAAAAAAATAGTAAATTTTTTTCACCTTTTTGTCAATTGCACCAGACCGATTAGGCTGTATGATGAGGGGTTATTGTAGTCGGGATGCGAAATGGTTCTGTATATGGAATACGTATTGGACAAAACGGGAGATCCGGAGGCCCAACCGCCCACAGTTGCAAAAGTTGGCTTGCTGTAAAGAAAATGACAAAATGTAATGAATTTTCACAGTTGTTAGCAATCACTTAGTTATAAATCCAATTAAATAACTTTGTTATAAACACCGCCCCTTACGTTAACGATGTTATACTACTAATGATAAAGAATTTTTCTTGTCACATTCAAGCCACTGTGAGACGTGTAAAAATTATGACAGAAGCCTCAGCTACTCTTTGTGGACCCTTAAGACGAGATGGCCTAATAAAAACAAGGTTAGAATCCGGAAAAAATATGCCTATTTCGAACATCAAAATAGTACCTTTCGTAACAACTTTCAAGAATTTAGATTTTTTTATATGTTAATATTATTACCGACAAATAATTTTCTACTATAACTAGCTATAACTTTGTGGTTTTCCATTATAGATAAATGAAACAATTTAACTTTGTTTGAACTACTAATATAATGAGTAAATCCGACCGGTTTCGGAACGACTGTTCCTTCTTCAGGGCAAGCATATACTAATGTGACAGTTTCGAAATATGGATGGGAACAATGTATTATTATGGTAGGGGTGGAGCCGTTACCAGGTATTAATGAAGAGTGGGTGGGTAGGGGAACAAATCCATGATCGGGCTGTAAAATTAATATTGTCCAATCTTGGATTTGTTCCCCTACCCACCCACTCTTCATTAATACCTAGTAACGGCTCCACCCCTACCATAATAATAAATTGTTCCCATCCCTATTTCTAAACTGTCAAATTACTATACGCTTGCCCTGAAGAAGGAACGGTCGTTCCGAGACCGGTCGGATTTATTCATTATATAAGTGGTTCAAAAAAGTTAAATTGTTTCATTTATCAATAATTTTCTTATATTTGTTACACACACAAATATAATATGTGTTTTATTTCGCATTCATAAGCCATACATAAATATTTGGATAAAATCGTAAAAATTAAAACCAATAGAGCTTCTGCGGGTGTCCAATATTAAAAAAATTCAATTTTAAAATTGTGCAATTTTAATTTATAAAATATAGAGCACCTTTTCCAACTTTGCCGATTTCGAAATTCTGAAAAAAAAATTTACTCCACCTAAGTAGGCAATGCTTATGTACCTATACGGAAATATATATGAAAAGCTTCTGATAAAAGGTAAGGACTCACGTGGCAAGGTTCAAGCACCAAGAGTGGGTTAGGATCCACTCATCGCTGATAAGGGAGCCGATACAATACCAACCAGGGTAGTTGTTTATATCTCCGTAGGCCAACCTAACCTAGGAAAACATAGAAAATTTACATTAATAATCATTATTATTGATATTTTTTATCAGAAACTACCTAATAGTTTGTGGTTAGGCTTCATCATCATCACTATTGGTTCTACAAACCCTGGTGGGTCTTGGCCTCAAGAGTCTTCCTCCACACATCTAGGTTTTGTGCCAGCTCTATCCAGTTTAGAAGCCCCAAGATAGATATTATGTCTTTGAGGACGTTGTCGCTCCATCTTAATCTTGGTCTTCCCAGGCTCCTTCGCCCTATTGGTCGTGAATTCAGCAGGGACTTTGGTGCTTGATGCTCGGTCATTTTCTCCACATGACCCAGCCACCGAAGTCTTCCCAGTTTTGTAAATTTTTCAACGTTTAGCTCATTAAACAAAATATAGAGCTCACTGTTATAACGTCTGCGCCAAAATCCATTTTCTTGAACCGGTCCGAAGATGCCCCTCAAAATTTTCCTTTCAAAAACGTCCAGCGCTCGCTCATTCACCTTAGTTAGCACCCAAGTTTCAGCTGCGTACGTAAGTACTGGTCTGATAAGTGTTTTGTACACTAATATCTTCGTATTTCTGGACAGCAGTCTGGATTTTAATTGGTTTTGTAGGTGGAAATAACAGCGATTTGCGTTCAGCGTTCACTATGGATCTCCTCTGTGATATTATTGTCGTTTGTTATCAGGGAGCCTAAATATGTGAATCTTGGTCCAGTTTCGAAATTTTGGTTTCCACATGAGAGAGTTGGGATTTGTTGGGTGCATCATACGTTAGGTTATATTTCAAATTTGGGAGCCATTTATTGGTTAATTAACATCTTTGCCAAAGGTCATCCCAAGTAATTCCTTACATTTGGTGACTTAGCAAGGGTGCCCATTCATGGGGCGAGATTTGTCCAGGTATTTGCGCGGATCCGTCTGCCCACCAGCTGCGTGGCAGAGAGTGTGAATCGGGAGAGACTGGTTGAGGGAGACCTTTTGATCTCTCCAGTTGGACTCTCTCATCCTATCACCTTGCACTGCAGTGGGAGAAATGGATTCATGCATCCATTACTCCTGGACACATTGGCCCTCAGATTCCTACCCATCCCTCATACATTTTGCCTTCCCAGAACTGAATTAACCTTCCTTTCCATAAATAAAGAAAATGTGACATAGGCCCGGAGGGATTGTTTCATCAGGGATTCATATATAAATTAATTATATATTCACACAAAAAAAATAAATAATAAAATCCTACCATGTGCGGATACTCTCCTGGCACTAAAATAGCCTCAGTTTGGTTCTTGTCTGGTACAGGGGGGCAGTTGTCTTGTCGAGTCCATCCGTTTTCTGTCTCTTTGCAAGGGTACGCCCTGTCGGCCAGGCTGATGCAATCTACAAGACACATGGAGCATTTCAGAACAGTACTAGCACAAATCCGTGAAAAATCATGGGTTAGTGATTCTCCAAAGCTGACACAAAACGGTGTTTGCTGGAATTGGGTGATAGTATGTGTTGAAAAGTTAAAAACTTACAATCCCAGGCCTTGTAGCCGGTTTCTTCAATGTTGACGATACCCGGCTTTAGCGGGGGACAGGCGGTCGGACCACAACAGACAGTTTCATCTTCACAAGAACACACCTGGAACAGAACACAATAAAATTTCAATCGTCTGAAAGCAATCGAAAATAGAAAAAGACAGAGAAGAAAAAAAGATTAGGTAAAGGATAAATCTGGCTTCCAAGTTATTGAATAGGACTAGCAGATTCTTTAATAGTGACCAACTGCTAACCCTAAACCAATCTTGAGTACGTCGATTAATTGAATTTGGAAGCCACCTCTGGACCGGAACCTTAAAATAATTGATAAACCTACTTGATTCCGTGCAAAGGAAGGCGTTCCTGCTGATTAACAATCCGTGGTTAACCTTTGGAACGCCAAATCGAATGTGATTTTTTTAGTATGTTATGTTAAGATTTAAAAATTTTCCGCAAAATAAAGCATGTTATAACTTTTACGATAGGCCTGGCACACAAGAGGTTAACTGACTGATTGCCATCTCTAGTGCTGTACAAGGAGCGAGCCGAGCCACGAATTACGAGAAAGGAACAAAGCAAACGCAAGCGGCATTTCGCGGCGTTTGCGATTGCTTTGTTCCTTTCCCATAATCCATGGCTCGCATCAAACGTTCGGCTTGCTACGCTGCGTCTGTTCTACAGGTATTTCAATGGTGCCTACTCTAAGGAGCCAGCAGCATTGATGATGGATAAGGGTGGAACATCTGTTCATGAGATCTTTTAGCATAATTAAAATTGTTTTCTGCGTTTAGTTTTGGTGTACAGGTCAACACGGTATAATAACCCAAAAATAAATCCCGATACTTTTTGGGCTGTGAAAATCTCAAATCATGTAAGAATTCTAATGTGAAGAACGGAAATGAAGCCAAACATTTTTTTATCCTTTTTTTTACTATACATATAAAACATCTTAATATATAAAACAAAGTCGGGTTAGTTACACTATTTATAACTGGAGAACGGCTGGGCTGATTTTGATGATCTTTGATTTGTTGGATTTGTCTCCGCCCCGGATAGAATAATATATATATTAATACACAGTTGGCATTTGTTTTTCGAAAACTCACTATGGAAACGTTGCCTTTTAGAGACAGGCGAAAATCGACCACTCTGCCTATCCAGTTTCACCGACCGCAGAGATCGATTTGGCCGGACCGGGGGCATGGACAGCGATCTCATACAAAAAATCGTAAAAAAAATCGCGTTTTGATGATGCGATAATCGACCCTTCTCCCCCGCGATCCGCAAGACCTTACGGCGCACTGTCGCTTAAAAAAAAAAGTCGCTTACGCCCTTTCAGATAAAAAATTCAGAGCATGTTTCAGTACTTTGACTTTGCGACAAAAATTAAGCGTTTTTTGGCCTACAAAATTTAAAGAAAAAAACTGGCGGCGAAAACTAGAACTCTAATAAAATCACTCAATTCGGCTGGGTTACACTTCTCGCTGACAGGTTCGCATTAAAAAACAAGAGATGTCTTTTTTCCAATAGTTTCAATGCAAATTAAAATGCTAGGAATATCGAGTCAGGTCAGGATTAACCCATCTCTTTTTGCATGTTTGCGAATGCTGAGATAGGTATATGTAGATTTCAAATGTCAGTTTTATGCTACCGAAACGGACCTCTCAGCGGTTTCGGTTGGGGAATACTGCATTACAGCCCAAAAAGCGATCCCAGCTTTGATATTTTTTAAAAATATAATAAAAATATAATACGCAACTTTTGATACCAAAATCATATACGCATCTCTTATAAAATATGTCAGTAGAAGCTGACAAATATCACACATTTCCTGAAAAATTCATGTCGAAAATGCGTTCTAAAATTATCAGAGAGTATTAAATTACTGGCCATATGAAAAAAACTCAATTTATAACGGGGCAGGTACCTACCGTTCCATCGATAGAAAAGTAACAAAATACGTAATGTTGACGCAATTTTTATTGAGAAAACGCGTAGGTAGGTACCTACAACAATGTAATTTTTCTCGGGGTTTACCAGGTAGGTACCTACCGGCTTAGGAACAGTATTCTTTCATTTAAATATTTAATGATATGAAATTAAATAAATCACTCAAGATGGTCACTTTTAAATCTATGTAGGTACCTACCTGCACATAACTTAGTCGGAATCATCTGATGATTTTGCTAATGTATTTTTTTTTGTAAATGTATAACGAAATTGCTTGAAGTTGAACGGGATAATTATTTATGTATTATTATTTACTTATACTTATTATGTTAAAACTGAAATAATTACGGAACTTGAATAGAATTTGAACAGAACTTTCACAGAACCTTAAAATTAACTTGAAAATTTGAGGTTTTTTAATTTATTTTTTGTTATTTTTAGGACAAGGTTTGTATAAAACTACTGGTGAGCTCTGGCATAACGAAATTTGCATAAAAATATTTCAATAGGTGGCACGCGAGCTGTTTGAAAACTAAATGTACCGGCAATGAATTAAGTAAGCGCGGGAAAACCAGGGAGGGGGGAGGGGGGTAACCTGGGAAGGGGGTGGCGAACTCGGGAGTGGGGTTTGGGGGATGGAGGAAGGGGGGGGGGGGGAGTAGAGTACGCTACGAAAGAATATTTTTTCTGTTTTTTTTTTACTCGAATAAAACAAAATTTTTGTTTCTAAAAAATTCAGAAAAATTCATTTTTGTAGCGCCGTTTTGGAAAAAAATACTATAAGTCTATTAAGTACCTACCTGCGCACTATTAAATCAGTTTTTTTTTTACTGTAATAAACCTTAGTTATTGTTTCTAAAAAAATGTGACAAATGTACCTATCAGGCGGGAATGGGTACCGCCGCGCCTCCCCGGGAACTTTTATTGGATAACCAACACCACTACCGCAGATCACCCCAAGTGGTTCGCTACGTTTGGTGATATAGTAGGGGTGCCCGGGTTCATGGGGTGAGGTTTATCTAGGTCTTGGAGGCGGATGATCAGGACTCACTGAACCCCAGATTCCTACCCACCCCTAAACCATTTTCCTTCCCAGAACTCTCCTCTACTTCTTTGCCTTAAAAAAACCTCCACCCAGCATCTCCCACACCCAGGAGCTCCACACAGGAGGCCGTGGGGAAAATAATTTCCGTAAGGGCCTATGTCATCTTTTGGGATGCTGTGTGGAGGATATTTTTTTTTTAAAGGAAGGAGATGAGAGTTCTGGGAAGGAAAAGGGTATGAGGGGTGGGTAGGAATCTGGGAGTCAGTGTGGCCAGGAGTAACGGACGTATGAATCTATTCCTCACACTGCGGTGCAAGGCGAAGGGTTGGGAGAATCAGGCTGGAGTGGTCAAAATTCTCCCTCAATCAGTCTCCTCTGATCCAGCCAGCCACGCAGTGGTTGGGCAAACGTATCCGCCACCAAGACCTAGACAAATACATACAGTTTTTTAATACAAAAATGAGCTCAAGCATCACGAAATTACGCGAGAAAATGCCCGTTCTGAATCCTAGGGGCCTATGTCATCTTTGAGGATGCTGTCCGGAGGGTTTTTAAAGAGAAAGGAAGGAGAAGAAGAATTTTTTTTAACATGATCTCCACACAGGAGGCCCTGGAAAATATGGAAGATATGGATATAAAAGAAGGATGGGGAAGGGGATAAGGAGGGAAAGGATAAGAGGGAGATATAAGTTAGTGACGTGTTTTATATTTTTAATGGACTTTTTGTCCGTAAACAAATAAATTATATACAGCGGGTACCCGGCATGCGTTGCAAAGCCACTTTAACGTCGGGGTCAATTAAACTGTAATGATTCCATCCCAAATCCCGGAAAACTACATTATAATGCAAGCGCCTGTACTATATAACATTATATACAATGGCATTATATACCCGGCATGCGTTGCAAGGCCACTGTAACCTCGGGGTCAACTTAACTGTAATGATTCCATCCCAATTCCCGGGAAATAACATTTGAATGCAAACGCCTGCAATTTATAACATTATATACAACGGGTACCCGACATGCGTTGCAAGGTCACTGTTACCTCGGGGTCAACTTAACTGTATTGTTCCATCCCAATTCCCGGGAAATAACATTTTAAACCAAGTGCCTGCAATATATATAATGATATACAACGGTTACTCGGCATGCGTTGCAAGGCCACTATAACCTCGGGGTCAACTTAACTGTAATGGTTCCATTCCAATTCCTGGGAAATTACATTTTAAACCAAGCGCTGCACTACATAACATTATATACAACGGGTACCCGGCATGCGTTGCAAGGTCACTGTAACCTCAGGTTTCTTCATATATTTAATTTAACACACACTCCTCCTCGCTTCATCCACGTTCACACGTCAAATCGCATAGTGTTTTAACCCGTTAGTTGCTTTTGCAACGGGCCCAGCTAGTAACTATTAAAACATCACAAACGTTAACGAAATAAATAGTTACAAAGAAAATTATTTTCCCCATACATTTTGAACATGGAACGAATTCTCCTATTTTGAAAGAACTGCAGCAATATTGTGAGGGGTATAATATTGAACTGTGCATGAATTCCAAACATTAAAAAACGTCAAATGTCAATGCGTTGATTGTTGTGCATTTGTTTTTAATCATATAATGCTGCCCTTCTTTCTTACACACTCAATGTCAGTAATCGAAAATGAGACAAATGGTGAACGAATGTCTGCACACCTCCAAAGGAAAAATACAATAATTATAATAAATCTCTGAAATGAAACGCATTTTTTTTACATAAGCTCCACACAGGAGGCCCTGAGGAAAATATTTTCTCTCAGGACCAATGTATGTCATCTTAGGGGATGCTGTGTGGAGGATCTTTTTAATGAATGGGGAGGATAGAAAGTTCTGGGAAGGAAAAAGGTATGAGGGGTGGGTGGGAATCTGGGGGTCAGTGTGTCCGGGAGTGATGGACGTACGAATTCATTCCTCCAACTGTGGTGCAAGGCAATGGGTCGAGAGAGTCCGGCTGGAAAGGTCAAAAGGCCTCCATCAACCAGTCTCTCTCGATCCGGCCCGCCACGCAGCAGGTGGGCAGGCGCATCAACTGCCAAGACCCGGACATAAGTCACCTCATGAACCCGGGCGCCCATGCTAAATCATCAAACGTAGCGTACCACTTGGGGTGATCTATGGCAGAGGTGTTGGTTATTCAATAAATGGTTCCCGGGGCGGCGGCACCCGTATACGCCTCCCGAATTCCCATAAGTAATTGTAAAAGTAAGAAAATCACAAAAATATAAATCCGTACACTACGCCATCTCTGATACTGACAAAAATAAAACACGGACAGTTGCGCATAGATAATTGCTTCATTGCGTAATTTTTAACTTAATAAAAAAACTTAATTTAATTCAACAGCTATTGATTCTGAGGCGGTACGAAATTCGTCGGGTCAGCTAGTATGTATATAAATATGATTTTTTCAATTAATTTTGTCTGAAACAACTTTGATGATATTTTAACGATCTCATCATTGTTGGCGGATATAGAGATTTCAAATTTATTTTGATGTTTAATTTTTGGACGAATTGGGCTTTACCTGTGGATAAACACCATCTCCAGCTAACTGTATGGCGGCCGTGCAATTGGCAAAGTCTCTGCATTCTCCTGTCTCCCCTGTTTGTTTCACAATGCAAGTACTCCCTAAAAAAATAAAAAAATAAATAATTAATCCTAATTAAGGATTAACGATTTGAAGTTAATTTTAGGTTTTGCAAGAGTCTGTAATTGTTAAAAGTTTCGATTTGAAAAATCTGTTAAAAAATATCAAGCTTTGGAGCAAAATGCCAGGCTTTTCCAAGGTAAACCAAAATATTATTATATTCTGTTTGGACTATTTGCAACTTTATGGGACCGAACAAATTCGAATTTCACCTATAAATAATTCGACGAAATTCTTTCATTTACGGGCAAATTCCTGGCCTTGGGGTCGGGAAAGATAAGTGTTTTCTCACATATTATATGATAGATTGGATTGAAATTTTGGACTCCTTAGAAAGATGGTTTGAAGACAATTCAATTAAAAAATCAAAAGTACATCAAATTTACCGCCAAAATGCAAGCCTTGGGGTCGGGAAAGATACGTGTTTTCTCAGATATACCTACGATCGATTGGATTGAAATTTTGGATACGTCCTTAGAAAGATGGTCTGAAGACAATTCATTGGATAAATCTTGCAAAAGATCATCAAATTGAGGCGCGAAACGCGAGGTTTAAAATAGGGGAAAAAGGTTTTTTTTCAATCGACGGGAACACACTACAAACATAGGCAATACGGGTAGACATTTAGATAAAATCTAAAAATTCAGAAGATAATAAATTATGTGGGTAAATCAAAAAAAAAATTGTAAATATACAGAAAAATGTTAAAGGAAAAATGAGTGTTTCTCTCCAAACAAATATCCTCTCTTCGATCAAGCCTTATTTCAAATTGCCTCCCTTCCATTCAATATCTCATCTCTTCTAAGTCTGAACTCAATTATGAAATTTTTTGACATTAATTTATAACTAATGCCGACCTTTTCAGCGGAGATTGAACCCTTAAGTATTCCGAAATATAATGCGCGAAGGTCCATGACATCGCTTGACAGCCATCGGCTAAATCTCTTTTTAGCAAAATTGATCCTTGAGGTGTGTGAAACTCGTGGAGCAGGGATGTCGTTTTCATGTGCCTGAAATCTCCCCCTCCTACCTCAAGCGAAAGTGAACCTAGAGGTGTGTAAAACTCAAGGAGCGGAGAGCTCGTTTTCGCGTGCCAGCGTTATAATAGTAGTAAAAGCCAGCGTTGTAAAAGCCCCGAAAAAGGGCGTTAATAAATAAATAAATAAATAAAAGTAATAATATTTAGGTACCTATTAACATCAAATAAGGTATTCCGTTGGCAATGTCAAAATCGTTCGTTCAAAATAATAGCGGATAGCGGATTAACCGATAGCGGAAGCACAATGCTATATGTTGCGGCGGGAGTTATTTACAGACTGAGTAAGATTGTGGGTAAGATTGACGGGTAGGCAATTGGGAATAGGTAGGACAAAGGAACTTGCAACAATAATTAATACCAATCCCAAGCAGTGACAGTATGTATGCGTGCTATGTAGGTATGTGTATGAGTAGGTATGTTTATGGGGGGTAACCATCGCCCTTGATTAACTCCGTGCGCGTGTAATTATCAAGTTTAGGCTTAATTCAAATGGTAGAATATGAGATGAGATAAAAGAAAAGAACTCCAAAATACCTTCATAATGATTGGGTTCTGCAAAAACTATTGAGAGAAAGCAAAGAAGCGCGGTAACTTTAATATATGACAACATTTTCAGCGTGTATTAAGATCGCCACCTATTTTTCAACTGATGATATTAAATAAATAAAAATTATCTTTTTGGCTAATCCGCTTTAGTACGAAATGAAAAACAGGGCCAAAAATAATATAAAAAAAAATGTAGGTTTAATTTTTTTTACATATGACAGATATCGTATCACACCTTTTTTTTAGTAACGCTCGTGTTAAAAAGGCGGAGAAACGTATGTAAAAATCATTTTATTTTAGACAGATTTTAAATTTTTCTTATATTATTGACTACATTGGTTCTATTGATAAAAGGGTAGGTACACTATCAGAATTTCTCCCGGAATGCAGCTGATTGTCAGCAGTGCCTCTAATATTTATAATTTATAACAATCAAGCTGATCCTAGGCATGCGTCGCAATGCCATTCAAATAAATAAATTGATTTTCCCACACGTCCTTTCCTGTGCGTCCCCGTTCCCTTCCACCTTCGCCGCCTTCCCCCTCACCCGTCTTTTCCCTCTCCGCGAACCCCAACTCACCCATTACCCTTCCCCCTGCCTTTCCTCCCTGCCGCAAATACACACATTTTCATTTGTACAAATTTCATA
This sequence comes from Limnephilus rhombicus, assembly GCA_929108145.2. NCBI lineage: Eukaryota > Metazoa > Arthropoda > Insecta > Trichoptera > Limnephilidae > Limnephilus > Limnephilus rhombicus. The sequence continues at coordinate 29,891,018 of OV815290.1, read as the reverse complement.
ACGCCAGAACTTACCATTATATATAGCCTATAAGTTATTCTGATGTATGAGCTATATTATTGTAAAAGTTTCATTAAAATCCATTCAGCAGTTTTTGCGTGAAACAGTAACAAACACACATACATCCATACAAACTTTCGCGTTTATAATATTAGGAAGATTTTATTTTCCTATGGTGCAGACAAACGTTCACCGTTTGTCTCATTTTGCGACTATTGACATTTAGTATATAAGAAAAGGGGGCAGCATTATATGTTTAAGAACAAAAGCAAAACAATCAGCGCGTTGACATTTGACGTTTTTGAATTTTTGGAATTCATAAACATTTTAATATTATATCTATCACAATATTGCTGCAGTTCTTTCAAAATATGTGAATTCGTTCCATAGAAAATATATGAAAAAATTAATTTTCTTCATAACTTTCTTTTTCGTGAATTTTTGCGATGTTTTAATAATTATTCTGTTATCCGGGGCGAAGACAAATCCAACAAATCAAAGATCATCAAAATCGGTCCAGCGGATCTCGAGTTATAAATAGTGTAACTAACCGGACTTACTTATATCTAATAATAATAATAATAATAATAATAATCCAAACAATTTATAATTATTATAATAATAATAATTATAAATTGTTGGGAATAAAAATTAAGGGTAATACAAGAGAGAGTAGTATAGTTTCACATCTATTATATATGACCCGACCCGGCCCATACTTTCAAGTAGTTCAAGTCACTCCACCTTAAATCCAGGCTTAGCCATCGTCCATTTTTCAAAAAAAAAAAAAAAATTTTTTTTTTTTAATTTTAACAAAATGGACTCCCAGGGATTTATCAGTCAGGCGAGAAACGCGGTTGAGGCTCTAACCGATCTAATAATAGACCCCAGTAACAAACTGAACAAAGATCAAATTGCGAAAATGATTCCAAAAACTAATGCTATTCTTGGAACCATAGCGCAAATGGCTACAAAAATGGCAGCACTCGAGGGTGAGCTAATAGCTTTTAAAGCATTAACCAACAAACCTAACCCATTAGAATCTACATGTGAAGCGGCCGATGAGCTTGAAGAGAGGAAAAACAGAGCAAATAATCTCTTAATTATAAACGTTCCCGAAAGCACACAACTGAACCAAATTGAAAAAATCAAGGATGATAATTTACAAATTACAACCATTCTGAAGAAAATAGACAACAATATAGAACCAAATTCCATCAACACATTCCGTCTTGGAGCAGTGAGGCCTGATAAATCGAGGCCCATTAAAGTGATCTTAAGAAACTCAACTGAAGTAATGAATATTCTCAGAAAAAAAAACTTTTATCTTAACAACTCACCTGTCAAAATTTTTTCCGACCAAACTCCGAACCAAAGAAAATATTTATCAGACCTACGTCAATCAATGGAAAGTAGGATTCAGGGAGGAGAAGTTGGACTAACAATCAAATATATCAACAGCAAGCCGACAATAGTTAAGAAAAATCCAAAAAACTCAAACACATCAATGGATACGGCCAAAACATCCGCGGCTGCCGAACCAAACTCTTAGAGTTGCAAACTTCTATTCCTTTACTTCAAAACGTAGATGTATTTCTCCTTACTGAAACCTGGCTTGATCCTGATATTCACACCGAGGAACTTGGATTCTCATCTTATAACACCTACCGCCTTGACAGGAATCCAGCCACCAGCAATAAAACCAGAGGAGGAGGAGTTCTCATATCCGTCAAAAAATCACTGCCATCCACTCGATTAATTTGCAAACATCTAGACGTAGAACAGGTATTTGTATTACTAAAAACTAAATCAAGTAAAATTTTACTGGGATGTGTCTACATTCCTCCTGGATCCAACATCACAGTCTACCGAAACCACATTGATGACCTCGAAACCTTTAAAAATAAATACCCTGATGCCAGAACAATTTTATTTGGTGACTATAATACCCCTAGCATTGATTGGATGAATAAAAACTCTTATAACAACTTAAGCCTACCAGAAAATGCTCGTGAAATAATAGATATGACGAACTTACTCGCTCTACATCAAGTCAATCAAGTCTACAATACCAATAACCGGCTGCTGGATTTAGTGTTCTGTAGTGATCTCTCAATTCACATTGTTAAATCAGTTGACGAGCTCCTCCCCCTAGACTCCCACCACCCCGCTTTAAGCATAACCATCTTGATGAATAACTCACCAGACGACACAACTATTCTTCCTAACTATACTTATAATTTTTCCAAAGCTGACTATCCTAATATGAACCAATATCTTACAAATGAAGACTGGTCATTTCTTCACCTCAACAACAATATTAACTACAATCTTGAAATTTTTTACACAATTATCAACAGGGCCATTGAAAACTATGTACCACTTTCACATTTCAAAGAAGCGAAGTTCCCGAAATGGTTCAACAGCGAGTTAATCAACCTGATTATTTGCAAAAAAACTGCACACAAAATCTAAATCCCTTAATGACTATAAGTTATTTCACAATTACAGAACTCAATGTAAAAAACTGTCAAAAAAATCATATTATAATTATATAAATGGAATCGAAAAATCTATACCCTCTAATATACAAAACTTTTTCACACATGTAAACTCTCTTAGAAAAAACAAACAAGGTTTACCCATTTCAATGCACTTCAAAGATAAGAGTAGCACTGATATGAAAGTTAAGGTTAACTATTTTGCTGATTACTTCAAAAGTGTATATGACGAAGATATCCCAGAAAATTACATACCACCACCTTCCCTTATTGAGAGCATGCATATCCCTGCTGTACACATCAATATAAACGACGTTAAATCTAAAATTAAATCTCTAGACAAAAACAAAAAGGCCGGACCTGATAACGTGCACCCCAATATTCTCATAAATTGCATTGCTTCACTGGCTGAGCCGATTTGTCTTTTGTTTAATCAATCGCTTGATACAGGTTGCTTCCCGGACATTTGGAAACGTTGTTATCTAACGCCTATACTAAAAAAGGGTAATAAAAGTGATGTCACTAACTATAGACCTATATGTAAGCTATCTATAATTCCGAAACTTTTTGAAAAATTACTTCTTGATAAAATTTCCCCATATATTAACCGTCTCATTGTTCCAAATCAACATGGATTTTTGTCTGGCAGGTCAACTCTGACAAATCTCTCATTATATGAAAACTTTATATCAAATGCATTAGCTAACAAAACTCAAGTCGATTCCATATACACAGATTTTATCAAAGCCTTTGACAAAGTGTGCCATAAAATTCTACTGGTTAAACTACGTAAGCTCGGTATTGACGGAAAACTTTTAGACTGGTTTGCAAGCTATCTATCTGATAGAGTTCTACTTGTAAAAATTAATTTGTTTTATTCCAATCAATTTAAAGCTACCAGTGGTGTACCTCAAGGGTCCCATTTAGGCCCAATTTTGTTTTTACTGTTCATAAATGATATTGTTGACATATTTGATAAAGATGTGGATGTATTGCTTTTTGCAGATGATTTAAAAATATTTAAAATCATCAAAACCGCTGAAGATTGTGCCTGTCTACAAAATAATTTAAACAAATTAATTAGTTGGTGCTCTATTAACAAACTTTATCTGAACATAAATAAGTGTTATTCAATAAGTTTTTACAGAATAAGTCAACCAATTATTCATCCTTATGAACTTAACAACTCTACCCTTACCTCTGTCGCAGAAATTAGTGACTTGGGCATAATTTTCGACTCTAAATTAAACTTCATATCCCATATAAACTCAATCTATAATAAAGGTATCAAAATGCTTGGCTTCGTTCTTAGAAATTCCAGAGGTTTCAAGAATATTTCAACTTTAAAAATTTTGTATACATCCTTAGTACGTAGTCAAGTCGAATATAACTCCTCGATCTGGTCCCCCCATTTTAAAATACATTCAGATTCAATCGAAAAAATTCAACACAAATTCTTAAGACACATTAATTTTAACCTCGGTATTCCCATTGAAAACATAAATTATAATTACTTGATGAAAGAATTAAATTTACTAAGACTGTCAGATCGAAGAATTATATCCGACTTAATATTAATGTTCAAAATTGTAAATGGTAGAATAGACAGTCCTGATCTAACTAAGCTCATTGAATTTCATATTCCCACGAGAACTACTCGTTCTAAAATCCTTTTTAAATGTAACAATAATCGGACTGAGTATACGAAACACTCACTTTTACCTAGGTTGCATGAAGTTACTAATAGATATGCTGATGTGATAGATCTATTTAACTGCACGGAACATAGGTACAAGACGGCTATGCTATCATATTTTTTTAATGACTATTAATTTTATTTGTATTATAGATTTTGGCATGTAAATGTATCTCTGGTGTCACTTCACAATGTATCGTCACAATTAACTGTTATACATACACTGTTTTACCATTACTAATATTTTGAATATGAATTTGTGACATGTAATTAATGTTTATGGCATACTTATGCCGTTTGTATTAAATAAATAAATAAATAAATAAATATATGGATGATATAAAATTATTTTCAAATTCTGAACCAAATTTAGAAAAAATGATTAAGGTAGTTAAAATTTTTTCAGATGATATTAAAATGACTTTTGGTTTAGATAAATGTAAAACGATCCATATAGAGAAAGGCAAAATTGTAGATGGAGACGAGGGTATATTTAGAAATTTCAAAATTAAAAGTATGAAAGGGGATGAGGTTTATAAATATTTAGGATACCCGCAATCGAATAGATTAGATCACACTAGTATTAAACATGATATTAGGATTAAATTTCAAACTAGGATCAGAAAAATTTTGAAATGCAATCTATCTGCTAAAAATTTAGTAAAAGCAATAAATACTTGGGCAATACCTTTATTAACGTACTCATTTGGCATAATTAAATGGTCCAATACAGATTTAGATAGTTTAGAACGATTAATTAGAACTACGTTAACAAAGTTTAATTGCCATCATCCAAATTCAGCTATAGAACGAATTAATTTACCTAGAAATTTAGGAGGTAGAGGTGTAGTCAAAATAACATCTTTGAAACACAATCAGGTAGAAATGCTTAGAAATTTTTTCCATAGGAAAGCTAATAGCTCAGAAATGCACAAAATAATTTGTAAGGCAGATAGAAACATTACCCCTTTAAATTTATATGACGAAAATGTCAACATTCTTATAAATACTAACCAGGAATTATTAGATTCCTGGTCAAATAAAATTATTCATGCAAAACACTTCAATTATCTCAACCAAACGTATGTTGACAAACTTTCGTCAAACAAATGGTTGAGTATTGGAGAGTTGAGCGCAGAAATAGAAGGATTTATGCTTGCCATTCAAGATAGAGTCATTAATACTAAAAATTATAGGAAGCATATAATCAAAGATATAAATCAAATTGATGATTTATGTAGAAAATGTTTGGCTTTTCCGGAAACTATAGAACATATTATATCGGGATTTTCTATATTAGCGCCGTCCGAGTATACATTTAGGCACAATCAGGTTTTAAAAATAATCCACCAAAGTTTGGTAATTAAACATAACTTGATTGACTGCCGTAATATAGTACCATATTATGAATATGAACCAAATTCATTTTTAGAAAATGAATTTTATAAAATATATTATGATAAAGCTATACTAACAGACAGAACAATTAGTCATAATAGACCTGATATAGTTTTACATGACAAAATTAAAAAAATAACTTATATCATTGATGTAGCTATTCCAAATTCCTGTAATATTCAAAAAACTGTTTCTGAAAAAATTAGAAAATACACAGATTTAGGAAATGAGATTAAAAGAATTTGGCATTCTCGGAATATAAAAATATTACCATTTGTTATTTCGGCTACTGGCATTATACCTAGGTCTCTGATTCAAAATTTAGGCGTATTAGATTTGTCAAAGAATTTATATATAAAAATGCAAAAATCGGTAATTTTAAATACATGTAGGATTACAAAAGATTTTTTAAATATTTATATTGAGGGATCAGTAGGATTTATAGGTTCAATTAGGAATTCCACAGAGCCGAACCCTCTGATATGAAAATATCTGGAGTCGGTGAATTATTTTCCCATCTGGTCTCTGGTAGGTTGACATGTTGTTCTTGTATTGTTTTGTAATTATAATACATATAGTGCAATTGCATAACGTGGATTGACCAGATGATCATTTGGGAAGTGTGTGAAAGGGTTTAGTTTTTCCTGTGGGGAAAATTAAACCCGGACATTTAAATCTGGTGCGTAAATAATAATATTTATTTCACATAAAATTATACAATGAAACATATATGGAAACTTTGACTAGCCAACTAGGAATGGATCCTGTTTTAGGCCAGTCTAATTGACAAATTTAGTTCATATCATAATTTCATATTACATTGATTAATTATATAAACATATTATTTATTGAATGAAACAAGTGTTACGATTGAATTCCTCGTAGAAGCTTTAGTTAATAACTACAATTTTGAACTCATAAAAAAAGAAGAATAAGCGAAGAGAAAAAACAATGTCTTAAAGTACAAATTTAGTATTGAATGCTTGTTTAACAATAGATAAATGTTTGGTCATTTAAATCGCTTGCAAAAATTGAGAATCGAGACATTCTTCAAGCGTGATGACAATATCCATATTATAATTAACGTGGATGTTTAAAAGTGATTACAAAAAATAATTATAATTATAATTAACGTGAGTGCCTTAACTTTACCAGCGGGTGAAGAAACTCAAAAAGAATGTGACTCGAAAAGGATGCAGCAAATGAATAAAAACAATTTGTATATAAATATTTCATAAGTTAGCTAGTGTATAAATAGTGACATGACAGAGTGGTTGATAACAAATTGTATTTATTTCCCTTTCCTTGCTTCATTTTTTCATCCTACTAAGATATTTTCCCTTAGAGCACTTAATATAAAATAAAACCTGTAAAGTAAATAAAATCCAGATGGTAATGTTAAAAAGAAAGATCACCGCAGGACTTGAATGTAGAACAATGGGAAGGGTATTGATAAAATAATAGACAATTATGTTCTGAAGTTATAAGTACGTGTTTTTGTAATATTACGTATAGTACGCAATTTTGTATAAATTATATTTGTACGTATTTTGTATAAATTATAGCTTACGTAATTTTGTATAATAAAAAGAAAGATCTCCACAGGAGTTGAATGTAGAAAAATGGGAAGGGTATTGATAAAATAATAGACAATTGTGTTCTGAAATGATAAGTACGTGTTTTTGTAATGAATGGAACTATGAGTGAGTGTTTTTTATTATTTTGTTTTTTTTTTTTTTTTTTCTTATATATTTTTAATTTTGTTTTATTTTATATGATGAAACTATCTATTGGTCAACATATCTTCGCTTTTGATCCTCCCTAAATCAAGGAGCCAGTCGTTGATCAATTTGCGCAAAACATTTGCACTTTTAGTTTTCCAATCATTAGGAATGATATTGAATAATTTAGGTCCTAAGTACGAAAATTGCCGTTGGCCGAGGGACGTCGTGATTTTTATTGGGACTATTGGATTGTTCCTTGAAAGTCAAGTCCTTGAATCTCTCTCTTTGGTTTCAATCGTGGGATTGGTTTGCAGCAATTTCATCTATACGTTTCTACCACTCTTCCCTGTCTTGTGCGGCTCTTTTGAAGTCTGCATATGATGAGCAGCGCACGTCCACCAGCAGGTTCTCCAGGTACTCTCGGCGTGGGCGTCCCCTAGCGTTTGTCCCCTCGGTCATACCATCCATTATGGCATGCAAGAGTCCTTCTTGTCTTATTACATGGCCGATCCATCTGGCGCGCCTTTCGGACAAGGTCCTGAGCAGGTGCCTTCCTCCTTCGATTCTTTGGAGAACCTCCTAATTTGTGATGTGGTCTCTCCAGGAAATTCCTAATAGTCTTCTATAGGACCACATCTCAAAAGCCTCTAGTCTCCGTTTATCTCTTTCGGATAGGCACCATGTTTCGCAGCCGTACATCAAGATACTCCATACATAGGTCTTGATGAGGAGTATTCTCAGTTTTAGGTCTATATTATTCGATTCTATTATTTTCGACCTTTTATTGAATGCAAGCCTAGCCTGGTGTACACGGCTGTCGACCTCGCTCTTAGACCTTACTTATATATTACCTATATATTAAAAGATAACAGATATAAAAGAGAATATAAAAAAGAGGAGAAGAAGAGAGAAAAGGGGAAAAAGGATATCTAATATTATTATTGAGCTATATATTATTATACTGACGAGTTCCCGGCATGCGTTGCAACATCATTAAATAAAGAAATTCTTTCTCCCGGCGCGTCCTTTCCCATTCGTCCCCGTTCCCCTTCCGCCTCTCGTTCCCTTCCAGCGTCCCCTTCCCTTCCACTCCATTTTTCAAACAAGTCGCACGCCACCTAATTCAAATTTTCATACAAATTTTATAACGCCAGAACTCACCAGTATATACAGAAACCTTCACGGGCGTGCGCACAACAAATCACAAAAGTGTCATCGCAATCGGATGAATAGCATAGTAAATAATTTTATAATGCCAGAGCTCACTGTTATATATAGAAACAAATCAACAAAGTTTCATCGCAATCAGTTTTTGTGGTGAAACATTAATTTTAAAACTCGGGTAGGGGGTTCGTGGGAAGGGGGGGGGGGAACCCGGAAGGGAAGGGAACCTAGGAGAGGGGGAGGGGAACTCGGAACTCGCGGGACGGGGGATGTGGGAAGTGAAGTGGGGTGAGGGAAGGTGGAGGAGGCGGAGTGGGAACGCGAGAGGGGAAGGGGACGTGGGAGAGGAAGGGGAGGCGGAAGGGAAACGGGATTGGGAAATGGGAAAGGACACGCAGGGAGAAACAATTTCTTTATTAAACGGCATGGCGACGCATGCCAAGAACCAGCTAGTTTTTAATAAAAATCAGAAAACATGAACAGAATTTTTCAATCCATTGGTTTTTTACAACAACCTGTATACCTATTTTTCTAAATCAGTTAATCTACACTAAATAAAGAGATGTCCGTTTTTGATCGATTGTCAAAAATTATTCGAAAAATGTATCTAATCTGCTTAATTTTTAATTAATGAAAATCGAGATAAGATAAAAATAAGTATTTGGTTTTTAATTATTTTGAACCCTGACACCTGTTTAACTACTTTTGTAGTTAATACAAACAATGACTATTTTTATTTTCGCTTTTTCGTTAAATTTGGGAGGCGGGTATGGAACCATTTATTGGATAGCCAATACCACTGTCATAGGTCATCCCAAGTGATTCGCTACTATCGGTGATTTAGCAGGGGTACCCGGGTTCATGGGTGAGGATTGTGTAGGTCGTGGCGGCGGTCTGTCCATCTCCTATTTGGAGAGACCGTTTGGGAGACATTTTTTACATCATAAGCAGGAGTCTTTCGACCCATCGCCTAGCATCGTAGTGGAAGAAATTGATTCATGCGTCTGTAACTTCTGGACACACTGATCACAGATTCCTACACACTCCTCATATCAGTTTCTTATCCTTTTTTCTTTCCTTTCATTTAAAAATAAACCTCCACGACCCCCCCCCAAAAGATGATCTTTTCCTGTGGACCTAACGTAAAAAAAATCATTTTTGATTTCAAGTTTTTTTTTTTTACAGTGAATACCGCACAACAATCTCAACTGCTCCCGTCTGTAGCCAGTGAGACTATGGCATCCCCAATTGGGGTATGTTGTGAGGCTGAAGGTAGTGGGGAGGGGAAGGAGATGGGGAAGAGGAAGGTTGGGAAGTACCTGGCTATTCAGATCTGGTCACCAAACACGGCTAAAGCCATTTTCAAGCAACGTTTCAATTCTGAATGGTGGTCTTACATCAGGGCGATACTAATAGTATCTTCCACTCTGGAACATGCCGCAAATGTACTATGTATTATTTTAAATGAATTAATTGTGAAATAACACAAATTAATCAAATAAAATTTATTTGCGCATGCCGGGTTCGAACCCGCGACCTCCGGATTGTGAGTCAAGAGTCTTACCCACTGGACTACGGAGGTCGTCAAGTACTTTTTAACTTGAAACACTTTAAATTTTTTCCCTTAACCCGAATGAATCGCCTAAATGTATGTACGAGCATATAACTTCCAAATGACTTGACCTATTTCATTCAAACTTTGGGGATTTGATGTGTGCATGCCCGCAAAGGTTTTTTATGTATACTGATGAGCTCTGGCATTATGAATATTGTATAAAAAAATTGCAAAAATTTATATCTCAGTGTGGACCTTAAGCAGGCGGCTGTTAATTAAATAACCTATCCTAATACTTGGTATGAGGATAGGTTATTTAAATGAAATAGTATAGTGCTCTGACACAGTTAAATTAATTTATTAATTAAGTACAAATAATAATCAGGGCTAGACTAAATTCTGAATGGGCATATTATGGAGCGTTAGTACCGTTTAATCTTGAGGAGTTGATGAATGGGTGAATGCCATATGTAGGCGATCTCCCTCCGCTGCTGACATGTGCTGAACGGCAGGCTGGAGCGACGAACAGGCCTCCAGTCCCGCGGTTTCCCAGCGACGTCCCGTCCAAGGGCGGTTGCCAGCCAGCCGACTATGTTGATGACGGCCAAGGTGGGCTATCTTCGGCCGCATCTCGGCGAGCACCTGTCTCCAGGTATAGTCGGAAGGTCTTGTGATGACTGCGTCTGCAGATGCTGGATGTGGTTTTAATCCAGCAGAAATACTGTGCTCCCATGGTACTCCGCTGCTGATCCAGGATTTTAATGATTGTCCTGATGGTCTTCAATAATGGATGCCGCTGGTGGGCGCGGATTTATCAATCTTCACATGTTGTTAAAATAATGGCGAACTATTACTATTTGATTACGTCGACCCGCCACAGGGACGGTGGCCAAGGTCACCTGTGGCTGCTCAAAGAATGAAGAGCTCAAGGCCAGTCTTGCCTAGTGGACCCCTCTGTGCAGATCCTCAGTATCACCAACTGAGCAAAGGTAAACATTTCAATGCTACAAATATAATGATGTTGAATGTTAACAAACTTCACACCAAAAGTACCCATACACAGATAATTCACTTGTTACATTATTTTTTATGTAACAACACAAAACTAATTTATTCAATTCCTTAGCCTGACATAAATTATTTTAAAACTACTTACAATTAGTTTTTCATTAAATTTTTATTAACAGTCAATAACAATTCGTGAGCATATAATTCGTGTTATCAAAATTTCTCTTTATTTTTAACCCCACTTTCTTCCTTTTTATTACTTTAACTTATACTTTCTTAAGGATAAGTAAAGTGATAAAGTTAATATACAATAAAATAAATACTTAAATTTGTTTTAGACCACTTTTATTTTATACACTCTATCGGTTTAGGAACACCCTTCCTTCGTCAGGAGAATATTATTGTAACTAATCTATGATACAGAAAAACTAACTAACCATCACGCCGTTTCACCACAGGGGTAGGCAGAGTGGACGGACCGCCAACCAACTAGATCTTGGCACACACTCCTTGCATCGTTCACATTCATACATCATCTCATACATGCTCTTCTATTATTCCGACTCTTCACATGGCCTGACTCAAGTATCTGATTCACTTGGTCGTGCCATGTCTTCCTCGGGCGTCCCCGACTTCTTCTTCCATTCACATTTGCGTCATATATTCTCCTTACACTCTTTTCGTCGTTCATTCGCTCTACATGCCCAAACCATCAGAGCGTCCCTTTCTTAATCTTACTCATTACGCTTACATCAATCAGCCTTGCATTCTTCGCGGATCTCCACATTTCTCACATCGTACATGGTTTTACCAAACATACGCCTCAGGGATCTCATTTCTACAGCATTCAGTCTACTTTCATCCTTCCTCTGCCAGTTCCATGCCTCACTGCCATACATCAGGGTAGGTACTAGCACTCCATTACGGACGGCTAACTTCGCTTCTTTGGACAGTTTTTTGTTGGCCCCAACGGCGTTCAGTCCTCCATTATTAGAGCTGCATTTACCCTTCTTTCGATATCTCTGTCAGCCCTTCCATCTCTCGTAAACATACTTCCCAAGTACACAAACTCATCCACCTGCTCCAAATACTCATCATTCACGACTATGTTGCACATTGTTTTCATACTCTCTCTTTCAAATACCATGACTTTAGACTTACTTACATTCATCATTAACTCATTCTTCATACATACTTCGTTCATCCTAGACACAAGAGACTGTAGATCCTTCCATAGTGTTAGAAATCAGCACCGCATCATCAGCATACAACAGGCAACATACTTCCAGATAATTCTCTATTTGACAGATATATAAATTTCAGGTGTTTGAATGGGAGGTAAGCAAAGGGGTGCGTGTAATTCTGGGCTTTCCGGGAAGAACAGAGCGGTTTATTGGAAAAATATTTAAAATAGGACTAAAAGAGATAAATTAATTTGGTTATTCAAAATACTAAAATTATTATTTAGGGATTTTCTGATTTCAAGTGCTTCTAAGTTATCTAATTTTTTGCTTTTATTGTTAAGGTGAAGAATTTTAACCCCTGCGTCCTTATTAAAAGTATGATCTGTGGAAATTAGGTGATTAGCAAACTCTGAAAAATTATTATTATTTAAGCATCTTAAATGTTCTGTGATTCTAATATTTACATTCCTAGTTGTCTTACCTATGTAGAACGAAGGACAATCATTGCAACATAGTTGGTAAATGCCTGAGTGGCTTAATTTGTGATCTCTATCTTTAGTGTTCTGTTGTGTATAAAATAAAAGTGGTCTAAAACAAAATTAAGTGTTTGGCGAGTCACAAAGTTAATGCTTTTTACAAATATGTAATAAAGTTAGAGAGAGAATCCACTTGGTCATAATTTTCGGCATCCTATAATCTGGCATTCTTTCTATCTTACCACCAGCCTTATGCAGTCTTTTGGATCTCCAAAACCTAAGAATAGTCCAGTTCTCTGTAAAATGTATTAATATATTCATTAAATTTATTTTCAGGGTCCACAGTGAAAACCTGGCGGTAAGGAGACTGGCACTCCAAATACCGAGAAGTCCAGAAAGTTTCGCTGCGAAAACATCCTCCCGAAGCAGATCAGAAAGAAGAAATCTGCGCCAGCTGCCATCTCTCCATTCGGAAACCTAAGAGAACCATGTCCGCCCCTGGCTCCTGCGGTACTACCGATCACAACCCAGTCACAAATTGCCAAACAGACAGAAGTCCTGGAAAAAGACGCAGAACGGGACAACACGCAAGCAAAAAGTGCACGCAAAACCAAAAAATTGGCCAGTCTGCAAGATCAGAGAAGAGAAAAAGCCCTAGCCATAAATTCCACCAAATAGAACTCACAGAAAAAGAACTGCTAGCATAATAGCAAAGGAAACATCCAGCAGATGCAATGATTCAAGCGATTCAGATGATGATGTGTTGTATTTTAATGTTACCGAGAAACATGATGATAAATGTGAAAACAATAACCAAAAGCCTACCGAAGATATTGATGAGCGTAAAGATGTTAAAATTAATCTAGATTATAAAAGAGTTCCATTAGAATTAAGTGTTAAAAATAGTTGTGATCTTGCTATAAGTGGCAAAGTTGATGATTTGAGTGGGGAAACTGACAAAACCATAGTTGATCATATAGAAGACAGTGATAATCTGGTTAAAAAAAGTAACATTGGTCTGGCAACTGCCGTACCAAGCGATTTGACTAAGAATTCAAAGAGTAATGATTGTAATAAGATAGACTGTGATGCGTCTGCAATAATTTGTGATATTAGCTGTAAGAAAGATGTTTTGATCGCAGGTAACATCGAACAAGACAAAGATGGGTTTGTGGACTGTGATAAAAATACCTTAGGTTTAGCCGACACCATCCATCCAATGGATAGCATTAATTGTGATAAATGTGCCAGAAAAAATACTATTAATATTTTAGGATCGGGCAAATGTGAAGATTGCCACGCTATACGGGAATTAGTTAAAATAGATTTAAAAAAAACTGGAGTTGAACTATGTACAAAAGATGAATTATTATTTTACATTGACTTAGATCCGGCAAACCATGATTTTTCAGAATCAAATTCGTCTCAGGGTGAAGATTACATCCCTGTAAGCAATTGTATGAAAAGGAGACACGATGCTAGTAAAGTATTCACAACGCTCAATTTGAGAAAAGAAGAAATAATTATCGACAGTGACACCAGCAAAGTGAGAAAATTGAACGATGACACATCAGAAACTAAATCTTCATCAAGCAACAAAAGCTCTTTTGACGAATATGTGGAATTAGACAATGACTTCTTCAATGTAAATCCAGAATACAACCAATTTAAATTCAATGGCTCTGTCAAAAGCAGAGAGGAGAGGAGGATTGCAAACGAAGAACTAGACCAGTTGACGTACGATTTTCTCGAGCAGTTTCAATATTTTAACGATGATTCTGATGGTTTGGACGCCCCATATGAAGTTAGAGATGAGAGCTACATCAAAACGGCCATATCTGAACCAAACTTCTTGCACGATCATCCAAAAGGCGAAATGCTGCACAACTTTGAGGATGGACGAATCGAGTTCATCAACTTAAACGAAGGCAGCTCGAAATCTGAGAGCTCGGTTTTCGAATCAGGAAATGAAAACGATGAATTTTCCAGCAGCGATATGGATAGTAGATTCGACCACCATTTCAACAATGGCTTTTGTAATTGTGGTGCTGAGAAGAATAATGAAAAGTCTTCGAAGAGCAAAGGGGAGCTGGAAGAGATGCTGTCAAGTTGCTGGCCGAGGGACTGGATACCCCTGGACCATCCGGGAGCCAGGGTCATCTCACTGAGCTGCACAACAGGCCAGTATCTCTGGAGACCTATTTGGATCAAGCCGTACAACAGGTCAATAAAGTTTGCTAACGTTCCTTATATTTTTAAGAATGTATCATTTTTCTCTTAATGCTTTATGTACTTTTTAATTGCTCTTCAAGGCACAAATGCGTGGTCTACAAAACTAATTGTCATAATATGATTGATCATACACATCGTGTAACATTTTTTTTTTGTACATGAGCTCCACACAGGAGGCCCTGAGGAAAATTTCCCTCAGGACCTATGTCATCTTTGGGGATGCTGTGTGGAGGGTTTTTTTAAGGAAAGGAAGGAGAGGAGAGATCTGGGAAGGAAAAGGGTTTTATGTGTGGGTAGGAATTTGGGGTTCAGTGTGTCCTGGTCATCCGCCTCCAAGACCTAGACAAACCTTACCCCATCAACCCAGGCACCCCTGCTAAATCACCAAACGTAGCGAACCACTTGGGGTGACCTATGGCAGAATACCCATTCCTGCCTCAAAATTGAGAATTTTACAATCAGGCAGCTAACAATAACACTCCTTATATAGATAGTGATAAGGTTTAAATTCTCGCTTAACACCAGCCGCCTGCTTTGATTAAGTGTCGATGACACAGGGCGAGTTTACAAGCTAGTATCTGGGAAATTCACTATCTGTTAGTATACTCGCTCAGTGTCATCGTGTTACTTGCTAACTAGCAGATTGTTGACAATCTATGAAAAAAGTTGAAAGGTCGTCAACTTTACTCGCTACACGCTTGCTCCCGCTTGCTCATGATTGGTTTATTTATGTTTTTCAAGGTGGCTGCCAATTAACAGCTGATTTCGACAGTCAAACAACACAGAATTAGTTCACGCAGGCGTCGTTATTCTTGTTACTGGCGCTAGCAGCGACCTCAGTTTCCTACGCTACTGAGCGAGTGGACAGTTTTGTGTGTCATCATGACAATCTCACTCGCCGATTTATCCGCTTTTAAACTTAGTAGATAGTAGCTTGTAAACTCTCCCTGTGTCATCGAGGCTTAAATGCAACAAGGAAACATTACCGAAAATATTTAAATGCTTTACAATCATTTTCTAAAAAACTTAATTTGCCATATTATACAATAAAACCATAACGGAAAAGAGATTCCTAAGTGGGAGATTTTGAACTTCAAAACAATTTTTATAGGCCTGATTCTTTATTCTTTTCTGGGCTTATAAATAAAAATGCTCGATTACTTTAAATGCTAAGAGGTGTTTTAATCACAGCATTTAATAAAATCGTCTAAAATATTTTGCATTACTTCGTAGTACTTCGCCTTAAGTTATCTTCTTCTTCTTTGTGTGCCGTATCAGGTCCCCCGACGTTGGCGATCATTCTTAAAAATGTCTCTCTGTCTTGCGGTGCCCGGAATAGCTCCCCCACACTTCTAATGCCGGTCCACTCTCTTATATTACGCAGCCAAGACATTCGTCTCCTACCAGGCCCTCGGCGACCCTCTATCTTTAAGTTATATTTATCTATATGTAATAATTTTTTTTATATTAATATCTCACAAGACCAATCGGGGTATGTTGTGAGGCTGAAGGTAGTGGAGAGGGGAAGGAGATAGGGAAGAGGAAGGTGGGGAAGTACCTGGCTATTCAGATCTGGTCACCAAACACGGTTAAAGCCATTTCAAGCAAAGTTTCAATTCTGAATGGTGGTCTTACACCAGGACGAAACTGAAAGTATCTTCCACTCTGGAACGTACCGCAAATATACCATATATTATTTTAAGCCAGCTGGTTCCCAGCATGCGTTGCTATGCCATTTAATAAAGAAATTGTTTCTCCCTGCGTGCCCTTTCCCATTCGCCCCGTTCCCCTTCCGCCTCCCCCTCCTCTCCCGCGTCCCCTTCCCCTCACGCGTTCCCACTCCGCCTCCTCCACCTTCCCTCTCCTTCCCGCTCTGTGTTTCTTCCTTCCTACAACATGGGTCTTTTTAAGACCAATGATCGTTCCTTCCTCTCCTCAAAAAGACCCTCCTTACAGCATCTCAGATGACATAGGCCCTGAGAGAAATTATTTTCCTCAAGGCGTCCTATGTGGGGTTATTGTACAAAAAAGGGATAGAGCTTTGGAGGAAAAAAAAATTATAATAATTTTAAAATCTTATTGTTATTATTATTATTAATTGGTAATACTGTATTTTCCAGGAGTTCTCTCCGCGAGAGGTCTGCCGACATGATCCAGCAGCTATATGCTCATGGGGCTGGCTCACGACCCATCGTATGGGTGGGTCACTCCAAGGGGGGCCTATTCATCAAACAGATGTTTGCAGATGGTAAGAAATACCCCTCTTACTCCTTGCTTCCGTGGGAATAAACTTGAATTCTTTGAGTATCAAAGTGGATACAAATCAACCAATCATTATCACTCTTGGCTCTACAACCCTTGGTGAGTCTTGTCCTCCTTAAGAGTCTTCCTCCACTCATGTGGGTTTTGTGCCAGCTCTCTCCAGTTTAGAAGCTCCAAGGTAGATATGTCTTTGAGGATGTTGTCGCTCCATCTTAATCTTGGTCTTCCCAGGCTCCTTCGCCCTATCGGTCTTGAGTTCAGCAGGAACTTTGGTGTTTGATGCTCGGTCATTCTCTCCACATGATACGGCCACCGAAGTCTTCCCAGTTTTATAAATTTTGTGACGTTTAGTTCCTTAAACAGAGTATAGAGCTCATTATTGTAACGTCTGCACCAGAATCCATTTTCTAGAATACGCCTAAAAATTTCCTTTCAAAAACGTCCAGTGTTCGCTCATTCCTCTTAGTTAGTATCCACTTCCCAGCTGTGTACATGAGCACTAGTCTAATAAAATCATCCAATAACTACCGTGAAACGTTGATCCCCTGTGAACATAAGCGAAATTTGACGGACATGAGTGGAACATCCTTTGATGAACAGTTGATGTCGGCTTCATGAGAATAGATTGTTTCTTCAATTGCTTTCTGGGCCTCTTCAAGACCTGCATAAATAAATCCCTTAACACAGCTCGAAGCGCTTTTGAAAGTGGTTCGCCACATTTGGTGACTAAGCAGGGGTGCTTGGGTTTTTCTAGGTCTTTGGTGAATGCGTTTGCTCATCTAATGTGCGGCGGGACGGATCGGGAGAGACTAGTTGGGGGAGGTCTATCCTAGAACTCTCCAGCCGGACCCATTGCCTTGCACCGCAGTGGGAGGGATGGATTCATACCAACCACTCCTGGATACATTGATCTCCAGATTCCTATTCATTCCTCACACCTTTTTCCTTCCAAGAAATTCCTCTTCTTCTTTTCCCTAAAAGACTCTCCACACAGCATGTCCAAGGATGAGATGCCCCTGACGGAATTTCTTTTCTTCAGGGCCTCCTGTGTGGAGCTGGTGAAAAAAAAGTAGTTTTTATATTTTTGCATTGATTATTATCTAGACCAGTGGTTCTTAACCTGGGTTCAATCAAACCCCAGGGGTTCGGTGAGTCAGTCTCGCGGGTTCGGCGGAGGTCAAGACACACCCCCGACTCATATGGTTCATGATGACACGCCCTGCATGTCCATCATTGGCTTGTTCTTTGTTCTTAATGGTTTTGTTCATTTTGTGCATCTATGTATAAATATATGATTCAATCATATTTTATTTTTTCAATTAAGAAGGGTTCGGTGAATGCGCATATGAGACTGGTGGGGGTCAGTACCTCCAACAAGGTTAAGAACCATTGACCTAGACGTCTTTACATATTGTCTTTATAATGTTTGTAAGATGACTTTCAGACAGCAATCGTTTTAAGCAACGTTTCGATTCTGATTGGTTGTCTTTCACCAGGGCGATACTAAAAGTAAAATAAAAGTTTTTGTCATTAATGATATCTGTAATCTGTTTCCAGGGTTCGAGTCATGGAGCACCCTGAGCCCCAGTTCTCCGGGGGCGCGAATCTACCTTAGCAGCCGCGCGCTCGTCTTCTATTCGGTGCCCCATCGCGGATCTCCCCTGGCCAACATCAAACTGCCCTTCCTTCTCAGGGTATCTTCAGAACTGGAAGAGATTCAACATGGTGACTATCTAACTGAATTATACATTAATTAACTGCCGCACAGCATTCACAAAGATGACATAGGCCCTGAGGGAAATTCCTTGTAGACCAACCCTCTCACCACTTCCCATACATTATATGTATATATATAAACAGTAGATTAAGAACAATTTGTACCAGTCTGAAGAAAGCTTTAAATAAGCTAATGTTAATAAAGCTAGTGGGCCTGACAGAATACCTGCCCTGGTATTGCAGAGGTGCGCTGCAGAAATAGCTCCAATTTTGACGAAGCTTTTTAAAATGTCCCTGAAGACTGGCTCTGTGCCCTCTGGTTGGAAAATAGCCGTTATCCATCCAATTCCAAAGGAGGGTGACTGCTTCAACCCGGCCAACTACCGCCCCATAGCGATCACATCAGTTCTGTCTAAGGTGATGGAATGTGTGATCAACTACAAACTGCTCACATACCTCGAGAAGAACAAAATTATTAACGACCGTCAATACGGATTCCGGCGGAAACACTCGTGCGGTGATCTTCTCGCGTATGTGACGCATGTTTGGGGGCGGTGCCTGGAACGTTTTAGAGAGACCCAAACAGTTGCACTGGACATTTCCAAGGCCTTTGACCGGGTTTGGCACCGAGGACTTGTCAACGAACTGCCTTCTTGCGGACTTCCCGCATCCTTGTGTTCGTGGATTGCCGACTTTTTGAGGGAGAGGTCGATTCAGACGGTAGCCGATGGTTTTACCTCTTCCTCGCACTCGATAAATGCTGGCGTCCCACACGGATCGGTTCTGTCTCCGACTTTGTTTTTGTTGCACATCAACGACCTTTTGTCATGTGCACCAATTCATTGTTACGCGGATGACAGTACAGTCCATGATAGCTTTTTGTTTGACAAGCCCCCAAAGGGCTCACAAACTCCAACAGCCCGGAGGGCTTTGAAGCAGAGAATGGACAGTTACCTCGAGAGTGTTTTCTCTTGGGGTAAAAATAATCTCGTTGAATTTAATGTTTCAAAGAACCAATCTTGTCTGATTATGTCTAAAAGGGATCGAAATGAAAATCTAGTATCTTTCAACAGTAGCAATCTTCCGAACAGGCCCTCCATTGATATGCTTGGTGTAACCCTAAGTGACCAGCTCAGGTATGGGGGCTCCATCGAAGCCAGAGTAAAGTTAGCCTCCCAAAAACTGGGCGTACTGTACAGGGCCCGCAGATGCTTTAATAGTACACAACTGCTAACCAGAATTTTGCAGCCACCTCTGGTCTAGAGCTCCAAAATACCTGAAAAATACCCTCGACTCTGTGCAGAAACGGGCGGTCCGCTTAATAGATTCTCCCATCTTAACAGACGGATTGCAATCTTTAGAGCACAGGCGTCGGGTGGGAACGCTATCCTTGTTCTACCGGTATTACAATGGAAGATGCTCCGAGGAACTAGCGTCATTGATCCCTTCGGCACCGGTGCATAGTCGGGAAACACACCAAACGCTTGCCCAACATTTGTACACGGTTGACATTTGTCACATGAGAACGGGTCGTTTCTTCAACTCGTTCTTGTGTTCAACAGCTCGGCTGTGGAATGATTTGCCGGCTTCTGTGTTTCCTCCTTCCTACAACATGGGTCTCTTCAAGACCAATGTTCATTCCTTCCTCTCCTCAAAAAGATCCTCCACGCAGCATCCCAGATGACATCGGCCCTGAGGGAAATTATTTTCCTCAGGGCCTCCTGTGTGGAGTTAATGTAAAAAAAGCTAAAACCGGTTATGGTTAAACAAAAAAGTGTAAATAAGTTTCATATTTTAATTATTTATTTGAACCAAAATAAATAGCGCGTTTAAGCCGCGTTCGGAAATTCATTCAAATTTTTTTTTTATCAGGGCCTACGTCATATTTGAGGATTTTTGAGAAAAGATGTTTTCAAATTATCTGGTTAAGTTCACATTAGGTAGGTTCATGCTGTTATTTGTAGAACTTAATACTAAATGAATGACGGCACAAGTGCCAACATATGTTTACAACATATGTGCCAACATACATTTGTTTTATTATATCATTTTAACACCACAATTTCTAATAAAGTAACTCTTTTACTTGGTTGCAGAGAGTGATTTTGTACTCCGTCTGCATGAGAGGTTCCTGGGAGCCGTGCGTGGCGGAACGGAGCCTCCAGCTATCCTGTCCTACTCGGAGACACGCAGGACCCTAATGGGAGCCATCTACCTAAGGATCGTGCCGCTGCAATCAGCCGGTAAGTTCAACAATTTGGGAGGCGGGTTTGGGTGCAGCCACCACGGGAATTATTTAATGGATAACCAACACCTCTGCCATCTTCTTCTCCTTCTTCTCCGTCTGCATGAGAGGTTCCTGGGAGCCGTGCGTGGCGGAACGGAGCCTCCAGCTATCCTGTCCTACTCGGAGACACGCAGGACCCTAATGGGAGCCATCTACCTAAGGATCGTGCCGCTGCAATCAGCCGGTAAGTTCAACAATTTGGGAGGCGGGTTTGGGTGCAGCCACCACGGGAATTATTTAATGGATAACCAACACCTCTGCCATCTTCTTCTCCTTCTTCTCCGTCTGCATGAGAGGTTCCTGGGAGCCGTGCGTGGCGGAACGGAGCCTCCAGCTATCCTGTCCTACTCGGAGACACGCAGGACCCTAATGGGAGCCATCTACCTAAGGATCGTGCCGCTGCAATCAGCCGGTAAGTTCAACAATTTGGGAGGCGGGTTTGGGTGCAGCCACCACGGGAATTATTTAATGGATAACCAACACCTCTGCCATCTTCTTCTCCTTCTTCTCCGTCTGCATGAGAGGTTCCTGGGAGCCGTGCGTGGCGGAACGGAGCCTCCAGCTATCCTGTCCTACTCGGAGACACGCAGGACCCTAATGGGAGCCATCTACCTAAGGATCGTGCCGCTGCAATCAGCCGGTAAGTTCAACAATTTGGGAGGCGGGTTTGGGTGCAGCCACCACGGGAATTATTTAATGGATAACCAACACCTCTGCCATCTTCTTCTCCTTCTTCTCCGTCTGCATGAGAGGTTCCTGGGAGCCGTGCGTGGCGGAACGGAGCCTCCAGCTATCCTGTCCTACTCGGAGACACGCAGGACCCTAATGGGAGCCATCTACCTAAGGATCGTGCCGCTGCAATCAGCCGGTAAGTTCAACAATTTGGGAGGCGGGTTTGGGTGCAGCCACCACGGGAATTATTTAATGGATAACCAACACCTCTGCCATCTTCTTCTCCTTCTTCTCCGTCTGCATGAGAGGTTCCTGGGAGCCGTGCGTGGCGGAACGGAGCCTCCAGCTATCCTGTCCTACTCGGAGACACGCAGGACCCTAATGGGAGCCATCTACCTAAGGATCGTGCCGCTGCAATCAGCCGGTAAGTTCAACAATTTGGGAGGCGGGTTTGGGTGCAGCCACCACGGGAATTATTTAATGGATAACCAACACCTCTGCCATCTTCTTCTCCTTCTTCTCCGTCTGCATGAGAGGTTCCTGGGAGCCGTGCGTGGCGGAACGGAGCCTCCAGCTATCCTGTCCTACTCGGAGACACGCAAGACCCTAATGGGAGCCATCTACCTAAGGATCGTGCCGCTGCAATCAGCCGGTAAGTTCAACAATTTGGGAGGCGGGTTTGGGTGCAGCCACCACGGGAATTATTTAATGGATAACCAACACCTCTGCCATCTTCTTCTCCTTCTTCTCCGTCTGCATGAGAGGTTCCTGGGAGCCGTGCGTGGCGGAACGGAGCCTCCAGCTATCCTGTCCTACTCGGAGACACGCAGGACCCTAATGGGAGCCATCTACCTAAGGATCGTGCCGCTGCAATCAGCCGGTAAGTTCAACAATTTGGGAGGCGGGTTTGGGTGCAGCCACCACGGGAATTATTTAATGGATAACCAACACCTCTGCCATCTTCTTCTCCTTCTTCTCCGTCTGCATGAGAGGTTCCTGGGAGCCGTGCGTGGCGGAACGGAGCCTCCAGCTATCCTGTCCTACTCGGAGACACGCAGGACCCTAATGGGAGCCATCTACCTAAGGATCGTGCCACTGCAATCAGCCGGTAAGTTCAACAATTTGGGAGGCGGGTTTGGGTGCAGCCACCACGGGAATTATTTAATGGATAACCAACACCTCTGCCATCTTCTTCTCCTTCTTCTCCGTCTGCATGAGAGGTTCCTGGGAGCCGTGCGTGGCGGAACGGAGCCTCCAGCTATCCTGTCCTACTCGGAGATACGCAGGACCCTAATGGGAGCCATCTACTTAAGGATCGTGCCGCTGCAATCAGCCGGTAAGTTCAACAATTTGGGAGGCGGGTTTGGGTGCAGCCACCACGGGAATTATTTAATGGATAACCAACACCTCTGCCATCTTCTTCTCCTTCTTCTCCGTCTGCATGAGAGGTTCCTGGGAGCCGTGCGTGGCGGAACGGAGCCTCCAGCTATCCTGTCCTACTCGGAGACACGCAGGACCCTAATGGGAGCCATCTACCTAAGGATCGTGCCGCTGCAATCAGCCGGTAAGTTCAACAATTTGGGAGGCGGGTTTGGGTGCAGCCACCACGGGAATTATTTAATGGATAACCAACACCTCTGCCATCTTCTTCTCCTTCTTCTCCGTCTGCATGAGAGGTTCCTGGGAGCCGTGCGTGGCGGAACGGAGCCTCCAGCTATCCTGTCCTACTCGGAGACACGCAGGACCCTAATGGGAGCCATCTACCTAAGGATCGTGCCGCTGCAATCAGCCGGTAAGTTCAACAATTTGGGAGGCGGGTTTGGGTGCAGCCACCACGGGAATTATTTAATGGATAACCAACACCTCTGCCATCTTCTTCTCCTTCTTCTCCGTCTGCATGAGAGGTTCCTGGGAGCCGTGCGTGGCGGAACGGAGCCTCCAGCTATCCTGTCCTACTCGGAGACACGCAGGACCCTAATGGGAGCCATCTACCTAAGGATCGTGCCGCTGCAATCAGCCGGTAAGTTCAACAATTTGGGAGGCGGGTTTGGGTGCAGCCACCACGGGAATTATTTAATGGATAACCAACACCTCTGCCATCTTCTTCTCCTTCTTCTCCGTCTGCATGAGAGGTTCCTGGGAGCCGTGCGTGGCGGAACGGAGCCTCCAGCTATCCTGTCCTACTCGGAGATACGCAGGACCCTAATGGGAGCCATCTACCTAAGGATCGTGCCGCTGCAATCAGCCGGTAAGTTCAACAATTTGGGAGGCGGGTTTGGGTGCAGCCACCACGGGAATTATTTAATGGATAACCAACACCTCTGCCATCTTCTTCTCCTTCTTCAATGGCGCTACAGCCCATTTCGAGCATTGGCCTCCTTCAAAATAAGCCTCCACCGCCCTCCGTCCTCGGCCGTCGTCTTCCAAACTGCAACATGGAGTAGTTCTCTTGCATCCTTCCCGACATCATCCTCCCATCTCAGCCTAGGTGTGCCCGCCTTTCGTTTATCTCGCTTTGCTACTTTTGGCGAAATAGCAGGAGTGCCCGGGTTCATGGGGTGAGGTTTGAATTGAATTGGGAGAGACTGGTTGAGGGAAATCTTTTAACCTCTCCAGCAGGACTCTCTCGGAACATGGCATTGTACAGTTGGAGGGAAGGGTTCATACGTCCGTCACTCCTGAACACACTGCCCCCCAGATTCCTACCCACCTCTCGTACCTCTTTCTTCCCAGAACTTCCTCTTCTTCCTTTCCTGAAAACAGCTTCTACACAGCTACCCAAAGGTCCTTGAGAGGTATTATTTTCCTCAGGACCTCCTGTGTGAAGCTAATATATATAATATTGTAAAAAATGATACTTAATGTAAAAAAAAAACAGCGCATGCACTCCAGCTGAGCAAAGGGTTCTTATTTCTAAAATCATTTTGTTTTCGTTTGCAGATCCCGGTGTGGGCAGCGTATTCGGGGTTTCTTTGGACCATCGGGAGATCTGCAAGCCGACTTCTCGCTCCTGTTTCCTCTACCGGGAACTGCTTGGAGTCATCCAGAGCATCAGCCAATCCTCTTCCTAGTCCAATCAACATATCATCATAGTTTAACATTGTGCCAAAGTATTTCAAATTAACGCCCTATGGGCAACTTTGCCCCTTTGGGTAACTTTGCCCCATTTTGGATAACTTTACCCATTAATGAGTAAATTTGTCATTCACGGATAGCATTGCCCCTTAATCAGTATATTTGTGTCTACTTGGTAACTTTGCTTCATAATGCTATATTTTGCCCCTCTAAGGTAACTTTGCCCATCAGAGTAACTTTGCCCATTAATGCCTAACTTACCCCTTCTGCATTTTAACATCATATAGACCTTATGGGCAACTTTGTCATAACAATGGGTAAAATTTTGCCATAACACATTCACAGACCAAACTTCTATTGAAGTAATTTTTGAGGAGATGTGTATGACACATTGGAGGACAGGGGTATAATATTTTAATTGCAGTAGTTTTTAAATTAAAACAATATCCATAATTTTTTATTTAATTTCATCAATTTTACAAAATACAAAACACAAACCTCTGTTTGCTGGCAAGTTTCTATCAATGTGTAAATGCATAACTTTTCTTTTAAATCGGTACCAATTCCCGTTAACCACTGGACCAATTTTTGCCATATATTGGCACCGTTTTAAATGTCTCCGATTGCTTTTAGGATAAAAACGGCAATTATCTCCTTGATTCGGCAAATTTAAAAAAATAAATATATATGTAATTAAAATAATAATAATAATTGGATAATTTATAAAGCGCCGTTTATGTGGAAAATCACCTCAAGGGCGATGTAGCTCCCACGTTTGTTATTTTGCACTTAAAACGAAGCTACTAAAATGATTTATCTATTATGACCATAGATGTCGCAAATCCAAACTTCGTAGACTATTTTATAATGATGTTAAAAAAAAAACATTTAAATATTTTTTCACGCAGAATTTCTGATGAACTGT
This sequence comes from Limnephilus rhombicus, assembly GCA_929108145.2. Classification (NCBI taxonomy): domain Eukaryota; kingdom Metazoa; phylum Arthropoda; class Insecta; order Trichoptera; family Limnephilidae; genus Limnephilus; species Limnephilus rhombicus. Next base: position 29,865,143 of record OV815290.1, on the reverse strand, counting down.
TTATGGTTAAAATTAAGTCATTTTTCCATAAATATACACATTTCATTATCAATTATACCGCATACAATGTATAGAAATTGAAAATATCCTGTGTTGATTCGAATAAGTACCTCTCACGGCAGTTTCAAAGTAACAGCCACGCAGGATTCGCGGGGTTATAAACTTAACAATTTTTTTTATAATTCCAACAAATATGAGACAAAAGATAAAATACAGATTAATTCATTGGCTACTAGCACTATAATAAGTTTTTATGTTTCTATGTTAAAATTCGAAGGTATGATTTTTTTAATGTTTGAAAATTTTTAAAAATGATTTTCTGAAAATATCGAACAAATGGAGGAAAAAGTTTTAAAATGCTTTGTCGCTCCAGTGGTTGATGTAACGTTAATCCTTCACCTATTTGTGACGAGCGTCATATATACATGCCAACCGATCGCATGCCTAAAAGATGAGCTTCATCTATACACAATACCTATTACGTAATTTTAATTGTTTAGATAACAAAATGTTTGATTGTTGGAAGTGATTTATTATCTTTGAACTGTTTAGATTACATCTAAGTCTTTGAATATTTTTTAAGTGACACTATATTTAATTAAAATGAGATTTATAAATCACTAAAAATATGCCCGTCCACGGGTATTGTAAATTCTTTAACGACATTGTTGTAAAAATGTTAATAGATTTTTTTTCTGTTTTTTCGTTTTTGTTTCTATTGTTGATAACGAATGTACGTATTTATATTTTTTTATATACTGACGAATAAATTTGAACGATTTACAATGTCCATTTTCGTTTTTCTGCAAAAATGACATGTTCATTTTTATTTGTGAATTCGGTGGCTTTGACGTCATGCCAGGCAATATTGATGACAGCCGTCTTACCGGACATATTTTGTTTTCTAGGTATTTGTTTTATACGCTGATGAATAAATTTAAACGATTTACAATAGCCATTTACTATTTGCCACAAAAACGGCAAGTTCATTTTTATTCGTGAATGCGGTGGCGTTGACATTACGCCGGGCATTGTTGATGGCAGCTGTCTGACCGGACATATTTTGTTTCTGTCATAATGACGTTGTAGCAAGTTAGAACCATGTCGGAATGTGCAGTTTTTTAAAATCAATAATTATTATGAATGAAAATATAAAAAATACGCATTTTTAGCACAATGATCAGAATCAGAAAAATAAACTTTATATTCCACACATTTTGAACAGTATTCATGGTTTGTGAAAATACCCCATTGTTAACATTGCCACTTAGTAATTTTTTTTTTTTAAATTGTACAACAGATTTTTATCCAATTACTGTACAATTTTCTCATTTTAACAGTCAACACCAAGGAAGATGATTATTATACAAAAAAATCTTAAGGCTATGTAAAGAAGAGTTGTATATACACGGTGTCCGGAAACTCGTAGTACAAGCGGAAAACTGGTGAACCTACATCACATAGAGAACCCAAATAAACATAAAGATTTTCAATTTAAGCATTTTTAAATTTAAAATTAAGAAAAAAAGAAATTATTTTAAAAACATTTCGGATTTTTAGGGTTAAAATTTTTGAAAAGCGGAAATGTCATGATGACAGATGGAAGATGTTATTCTAAATTATTTATAAGTTGCTTAATCTCTTTTCGTGTCCATAGTTTATTTATTTTCATCTTAATAATTTATTCTCCCACCTCTTCTAGGCATTACAATATGGTTAATTAGCGGGTAAATATGCAGTTAGTCCACCTCACGGATAACACGGAACGTTCGTGTTGTCGCAGTTTGATGCACGGATAATAAGGAATGTTCCTTTTTTAACTAATAGACAATCAAATATGACATTTGTCGGAAGTACCAATCTTATAAAATAAATTCTCTAAAATAAATTCGCTTTTCATCATACTTTTAAAAAACATCCCAGGTTTTGAATGCTTTGTTTGGCTACGCAGGGTTTATCTAGCGGGTTTGTGTAATTATTTTAATACATTTCTTTCAATTTTCGTTATTTGTTTTTTGGGGTGTTATGCCGTGTTGCGCTACCTCCTTCTTTAGCCAACGATGTCCGAAACGTTGGCTAAAGAAGGAGGTAGCGCAACACGGCATAACACCCCAAAAACAAATAACGAAAATGCTTTTGGCCGTGAAAATCTTAAAACTTATCATTTCTTTCAATGTTCTACTGTTATAAATACAGGTACAAACTTGTCAATGATGCATTCACTTTGTTTTACGCAAAAATATTTTTCTTTGATTGGCAGCATTGATGAAATGTTAAAATAAAAACAATGAATAAACATGGCGTTACCGCGCAAGTGAAATTTTAACAAAATTAAAATGTTAAATGCATATTTTTGCATGTTTTTTGGTCTCCCCCGACATAAATACTCACTTTTCGTAATAATAAAGCTAAATCTAACTGTTTGGATCCGTATTAACGAGTAAGCGGTTTAATGCATAAATAATAATTAGCGTACCAATTTATTTTATTGTGTGGCAGCTCCGCATCTGGTTGCAATGTTTTCAAATCCAAAAACACATCACAAACATTTGTCACCAATTGTTCAACTTATCACAACTACATAGGAGGGTACACACCGCTTTCCCGCCCTGGTATAAATAACAGATTACTCACTAACTAATAATTCAATTAATTTCATTCACAATTAATCACACAAAGAAAATAACTTAAAGAGTCACAATGTTACGCTATAATTAATAACGCACTATTATTTACGTTTCAAATAAAACACAAGAAACATCCCACGTCAAAGCGTAAATACAAACAAATACAAACTAATTGGGCGGTCCAAAACACGGAACTGTTTGCATACAACTCGAGTGAAATAGCGCTGTTTCGTTTTTTAAAACGGTGCTAAAGGGAGACGGATGGGGGAACTCTCGGGCGCATTCCTTGTATTTTTGAATGAATTCGACGCGATCCCGAGGATAAAACGGTCCAAGTCCGAAATTTGAAGAAATGAGTTTTTGATGATAATTTACGTGAAGTAAAACATGATAATTTACTTGAAGTAAATTATCATGTTTATCAGTGGCAGAAAAATGGAAGTCCCATTATGAAGAAAAAATACGATTTTCAAAATTGCATGTGGATGCAAGTACCATGATGCAACAACTATCATAGAAGCAGAAGGGTGTACCATGGACTTTATTCCTTTTATAATACACCACATGTCATAACAAAATAGTCCACTTCATTTAGAGGCAGTAGGACTCAAGTCCATGTTTTAGTTTTTTTTTTACATGAGCTCCACACAAGAGGCCCTGAGGAAAATAATTTCCCTCGGGGCCTATGTCATCTTTGGGGATGCTGTGTGGAGGGTTTTTTAAGGAAGGGAAGGAGCGGAGAGTTCTGGGAAGGAAAAGGGTTTAAGGGGTGGGTAGAAATCTAGGGTTCAGCATGTCCTGGTCATCCGCCTGCAAGACCTAGACAAACCTCACCCCATGAACCCGGCACCCCTGCTAAATCACCAAACGTAGCGAACCACTTGGGGTGACCTATGGCAGAGGTGTTGGTTATCCAATAAAGGTTCCCGGGGCGGCGGTACCCATTCCCGCCTCCCAAATTGAAAAGTTGACTCAAGTCAGCGTTTTTTTTTAAACAATTATTTTAATGGCTTTACTATAAAAAATTCGTTTCATTTGCTCCTTCTTAAAACAAAACTAATTGAGTTAATAATTAGTTTTTTTGTTATCTATCATACAACATCTCCTGAACATTTACCTTTTTGGACTTGCTTCCGTACAGAATTTGGTTCGCAAGTTCACAGTTCAAGGCCAAGCCATTAGTAGCTTACCCCTTCTATTGTGTTGATCGAACCGAGCGCAGAAAGGGACAGCAAATTTCGCATTGCACTTTGACTTAGAAGCGCGAAAATAATGAACAGCTGTTTTTAACCGTGAAACGACCGTACTACACGGAATAAAATTATGAATAATTTCAAAATAATGCTTTAAATCCGGATTTCTTTGTTTGTTTTCTTTTAATTAGTTTTTATTAGTTAGGTACTATGAACGTCAGTAATAATTTATAAGAATTTGACCAAAAAAAAAATCAACTTCTGACTCGATTTACTCGAAAACGAAAGCTCAAATCAAAAAAAATTATACCACAAAATCGACTCCAAATGTGATGAGGATTCCCCAGTTTCCCGCTTGTACTACGAGTTTTCGGACACCTTGTATATCTAGTGTTTCCGATATTTCGTTCAACAGCACCATTCCTCTTGTCATGCTATGCTGTGCTAGAACATCTGTTCTGCCGTATGGTATTTTGAACAAGTCGTGTCGACGACTACGGCTGAAATTTTCAGGCACGTATAAGCCATAACATTCCAAGAGGAATGGGCTGTCAATACGATTATGGATTATGTTAAAACTAAGAATTGCAAGATTTGCATAACGTCTAGTTTCCAAGCTAAATCTATTTGTTGCCTCAAGTAATTCCATATGGTGCATGAATCTCAGGTACGTTCCATTCATCCGCATATAGACATACCTTAGGAATTTTTTCTGAATTTGTTCTAGCATATTAATATATTTCGCTTGGTGCGGAGTCCACACACCACTGGCATACTCCAGCTTACTTCTTATGACTCCATCAAACATGGCTATCATTGCATCTGGGTCATCAAATTGCTTACATATTCTGATGATGAAACCCAGGAGTTTGTAGCATGCTGGAGTGAGCCGTGATATATGATCCGAGAATGTCAGTTTGGGATCAAAGACGATACCGAGATCTTTAAAGCTATTGACTCGGCATAATGTTTTCCCTTTAATGTTGTATTAAAAAACTATGGGCTTCTGGGAGCGGGTACATGTCATAGTTACACATTTTTTTATATTGAATTCTAATTTGTTTTTTACTGACCATTCTGCAATAGCATCAAGGTCAGATTGCATTTTTAAACAGTCATAGTAACAGATTATTTCCATCAAAAGTTTGAGGTCATCTGCAAATAGAAGACATTTGCAATATTTTACACAAACCTGGATGTCATCTATAAGTATGAGGAACAGCAAAGGACCAAGGTTTGAACCTTGGGGAATACCTGATAACGCCGGGAATTGTTTAGATTCATGTCCATTTATTATTACATATTGACTTATAGCTTTTAAATAGGACGCGAAGAATATAAGTGTTTGTTGATCGAAACCAAATTTGTACATTTTAAGTAGTAAAACTCGATCAAAAGCCTTGGCAAAATCCGTATACACTACATCTGTTTGGTGTCTCAAGTCCAGTCCGACGGCCACCAATCGCGAAAATGTTAACAAATTTGAAACCGTGGATTTTCTAGGCATGAAACCGTGTTGGTTTTCTCCTAGAAATGGCATAATTTGGTGATGTAATTTCTTGTAAATAATCATTTCAAATATTTTTGGTATAGTTGACAGTACAGCTACTGGTCTGTAATTCCTTATATCAGACTTGTCTCCAGCCTTGAAAATTGGGCTTACAAGCGTGAGTTTCCAAGAATGAGGGAAACAACCAGTCGATATGCTAAGATTAAATATATAGCTCAGCGGTTGACAAATGGTTTTTGACATATGAGCAATTATATTAGGGGGTATTCCGTCTGGGCCTGCAGCCTTGTCGAGCTTTAAAGTTCGAGTACAGGAGTCAACTTCCTCTGGACAGGTTAGCTCAAGACCGATTTTACCAATATTCCAGGGCCTCTCGGTTCAAGCAAAGTCTAGATTTAGTTGAGGAGCTATCTGGCTGTACACTGATTTGAAATAATCGGCAAATTTTTGGCTTACTATTTCGGGATCGGAAAAAGTTTCCGTTCTATCACTCAAGTTAATTTGGGTATGTGGATTTGCCTTTTGGGATTTAATAAAATCCCAAAAACATTTGACATCATCTTTGATCCCATACTGAACTTTTTCTAAATACTGACGCTTTGCAATTGCTATATCTTTTTTAAGCTCGGATCGCATCGCAGAGAATAACAAGTAATCCGATTGATTCTTGTGCAGTTTATATCTTCTGCGATGCGATTCTTTGATTTTTAATTTTTCTATAATTTTTTTTAGAGAACCACGCCGGATAATTTACATTTTTACATAATTTTTTCCTAATGGGAACACATATTTCAAAAATACTGAATAATACATTGTTTAAGTACGCAGTTGCGTATGCTTTTGCCCATTTTCGGTTAATTTTACAGCTAAAATATTAATATTTTTTTGCATTATGTATGTACAATGTACATGCAAATGAAGACATCGTACTGTTATTATGGTTAACTTTGAAGCTTAGTGGGTAACTTTGTAGCTTTATATGATAACTTTTTGTCTTTGCAGCTTAAATTTGTGATAATTTTGCCAATTAATTGGGTAAATTTTCCTTTTGCGGCGTAACCTTGATAATATGATAAAAAACTAGTTTTTTGCCTGAAGTTTTTTTCAGTTCAGGAATAATTTCTAAGGATGGGTTGTTTTCACAGAACTTGAACAATACATCAAATGTTAGAGTTAGTATTCAAGCTCTGTGAAAGTCCTGTTTAAATTCTGTTATTATCCAAGTACTGTGAAACAATGTGCCTATAATGAAATAATAACAGAACTTGAATTGAACTTTCACAGAAGTTCAATTTTATCTTTAAAATTTGATAAATTACCAAATCTTACCCACTTGTTTTTATCAACGGAAACTTCAACAAATCATAGCACAGAAGGTTCATTTTGTATCTTTTGTGACAGCGTATCGCGTTAAATCAGCCATATTCAACATTTTGACAGTATTATTAAATGCCTTATTGCACATTGCGCTAACGAGCGTAATACTGCACTTTGTTAAGACACCAACTTTTAAAAGTAGTTACCCTAACGCCAGAGATGGCAGCATGTATGCTGCGTAATCTCCGCTAAAGATATTAGTCACGGGAAAATTTGTGAATTGAATATCATCACGTACAATCATCAAAATAATACGACCAACATTTAGTAATTTATGAACGCCTATTAAATTAATCCATTTCACACACGACAGGCATAGACAAGCCATTGAAACCCATAGAAAAACACAGAAATTTGAAAAATGCACGGCGGACGCCTTCTGATATCTGACGGATTTTGCCTTTTTGTCTTAACCTCTCATCTGTCCCAAGCCCGCCGGCGGACCCAAAATAAAATCTTTGTTTTTTTTAATGCGATTTTAACCCTTATGTATAAAGAAACTGTATGAAGGACAAGGTCAGAAGCGCTCGCGCCAATATCAATCTAGGACCTAGATTGTAGCTACTCTGAATTATTTTAAAAGAACCGTACCATTTTCTATGAAATACCATATACCATACAACATTTAACAGATTAATTGTTGCGTAAAGCTGACTTATATCAAAATAAAACACAACAAATACAGAATCACTCTTAGTGATGGAAAAAATAGTAAATGCATACAGAAGTTAGTAGCAGAACTTTTTATAAAGTGTTGATTTAAGTATTTTTAAGTAAACAGGATTAAAAAAATTTATAATATTGTATGGAGTAAAAGTTTTCGTGATGTTTTTTTATTTAGTATGCAGAAATTATTTTTTCAAAATTTTTTAACAACTGCGTGACAGCTGTTTCACTTTGCGAATATTTTAAAAATTAACACTAGTTTGGTAAATAATTCCAGAAATTAAAGTGCAAGTCCACCCGCTCATGGGGCAACTAAAAAACCCCAGTTGGCAACTCAATTTGGGAGGCGGGAATGGGTACCGCTGGCTCGGGGACCTTTATTGGATAACCAAAACCTCTGCCATAAGTCACCCCAAGTGGTTCACTACGTTTGGTGATTTAGCAGGGGTGCCCGGGTTCACGGGGTGAGGTTTGTCTAGGTCTTGGAGGCAGATGACCAGGACACACTGAACCCCAGATTCCTACCCACCCCTTAAACTCTTTTCCTTCCCAGAACTCTCCTCTCCTTTCTTTCCTTAAAAAAACCCTCCCTCCAGCATCCCTAAAGATGATATAGCGAAATTATTTTCCTCAGGGCCTCCTGGGTGGAGCTCATGTAAAGAAAAAAAAAATCACTATCCACCGGAAAGGAACTTGCGAATTTCATTGGCGGTTTGCAAACAGGCAACTTGTTAAAAACCAGTTGCCAGATTGACAGGTTGCCATGGTTGCGCCTCACAACCCGTCAAGTTTTCGAGTAATTTGCAATATGTCAGAGCAGGAAAATATCGATTTTGTTCAGGAGATTGATAAATTAATACTTTATATTACTCATTTACTGTCAAACTATGCATTGTGAAATTAGATATGACCGCATCAGCAGAATGCTGCCTGCTCATTATATAATAATAATAATTAAGGTTGGTAATTGATAAATTATTAATAATATATTTTGGTTAAACAAGCTGATATAATTACTAAAATCGTAAAGTTGAGTCGCACCCTGAATTGAGTTTCCAATCAGTTTTTAGTTTCTTCATGAGTGAAGACCCTATCTACGCATTTCTTTTGCATTACTATGGCAACACCGAGTTACTCACATTGTTTGGAGTTTATAGTATTGTTGAATATTTGTGTAATTTTAAATTGTTCATGTTATTTTATTGTTTAGATTACAATTTATTTTGTAAAAAGATAGAAGTACATTCTCAGGTTACGAATAAGGTAATGATTTTATGTATTTGAATTCCTCCCACCGACTTGATTTACCTTAAACTCCACACAGGAGGCTCTGAGGAAAATAATTTCCCTCAGGGCCCATGTCATATTTGGGGATACTGTGTGGAGAGTCTTTTGAGGAGAGGAAAGAGTGAGCCTGGGTCTCGAAGAGATTTATTACACATTGTAATGTTTATGGATCCACATTTTTTACATCATATTTTTATTTATGGCCCTGCCCTTCCCCCGTCAATGGGAAGTCTCAATTGTCAATCACTTCAATTGCCTCGGTAAACATTGATATACTCGGTGTAATTCTAAGTGACCAACTCAGGCACGGGGGCTCCATCGACGCCAGAATCAAGTTAGCATCTCAGAAGCTGGGCGTACTGTACACAGCCCGCAGATACTGAAAATAGTACATAACTGCTGGCCCTGTATAAATCACAAGTGTGCCCCACTGTTAAATTGGGCAGCCACCTTTGTTCTGAAACCCCAAAGTACTTGAAAAAACCCTTGACTCTGTGCAGAAACGGGCGATATGTTTCCCTGTCTTAACGAATGGATTGCAATCTTTAGAGCCAGGCTTCAGGTGGGAATGCTGTCCTTGTTAATGTTCCAAGATACTTGTGTCATTAATCTTTTTGGCACTGTTGCATAGTCGGGAAAAATGCCAAACGTCTGTCCAACATTTGTCACATGAGAACGGGTTGTTTCTACAACTAGTTCTTGAGTTCAACAGCTCGGCTGTCGAACAATTTGCCAGACTCTATGTTTCCTCTCTCCACAACATGGGTCTCTTCAAGATGAGAGTCTCTTCAACATGGGTATCTTCAAAGATGAGACCGGCTGTGAGGAAAATTATTTTCCTCAAGACCTCCTGTATGGGGTTATTGTAAAAAAAAAGTAAGTGGATTAATTAGCAATTAGTTCGTCTCCAGGGCGCTTAAAGTATGTTAAGTACGAGTATATCACTTAACATGCTGTATATTTGGGAGAATATCGGCCATGGAAAGGAAAAATGATTAAAGTGCCGTATGGTTATGACATTAAAGTTGAACCTGTACAATTGTTTGTTTGTGCTTTTGTTCACCAAATAAGTTTCCTAGAGCTTACCACATGTTCTGGTTAACTCTAGATAACTTGACATAGCTTATTGTGTAGGTTCTGATCTGGGTACCAGGACATAAGGGTATTGAACACAACGTGCGGGCTGACGAACTAGCAAGGAAAGGGGCAAAAGCTCCACTTGCGGGATCCGAGCCGGCCGTAGGAGTAGCAGCTTGCCACACAGAATTACATATTGAGAGGTGGGTCAAATCCCAGCACTGGAAGGAATGGGAGAGGGCACTCAGAATGACGCAATCCAAAATTTTCATAAACGGATCAGACCCCAGACGGAGCAGGAAAGTACTGGAAATGGACAGTGCACTCGCTGAGGGAACTGGTAGGACTACTAACGGGACACTGTCATCTCAGGAGACACATGCAGCTTTTGGGAGTGGAAAGCACCAATAGATGTAGAAAATGTGAAAAGGATGAAGAGATAGATGGTGCCAATGTCCTGCCCTGGTGGGAACTAGGCTCAGATACAATGTAGTGGGGAGACACGCTGTAGAACCAGAAGACTTAGCCACATATCCAATGACAACTCTGCTCAACTTTAAAAAAGGGACTGGGTTATTGTTTAGTTCACTCAGTGGGGGATAAAGAAGGCCTTTATTTGCAAAAGGTCATGTAGTAGCGATTTTGATAAATGTTGTTAGATTATCTTTTATTTAGATTGGACTTTGGGGGGGTTGAGCTCGAGCCGCCATCTTGGATTGAAGGTGCCAGAATTATGTTTTTTCTAAATAATTGTGCAATAGTTGATCTTACAACCAAATTGTTAAATAGACAAACTTAAAGAAGATAAAATTTTAAATATTTTTTGATTTACAATTTTTTTTGTATATTTTGATTTACATTTTTTTTTGAACGAGTTACAGTGGTGCAAATGTGAAAATTTTTCTTAAAAATTGTAAAATTCCTAATTTTTGTTATTTTTTCGGGCTATTCATTAAAAAATTGCGTACCAAAAAATATTCAAAATTTTATCTTCTTTAAGTTCGTCTTTAACAATTTGGTTGTAAGATCAACCATTGCACAATTATTTCTAAAAAACCTAATTTTGGCACCTTCAATCCAAGATGGCGGCTCGAGCTTGACTCACCCCAAGGTCGAAAACTTTTTTTTTTCTTTAGAGTCCCAATCTAAACAACACAAATCAAAATCGCTACTACTTGACCTTTTGCAAGGTAAAACTCCCCACTGACTGGACTATAAAGGTCTCTGCCCACTACACCGTTCCATACCATGACCGTAACAGTAGCGCGGCGCATGCAAAAAAATATTCTTTGTATCGATCAGTATGAAACGCTGCCCACTAGCCTGTTCGGTCACCGACCAACACCGTCGCATACCATGACCGGACTGACGGCGAATTCTCGATGACAATATTTTGCAGGTGCCGGTCCGCTCTATGCATGTGTTAGAACGGGGATCATACGCATATGATCCCCGTTCTAACCGCGTTGCCACTCCGTCAGTTCGTGATATGTGTTCAGTTCTATGAGACGCGCGTCAGCGGGCAGACAGACATTTGGACGGGGATGGTACGGTCACTATAGGGAACGTACCCATACTACGTGACCTGTTTAGGGGGGGGGTTCTTCAAAATACTACGCTTGGTACAAATGAGCGACGGGTTGCTTAGTGACTTTTTGGTCACCGGGGGGGGGGGGGGTTAAAAATTGCAAAAAGTTGGTCACGTAGTATGGGTACGTTCCCATACCCGTTACGTACGGGTTTAATACGGTGTTAGCACGTTCTAGTGGGCATAGTAGGGCGTAGCGTGTTTATTTCGTGGCTGATACGTTCATAGTACAGTCATGGTATGGAACGGAGTAGTGGGCAGAGACCTTTAAGGATTGAGGTAAAATGGGAGATAGTACAAAAGGCCTATGCCCTAAGTGGAACTATTCGTAAACCGTCTCCACGTTAATTTAATTTTTTTATGTTTTTGTGTAGGTTCATCTTTAATGTCACAGCTGTATGGCACGTTAGCCATTTTTCCTTTTCACTGTCAGTATGAAGAATAAATATTTTATTTATTTTTTACTTTGTGGAATGCCTCGTGGTTTAATGGTAAAGACATTGTTAGTCTGAGGGTTGTGATGTTACTTGTTAAGTTTGATGTGCTTTGCAATAGAGTTATCTATACTGTAAAATATTATTTATTTTAATTTTGGGGGTGGGTATAAGTACCGCTGCCCCGGAAATCATTTATTGGATAACAAAAACCCCTACCATAGGTCATCCCAATCGCTACGTTTAGTGACTTAGCTCCCGATTTCAAGGGGTGAGGTTTGTCTAGATCTTAGTGGCAGATGCATTTGCCCATCTACTGCGTGGCGGGCCGGATCGGGAGAAGCTCGTTGAGGTGGACCTTTTGAACTCTGTAGCCGGACTCTCTCGACCCATCACCTTGCACTGCAGTGGGAGGGAAGGTTTCATATGTTGGTCACTCTTAGACACATTCACCCCCAAATCTCCAACCGCCCCTCATCTTCCTTCCCAGAACTTCCTCTCCTTCCTTTCTCTAAAAAGTCCCTCCACACAGCATCTCCAAAGATGACATAGGCCTTGAGGGATTTTTTCCCCAGGGCCTCCTGTGAGAAATTATGTAAAAAAAATAAAATGTTCATGTATGTACAATGTAGCATAACAAATGTATGATTTTGGATTTATGAATGCGTAATTGTGGATGAAGCAAGGAGTGTGTGTTAGGACAGAAGTGCTTGTAAATGTAGGGTTTCAATCCTCTGTCTACCCCTTCGGAGAAATGGAGTTTTATTAGTTCAGAAATAATAAGTAATATTTATTATATATATGTAATGTAATATTTGGGACCAATTAAAAAATGATATCAAATATTTTATCATGTATTTTATTTAACATTAACAATATATTATACAAGTATTGTGTGTATTGGTGCATATGTACATTAGGGTGTGTCAATTATTTCAACTTTTGAATTCAGAAATGCCCGGGGTCTCAAAAGTTGCATCTTACAAAGAAAATGAGAACGCATTTAAATTAATTTAAAAAAAAATGGTTATTAGCCCGCTAAAATGCATTGAAAATCAGAAAACAAACCTAAAACATTTAAAAAAATATATTTTAATTATTGTTTTTTTTTCAATAATTTAACCTTTTAACGTTTGTTATTACTATAGCTGACAAAAATGAAAAAAAAAATTCAAGTTTATGAATACAAGTCAACAAGAATATTGATTTTACCCAGAAAAAAAGTTATTTTCCCCATTTATATTTTTAACAAACACATCATATATGATGAATAAAAATTAAGTTGGGTACAAAATATAAAATATGGACCCTTTGTTTTATTTTTTTTCCGGCCATCTTAACGGGCAACGTGAACAACAATTTCATTTATTTTTACGTTTTCGAATAGCTACAGATCATATAAAACTTTTGAGACCCCGGGCGTTTAAAAATAAGACATAAACATTTTTTTCTCTCCATGGAGAGCGACACAAGCTATTGTACATATTAGTTCCTTACATATGAAATTGGCGTTTTGTATGGGAGGAACATAAAGTCGATTTTTTTAAATATAATATATTTATTTAATCAAAGTATGTACCATTGCTATCTATGCACTTTTGCAATCTCATAGGTAGTTCATCGATCCCTTTACTAAAAAAACCATTTGGACGGGAATCAATAAAATCTTTGAAGGCGGTTTGCTGCCCCATCGGAGTTGAATTTTTTCCCTTGCAAGAAATTATCCAAATTTCTAAAAAAATGGTAATCTGTTGGGGCTAGGTCCGGAGAGTACGGTGGATGTCTTAGACATTCTAATTTAAGCTCCTCTAATTTGGTAGCCGTCTATTGTGCAGTGTGTGATCTAGCGGTCAACGCGCGTTTGTTGATTTGCTTCACTCAATTCGTGAGGTACCCACCTGTCAAGCTTTTTCACCTTCCCAATTTGCTTCAAGTGGATTAAAACAGTTTTATCACTAACACCGCAGCCTGGAGCTAACTTGGACGTGGTTTGCGATGGATCCACTTCCACAATAGCCTTCAATTCTTCATTATCAACTTTGGTCTCCGGCCTTCCACGGGGCTTGTTCTGCAGGTCGAAATTTCCAGAACGAAAACGTTGGAACCAAAAACCCACTATGTTTTCTTTTGCGGCACCGTCGCCGGCTAAAGTTCGGTGTTTGGGCTAAATTCCTAAAAAATAAAACTAGTTATTTTTATACTAATTTGGGGTCGGGGAATCCGAATCTGAAAGAATTAGGCGGCGGCAAGCAATATTAACTGAATTACAGGACTTTAAAAATTTTTATACACATACAGGAAAATAGCCATTCTGGAAGCATTTTGATTCCTAGAAAATCAAACTAGTTATTTTTATACTAACTATGGGCCGGGGAATCCGAATCTGAAAGAATTAGGCAGCGGCAAGCAATATTAACTGAATTAAACGACTTTAAAATTTTCTATACACACACACATGAAAATAATCATTTCGGAAGTATTTTGACACATGTAGTACAAAGATCATAGAAAAACAAGATAACATAGATGTTTTTACCACACAAAATTAAGTGTTGCCATTAAGCAGTAATATTAATAACGTAAAATAACATATTTATATTTTAAGTACTTATTTTTTATAAATTTTACTCACTTGTATCACAAACCATGTTACATAAACCCGGCGTAGCTGCTAAACTACTTGAAAACAGGGATGTTTTTTTGCCGTGACGCGAGCAGGCGGTATAAAGGGGCACAAACCATGTTACACAAACCTAGCGTAGCCGCTAAACTACTTGAAAACAGGGATGTTTTTTTGCCGTGACGCGAGCAGGCGGTATAAAGGGGCACAAACCATATTACACAAACCTAGCGTTAGGTTAGGTTAGGTTAGGTTAGGTTAGGGACGCGAGCAGGCGGTATAAAGGGGCTGGAGTTTTACCACTTAGCTGGACTCTTATATGATCCGCGTATCCGACAGGAACCCTTCGAGACAAGCGAGTTTGACAAGGATACGACGGACGAAGGAGACTTGGTCGATTTATAAGGTATGTTTTTCTGCTGTTATCTATTTTCATATTGATATAGGGATAAATATTTTTGAGAGCTGGTAACACTGCCGTCACATGTTTTTGTATATTTCTTGTTTTTCTATGATCTTTGTACTACGTGTGTCAAAATACTTCCGAAATGATTATTTTCATGTGTGTGTGTATAGAAAATTTTAAAGTCGTTTAATTCAGTTAATATTGCTTGCCGCCGCCTAATTCTTTCAGATTCGGATTCCCCGGCCCATAGTTAGTATAAAAATAACTAGTTTGATTTTCTAGGAATCAAAATGCTTCCAAAATGGCAATTTTCCTGTATGTGTATAAAATTTTTTAAAGTCCTGTAATTCAGTTAATATTGCTTGCCGCCGCCTAATTCTTTCAGATTCGGATTCCCAGACCCCAAATTAGTATAAAAATAACTAGTTTTATTTTTTAGGAATTTAGCCCAAACACCGAATTTATTCCAATAACGCGATATTTCAAGTTTTCCATTTTGTAAACTAAGTGACGCAAAGAAAAAAAACAATTAAGGAAAAAACAAATTAATTATAATTTTCGAAACACAAATACATGAGTAAATAGCTGTATAAATGTGAATTTGGAATTCCTAACCAAAGAGAAGATATTTGAGATCAAAGTTGCCAGTACGGCAAAACGCCAATTTCATATGTAAGGACCTAATCCATGCTTCCAACAGTCTGTTTTGCCCACATGTTGTTATTAGTGAGAAAGTTTCAACAAATGCAGGGCGTTCCAGCAATTCCTGAGCATATTTGGAGTAAAATGTACATGTCATTTTGCTGTCTGATCGTTTTTTCCCAAAAACAAAAAAGGTTATGTTATATATCGCCAGTGATCACACTTCTACCATCGCGATGAATAATGTGATAAGTGCTCTGACTTGTCTCGTTACCATACTGCTGGAACAACGGAGTGCACATAATGTGACCCGCTAGGCTATACCGAACTATCCAGATGCGACGTGTGATGGAAAAATATTTGTTTTGTTTGTAATTGAAAAAAATATTACCAGACCACAAAATATATATATATATATAACTGCTCTCAGAAATCGAGAATGGTATGCCTGTAATAGAATTTCGCATCTTCATCACGCATACGTATGGAATGCAATTCAAATGCAAAGCTTCACTCGCGATTTATCAAAACTACACTCAGAACATAAAAATGGTTTTTCTTTGATTCTAGCGGCACTTATATTCTGAACACAAAACTGGATTTAATTACATCTGTATGTGGTGAATTAAAGCTACACTCAGAACATGAAAATGGTTTTTCTTTAATTCTGCCGGCAATTACATTCTGAACATAAAACTGGTTTTAATTAAATCTGAACGCGATGAATTAAAACTACACTCAAAACATGAAAAGGGTTTTTTTTTGATTCTGCCGGCATTTACATTCTGAACACAAAACTGGTTTTAATTAAATCTGTTTGTGGTGAATTAAACCTACACTTAGAACATCGGGGAGGAGGAAAATTTCGCCGCCCCCTTTATTTGGGTACTTCAAGCAGTTGGGGAGGGGGGGCGGGTTGTATATTGAAATCCTATTTTTTTATTACGACCTATTTATACACGAGCCGGATTTTTTTAATAATCACATTTGACGAGTATTCTTTCAATGAAAATCATGTATATAAATTCTACTCCAAAGTTGATTGATTGATACTGCGTTAGAGTCCCCAAACAATAGTTACACACGCAACAATCGATTTCTTAGAATTTTACAGCATTATGTAACTCAAATGTAAAGCTTCACTCGATGCAGGATGAATCTGCAACTCGTTATTTAATTTATCGTTGTATTCTGAACACAAAACCAGTTTACATGCGGTGAATTAAAACTACACTCAGAACATGTTCTTTGATTCTGGCAGCACATACATAGTCTGCAAATAGAATATCATAACTGAACTTCGAATCAGAGGATGTTTTCCTTCGAAATGTGTCAACAGATGAATCCACAGCTGGAAATTTACATTCTCAACACAAAGTTGGTTTGAATTAAGTGTGTATGCGGAAAATTAAAAGTACACTCAGAACACGAATATGGTTTTTCTTTGATTCTGGCAGCACATACAGAGTCCGCAACTAGAATTTAATAACTGAACTTCGAATAAGATAATGTTTTCCTTTGAATTGTGTCAGCAGATGAATTCTCAAATGGAATTTTATATCCTGAAAACTGGTTTAACCCTTCGAATAATAAGAAAAAATATCTATAAACTTTTGCCTGTCAATGTTTCCGCACAAAATTTCCAAAACTTCCGGTTCTTTACATGCAATGTTCCTTTTTATTAAAACAAAACTGTTCTAAAATCTAGATAAAGTAATTTTTTCGAGGTGCTTATTAGAACATTATTGTTTCTAAACATTAAAATTTTCATATTGGAAATGTGAATTGGCTCAAAAATACACGACCGCGAATGTTCGAATTAAAGTACCTAAAATAGAATAAACTTAAAATTTTAAAAACAGATTCCTTTTCTTAAAAAAATGTTATAAAACTGTATCTTAACTTATTATCGCAATCACAAATTTATTTAAAATTAAATGTTTGGGACATAATTTCACAATTTTATTTTAAAATTAAATATGTGGGATAATTTGCATCTCCTTTGATTAGACGGGTCAAATTAAATTTGTATTTGCCGAATTAAAACTACACTTAGAAAATTAAAATGGTTTCTCTTTGATTCTGGCAGCACATGCATAATCTACAACTAGAACTTTATAACTGCACTTCGAATAAAATAATGGTCTCTTTCAAAATGTATCAGCAGATGAATACACAACTGAAATTCAGTCGTTAATACATTCTGAACACAATTGTGATTTTAATTAAGAGTGAATCTGTTTGCGGGTTATCAGCTCTCATAATATGCGTACGGTTTTACTTCGAATTGCGAAATTTGCAGTTTCAAAAATATTGTTATTGATATTTTTAATGAATTAAAAAAGAATTGGATTCGTAAACAAAAGGATCGTAGAACATGTTCAAATAATGATTTGAAAACGGTTTAAATTTTTCCAAGATAATGTTATTATTTATTGTGAAAATTTGCCGCCCCCCTTAAAAGTGCCCCGGGGCAGGCCGCCCACCCCCGCCCCCCCCCACCGCAATGCCACTGAGAAAATGAATGAGGTTTTTCTCCATTATGAATAAGAATGTGACTTTTTAAATGTTCGCTTCAAAACCATTAGCTGCTGCAATAGGAACATGAATGAGGTTATTTAAGTGCACTGTTAAATGTGACTTGCGTGAGGAGTAGTTACAATGGGAACATAAATGAGGTATGGGTGCGTAAGTGTCTCCTTTAAGGCCAGCGCCACACTTAACGGAAATTACGTCGCGGATCTTTAGCGACGGAAAGCCAATACATGTAATTGCATATAAATTACAAATAGCGGGCACACTACGCGGAAGATCGGTCGTTCCGTCACGTTTACACGTTTCAAGTGTCAACACATAACCTATAATGTTGTTTTTTTAGATTCCTTCTTTACAGAATACTCGTGGTTCATGATTAAAACATATTGTGATTATGTTCATAATCAAAATTATTCATTTTATCGTAATCAGTTTTTTATGTGTTTTGAAAAGTTATTTAATAATGTACATTTTTGACTAATACTCAAATACTTCTTATACTCAAATACTACAAATACGTTCAAATGTTTTTTTGAGATTTCCCCATGCCCACACAGACAATCCTCGTCAGGTTCTATGAATGTAAAAACCTCCAGAGCAGAGTCTAAGCTTAAAAATGCAAGGTGGCAGAGAATATTACCATGTACAATATAATCACAAAAAATTTGAGAATCCTCAATATTGCGTATTCTTTTTGAATGAATATGGAACTATCTTTTTATTGACGACTTTTATTTCTAAATTTTCACAAACAGTTAATCTTTTGGCATTTATATAAAATAAATAAAGGTTTTAAGTGATAACATCTAACATTATAATATGCAGATAATTTTTTTTAACTGTTACCCAATTCATTCAATAACTTTGCTCTTTTAAAAGACAACTGCTTTCTTCCATTACAATGAATAAATATCAAATTGTAATGCTAGAAGTGCCGATGTCCAATTTCTGAATGAGGTTGAATATGATTGTTTATCATTTTCTTGGCACAAAAAACGCTGAATCAATATTTTGACTCGTACATTAGATAGGCTACAATTCCATCACTCTATATCCAGAGCACCTAACGAAGGTATTCAGAACATTCAAACAAGAGTACTTTCTGGTACGTAAGTCAAATTACCAAAATTTACATAGGCAATTCTAGCATTAACGACCAGAAATATACATTTCCTCTTTAAAAATCCTACTAAAAACGCATGAAATACAATACGTCTTTCACCTATCAAATATAACATTGGTTCACACCATATTCAAAATGCAGTGTTGCCAAGTCTAACAACATGGCTTGCTTACACTTAAGATTGGCTATAGATGAACCTAATATTTTCTTTTTCTTTCTTCTTCTAATGCCTCATAAATAGCTATCACTTCTATCGGATCCATTACGACCACACCGTATAAGCGTTGGCACTGTTGGCAGTATGACGACCTCCGTAGTCCAGTGTAGACTCACAATCCGGAGGTCGCGGGTTCGAACCCGGCAAGCGCAAATAAATTTTATTTGATTAATTTGTGTTTTTTCACAATTAATTCATTTAAAATAATATATAGTATATTTGCGGCATGTTCCAGAGTGGAAGATACTATTAGTATCGTCCTGGTGTAAGACCACCATTCAGAATTGAAACGTTGCTTGAAAATGGCTTTAGCCGTGTTTGGTGACCAGATCTGAATAGCCAGGTACTTCCCAACCTTCCTCTTTCCCACCTCCTTCCTCTCCCCACTACCTTCAGCCTCACAACATAACCCAATTGGGGATGCCATAGTCTCACTGGCTCCAGACGGGAGCAGGATTCTTGTGCGGTATTCACTGTAAAAAAAAAAGTCGACTGATAATCCGCCACTGAATATTCAGTGTGGCTGCAACGTATAGCAACGGATTGACTCCCGCGGAAGTTAGGCGACGGAATGTCCGTCAAGTGTGGCGCTGGCCTTAAGGAGACACTTACGCAGTGATTTGATAGAATGATTTGCCTGAGAATGGTCGGTTACACGGTTTATCTTTTACGGTTAGGTTTTTCCCCAGTAGGGTGCGCAAGTGCACTGCTAACGTTAATTTTAATATTATTTGTTCACAAAATTATTGTTCAAAAACTGAACAGTAGATACCATAGCCATAGAGCTTCGATCAAAAATACACAAATCTCGGCATATATATCTAAGCTTTCTGCAATCTATAACAGTAAAAGATAAAGTTTATCCATCTTTTCAGTTGTGGAAAAAAATAACTGATTATTGCCATCTAATATAAACGGATACACAGGTTTCGTATCTTCCAACTTCTACGGCCTAGGGCTTATCGAATACGGATTACAGTCTACTCCTATTATAAACGGGGCCTTATAGTGCAAAATAAATCTTTAAAAAAATTCTAGTCTATGTATATATTATTGACTATGCATAACCTCACTATTTCTGACACGTGATTTCAGTACCGACGAATCTTATTGTTCTGATTCCAAACTCTTATTTCTTCATAATAATATTCCTTACACTGTTCATACCATACAGTAAAATCAATCTACCCACCGCTTGTGATAGTTGTTGGTAAGTTCTAATGATGACATTTTGTACCCGAGTATTAGGTAATTGAGCTATTCATATTGCTTGCAACTCCACTGCCATTGTTCCAAATCAAATTGAGCGACCGTTGAGCCGAATTTTAGATAAATCATGCTCTAATGCACACCTTAGTGGTGTCCAACGTGACCTACTCATCAATAACAAGTTCGGGAATCCATTTCCCAATATTAATATCAGCTAACCGAGGAACTTCAATGTCATTATGACTTCTAGATCAAGTATACTTTCATTTCACAGAAGTTATTTCCTAATATGTATTTATATTTTTTATACTGACAACTCATGGTGGAATTCCATTATTACGATTTATTGAAACAATCGACCCTTTGGAATAACACCACGGTTCCATCTGTCGATGAAACATCATGCGGTAAGGGAACGTACCCATACTACGTGACACGTTTAGGGGGGGGGGGTCTTCAAAATGTCACGCTCCATACAAATGAGCGGCGGGTTGCTTAGGTTTTTGGTCACCGGGGGGGGGGGGGGGGGGGGGGGGGTTAAAAATTGCAAAAAATTGGTCACGTAGTATGGGTACGTTCCCTAATGGGATCTGGAGTAAGTTAATTTAGAGTTCATTATCGCATGACGTTACTGCAACAGATGGAACCTTGTTATTCTTAATGTAAAACTTTTCTCACTTATATTCTGACTGCTACAGTCGTATCTAGCTCTTGTTTGTATCAGGGATACCAACATAACAAACAGTGACGGAATGGCAGCCGGATTGTCGCCGTATCGGTTCGCGCAGTGAAATTTAATTTTACGCAATTGAAAATTAAAATGCATCATTTTCCGCCGGCCGTGATGCAAAAAGTTTCCTTTTATAGTGATTAAGGCGAATCTAAAGTTTTTTTCTAAAAATTATTCGTAATAACCATGGACACTTATCCCGAAAATTTGCCAAAAATTTTGCCGGTCATGTTTGTTAAGCCTGTGATGGTTTTACGTATCGTGATGGGTTTTGTATCTCTCTCTCTCTCTCCAGCGTCTAGATCTCCGGTTGGTTGATCCTGTTCTGGAAATGAATGATTCACCAATATTATTTTTGGTTCGTGCTTTGTTTTCTCGACCCCTGTGACATTAAACACAGTGAATTTTTTTCAATAAACACTTTACTCAACGTTGTGTGATTTTTTGATTTTGAGTCCCCAGGTCATATGGAGTAGGCATTTAGTGTTTTTATTTTTTTATTTTCGTGGTAACTTCATTTTTTCTTTTAGGTAAGGTGTGGAAGAATTTATTTGTGTCTGTTAACCATATGAGGGATGTGACCCCGTCTAAACCTATCCGAACATGTCCCTAACCATATGAGGGATGTGACCCCGTCTAAACCTATCTGAACATGTCCCTGGCTACGCTTCTAACGGTATACTCGGATTTTATTTCACGTGACGACCTCTTGTCGTACCTACTCTGGTGAGGCGATACAATTGATTTCTTTCTTCCCATACCTTACCCTGAAATAAATAAATAAAATAATATTGTAGTTGTTTACATGCAGTCGGGAGCGAATGAGTAAAGTCCTCTGCAAATTCAAGTATTTAATGAACTACCCGCACTGTCTCGAAAACGGAGGCCGCTGCTTAAGAGTTTCGGGTGGCTTGAGAAAGTATAACTACAGGTGACTGGGGACGTAATGCAAATAAATATTATGTTTTAATAATAACTTTGTTCGCAATGAAATAATCGGTTTAATAAAATGCTTTAATATTTTTCTCGTTCAATTTCATGACTATATTATAATGCGCTATAAATGACTATAATCCGCAATAAACAAACTGTGAACGGGACACGGAAACGGATAATTTTAGAAATATGTTTTCCCACCAGTATTATTGGTCTAATGCGATATATTTATTACTTTCCCGCATATAATCCGTTATTATACCCGTATAGAATGAATAGAGAAGTACTAACACGCGTAAATATCATCAAGTATCTTGGGGTGACCTTTCATCCCTGGCTAAAATTTTCAAATAATATAGTGCAGCATACTTCGGCTTGCCCCAAAATGCTTGGTTTTGTAATTAGAACTTGCAAACAATTCAGTAACATAGAAGCAATGGCCGCCATGTTCAACGGAGTGGTCAGAAGCAAGCTGGAGTACGCTAGTACTGTCTGGATACCATATCAACTTAAATACATAAATATGATTGAACAAATTCAAAAAAATTCGTAAGGTATGTTTACATGCGATCTTACGGAATATATCCGAAATTCATGCATCACGTCGAACTGCTAAAGGAGACAAATTATCAAAGCCTAGAGACCAGGCGTAATGCCGGACTCATGGTATTCGAATTAAAGTTAATAAAAAACCTTATTGATTGTTCATATCTCCTGTCATGCTGTGGCTTATTCGCTCCTGACAACTACTGTCGAACCCGTAGCCACGCCCATACCGCAGGGTCGGAAAGATGTCATTTATTTATTTATTTGAGACACAAACAGGATATTTATACAACATATTTGTGGGTAGTATATAATAAATTAAAATACAAATATAAGTATCCCTAGATTAATGTGTCTGCATTAATCACATATGCATTTTCACAGAAGCAAACTCTTGAAAAACAATGCAAGTATTATTTATACATAACTTGAAAACTTAAATAAAAAATTGAAATACATAATAATAACAAGTATACAATATTTATAAAGTATTTACTGAAAAGTAATACAACAATTTTTTTTTTTTTTAAGTGCACAAATTGTGGAGATATTTCTTGAAATATGTTATATTATTTGCAAAAATATCTATGGAACTGTGTATTTTAACAAGATCGTTGTATGACCGAGACATTCTAGATATAGGATTAAAATATCCAGAATTATTCGTAAAAATTTCAGCCCAAAATATGTTGTAGGGTTCTTGTAGATTTGGGCCTGGCGTATAACTTAATTTGGTTGACTAAGTTACTGTCTACACGATTATTCACAATTTTATAGAGCATTAAGAGGTCATTTATGTTTCGTCTTTTAACTAGACTCTCTAATTTGAAATATGTAAGTCTTTGTTCGTACCCGTCTAGAAGATGGTGGACACCTGATCGGTAAGACAATATCCGTGTAAATTTTCTTTGGACTGATTCGAGTCTAGTTACCTGTGTAATATAATGTGGATTCCAGACTGTTGACCCGTACTCAAGAACACTTCGGATTAAGGAATTGAATAGAATTATTAGGCTATTAGAATTCTTAAACAGTTTGGTTGATCTTACAATAAAACCTAGGAATTTATTTGATTTACTCACAATGTATTCAATGTGTTGATTGAATGTCAGTTTGTTGTCAAATATAATTCCTAAATCTTTTATTAATTCAACTGTTTCGAGATTGTGACCACATATGCTATATGAATATAGAATTTTATTGGTGTTCTTGGTGAAGTTTATAACTTTGCACTTAACAATATTCAGTTCCATTTCATTGTCAACACACCAGGTAGATATTGTGTTAAGGTCTTGTTGTAAGAGTTCACAATCTTTCATAGATTTAATTGCTTTATATAATTTGAGGTCATCAGAATATAGAGAAAAATTACAGCGGAGTTTATGTGTAAGGTCGTTAATAAAGATTAAGAAAAGTCAGGGTCCAAGGTGAGATCCTTGTGGTACGCCCGACGTAACTAATATTGGGGAAGAGTTAAATCCGTTAACAGTAACTAATTGACTTCTATGTGATAAATATGATTCTAACCAACGAAGCAAGTTTCCGTGAATGCCGATTTTATCGAGTTTATTCATTAAGATAGAGTGACTAACTTTGTCAAAGGCCTTACTGAAGTCGGTGTACACGGCATCTACTTGTGTTTTATTGTTCATCGATTTACACAAAAAGTCCACATATTCGAGTAAATTAGTATTTGTGGATCTTTTAGCTATAAATCCATGTTGGAAAGGTCTAAGTATATGTGTTACATGGTTAAAAATGGTTTTATATTCAATGGACTCGAATATTTTGCCAAAACAAGATAAAAGGCTGATAGGACGGTAGTTAGTTACATCATTTTTACTGCCAGATTTGTGGATCGGAATTACGTGGGCAACCTTCCACAGATCCGGAAATACCCCATCGTTCAGACTTTTGATGAATATTTTGTGTATGGTGTAGCAAGCTGATCTGCACAATTTCGAATAAATAGTGGAGGAATTCCATCTGGGCCGGAACCCTTATTGATATCAACAGTGTTTAATTTCGCTTTGACCTCGTCTAACGTTATATTGATATGAGACAGTGGATAATTATAGTGTGGGATGAAAGTTTAGAGTCACTTTTAGAATTGGATGGTGGGGTAAAAACAGAAGAGAATTAAGTAGATAACAGTTCACACGTATCTTCTCCATTTGTTGCTGATTTGTCGTGGAGATGCATGATTTTGGGGAGAGAATTAGAAATTCTTTTCGAATTAATGAGAGTTGAAAGATTTTTGATACTGTTAGGGAGAGAATTTTCTATTGAATCTACATAGGCTTTAAGGCATGTACGTATGGATACTTTTACTCTGGCCCTCAAGATAGAAAAACTGTCACAGTCACATTGATTTTTGTATTTTTTCCATTTCTTTCTAAACTTTTCTTTTTCTCTGAGTTGGTGGATGAGAACACTGCTAAACCAAATTGGAAACTTATTATTCCTGATTCTTAAGCGCGGAGTGTGTTTTTCAATTGATAGCCATAATAAGTTATAAAAATGTATTAGGGAGTCATTACAATTCAGGGTGTCAAGATCGTCCCAGTTATTAAGTGACAACATTTCATTGCATTTAATGTAATCCGTTTTTTTGAAGTTATATTTGATGTGATCTGGATTGGTGGGTAGGGGTCTGTATTTGGACATTAAAAAATCAAATTCAATGGGAAGATGATAATAGTCAATTTTGGATAGCACATGTGAAGCAATTTGAATGTTGAGGTTATGATTGAAAAACACTAAATCTAAAATTCGACCTATGTTGTTAGAGACGTAATTGAATTGCTTAAGTCCAGTCAAATTTTGAAAGTCTAGTAGAGATATTGATTTCTGGCTATTTTGTAAGACTGGTCTGGTGTGCGTTACATTGACAGTTGGTGAGTATTGAATATATGGCACATTAAAATCGCCCATTATTATTGTTATATCTTCTGATGAAAAGTTATTATACGTCGTTTGACACTTTTCGAAAAAAGCTGCGAGATTTTCGGTTGGTATATCTGGAGGCAAATACGCCAAACATAGGTTAATGGATTGTCTGGATGTTTCATGTAATTTAAATTTAATCCATAAATCTTCTGTAGATTTTGAGCTGTGTGCTGAGACTAAAAAAGATGTCTTTTCTTTCTTAATGGCTATTAGAACACCACCACCTGATTTTTTAAGAGAACTCGATATGTCCCTATCGCGTCTATACATATTATAACGATCATCTACTATTTCATGGTCATAGATTGTGGAATCTAACCATGTTTCTGTGAAACAAATTAAATCATAATTGCAACTGAGCACTTCGCAGTATAGATCGTTTAATTTGCTTTTTAAACCATGTACATTTTGATAATAAAATGTTATTGCCATTTTGTTAGAATCCATTTTGAAAGTATAATATAATAGGCATTATTAAATACATTTTTTTGTAAAATAAATTATTGAAAAGTAAGTAATTATGCTTTGAGAGGGGGCAATTATGAACATCATTAGTTTTGGTTTGTTTGTGGTACATGATTTTGTCTATGGTGTCAGTTGTCATTAATGTTGACAGAAATAGGTTTTTGAATAGTAAACAAGATACCAAAGATACTGAGCACACATTTGTTACATAAAAGTATGTTATAATTGTGCAATTATTTGTAATAGGTTGCGATCGTTTTTTATATTTAATAGATTGTGATAGTACATGAGGATAATGAGAAAGTTTTAAAGTATAATTTTGTTCAAAAGTTAGCAACCGGTTTTTGTGACATTTGAAACACTCTAGCAATTTGTTAATAATTACAACAGTGGAGAAATCGTGCATGTAATAAATATTTTGTTGTTGTTTTAAAGAATAATTAAGTTCAGAAGTTAGCAACAGTTTTTTGTGATACTTGAAACACTCTGATTATTCTTTAATTACTACAATGGAGATATTGTGAATATAATAAAGATAATTCCAACATTCTAAAAGGTTAACTTTTAAGTAACTTGAATGTGGGAAGTTTTTAAATAATTTTAATGAATTTAAATTCATAAAGGGACGGCAGACCTGGTAGGTGAATTTTGGGTGGATTTCAATGTTGAGAGTTTGTTGACATCTTCTTGGTCATTAATAAGTATTATGGGGGTTGAATCGCTTATACGAGTGAAAATTTTACCATTTCTAACCCAGCAATAGCGAATTTTACCAGCCATTCTTATATCGCGACATTGCTTCAGCAAAAGTTGGTTTTTTGAGGTTAGATGGTCGTTAATATATATTTTACTGGTTCCAGGAATCTGTAATTCGGAAGCAAGCATTCCTTTCCTCTTTCTAATTGCAGCTATGAGTTCGTCCTTAAGGTACCTGCGAGATAATTTGACGACAATGTTCCTCGGTCTTCCATTTTTTGCATCACGGTTTGTCCTGGGGGCAATCCTGCTGGCGAAATCCACTTCTTGTCGGGTTATATTGCATCCAGCTGTGGCGCCTATCTTGGAGAGGATGTCGTACACATTTTCGTTTTTGGTTTCAGGAATACCACTTATTATAACGTTATTGGAGAGATTAAATTGGTCGTTTATTTCAATTTGTTTAATGTGTTTTTGTCATGGCTCAACACAGCATGACAAGAGGTATGGCATTGCTTAATGCCCTACCAGCGGATATAGATGTGTTTGATATCACCGTACCATGTTTTAAAAAAATATATATACATGTATTGTTAGTTGTAAGAAAATTGTACCGTAATTGGACTCACCTGTCTGTCGTACAATAAAAAAAATAAATATATATATATATATATATATATATATATATTGTAGTGTCCGTATATATATATATATATATATATATTGTAGTGTCCGAGGTACCTCATCTCCACGGGAGGGGACCGGTTGCCGGAGATGGCCGAACGTAGCCGAAGGTTCCCGATCCCACCCACACAGTGGTAGTGGAGGGGCAGGCGAGAGGCGCCGGCGGTAACGGCCCCCGCGCTTCATTCCATCGTTTAGCTTATCAGAGTAAACACTGTACATCTTTCTCAAATTGACTTATAATAAATAATTCCTCGTATAAACGAAACCTATTTTTATTAAAGTAATCGTAAGTGTCAAGGACATTACATATATATATATATATATATGTAATGTCCTTGACACTTACGATTACTTTAATATACTTTAATATATATATATATATATATATATATATATATATATATATATATATATATATGCTAAAACTTTTGTGTACCTGCCTTCGAAGTTGATGTTGTATATATGTGATAGGCGAGGACAAATAACCGTCTTTGATATTCTATTTAATGTAGGATGGACCAGATCATATCCAACACTTTAAATATTTCCTTCCAAATAAAAGTTATTATTAAAACTCTTTTATAACCACTCGTGAATTGGATTAATTAATTAATGTTCGGTTACAGGTCTAGTTTATTGTGACCAATAGCTGGGACCAATAGACATTATTATATTGGAACGCTACCACAGAAGGCCATGGATCTTCCCAACCCAGAGAGTGTTTCCATCAAGGTGGAACCAGGGTCCCAGGAAGAGGGTGCAGGTGAAATGCCGTACGCGGATATAGATATCTACCTCCCGGATGTGAAGAACGAATGTTTGCAGTATGCAGCAAGTACTCCGGCAGTCAGTAAGTTGCATTGCCGAAGTAAGAAAATGTTGATTCCAGATGTTCGAAATTCATTTCCATTTTGCTATTTTATGGTTGTTCACGAAGTTTTTTCTTACTGTTCTTTTGTAAGTTATTTATTTAAAATGTATTTTTACATAATTTACACAGGAGACTTTGAGGAAAAAAATTCTCCTCAGGACCTATCGGATTTGGGGATTCTGAATGGAGTCTCGTTATTTTTTTTTGTTAAATCAATCAATCTCGAGGTAAAGATGATCGTAATTTGAAATGTTAAACACCGTTCTTCGGCATATTACTGTAGGTATTTTTTTTTTTTTCTTCAGGTAGCAGTAATTTGGAGACTGTTCCCATCAAGGCAGAACCAGGTCCTCCAGAAAAAGTTAAAGGGGTAATTAATTTTACGGAAATTGACATAGATCACCCGGATGTTAAAAAGGAATGCTCAGAGCGCTCTGAAAGAATTACACAAACAACAGGTAAATCGATTTTTTTTTTTTTGCTGGGGCCAATTGGATGTTTGTAGTATCACCCGCGTGCCGCACTTTGATTAGGAAGTGCGGGGGGAGGGATGGGGGTAAGAATCCTCAATACTTTATCATGGCCTCATTTTATTTAAATTTACAAACCGTGCCACCATATATTTAAAACTGCACTCAGAAGCGAGAATGGTTTCCCATGAATTGTTTTTTGAATCTTTACTTTGTGTTAAGAACGAAAGGCATGTTTTAAATACATAACTTTTTTTGCTTACGAGTCTACTTACACGTATGTATCTTAATCCGCTTTATGTTTAATATTTTTCAGAAGGATTCCTGAAGAAGCATCCTGGTGACTATTCTTGCTCTCGTAAGTCAACGTCAGTAATCCACGCAGAAAAACCTTTTTCCTGTCCCGATTGCAACTATTCATTTACTAGAAAAGCATATCTAAAAAGTCACATGTTTACCCACAGTGGAGAAAAACCTTGTTCATGTCCCGACTGCGACTATTCATGTTCTCGGAAGGAACAACTAAAAAGTCACATGTTAACCCACAGTGGAGAAAAACCCTTTTCATGTCCCGACTGCGACTATTTATGTTCTAGAGAGAGACAACTAAAACTTCACTCGTTTACCCACAGTGGAGAAAAACCTTTTTCGTGTTCCAAATGTAACTATTCAAGCTATATGAAGGGAAATCTTAAAAGACATCTTTATACCCACAGTGAGGAAAAACCTTTTTCGTGTCCCGACTGTAATTATTCATGTACTACAAAAACACTACTGAAAATTCACAAGTTTATCCACGGTGTAGAAAAACCTTTTTCATGTTCCAAATGCAACTATTCATGCTCTCAGAAGGGAAATTTGAAAAGACATCTTTCTACCCACAGTGTAGAAAAACCTTTTTCATGTCCCGACTGCGACTATTCATGTTCTACTAGGAGTAAACTAAAAAATCACATTTTTATCCACAGTGGCAAAAAACGTTTTACATGTTCCTACTGCGACTATTCAGCTTCTACAAAAATACAACTAAAATATCACACGTTTACCCACACTGGAGAAAAACCTTTTTCATGTCCCGACTGCGACTATTCATGTTCTAGAAGGAGTATCCTAAAAATTCACAAGCTGACCCACAGTGAAGAAAAACCATTTTCATGTCCCGACTGCGACTATTCATGTTCTCGGAAGGAACAACTAAAAAGTCACATGTTTACCCACAGTGGAGAAAAACCCTTTTCATGTCCTGACTGCGACTATTTATGTTCTAGAGAGAGACAACTAAAACTTCACTCGTTTACCCACAGTGGAGAAAAACCTTTTTTGTGTTCTAAATGTAACTATTCAAGCTATATGAAGGGAAATCTTAAAAAACATCTTTATACCCACAGTGGGGAAAAACCGTTTTCGTGTCCCGACTGTAATTATTCATGTACTACAAAAACACTACTGAAAATTCACAAGTTTATCCACAGTGTAGAAAAACCTTTTTCATGTTCCAAATGCAACTATTCATGCTCTCAAAAGGGAAATTTGAAAAGACATCTTTTTACCCACAGTGTAGAAAAACCTTTTTCATGTTCCAAATGTAACTATTCATGCTCTCAGAAAAGAAATCTTAAAAGATATCTTTATACCCACAGTGGAGAAAATCCTTTTTCATGTCCCGACTGCGACTATTCAGCTTCTACAAAAAAACAACTAAAAAATCACACATTTACCCACACTGGAGAAAAACCCTTTTCATGTTCCGACTGCGACTATTCATGTTCTAGAAGTAGTATCCTAAAAATTCACAAGGTGACCCACAGTGGAGAAAAACCTTTTTCATGTCCCGACTGCGACTATTCATGTTCTCGGAAGGAACATCTAAAAAGTCACATGTTTATAGTGTAGAAAAACCCTTTTCATGCACCGACTGCGACTATTCATGTTCTACAGAGAGACAACTAAAACTTCACAAGTTTACTTACAGTGCAGTTAAACCTTTTTCGTCTTCCAAATGTAACTATTCATGCTTTAAGAAGGGAAATCTTAAAATACATCTTTATACCCACAGTGGGGAAAAACCTTTTTCGTGTCCCGACTGCGACTATACATGTTCTACAGAGAGAAAACTAAAACTTCACACGTCTACCCACAGTGGAGTTAAACCTATTTTGTGTTCCAAATGTAACTATTCGTGCTCTCAGAAGAGATACCTTAAAATACATCTTTATACCCACGGTGGAGTTAAACCTTTTTCGTGTCCCAACTGTAATTATTCATGTACTACAAAAACACTACTAAAAATCACAAGTTTATCCACAGTGTAGAAAAACCTTTTTCATGTTCCGACTGCGACTTTTCATAAGACAAATAAAATTTCACATGTTTACCCACTGTGGAGTAAAACCTTTTTCGTGTCCCGACTGTAATTATTCATGTACTACAAAAGCACTACTGAAAATTCACAAGTTTATCCACAGTATAGAAAAACCTTTTTCGTGTTCTAAATGCAACTTTTTTTTTTTTTTTTTTTTTTTTTTATTATAGCGACTATATACAAAAATTTTACATACAAAATAAAATGTGAAATTAAGTACAAAATATTGTATTTCTTAGTCCTCCTCACTAGGGGGTCCTGTGCCGAGGAGGACTAAAGTTATTTAAATATAGTTCATTTGTCTTCTATGTCGTTTTTAGCGTCTTCGCTAGGGTTTTCTCATTGACCTCTTTAAGCCATATTTTTATTCTTGATTTGTATTCAATTGGATTTTTTATTAGTTTTATGTCTTGGGGGAGGATGTTATGGAGTTTTGTTGCAAAGTATGTATAGTTTCTTTGTCCAAATGTGGTTTTATAACTTGGAATATTTTTTATATCATTTTTATTCGATCTAGTGTTATGCATACACGGTCTAGTAGAGGATTCATTATTTTTGAAGAGCTTCAATAATATATTTTTGGAATATATTTGTTGTACATTTGGTACGTCAAAGTTATTGAAAATTTCAGTTGAAGGCGTTCTAATTGGTACTTTCAATATGGTCTTTATGATTCCTTTTTGAATCGTATTCAGACTGTGTAGGTACGTATTTGCAGCAGATCCCCATCCTATGATTCCATATTCAATTCGAGAATGACATAACGCATAGTAGACCTTTTTCATATCCTTTTTATTTAGCACGTTTCTTAGATTTTTGAAGAAATATATAAGGCTTGTGAGTTTTTCCGTAATACCTTTGATGTGTAGGTCCCATCTAAGATTTTCGTCAATTATTACTCCGAGATATTTTATGTTTTGTGTTTTTTCGATGACGGGGCAGTAACATTGTATATTATTTCCATGGCATTCATGTAATTTTAGTTCTAGTGATTTTATTGGTTGGCCCCTTGAGTTCATTGAAAATGTTATATATTTTGTTTTGCTTATATTAAGGGTAAGCGAGTTGATTTTAAGCCAATTTTGAAGTGCACTAAGCCCTTTTTCAGCCTCATTAAATGTATCAGTCCAATTTTCTTCTTGAAATAATAAAACAGTATCATCAGCAAAACTGATTACGTTTCCTTTAATGGTAAGGTTAGTTAAATCGTTGATGTAGATAATGAACAGAATCGGTCCCAGTACACTTCCTTGAGGAACGCCATAGTTTAAAGATAGAAGTTTGCTCTTTTGTTTGCCAATTTGTACTTGTTGTTCTCGCCCTGTTATATATGACTCCAATAAGTTAATTGTTGATTCGGCCATTCCTATTTTTTTTAGTTTAGTTAGTAATATTTTATGGTCTATTGTGTCAAAAGCTTTTTGAAGATCTATGAATAAAGCTAAACATTTTTTCCCATCATCTATGTTTTTTATGGCCATGCTTGTTAGATTTTCTATGGCATCATTGGTGCTCAGATTTTCTCTAAAACCATATTGGGATGGTGATAGTAATTTGTTTTGTTCAAGAAATTGAACAATTTGCTTCTTCATTACAGTTTCCAAGATTTTTGAAAAAGAGCTTAAGACACTTATGGGTCGGTAGTTATATATATCCTTTTTGTTACCACTTTTATGTATGGGTATAACTGTAGCTTTTTTAAGGCATGAAGGGAATACATTTGTAGATATAGACAGATTGACCAAGTATGTCAATGGGAAGGTCAGTTCATTTTGTAGTTGTTTTATTTGAGATTATGTCATTTCCCGATGATTTATTAATATTAAGGGATACAATTGCATTTCTGATTTCAGTATTGGTTACATCAGTTAACTTTAATTTGTCTATCTGGTTCATATTTTCCCTTTCTTCTGGTAAAATGCTAGTTATTGGTTGTCTGATTTTCTTTGCTAATTGTGACCCTATATTAGTAAAAAATTCGTTTACGTATTCGAGAATTTTGTCCGGATGCTTTGCGAAAGAGATTTGGGTATTTTCAATTGTTAATTCCTCCATGTTCTTGTAATGGGATGATTTTGCATTTGTAATTTCATTAATGATCTTCCATAATTTGCGCGGGTCATTGTTACATTCGTCTATTTTCTTCTTATAATAATTTTCTTTGACAGTTCGTATAACATTTTTGCAAAATATTTCTGTACCTTTTGTAGTATCGTTGTATAAAAATATCACAAGGATTTAATTTAGATTTCCTATGTAATTCATCTCTTTTTCTAATGCAATTTATAACGCTTTGAGTTATCCATGGCTTAAGATGTTGGTTTTTATGCGAAATCTTTTTTTCTATTGATTTGGTATTTGATACGATGGTGTATGTTATATATTCAGTGAATTTACTCCAGGCATTATTTGCATCAAGGTTTTCCAGTAGGCTTATCCAGTTTGTATTGAGTAACTGTTGTTTTACATCATTCCATTTGGTTTCTGTCTTTTGCACGATAATTGGGTAGGGCTGCGATCTTTGTATTTTCTTTTTTGTAATAGATAAAATTGTTGTATAGTGGTCGGTTATAGTAGAGGTGAATATGATAGATTTGGTTGATTTAATAGTCTTACTGAACATGTGATCGATGCAAGATTTGTTGTCATTAGTTACACGCGTAGGTTTATTTATCATACTTTGGAGTCCTTGGGAGGCCAGTGTTTGTAGATAATCAGTTCTATTGGGATGACCATTTTCTAATATGTCAATATTTATATCTCCGATAAGGAAGACATTTTTTGTGTTTTTTAGAAGATTGAGTTCATTAGAAAGCGTTTCAAGAAACTGATTAATATTAGTTGTAGCTGGTGATCGGTACAGAGCTAATATCGTGGTTTCATCACCCACTTTGATCTTTAAACAGTTTGCATTTGGGAATTTTATTTCATTGACTTCAGTTTTAATGTCATCTTTAATGTACGCTATCACACCATCATTTTTTGTGTAATTCAAATTGGTTGCATATGACGTGTAATTATTAATTTGCAAGGGTGAATATTTATCCTTTATCCAGCATTCAGTGAGGATAATTATATCTAGATTTATTTTTAGATTCTTAATTAGTATTTGAAGTTCATCGAAATTTTTGTTGATACTTCGTATATTTTTATTTAATATATTAAAATTGTTTTTAAGAGTTGACAGTTCATCTGGTTTGTTTGTAGTTATTATTTCATTATCATTTAAAGTTGTTAAAGCCTTTGGTTCAGAAGTAATTATTGTGGTATTCATTTTCACAATATAAATTATTAAGTGGATTTAGTAATGTTTTTTTTAAATATAATTTGCTAAATTATTTTTACCATATCATCTAGGTGCTTTATGTAGATAATTTTATCATCTATCTTTTATCTTCTATTCATGCTCTCAGAAGGAAAATCTGAAAAGTCATCTTTCTACCCACAGTGTAGAAAAACCTTTTTCATGTTCCAAATGTAACTATTCATGCTCTCAGAAAAGAAATCTTAAAAGACATCTTTATACCCACAGTGGAGAAAAACCTTTTTCATGTCCCGACTGCGACTATTCAGCTTCTACAAAAATAGAACTAAAAAATCACACGTTTACTCATACTGGAGAATAACCGTTTTCATGTCCCGACTGCGACTATTCATGTTTCAGAAGGAGTATCCTAAAAATTCACAAGCTGACCCACAGTGGAGAAAAACCTTTTTCATGTCCCGACTGCGACTATTCATGTTCTCGGAAGGAACAACTAAAAAGTCACACGTTTACCCACAGTGGCGAAAAACCCTTTTCATGTCCCGACTGCGACTATTCATGTTCTACAGAGAGACAACTAAAACTTTACACTTTTACTCACAGTGGAGTCAAACCTTTTTCGTGTTCCAAATGCAACTATTCATGCTATATGAACGGAAATCTTATAAGACATCTTTATACCCACAGTGGGGAAAAACTTTTTTCGTGTCCCGACTGCGACTATACATGTTCTACAGAAAGAAAACTAAAACTTCACACGTTTACCCACAGTGGAGTTAAACCTATTTCATGTTCCAAATGTAACTATTCATGCTCTCAGAAGAGATATCTTAAAAGACATCTATATACCCACAATGGAGTAAAACCTGTTTCGTGTCCCGACTGTATTTATTCATTTACTACAAAAACACTACTGAAAAATCACAAGTTTATCCACAGCGTAGAACAACCCTTTTCATGTCCCGACTGCGACTATTCATGTTCTACAGAGAGACAACTAAAACTTTACACTTTTACTCACAGTGGAGTCAAACTTTTTTCGTGTTCCAAATGTATCTATTCATGCTATATGAACGGAAATCTTATAAGACATCTTTATACCCACAGTGGGGAAAAACCTTTTTCGTGTCCCGACTGCGACTATACATGTTCTACAGAAAGAAAACTAAAACTTCACACGTTTACCCACTGTGGAGTTAAACCTATTTCATGTTCTTAATGTAACTATTCCTGCTCTCAGAAGAGAGATCTTAAAAGACATCTTTATACCCACAGTGGAGTAAAACATTTTTCGTGTCTCGACTGTAATTATTCATGTACTACAAAAACTCTACTGAAAAAACAAGTTTATCCACAGCGTAGAAAAACCTTTTTCATGTTGGTACTACAAAAACGCTACTGAAAATTCATAAGCTTACCCATAGTGAATAAATTTTTTCATGTTCCGAATGTAACTAGGATGTAGAATGTCTGCTCGCATAAGAGAGATCTTAAAATATACCTTTCTGCCTACAGTGGAGAAAAACCTTTTTCATGCTCCGATTGCGACTGTTCATGTTCTGCAAAAGACAATTTCACACGTTTTCCTACAGTGGAGCGAAATCATTTTTGTGTCCAGGCTGTAATTATTCAGGTTCTACAAAAACATAACTGAAAATTCACAAGCTTACACACAGTGTACAAAAATCTTTTTGATGTTCCGTATCAGTCATATGGAATCCCCAATACAAAGTAAATATTGAAAGGTTAGAAAGAATTCAAAAAAAGATATTGAAACACCTAGACTTTAAATCCTTTCGAACTTCAGAAAACCTAAAAGACTCATTAACATTCCATAATTTATCAACTTTAGAAGATAGAAGAAATATATCCGACCAATTTTTTTTATTCAAAATCATTAACAACGTTGTTGACAACAACTATCTTCTAGAACACATTAATTTCCACTGTCCAATAAGAAACACAAGATCAAACCAACTATTCCACATCCCACACTCAAAAACAAATTACACACAACATTCATTTCTCCGAAGGACGTGTACAAAATACAATGATATCTTTTACGACGCTGATATTTTCCATTTGTCCTCAGGCTAATTAGAGAAGTCAATTTTGCAATGGCATCATGAGTTCCTAGTTTAGGTCTAAAGCCATATTGGTTAGAATGCAGAATTTTTTTTTCTTCTAGAAATAGGAATAGTCTCTTTTTAACAATTTTTTCCATTATTTTAGAAATGTTAGATGTCAGAGATATTGGCCGGTAGTTAGTCATTTCCTCTGTTTTGCCAGATTTAAAGATCGGACTAATTACAGTTTTTTTGTAGTTATTTGGAAATCTTCCAGCAGAAAAACTTAAATTAATGATATGCACGATAGGTATTTTTAGAAAATCTTTAAGATTTTTTATTGTTTCTACTGTTATTCCATCATATCCCGGCGCTGAGCCACCTCTCAGTGAACTAATTACATTTAAAACTTCCGGTTCCGAGGTGGGTTCAAGAAATTGCATTTTATTTATATCTGTTAAATTTCTCTCAAAAACCTCAGTGGTTTTGTTAGCAGCTAAAGGGTTAATTTGTTGTGCAAAATTTTTTCCAACATTTGCAAAAAAAATATTAAATAAGTTCGCACATTGAGTCGGCTCATCTTTTACGTCTATAGAATTACGCCATTAAAGTACGCCAGTTTATGAATTTCCGACCCTTTCCGTTTCTTATCAATAATTTCATTGATTGTCGACCATATTTTTTTTTATCATATCCTACTTGTGACATTTTTGTTTTATAATATTGTTCTTTAGTATTCCTTATTAAATTTGTAAGCATATTTCGATATTTGACAAAGGTATTTTTAAATATATAATTGCAAGGATTTTTTTATAACGAATGAATAAACGTTGTTTTTCTCGCACAGATTTCACCAATCCAGGGCTAATCCATGGTTTTATTGGGCGGTATTTAGAAACTAACTTCTGTAACTTGGAAACGGTGCATGCCTCTATATGTTTTGTTAAAATTTCCTCAAAGAGGCGAGAACTCTCTAAAATATCCCTGCTATCTAATACACATGTCTAGGATTCCTTAGAGATTTTTTCCCGAAGAAGCTCTTTATTTAACACTAATTTAGTATATTCTCTATTTTTTAATTGATTAGTACGCGTTATTGCATTATAGTACAATAAGCACATATAGTGGTCTGTTATACCGGTTTTATATACAATAGACTGAAATCTCTTAGTATTATTACTATTTACCCACACATGATCAATACAGGAAGGTTTCTGCCCGGCGACGTCACGAGTAAAATTGTTAATGCATGATTTAAAATTCATCTCAGTTAGCATATTAATATATTAATCCTTTAGGTGAGATCGATGATTTTCAGATATATCCACATTAACATCACCAACCAAAAACGTAAATAAATCCCGAGTTTTGCTCAGAATTTCATTTAGTTGACATATAAACTGCGAAAGATCTGACAGGTGTGTCCTGTATATTGCAATTAAATTAATTGTCAGTTTATTTACACATAATACTACACGTAAACAGTTTACCTTGTCAATAGCAACTTCCTCAATATTCCGTATTATCAATGTATTTCTAATGAATAATAATATTCCGGAGTTTTTGTTGATTTCGAGTGTTGTCGCAATGCAGTTATAACTCGGTATATCGTAGTGAATATTGTTATTGGAGTGACATTCGGTTAACACTATGACTCCCGGCTTTATTTAAAATTAAATCTAATTGCACTAAAAATTCACAAAATTTTTTTTTGACACTTCTAATATTTATATGCATTATACTAAACAGCGGATTACACTCGTTCAGAACCTCGTTGCACTCGTCGCTAGTATCACAAACATTTTCATTTATTTTGTACAGCTGGTCAATATTTTCCGTCATAAAATCTTCCATTTTTAGTAATCTATTTTTTGACGAGCAATTATCATCATAATCTGTTTGTATTCACATTTATCACTGTTCGCACTGTGATTAATTGGATTATTTGTAGATCTTCTTTCGTTGTTTAAGATGCAATTTTTGCATTTTGGTGGTTCTTGTTTGTTATTGCATTCTTGATATTTATGGTTGCCTGCGCAATGTGAGCAGGCTGGGTCTTTTGTATTATTTAGGCATCTTAGGCTCGAGTGGTTAAATTTAAGGCAGTGGTAACATTGCATAATTGGGCTACAGTCCTCTACCTTTACTTTGTGGTATCCGATATTAACAGTCTTGTTCAAAATAGTTCTTCTCATAGCTCCGCTAGTTTCCACAATGATATTCGAGAATTCAGTGTTTTTTCTCTTAATTACCTTTTTTATCTCCATTTTGTGTAAAGTAGCATCCATTTTTGTGAACATTTTTGATATCTTCGTTTTGTAGTAAAATGCTCTCTCATAAATTATTCCCATTAACTATATCATTTTCAACTCCTTTAAATATTATATGTGGTTTCTTCTTCTTCACCTCTTCTGCCATTATGTTGATCGTATTTGTTTGTTTATTTATTTCTTTTTTTAGTTTTTCTGAGTCATCTTTCTTGTCACATGTCACAATCAAATGATTATTAGATATTTTCTTGATTCCGCTTACACCGTTACCTAGAGAAGTTACATTAACATTCTTCTGTAACTTTTTTTTTAGTTCTTCGTGTTCCATGTGTACATCCTTAGTAGATATTATTATTCCGTATTTTATAGCTTCATTCTCTTCTTTTCTTGTAATAGTTTCTTGTTGATAGTTGCTTTTTAATGCTGATGCGTACGTTACTCTTTCATTTTTCATTTTCAGCTTTTCCTTAAGCATCGTATTTTTTTCTTTTAATTTTGCCATGTCTATCGCCATATGTGAAATATTTTCCATGATAGTGCTAATTTTTTTGAAGATTTCAATTTTCGTTTCTTTGGTGATTCTTGTTGGACTGTCTTCTAATAATGCAGTCATTTCAACAATTTCTTTCTTAGCTCTATATATAAATTCATGTGGATCGACTTCTTCTTCCATCGTTCCAGTTTTTAATTTTTTTTTTCGGGTCTCAAAGTGTTAGTACAGTTGAAGTATAGTTACACACGACTGTTGCCTGCCCGGTAGCAGACAGAACTGTGAAAAACGGAGATGCGTACAATTTTTTTTAATAGTATTCGTATTCGTAAATATTTATTCGCCGAATACAAATATTCGGTAAATGTTTAGGTACTATTCGTATCAGTTCATACGTATCAATTCATATCACTACATGTGATACAATGCCAAGTTAGTGTACTCTTTTAAACATTTATTTACTATTTACTCTTCTCTTTTGATTTAAATAATATTCTTTTCTTTTTATATTAATTAAGATTGTTAAGATGTTTGTGTTGAAAAGGACTGTCGTTAGTAGTCCTTGTCCTTCCTTAAATAATAAGATTGTGTTAAAGGTCGAATTGTTAAAACAGAGTCACCCAAGTTTTTGTTTGCTTCATCTTGGGAATAAAGATTTATTTATGGTACAAATATTGTAACAATGCAATCTCAAAAGTTCTCAATTGGCTACTCGTATAACGTGTTTTTTTTATTTCTCCTTGTAATATTTTGTATATATGAATATAAATTTTGCTTTATGTTGCTTCACTCGAATGGGTAAATTGTTAACCTTGAATCTGCCTTTGCGAAAATGAGGATGATTATTTTGTGAAAATTATGCTTTATTTTGTGTGAGAAGTAATAAATAAGTTAATACATTTTTACTGTGTTTTATTGGTGCATAACTTATACAGATGCCAAATACAATCCAAAATAAAAGTGCTAATTTTTCTGTGACTTTATATCTAAGTGATAATAACGCTCTTTCACCAATGACGTTCCTACACGCGCCATTCTGCTGGGTTATATACCAATAAATATTGTTATTTAAAGGGCACTTTTTGTTGGTCGAGGAGTTCACTAATTGGAAGAGAAATCAATAAGGGCCTTCGCTCTTGGGAAACTAAAATGAAACCAGTTGCCGAAGTAATCGTGAAAATCATTCGAAAACTTAACAGTTCGTGAGCCGTTACCATGGTAACCTGTTAACAATGCAACTGAAAGGTGACCAGCAGTGCTGCTGCGTCGGCAACTGGTTTAATTTAAGTTTCTCCATGAGCGAAGGCCAAACCGTCGCGTTCATTTTGCGTCCGCTATGGTGTGCACGGTGGCGTCAGAACGTGCGTGCAGAAACCGTCAACACCAAACTAGCGATCAGTAGCGACCAACAAGCGTCCGTGGTACGTTTATGTCGTCAACCGTGCGGTATAGCTCGGAGCGGGAACTGTTTAAATAATTATGTTTGGAGACGATTTCAGTGAATCTGAAGAAGACATATTACTATAATGAAAATCAAATAACTTTGTTTAAACCACCATATATTTAACAATATCAACATGTTTCAAAAACAATGTTATCTTCATGAGGTCAATGTCAATATAAATTCTAGTGGCTATTGCAGGAGATGAAGAGAGTGATGCATGGTATGATTGTGTCAGAATATTATGTAAAATATGTTTACGCCTGCTGTCTAATGAAAAAGGTAAAATGACGTTAATAAAACTTGAGAAACAGAGGGTGAATTCCATTCCACTTTGCATCCGCAATTACTTCTACATGAAGAGTGTTTCTACATATACTATAGAGTGATTACACAAAGTTTCAATGAACTTCTTGATATGATTAGGGATGGTATTAAGAAAGAGTACATGAGAAAGGGTACATGCAGTAAATGAAATATAATGTTTTCAATGCATTTAATAAAATATGTAAAAAAAAATAACTAAGCTCAAATATCGTACTTAAAATCCCCCCTCCCAAAAATATTAAATTAACTAATTCACTTTTAAAGTTGTATGAAAATTCAAATACCAAAAACGAGTCATGATTGACTGGCTACATTGTGACGTCACAACGCACCCACCGAGTCTCACGTTAAGTTGTTTTTGTTGCAGTTGCTGGTTTGAATAAGTTTGATAGTCATAATCGTTTGGTTACGCATCATAAACACATTCGTTTGTATAAAATATATATTGCAAATACGTATTATCATGACACACAGTGGTTTTGGTAATTGTTCGGAACAAACGTCAACGGTTAATACCCACTTTTTTTGATAAAACTTTTAGATTCTTCTTAATTACGATAAAAGACAACTATTTGCATTGGGGGAGGTTTGAAAATGTTACATTTTTAATTTTATTTACGTAAATTGAAAATTTGCTTTCACACTGTCAAATCACTCTGTTTGCAGTTCGGAACAAACGTCAACGCACTTTTTTTGATAAAACTTTTAAAACTAAGATAATATACACAAGCCCGCTACACAAACCCTGCGTAGCCAAACAAACCATTCAAAAACGTAGGCTGTTTTTTAAAGTAAAGATAACATACACAATCCCGTTACATAACCGTTGACGTTTGTTCCGAATATTTACCGTGGTTTTCTACAAGGACAATCTGATAATTTGCCAAAATTCGACGCGATTATGATGGCAGTTTTTTAATGCGCCCATCGCATGACACCGCTTTTTACACACAATAACATCATTTGAGACTTTTTTTGTTATTAGTTTTTGGGGTATTATGCCGTGTTACTCCATCTCCTTCTTTAGCCAACGCTTCAGACAGCGTTGCAGTGTCCACCATCATGGCAGATGTGTAATAGTTAGGGGTGATGTTTGTACTTATCTACTCAGGAGCCTTGCCGTGTCGCCAGCTCCACTCCTCTACGAGCTGGCGCTACAATATACTTCAACATGTTTTTTTGCGTTTAGCCTTGGTGTAACCGTCAATTACCGGATACCAAGAACTATTGAGCTTAGCTCCATCGTCTCTATTAATATTTAGGTATAGGATTTTTGTGAAATTCAATTGCCTCCGTAATCAGGCGTGCTCTATGAGTTTTGGGTCTTCCCAGGATCTCAGGGACAAATCCAAAGTAATGGCCGGTTTCGATTAAGTGCTCGGCGATTGCCGATTTGTCAGGGTGGCCAAGTTTACAGGCACGAAAGTGTTCTGATATCCTTTTGGAGATCGTCTGCTCTGTTTGGCCTACATAAACCTTGTCACAT
Organism: Limnephilus rhombicus; assembly: GCA_929108145.2. Classification (NCBI taxonomy): domain Eukaryota; kingdom Metazoa; phylum Arthropoda; class Insecta; order Trichoptera; family Limnephilidae; genus Limnephilus; species Limnephilus rhombicus. The sequence goes on along the minus strand of OV815290.1, from coordinate 29,822,575 downwards.
CCAGAACAGCTGAGTTTGTACACTCCATCTGTTTCCAGAGGAAACTTGGTCTTTGCACGCCTCAAAAAGTCTCGAATTTTTGTCGTGGTACCGAAGACAGTTTTGATGCTTTCTTTTTTCAATAGCCTGGCAATTCGGTCTGTCACATTGTGAACGTAAGGCAGGAAAGCGCAGCCCTTTGACTCTTGTTAAATTCTGTCTTCGTTTGGTGCAGATTTGGCTCTTATGAATTGCCTTGTCTGCTTTGCTGGGTAACCGTTACGCTCCAGTGCATCGGTCAGTTTTGTAAGTTCTGCTCCGATTTTTGTTTCTTCACATATTCTGGTCGCTCGGGTCACCAATGTATGGATAAATCCTCTCTTCTGCGCTGGGTGGTGATGGGAATCAGCATGTAGATATAAATCGTATCATTTGGGACGTTTATAAATAGTTTGTTTGGTGTTGAAGATGTTGTATTTGTACACTTTGGTGCAATACAGTATTTATAAACGGTATTTACGGACGTTATCTTCGAAAAACATATGATCAACTGAAGACTGATTACTGGATTACGACAAATGTCAGCTGTCAAGAAGTACGCAGTGACGTCACAGTGCGCAGTTTTTGTTGCAGATTGTAATTTTTTTTTTAATTTTTCGTAAACAAATAGTGATTATACCCTATAATCGTTAATTCAACTGTGCCAATTTTAATTTTATCATCGTTTGTCTCGCTGGAGAATTTTTTTGATGGTTTTGCATATCCTAGGCAATGCCTAGACAGGGGTCATCAATTACCTTCATTAGAGCTCCGTTTTTTTTTAAATAGGTAACATTAACCGTCGCGGTCCGGAAGGGAAAAAGCTTAAACCCCCCCCCCCCTGGGTTAACAGTTGAAATAATAAACTAAACTATTTTAATATGTGTAGATAAAATATCAATGAACAAATAAAACGAATGGCTTCCGGAACATTATTTTATTAAATAATAAACAAATGTTATGAATTAAAAGAAGTACCAAGGATTTTTTACAATAGAGAGAATTTCAGATTTATCCACAAATAAAGGCTACGTTCGCCTATAAAAAGACCCAGACACAAAATTCGGGGCATTCCACGAGGAACATATGAAAGAAAATAACAGACCGTGTTCATGTATCATACTTTGGTGACAATATCCTTCGTGAATTTTTTCCCACGGTCGAGTATCACCCCCCTGTCGGGTGGCACCCAGGGCGGACCACCCCCCCCTCTCGCTACGCTACTATACTTTAAAGTCTCGTCTCTTGTTCATATTCGCAAAAAATTCGCTCGATCTTTGCAAATGCGAATATGCAAAAATATGCGAATATTTGTAACATCACTATATCAGATCTATGCAGTAGCGTAGCGAGGGGCGGGGGGGGGGGGGGGGGGGGGGGGGTAGGGGGGGGGGGGGGGGGTAGGGCGGACCGCCTCGGGTGCCACCCGACGTGGGGGTGACACTACACCCGACTGGAAGTGGCACCCGACCGTGGAAAAAAAATTACATGGATATTGTCACAAAGTTTCAATACGGTTACGGTGTTATTCATATTTTCGTAGCTCTACGGTCTTTTTATAGACGAAAATAGCCTGTTTCTGAAATGCTCTAGCCGTACCCCCCCCCCCCTACGACTGAACAATTTTCTACACATTTATAAAGTCGAAATTAGGAGGGGGGGGGGGGGGCGGGGGACACGACGTTATCCGCCCCGGGTGCCACCCATACTAGCTACGCCACAGGTTACCACACTGATTTAATTATTGGACCAGCGCGTAGTACACTTTTTTTAGATTATTTATTTTATAATATAAGTCGATATTTCACGGCAAAGTTTTAGTACAATTTTGCTTTAAGGTTAAACGTCACGTACGTTATAATCTACGCATTCACAGATGGCGCCAATTAAATTATTTTAGGTTTTCAATACTTTTTGCACATTTTGCTTTAAAATATTGAGGTGAATTAATTGTTTGCGTCCGTACATATTTAACACGAATATAAATAAATTGTTTTGACCATAAACAAACCCAAATCTTCCAAGAAAGGCTGAAAAATACAATATTGGATTGAGCCACCGATACAAAATTGAATTTTTTAGCCTCTCTTGAAAGATTTGGGTTTGTTTATGTACAAAACTGTTTATTTATTTTCTTATTAAATATGTACGGGCGCAAACATTTAATTTACCTTACTATTTTAAAGCGTGACGTGCAAAAAGTATTAAAAACCTAAAATTATTGAATTAGCGCCATCTGTGAATGCGTAGATTATAACGCACGTGACTTTTAACCTTAATAGCTGTACTTGCTAATAATATTTGTTCACATGAAGCAACATCATCATCCTATTTTTTTTACCCAAAAATGTTATTCATAACACACATGTAACTAAGCGGTTACTTTAGTATAGTATTATACTGCCCTGAAGAAGCTACGGTTTTAGCGAAACCTGGTCGGCATAAAGTATATAAAAATATAAATGGTGTTTACTTAGTTATTGTTTTATTTTGAATAATAATATTATTTAAAATAAAACACTAACAATAACTAGGTTCGTGTCCCAGAGGTGTCAATATGTTTTTCTGATTTTTCTGTTTCCAGATTTTCGATTGAGTTTCGCTTATATTGTCTTCATTTATTTAAATATTACAATTTGAGGTTTTACTCATAAAGTTAAAATAAAAAAAATAAAATAATATTATTGTTTTTTTACAAGAAATTAAAATGGCGGTTTATACAAATCAAACTTAATAACAATAAATATGTATATTATTTTTTTTTACATTAGCTCCACACAGAAGCCCCTGAGGAAAATATTTCCCTCCAGGGCCAGTAATCTTTGGGGATGCTGTGTGGAAGGTCTTTCTAGGAAAGGAAGTTCTGCGAAGGGTGGGTCGGAATCTGGGGGTCAGTGTGTCCAGGAGTGACGGATGTATAAATTCAGCTCTCCAACTGCGAAGCAAGGCGATGTTCTGAGATAGTACGGCTGGAGAAGTCCAGGGAAATCCCCAACCGAGCAATAGTAAGATCTAGGAACGAAAATATAAATAACAGACTCTGTTCATGTGTAAAATATTTTTGTGAAAATATTCTTCCTATTTTTTTTTTCCACGGTTGGGTGTCACCCCTCATAGGGTGGCACCCGGGGCGTGCCGCCCCCATCGACCCCCTAGTTATGTCACTGTTCGTAGATCATCGCTTCTTAACCCTCGTCGCATGGGGTCTTTAAAAGCCCAGGTTTTATAGAAATGCTAATTATGTACATTTTAAAGGTTCCCACTGATTTCTAACTTTAGGTAGCCTCCTAAAAGGGAATATACTTGAGGCTAGCGCTACGAACATTCAGTCTGCACACGATGTGAAATACAGACTTCTGTTTCGGAGTGAGGCTCAAAAAATCAACAAAATACCACTAAAAATCAAGTTTAAATGTATGTTCATTGTATTTCGTTGATTGTTTGAAATAATAATAAGTATGTATCAATCTCAAATAGTTATAAGTTAGATAGAAATAGGTTAGATTTTTTTTTAAACTTTACCATTAATATTATGATTCAAAATTATAAAAAAATGTTCCTTGTTGATTTTTAAGCTTTTTGCATTGAAAATGAATATCTAATTTTTAATATGTATATTTTTTTATTTCAATCCAGTCATTATCACCTGACTATATCAGTTAAAATAATACATAAAATGTATGCTATAACAACAATTAAATGATATTTATTTTTGGGGTCCAAAGCAACCCCGTGCGACACCTCGCGTTTAAAAAGCATGAGGAAGAATGAGGAATTGCTTGGAGGTTAGGGCTACAAAGAGGAGAATACTCATACGAAGAACTTTTAAATCTGTTTTCTTAAGAAAAAACTTAGAGAAGCCTTTGATCTCATCTGCTTTTCAAAATTATTAACTACTAGCTGGTTCTCGACAAACAATAAATTATTTCTTCCTGCGTGTCGTTTTACGTGCATTCCCCTCCCGCGTTCCACTTCCACCTTCCCCGCCGCCCCTCTCCCGCTCCACCGTCCCGCAAACCCCCCTCCAGCGTTCCATTCCTAGTACAATCAGTTTTCAAACAGCTCGCGTGCCACCTGTTTTATTATTTTAGAATTAATATTTTCATAAATTACAAATATTCATTTTTGTATGTTATTTATTTATTTAGACGCCCATTTGGCTTTAACATACAAAGTTCACGAAAAATAATGGTATGATTTTAAGTACACGATAGGTAGTAACAGCAAAAATATAACAATAATCATTTGACACATTAAAGCAAATAAATAATACGTAAAAGCATACCTACCACAATTATTTGTAGGTACAAACCTGTTCGAAATTCGAACATAGGCTTAGCTAGGACTCACACCTCTCCAAATGATATATAAAATGATTTAAAGGTTTAGGTAGAATTAATATAATTAGTTGGGAAAATTATCCATAGATGTCAGAAGGTGCAAATTTCCCTTCAGCCAAGTAGGTAACGTTATAAAAACCTCTGTTTTAGGTTTTTATACTTCTCTTCGCCATACCTTCTTAACAAGTAAAACATAAACTCCTTGGTCTGTCTTGGGTAGTTTGGATCTCCTGAATATTGTCCTTTAAAGTTTCCTGAAGATGCGTTATCATTTACAAGTTCCTTCCTACAAAATTTTACACCTGTAGTACAAAAATGTGCCTGTTCCTAAGGTATACAAACGTATATAGTTAATAAAAAAATGTTAATTGTATATGTACATACACATACTAGGTAATAAAAGTACTAACATAATATCCATACGACACATAAACGCTAGCGTGTATACTTATTTATTCTATTAAAACCTATTATAAGAACAATCAATCAGATTTGGTACCTTATGGTTATGTGGACAGTACCTACGCACAACACACAACAGCCAAAAAAACATTATTTTTAGTATGGCAGCACTGGTACTCTAGGATTGGTATATTTATCTATTTATGTCTAGTGCCTTCTACCAGCTGCTAACAGAAAGGCAAATTTTCGAATATTTTTCTTGGTTATTCGCTGGTTCAGGTTGCTTGTATTGCGTGGTTCACTATCCTCACGTATTACCCTTCAGGTAGAAAGTATTGTCGTGTATTGCCGTCAGGCAAATGTGAGATTCAAATACATCAAAGTCAGTAAATTTGAGTTATTACTTTAACACCCGTGACATCCCCAAATAACATGGCGAATCGATTGAGTAAGAATCGATTCTCCTCCAGTTATACCTATACTTATAGATACCTATTTAAAATATCTTTAATTCTTGATTCGATAAAAATCTTTATGCAAGTACTACAAATTAATTCATTAATTTAAAAAAATTGGATAATTGAATTTTCATTTAACACTCATTGTTTTGAAAAATGTCATTCTCAAATTTTTGACAGTTTCGCAAGATTTTTTGTGACGATTAAAAACTTTTCCGATGTATTGTCATGTGGTTGTAACAATCCAGAATCATTCGCGGGGGTTTAAAAAATGTTTTTTGAAAGATTCAAACATTTCTAATACATAGACATATCACTAATACCCATACACATTTTGATTTTTATATACCTACTTATATAGATATGATTGACCTAACTACTGTTGCACCTCATCCCATTCAATATTTCTTCCCGTAGAGAAATAATTCGTTGCTATTTCGCAAACACTACAAATTATAACACCAATGTCCGGAATGGCCAGACGTATCAACTCAAATTGGGCCTAAGTCTTAATGATTTTTGTCAGTCATAGTGCAAGTTGGTAATCCAAGTATTTTTTATTTATGCGGCGGAAGTCATGAACTCCATCAAAACCTTGTTTCTGTATTGATTGGAATCATTATAGTTTTTTATAGCCTTATTTTTGTCAAAGATGTAATTTTTTTCCTACATTGCATGATTTATAGTTGTATTAAGTTAATTTATTTATTTAATATCAACGTTATAAATATACCATAAGCACTGATTACGTGTGACAAAATCATAGGACAAATATTAGAAATAATAAAAAAAGTGTTTAACAGTTAATTGTGGCATTTGATGGAGAAATGACACCAGAGATACAATTACATACAAAAATTTATACCTAGTAGGTACAAATAAAATTAACATTGATTGAAAAGATCTGATAGCATAGCCTTCTTGTACCTACCTTCCGTGCAGTTAAATAAATCTGCCACATCTGCATATCTATTGGTAACTTCATGCAACCAGCTACAAGCGAGTGTTTCGTATACTCAGTTCTGCTGTTGTTGCATTTAAACAGGATTTTAGAACTAGTGGCTATCGTGGGTAAATGAAATTCAATGTTGTTAATTAAATCAGGACTGTCTCTTCTACCATTTACAATTTTGAACAAAAATATTAAGTCGGATATAATTCTTCGATCCAAGTTTGTGCAATGTGCAATGCATTGTGTGGTAACTGGACAAAGTCCGTGAATAAACGAATATTAGACCGTTTCTTGTAATTTTGTGTAATGGGTTAAATAACACTTTTGATCTCTTAAAATCGATGAATTGAGACAAAGATAAAAAAAGGTCAGGTCATAAATCTCGTCATTGCCCACATGGTAATTCTAAGATTGGGCCCCAGAGGTTCAATACCTGTTTGGTTTAAAGAAGAAAAATACTTTTGTCAACTGTAAATGTACTGTAGTGATAGAAAATATGTTTTTTCAACGGTGCCTGAGCATGTGAAGCTTAAAAAATGACTTTTGCGAGCATGAATAATTACAGTCAGGACATGGAAATGGTTTTTCCATAATGTTTTACTCTACTGTGGGTAAACATGTGAGTTTTTGGTTGTTTCTCTGTAGAACATGAATAGTTGCCGACTGGACATGAAAAGGGTTTTCCCCAGTGTGGGTAAATGTATGAATTTTTAGTTAAGTCTTTGTAAAACATGAATAGTTGGAGTCAGAACATGAAAAAGCTTTTTTCCACTGTGGGTAAACATGTGAATTATTCATTTATTTTTATTTTATTTATAAGAGATAATATATTACAAAATTAACATAAAATTTATAATACATTACTCCCAAGATATTACTTATATTATAAGAGAACTCTTTGTGGAACATGAATAGTTGCTGTCGTGGCATGAAAAAGGTTTTTTCCACTGTGTGTAAACATGTGAATTTTAAGATTACCTTTTGTGGAAGATGAATAGTTGCAGTCGTGGCATGAAAAAGGTTTTTCTTCACTGTGTGTAAACATGTGAATTTTAAGATTACTTTTTGTGGAAGATGAATAGTTGCAGTCGGGGCATGAAAATGGCTTTTCTCCAGTGTGGGTAAACGTATGAATTTTTAGTTGTGTCTTTGTAGAACATGAATAGTTGCAGACTGGACATGAAAAGGGTTTTTCCCCAGTGTGGGTAAATTCGTGAATTTTTAGTGTACTCTTTGAAGAACATGAATAGTTGCAGTAGTGGCATGAAAAAGGTTTTTCTCCACTGTGTTTAAACATGTGAATTTTAAGATTACCTTTTGTGGAAGATGAATAGTTGCATTCGGGGCATGAAAATGGCTTTTCTCCAGTGTGGGTAAACGTGTGAGTTTTTAGAAGTGCCTTTTTAGTACATGAATAGTTGCAGACTGGACATGAAAAGGGTTTTTCCCCAGTGTGCGTAAACGTGTGAATTTTTAGTGTACTCTTTGAAAAACATGAATAGTCGCAGTCGGGGCATGAAAAAGGTTTTTCTGCACTGTGGGTAAGCATGTGAGATTTAAGTAGTCTCTTTGTAGCACCTGAATAGTCGCAGACGGGACATGAAATACGTTTTTCTGCACTGTGGGTTGACGTGTGATATATAAGAGAACTCTTTGTGGAACATGAATAGTTGCAGTCGTGGCATGAAAAAGGTTTTTCTCCACTGTGTGTAAACATGTGAATTATAAGATTACTCTTTTGAGGAGTTGAATAGCCGCAGTCGTGGCATGAAAAAGGTTTTTCTCCACTGTGTGTAAACATGTGAATTTTAAGATGATTCTTTGTGGAACATGAATAGTTGCAGTCGGGACATGTAAAAGGTTTTTCTCCACTGTGGGTAAACATGTGAACTTTAAGACCGCTTTTTGTGCAAGATGAATAGTTGCAGTCGAGGCATGAAAAAGGTTTTACTCCGCTGTGGGTAAACATGTGAATTTTTAGACACCCTTTTGTAGAACATGAATAGTCGCAGTCGGGGCATAAAATAGGTTTTTCTCCACTGTGAGTAAACATGTGAATTTTTAGTTGTCTCTTTGTAGTACATGAATAGTTGCAGACTGGGCATGAAAAGGGTTTTTCCCCAGTGTGGGTAAACGTGTGAAGTTTTAGTGTATTCTTTCTAGTACATGAATAGTCACAGTCGGGGCATGAAAAAGGTTTTTCTCCACTGTGGGTGAACATGTGAATTTTTAGTTGATTCTTTGTGAAACATGAATAGTTGCAGACTGGACATGACAAGGGTTTTTCCCCAGTGTGGGTAAACGTGTGAATTTTTAGTGAAATCTTTTTAGAACATGAATAGTTGCAGTCGGGGCAAGAAAAAGGTTTTTTCCCACCGTGGGTTAACATGTGAATTTTAAGATAACTCTTTACGGCACATGAATAATTGCAGTCGTGGCATGAAAAAGGTTTTTCTATACTGTGTTTAAACATGTGAATTTTAAGATGATTCTTTGTGGAACATGAATAGTTGCAATCGGGACATGAAAAAGGTTTTACTACGCTGTGGGAAAACATGTGAATTTTTAGACAACCCTTTAAAGAACTTGAGTAGTTGCAGTCGGGACACGAAAAAGGTTTTTCTCTAGCATGGGTGCGCAAGTGGATTTCTGACGCTGACCTACGAGAGCTGGAATATTCACAATGAGGACAAGAGTACTGTTTCTCCACAGGATGCTTCGTGAGGAATCCTTCTGAAAAATATTAAGTACAAAGCCTATTAAGATATACAAGTTAAAGTAGGGACCGTAAAGTAACATCAAACTCCGGAGATAATGAAATGTTTACGTAAACCAGGGGTGGGGAAACTGAGGCCCGCGAGCACTTCTGGTGCTGATTTGTAGAACAAAGCTTTTAATTTGAATTACACAACTTATGCTGTCAAATAAAAATTGACTGTTCCACATGTAACGATTATTTAAGCTCGTGGAATAATTTATAAGTTAAATCCTGCCTTTTGTTGTAAACGCAAAGTAAAAAATCAAAAAAGAATTAACGGGAAACCATTTTCGCTTTCTGAAGAGCGATTCTGTATCTTTTGTGGATACGGAATCAATTCCATACGTAATTGTCTAACAATTTTTTGTGATTGTGTACGGCTTGCAATTGCTTTTTCTCTGGGCTGATTTCTGTCAGCACCGCCGCACTTTTGGGCACGGACAATGGGACGCTTAATTTCAACAATTACTACAAGAAACAACTATTTACCAATTTGGTCAAACTAGGTAATTCATGCGTACTTAGATTGAAACTTAACTTCGCAATTGGCACATCGATGGTACTTCTAAAACTTTAAACGTAAGTTAAATGAATAAATAATCATGCATATTTACAGCATCTCGTATTTTACTAGTTAGTAAATATGCAGTTAGTCTACCACACGGATAATACGGAACGTTCGTGTTGTCGAAGTTTAATGCATGGATAATACGGAATGTTCCTTTTCTAACTAATAGACAATCAAATATGACATTTCTCGGAAGTACCAATCGTAAAAAATAAATTCTATTAAATAAACTCGCATTTCATCATTATTTTAAAAAACATCCCAGGTTTTGAATGGATTGTTTGGCAAAGCAGGGTTTGTCTAGCTGGTTTGTGTTATTATTCTAATAGATTTCATTCCATGTTCTACTGTTATAAATACATGTACAAACTTGTTGATGCATTCACTTTGTTTTACGCAAAAATATTTTTTCTATGATTGGCAGCATTGATTAATTGTCTGTGAAATTTTAAAATAAAAACGATGAATAAACAATGGCGTTACCGCGTGTGTGAATTAATTTTAACAAAATTAAAATGTTAAATGCATGTTTTTTACATGTTTATTGGTCTCTCCCGACATAAATACTCACCTTTCGTAATAATAAAGCTAAATCTAACTGTTTGAATAAAAATATTCCGTACGAGTAAGCGGTTTAACACATAAATAATGAAATCGGCGACAGCGCAGACAGCTGAGGCATATCAGCTCATAGAAAAAGCGATTGCAGGCCATAGACACTCACACAAATTTGACATTCGATTAAGAATGGAATCGATTACGTATCCACCAAAGATACAGAAACGCATGGCTGACAACAGTTATAAATATATGGTTGCAGAGTTTGACATTTTTAATTTTTTTAATCGTAATGGGGTCATGATAACATATAAGGAATTCTTACCCCTGAAAATCTAAGTGCAGCCCGTGGATTTAACTACAAACATCCAAATGTACCCCGACAGAAAAAAGGTTCCCCGCCCCAGACTTAAAGAAACGAAAATTCGATTTACCTGCTGATTGGGTAATTCTTTCAGAGCGCTCTGAGCATTCCTTTTTAACGTCCGGGTGATCTAGGTCAATTTCCGTATAAGTTATTACCCCTTTGGCTTCTTCCCGAGGAGCTGGTTCTACCTTGATGGGAACAGTCTCCTCATTACTGCTACCTGTACAAACAAAATGTAATACCTAAATTGATACGCCAAGAAAAACTGTGTTTAACATTACAAATTACGTTCATTTTTCCCCGAGATGGAGTTATATTGATTTAATAAAAAAATAAAATAAATTATATTATTGAGGATAGAAATATCTTTGAAAAACCGTGTACAAGATGTAATTAAGAACAGACTTTTTACAAGCGAGTTTAAGGTCAATTTCAGAAATAAGAGGGGCGCTAGATGTCCGCTTCAGGGACGGACGCTTTAGGAAGAAAATACCATTTACCTTTGAGCACCTTCAGAACGGAGTTTGGTAGTTTGTTGTCAATGGGATAATATTTGTATCAAAATAATTTTAACTTATATGGTGTCCGAAATAAGATGTGGTCTTCACTTGGACTCCAGATACTAATATCTACAGCCTGTATGTCGGACGAATATCTACAGCTCATATAATGGACTAATATCTACGAACTTCAGGTGTGAGGACTAATATCTACAGAGCTAAGGTCGGACGAATATCTATGACGGTCCCAGTGGTGACTTATATCTATGGAGCGTAGGTTGGACTAATATCGACAGAGGGCAGCTGAGCAAGAAGTTGTACGGAAAAGCATAAATTACTTCAATTACTAATTACGTAAAGTCTTAAACGTTTAAAGTATCTACGTACATGAAGTTTTTGCATAATATTACGTATTTTGCTGTTAACGAGGACAATAATTTATTGAACAAACATGGAGGTCATAATACAAAGATATTTATTTATTTATTTCGAAATACACGGCACCACAACCTAATCTAACTGACATAGAAATGGTCATCGTAACAGACTAAATAATTTAGAAGCACTCGAAATAAAGAAAGCTGTTAAAACAAAAACCCAAATCCTTAATAATCAGCTAAATGTATCCAATAGTCCGATATTAGAGATTTTTACATATATACATACATAAATTAAGTTTTTTAAACTGCATACGAAATATGACGTTATTCCAATATGATATACATAATTGCAAATCTAAGCTCTGCTAGTGCTGTAAATATACGTTCACACTTTGGTTCTCATAGATTTTAGTCAGCAGTTTGAGCTGTACATATTCGTACGCACGTTGGTTGTCATAGATATTAGTCCGATTTGTTCAGTTTTTGGAATTCCTGTTGATATTAGTAGACGTCTCCTTCACTTGGGGGATCGTTTTTGAGAAATATAAATTGTAAAGACTTTTAGTATGATAGTCAACCGAAAACATACAATATGCCCGTCAGCGAAAAACATTTCAAAACGGACATGAATTCCGAACATCTGACATCAAAATTTTCTTCCTTTTGCAATGCAACTTACTGGCTGCAGGAGCGCTTGCCGCATACTGCAAACATTCCTTCTTCACATCTGGGAGGTAGTTATCAATATCCATATAGGACACTTCACCTCCACTCTCTTCCTGGGACCCTGGTTCCACCTTGATGGAAACATTCTCTCGGTTGGAAAGATCCATGGCCTTCCGTGATAGCGTTCCAGTTTAAAATAAAAATGGTAAATTGGTTCCAGCTCAAAATAAATTAAACCTGCAACAGAACCTTGATATGTTATCCTATTTATGAGTAATTATAAGTTATAATACCGCTTTAAGTTATCTAAAACAATCGTCTCGAAAGTGATCTAGACAACACTAAAATAATAAATGTACTAATCATAAACAGTTGTTAAACCTCGAGCATCAAATATCAAGGTGGATTAAAAAACCGCTCTGCTCTGAATTTTCATATATTAAGTATATAAATTATAAAAATGTTTCACTCGCAGGTTATTACGCTTAAACGAGACATTCAATAGATCGAAAAATAATAAACAATAATAATTACGAGTTTTATTTTTAAAATAATATTTTAGGCTAATGATTTGGGTGAGTTTTGGTAGGTTCCGAAAGATAATTATATTGTCTATGGTCTCGCCTTTTTTGTTATTGCTTACTCTATCCTTGTCTATGGTGTGTGACGTCACAAGTCCCCGTAAAAAAAGTCAAATAATTATTGCATTTTGATGGTTAAATAGTGACCAAATTTTTCTCATACAAAGCCCGAAGTTATCGAATTAGTGGGTGGTTTGGTATATTTATGATGTGAAATGAACCTTCTTACGTACAAGAAGCGCAGCGGCCAACTCCAATGCGTTAAGAAACATCACTAGAAAAGTCCAAGTGCAATGATGTCATTAACTTCGTGATAGAATTATGATGGTCACAGAAGTTACCTAAAACTGTACAAATGGAACACAAATGTTATTTAATGTATACAAAATGGAGCAAAACAGTGTAGTGCGTTGTAGCAAGATGCAATGGGTAAAATGTTGCAAATACAAATGCTACTGTCACCAGAAAAATTATATTTTCAATAACATTTCCATAGACAACTACGAATCGTAGAACATGATCACACAAAGATGGCTGCTGAAAGTTCTTACTTTTGATAAAAAAATATTTAAAAAAATTCTTGACAAGGAAATAAAATACTACAAAGGTACCCGGTATTTTTCGGGTGTTTTATGTTCCGAAGGGTTCCGAAATTTGCACGTACTGGCTCATTGACCAGTTCTTTTGCAAATATGGCGTTACCCCTTTGCACCCTATTGTGCTTTGCAATCTAATACGTAAAGATTTCCTGACGGAGAAGTTCGTGGCTCGCTCTGCCGGCTCGCTCGCGGTTCGTTATTAGAATTATTTGAAAAATGCGAATTAGTGATTTTTTCTTATTAACGTCATTTTTGATGTTACCGATCCATCAGAGATATCCAACACCGAATATTATCAGTTTCTTCTTCTAGCTTGCTTAATGAGAACTTCTGACCTTCCATATATTTTTTTTCTTTAATCCGCCCTGGTAATAACCCGATCGCAAAAATATCTACTTGGTTTTTTTCTTATCTCGACTCGAATCAGTAAGTTGATAAATAATATAACCTCATCCCAAAATCCCTGATAGATTCACTTTGTTACTGCTTCGCTGAGAAAAACATCTGTTAATTTGTTGCTAAAAAGATAAATTCGTAACTTTAACAGGAAAACTTAAACTAATCAGCAAGGTTAGCATTTCCGATATTAAGAGATTTAATAGAAACCTCCTTTTTTATCTGTGTTCGACTTCTCACCATTTATCACGAAGAACGAGCGTTATAAATATTCTTTCATCGATACTGACACACTCCCGCATAGTTGTATTTTTTTTAATTAATACTAGGGGTCAATAATTGCACCAAGTTGTAAGTATCCTTCGACGTTCTGTAGAAAGAATGAAACTTGTTGTCATCATTCTCAGGCAGTTCCCTGGCGGCAACGAATGCCATATAGTTCAGATTTTTTTCGATATATGGGTGAACCCAAGATCTCCTAAAACATCACTTTTTATTTTTATAATACAGATACACCAGAACATTATTTTCATCGCTAGAATCGCTTGACATCGTGTTTACTGCGCGGCTGCACGTGAAAAATGATCAAGTTCAGTATATTTCGGGTAGCGCCGTATACGAACACCAGCATTAAAAAAATTATATTTTCAACAAGTTTGTGGTTACGTCACAATTACGTATAGTTTGGCAATTAACTCTTGAAATTTATTAAACTGGAACTAATTTTTTCATTACTGTTGCAACAACGAATCACTCGCTTTGTTGGCTGTCATCCGATATACTATCTTAAATCCGTTGAAAACACAGTGAAGATCGCTCATTTAATAAAATTTTTTTCATTGTTTGTCTGTGCATTGTTTGAATTTAATAAAAATAAGCAAACCAAAACGAAGTGGTGCAAGAAAAGTTCCCCCCCCCCCCACACATTTTTATTTTGATTAAAAATTCGTTCACCACAATTTTTTTATTTCTTTTATATTTAATGTAATTTTTTTTTACTAATTTATCAAATAAAATCAAGACATATAAAGGGTGTAACTTTTCCAAGTGACCTGGCGTTAGCTCTCACACTCGTTTTTTTTAAAGAGAGAATCGCCAGGAGCCCTATACTCTCTGAATCTATTGGGTAAACATAAAATTATGGTGCTATTTTAATTATTTTAGGAAAAACTGTTTTTGCAAGTTATGCTTTAAAATAATACAACGAATTGTTTGTTTGTGTCCGTACCATGATTTAAAATATAGGTTACGAGACAATGCGGGTGGTTTAGCTGAACTAGATCCATTAGACATTCTTGAGATTTACTGCGTTTATGTATATACCCAACGCGAATATTAATACAAAAAGCAAATACAAATACGTTCTCATGGCAACATACAATACAAGAATAGCATCTACAGCTTCTGACTAATAAGAATATAACCTCAAATTTGTACCTTGCATTTCCCGTGTTGAGCGAACAAACACCAAATTGAGCGAACAAACACTAAACACTGACGTATGGTATCAACGGCTTACGAAAGACGCTTACACTGACACCGCAAAATAACAGATCCAACAAATCTAACAGATATTAATTATACATTTAACGAACTTTAAATAATATGTCAAATCACTGATCTGCAATGATCAAACTGTCAACACGTAACACGTTGCATCCTGCAAACCGTGCGATGTTTTTGTTACTGGATTTTACTGAAGATTTCATAAGAAAATGGTCTTTAACTACCTTCTTCTAGAGACTTAAATCGTACAAAATAAAACAATAACGAGCGTACGCTAACTTGAAAGGCGGTCGGTTTGTTTGTTCTCTTGAACAAAAACATCGCGCTGTGATTGGTTATTGAATTTGGATCGCACCCATTCGTCGTAAAAGACGGTAAAAGATATATGGAAAAATAGATCTTACGCTTCAACTAAATATATGGAATTTGTAAAAAAATTCTGTAACTGACTTTAAATTCGTAAGCCGTAAACGAACGTGATGCGTGCGCATGACTGGTTTATTTATGCGTGCGCATTCTGTTTCTTTGGAAAGTGTTGCTAGAGCCTAATAATTATTTCGTACTATGGGTAATTTTGAAACGATCCAGGGAATATTATAACTAAATTTTAATACAATATTTATTTTCTCACGGCGCCCCTTCGGAGTTGGCGCCAGGTTTTTCGCACCTTTTTGAACGTATGGCAGATCCGGCGCTGTATACAGCGTTTTTGGACGCTGCCTAGCCGATTATCGCGCGAAGAAGCTCCTATATAACTTGGGGGGCGTTCAAGTATTACGTAACGCAATTTTTGAAGATTTTGAACCCCCCCTCCCCCCATGTAACGCGCCGTAACATTTTCCTTTAACCCCTCCCAACCCATAAACGTTACGTAACACCCAAGTGACAATTTATACCGGAAAGTCACAACTAAGTTGCGCAACGCATAAAAATGTCACTTAAATACCCTTTTTCTCGATTAAATCGCGTTTGCGGAAACAAATTAATAAAACTCGCGGTACACGCTTATATTGTTCATTTTATTCATTCAAATTGTTATTTATAAAAATTATTCTAATTATTATAATTTTTGTCGGCCTTGTATTCTTTCCGGATTTCCACAATTTAACACTGTCCTATTATATACCTACATGGTTTTACAACACGTACTTTTTTTTACATTAGCTGCACTGAGGAGGCCCTAAGAAAGTAATTTTCATATTGTTTCCCTGTGGAGCAACACTTTACTTCACTATGATTCACAAGCTGATTCATAGTGGAATAAAACCTTTTTCATGTTCCGAATGCAGTTATACAAGTTATCGAAGGGGAAGATTTAAAAATCCACAGTATGATTCACAGAAGTGAAAAACCTTTTTCATGTCCTGACTGCAACTATTTGTGTCCTCAAAATGGATATATAAGAAGTCACTTGCTAACTCATGTTGGAGAAAAACCTTTTTCGTGTTCCGACTGCAACTATTCATGTACTACAAAGATAAATCTAAAAATCACATGCTTACTAACAGCGGAGAAAGACCTTTTTCATGTTCTGACTGCAACTATTCCTCTTCTCGAAAAAAGTAACTAAAACGGCACTTGCTAACTCACAGTGATGAAAAACCTTTTTCTTGTCCCCACTGCCACTATTCATGTGCTACACGACGGTATCCAAAAATTACATGCTTACCCACTCCAGATAAAAACCTTTTTCATGTCCCGACTGCAATTATTCATGTTGTACAAAGGAAAATCATTTGCTTTCTCCAAGTGACATAAAGCCTTTTACATGTTTCCACGGTGACTATTCATGTTCTACAAAGAGGCGCCAAAAAATTACATGTTTACGCACAGCAGACAAAAACTATTTTCCTGTCCGGAATGAAGTTATACAAGTTCTCAATTTAAAAAACCACCTTATGATTTACAGAAGAGAAAAACCTTTTTCATGTCCTGACTGCAACTATTCGTGTTCTGAAAAGGGATGTTTAAGAAATCACATGCTGACTCGACTCAAAGTGGAAAAAAACTGTTCCGACTGCAACTATTCAAGTACTACGAAGAGAAATCAAAAAATCACATGTTTACCCACAGTGCAGAAAAACCCATTTCATTTCCTGACTGCAACTATTCTTCTTATCGAAAAAAAAAACTTAAACGGCACATGCTAACTCACACTGATGAAAAACCTTTTTCATGTCCCGACTGCAATTATTTATGTTGTACAAAGGAAGATCTTAGAAATCTATTACTGACTTACAGTGATATAAAACATCTTACATGTTTCTACTGCGACTATTCATTTTCTTACAAGAGGCACCAAAAAAACACAGGAGACCAAATCATCTTCTTGTCCCGAATACAGTAATTCAAGTTCTCGAAAGGAGATTTAAAAATGCACAGCGTGATTCACAGTGGAGGAAAACCTTTTTCATGTTCTGAGTGTGACTTGGCATGTACTACGAAAAATATCTGTATGTAATATTATTATATTTAAGCAGTAGACTAACGTGAGTGAAATAACTAAAAAGCATTGTTTTTACTAAAAACTCTCGTATAACATCACTCACTTTATGTTCCATAAATTTTTTATTATTTATTTTATTTTTTATTTTGCTATTTACCAAATTTCATTGTCATATTTTTTGGTTTCGCTGGGCTGGCAAGTCTGCATGAGAACCTGTATAGGCCAATAACAGCTGATGATGTAAATCTCCCGTTTTTCAGGACATTATATTACCTTCAAACTCACTTTAACAACACTGACCACAGGAATTTGTGTTTATGTGTATTTTGTGTTTAGAACACTAACGACTACTGACAACTAAAAAAAAATGACGCACACTACAGTCGAGGAATTAATTCACCGTACAACACAAACGAAAAGGATTGTCAACTTGGAAGGTTTTAATTCTCTAGTTTTTTATTTAACCACTGGAGCGATTTCGGTCGAAAAATGGACCACATTTTCCTACCATTCGTAAAACATTTATTGTAATTATTTAAAACATTTCCTGGGTCAGCTGTATATTTTAACACGAAGCTATTGAAATGATTTATATATTATGACCAGAGATGTTGCAAATATAAACTTCGTAGACTATTTTAGAACAATGTTAAAAATAAATTTTTAAAATATTTTTTTCCCGCCGAATTTTTCAACAGCTGTTTACGGATAAAATGAAGTTCTTTTTCCATAGATATCCACAGACAACATACAGAAACCAAAAATATTCTCTGTTGACCCGAATAAGTATCCCTCACGGCAGTTTCAAGTAAAAAACACCCAGGATTCGCGCTATTATAAACTTTACGATTTTTTAAATATTTTTTTCATAAATCCTACAAATATGAGATAAACCGTAAAATACAAATTATTTCATTTGCTTTTTAGCACTATAAAATAAAATTATGTTTTCATGTCAAAATTTGAAGGTATGATTTTTTAATGTTGACAAAAAATTTAAAAAATGACCATCTGGGAAATCTCAAGCAATCGAAGCAAATTTATTTATTTCGCGTGATCGCTCCAGTGGTTAAATAAAGAAAAACATGTGACGTAACGCGTTGTTCGAACCCGCCCCCCAGTAACGCACCGTAACGTTTCACAAGACCCCCCCTCCCCCCCTAAGTGCGTTACGTAATACTTGAACGGCCCCTTGGAAGATGTTTTCAAACGAACTACAGAAAAGACTGGTACGAAGTATAGTTTTTTACAATACAATCTGATTGAGGTTATGCTTAAAAATCCGAATTTGACACCTCTTTTTGACAGTTCGTGTGCGGCCACAGGAAAAAGGGAATACTCAATAAAAAAAAATAATAATATGCAACTTCTTTAAAACTCGTAGAAAAGTTACTTTTTTCTTAATTTTCTCTTTCTTTCTTTCTATCTAGTGTGTTTTTTTAAACTACCTTCTATAATAATAATTTTAATGATGTTTTTACACACAGGTAAATCTGAATCAGGGGTACGACCAATCGCCAAGGAAGGGGAAAACGCAGATGGAAAATTTGAAACACCGGGAAAACGGAAAATGGGCATAATAATAATAATATGTAATAGCATAAGTGCTGATGATTGGAAAAATTGTAGCAAACACATGATGAAAATTGAGGCAGAATTGCAAATTGATGCACGAGGCAGTACTATATATGATGATATCGGTGAACTGCGTTTAGATGAAGATGAAGAAACGGAAGAAGACGAATCAGACGAGGACGAAGACAATAATTACATGTCGTGTGTTGAATTAATAGACTAAAATTTTTAAGTACGTACGTTTTTATATCGAAATAAACGTCCACTTAAAACTTGTTTTATTGATTTTACTTCTATTAAATTACAGTTTTTAGTGCAAAATTTTTGAAAATACAAATACGATATGAATTTTGCATTTTGGCCGAAGTGTTTCTTAAAACATACATTCATTGTCTTATGGGCCATCTTAGTGCTGCCATTTAAAACCTAGAAATCGATCGCAGCGCCATCATTTATTTTTCACACTTAATTGCCAAACTGTAGTTGGGGTTAGTATATATATATGTAGTTTGCAAGTATCTCCATGAACGGAGGGCTTGTGTGAAGTTAAAACACAAGAAAAATGGTTGAGATGATAAAACAGGATTCTCTAGATATCACTTATAAATTAAGGAAATAAGGGTATCTATGGTAAACAGGAAATTATACATAATAACGTTTTTTAAATTATTATTTATTTGGCTTTCACTGATTAAAGGTGATCTTAGCCATTTTAAGAATAAGTTACATTATTCTACGACTAGCGCTTACGCATTCTAAATAATAACTTTTCCGAAGTTCAGTTTTACCTTATATTTGTAAATCACAAGCTTCCTCATGTTAATATTCCCCATCCTCATCTTCCCCACCTCCTTTCCTTCCCCACTTACCTTTACCCTGAAAGCATACCCCAATTGGGGATACCATAGTCTCACTGGCTCCAGACGGGAGCAGTTGTGCCTCTTGTGAGGTATTCACAAAAAAGACTGTAGTGTTTTGTAAAAACATTTAATTTTCATGTCCCTACAAAACGAACAACTTTTTAGATAGGTTAATTAATATCTAGTGAAAAACAATAAAACATAAATTCTTTTAATATTTGAATTTCCTAGAGCAGCAGCTGACCAGTAGGTAGGGGGCTGAGCATAAATAAACCAATCCCTAGATCGATATCTTCGGGCCTTCTCCATACTAGAAGTTTTGTCATCACTGTCACCAACTTAACCAAAAATAAAATGGTCCACCAAAGACAATAACATAGAGGAAGTTCAAGGCCATTTGCCACCATAGACAATATAATTGCATTCGACCTACTTTATTAATTTATTAGCCAAATAAGTTATTTAAAAATAAAAATGCTTGAAAGCAGAAAAATGTTTTAGTTTCCCAAAGAAAACAACGTTCCATCTGACAAAGCCTGAGGGAATGAGCTTTACATAATTTTTAAAGCTCATTTTCTGAGCAAGGAGCTTTGTCAGATGGAAACCTGTTATCCTGAGGAAATCAAAAATTCAAGCGTTAGTAAAAAACCTAAAATACTTGAAATATGAACTCCTTATAAAAGGAAAACATTTTCAAATAATGATTATGGTTTTCTACGACGAATTTACATTTTTTTGGTTGAAAAATGATAACTCGGGGGTACATGTTTAAATTCTTTTTATTTGCAGAAAGACAATCAATAATAGCACATAAAAACACTGGTTCGGTGAATTCGATGAATTGAAAAATGGTTTGAAAAAGAATATCGACACTGGAAAGGAAACATGGCTAAAGCGTCATACAACTGTGACATTAAAGATTAACGTAAACAATAGCCGTATTGTTTGTTTATACATATACGTTCATCTTCAATGTCACATCTATATAGCGTTTTAGCCATCTTTCCTCTCCAGCAGTCACCGTACAGTTATTGTAGAATGAAATAAAAAATCTACATATTCTAAATTTCCTTTCAACCGAAATTAAACAGAGTACCTATACCTTCATCGGGGACCCATTTCAGCCATCTCACAGTAAAAACCGCATCATGTGTTCTGAAAAAAATATATCACATTAAACAAAGTTTGTGAACAGAATATACAGTATTTTTCCCTTGTGATGACATACTTTGTTTAGCACAAGGGAAAAGTAAGTTCATATGAACAGAAGTGAGAATAAAACCATGTAAGATCGTTGGAGATCCACAAAAAATGCAAGGCTGACGTAAGCGTAATGAGTAAGATTGAGAAAGGGACCCTCAGATGGTTTGGGCATTTAAAGCGAATGAACAAAGAATGGAACAATAATATATGACGCAGATGTGTGTGGTAGTGAGGTCGGGGACACCAGAGGAAGACCTGGCACGATCATGTGAATCATTGCTTGCGTCGGGCCACGTCAAGAGTCAGAATAATAGAATAGTATGTATAAATATGAATGAGGCAAGGAATGTATGCCAAGACAGAGTTGTTTGGCGATCCGTCCTCTCTGAATACCCAGCGGGAAAATAGCGTGACAATTAGTTAGTTAAAGCATTATTAATTTTACCTGCCATTAACAGTGTTATGGTCTGCCAAACAATGCTATAAGGTGTTCCTAACGTAAAGCTCCAAAATCATTCAAAGTCTGCAACATTTTCTGAAACAATATTTGTGAAAGATTAACCACTCGGACCCATAAGCTTCTTTTAACGATAATATAACATTAACATACATATGTATGACGTACGAGGCGTACGTATTACAATTATACTTATTAAAGTAAAATTGAAAGAATATTTTATCAATACAAATGTCATTTAACCTCAAATAGATTTACAGATAAATTAAGCTGAATGTTAATGTCTCATGTAATTACCTGATTTCTGGACAATTGCGGACACATTTGAAACATTTTTCCACCTTTGGAATTCCTGTAAACGATTTTTAAATGAAATATGCCCATGGCGATGTCAACAACACAAATTCAAATTCATGTGACACAATTTGACGTTTAAAGTTTTTTTTTTTTTAAATTGTTTATTTGGCTTTCACCCATTAAGGGTGATCTTGGCCATTTATTAAAGTAAGTTACATATTTTTTTAAATTATTTACATTTCCAGTTTTTTTGTAAATTAGTTACATTATCAATTTTTTAAAATTATTTACATTTTCAGATTTTTTTAAATTAGGTACATTATCAGTTTTTTTAAATTAGTTACATTTTCATATTTTTTTTAAATTAGTTACTATTTCAGTGTTTTACATGGAATAGATAAATTATATTAGCAAATACTTATAGACAATGGGCCAAGACAAATATTCATAAGATTATACAAGTTGTACTAACATACAGAGTTGGTATTAGTAGTAATTACGAAATTGTAGAGTAGGAAGATGTATAGGTTCCCAAAAATAGGAACCTATACAACTGTACACACAGAGTAACACACAGAGTTGGCATTAATAATAATTACAAAACGTTTAAAGTTAGACCTATCTATAATAAAGGGATTCGAATTTTGACAGTTGAAAAACACTGTTGCGTTTTTTTTCGTTTTAATACGAAAAATCGAATTTTTGGCATTTAGTCAGTTTTATTTTTAGTTTTTTGTCCTCTTTTGAGTTCGTTTATTGCTGACCAAGTCCAGTAAGTGTTATTTTGTTTTATATCCTTTTGCCCCAATGGCCTTTGCCATTGGGAAGAAACCCCCTGATCCCGCTCCCCCTGACCCTTCAAATTTTGACATTGGTAGTGAGGTAGAAATAACAGACCTTCAAGTTCCATCCTCTACTCCAAAAAAGAGGAAAGTTTGCGACCTTCCAAAAACTGATTCTTCGCAGGTCTCAGTTCCTGTAGCTTCTCCTCTTTCTTTGTATCCGACTTCAGCAAAATCTCCCTTCATAGTTTATGTTCAAAACAACTCTCCTGGCCACTCTTTACATCCCCTTGAATTTGGTAAATTCATTGGAAAAAAACCACTTGGCATTTCCCCAGGTGGTATCCGATCAGAGGGCAGATTTCGCATTTGTGTTGAGTTCACATCCGCGTTGAATGCCAATAAATTCATAAATTCCATCGACTCCCTCTCTGCAAAAAAATTTAAAGCCTATATCCCTTCTTTCAATATCTCTCGCTTGGGTCTCGTTAGAGGTATTCCTGTAGACCTATCTGAAGAAGAGCTTATCTCGGAACTCATTATTCCAGCATCTTCGGGAAAAGTTATTAAGACTAGGCGTCTTAATTTCAAAGATCGATCATCTGAGTCTGTAGTTTGGAAACCCTCTCAAACTGTAGTTCTGACATTTGAAGGACAGTCCCTTCCCTCTCACGTTTATTTATTTCACAACTCTCTCCCGGTGGAAATTCATTCGTACCCAACAATCCAATGCTTTAATTGTTGTCGGTTTGGCCATTCTAAGCAATCATGCCGCTCCTCTCCCCGCTGCTTTAAATGCGCAGAAAATCATTTAGCAGACCAATGCTCCTCCCCTTCCAATTCCCCCACTTGCGTCAATTGTTCAGGCTCGCACACAGCCACTCATCCATCCTGCCCCGAACTTTCTCGCCAAAAAACATAAAAAGTTATATGGCCTCCAATAGCGTTTCATACTTCTATGCCTCCAAATTAATAGCTCCTTCTAAAAAATCTTTTGCTGAAGTTGCCTCTCAACCCCAAATTAGTGCTCCTTCAAACTTGTCTTACAAGAAAACTGTAATGACAAAACAAGCTTCTCGTCCAATTAAAACCCCTGGATATGATCAATTTGGCCATAACTCCCAGCTCTTGTTCCCAAATGGTAACATCAGCTCTCTATTTCCTCAAAACTCCGTCTTTTCTAACCCCAATTCAACTAATAGCAATGCTTTCAATCCTGATATAAATGCAAATTCCATAAACAACAATACTTCTAATGACAATTCTTCTTTTATTCAAACTCTTCTCATGCTACTTATCTCTGTTATTAACAATAATAATTCTCTACCGTCCAACGCTGCTTCGTTAATCTCCTCTTTGTATTCTCTTCTTCCCAATGGCTGCCCCAACAGCAGCAATTCTGCAGTGGAATTGTAGAAGCGCCACCTCCAATAAGGATGACCTCATCCGCCTTCTACATTTACACTCCATATCGATTGCTGCCGTCTCTGAGACTTGGTTCAAGCCATCTCAACTCTTCAAGGTGAGTGGTTATCAATATCTGCGGGACGACCGCATTGATGGGAAGGGTGGTGCAGCCCTTTTCATCAAAAACTCTCTCCCCTTCTCCCCTATTTCCATTAACCCCCCAAATTCATCCTTCCAATTAGTGGCAGCCACTGTCTCCAATATTACATTTGTATCTCTCTATATTCCTCCTTCTACCCCATTTGACCTTCCACTGTGGGTTCACATGCTTAGCAAAATTTCTTCTCCCTTGGTCATTTTGGGTGATTTCAATGCCCACTCCCCACTCTGGGGTTCTTCTTCCTCAGATCCCTCAGGTATCAAATTAATTGACCTTTTGGACTCCTTGAACACATGTCTCCTAAATGACGGATCCTCAACAAGGTTTAGTCACCCTGGACAGAATCCTAGTGCGGTGGACATATCCCTCTGTTCCCCGAGTATCTATCCTCTAATCTCCTGGCGAATTTCTTCAGATCCCTGCGGCAGTGACCACTATCCCATTATTTTGAATTTGGCTCAACGGTTGGATACCAATCACTTTAAAAGTAAGCCCAAATTTATTACAAAAAAAGCAGATTGGTCCTGTTTCAGAGATTCTATCCAGGATCTTTCCCTCTCCATGCCTTCCCCTTCTTCTGATAATTGCACCTCCTCTTATAAATCTTGGACTGATTCCATTCTAAAATCGGCTGACAAGTCTATCCCCAAATCATCTCCTGTAGGCTCGAAAGCTCGCCCTCCCCCTTGGTGGGATGAGGAATGCCTTAGAGTGCTGAAGGAGAGGAAAGCGGCCAATAAGACATACTGCCAACAGATGACTATGAATAATTACATCTCAGCCAAGAATGCCCAAGCTGTTGCTAAACGCACATTCCGTTTCAAAAAAAAAAAACAGCTGGCGTAATTTCTGTACCAATATATCCCCTGCTACTCCAGCAGGGGAGGTTTGGTCCATGATTCGCAGGTTTAGATCTTCCTTTTCCCTGCCAAAGCCATCTCGTAATTCTGCTATTTGGATTGATGACTTTGTTAATAAAATAGCTCCCCCTTATGTCCCTAATTTTGATGAACTTCCTTCTTTGCCTTTCACTTTAAAATCTTCTTCATGGTTAGATGCTCCATTTTCCTTTGATGAGTTAAAAAGAGCCATTGAAATCCTCAATGACTCAGCTCCGCGCAAGGATGAAATCCTGAATATATTCATCCGTCATTCTGATGACAATTCTCTTACCTACTTTCTCTCTCTCATCAATGTCTTTCTGGATTCTGGCATTATTCCCCCAGACTGGAAAATTCAAAATATCATTCCCATTTTCAAAAGTGGCAAAGATCCAAGCATAGGTTCGAGCTACAGACCTATCGCCCTCTCTTCTACTCTTTGCAAAGTATCTGAAAGAATGATTAAGAATAGATTGGACTGGTTCGTAGAAAAAAATCAAATTCTTTCCCCTTCCCAGTTTGGATTTAGAAAGGGTAAAAGTACCCTTGACAACCTTTCCTCTCTTGTTACAGATATCAAATTAGCATTATCTAAAAATGAATATTGCATTGCAGTGTTTCTAGACATCTGTGGAGCATATGACAATGTTCATATTCCCATCCTCAAAGAAAAGTTACTAGCAATAGGTATTCCGCCCAAATTAGTAAAATTCATTGTCAATTTGCTCTCCCAGAGAACTATTTTTGTAGATGGGTCTGAATCCTCTCCCCACATTAGACACATTTTCAAAGGTCTCCCGCAAGGGTCATTCTTAAGCCCGATCCTGAACAATATTTACACATATGATCTAGAAAAATCTATTCAATTCTTGTGCAACATACTCCAATATGCCGATGACTTGACTTTCTACAAAATATCCCGTAATATTTTTATCGCAGCATCAGCAATCAACAATGCTCTTAGAAAACTTTTGGCGTGGTTAAATATTAATGGCCTTGAACTTTCCCCCTCCAAAAGCAAAGTTGTCATCTTCACTCGTCGTCGAAAGCTCCCAGAAATGCAGGTGAGATTTGGCGATGAAATCATCTCTATCTCTAAAGAAGTTAAGTTCCTGGGAATGTTTTTAGACTCAAAGCTTACTTGGAATTCTCACATAAATCATGTCATCATGAAATGCGAAAGCAACATCAATCCCCTTAGATTTCTGTCCGGAGTGTGGTGGGGATCACACCCATCATCTTTAAAACTTCTGTACAATGCTCTCATCCGAAGCCATCTTGATTACGGATCTTGTCTGTTTGATCCAATGTCCACTTTAAATTCGCTTAAATTAGATAAAATTCAGTCTAAATCTCTACGCCTTATCTTAGGAGCCATGAAATCTTCCCCAATCAACGCAATGCAAGTTGAATGCTGCGAACCTCCCTTAAATATAAGAAGGCGATGCCTAGCAGAAAAATATATTTTCAAAACATGCTCAATAACTTCTCATCCCCTGATTCCCAAACTTCAATTGTTAAAGTATGAGGTTAATTTGAATCCATTTTGGAAAAAACATTCCCCTCCCCTTTTCTATAATTGCTTCAACACTTTCCTGGATGTTTCCACAAACTCCTATCGCAATGAATCTCTCCCCTTATACTCTTATCCCTATAAAAGTCTTACTTTCTATCCAAAGGTGCACCAATTTATAGGAATATGTAAAAAAAATATTAAAAACTCAGTTCAATCCAATAATGCAGAATTCAACAAAATTATTGAAAATAACTGGCCAAATTATATAAAATTTTTCACAGATGGTTCCAAACTCAGTTTGGACTCCCATTGTGGGGCCAGTGTCTATGCTCCTCACAGGAAATTGTGTTTCCCACACAGACTTCCCAAAGAATGTTCCATTTTCTCTGCTGAATGCATAGCTATCATAGAAGCTTTACATCTCGTCAAATCTCTCAACATTAGAAATGCCCTCATCCTTTCAGACTCACTTAGCTCATTACAAAAAATAAGCGCATCCCCTCTCAATTCCATTAGTGACTCTCTTACCTGCTCTATCAGAGACCTCCTGCATTCCTTGTCGCTGGCTCACGTGTCAGTGGTCTTGGCCTGGATCCCAGGACACCTTGGTATTGTTGGAAATGAAATGGCTGATTCTATTGCAAAGGAATCCACTGTTCATGGTCCATTAAATAGCATTCCTATTCCTGTTAGAGACTATTTTCCTATTTTAAAAAATAAGTTACAACGCCAATGGTCCTTTGAATGGAAATCATCCTATCTGTTAAAAGGTCACCAGTACTCTTTAAATCAACCTTCTATTCCTGTCAAGCCCTGGTTTCACAAATACACTTCCATGCCTAAAAAATACATCTCTTCCATTATTCGAATGCGTTTAGGTCATACTTGTTGTCTTAGCCATCTCGCCAGATTCCACATAGTCAATTCGCCTTATTGTGATTGTGGTTCAGAGGATACTTTAGACCGTAATTTTTTTGAGTGTCCTATCAATGACCAATTTCCAAACTTCATACCTGAATTGTTAAAACTTAAAATTGAATTCCCTACCAGTGTACCCTGCCTTCTTAGTCTCAACTCTCCTGAAATTCACTATTTGTTAGCAAAATTTATTTACAAAAATGGCCTCAACATTTAAGCATCAATCAGATTTCTCTCTCTTCCATACGTATACATTTGTTTCTAGCTGTGTTATTATGTACAGTTGTACAGATTCCTTTTTTTGGGAATCTGTACATCTTCCTACTCTACAATTTTGTAATGACTATTAATACCAACTCTGTGTGTTACTCTGTATGAAAATTGAAGTATGGAATATGTACAGGTTACTATTTTTGGGAACCTGTACATCTTTCTTCTCTTCAATTTTGTAATTATTATTAATGCCAACTCTGTGTGTACAGTTGTATAGATTCCTATTTTTGGGAACCTGTACATCTTCCTACTCTACAATTTTGTAATTACTACTAATACCAACTCTGTATGTTAGCACAACTTGTATAATCTTATGAATATTTGTCTTGGCCCATTGTCTATAAGTATTTGCTAATATAATTTATCTATTCCATGTAAAAAACTGAAATAGTAACTAATTTAAAAAAAATATGAAAATGTAACTAATTTAAAAAAACTGATAATGTACCTAATTTAAAAAAATCTGAAAATGTAAATAATTTAAAAAAATTGATAATGTAACTAATTTACAAAAAAACTGGAAATGTAAATAATTTTAAAAATATGTAACTTACTTTAATAAATGGCCAAGATCACCCTTAATGGGTGAAAGCCAAATAAACAATTAAAAAAAAAAAAAATCTATAATAAAATTCAGCTTTATCTATAAGAATTTGGTCCACTCCTGTCAGTTTCAAGGTTAAAACCAAGATTTGCGCCCCTGGGGCTGAGTAGCTACTAGCATAGAGCCCACAAGACAATAAAATATTTTAACGATTTTTCAGAACGCATGTAGGTACCTAGGTAGATACATCACTACAATATTTTGTCTTCTATGCTTTGTCTGTGCTCAAACAATCTGACGTTTTAGAAAATCTCACCTAGTTTGTTCGTCAGCAATATTGTAACACGGTATGTAATGTATCGAGTTTAAAGGAATTATTTTTGTGGGTCCTCTACCATCAAAGGTTGGATACCACCATGACAATCTTCATCCTGCAGACTGCAGCACAGAAGATCTCTGCTGAACTGGATTAGTCTGTTATTATAGATGTATTTCTCAGACCACCATTCCTCTGCGTTCGATATACAGCCTTACCAACGAACGTTATGAATATTTTATACAATTGATAAACAATCAGGTATGTAAAAACCTCACTAATAAAGTAAGATTGACTAAACTGATACTAAGCACCGATAAAAAGACATACTTAAGCATTGTGCAGCGGAAGAGGGCTGTTCATTTGTGTATACACTTACTTGATTTTACTCATTGAATTTCGGAATATTTCCAAGGTATAATAAATTTGCTACACATTTCCTCCTTTGAAGATGTAGTTAAAGCAAATAGAAAACACATTTAGTACCAAATAGAAAGAACTTTTAATTAGGGAATCTGCAATGAAACCATCATTTTACTTTTTATCTCATTTATACAATGAAAAATTGTTGTAACAATTCCTAGAGAATAACAAAAATAAAATTACATTTTGGATCGAATGAAAGAATGGTCCTCATTATTCACAAATTTTATGCCCGTTTCAGCTTCTGAACGACTTGCGATCAGATAATCATAACAACATGACGGTTGTTCTTTTCTGTTGATCATAATTGGTTCAAATGCTGAAACGGAGGTGGAATCGGTGTTTACTGACGATCTTTGGGATGCAAAAAACAAACAAATTGCTCGGCTATTTGTAGATAATGTTACAGTTGAATTTATGTGTTTAATTTTGTACCAACCTAAATAATTTTGGGGAACTTTGATAACTTTTTCAAATATGTATCTTTTGTGTAAAGCTAGCAGTGACGCGTGAAACTCACAGAGGAAGGACGAAAGTACACTGAATATTGTAGACATGAGATTCCTAAGGAGTTTGTATAAATCGTGTATGATCGTGTGAGAAATGCAGATTCGCAAAGATTGCTGGGGAAAGAAAGAATTACGAAAACAGTGTGCAATATAGTGGTGAACGATGAATACTTGGAGCGGGTGTATGATTTTGTGTAGGTATCTGGGAAGTATGTTTACGAGAGATGGGAAGGTTGATAGATATTTTGAAAGAAGGGTAAATGCAGGTAGTTAACTCCTTTAATGGAGGACTGATCGCCTTTGGCGCTTACAAAATAAACCGTCCAAAGAAGCGAAGCCAACACTATGGAGCGCTGATGTATGGCAGTGAGATAGGGAACTGGCAGAGGAAGGATGAACTAGGTAGTAGTAGTAATAATGTAGAAATAAGATTATACAGATACAGATTTCCAAATAATGCAAGGCTGATGTGAGCATAATGAGTAAGATTAAGAAAGGGAAGTATGGATGTTTTGGACATATAGACCGAATTTGGCGTGAATGTGAATGGTAGAAGAAGTTGGGGACGTCCGAGGAAAACATACCAAATGTCTTGGCCATGCCAAGAGTCAAAATAACAGAAGGGTATAATATATGAGACGATTTATTTATATGTAAATAAAGAAAGAATTGGGTGTTTTTCGTATTGAATAAATTAAGATCAAACATCTGAGGACCGACGCTAAGTTAGAAATGATTTATATTTTCAGGTGCAAAAGGTACAATGGATCTTTCAACTGTGCGGAAAGTTACCATAAAGGTAGAACCAGGACCTTCGGAAGAAGACCAAGTTGAAGTTTCACCCACGAATATAGATATCGATCACAAAGATATTAAACGGGAATGTATAGAGCGCTCTGAAAAAATTCTCCAAATCGACGGTACAAACGTTTTTTTGTAAATTATTTAAACATGTGTTATTATAATCATTTGTAGGATTTGTGAATCTCTTTGCGTTTCTAATAAAATATTTTCAATTTTCTCCATGATATAATTTTTTTGTTGTTGTTGAGAAATAAAAGATGTATAATAAGTTAGGTAATAATGTTATCAATACTTGTGGAGAATAAAATTATAGGTTATTCAGTTTCTAAGACGCCATAGCATGGTTCACCTGAATTCATATAAAAGTAAAATCGAATATTTCAGCCATCTAACCCATATGCTTCGACTATGCCAGCAATTGCAATGGTAAATAAAAAAAAAACAAGACTTTTTTCTGGTTTTTTAAACGATATTTGATCATATAATCATTATTTACGTAACAGATTATTTATCAAAAGGTAGGAAGCGAACATTGGAGCGATTCGCGGGCAGTTAAGTTAACGGCAATCGGAAACAGAATGATTCTTTTTTTAGCTTGGTCTGTCGCGTCTCTGATGATTAAAGATCCGTGTCTACATCAGCGTACGAGCTATCTGTCTATCTATGTATGGCTATCTGGAAAGCGCTGCATTGTTAATAAGATAGATTGTGCAGAATTAGATATTTTCGTCGATAATTTATACGGATTCAGAAAAAATATATCCTGCTTGCTAAAATATTTGGAGAGCTAATTACATCATGTATTACTTGTATCTCTCGTTGTGTGTTTTGCCTCTCTTTGTTATACTTTCAGAGTGAGTTTTTTTAAATATAATATTGTAATTTTATGCAAATATTATGTACTTATCCCTTTTCTGAGTAGTTTTTGTAATTTTTTGTACCTATTTGTATACGACTAAGTTTTTACAAATGGATTGTTCTCACTGAAGTATGAATAAATGCTTTGTTTTCTTTCAGGTGCGGGTTTGAAATCGAAGAGCAAAGAAAAAATCCGACGAAAACGCGATGGAACTGAAACCACATATGCCAAAACCTTCGTGTGTCCTGAATGCGACAAAATGTGCTCTTCCAAGTCTCACCTGATAGTTCACCTACGTACCCATAGTGGAGAGAAACCGTTCTCGTGTTCAAATTGCAGCTATTCATGTTCAGCAAAGTCATCCTTAACGCTACATCTGCGGACTCATGCTGAAGACAGACGTTTCTCTTGTTCCAAATGTCACTATTCATCTACAGATAGATCTACCGTGAGGCGACATTTGCGTATTCACACCAAAGAGAAACCTTACTCATGTCCAAGCTGCAGCTATGTATGTTCACGCCAGTCAACCTTGACACATCACATTCGAACCCATACTGGAGAGAAAACATTCTCATGTTCAAGTTGTAGCTATGTATGTTCGCGAAAGTCATCCTTGACACTTCACTTGGGGACTCATGCGGGGGATAAACCATTTTCTTGTGATGATTGTAGTTACTCGTCCTCAAGAAAGTCATCCTTGATAAGACACTTCCGAACCCATACTGGCCAGAAAACTGATGTGGTCTACAAGGATCAAGGGATCAAAGATCTTAAGGATCCTGGGTTGGTCTACAAGGTCTTGTAGATCACCCCTCCCTCATGAGTTACGTAAATAAACCGTAGGTCAAGAATAATTTTTACCAGTCTGATGATGGCTTTAACAAGCTGTTAAAAAATATATTTTGTTAAAGCTGCTCATACTATGTACATTAAAAATTTCGAATAAAATTAAATACTTAGGAATAACAATAGACAAAAACCTGAACTGGAAAGATCAAATCAACCTTACCGTTAACAAAATAAGGAAATTAATTTACATATTTTAAAAAATCCGAAACTTTCTTTAATTAGAAAATCTAACATCAGTCTATCATGCTATAGTACAGTCAAATCTCCAATACGCTGTAGTAAGCTGGGGAGCCGCATACAAAACAAATCTACTCCCTGTTGAAATTGTGCAACGTCTAATAATAAAAATTATATTGAAAAAAAGAAGAGATTATCCGACTCACCTTATTTTTGAAGAATTTAAAGTATTAAAATTTAATGATCTAGTTCGAAAAAATATTATAATCCAAATAATAAAAGAAAAACAAAATCATAGATTTTTAACTGAAAGTCGTACTCGTCAAAAACATATATTTCCAACACTAAAATGCAACACCTCATTTGCACAACATCATTATACATATCTAGGAAAAAAATACTTTAATAGCCTACCGGAAAAAATAAGAAAAATCGAAGACGATAAATTCCTACTAAAAGCAATCAAAGAGCAATTTAAAGTAAAAATACCAAATTGATAAAATTAATCAACATAACTTATATAACTTGTAAATTTGATATTTATCAAGAATCTACCACAAGTAAATTATAAGATACAAAATATATTTTGTTAATATATTTTAAATATTTTCTAATCCCATAATCGTCCCTCTTCTAATCACAAGTGTCTGCTTCTATAGAAGAGAAATACCATAAAAAAAATGAAAAAAAAAATCAATGATATTTATTATTATTTATATGCTAATGTTAATGTTAATTTTAATGTTAATGTTATTGTTTTTTGGAATACAGATTTACTAGTAAATTTAAAAGGTAAGAAAATTGGAATACAGATTTACTAGTAAATTTAAAAGGTAAGAAAATAGTAGTACCGGGCATTTCAATAAAAGAGGAATTTTTCAAGGAGACTCATTGAGTCCTCTTTGGTTTTGCTTAGCATTGAATCCTATGTCTAAAATGTTAATTAAAAGCAAGTTTGGAATAAAAATTAAGGGTAATACAAGAGAGAGTAGTATAGTTTCACATCTATTATATATGGATGATATAAAATTATTTTCAAATTTAGAAAAAATGATTAAGGTAGTTAAAATTTTTTCAGATGATATTAAAATGACTTTTGGTTTAGATAAATGTAAAACAATCCATATAGAGAAAGGCAAAATTGTAGATGGAGACGAGGGTATATTTAGAAATTTCAAAATTAAAAGTATGAAAGGGGATGAGGTTTATAAATATTTAGGATACCCGCAATCGAATAGATTAGATCACACTAGTATTAAAAATGATATTAGGATTAAATTTCAAACTAGGATCAGAAAAATTTTAAAATGCAATCTATCTGCTAAAAATTTAGTAAAAGCAATAAATACTTGGGCAATACCTTTATTAACGTACTCATTTGGCATAATTAAATGGTCCAATACAGATTTAGATAGTTTAGAACGATTAATTAGAACTACGTTAACAAAGTTTAATTGCCATCATCCAAATTCAGCTATAGAACGAATTAATTTACCTAGAAATTTAGGAGGTAGAGGTGTAGTCAAAATAACATCTTTGAAACACAATCAGGTAGAAATGCTTAGAAATTTTTTCCATAGGAAAGCTAATAGCTCAGAAATGCACAAAATAATTTGTAAGGCAGATAGAAACATTACATCTTTAAATTTATATGACGAGAATGCCAACATTCTTATAAATACTAACCAGGAATTATTAGATTCCTGGTCAAATAAAATTATTCATGCAAAACACTTCAATTATCTCAACCAAACGTATGTTGACAAACTTTCGTCAAACAAATGGTTGAGTATTGGAGAGTTGAGCGCAGAAATAGAAGGATTTATGCTTGCTATTCAAGATAGAGTCATTAATACTAAAAATTATAGGAAGCATATAATCAAAGATATAAATCAAATTGATGATTTATGTAGAAAATGTTTGGCTTTTCCGGAAACTATAGAACATATTATATCGGGATGTTCTATATTAGCGCCGTCCGAGTATACATTTAGGCACAATCAGGTTTTAAAAATAATCCACCAAAGTTTGGTAATTAAACATAACTTGATTGACTGCCGTAATATAGTACCATATTATGAATATGAACCAAATTCATTTTTAGAAAATGAATTTTATAAAATATATTATGATAAAACTATACTAACAGACAGAACAATTAGTCATAATAGACCTGATATAGTTTTACATGACAAAATTAAAAAAATAACTTATATCATTGATGTAGCTATTCCAAATTCCTGTAATATTCAAAAAACTGTTTCTGAAAAAATTAGAAAATACACAGATTTAGGAAATGAGATTAAAAGAATTTGGCATTCTCGGAATATAAAAATATTACCATTTGTTATTTCGGCTACTGGCATTATACCTAGGTCTCTGATTCAAAATTTAAGCGTATTAGATTTGTCAAAGAATTTATATATAAAAATGCAAAAATCGGTAATTTTAAATACATGTAGGATTACAAAAGATTTTTTAAATATTTATATTGAGGGATCAGTAGGATTTATAGGTTCAATTAGGAATTCCACAGAGCCGAACCCTCTGATATGAAAATATCTGGAGTCGGTGAATTATTTTCCCATCTGGTCTCTGGTAGGTTGACATGTTGTTCTTGTATTGTTTTGTAATTATAATACATATAGTGCAATTGCATAACGTGGATTGACCAGATGATCATTTGGGAAGTGTGTGAAAGGGTTTAGTTTTTCCTGTGGGGAAAATTAAACCCGGACATTTAAATCTGGTGCGTAAAATTTTATTATCTAGGCATTGATTTGTAATTGTTTTTCCATTGTTTTTATGTATATATTTCGAAATAAAATAAATATTAATAAAAAATATATATGTACACGAAGGTGATAACTTTTTACTTAAATATTAATATTTAAACATTTTAACTTGTAGTTCTATGAAAATTAGTAGATCTTGCGTCCAAAAAGTGTTTTTCTAATTTTGTATTATAAATCAAAAGTTTTTTTCGATTTTTTTTCTGAAATCCTAAAATGTGTAAGTGCAAGGTACTTGAACACCTACCTACTTAGTTGCTTAATTTTAACCACCATCTCAATAACAATTTCAAACTTTCTTCAGGCCGGTAGGTACCATAATATTGTTTATTCCGATTCGATAGCACTTACTACGAACCCCGGTCATGCACACTCAGACGGGTTATAAAGGGAGCATTAACAAAAATGAATTAATGAGGTATAATTATGTGGAGAATTTGAAATATAAATTGCATATTTTATTTTTATTTTATGGCACGGGGGGAAGACGTGCGACAGCGAACACTTTGGTGCGGCCTACTGCAAGAATCGCAATTTTTTTTTTTTTTTAAATAAATTAGATCCAGAATACGAGAACGGGTTTCTTTTATGGTGTGTCAGATGTCATTTAAAAACTATGTAAATATAAAATCATCTTCGTGTTTTGTGCCTAATTGTACAAATCTGGTTAATTACCAAAAATAATATATGCTGCGGAATGCAAGAAAACCTTTTAACTGATCTGAGTGCATTTATAATTTAAGCCGGTGGACTGCAAGCATATTGTGATATGCATATTTAATCTTAAGTTAAAACCAGTCTTGTGTCTAGAATCCACCGATCAATTTCTAGTGGCAGATTCATGTGCTAACGCATTTCGAAGAAAACCATTATCATGCTCCAATGCAGTTATAAAGTTCTAATTGCCAACAGTGTGCTGCAAAAATAGGAGGCAAACTATTTGTACGTTCTGAGTGTAGTCTTCATTAAAGCAAACTCGCACACAGATTAATTCTTAAGTTTAAACCAAATCTTAGGAATGCAGTAATAAAATTCTATTCTATTACAACTATGTTCAGAGTAGAACATTAAATGCTAGTGGTACACTGTATTCAAAATTCGGAGGAAAATCTCTTGCTTGTTCCGCGTGTAACCACAATTTAAGACTCACTCTTAAGTTAAAGCCAGTTTTGTATTAAGAATGTAACCATGAAAATCCGGTTGCGGATTCATCTACTCACGAACTTCGAAGAAAACCTTTCTCGTGTTAGAAGTGCAATTTGAAATTCTGGTGGCACACCATGAATGTCTAACTTTAACGCGTTGAACAGTGTTAGAAATATATAACACCACGCTTTGTATTTGCATCTAAAAGCTTACCATACACGACAAATAATTGTTCTAAAATGAATTAAGTTTTTGCATGTTTGTGACAGAATATTTTATTCCAAATTAGCCGGACGCGTACAAATGCTGATGTCAGGGATCCAAACAGAAGAATGTGCGAATCGTTTTATCAAAATCAATACCTCAATGATTCCGACTTATTTTTTGATATACGCAGTACTTTTAGTAGAAAATTGAAGGCCGTTTTCCTACAAAGTGAAATAATTTAGACACACTTCGTTTATAATTTTAGGTACTTTTCATTTTTTTAATTTCTGTATAAATGTTTTTTTTATTTATATACTTTTTTGTCTTACTTTCTAAATTTTTCAAAAAATAATTTGTAAACTTTTATAGGGATATTGCGCATTTCTCTCATCTCTCTGTTTGTTAAATAATATTCTTACATATGTATATTTTTTTCCTTGTTTATAAGAAAAAATATTTGTATATGATGCTGTTTCAGTCAATTCGTGAGATATAGGTTGGATGCAGGTAAGTTCTCTAGTTGTTTTATATATTCTTGTCAATTGACATCTGTATCTGTATTTTCTCCTAAATAAGAACTTTAAGAATGCAAGAGGCCTTAACAATCATGCAAAGCATTCTTCAAAACAATTACAACATGAAGATAAATAAAGACAAAACAAAGCTGCTGACTGTAGGCCGAACGCAACATCAGATGAGAGTAGAGATGTCAGGAGTTCCACTAAAGAACACCAAGGAGTTTGTCTACCTCGAGAGCAAAATAACATGGGACGGTCGGTCTTAGAGAGAGGTCGACAGCCGTATATACCAGGCTAGGCTTGCATTCAATAAAAGTTCTAAAATAATAGAATCGAATAATATAGACCTAAAACTGAGAATACTCCTCATCAAGACCTATGTATGGAGTATCTTGATGTACGGCTGCGAAACAGGGTGCCTATCCGAAAGAGATAAACGGAGACTAGAGGCTTTTGAGATGTGGTCCTATAGAAGACTATTAGGAATTTCCTGGAGAGACCACATCACAAATGAGGAGGTTCTCCAAAGAATCGAAGGAGGAAGGCACCTGCTCAGGACCTTGTCCGAAAGGCGCGCAAGATGGATCGGCCATGTAATAAGACAAGAAGGCCTCTTGCATGCCATAATGGAGGGTATGACCGAGGGGACAAACGCTAGGGGACGCCCACGCCGAGAGTACCTGGAGGACCTGCTGGTGGACGTGCGCTGCTCATCATATGCAGACTTCAAAAGAGCCGCACAAGACAGGGAAGAGTGGAAAAAACGTATAGATGATATTGCTGCAAACCAATCCCACGATTGAAACCAGAGAGAGAAACAAATAAAAAAAAGAATTTTAAAAGTTTGTGATTTTTTTCTTAATTATTTTATATGCAACGAAATAACATTTATAATACACCTCTCAGTTTCAGATAAAGAGAGGTATATCTGCAGTACACCTAAGACAATACAATCGTAAAAAAATAATCTGTTTTTGAAATCAGATATTTTTAATTGCTTATGCCCTTTTGTTATATTCAAATTTGAAGAAGTATTTCATCAGCTAATTTTAAACTAATTTGCAGTAATTCAAAGTTGGTGTTAAAATATATATAAAATAAAAAATGTATAAACGTCAATAAAATAAACATCAATATTTGTTAGTTTCTTCGTTCGTATTTTACGCGCTGCCATACCGTTCATCCGACTATGATGAAACTTTGGTTATATGTTTTGCGAACGCCCGCGAAGGTTTTAGGCTATCTTAGTATATAATGGTAAGCTATTGCGTTATGAAATTTGTATTAATAAAAATGTGTGTATTTTATATGTTTAGTGGCAGGGAGGGAAGGGAGGGGGGCGGGGTTCGCGAGAGAGGTGACGATGGAGGGGGAAGGAAGGGAAGTTGGAAGAAGAACGCCGGAAGGGAAGGGGACTTGGGAGGGGAACGGAAATGCACGGGAAAGGACATGTAGGGAGAATCAATTTATTTATTTGAATGTCAGAGCAATGCATGCCGGGTAAAAAGCTTGTATATTACAAACATTATCATCCCCTCACTTTTTTGTCATTTAACTTTTTGTAAAAATATTTTTTTAAGAATTCAAAAAATTTAATAATTTCTTTTTAAATTGAGGTCAGAAAATTTGATTTCATAAAGGTGTACATTTATGAAATCTTATTTCTATGCCAATAAGGGAGGTACAATAATTTCTAAGAGAGCTATGTGAGTTGTTTCGAAAAGCGAACATATTAGTTTGAGGGGTTAAAATTGGATTAAGGTGCGTGTTGTTACACCTTACACCCTTTATAAATATTGGTATATCTAAACAATCGATATTACAAACCTCTTAATGGATCACGGTAGGTTGCAGGACTCACAAAACACTACTTAAATCCACTGGACGCACAGCGCATTTTAAAACTTTTTTCTCAGTTTGCTCGACATTTTCAGAAAACCATTTTTTAAATTTTACGCCAACATTAAAAAAATAAAACGTTTGAATTTTAACATGGAGTTCCCCTCCCCCCTCCCAGATTCCCCTACCCCCTCCAGGGTTCCCCTCCCCCCCTCCCGCAAACCCCCTACCCGAGTTCCCCTTCCCCCCTCCCTCCCCTTCTCCCTCACGCATTCCATGCATTCAGTCCTGGTCATTGATTTATAAATTACATTACAATGGGCCGTTTTCTGACTAATTCCA
Source organism: Limnephilus rhombicus (assembly GCA_929108145.2). Classification (NCBI taxonomy): domain Eukaryota; kingdom Metazoa; phylum Arthropoda; class Insecta; order Trichoptera; family Limnephilidae; genus Limnephilus; species Limnephilus rhombicus. The sequence goes on along the minus strand of OV815290.1, from coordinate 29,783,423 downwards.
AAATATCCACGAGATGGCAGCACGGTGTTTAGCGCTCCTCCTGTTATCTAATCTGTGGACCAAATCTATGGACTGACGCACTGACGTCTTTCAATGATTGATCTGTCATTTCGATAGCTATTTGCAATTTGTTTTCCGACAAGTTTAGCCAAACCTAGTTTGCTCGATTTGTAAGTAAAATGCACAAAAAGTAAGATGCTGCTCTGAGCCACAGACCATGCTGTTCAACGGCCTCAACGCTAAGCAGGCTCTCAACGACGATGGACTCCTTATCGTAGCGCTGGTTCTGCCCTTAAAACCATACGTTGAATGTAAGATATGGATTTTATTATACCTCTAATACTTTAACCAGGGATTTAACCGGTCTTTTTAATGTGATTAATTTTAAGTGAGTGGTACTATGGCACCCCCAATCAGGGTATGTTGTGAGGCTGAACTGAATGAAGGAGGAAAGAATATGAGAAATTTGAAGGCTGGGAAATGCCTGGCTATTCACACCTGGTCACCTAACACAACTATTGCCATTTCAAGCAATGTATCGCTTCTAAATGGTGGTTTTTCACCGGCTGTTTGGAAGAGCTTTGAAAGAATGGATTTTTAATAAAGATCTTGAAAAGACCACTATTAAATAAGGGAGGAGAGGGAAATATCCCTAGTATATAGGGAAATATTGCATGATAACAAGTCGATGCTGCTGTCATCTACTGTGGATGGATGTTCCGCTCTTGTCCGGCGAATTTCTTGCTGGTGAACCGATACCAAAGGGATCTCATCAATTTATTAACATTATCTGCTACGTGTATTGCCTAGATCTGAATAACCAGACAGTTACCAATTTTCTCCAGACTCAAAAGCTGCTGTTTTGTTACTTTTAATTTTTCATTATTTTTGACAAAGGTAAAAGCAAAGCTTAAATCTCAAAGCATAAAGCTAGAGGCAAAAATCTAATCGCTTAACACTCAAGCTTAAAGCACAATCTTTAATTTCTCCCAACTATGTCTAGGGTTTTGCACTGGTCGTCTTCTCTCGGATTCCTTGTACTATTCAATCATAATTTTCAGACGAATCTGACCACATGGCGAAGGAGCGTCTGCCCATCCGAGGCCACACAATCTAAGAGCACGTGGAATCCTTCATCAGCTACTGTGCCACCACCGTGGGGCTCCAGGTCATGCAGTGGTCACGCGTGCCCTACCTCTGCGAGGGGGACTTCAACCAGTCCTACTACTGGCTGAACGACTCCATCTTCATCATCAAAAAGGACCCAAATTTCCCCGAAACCACGGTTGAATAGGAGTTTTAGTAGGTTTACTTATATTACCTTTTATCACCTTTGTATTTTGATATCCCTCATCTGTGAAATAGATTATATTTCTATTGAATGTTTTCAAATAAAATATTTGCATATGAAAAATCAATGGTTTATCAAGTAAATTATAAAAATAAATGTAAATTAATATTGTATAGTATGGGGGTTGGGAGATTTTTTCGATTAGTTACCCCAAAATAAATATGTGTCCAAATACAGTGTGCAATGCTATTTATTACCCCTCTGAGACTTGAAATTGAGAAAAAACTGACTTATTTATTCTACACTAGTTGCATATTTAATTTGCTAATCTTATCTTCTTTTTTTTAACAGGTTGACTGTTCACAAAGTAGCCCACGCGTTGACCGATGCTACCACAACTATATAATATTAGGATGTAAAAAAAAAATGCCAAAACAATAAATAATTTATGCATAAAGTTAATTATTTGTTGTACTGTTATGTTCTTCTATGTGTATAATGTTTGTAAATGTTTTACGACACACTTATATTATGTCTGTAATCTCGTTCTTTTCATATTGACCTCGAGAAATAAAAGAAAGTTTTTTTTTATTTATTTATATATTTGTTAAATTATTTTGTGTTATTTAGTACCAATAAACAACAATCTTTTTTAAGTCTGAAAATGTCCGTAATAGGATGAAACCGGTCCTGGTGAAATATAAAATTAGTGGAAGAAAGTACAAAAGTGTTTTAATTTGGCAGTAGCTGCCGACACTCACTCTTTATTTTAATAAAACAAATATAATAATGATATTTTCGTTATTTGTTTTTGGGGTGTTATGCCGTGTTGCGCTACCTCCTTTTTTAGCCAACGTTTCGGACAGCGTTGCAGTGTCCATCATAAGGGCAGATCTACCGGATCTGCCCTGATGAGGGACACTGCAACGCTGTCCGAAACGTTGGCTAAAGAAGGAGGTAGCGCAACACGGCATAACACCCCAAAAACAAATAACGAAAATAGTTTGGCCATGAAAATCTTAAAACGTATCATAATAATGATCGTTTATTTCAGAATGTTGTGCAATGCAATACATTCCATATTTTGAAATAGTTCAAACATTGACAAAATAACAATGCATTCATACATAGAATGGAACAGAAAATAAATGAAAAATATAGTATATAATAATAAATCCAAAAAAATATGCAAATATCCGTTCATGGGGGGATATTTGACAGGCTCCCATTTTCAGAAGGGCATCAGGGGGGACTCCATCTCCATCCAGCACAACCATGGCAGTGATGATGGTATTCTTCGACTGGCGTAGTCTGCGCCATAAGCTTCCCCTGCGGTGAAACAAAGGTTTATTTTAATATAAACAGTTAACTTTTCCTTTTTATTATGTCTGTGCGTCTTTATCTAGAGTCGGTCTATCACACGGAGTATCAAAAGACAATATGACTTCCACTGCCACGTCTTCTAGATTCACAGGCAACGCCGCTGCATCTTGTGGTTCTGGTTTTGTAGAATTTATATATATTTTTTCACGTACTTAGGTATCAGACGCCTTTCCTGTCTGTTCTAAATTATAAATAACCTACTTCTAAGGAACTACACCCTTCAGTAGCTTTTTCCAGTACAGTACATATGAAAATAAAATTAGGCTCAAACTTCCAAATACAAAATGGTCTACTTAAGAAATAATAATTTGATTTTTTTCCTAAAACACTTCTACTGAAAATTAAATTACAATCACGAGATATACAGACATGGGACGAGAAATGCAAAGCAAATTAGATTGCCACAATGAAGAATCAGCTGCCCAGAAATCTCGTGCCAGACAGTTTGATAACCGTGTAATAAAATTATTGCAATAATTGAAAATGTTTAATTTAAAAAAAGGAAATAAGATATAATGTCTACCATAATTATTAATGTTAGTTGTGATTGACTACACTTGTATTTAAAGGTATGTTTGTCAAATAATGTCAACTGCGAAAGAAGGCAAAATATTGTGCATAAAATTTTGTGCATTTTATGTCAAATGTTTCTTTACGTGTTCATTATGCTATACAAGTACTCTTTATATTATATTGGGGATTCAATTATAGTAAGATATTAATTGAATGAGTCATGTACTTACTGTTATGGTTAATATTATTGAATACATAATCGGTGTCCCTGAAATGAGCTTGACAGACTACAGAATCAGGAGTCGGTGCCCATTTGGAACGCCGATTGAATGAATCCATTTCGCTTTCAAGTCTTTCAATCTTTGGGAAACTCGTGCCCACCCCTATTTCTACACATTGGAACACTACAACAGGTTGACGGCATTATTATAATATTTAAAAACACTAAATTGCGCCAAACGGCCTAAAAAATGTATGGGATTTGACAGTTAAATAAAATAGTTGGACCGGTAGGACTATAGCGAACCTAGCGGCCAAAATCGTGCGAAAACGGCCCATTACGCATACATTTTCTTTAAATAGTGGATACTTCATAATCGTCTGGAAACAGTGAGACCATTGCATCCCCAAATATGGTGTGTTGTGAGGCTCAAGGTAATGGGGAAGGAAAATAAATGTAAAAGGGGAATGTAGGTAAACACCTGTCTATTCAGAGCCGGTCACAAAACAGGGCTAAAGTCATTTCAAGCAATCTTTCAATTCTGAATGGTGGTCTTACACCAGCGCGATACTGAGAGTATATTGCACTGTGATTCGTGCCGCAAATACACTATACTAGTCCCAGAAAGAGATCGTACATAACGTCATCGTTCTACTTGGTTTTATCTGACTTCTTCGTTTTCAAACAAGACGCGTGAATTAAGAGGACGAACGTCTATGACGTCCGTACGATCTTTCGCTGAGACAAGATATTTGTTTTTTAAATGAATGCATTACGCGTTTGCCGGATTCCAACCGTGATCTCCGGATTCGTAGTCGAGAGCTTTACCCCTTGACCACGGACAAATAAAATGATAATAATTTAGGTTAGTTTAGTTTTGTCAGGTTAGGTAGGTAAGATCTGGTTAAGTTGGGTGTGGTTAGATAAGGTAAATGAATTTGTTTAAAATTTTGAAAGTAATCATTTTTTAAACATGCAGTGGCCACCCTAAAGCTCTGTCCGCACGCGTGGCCATACAATGCTCTCGATCTACGCCACGTGAGGGGCCACCCTGGTGAACACGTGCGTCTTACAGTCCAGGCTGGGGAAGGCATACATTCCGCTCAGCAGGTAGGTGCAGGCCACCCTGTCGTACCCGTACTGCTGCAGGGCAGAGCCGCTGGTCACCTGCAATAAAATAATGATCAAAAGTTTGCATCGAATAAGGCAAAAGAAATTGTACGTAAGTAATAAAATTACACGTGTTAAAATGACACTTGCTATAATTGCAAGTGCTAAAATTACACGTTCGTAAAATACATAAGATAAAATTACACATGCCAAAATTACACGGGCAAAAACTAAATGTACTATAATTACACATGCTAAAATTACACTTTCCAAAATTACACCAGCTAAATTTACAGCTTCTAAAATGACACACATCAAAATGACACACATTAAAATGACACGTGCAATAATTACACATCCTAAAATTACACATTCTAAAATTATACCTGCTAAAATTACACATGCTAAAATTACTTGTGCAAAATTACACGTGATAAAATTACATGTCAAAAATCACACGCATATTTTAAATTACGAAGGCCATTAGACAGAACCCAATTCATTTGAAATATACCAGTTGGATACCAAGTCTTGGATCATCAGCCAGGACAGTACAACATCAACGATTTTATATTTTTAAATATGTATGTATATTAGAACCTGGAATAAAACATTTCCAATAAGGAACTTCAGTGAAAAATATTATGGTTTTTAAAAAAAAGTTCATATAAACTGTTATGTTAAGATCTCTATGATACAACTATTGTCTATGGTTGATCCGGAAATGGGATCACACTTTGTACTCTCTGTTCAACATGTCAACTAGTATTCCAATAAATGTTATCTCAAATATATAAATCTTTTAATGTAATAGCTAACATTATAATATGGTGTCAGAAGTTAAAAAACATCAATGTCTCAAGTGTAAAGTTTATTATAAAATAATACGTTACGTGAAATTATAAAGGATTGAAAAGATTCTAAGTGATTAAAATAAAATTAAAAATGGCGAGTGTAAACGCCTGTCCGCCAATGAGTTTCGATGGAAATCTATCGCACAACTGATCAAAATGGATCTTAAAATTTGAATTATTTTTGCAAGCATGCAATCAAGATACCGCTACAGATTCCAAAAAGGTTGTTCTACTTTTATTTTCAATGGGCGAGAATGCTATCGAAATTTTCAACACATGGACCGATGTGGATAACAAGACAGCAAAATACGCCGTGGTTATTAAGAAGTTTGATGATTATTTTATGCCGAAAAAACATAAAATAATGGAAAGGTATAAATTTTTCACAAGAAGACTAAGAGAAGATGAAAATTTTCAAGATTTTTTATTGTCACTTCGTAAATACATTGCGTCATGCGAATTTGGAAATATGAAAGACGATATTTTAAAAGATATTTTTATCATTAATATGCACAAAAAACACATCAGAATTCTAGAAAATCTATTACAACAATCCGATATTGACACTGACAAAGCATTCAATATTGCTCAAAATATGTTGTTGTCAAATGAAGCTGTAACACACGGACATATGAATATACATGGACCTGCCCTAAGTGATAAAAAACGTATTATTTCCCCCTCCACATGGCGCCGGCTGAAGCCCACCTTGGAACCGGCTCGTTCCATGGGGAGGGGATAGAGCCTCGCTTGAATCTAAAATGTGTGACGTCATCATTCTTGCCGTGAACAGCTAGAAGGTAACATCCATACATTTAACGAAATACAACGCCAAAACGGTAGCGTATTCTATACAATATATCTACATATCAATGTGCACATAGCGAATGTGGGCGGTTCTCCAGTGTGCTCGTCGCTGGTTACAGGGGTAAGTAAATTATGAAACATTTGTAATAGTGTTTTAACTAAACACGGCAACAAAATATTGCTATGTGTATTGGGGCCAGTCTTTTTGCGGCGAGCATTTGGCCTTAGCAAATATGTTATTATCGTGGCAAGCAATTCGCGCTCCCATGTAAAAAGGTCTATTCATTCAAAGCAGATTTTGCTTTTAAGAACTAAATGGTGATATTGTAATGCGAGATGCCTATTTACTGTCAGATTGATTGTATAACGAATCACAGTCATCTTTCCCCTCTTCGCCCTCCATGGTTTGGTTTGACCCCTCACCTGTAACTGCTTGTCTAGTCATTTGGATGTCTATGCTGTAACAGAACTTCAAGAAGAATTTCATTCTACTTGTTAAATACATAATATTCACAGTCGTCGGGATAAATTAAGGAATACGTCAAGAAACCGAAGAAGTCCACCAAGGAATCGATTTGGAAGTCAGTCAAACCAGTACACAAGTCATAATCCAGTCGGAAAGGAAAGTCATTTCAATTCTCGCAGAGAAGTCATTCAAAAGTACAATCATGTAAACGATGCGGAGAAATTCATCGCACCAGATTTCCGGCATTAAGAGAGTTAAGTGCCACAAATGTCATTCTTTTGGTCATTTTTCGAAAATGTGCTACAGTAAAATTATAAATTCTAAAAATAATGTAGGAATGTTATTTTCTGAAAGTAATAGTGATTCAGATTTTAATATTGGTACAATCAATTTAGACTTGATTAACTCGGATCAATATTGTGAAAATAATTCAATAGATAAGAATATTATTGTTTTTTTACAAGAAATTAAAATGGCGGTTTATACAAATCAAACTTAATAACAATAAATATGTATATTATTTTTTTTACATTAGCTCCACACAGAAGCCCCTGAGGAAAATATTTCCCTTCAGGGCCAGTAATCTTTGGGGATGCTGTGTGGAAGGTCTTTCTAGGAAAGGAAGTTCTGCGAAGGGTGGGTCGGAATCCGGGGGTCAGTGTGTCCAGGAGTGACGGATGTATAAATTCAGCTCTCCAACTGCGAAGCAAGGCGATGTTCTGAGATAGTACGGCTGGAGAAGTCCAGGGAAATCCCCAACCGAGCAATAGTAAGATCTAGGAACGAAAATATAAATAACAGACCCTGTTCATGTGTAAAATATTTTTGTGAAAATATTCTTCCTAATTTTTTTTCCACGGTTGGGTGTCATCCCTCATAGGGTGGCACCCGGGGCGTGCCGCCCCCATCGCCCCCCTAGTTATGTCACTGTTCGTAGATCATCGCTTCTTAACCCTCGTCGCGTGGGGTCTTTAAAAGCCCAGGTTTTATAGAAATGCTAATTATGTACATTTTAAAGGTTCCCACTGATTTCTAACTTTAGGTAGCCTCCTAAAAGGGAATATACTTGAGGCTAGCGCCACGAACATTCAGTCTGCACACGATGTGAAATACAGACTTCTGTTTCGGAGTGAGGCTCAAAAAATCAACAAAATACCATTAAAAATCAAGTTTAAATGTATGTTCATTGTATTTCGTTGATTGTTTGTAATAATAAGTCTGTATCAATCTCAAATAGTTATAAGTTTGATAGAAATTGGTTAGATTTTTTTTTAAAGTTTACCATTAAAATTATGATTCAAAATTATAAAAAAATGTTCCTTGTTGATTTTTAAGCTTTTTGCATTGAAAATAAATATCTAATTTATATGTAATATATATATTTTTTAATTTCAATCCAGTCATTATCACCTGACTATATCAGTTAAAATTTGAAACTGTCAACGAGTTTGTATATCTCGGTACTATGGTGACAAATGACAACAATGTATCCAGCGAAATCAAAAGAAGAATAGTAGCTGCAAATAGATACTACTTTGGGCTACAGAAGCATATGAAATCTCGCCACCTTACCAGAAGAACTAAAGCCCTGCTTTACAAGACCCTTATACGACCTGTTCTTATGTATGGTTCGGAATGCTGGACAATCGGTAAGGGTGATGAAGGAGCCCTAGAAAGTTTTGAAAGGAAGGTGCTGCGAAGGATTTACGGCCCAGTCTGTGATAATGGAGAATGGCGTATCAGATACAACCAGGAGCTATACGATCTTTACGAGGACCCTAATATCTCCAAGGAAATCAAAACTGGAAGACTCAGGTGGGCCGGTCATATCCAGAGAATGAGCGAAGGAGATATTCCAAAGCGAATTATGGATGGTGCACCTGGGGGTCGGAGAAGAGTTGGAAGACCAAAGCTTCGATGGCTGGATGGAGTGGTGAAGGATGCAAGCACCATCGGCATCCGAAACTGGCGCAACGCAGCACAACACCGACAGTCATGGAGGCAGGCTCTGCTGGAGGCCAAGACCCGACCTGGGTTGTAGAGCCATAGATGATGATGATGATGATATCAGTTAAAATAATACATAAAATGTATGCTATAACAACAATTAAATGATATTTATTTTTGGGGTCCAAAGCAACCCCGCGCGACACCTCGCGTTTAAAAAAGCATGAGGAAGAATGAGGAATTGCTTGGAGGTTAGGGCTACAAAGAGGAGAATACTCATACGAAGAACTTATAAACCTGTTTTCTTAAGAAAAAACTTAGGGAAGCCTTTGATCTCATCTGCTTTTCAAAATTATTAACTACTAGCTGGTTCCCGGACAAACAATAAATTGTTTCTTCGTGCGTGTCGTTTTCCGTGCATTCCCCTAGCGCGTTCCACTTCCACCTTCCCCGCTGCCCCTCTCCCGCTCCCCCGTCCCGCCAACCCCCCTCCAGCGTCCATATATTCATTACAAGTACATTCAGTTTTCAAAAAGCTCACGTGCCATCTATTTTATTATTTTAGAATTAATATTTTCATAAATTACAAATATTCATTTTTGTATGTTATTTATTTATTACGACGCCCATTTGGCTTTAACATACAAAGTTCACAAAAAATAATGGTATGATTTTAAGTACACGATAGGTAGTAACAGCAAAAATATAACAATAATCATTTGACACATTAAAGCAAATAAATAATACGTAAAAGCATACCTACCACAATTATTTGTAGGTACAAACCTGTTGTCTAAATTCGAACGTAGGCTTAGCTAGGACTCACACCTCTCCAAATGATATATAAAATGATTTAAAGGTTTAGGTAGAATTAATATAATTAGTTGGAAAAATTATCCATAGATGTCAGAAGGTGCAAATTTCCCTTCAGCCAAGTAGGTAACGTTATAAAAACCTCAGTTTTAGGTTTTTATACTTCTCTTGGCCATACCTCTTAACAAGTAAAACATAAACTCCTTGGTCTGTCTTGTTTAGTTTGGATCTCCTGAATATTCACAATGTAATTGGGAATAGAGCTAATAAATTTACGAGTCCTTTAAAGTTTCCTGAAGATGCGTTATCATTTACAAGTTCCTTCCTGCAAAATTTTACACCTGTAGTACAAACATGTGCCTGTTCCTAAGGTATACAAACGTATATAGTTAATAAAAAAATGTTAATTGTATATGTACATACACATACTAGGTAATAAAAGTACTAACATAATATCCATACGACACATAAACGCTAGCGTGTATACTTATTTAATCTATTAAAATCCATTATAAGAACAATCAATCAAATTTGGTACCTTATGGTTATGTGGACAGTACCTACGTACAACACACAACAGCCAAAAAACATTATTTTTAGTATGGCAGCACTGGTACTCTAGTGCCAGGGGCGTATATCTCTGTACTAACCTTGTAACTCTAAGGGCCGGTATATCAGTCATTGCTAAGGAGCACATTCCTCGCTCAACTTAAACCGACCAAATCGGCCGCTTAAGCCGCAGAATAGTTCCTTTGCTAGACGCTGTGGCGCTATTGGCAATAACACATCTCAGGACTTCTGTCAAATTTGACATTTGCCAATGTTTCGATTTCAATATACATCTGCTACGTACGTAAATTACATTATGAATAAATTAACCATCAGCATGGAGTTTGAGCTTTCTTTGAGCGTTGAGGATTTAGATATCGTTCATTTCGTAGAACATTTAAACAGACCACGCAAAGTGCGAATATATAAAAACAGGGATGACGACTTCCTGGCGTGGATGAAATTCAATTTTATTACAGGTTTCGTCTCTCCAAAAGGGTCGCAAATTGCTTGTTAGATTTGATAAGGGATGACGTCAAATCTGAAATTAACTGGTAAGTGAAAATGCTTTTTAAAAGGTATAAAAAAGTAGCTAACAATATAGTACGTCTGCATAGTGTGCTTGTTTTCATTTCAGGAATAAAGCACTCTCTACAAAACACCAGATACTTTTGACAATCAGATACCTAGCATCTGGCTCCATGCTGATTGCTGTGGAGGACTTAATCAAAGTTCACAAAACTACCGCAAGCAAGCACATTTGGATAGTTTTACAATCAATTGTATGTTTTACAATCAACTGCTTTCATTACTTTGAAAAATGATCCTGAAAGTTTGGAAAAAAAAGAGGGTTTTTTGCAATAGCATGCTTCCCTAAAGTGATTGGTGCTCTTGATTGCACATGCGGGTACAGTCCCCTGGTAAGTTAAACGTCATTTTATCCAAGTGCTTGTCCCAATATCAACAAACATGTCCCCCTTTGCTTGCTTACCTTATTCGACTTATGAATGTGCAGACTAATCATTAGTGAACCATTATTTTAGGTGGATGCAAGAGCAGAGATTCACCAGAACCGAAAAGGTTTCTTTTCTGTCAACGTGAAAGCTATTTGTGATGTCAATCTCAGATTCACCAATATCGTTTCAAGGTGGCAGGGGTTACATGTTTTATATTAGTGTAATTATTCATTTTTTGAGCTAACGTAGTTGTAAATTTACCTCAGGCCTCTTCAGCATTCAATCATACTGAAAATTAATAATATAGGTACTTATCAAAATAAAATAAAAATGTCTGAGGAAGTATAACAGTGTTTATTTTTTAAATGTCTTTATTCAGGTGTAATATTTAATGGAATACAAACAAATTACACAAAAGAAGAATTCTTAACAGACTTGATACTTCAAAATGAAGATAATGACGGATCAAAATCTGGATATATTTCAGGTGAAAGCTTTCACCGACAACATAGAAATAACCTACTTTATTTAATGGTTACTAGTTAAGCTGGTCTATATTGTCATGCGTGACAATCGGTATAGTTATAGTAGGAGTCATAATTTTTTATTTTATTTATTTCATTATTTTAATATTACATTTGATTACAGTAATGACGTATTGCTCATCTCACTAGGTGTGAAATGCCTGTGTTGAGATGGCAATTTACAGAGTGGTTGTTATCTAAGTTTTTGTTTACATAATATGACAGTTATAAAAATAAAATAAAATCAGTATTTTTCTCTTACATTATACAATTCAAGTTTGAATGTAGAAGATTAAGACAAAATAATTTTGAAGCAATTAAATTTCAGTTTAACAAAAAGGCGTAATATTATGTAAAATTGTAATTGAAAATTAACATCCTGTTGACAAACTGCTTAATTGCGGTTTAACGGGATTGTAACTTGAAAAACAATAAAAAAGGAAAATATTTTAAATTGAATTATTATTTTTGTGAATAAAAGTACAAATATTACTTAATATGGAAGTAGTATTTGTACTTTAGTTTTTCCTCCTCATCAGTTCCATCCCGAGGAGGTGCTCCTCGTGTTCTTCCTGGCGTTCGACCTTGAGGTTTTCGGCCCTGAGCAGATGTTCTTTCTCGTTTTCCTGGAGTTTAGTCTTGATGCCCTCCACCTTGAGGAGGTGCTCCTCCTGTACATTTTGGAGATTTGAAGCAAAAATTTTCATTTTAAATTCTGTCAAAGAGCTCCACTCGGTGGTTGCGGTAGTAGATTTTCTTTTCTGCTGAAAAAGAAGAATATAATATTATAAAAAGTTGTTAACTTGCTTCATTCCAATAGTTGCTTCATTCCACACCCATGTATTTCACAATATAACTGGAAATAACTTATATTGTTACATACGTGTTTGCAAAATAAACCTTTTCGTCATGAAAATTCTATATTCTCTTCCTTAATGTCAACTGATCAATTTGAAAAGTTTTGATGTAGGAGTATCTAAGTTTTTGTGTTTTGATAACTAGCCACCACGACATTTCCGGGGGGTAGGCAGAGAGGATGGACCACCAAACAACTCGGTCTTATTCATTTAAAATAATGTATATTATATTAGCGGCACAGATGTGTAAGACTGGTATAAGACCACCATTCAGAATTGAAACGTTGCTTGAAATGGCGTTAGCCGTGTTTGGTGGCCAGATCCGAATAGCCAGGTACTCCCCCATCTCTCCCTCTCCACTACCTTTAGCCTCACAACATACCCTAATTGGGGATGCCATAGTCTCACTGGCTCTAGACGGGAGCAGCTGGGACTCTTGTGGGGTACCTACTCATATAAAAAAATACATTCCTTGCCTCATTCACGTTCATACATCGTCTCGTACATACTCTTATATTATTCTGACTCTTGACATGGTCCGACTCACAATGTCTTGCCAACTTCTACCATTCACATTTGCAATATATATTCTCCTAACACTCCTTTCTTCGTTCATTCGCTCTACCTGCCCATGCGTCCCTTTCTGTATTATTTTTATTTTTTCTTTATTCATTGTTTTGAATGGTTACATCATTTTTGGATTTTTCGAGCACCATGCTATGCTCAAGCCCGTGTTATGGTGGTCGGGTGAATAATTATATTATAAATAATGCAGGTTATTTTGTTACACCATACTTTCAGGTAGGATATTATCAGTATCACCTTGGTGTTGGTGATACATCCACTCAGAATCCAAATGCTATTTGAAATCAGTGGCTAGTAGTAAAACAATTCCCCTCAGGGCCTATATCATCTTTGGGGATGCTGTGTGGAGGGTTTTTTTTAAGAAAGGTAGGAGAGGAGAGTACGAGGAAGGAAAAGGGTTTAAGGGGTGGGTAGGAATCTGGTAGGGTTCGATGTGTCTTGGTCATCCGCCTCCAAGACCTAGACAAACCTCACCCCATGAGCCATGAACCCGGGCACCCCTGATAAATCACCCAACGAAGCGAACTACTTGGGGTGACTTATGGCAGAGGTGTTGGTTATCCAATAAAGGTTCCCGGGGCGGCGATACCCAATCCCGCCTCCCAAATTGAGTATATATTTTCAGTTACAACATTATCAATAATGTCACACTTTTCACTCTTACCACTCTAGCTTATGAAAAGTCTAGAACTGTCCCTGCTTGAAATGCTTTAGCCTTCTTTGGTGATCATTTCTGAATAGTCAGGAACTTCCGTACCTTCCTCTGCCTTAACTCCTTCACATATCCACCCCGTTTAACCTCACAACATATCCCACAGAAGATGCATTCTCACTGACTTCAGTTAGCAGGGAGAGGTTGGGACTCTTGTGGGATATTCACATTAATTCATACGGCAGAAATGAAAGATATGAGTTCAAATCAATTTTAAGTTAAGTAAGTAACTCACCAACTGTCATACTATCAGAGAATGAATCGCCAAACGTGCATACATCTTCTTTTACATGCCCTACTGTGATTCTAACTCTTGGCGTGGTCCAACTAATGAAGCCAATCTTCCTCGGACGACCCCCGGGTTCTTCTACCATTCACATTCGTGCCATATATGGCAAACATAACAAGTTAGTATTTCATATTACAATTAATTGATATGCATACTTAATAATAGTTACCTTTGAAGACTGTTGATTCTACTCCGGTCGACTGGGTGAACAACGGTCCCATTATACAAGTCAGCTCATCCAATTCCAATTGACCGCATTGGACGCTTTATTCTCCAAAGTGAGCGAATACTTTCATGAGACCAGCTCCACCAGCAATTTCACCCCCTCTTCCGCGAAATTTAGTGTTCTAGTATTTTTGATTTCTGAAATGATTCACGTAAAGCAAGGTTAACAAATAATTTCATACTCGTTTTCCAACTAGTCAATTCTAATCATTAATCTAAATCGAAGTAAAAATAAAATAAAAACTATAATGAACAACAATAAATCGAGCTTTTAAATACACAATTGTGCGTAAAAAAACTTACCAGAAAATAATAAAAAATATCGATGTTTGACGTTTGACGTTTGAAGTTTGGTTTTAACCATAGAGTCCATAGATAATAACATAAATAGATTGGTTCTGCATAGAAATTATCATAGACTAAACGTTTAAAATTGGTCAACTCTAGGTTTACGACTGATATACGCATTGCGTGCTAAGCCACGCTGAGCTCCACATTCCGTCAAGGCCGAGCTTAAGCTCAACTGATATACTGGCCCTAAAAAGATCGGGATTCATAGATGAACTGAATTGTAGATGGATGGTAAACGGAAATGACAAATACGCCATTGAACCACTATATCCGGTTCGAGGGTTTGTGATTGAACTGTCGGTGAATTGTCGCGTTATACCAATACGTAAATATTTTGAATTTAAAATGTTTCTTACCAAAGCACTCCGAGGAAATTTTAAAAAGCTATGCTGCGTTAAAGGCTGTGCTGACAGATATTCGATTCGATATTGATATCCCAACTACATAATTAAAGAAAGTCAGTTTCGGGAGTGGTCGTGGAGAATTGATGTTTATTACAAATCCTGTCTAATCGGCTGTCTAATTTCTATTAACACTAAATTAACCTCAAGAAAACTCAAATGTGCAAATATCAACGTGGAACAACTATTTGTTTTAGTGACAAACAAAAGTGAAAAAATTATAGTTGGTTGTGCGTACATTTCACCCTCATCTGATGTCCAGCTATATACTAGTTACTGTCAAGAAGTAGAAATATTGCGAAGAAAATATCCAGACGCTAAATTTATCCTTACAGGTGATTTTAATCAACCTACTGTTCATTGGGGTATTAACAACAATAATACTCGCACAAATTCCACGTCCAATAATGGTTCTCGTGAACTTATAGAAATGTCATATTTCCTTAATCTTTGACAAGTGAACTTTATATATAACTGCAACAATAATCTATTAGACTTAATTTTTAGCTATTCCAGCAATATAAGTAGTGTACAACATGCAAATGACAATGTTTCAACAATTGATAACTACCACCCACCACTTTTTATTAAGCATATATCTCTACAAAATTTAAATTTAGAGTCTTTTAAAGAAACATAAAATTTTTATAAAGCTGATTATCCTAAGATTAACGAGTTTCTCGCTAAATCAGACTGGAACTTCATTAGTAATTGTAATAACATCAATGATATAATAGAATCTTTTTACTGTATAATTAACAAATCAATTGAACTGTACGTCCCTATTACAAAATGTAGGACATCTAACTACCCCAAATGGTTTAGCAAAGAGCTAATTTGTACTATCCAGTCAAAAAAACTTGCACATAAAACATTCAAAATATCTCGAGCTCCAAATGACTATCTACTTTTTTCTAATTTACGCAAAAGTGTGAAAAACATATCGATCTCTTGTTACAAAGAATACCTGGAAAATATTGAGAAATCGTTACAAAATAAACCTCAAAATTTATTCAAATTTGCAAACAATCTTAATAGTAATGAATCTGGTATTCCTGACTTATTTGCCGAATGCTTTGGCGAAGAATATTATGTAAACTCATCTAATAACCAAATACCTCAATTCAACTCAAATATTTCTATTGATTTCAACGACCTTGTTATTGATGAAATCGATGTTCAGCGTAAAATTACACTATTTGATAGTCAGAAATCCGCTGGCCCAGACACCATACCAGCAATTTATTTAAAAAAAAACTGTGTATCTAGCTTAAAAGGCCATTTAACCAATATATTCAATATATCATTAGCATCAGGCCTTTTCCCTCAAAAATGGAAGATCAGTTTCCTTAGTCCCATCTATAAAAAGGGTGATAAAACGGATGCTTCTAACTACAGACCTATTTGCATACAATCAGCGATACCTAAATTGTTTGAATCCGTAGTTCCATCAAAATTTAAGTTACAGGCTCGTAAAATCATTTCCCCCCACGAACATGGATTTATATCCGGAAGATCTACACTTATAAATTTAATTATATACGAAAAATATATTTCAGACAATCTTAATTCAAAATTGCAAACGGATGCAGTTTACACAGATTTCAGCAAAGCATTCGACAAAGTTTCCCAAAAAATCTTATTAAACAAACTAAAAGTATATGGGATAAAAGGAAATCTACTAAAATGGTTTGAGACCTATTTAACATCTAGAAACTATACGTTAAACTATCTAACCATATGTCAAACGTAATTGAAGCTTCAAGTGGGGTACCCCAAGGTTCCCATCTAGGTCCTATTCTTTTTTTGATATTTATCAATGACATTGTTTCAATATTTGAAGGTAACCATTTCCTGTTGTTTGCTGATGACTTAAAAATATATACTATTATAAGAAATTTAATGGACTGTCTTGTATTGCAAAACAACTTGGATCGATTGTAACATAAATGATTTATTTTTAAACATTAACCAATGTCAATCTATAAGTTTTTCTCGAAATAAAAATCCAATACTCTTTCAATATCACATTAACAATGTGAATCTTTCTACAAGAACATTAATAAAGGATCTGGGTGTCGTTTTTGATAACAAGATGACATTCGTCCCCCACATTGATGCAATCACGAATAAAGCACTTAAATGTCTCGGTTTTGTGTTAAGATCGTCCAAAGATCTAATGCATACTAATAAACTCAAAACTCTATACATAACACTAGTCAGAAGTATTCTTGAGTATAATTCCTCTCTCTGGTGGCCATTATGCAATGTTCATTCACACAAAATTGAAAGAGTACAACATAAATTTTGAAGGCATATAAATTACAAATTAAAAATTCCAATGGAAAATTTAAATTATAGTTATTTAATGCAATTGCTTAAATTACCCGAAATGTCAGAGCGAAGAAAAATCTGTGATGTTTTATTATTATTTAAAATTATCAACGGATATTTGGATAGCCCTGAACTTGTGAACATGTTAAATTATCAAGTACCTAACAATTATAACACCAGACTCCATGCTCCATTTAACGTAGTTGCTTCTCGCACTAATTTTATGTTTAACTCTTGTCTTCAGAGATTGCATCGTGTGGGGAATGAAACTTGCTCTGTCGATATATTTTTTTATAAAAACATCGCTTCCTTCAAAAAGCGTATATGTATGCAGATGCAAAAATCCTTAAATGTCCCAGATTGTTAACAGTAACAAATTTAATACCCATTGCTCTGTAACTACTTTTATAGTACCTACTTACTTCTTTATACATATATGTAATTGCTGTGTACCTTTTATTTTATTTTTTTCCTGATAATAAACAAACTAACGTAAAAATCCTTAAATGTTTCACATTGTGAACAGTAACAAACTTAATACCCACTGCTCTGTAACTACATTCATGATAACTACATTCATAGTACCTACTTACTTATTTATATATGTTATTACTGTGAACCTTTTATTTTTTTCTTTTTCATAATAATAACAAAGATACGTACATTTATGATAGAAAAAAAAAATATTAAAAAATAATATTTAATAACAAGAAAATTACCTACTTTTATATTAATTGTTAAAAATGCTTCACACCACTGCAATACCGGTATGCTTCTTGTTTCGAGTATATTTGGAATCACATTTTGTGTGATATTGTGACAATAATTATTGAATCTAATGTAGCGTGAGCCCAAATACGAATCCGCTGGTTGAACTCCCTTGTAAACAATTACTCGAATACTGATACCTACTTATGTTAGGCCTACTTATATCTTTCTAGCTCTGTTTATCATTTTATGTACTATACACGGTGTCCGGAAACTCGTAGTACAAGCGGAAAACTGGTGAACCTACATCACATAGAGGACCCAAATAAACATAAAGATTTTCAATTTAATCATTTTAAAATTTAAAATTAAGAAAAAAAATATATATTTAAAAAAAATTTCTGCTCCTTAGGGTTAAAATTTTGGAAAAGCGGAAATGTCATGATGACAAGTGGAAGATGTTATTCTAAAATTATTTATAAGTTGCTAAATCTCTTTTCGTGTCCATAGTTTATTTATTTTCATCTTGCTAATTTATTCTCCCACCTCTTCTAAGCATTAAAATATGGTTAATTAGCGTACCTATTTATTTTGTTATTTAGCAGTCCCGCATCTTGTTGCAATGTTTTCAAATCCAAAAACACATCATAAACATTGTCACCAATTGTTAACTTTATCACAACAATTATCATCAACGACATTGGAGGGTGTCCATCGCTTTCCCGCCCTGGTATAGGACAGATGGTTAATCCTTCAAGGCTCTCGCAAGGACTCTATTTTTTTTTTTAAAGAATGAATCTACATTTAAGTTTGAACGAATCTAGACCTCCAGTGTCCCTGATTATTTCACACAT
Organism: Limnephilus rhombicus; assembly: GCA_929108145.2. Taxonomy (NCBI): domain Eukaryota; kingdom Metazoa; phylum Arthropoda; class Insecta; order Trichoptera; family Limnephilidae; genus Limnephilus; species Limnephilus rhombicus. Next base: position 29,764,674 of record OV815290.1, on the reverse strand, counting down.
TTATTATTATCACAAGGACCTAGTTCACACACTTTCAAGAACATGTCATATTATTTACAACAGGTACGTTGAACGAATCTAGACCTCTAGTGTAATATTCTGCGTTAGAATACTCCATAGTAATCCACAATAATTCACCAATTAATCGCACAATAATTCGCTTAATTTCATTCACAATTAATCACACAAAGAAAATAACATACTAATCACAAAAACACCTTGTTTTAAAGTTTGTTCAACACTTAATAATTAATAATGCTGATTATTTACGATTCAAATAAAAATAACTATTAAAATTGATTATTTACGTTTCAAATAAAAATAAAACACAAGAAACACGCATTTGATTTTGAACCAAATTCGTTTAATTTACGTTTAGTTTACGCTGTTCAATTTAACACGTCAAAGCACGAATACAATCAATACAAAATAAAGGGCCCTGAACCCTGACCCCCTGACGGCACTGCATGCAGAGACCATAGGTATGAGTAAACTAGCGCTGTTTCGTTTTTTAAAGGGCCGCAAGAAAGAGACGCATGCACGGACTTGTCACAGCACACAGTCCTTGCATTGTTGAATGAATCTCGACGCAATCGCCAAAATATCAAGTATCCGGTCAGTACGAAAAAATAATCGCTGAACACGAATATTATTTAATTTCCAATTAAATAATATTAATGAGTTAAATTAGTTCATTATTGCGGACATCAAACAAAAAGAGGTATACCTACCAATTTTCGGAAAGCTATTTTACCTCTCGAAAAATAAACGTGACGCTGTGATGATTAATGTATTTATAAGAAGAAGCTGTAGCACATTTAACAGATTATGCCCAAATATCGATGTGTTTAACACGAACTTTGATAAATTCACAGGACGCATAAAAATAACACTCTATTGAACGCCACATGTTTAACTAATAACTTAATAGTTCATTGATTTCTGTATTTATCTTTTTTTAATTTTTAGTTCACAACATTTTCTCTCCTACCTTTAGCAGTTCGAATTCAAATAAAATCACTTCCTGAAAGATATTATTGATATTATACGTCGTATAATTTGTCGTTATTTCATTGGTCAATGACATAAATAATGAATCTATACAGACTGTTTATAACGCTAACAAATAAAATAAAATAAAGGCAATGTTCCGAGAGAGTACGGCTGGAGAATACGGCTGGGACTCCCTCAATCACTCTCTCACGATCTCCTGCCATGCAGCTGGTAGGCAGACAAATAAACGCCGCCAAGACTCGGACAAACCTCACCTCATGAACTCGGGGACCCCTGCTAAATCACCAAATGTAGCGAACTACTTGGGGTGATCTACGGCGGAAGCGTCTACTAATATCTACAGAAATTCCAAAAACTGAAAAAATCAAACTAATATCTATGAGAACCAAAGTGCTTACGAATATCTACAGCTCATACTGCTGACTAATATCTATGAGAACCAAAGTGCGTACGAATATCTACGGCAATGGCAGAGCTTGGATTTGCAATTATGTTTAGCATATTGGAATAACGTAATAATGCAGTTTAAAAAAACTTTATTTATTTTAATTTTATTTTAAAAACATAAACGGTTATACTGCCTTTTATAAATAAACATTTAATAGAGTTAAATAAACATATAATAGTACAAAAGTAAGAAAAATAATATCATTACATAATAGTAGTTTTAAACTTTAAAATAACATACAATTATTTTGTGTATCACAACAAAAAATAACAAAAAAGAACAATGAGAAATATCACATTTCATTTCAACATTTCCATATTGCGTATATAAAGTTACATTATGGAAAAATAATTTTTGAGTGCATGTTTATATTGCGCTAATTTTAAAAAATAAATGTCGCCGATGTTAACATATTCATTTCCCAAAATGTGTAATCGACTGATTGGTGAGTAATAATGTGATAATGTATGTGTGTTATTATAGTAGAACGGTAGAGTCAGTCTATTGTTAGCGCGACCAGGGCAATGAAATCGTATTAGTTCTATTAAATCAGTATGTATGTATGTATGTAAAAACCCCTAATATCGAACTATTGGACACATTTAGCTGATAATTAAGGATTTGGGTTTTTGTTTTAACAGCTTTCTTTATTTCGATTGCTTCTAAATTATTTAGCCTGTTACCATGACTATTTCTATGTGAGTTAGGTTAGGTTAGTTTAGGTTGTGGTGGTTATCTTTGTACTAAGACCTCCATGTTTGTTCAATAAATTATTGTCCTCGTAAACAGCAAAATACGTAATATTATGCAAAAACTTTATGTACTTTAAACAATTAAGCCTTTATGTAATTAGTAATTACGTAATTGAAATAATTTATGCTTCTCCGTACAACCTCTTGCTCAGCTGCCCGCTGTAGATATTAGTCCAATCTACGCTCTGTAGATATTAGTCAACACTGGGACCGTCATAGATATTCGCCCGACCTTAGCTCTGTAGATATTAGTCAACGCTCTGAAGTTCGTAGATATTAGTCCAACATATGAGCTGTAGATATTTGTCCGACGTACAGGCTGTAGATATTAGTAACTGGAGTCACCTACGGCAGAGGTGTTGGTTATCCAATAAATGGTTCCCGTGGCGGCGGTATCCATACCCGCCCTCCAAATTGATACATTGTCACATAAATATTATGTGACTAGTGCAGTTCTTGCCTATTTGGTTATTTTGTCTATGGTGTTTTTTTTGAGACTGGTAATTTTTTGGTAAAGAGAGATTCTTTCTTTGTTTATGGTGACTTCCTCCCGGGCAGCGATGGGCTAGCTGTTCGTAAATTAGTGACTCACTTGAAAAGTGTTTCAATTTCATTATATCATGTGGATTTAAGTCGATCTTATCTTAAAAAGGCGCGGGGTGTTTTTTACGTGACACGAGAAGTTCGTGTACGGCATTATTTTTAGTGGATATGTGAATCCCACTTTTTCCGTTGTTGGCAGTTGGCCATTTTGTGAAAATGTGTTCTGGAAATGAACTTGTAAAGGGATTGGTCCTTGTGGTGGCAGAATAATATGCCTTTGTGACCCCGCGTCGTGAAGTCACGGATGGTTGACGGTTCTGCCGAGAGACGCAGGTCTTGGTGATCAGTTGGGACCACGTGCTTTTTTCATGGAGCTTGTTAAGATGGCCCTACGCTAAATACACTCCTTGGAGGCGTAGCAGCCTTCTTCCTAAGAAGGATGACCTAGGATCTCGGGATTGCGCGACGTCCCCGGTTAAGGAGCCTGGAAGTGTCTTCTCGTCTTCTCTCTACTAAGCAACTTCGCGGTCGTCATCCGTCGTAAATTCGTTTAGTTAGGTTAGCGTGTACAGGAGTCCATCTGGTATGTTATTGCTTTGTATTTTTTTAAATTTGCACTCTCATGTTTGTTTTTATTGCATACAATATAGTTTTATAAGATTCATCTTCTTTTTATTTTCTGATTTCTCACCTACTTGACAGAAAAATACCTTTCCCATAATCCTGAGCCCTGGTCTCTGCTCTGCCGTATAAAATTACACTCCTATTATATTGTACCAGAACTTGATTCCCTTACAGTGGCGCTCAACGTGTAAAATCAGTTATTTTCGGTGCCCGAAACGTACTTTTCTGTCTTGTGGGGTGAATTCTCAGAATTTTTGCTGATAATATTAGAGATGAATCGGTGTGTGTGTGCATATATTTGGTTATATATCTATCTTGTTGATATAGAGCTTGATTAACTTTACATTTCATTTTGTTATATACTGTTTCTGTTGAATATTTTTTGTTTGTTTACCGATTTGTAAGGCATCGGATTACTTTGACAGCAATTTTAAGTGTTGCCATTAAAATAATGTTAAACAGAAAATTAATTCATAATATCTCTAGAGGTGATAGCCGATTTGTTGTTAGTAATATTTTTTCAGCTTACTGGCAATTTCATTTTTATTGTCAGCTGTCTATTTTTCATCTATGTAATGCTTTATCGGAGCCGAGCTGTCAATTCTTGTTGACATTTGTCAGGTTATGTGCATTGTTTACTTAAAAAGCCGCGGAAGTTCATTATTAAATACATTACTTTTGTTTTGTAAACATCAGATGACTTGTGACAGACATTTATCATAAGTAATTGTTTTTTGTAATTTTAAATATTTACGGCTTTCTAAGGTGGTTTTAAATAAATTATAAATGGCTTTGTCCTTATTGAAAATCAATGACTATTTATCGAGTTCATACGTACAGGGTGTTTGGTAATTGACGTGTTACAAATAAATAATTAATTATAACAGTTTGGTTAATCCTATTATTACATTTAATTTCATATAATTATTTGAGAATGATAATTTAATTATAAATTAAATTAAAATTTTTATTTATTCTTTAAAAATGGCGATTTCCGATATTAATGGGGTAACCAAGGAAGAAATGATAAAATTGTTAACGGATCGTAACATCGTTCCGGAAGCTACATTATCAAGTATGCGCGAACAGGCTCGCTCTTTTAATAAAAGTTTGAAAGAGGGGAGTGGTTCCAATATGAATATAGGTGATGATAATACAGGGAGTGGTTCCAATATGAATATAGGTAATGATAATACAGTTAGTTTAGAAAAGACTACAACCGTAATTAATAATTATTACCAGTCGCCTTTTCCTCCAACTTCTTCTTCGTCCGTTCATTCTTGGGATTTAAAATTTTCTGGGTCTTCGGATGTCAGGAATTTCATTTTACGCATAGAATAATTATCCAGATGCCGGAAGGTGGAGTTGTCCTCGGTTGTTACCTCTTTCCCTGACCTCCTGGAGGGAAGAGCTCTTTCCTGGTTTAGAACTATTTTTGATGACTCTTTGTCTTGGTCAACTTTGAAAAAGCTCCTCATTTCTCGTTTTGACGTTTGTACCAATCAAACGGAAGCTTTAAAAGCCTTGTTCGCTATGAAGCAAAAATTTAACCAGGCTATAGTGGATTATGTCGAAGATGTTCAGTTAGCAAACTTAAGGTTGGATGTTCCGCTTTCTGAGGAACAATTGGTGGACTTAGTCTGTGACAGTCTACAACCTAAATACGCTTTGGCCATTGCCTATTTCTCGGAAAAGAGCCTTTCAGCTTTAGTAAGTGTGTGCCGTAAATTTGATAAGCTTTCGGTAGAGAAACCCGCACCACAGTTTAATTCATCTCCGCGAGTTCCTTTTCCTAAAACGTCGTATTCTCATCGGGTTCCATATTCTCAACCGCCGTACCCGCCACGAGCTCAAGGCTCGCATTCTCCCCGTGTTACTTATAATCAAGCTTCCTTTTCTCCACGAGCGTCTTCTTCTAGTTCTGCTTTCAATAGTAAGAAAACTTTTAATTGTTTCTATTGTAAGGAACAAGGTCATACGAAACAATTTTGTCAAAAATGGAAAAGGGACTCTCTTAAGCATAATGACGCGAATAAATCTAATTCAAAAAACTAACCGACGATCTTTTGCGTTCTGTGCACAAGGATGACAGAAGGTCGTCGTCAGTTCCTAGTAATATATCTAAGTTTACCACGCACAACATGGACGCATGTGTGCCGTTAGCTGATTGTGGACGAGATGTTAGACCACATGTTAATATTAAAATTAAGGATTTGGTTTTTTCAGGACTTTTAGACAGTGGAGCATCTGTCAGTTGTTTCGGGGGTTCTGTTTATAATTTTTTCATAAGTTTAGGGTATAAGTTAAATAAGTTAGATTCCTACGTTACCACCGCGGATGGCAAACGTCAGGATATAATTGGTACTATGCGAGTACTAGTATTGTATAATAATATTAAGAAATATATTAAGTTTTTCGTTATACCGTCGCTGTCCTCTTCAATTGTTTTGGGAGTAGACTTTTGGAAGCAATTCGACGTGGCCCCTCAGTTGTTTCCAAAAGTTGACAGCAATGTTAATTTTGGGAAGGTTGTCGGTGAGGTTCGCAAATTAACATCAGCTTCCTTGCTGTCCCCCCAAGACAATCTCAAATTAAATTCGGTTATAGTTAAGTTTAAGTCAATTTCTTTCGAAGAACGTGGTTTAGGTAAAACCCATTTAGTACGTCATAAAATAAATACAACAGGGGATCCTATTAAACAGCGTTACTATCCTTTATCTCAAACTCGCTAGAAGCAATTAGAAGCACAATTAAAAGAAATGTTGGATTTAGGTGTTGTCCGCCGTTCCCGTTCAGCTTGGTCAAACCCAGTTTTGATTGTTCCTAAGAAGGATGGTTCTGTCAGGTTTTTTTTGGACTCGAGGCGCTTGAACAGCGTCACATTGGCAGATTCCTACCCCCTCCCTTACATTTCACGTATTTTAGATAAACTAAGGGGTGCTCGTTTTATTTCATCGATAGATTTGAGCAAATCATTTTGGCAGATTCCCTTAGATAAGGAATCCTGTCCTAAAACGGCTTTCGTTGTACCAGGCCATGGTTTGTTTGAATTTGTGAGGATGCCGTTCGGTCTTAAGAATGCTCCCAGCGAATTGCAGCGTCTTGTGGATGCTCTTTTTGGTCCTGAGTTCGACGTGAACGTCTTTTGTTATCTCGATGATTTAATTGTTATTTTGGAAGATTTTGAGTCACATTTGAAGATTTTGAATAAAATTTATGAACGATTAAGAGATGCGGGTCTAACAGTTAACCTCAAAAAATGCGAGTTTTGTAAAGAAGAGTTAAAATATCTAGGTTATATCGTAGACGCGAAAGGTCTTCGTACAGACCCCGTTAAATTAGAATGTATTCGTACTTACCCTACCCCTAAGAATTCGAAGCAAATTAAAGCTTTTATAGGTCTTTGCGGTTATTATAGGCGTTTTATCAAAGATTTCTCTACTATTGCGGCCCCGTTGACAAAACTCACTGGTTCTAGAATGGGAATAAGTAATTTTTCTTGGACTCCAGAAGCGGAAGACGCGTTTAAAAAATTAAAAAAAGCTCTAACTTCTGCTCCCGGTATTAGTTGCCCAGATTTTTCTTTGCCCTTTACTATCCATTCGGACGCGAGCAACGTTGGGATCGGCGGCGTGTTTACTCAGGTGTTTGACGGTGAAGAACATCCTGTTTCTTTTTTCTCTAGGTGCTTAAATGTTCACGAACGAAACTACGGCGTTACGGAGCGCGAACTCCTTGCGGTATTAGAATCAGTCAATCATTTCAGGCCTTACGTAGAAGGAGTTCATTTCACAGTGGTGACGGATCACTCCAGTTTGCAGTGGTTGGTTTCGTTGTCCAATCCAACTGGTAGGCTTGCACGTTGGTCTACGCGTCTTTCCCAATATTCTTTTGATGTGGTGCACAGAAAGAGTAAATTAAATACTGTTCCAGATGTTCTTTCTCGTAAAGACGATTTTACTGTTGCTGCCATAGATTCTTCGCCTACAACTTCGGATAGTTGGTATAGTAATTTGTTTTCCAATTGTATGAATAATCCCCAACGTTTCAATAACTTCCAAATTAAAGATAATTGTTTATTTCGACATTCTAAATCTCGTTTCGCTTTGCAAGAGGATACAGCCTGGAAGCTGGTTGTGCCTTTTGAAGACCGCAACGCTATTCTAAGTAAAGAACACGAATCTATTAACTCTTGCCACCCCGGTGTATTCAGAACGTATAAGAAAGTTCAACTCCGTTACTTTTGGCCGGGTATGTATAATGACGTCAAAAAGTTTGTTAATAAGTGTAAAACGTGCAAGGCACATAAAATAAATACATCTGCGCCGGCTGGTATTTCTACGAATCCAAAAATAGTAAACAAACCGATGCAAATGTTGTCTATCGACCTTGTTGGACCTCTTCCACGTAGTTACGCGGGTTTTATGTACATTTTATCGGTTTGTTGATGTTTTTTCCAAATATACATGGATTTTTCCACTCAGAAATGCTACTACTAAAAGCATTGTAAAAAATGTTGAACAATTTATTTTTCTAGTCCACGGTGTTCCACAAACCCTTGTGTGTGATAATGGTAAACAATTTGTTTCAAAAGAGTTCAAACAATTGTTGGCTGATTATAATGTTCCTATGCCTTTTTATAACGCCTATTACACCCCGCAAAATAATGTAGTTGAGCGGTATAACCAAACTATCGGGACTGCCTTGTCTATCTTGACCGAGTCTGACCATCGTAATTGGTCCAGATTTCTGCCTCAGATTCAGTCAGCCTTGAATGATACTGTTAATTTTGCAACAGGTTTCACTCCTTTTTTCCTTATGCACGGCAGGGAACAAATTATTGACGGCAATTTACACAAAATTAATGTTTCTTCTAGTGTCGTGGACATACCTTTGGATCAGTCTAGAGCCGAATTTGCAAAAAAGTTGGAAGACTTAGTTCCTATTTTCGAACAAGTTTCAAATGCATTAATACAGGCCTTTAAAAAGAATGCCCAACATTATAATTTACGCCGTAAATCCGTGGTTTATAATGTAGGTGATGTCATTTGGAGGAGGAATTTTGTTCAATCCAGTGGTCCGGATTACTTTTCCCATAAGTTGGCACCTAGATTCGTTCGTAATGTTATAAAAAATAGAGTCTCGGATTTAGTGTACACGTTGGCAGATATGCAAGGTAGAACTGTAGGTAATTTTCACGTGAAAGATATTGTTCGGATAGATTAGTTTTTTTTCTTTAAGGAGGCCAATGTTGTAGTGTGCAGGCCTACCAACCCTTCACATTATTACATTTGTTTTTTTTTGTGATTGTTCTGGTCTCATGCTTTGGAGTTTGGTACCTCCAAATCTTGTGCTCAGTACAGACACTTAATTCTAGTTCATTGACGATAAACCGTTTATTTACCCTCGGTAAACTGGAATGTGATCCTTGTGGTCACTGGTGCCCAAATTTTGTTAGTTAAGTCTTTCTTTCCCCCGTTAATATGCTTTTCTGTTAATAATAACATGCACTAGTTTCGAGTTTTTTTTTGTATTATTAAACGTATGATTATTTTGGTAAAAATATAATTATTCACATAAGTACACACACACTGATTTCATACCTTGTTCCATCTGTTTAACGGATTTAGTTGTAATGCTATTATTTTTAAGTTTATGCCCTTCTTTCTTCAGTCCACTGGAGGCTCTTTTATTGCCCATAGCCCATAGAACCTCCAGGGAACTTAAGAAGAAATATCTTGGAATTTTGTGTTTCGGAGACTTGAGCTACTTTCTGATGCACAAAAGTTCTATTAATTCTACTATTGATAGTTAAGTATTCATAAGTTTAAGTATTGCATAGCTTTCCTAAAAGTTCTTTATATAAATCTTAGTTCATAAGAAAGTTGTTTCTGTCTCTAACAAGGAAAGTACTGCTTTGGCATGCTTAGCTAATAATTAATTCCTTTGGAATTATCGCTTTGCCTCTAATACAGGAAAGTGTGTTCTGTATAGTTTTAACTCTAAATAATATAAACATTAGTGTCTTACTGTTAGTATCATTATTAAACTTTAAATTAAGTATTACTAGTGTCATTCATTAAAATTTTGAATTGATCACACCTCGAATAGTGTCAACTCACTGAAAGCCATAGTTGATCACACATTTTGTTTTGTTTGTACAAGAAATGCTGACTTTTGTGCACACGTGGAGTGTTTTTTTTTAAGGGATGCCAGCTTGGGTATTACCGTGGTCTCATTTTTTTTACAAACAATGTCACTCTTTTGAGTTTTTGATGCAGGTTGTTTAATGGATTTTTGGATATCCTAAGCTGCGAGCTTAACTTTCTGTTATGCTGTTAAGTACCAATTGACTTTTGTCATGATCTAATAGTTAGGTATTGTGTTATGTAATTCCTAATCTGACCACCTTGATTGGCAGGTATTTATTGTTTTATAAAACCTGACCTGATTTGATTTTTGAAAATTGGATAATTTTAATATTATTCTAGTTTGACGACCTTTTTACAAATAGGTATTTCTTCGGAATTGTAAATCCTGGTTCAATAATGACAGTTAGATGATCCAATGTAAGATCCCTACTCTGTCCACGTCTAATAGACAGTTTGTATACTGATTCTATATTACTTATAACACAGAAAAGTATTTTCTTGTGTCCTAGTTTTGCCAACATTGAACTCCATTGTTCTGAGTTGAAAAATGTATATCTATAAAGATACTTTCATAATTTAGGCTTCTTTAATTTTAAGTATTTGTTTAATTTTAAGTTTTATCTTAAGAATGTTAAACCGGATGGACTTAGTTAGATAGGTTACTTTTTTGCTATTCAAATATAGCGTAAATTCAGTGCGAGTGAGGGCTGTTTAACCCTAAAAAGTGAAGCCAAATTTGCCTTTATTTCCTGTATAAGGAAAGGTGATCAAATTTTTTTTTCTTTTCTACAATTTATTTGGTTGTGTTTTTTCTTAAAATATGAAATGTTGAGTATTTTATAAGTATAAATCTTGTTAAATTGACACGAAAACAACAGGTCTCCTTTTTTTTAAGTAAATTCAAAACTTTGTTTAATTTAGTAGATGATGGTTGACTCCTTGTTTTCGTGCCTTTCTTTTCTTGTTTGTTCTTTATTATTAAGAAATTTATTTTTAATAGATTTACCTTTAAGAAATTTGGTTCTAAGTTGTTATTTTAATTACTAATTAATGTTTTGTTATCATTTTTTTAGATACCTGATGGACTCATAGTTTAGTTAGTTTGTGGACTTAATTTTTCATGTTTGAGGGCAAACATTTTCGTTGGAAGGGGGGAATTGTCACATAAATATTATGTGACTAGTGCAGTTCTTGCCTATTTGGTAATTTTGTCTATGGTGTTTTTTTTGAGACTGGTAATTTTTTGGGAAAGAGAGATTCTTTCTTTATTTATGGTGACTTCCTCTCGGGCAGCGATGGGCTAGCTGTTCGTAAATTAGTGACTCACTTGAAAGGTGTTTCAATTTCATTATATCATGTGGATTTAAGTCGATCTTATCTTAAAAAGGCGCGGGGTGTTTTTTACGTGACACGAGAAGTTCGTGTACGGCATTATTTTTAGTGGATATGTGAATCCCACTTTTTCCGTTGTTGGCAGTTGGCCATTTTGTGGAAATGTGTTCTGGAAATGAACTTGTAAAGGGATTGGTCCTTGTGGTGGCAGAATAATATGCCTTTGTGACCCCGCGTCGTGAAGTCACGGATGGTTGACGGTTCTACCGAGAGACGCAGGTCTTGGTGATCAGTTGGGACCACGTGCTTTTTTCATGGAGCTTGTTAAGATGGCCCTAAGCTAAATACACTCCATGGAGGCGTAGCAGCCTTCTTCCTAAGAAGGATGACCTAGGATCTCGGGATTGCACGACGTCCCCGGTTAAGGAGCCTGGAAGTGTCTTCTCGTCTTCTCTCTACTAAGCAACTTCGCGGTCGTCATCCGTCGTAAATTCGTTTAGTTAGGTTAGCGTGTACAGGAGTCCATCTGGTATGTTATTGCTTTGTATTTTTTTAAATTTGCACTCTCATGTTTGTTTTTATTGCATACAATATAGTTTTATAAGATTCATCTTCTTTTTATTTTCTGATTTCTCACCTACTTGACAGAAAAATACCTTTCCCATAATCCTGAGCCCTGGTCTCTGCTCTGCCGTATAAAATTACACTCCTATTATATTGTACCAGAACTTGATTCCCTTACAACATTTTATTACATTATTAAAAAAATAATAAAAAACCTTGTTCAAATTGTTTCGAACACGACTGTAGCCAATGGCAGCATTGGAATGTTAACAACAGCAACCATTTTTATTTTAGTTCCCGAGGGTGAAAGGGATCCAAGTCCGAAATTTGAAGAAGAGAGTTTTTGATGCAGACTTGAAGTAAATTATCATGTTTATCAGTGGCAGAATGATGGAAGTCCCATTATGAAGAAAAAATAGGATTTTCAAAATTGCATGTGGAAGCAAGTACCATGATGCAACAACAATCTTAGAAGCAGAAGGATGTACCATGGACTTTATTCCTTTTATAATACACCACATGTCATAACAAAATAGTCTACTTCATTTAGAGGCAGTAGGACTCAAGTCCATGTTTTTGTTTGTTTGTTTTTTTTTTTTTTTTATATTTATTTATTTATTTATTCCATTTTTACAATTTTACAAAGTTAGGTATAAGTACAATTATTTTTTTAATTATGAACATGTAATGCAAATATTTTTTAATGGTGGTAATAATACCTCTCTAATTGAGAATTTCTCGTGTTTAGGGAGGGAGTACTAACACAATTGATATTTTGATATATGTTTAATTGATGCTATCATGAGCGTATTTATGAAAAAATAAAATAAAAACAACATGTATGTAAAATTATATACCTGTGCACTATTTTAGGAAGAAAGTTTTTTTTTAAATTATAAAATATAAAACCTGTGTACACATTGAAAATATAAGTGGGCGTAATATAACACAAACATGAAATTACTTAGTAGTGAAATGTATTTTAATTTTTTTCTTAAAAATTTTATAATTTTTTTCGGATTGAATATCTTTAGGGAGTTCGTTAAAGAATTTTATGGCTGAGTATGTATAATGGTGTTGGGCCGTTGTAGTATTAAGTTTAGGGATTATTATTTGTCCTGTTGTTCTCGGCCTGGTGCTAAACGACTTTATTGTTATTTGTCTTTGTGGATTTGAAGTAATGCATTTTTTTGATAGATTCTGTTTATTTGTAAAACTTTGAATTCATCGAATATTTTTTGAGTTGAATAGTCTAAAGGTTTTTTTAGAATAATTTTGATGAGTCTTCTATGTACTATTTCAAGTGGGGCTAAGTTGGTTTATACGCTCCTCCCCAACCTATTATTCCGTATTGCAGAACTGATTGGGCTAATGCATAGTAAACCTTCAGTAGTATAGATTTATGAAGTATATTTCTTAGTTTGAGGAATACGTAAAAAAAGTTTACGTATTCTGTTTATAGTTTGTGCAATATGTTCTGTCCATTTAATATGTTGATCTATTATTATTCCTAAATATTTAATGTTGTTCTTTTTTGAAATTTTTGTGCATTTAGATGAGTTGCAGTTGTCAGTATAATTTTTACAAGAGCTATGAATAGTTATATTGGAATTTATAATTGGAAGGAATTTGTCTGATAGTGTAAATGTCATGAAGTAAGTTTTGTCAGAGTTTAAGGAAAGATAGTTGTCATCCAGCCATTGTTTTAAGTTGTTTATTTCTACATTTGCGGTTCGGTAGGCTTCATCCCAAGTTTTTTTTTCTATGATTAAGACTGTGTCGTCAGCGAAAGATATGATTTTTCCAATTTTCGGTATTGTAAGCATTTCATTCACGCAACATTTTTTTACATTTTTTACATGAGCTCCACATAGGAGGCCCTGATGAAAATAATTTCCCTCGGAGCCTATGTCATCTTTGGGGATGCTGTGTGTAGGGTTTTTTTTAAGGAAGGGAAGGAGAGGAGAGTTCTGGGAAGGAAGGGGGTTTAAGGGGTGGGTAGGAATCTAGGGTTCAGTGTGTCCTGGTCATCCGCCTCCAAGACCTAGACAAACCTAACCCCATGAACCCGGGCACCTCTGCTAAATCACCAAAGGTAGCGAACCACTTGGGGTTACCTATGGCAGAGGTGTTGGTTATCCAATAAAGGTTCCCGGGGCGGCGGTACCCGTTCCCGCCTGCCAAATTGAAAAGTTGACTCAATTCAGCGTTTTTTTTAAAACAATTATTTTTAAAGGCTTTACGTTTTAAAAATTTCGTTTCCCCTCTTTGCTCCTTTTTAAAACAAAACTAATTGATTTAATAATTACTTTTTTTGTTATCTATCAGCATGGATATCCGAAAAAGTTATGAGACCATAGTTACAGAAAAAAATAGTTTTTGGCTCTCCTGAACATTTAGCCTTTTGGACTTGCATCCGTATGTTTCGGGTACAGAATTTGGTTCGTAAGTTCAAGGCCAAGCTTAGTGTTGCTTATCTCTTCTTTTGTGTTGATCGAACCGAGCGCAGAAAGGGACAGCAAATTTCGCATTGTACTTTGTTTGACCTGGAAGCGCGAAAAGAATGAACAGCTGATTTTAACCGTGAAACGACTGTAAAACACGGAATAAAATTGTGGATAATTTCAAAATAATGCTTTAAATCCGGATTTCTTTGTTTGTTTTCTTTTAAATAGTTTTTACTAGTTATGTACTATGATCGTCAGTAATAATTTATAAGAATTTGACCAAAAAAAAAATCAACTTATGACTCGATTTACTCGAAAACGAAAGCTCAAATAAAAAAAAAATTATACCACAAAACCGACTCCAAATGTGATGAGGATTCCCCAGTATCCCGCTTGTACTATGAGTTTTCGGACACCTTGTATACTTATGGTACTGCATACTTGTTATAATGCTCCTGTACAATTTATTTTATATGTAAAAGCCATCAAGGCGTAAACAAACAAATAAATAAATAAATAAAATTCGATGCTAGCAAAAGGAGCTTCAGTTTGCGGGTCTCATTTTACAATACGTAGTAAAGACACGGTAAACGGCGCAATAGAAAAATATGCCTTGCCAACACTACGTCATCCCGGCATAAGAAAATTCACAGATTTACCTAAGCCAACTGAAAAAGGGAAAAGTACAAAAGTCAAGTGAAAGTTATGGCGACGAAAATGCAGGTGATAATCTCTCATCCGTTATTAAAACGTTGTTTTTATGTTTCATTTTGTCGTTGTTTGCCAAAAACTGAATTTATTTCTCATTGTAGACCCCAACTCGACAAAATGGCACAGCATTAAGTATTATGATGCCAAGCGACCACAATTACGTCAAACATCAAAAAGGTATGTAATTTAAATTGCATCATTATTTATTTTTATATTTATTCAGATTTAATCGGCTTACTCCATGTTGTTTGCTAAGGACAGAGCTGAGGAAATTATTGCAAATCGTATAATCGCAAATGGTATAACACTATGGTTTGTTCACTTATATTGGTTTCAGTGCATAATGGCTTCCCAAGGACCATCGGTGTGGTTGTTCCTGTCAAGGGGGGTTATATTTCTTGAAATGGAAAAAATAAAGTAGTTTTTGTTCCCAAATTTTAGTTAATACATTAAATATATTTATTTCAGATTAAAACGTCAACGCAGGCACCAGCAGTGAGATTGTTCCTGCCGAAGGGGTCCCAGGAGTTAACGAAGGTATGTACATTTAGTAAACTTCGGCACACTGAATTATAGGACGGTATGAGTAAATGAGCTTGCACCATTTCCAATGCCTTTAGGTATCTACAGTACCTACCTGACCTGTGTTTTTGCCGCTAGGTAAGGAACAAAAATACCTAGAATACGAAGAAAGTAGTGTAAAAAGAATATATGATGCAAATGTGAATGGTAGAAGTTGGGGACGCCCGAGGAAGACATGTCATGATCAAGTGAATCAGATACTTGAGGCGGCCCATGTCTAAAGTAAGAATAATAGAAGAGTATGTATGAGACGAAGTATGAATGTGAGTGAGGCAAAGAGTGTGTGCTGAGACCAAGTTGTTTGGCGGTCCGTCCTCTCTGCCTACCCCTGCGGAGAAAAGGCGTGTGGTTGGTTAGTTACATATGGCGTGCCCCAGACTTTCGCTATTTGGATAATATTTTGTTTTAAGAATCCAAAAAGTTTATTACAAAGCTCCTGAATATTTCTTGAAAGGGAAAAGTATTCTACTTTTTGTTTCCAAACTTTGGTTAATGTGTTAAATATATTTATTTCAGATCAAAATGTCTCTGCAGGCACCAGCAGTGAGATTGTTCCTGCCAAAGGGGTCCCAGGAGTTAACGAAGGTATGTACATTTAGTAAACAAGTTGTTCAGGAGTTCACATCAGTTGTTCATGAGTATAATAATAAGCGTTTAGTATATAACGTAATAAACTGAACATTAACATTTATCATTACTCATTATTTTATTTTCTTATAGTATGTATCTGTATGAAATTAGCTTTAGTTAATATAATAAGCCCTGATGAAGCTTGAGCTAAGCGAAATTAAATATTAATAATAAAATGTGGTGTATTACAAAGTGTATTTTTTAATTTAATATATTTTAATTATTATTTTTAATTGTTAAACTAACGTTTTAGACAAGATTTTTAAGCATAGCACAAAGGGTAACAATTATTATAAGCAATATTTATCAGCCTGAAACACTCACAAAAATAATAATTAATATTTGACAAGTTTAAGTATTTCCCCAATAAATGAAGATATAATTTGTATTTCAAAGGAGACATAGTAGCGATAGGGGAATCAGGAGTAAATTTGGAAAACCCATACTTCTCACAAGGACAGATATGCGTTGTCTGGAAAATGCCGAAAAACGTCCTGATTTATTAGTATACGCACCAGACGGAAAAACAAAAAAAATATTGTGTGTTTATGTAGGAATCTGGGGTCAATGTGTCCAGGAGTGACAGATGTGTGAATCCACCCCTTAAGACTCCGCTATTCGCACAAAAAATTTCGATTTCGACCAATGTGGGCAGTTAGTATTAAAACTTACCGATAGGAGATGTTTTTGCCGGGTTTGAAACTTGGCTGATAATTAAATAATATGGACATAATTTGTCTCGACGCCACCTAGCGACGGATTTAACACTAACAGTGTCTCTCTCGCAAAAATAAAGTTGGTTGTTTTCAGGTGGAAAAAATATAATAAGCAGTAATTGTTGAATGAAACACTAGTATATATTGAATCATTTGGCGGGTATAAGATAAGCCGCCATAGCTCAATTGGGAGAGCAGCTGACCGGCAATCAGAAGGGCACGAGTTCAAGTCCCGTTGGCGTCATGTATCTTTTCTCGGAAGATTTTTCAATGTGGATGAGTGTTTCAGGCTGATAATTATTGCTTATAATAATTCATATATTTTATTTTGGTTGAAAGGGAATAGTAATTTTACATTTTGTTCATCTGATTTTTTCTACCATTCCTTCAAGAACTAAGATACATATTCTTTTTTAAGATATAAGCACTCCTGTGAGACCCGGCAGTAGTCATTCAGTCGCAACACACCAAAATGAACATTTTAAGCGTAAGCATATTTATAGCTGTTTGTTTGTAGATCATGATTTGTTATATTTTGTTATGAAAAATGTAGTAATTTTTTTCAAATATTGTCGTTCCAGGTATTAGGAAGAGCATCTTAACTTATGTGGGACAGATCGCAGCCCAGACTCCGAGGAAGAAAAAGGGGATTGTGGAAATTTTGAAGACCAGGCGTCGGCTACAATACGTCCAGCATATGTATGCCTGGACATTGGAGGTCCAGAGTCATTTTAATAAAAAGTAGATTCATTATAAACAAAAATTACAGTATTGACGTGTACGGTGAAGGAGGAAACTATCTGTTTCCTTAGAACGCCGTGGGAAAGTGGTGGGCAACCTCCAATGTTTATATATTTTTGTATAAAGTTTTTTGTGTTTACATATTTTGACCGTGCATCAACTGAGGAAATGACTCCGAAGGCAGCCGCTGCATAACCCTCCCGCACCTCCCCCGTTGCCATGAGCAGGCCCGAAGACTGACCGTAGCGGACCAGTGCCCTTACACCCTGCCTCTGGTGACCCGATGCTCACTTTTTTCCCTAGAGTCTTCAGGTTTCTTTCCCCCTTAATCCCAACATTCTGTTCGAAGACCTACCGGGAAGCCGGATTAGGGGTGCTGATGCCGAGTCTTGCTTGCGACTGGACTGATGGCTTCGCTCATCCTCGGCGGGACTGCCTGAACTCTTCTTCCTTTATATTAATAAACTTTTCACTTCTTCAAATTTTGCAAATTTACTTTGTAGCACCATTTTATTAATGCAATAATTAAAAACACTTTGTTTATTGTGGTAAAAACAAAGTGTTTTTAATTATTGCATTAATAAACTTTTATTTCAGATACATCAAGTGGCGGAGATGAGACGTCATACAGTGAAATAAATAATTAACAACATGTACGCACTCGCATACTGCCTGCTAACAATGTATGTCTGGTCATTGGAGGTCTAAAGTCATTTTAATAAAAAGTAGATTCTTTATAAACAAAAATTAGAGTCTTGACGTGTAGGGTGACGGAGGAAACCACGTGTTTCCTTTGAACGCTGTGGGAAAGTGGTGGGCAAACTCCAACGTTTACATATTGTTGTATAAAGCTTTTTGTTTTTCTGTTTTTTAATTTTTTTGTGCTTGTAATTTTTGTTATTATTTTTTGTGTATTCGCATTTATGGTACATTTTATATAAAAGTTTACAGAGTTATCGTATTAAGCCAAATTATTAATGGATATTCCATTGGATATATGAACAATTATATAATACTTGTCATATTAATATTGTTAATTATATTAACAGTAATAATATGACAAGTCCTCGAGGTACATTGTTCTTGACATATTATTACTCTTAATTATATGACAAGTACAATGTACCTTGAGGATAAGCTGTAACACAGGCGTGAATATACGTTATGGCCCGATCAACATTAGTTTCTGACTCACGCTCAATCTATCGGTGGAACCGACTCTGCATTTTTATCTCTGTGTTGTTTATCCTGTCTTTTTCAAAATAAAAAATACACCTGTGAGTTTTTTATTTTTCTAATGTATTGATTTTTCATCTCCTCGGGATAACAGGTTTCCATCTGACAAAGCTCCCTCCTGAGAAAATGAGCTGTATTAAACTATGTAAATCTCATTTCCTCAGAACCATCTTTGTCACATGGAACCTTGTTGTCCTGGGTAGCGATGGGAAATATCGATGAAATATCGATATTGTATCGATCTTTTTTACCATCGATGCATTTCGATACATTTTCATAGATAAATCGATTCTTGAACAATCGATTCTCGCATCGATGTCAATTCGATTAATTCTGACCAATCACAACGTTTATCTCACATCGATTATTTCTGACCAATCACAGCGCTTGTTTTTCATCGATTCAATTATCGCATCGAATTCACAATCCGATATTTTTTTTTTTTTTTTTACAGTGAATACCGCACAAGAATCTCAACTGCTCCCGTCTGGAGCCAGTGAGACTATGGCATCCCCGATTGGGGTATGTTGTGAGGCTGAAGGTAGTGGGGAGGGGAAGGAGGTGAGGAAGAGGAAGGTTGGGAAGTACCTGGCTATTCAGATCTGGTCACTAAACACGGCTAAAGCCATTTTCAAGCAACGTTTCAATTCTGAATGGTGGTCTTACACCAGGGCGATACTGATAGTATCTTCCACTCTGGAACATTTGACAAGATGACATTTCAAAACGATATAATCGTTTTGAAATGTCATCGTAAGTAGAATCGATTCTCGCTTATCGATGTCTATGTTCATATCGAATACAGTTCGATACAATCGTTTTGAAATGTCATCGAAGTGGAATCGCTTATCGATGTCAATATTCATTCGAATGCACAGTCCGATATAATCGTTTTAGAACTGTCAGAATTCATTCATAAACGCAAATCGATTCTAGATCCGAGAGGTTGTATTTCAAGATAATAATAAAATATCTCATTGTGATAAACTGATAAAGCGTGTTGATGTTATCATCATCCCGCTTTGTTGTAAATGATGAATTAATACTTTTAGGTAATTTATGCGGCGGAAGTCATGAACTCCATCAAAACCTTGTTTCTGTCTTGATTGGAATCATTATCGTTCTTTATAGCCTTATTTTTGTCAAATATGTAATTTTTTTCCTACATTGCATGATTTATAGTTGTATTAAGTTAATTTATTTATTTAATATCAACGTTATAAATATACCATAAGCACTGATTACATGTCACAAAATCATAGGAAAAATATTAGAAATAATAAAAAAGTGTATAACAGTTAATTGTGGCATTTGATGGAGAAATGACACCAGAGATACAATTACATACAAAAATATATACCTAGTAGGTACAAATAAAATTAACATTGATTAAAAAGATTTGATAGCATAGCCTTCTTGTACCTACCTTCCGTGCAGTTAAATAAATCTGCCACATCTGCATATCTATTGGTAACTTCATGCAAACAGGTACAAGCGATTGTTTCGTATACTCAGTCCTGCTGTTGTTGGATTTAAACAGGATTTTAGAACTAGTGGCTATCGTGGGTAAATGAAATTCAGTGTTGTTAATTAAATCAGGACTGTCTCTTCTACCATTTACAATTTTGAACAAAAATATTAAGTCGGATATAATTCTTCGATCCAAGTTTGTGCAATGTGCAATGCATTGTGTGGTAACTGGACAAAGTCCGTGAATAAACGAATATTAGACCGTTTCTTGTAATTTTGTGTAATGGGTTAAATAACACTTTTGACCTCTTAAAATCGATGAATTGAGACAAAGATAAAAAAGGTCAGGTCATAAATCTCGTCATTGCCCACATGGTAATTCTAAGATTGGGCCCCAGAGGTTCAATACCTATTTGGTTTAAAGAAGAACAATACTTTTGTCAACTGTAAATGTACTGTAGTGATAGAAAATATGTTTTTTCAACGGTGCCTGAGCATGTGAAGCTTAAAAAATGACTTTTGCGAGCATGAATAATTACAGTCAGGACATGAAAATGGTTTTTCCATAATGTGAGACAGGAAGTGAATTTTTAGACTGTCTTTTTGACAACATGAATAGTTGCAAACGGCACGAGAAAAAGGTTTTTTTCACTGTGTGTAAACATGTGACATTTAAAATTCACCTTCTGACAACACGAATAGTTGCAGTCAGGGCATGAAAAAGGTTTTTCTCTTCTGTGGGTCAACACGTGATATTTTAGATGCACCATTTTAGAACATCAATAGTTACAGTCGGGCATAAAAAGGGCTTTTCTCCACTTTGTGTCAACACGTGGTATTTTAGATGCACCTTTGTAGAACATGAATAGTTTCAGTCGGGACATGAAGAGGTTTTTTTCCAATGTAGGTGAACATGTGAATTTTAATTACCCTTTGTAGAACATGAATAGTTACAGTCCGGGCAAGAAAAAGGTATTACTCCGCTGTGGGTTAACATGTGAATTTTAATTACACTTTGTAGAACATGGATAGCTGCAGTCGGGGCAAGAAAAAGGTTTTACTCTACTGTGGGTAAACATGTGAGTTTTTGGTTGTGTCTTTGTAGAACATGAATAGTTGCCGACTGGACATGAAAAGGGTTTTCCCCAGTGTGGATAAATGTATGAATTTTTAGTTCAGTCTTTGTAGAACATGAATAGTTGGAGTCAGGACATGAAAAAGCTTTTTTCCACTGTGGGTAAATGTGAATTATTCATTTATTTTTATTTTATTTATAAGAGATAATATATTACAAAATTAAAATAAAATTTATAGTACATTACTCCCAAGATATTACTTATATTATAAAAGAACTCTTTGTGGAACATGAATAGTTGCTGTCGTGGCATGAAAAAGGTTTTTTCCACTGTGTGCAAACATGTGAATTTTAAGATTACTTTTTGTGGAAGATGAATAGTTGCAGTCGGGGCATGAAAATGGCTTTTCTCCAGTGTGGGTAAACGTATGAATTTTTAGTTGGGTCTTTGTAGAACATGAATAGTTGCAGACTGGACATGAAAAGGGTTTTTCCCCAGTGTGGGTAAATACGTGAATTTTTAGTGTACTCTTTGAAGAACATGAATAGTTGCAGTAGTGGCATGAAAAAGGTTTTTCTCCACTGTGTTTAAACATGTGAATTTTAAGATTACCTTTTGTGGAAGATGAATAGTTGCATTCGGGGCATGAAAATGGCTTTTCTCCAGTGTGGGTAAACGTGTGAATTTTTAGATGTGCCTTTTTAGAACATGAATAGTTGCAGACTGGACATGAAAAGGGTTTTTCCCCAGTGTGGGTAAACGTGTGAATTTTTAGTGTACTCTTTGAAAAACATGAATAGTCGCAGTCGGGGCATGAAAAAGGTTTTTCTGCACTGTGGGTAAGCATGTGAGATTTAAGTAGTCTCTTTGTTGCACCTGAATAGTCGCAGACGGGACATGAAATACGTTTTTCTGCACTGTGGGTTGACGTGTGAATTATAAGATTACCCTTTGTGGAACATGAATAGTTGCAGTCGTGGCATGAAAAAGGTTTTTCTCCACTGTGTGTAAACATGTGAATTATAAGATTACTCTTTTTAGGACTTGAATAGCCGCAGTCGTGGCATGAAAAAGGTTTTTCTCCACTGTGTGTAAACATGTGAAATTCAAGACTACTTTTTGTGGAAGATGAATAGTTGCAGTCGGGACATGTAAAAGGTTTTTCTCCACTGTGGGTAAACATGTGAACTTTAAGACCGCTTTTTGTGCAAGATGAATAGTTGCAGTCGAGGCATGAAAAAGGTTTTACTCCGCTGTGGGTAAACATGTGAATTTTTAGACACCCTTTTGTAGAACATGAATAGTCGCAGTCGGGGCATGAAATAGGTTTTTCTCCACTGTGAGTAAACATGTGAATTTTTAGTTGTCTCTTTGTAGTACATGAATAGTTGCAGACTGGGCATGAAAAGGGTTTTTCCCCAGTGTGGGTAAACGTGTGAAGTTTTAGTGTATTCTTTCTAGTACATGAATAGTCACAGTCGGGGCATGAAAAAGGTTTTTCTCCACTGTGGGTAAACATGTGAATTTTTAGTTGATTCTTTGTGAAACATGAATAGTTGCAGACTGGACATGACAAGGGTTTTTCCCCAGTGTGGGTAAACGTGTGAATTTTGAGTGAACTCTTTTTAGAACATGAATAGTTGCAGTCGGGGCAAGAAAAAGGTTTTTTGCCACCGTGGGTTAACATGTGAATTTTAAGATAACTCTTTACGGCACATGAATAATTGCAGTCGTGGCATGAAAAAGGTTTTTCTATACTGTGTTTAAACATGTGAATTTTAAGATGATTCTTTGTGGAACATGAATAGTTGCAATCGGGACATGAAAAAGGTTTTACTACGCTGTGGGAAAACATGTGAATTTTTAGACAACCCTTTAAAGAACTTGAGTAGTTGCAGTCGGGACACGAAAAAGGTTTTTCTCTAGCATGGGTGCGCAAGTGGATTTCTGACGCTGACCTACGAGAGCTGGAATATTCACAATGAGGACAAGAGTACTGTTTCTCCACAGGATGCTTCGTGAGGAATCCTTCTGAAAAATATTAAGTACAAAGCCTATTAAGATATATAAGTTAAAGTAGGGACCGTAAAGTAACATCAAACTCCGGAGATAATGAAATGTTTACGTAAACCAGGGGTGGGGAAACTGAGGCCCGCGAGCACTTCTGGTGCTGATTTGTAGAACAAAGCTTTTAATTTGAATTACACAACTTATGCTGTCAAATAAAAATTGTCTGTTCCACATGTAACGATTATTTAAGCTCGTGGAATAATTTATAAGTTAAATCCTGCCTTTTGTTGTAAACGCAAATTAAAAAATCAAAAAGAATTAACGGGAAACCATTTTCGCTTTCTGAAGAGCGATTCTGTATCTTTTGTGGATACGGAATCAATTCCATATGTAATTGTCTAACAATTTTTTGTGATTGTGTACGGCTTGCAATTGCTTTTTCTCTGGGCTGATTTCTGTCAGCTGTTGCCGATTTCAACTAGTTTGAAACAAGAAACGCATAGATGTAGAAAAGTATAGATGATTATTTATTTATTTATTATGAACTAACGCCGATTAACGGCTTTTATAGGATTAACAATAATTTGAAATGGATACAGAATATACATAGATAAGAAAAAAATATTCACATGACAAAAAATTAAAAAGGAAATATTGAATTGACAGCATAAAGTACAAATAACCTATTAAAAATACAAATATGAAGAAAAAAGAAAATCACGATTACATGTATACAAGATATTTTTACAGTACTTTGAAACTAAAAAAAAGGATAACGTATATTCATCTTTTAATGTCGGTTTAAAGTTGCATACCACATTTGCGAAGTTTGATTTTAATCTAAATTTCTAAATACTCATGAATTTATCAGTTTGCCCAAATTAAGAATCAATTTACGTAAAGTTGTTGAGGTAGTATACAAATTGTGCATAAAAATTGAACATTTGGGGACGAAATACATTAATTATTCTACTAACCGCCGCACTTTTGGGCACGGACAATGGGACGCTTAATTTCAATAATTACTACAAGAAACAACTATTTACCAATTTGGTCAAACTAGGTAATTCATGCGTACTTAGATTGAAACTTAACTTCGCAATTGGCACATCGATGGTACTTCTAAAACTTTAAACGTAAGTTAAATGAATAAATAATCATGCATATTTACAGCATTTCGTATTTTACTAGTTAGTAAATATGCAGTTAGTCTACCACACGGATAATACGGAACGTTCGTGTTGTCGAAGTTTAATGCATGGATAATACGGAATGTTCCTTTTCTAACTAATAGACAATCAAATATGACATTTCTCGGAAGTACCAATCGTAAAAAATAAATTCTATTAAATAAACTTGCATTTCATCATTATTTTAAAAAACATCCCAGGTTTTGAATGGATTGTTTGACAAAGCAGGTTTTGTCTAGCTGGTTTGTGTTATTATTCTAATAGATTTCATTCCATGTTCTACTGTTATAAATACATGTACAAACTTGTTGATGCATTCACTTTGTTTTACGCAAAAATATTTTTTTCTATGATTGGCAGCATTGATTAATTGTCTGTGAAATTTTAAAATAAAAACGATGAATAAACAATGGCGTTACCGCGTGTGTGAATTAATTTTAACAAAATTAAAATGTTAAATGCATGTTTTTTACATGTTTATTGGTCTCTCCCGACATAAATACTCACTTTTCGTAATAATAAAGCTAAATCTAACTGTTTGAATAAAAATATTCCGTACGAGTAAGCGGTTTAACACATAAATAATGAAATCGGCGACAGCGCAGACAGCTGAGACATATCAGCTCATAGAAAAAGCGATTGCAGGCCATAGACACTCACACAAATTTGACATTCGATTAAGAATGGAATCGATTACGTATCCACCAAAGATACAGAAACGCATGGCTGACAACAGTTATAAATATATGGTTGCAGAGTTTGACATTTTTAATTTTTTTAATCGTAATGGGGTCATGATAACATATAAGGAATTCTGACCCCTGAAAATCTAAGTGCAGCCCGCGGATGTAACTACAAACATCCAAATGTACCCCGACAGAAAAAAGGTTCCCCGCCCCAGACTTAAAGAAACGAAAATTCGATTTACCTGCTGATTGGGTAATTCTTTCAGAGCGCTCTGAGCATTCCTTTTTAACGTCCGGGTGATCTATGACAATTTCCGTATAAGTTATTACCCCTTTGGCTTCTTCCCGAGGAGCTGATTCTACCTTGATGGGAACAGTCTCCACATTACTGCTACCTGTACAAACAAAATGTAATACCTAAATTGATACGCCGAGAAAAACTGTGTTTAACATTACAAATTACGATCATTTTTCCCCGAGATGGAGTTATATTGATTTAATAAAAAAATAAAATAAATTATATTATTGAGGATAGAAATATCTTTGAAAAACCGTGTACAAGCTGTAATTAAGAACAGACTTTTTACAAGCGAGTTTAAAGTCAATTTCAGAAATAAGAGGGGCGCTAGATGTCCGCTTCAGGGACGGACGCTTTAGGAAGAAAATACCATTTACCTTTGAGCACCTTCAGAACGGAGTTTGGTAATTTGTTGTCAATGGGATAATATTTGTATCAAAATAAATTTAACTTATATGGTGTCCCAAATAAGATGTGGTCTTCACTTGGACTCCAGATACTAATATCTACAGCCTGTATGTCGGACGACTATCTACAGCTCATATGTTGGACTAATATCTACGAACTTCAGGAGTGAGGACTAATATCTACAGAGCTAAGGTAGGACGAATATCTATGACTGTCCCAGTGGTGACTTATATCTACGGAGCGTAGGTTGGACTAATATCGACAGAGGGCAGCTGAGCAAGAGGCTGTACGGAAAAGCATAAATTACTTCAATTACTAATAACGTAAAGGCTTAAACGTTTAAAGTATCTGCGTACGTGAAGTTTTTGCATAATATTACGTACTTTGCTGTTTACGAGGACAATAATTTATTGAACAAACATGGAGGTCATAATACAAAGATATTTATTTATTAATTTCGAAATATACCGCACCACAACCTAATCTATCTAACTGACATAGAAATGGTCATGGTAACAGACTAAATAATTTAGAAGCACTCGAAATAAAGAAAGCTTTTAAAACAAAAACCCAAATCCTTAATAATCAGCTTAATGTGTCCAATAGTCCGATATTGGTGATTTTTACATATATACATACATAAATTAAGTTTTTTAAACTGCATACGAAATATGACGTTATTCCAATATGCTATACATAATTGCAAATCCAACCTCTGCTAGTGCTGTAGATACACGTTCACACTTTGATTCTCATAGATATTAGTAGCAGTTTGAGCTGTAGATATTCGTACGCACTTTGGTTCTCATAGATATTAGTCAGCAGTTTGCGCTGTACATATTCGTACGCACTTTGGTTCTCATAGATATTAGTCCGATTTGTTTAGTTTTTGAAATTCCTGTAGATATTAGTAGACGCCTCCTTCACTTGGGGGATCATTTTTGATAAATATAAGTTGTAAAGACTTTTAGTATGATAGTCAACTGAAAACATACAATATGTCCGTCAGCGAAAAACATTTCAAAACGGACATGAATTCCGAACATCTGACATCAAAATTTTCTTCCTTTTGCAATGCAACTTACTGGCTGCAGGAGCGCTTGCCGCATACTGCAAACATTCCTTCTTCACATCTGGGAGGTAGATATCAATATCCATATAGGGCACTTCACCTCCACTCTCTTCCTGGGAACCTGGTTCCACCTTGATGGAAACATTCTCTTGGTTGGAAAGATCCATGGCCTTCCGTGATAGCGTTCCAGTTTAAAATAAAAATGGTAAATTGGTTCCAGCTCAAAATAAATTAAACCTGCAACAGAACCTTGATATGTTATCCTATTTATGAGTAATTATAAGTTATAATACCTGTTCAAAAAGTGAAGGTTATTGCCACCTAGCGGTTTTTTTTTTTTTTTAGTATATTTATTCAGTTTTTTTTAAATTTTACAATATTAATCTTTAAAATCTTACAAAACTGATCAATCAGTTTGATTGTAAGAAATCTCTCAGTTGTCCTATTTAATTAATACTATTATACTTTTATGTTTTACATTGTAATAACTGTAAAATCTAAAATACTAATTATTATAAACTACTAATTATTATAATGTTTATGAATACAGTGTGTGATAGTAATTTCCAGGTATTTGATCAATATTCGATCTGGGTATTTGTATACAATATTGTTTGCTTTCATGTTCTACGGAGATAGAATTATTTAATTTTTTTTTTTGATATTTGAATAAGATGTCTCATTTTTAATATTTTCAGGTAATGCGTTAAATATTTTCGGAATTCTATGCCTCTTTTTTCTATCACCGTATACATTTTGAGATTTATTAATAATAAACATTTGTGCTTCTCTATGCCTAGTAGGGTAGTTGTGGTTTATAGGTTTTTTGAATTCTGTATTCCAGAATTCATCTAGCGTTAATTGATAATCTACCTTACTGTGTATAGAGAGGACATTACACAAGGAGAAAATTTTTTTATAATCGCCTTCACATAATTGAACTTTTTTTTTGCCTGATATCAATTTTAGGAAACGGATTTGTAATTGTTCTATTTTATTTAAGTACGTTTTGTACGTTAATCCGTAACTATTTATTCCGTATCCTATAATTGATTCTGCTAATGCGTTGTATATACAGTAAAATATATTTTTATCAACAAAGTTTTTTAGGTGGTAAAATTTCCCTAATATGGATCTTAATCTATTACATACATTTTCAATATGATTTGACCAGTTAAAATTGACATCTATAGTAAGACCAAGGTATGTATATTGGTACACTTTTTCTATATTTGGGCAATTACACTGTTGGGATTGGTTTTTTGTGTGTAAACAATCATACGAATGACTTTTTATGTGCAATTCCTTATCTTGACAATTTGTATATGGTGAGTGAATAAGCATATATTTGGTTTTTTTGCGTTTATAATAATGCCATTGTCGTGTGACCATTTAATTATGTTGTTTAGGTCTTCTTGTAAAATTTCCTCAATTTTTTGTGGATTTTTGTCAGCACATATAATGCAAGCATCGTCTGCAAACATGTAGCATTTACAAGGTTTTATTACGTTAGGTAAACTGTTTACTTGCATTATATAACACGTAGGTCCCGATATCGAGCCCGTAGCTACTCCAGTGCTTGCCAACATTTCATCACTTAAAATTCCGTATAGTTATAGGTATAGTTTGTAACTTGACTGTTTGAATTACAGATTACAGGCTACGGCCATAGGGCCGCACTGTTTTTAAGGATAGACGATAAAGCAGATTTCTGGAATCTGTTTAGTATTTAGATTAACAATGGTGGTTGTTTTGTTTATGTGTGGAAACGTGTAGTTATAAATAGGAGAATTTTAGTTGAAAACTAGCTCTTAATAACGTGGATCTCCTGTAAACAGCTAGCATTATCTAGCGAGTGGTCAAAGTGGCCAATTGAAGTGTTTTTGTTCGGGTCGGGAACAAATCTATTGTAAAATGTGCCGTGAAATAAATTAGAAGATTTCCTACGTGAAACCATGTTTTTCTTGAAGTCTTTCTGCTAAATTACCCATTTATAACATGGTCCTTCTAGCCGCATAGCCCTTACGAGCGGATGAAGGCATCAAAGGAATTACCAGAATGAACCAGCGAGCTATATAATAAAAAAAACAGAAAGATGAAAACATGAAGAACGAAGAATCAAAAGATAAGTATCCCTGCCATCCTTTCACTATTATACCTTGAATTCCTGTTCAAACAAGCGCTATTTTTTGTGTGTCGATGTACTTATTTTAAAAACAAAAACAAAAAAATTAACTACCCTCAGTGTAAAATGCAAGTCATGCAAATTTATTTTAGGTTAATTATTTAGAAGATGATTATTGTAAGATTCTGTCATTGTTCATAGCTTGAATTGGTTATTACTGTTGTTTTACGCGATTATTGCACAGAAATTGTTTTTGAAGGAACATTTTTAGCATTTTTTATTGTTGAATTATTGTCAAACACGTAATAAAAATGGATAATTTAAAATCGTTGATTAACAAACGAGGAGTGTTGAAAGGTAAACTTACGAGATTTGCGGATTCATTAAATGCATTATCGGTTAACGAAATTAAAATTCGCTATGCTAGAATTGAGAAAATAATTGATGATTTCGAAGAAATCCAGGAACAAATCGAAAGCCTTCCGGATTCCAACGAAATCGATAATAATTTGCAAAGGGAGAATTTTGAAAACCAATATTATTCAATTTTGGCGACTGCAAAGGGAGCAATTCAGTCTATGGAGACTCCCAAATTGGAAATAAAATTACCTATCCTCAAATTACGAGAATTCAACGGCGATCCAAAAAATTGGATTAATTTTCTAGAAACATTTAAGACACTAGTTCATAACAATACTGCCTTAAGCAATGTACAGAAGTTTTATTATCTGCAATCCTGTTTAAAGGGGAATGCAGCATAGATAATCGCCAATTTCGAGGTATCAGACCTGAATTATATATCGGCTTTTGAGTTGTTGCAACAGCGGTTTGCAAATTTGCGAACAACCGTACATAGACACATCCAAGCTCTGTTTCAACTTAAAGAGATGAAACATGAGGATCCAGTAGCCATGCGTTACCTGATTGATGAGACAAATGTAAATCTCAAGGCGTTGCAGAATTTAAGCGTGAAAATCGAACAATGGGATGCTTTAATTATATACGTAATTTCTAATAAATTGGATGCAAGTTCTAGAAAGCATTGGGAACAAACCCCATTGCAGGATGAGCTACCTACATTACAGGAATTTCTTAAATGTTTAACCTCGCATCTGAATTTAACATTAATTCCACAAGTTTTGGAATTAATGTTAAATTCAGATTCGAAAAAAATTCCTACCCACCCGAAAGCAAATGGTAGCAACAATAATCCTAAAAAGGAATCGGTATTTTTAGCTGCTACCCACAATAATTGTATTTGTTGTAATGACAAGGGACATAA
This sequence comes from Limnephilus rhombicus, assembly GCA_929108145.2. Classification (NCBI taxonomy): domain Eukaryota; kingdom Metazoa; phylum Arthropoda; class Insecta; order Trichoptera; family Limnephilidae; genus Limnephilus; species Limnephilus rhombicus. Next base: position 29,734,565 of record OV815290.1, on the reverse strand, counting down.
AATATATTATTGTAAAAAATTTTTAAAATTAAATTCAGGAGAGAGAGCCAACGCAATAAGGAGGTACCGTGCCTGCTTCAAATGTTTGAGGTTAGGACATACGGCCCCATATTGTAAAATTAATTTGAAATGCAAGCATTGTGATAGCGAAAGCCACAATACGTTATTGCACAGGGAGATGCATCCGAGCGATGACTCCATGAATAAAGGTGAAGATCACCCCGGAGGTGACTGCCAAATGGATGCTGAACGAGTTTCAGTGTCAAACCATTCAGCCTTAGCGAAGGCAGAAAAAACAATTTTATTGTCGACTGCTATCATTGGGGTGGTAGACCACAATAATAAAGTGCATGAGGCAAGGGTCCTGATTGACTCTGGAGCTCAAGCCAATTTTATGTGCGAAAAGTTCGCAATGAAATTAAATTTAAGATGTGAAAACATAAACAAGCCTGTGTTAGGCATACACAACAATGTTACTTATATAAAGAAACGTGTTGCTATTAAAATGAAATCTCTGAGGACAAATTATAACCAAAATATCACTTGTCTAATATTACAGGAAATAACCACAAACCTACCTCAAGCAACAGTGGCCAGAAAAAATATTAAGCTGCCACCGGGATTACAAATGGCGGACCCAAATTTCAACGTAGCGGCACCTATTGATATACTGTTAGGCGCTGAGAGCTTTTGGGATATACTACAAGATGATCGGCTGAGATTGGATACCGGACCTACTCTTCAGAGGACTGAATTAGGATGGATCATATCGGGCCCGATCAACATTCATCATAAAAAAAGGCCAGTACCGCAAATTTGTAGTTTATCAATAAACACATTATCCAATCAAGTAGAAAAATTCTGGAAAATGGAGGAAGTAAATCCTGCGAGATTTCAAAATCATGAGGAGAAGGCGTGTGAAGCAGATTTCGTCGCCACGCACTCTAGGGAGAGCGATGGTAGATACGTTGTAAGTCTGCCGCGCCGCCCTTGTGTGAGTCAACTTGGTGACTCACTAAACACAGCGGAGAAAAGATTTAAGAACTTAGAGAAGAAATTTTTAATAAATCCTGAATTGAAATTGCAATATGTACAATTTATGCGGGAATATGAACAACTAGGTCATATGGAGTTATGTGATAAATGGAGAGAGGATGAGCAATCCTATTTTTTGCCGCATCACGCGGTTATTAAAGAAGCTAGCACCACGACGAAGGTGCGTGTAGTTTTTGATGGTTCGACAAAGACGTCGACCGGAATATCCCTGAACGATGCTCTGATGGTGGGAGCTGTCATTCAAAAGGACTTATACAGCCATTTATTACATTTCAGAAAACATCGATACGTCATGACTGCGGACATCGAAAAAATGTACCGTCAAATCAACGTATGCGCAGCGGATCGCAGCCTTCAGAAGATTGTATGGCGCGAATCACAAGAAGAGGAACTACGACATTACAAATTGAAGACCGTTACCTATGGGCTGGAACCTTCCTCTTTCCTAGCAACGAGATGTCTTCGACAAATTGGTATGGATAATCAAGTTAATTTCCCAGTAGCAAGTCAAGTCATAGAAAATGATTTTTATATGGACGATTTATTGACTGGAGGGGATGACTTGGAAGTTTGTTTCAAATTGAAGAAACAAATAAGTGATATCTTGCTGTCCGCAGGGATGAGCCTGAGGAAGTGGAGATCAAATGTTTTGGAATTGTCATCTGAGCGGAGCCAAGGTGAAATTGCCAAACAGGGCAATTGTGAAAAAATGATCACTGACAATTCCAAGAATGAAAAAATACTTGGATTAATTTGGAATAATGAATTAGATTACCTGTCTTATGAAATTACAAGGCCGTCAGGTAAAACGGAGAGCAAGCGTCAAATATTATCGTGCATAGCTTCCACCTTTGATCCTTTAGGACTTTTAGGGCCCATCGTAGTGGTAGCCAAATTAATTATGCAAAAATTATGGCAGTCCAAGGCATCATGGGATGACATATTACCTGATGAAATTTTACTACCTTGGAGGGACTATCTAGACCAACTATCGCAACTAAATGTGTTAAAAATCCCGAGAGGAGTTATTAGCGGAACACCAAAGAATATACAATTGCACGGGTTCTGCGACGCCTCGCAGAAAGCTTTCGGAGCATGCGCCTACATCGTCTCAACAGATTCAGAAGGTAAGCGGCATGCACAGTTAGTTACCTCCAAGTCTAGAGTGGCGCCATTAAAATGTATATCACTACCCAAGTTAGAGTTATGTAGTGCATTACTATTGGCCAAGCTAATAAAAAAATATCAAGTTGACGCTAAGTGTAGAGGAATCAGCCACCTATTACTGGTGCGACTCAACAATAGCGTTATGCTGGTTGAAAGGACAACCAGCTCGTTGGAACACCTTCGTGGCAAACCGAGTCGCTGAGATACAGGAAATCAGCGATCCAACGCAGTGGCGGCACGTATCATCGTCAGAAAATGCAGCGGATATACTGTCCCGAGGTACCACAGCTGAAAGGTTAGTCAACGCTTCAATATGGTGGAAGGGGCCAAGCTGGTTGACGGAAGATGTCAACACTTGGCCAGTATCCAAGATGTCATGTTTGGATCCCCCGGAAATAAAAAGTAAAAATGTACTACTGGTAACTGATACTCAAGAATGGGATATTTTCGAAAAATTCTCATCGCTAACCAAATTAAAAAGAGTAAGCGCTCAAGCGTTAAGATTTATACATAATTGTCGTAACCCTGAGGATAAAAGGTATGGCAATTTAACTGTCTCCGAGTTGGAAGCAGCTTTAAAATGCCTATTAAAATCATCTCAAGAACACTCATTTTAAAGAGAATTGAAGGACCTAAAGAAGCATGGGTTAGTAAACAAAAACAGTAGGTTGAAAGCTCTCAATCCCTGTTTAATGGAAGGTTTAATTTGCGCAAGTGGACGATTAAAATTAGCTACTTATTTATCGCATCATCAAAGGCACCCGATAATATTATCACCGTCACATAAAATAACTGAACTTATTATACGTAATTATCATTATGAACATTTACATGCAGGTCCCCAAGCGCTGTTATCGGAAATACGCTTGAAATATTGGCCGATATTTGGGAGAAACACTGTTAAGCGTATCCTACATAAGTGTGTTGTATGTTTTAGATACCGACCTCAGGTTTGCCGGCAGATCATGGGAGACCTTCCAGTTGAGAGAATCACTCCCAGTCTACCGTTCTCTGTCACAGGGGTCGACTTTGCAGGACCGATAGACATGAAGGCTGGAGCGCTGAGGAAATCTCCGCCCATTAAATCGTATCTTTGCATATTTGTTTGTTTTTCTACCAAAGCGGTTCATTTGGAAGTCGTAACAGTTTTGTCAAGCGATGCTTTTTAAAATTGTTTAAAGAGGTTCATTGCCCGTAGGGGTCAGCCGGAAAAAATATTTTCTGACAATGCAACCACTTTCAGAGGAGCTTCCAATAAGCTCAAAGAACTGTATGTCAGTCTGAGACTGAACAATGACAAAATTCATAGGTTTTTAGCTGATAAGGGAATTTCTTGGAGTTTTATACCGCCTAGGGCGCCGAATCATGGCGGGCTGTGGGAAGCCGCCGTCAAGTCCACCAAGTTTCATTTATATCGAATTACTCAAAATACCCCATTGCAGTTTGAATTATTGTATACTTTGCTTTGTCAGATAGAGGCTTGTTTGAACTCCCGTCCCTTAACTTCCCTGTCTGATGACGTAGACGACCTTCTCCCTTTAACTCCCAACCATTTCCTCATGGGCAGGGATGCTTCGGTTATTCCCGAGGTGGATGTCCGCGAGCTCCCGGAGAACAGACTAAGCAAATATCAAAAATTAAACGCTCTAATTCAAAATTTCTGGTTCAGATGAAAACGAGATTACCTTGCCGAGCTGCAAAAACGGACCAAATGGCAGGCCAGCAACCAAAAGGCAATAAAGAAGGACGATCTGGTAATCTTGATGGAAGACAATCTGCCTCCTGCATTGTGGAAGATGGCGCGCATATTAACTACTCATCCAGGCCCGGATGGAGTAGTGAGGGTGGTTACCCTCAAAACAGCACAAGGCACTTTTGTGAGACCCATCACAAAAATATGTTTGATGCCAATAGAATCAAACTTGGATCCAAATTTCCCGACCCGGCAAACCACGGACCTTCCCAAGGTCACAGCCTAACTGTAATTAGGGCTGAACCGATGCAACCAAACCACAACTATAATTATGGAGCATCGGTATTGGTGTTGTTGACACCACTGTATCCTGTCTGAAGCCACTGGGGCTTCCAGTTAACAAAAGCGAGTTGATCATCCTCGCTGCAGAATTAATGGTACTATCTGATTACCAGGGCACGGCCGCCCCATAATTTATGATGATCTACCCAATGATGACACACAGAAGTACATGGTGATGTACTATACAAATATGATGACCACCCTGGACAAGATGGCCGAGTAGTCTACCCAGTGAAGTGTTCTTTCTGTTTTTGGCAGTGCCATGCCAGTGAAAGTGAACAGATAAACTGATAGTCAGTTCACAGCGAACTAACAATTTATTGCTATTTGTGAATTGGTGTTGGTTAAATAATATAATTGAAGTGAAAAATCTCCATAGAGACAATGAGACATTTGTAAATTTGTAAATTTTTAGTTTATTGTTAATTGTTGGTTAGGTTCCCGGACCCTTTAAATTTAGATAAGTACACATCTGGTAAAATTTTAGTATATTGTTGTAAATTTAGGAATTTGTAGTTTGATTTTTAATTTAAAAAAAACTTGTTGTTTTTTCTCATTCCCCGCCCGGCAGTATGTTCAAAAAGTGAAGGTTATTGCCACCTAGCGGTATAGTTTGTAACTTGACTGTTTGAATTACAGATTACAGGCTACGGCCATAGGGCCGCACTGTTTTTAAGGATAGACGATAAAGCAGATTTCTGGAATCTGTTTAGTATTTAGATTAACAATGGTGGTTGTTTTGTTTATGTGTGGAAACGTGTAGTTATAAATAGGAGAATTTTAGTTGAAAACTAGCTCTTAATAACGTGGATCTCCTGTAAACAGCTAGCATTATCTAGCGAGTGGTCAAAGTGGCCAATTTAAGTGTTTTTGTTCGGGTCGGGAACAAATCTATTGTAAAATGTGCCGTGAAATAAATTAGAAGATTTCCTACGTGAAACCATGTTTTTCTTGAAGTCTGTCTGCTAAATTACCCATTTATAACAATACCGCTTTAAGTTATCTAAAACAATCGTCTCGAAAGTGATCTAGACAACAATAAAATAATAAATTTACTAATCATAAACAGTTGTTAAATCTCGAGCATCAAATATCAAGGTGGATTAAAAAACTGCTTTGCTCTGCATTTTCATATATTAAGTATGTATCTTAATATATAAAACAAAATCGGGTTAGTTACACTATTTATAACTCGAGAACGGCTGGGCTGATTTTGATGATCTTTGATTTGTTGGATTTGTCTCCGCCCCGGATAGGATAATAACTATTAAAACATCACAAAAGTTATCGAAATAAATAGTTATAAAGAAAATTATTTTCCCCATACATTTTGTATGGAACGAATTCTCCTATTTTGAAAGAACTGCAGCAATATTGTGAGGGGTATAATATTGAACTGTGCATGAATTCCAAACATTCAAAAACTCAAATGTCAATGCGTTGATTGTTGTGCATTTGTTTTTAATCATATAATGCTGCCCTTATATCTTACACACTCAATGTCAAGAGTCAAAAATGAGACAAATGGTGAACGTATGTCTGCACACCTCCAAAGGAAAAATACAATAATTATAATAAATCTCTGAAATGAAACGCATTTTTTTACATAAGCCCCACACAGGAGGCCCTGAGGAAAACAATTTCTCTCAGGACCTATGTCATCTTAGGGGATGCTGTGTGGAGGATCTTTTTAAGGAATGGGGAGGATAGAAAGTTCTGGGAAGGAAAAATGTATAAGGGGTGGGTAGGAATCTGGGGGTCAGTGTGTCCGGGAGTGACGGACGTATGAATCCATCCCTCCAACTGTGGTGCAAGGCAATGGGTCGAGAGAGTCCGGCTGGAAAGGTCAAAAGGCCTCCCTCAATCAGTCTCTCGATCCGGCCCGCCACGCAGCAGGTGGGCAGGCGCATCAACTGCCAAGACCCGGACATAAGTCACCTAATGAACCCGGGCACCCCTGCTAAATCACCAAACGTAGCGAACCACTTGGGGTGATCTATGGCAGAGGTGTTGGTTATTCAATAAATGGTTCCCGGAGCGGCGGCACCCGTATCCGCCTCCCAAATTCCCGTAAGTAATTGTAAAAGTAAGAAAATCACAAAAATATAAATCCGTACACAACGCCATCTCTGATACTGACAAAAACAAAACACGGACAGTTTGCGCATTGATAATTGCTTCATTGCATAATTTTTAACTTAATAAAAAAACTGAATATAATTCAACAGCTATTGATTCTGAGGCGGTACGAAGTTCGTCGGGTCAGATAGTAAACACATAAATTATAAAAATGTTTCTCCCGCAGGTTGCTTATTACACTTATAAGAGTCATTCAATAGATCGAAAAATAATAAATAATATAATATTTTAGGCTAATGATTTGGGTGAGTTTGGGTAGGTTCCGAAAGATAATTATATTGTCTATGGTCACGCCTTTTTTGTTATTGCTTACTCTATCCTTGTCTATGGTGTGTGACGTCACAAGTCCCCGTAAAAAAAGTCAAATAATTATTGCATTTTGATGGTGAAATAGTGACCAAATTTTTCTCATACAAAGCCCGAAGTTATCCACCTAGTGGGTGGTTTGGTAAATTTATGATGTGAAATGAACCTTCTTACGTACAAGAAGCGCAGCGGCCAACTCCAATGCGTTGAAGAAACGTCACTAGAAAAGTCCAAGTGCAATGATGTCATTAACTTCGTGATAGAATTATGATGGTCGCAAAAGTTACCTAAAACTGTACAAATGGAACACAAATGTTATTTAATGTATACAAAATGGAGCAAAACAGTGTTGTGCGTCGTAGCAAGATGCAAAGGGTAAAATGTTACAAATTCAAATGCTACTGTCACCAGAACAATTATATTATCAATAACATTTCCATAGACAACGACGAATCGTAGAACATAAACACACAAAGATGGCTGCTGAAAGTTCTTACTTTTGATAGAAAAATATTTAAAAAAAATTTTGACAAGGAAATAAAATACTACAAAGGTACCCGGTATTTTTCGGGTGTTTTATGTTCCGAAGGGTTCCGAAATTTGCACGTACTGGCTCATTGACCAGTTATTTTCCAAATATGGCGTTACCCTTTTGCACCCGATTGTGCTTTGCAATCTAATACGTACAGATTTCCTGGCGGAGAATTCGTGGCTCGCTCTGCCGGCTCGCTCGCGGTTCGTTATTAGAATTATTTGAAAAATGTGAATTAGTGATTTTTTCTTATTAACGTCATTTTTGATGTTACCGATCCATCAGAGATATCCAACACTGAATATTATCAGTTTCTTCTTCTAGCTTGCAATGAGAACTTCTGACCTTCCACATAATTTTTTTCTTTAATCCGCCCTGGTAATAACCCGATCGCAAAAATATCTACCAGGTTTTTTTCTTATATCGACTCGAATCAGTAAGTTGATAAATAATATAACCCCATCCCAAAATCCCTGATAGATTCACTTTGTTCCTGCTTCGCTGAGAAAAACATCTGTTAATCTGTTGCTAAAAATTTCTCAAAAGATAAATTCGTAACTTTAACCGGAAAACTTAAATTAATCAGCAAGGGTAGCGTTTCCGATATTAAGAGATTCAATAGAAACCTCCCTTTTTATCTGTGTTCGACTTCTCATCATTTATACGAAGAACGAGCGTTATAAATATTCTATCATCGATACTGACACACTCCCGCATAGTTGTATTTTTGTGATGGATGGGTCAATAATTGCACCAAGTTTTTAAGTAAGTATCCTTCGACGTTCTGTAGAAAGAATGAAATTTGTTGTCATCATTCTCAGGCAGTTAGTTCCCTGGCGGCAACGAATGCCATATAGTTCAGATTTTTTTCGATATATGGGTGAACCCAAGATCTCCTAAAACATCACTTTTTTATTTTTATAATACAGATACACCAGAACATTATTTTCGTCGCTAGAATAGCTTGACATCGTGTTTACTGCGCGGCTGCACGTGAAAAATGATCAAGTTCAGTATATTTCAGGTAGCGCCGTATACGAACACCAGCGTTAAAAAGTAGTACATTATCAGCAAGCTACTTGTGGTTACGTCACAATTACGTATAGTTTGGCAATTAACACTTGTAATTTATTAAAATGGAACTATTTTTTTTCTTCATTACTGTAGCAACAACGAATCACTCGCTTTGTTGGCTGTCATCCGATATACTATCTTAAATCCGTGGAAACAGTGTTACCGAACCCAAAACTTCAAAATCGGGAGAATTTTCGCCTAAAAATCGGGAGAAAATGGGAATATTTTGAAGAAATGGGGAGATGAGTAGAATTATTTAAACAAAATTTCTCCCTTGTCAATAATGGGGGGGGGGGGGGGGGGGGGGGGGGGGCGGTCAGCCCGGGCGGCACTTTTAAGGGGGGCGGCAAATTTTCACAATAAATAATAACATTATCTTGGAAAAGTTTTAACCATTTCAACTTTAAATAAATCACGACACCGTCGCGCGATACACACGTCTTACCGTCGCGCTGTCATTCAAAAAAAATTTTTCGCGAGTTTTATTCACTCTGAAGCAACATTGAATCGCCTGGTGACAAACAATGAAGACAAAAATGTACTACCTACGAATCCCTCTACACAGCGCTGGGCTGACGTAGCGGCCCCCGCGGTCCCCCACACCGCGTCCGCTAACCCGTCCGCAGTGGCACAAACCAAGGAAAGGATGCGTACTAGGGCGGCCACCAAAGCTAAAAATAACGACATTCAATTTGAAACCGCATCTTTTAGCGGCGCGACCCCTAAAACACACACGACAGGACCACACATTCAAATTTACGAGCACGAATCGAAAACCGCTCTTAATCAGGAAGAATGGAATAACGTTAAACGCAGACAACGGACAGCGAAGAACTTGATTGTCGGGAACTCCGATAAGTCTTCAAGTGTAAAAGCATTTCCAAGGATAAGGAATATTATTGTGTCCAGAATTTTAAAGGACACAACAGAAGAAGAGATCCGGGCGCACCTGGAGAAAAATAAGATACCGAAATGCGAAATTCAAAAATTCATCGCACATTCTCAAGAATACGCAGCTTTCAGGATAGGTGTAACGGAGGATCTGAACGATAAACTCTTACAGGAAAATTTATGGCCTAGAGGAGTACCTATAAGACATTATCGATACATAAAACCGAGACAAAATCCAATGGGCCGTTTTCGCACGATTTTGGCCGCTAGGTTCGCTATAGTCCTAACGGTCCAACTATTTTATTTAACTGTCAGATCCCATACATTTTTTAGGCCGTTTGGCGCAATTTAGTGTTTTTAAATATTATAATAATGCCGTCAACCTGTTGTAGTGTTCCAATGTGTAGAAATAGGGGTGGGCACGAGTTTCCCAAAGATTGAAAGACTTGAAAGCGCAATGGATTCATTCAATCGGCGTTCCAAATGGGCACCGACTCCTGATTCTGTAGTCTGTCAAGCTCATTTCAGGGACACCGATTATGTATTCAATAATATTAACCATAACAGTAAGTACATTACTCATTCAATTAATATCTTACTATACTTAATTGAATCCCCAATATAATATAAAGAGTACTTGTATAGTATAATGAACACGTAAAGAAACATTTGACATAAAATGCACAAAATTTTATACACAATGTTTTGCCTTCTTTCGCAGTTGACATTATTTGACAAACGTACCTTTTAATACAAGTGTAGTCAATCACAACTAACATTAATAATTATGGTAGACATAATATCTTATTTCCTTTTTTTAAATTAAACATTTTCAATTATTGCAATCATTTTATTACACGGTTATCAAACTGTCTGGCACGAGATTTCTGGGCAGCAGATTCTTCATTGTTGGCAATCTAATTTGCTTTGCATTTCTCGTCCCATATCTGTATATCTCGTGATTGTAATTTAATTTTCAGTAGAAGTGTTTTAGGAAAAAAATCTAATTATTATTTCTTAAGTAGACCATTTTGTATTTTACGTCACGCAAGTATGGAAGTTTGAGCCTAATTTTATTTTCATATGTACTGTTCTGGCAAAAGCTATTGAAAGGTGTAGTTCCTTAGAAGTAGGTAATTTAGAATTAAGAAACAGACAGGAAAGGCGTCTGATACCTAAGTGCGTGAAAAAATATATATAAATTCTACAAAACCAAAACCACAAGATGAAGCGGCGTTGCCTGTGAATCTAGAAGACGTGGCAGTGGAAGTCATATTGTGTTTTGATACTCCGTGTGATAGACTGACTCTAGATAAAGACACACAGACATAATAAAAAGGAAAAGTTAACTGTTTATATTAAAATAAACCTTTGTTTCACCGCAGGGGAAGCTTATGGCGCAGACTACGCCAGTCGAAGAATACCATCATCACTGCCATGCTTGCCTGGATGGAGTCCCCCCTGATGCCATTCTGAAAATGGGAGCCTGTCAAATATCCCCCATGAACGGATATTTGCATATTTTTTTGGATTTATTATTATATACTATATTTTTCATTTATTTTCTGTTCCATTCTATGTATGAATGCATTGTTATTTTGTCAATGTTTGAACTATTTCAAAATATGGAATGTATTGCATTCTGAAATAAACGATCATTATAATGATACGTTTTAAGATTTTCATGGCCAAACTATTTTCGTTATTTGTTTTTGGGGTGTTATGCCGTATTGCGCTACCTCCTTCTTTAGCCAACGTTTCGGACAGCGTTGCAGTGTCCCTCATCAGGGCAGATCCGGTAGATCTGCCCTGATTGCAACGCTGTCCGAAACGTTGGCTAAAAAAGGAGGTAGCGCAACACGGCATAACACCCCAAAAACAAATAAAAAAAGATCATTATTATATTTGTTTTATTAAAATAAAGAGTGAGTGTCGACAGCTACTGCCAAATTAAAACACTTTTGTACTTTCTTCCACTAATTTTATATTTCACCAGGACCGGTTTCATCCTATTACGGACATTTTCAGACTTAAAAAAGATTATTGTTTATTGGTACTAAATAACACAAAATAATTTAACAAATATATAAATAAATAAAAAAAACTTTCTTTTATTTCTCGAGGCCAATATGAAAAGAACGAGATTACAGACATAATATAAATGTGTCATAAAACATTTACAAACATTATACACATAGAAGAACATATCAGTACAACAAATAATTAACATTATTCATAAATTATTTATCGTTTTGGCATTTTTTTTTTTACATCCTAATATTATATAGTTCTGGAAGCATCGGTCAACGCGTGAGCTACTTTGTGAACAGTCAACCTGTTAAAATAAGATTAGCAAATTAAATATGCAACTAGTGTAAAATAAATAAGTCAGTTTTTTCTCAATTTCAAGTCTCAGAGGGGTAATAAATAGCATTGCACACTATGTATTGGACACATATTTATTTTGGGGTAACTAATCGAAAAAATCTCCCAACCCCCGTACTATACAATATTAATTAACATTTATTTTTATAATTTACTTGATAAACCATTGATTTTTCATATGCTAATATTTTATTTGAAAACATTCAATATAAATATAATCTATTTCACAGATGAGGGATATCAAAATACTCCTATTCAGCCGTGGTTTCGGGGAAATTTGGGTCCTTTTTGATGATGAAGATGGAGTCGTTCAGCCAGTAGTAGGACTGGTTGAAGTCCCCCTCGCAGAGGTAGGGCACGCGTGACCACTGCATGACCTGGAGCCCCACGGTGGTGGCGCAGTAGCTGATGAAGGATTCCACGTGCTCCTCGAATGTGTGGCTTCGGATGGGCAGACGCTCCTTCGCCATGTGGTCAGATTCGTCTGAAAATTATAATTGAATAGTACAAGGAATCCGAGAGAAGACGACCAGTGCAATACCCTAGACATAGTTGGGAGAAATTAAAGATTGTGCTTTAAGCTTGAGTGTTAAGCGATTAGATTTTTGCCTCTAGCTTTATGCTTTGAGGTTTAAGCTTTGCTTTTACCTATGTCAAAAATAATGAAAAATTAATAGTAACAAAACAGCAGCTTTTGAGTCTGGAGGAAATTGGTAACTGTCTGGTTATTCAGATCTAGGCAATACACGTAGCAGATAATGTTAATAAATTGATGAGATCCCTTTGGTATCGGTTCACCAGCAAGAAATTCGCCGGACAAGAGCGGAACATCCATCCACAGTAGATGACAGCAGCATCGACTTGTTCTCATGCAATATTTTCCTATATACTAGGAATATTTCCCTCTCCTCCCTTATTTAATAGTGGTCTTTTCAAGATCTTTATTAAAAATCCATTCTTTCAAAGCCCTTCCAAACAGCCGGTGAAAAACCACCATTTAGAAGCGATACATTGCTTGAAATGGCAATAGTTGTGTTAGGTGACCAGGTGTGAATAGCCAGGCATTTCCCAGCCTTCAAATTTCTCATATTCTTTCCTCCCCCATTCAGTTCAGCCTCACAACATACCCTGATTGGGGGTGCCATAGTACCGCTCACTTAAAATTAATCACATTTAAAAGACCGGTTAAATCCCTGGTTAAAGTATTAGAGGTATAATAAAATCCATATCTTACATTCAACGTATGGTTTGAAGGGCAGAACCAGCGCTACGATAAGGAGTCCATCGTCGTTGAGAGCCTGCTTAGCGTCGAGGCCGTTGAACAGCATGGTCTGTGGCTCAGAGCAGCATCTTACTTTTTGTGCATTTTACTTACAAATCGAGCAAACTAGGTTTGGCTAAACTTGTCGGAAAACAAATTGCAAATAGCTATCGAAATGACAGATCAATCATTGAAAGACGTCAGTGCGTCAGTCCATAGATTTGGTCCACAGATTAGATGACAGGAGGACCGCTACACACCGTGCTGCCATCTCGTGGATATTTAGGAATTACTCAGAAAACGGCCCATTGATACTAACCAGAACCAGCCCAAACCGAACGATGATGCCGCCCCGAAATGACTAGAGAACCCCCTAAAAGCGAATTCTCTCCCTTGCACAATTTATTACCAAAATGTGCGGGGATTAAGATCCAAGACTGATGATTTCATACAAAGTGTGATAATACAAAACAACGACCTTATACTACTTTCAGAGACATGGCTTAATGACAGCATTTACAATGGTCAACTCGATCAACGGTATGACGTCTTCAGAATGGATAGAACCTCGGGTCGTTCAAGGGGAGGAGGAGTACTGCTAGCCGCGAGACGTGACCGCGCCACCCTAACCCAGAGACTTACCTATCTGGAAAGTGAAGATGAGAATATGTGGATAAAGACATACCTAAATGATCTTGGTATAATTTACATTTGTGTTGTGTACATTCCGCCGGCGTCGCCAAATAAAACATATACCGATTTTTTTGATAAGGTTACAGAGTTACAGTAACTTCAATATTTTAATTAATAAAAAAATTGTTGTGATTGGCGACTTTAATCTGAACTCAAGTAACAAAGGCACTAAAATGGATCTCCTATATTTTATGAATCTTTTTCAAATGAAGCAGAGTAACTCTATTACAAATGTGAAGGGAAGTAAGCTGGACATTGTACTACGTAACTTTAATTTAAAAGTATACAAATCCTTATACTTACTAGTCAAAGAAGACGCTTATCATCCATCGTTATGTATAGAGATTTCGCCGAACAAAAATACAATTGTCAAACCCGAAACTTCTCGAATAATACTGATAATAGTGTTAGGCGAGGATTGAACTTCGAACATGGTGATTTTAAAGCTCTTTATTGCCATTTACAATATCATGATTGGCAACCTTTGAAGGACATAAATGATGTTAATTTAGCGACAAACTTTTTCTATTCTATAGTTTATAAATACTTTGATATGTGTTTCAAAATTAAGCGCACTCCGAGGAATGGTAGGAAATATTCTAAATGGTTTTCTAGTGAGGTTGTTAGCGACATAAAGCTCAAATTCAAACATTACAAGAAATGGAAGAAAACTGGAATGGTAAGTGAACGGGACATGTTTTGTCTACTTAGAACAAAAATAAAACGCAGTATTCGATTAGCACATGTGCAATATATTAATTCTGTTGAAAAAAATATCAAATGTGATCCCAAATCTTTCCGGAAATATATCTCGCCCAAGAGAAGTGATGGCGGGTTTTTTGACCACGTTACTTGGAATGATCAGTCTTTCTCAGGAGCAGATATTCCAGAAGCATTTGCAGACTATTTTAAATCAACTTATAGTAAGGAAGCTGCGGACTTGAAATTTTTTATACCCGGAAAAAATACGCCACTAATAGCGCAGAATGTTGATATTCAAAACATCACAAACATTGACATCACCGCGGCTGCTAAAAAATTAAAAGCCTTTTTTTGGACCGGATCTTATTAAAACCTCTCGCATATATTTATAATCACTCACTTAACTCCCGAATATTCCCAGACGTGTGGAAGATCTCCAAAGTTACACCGTTACATAAAACTGGTGATAAGGCTCCAGTCTCTAATTACAGACCAGTGGCGATCCTATCCTCTCCAGCCAAGTTGTTTGAACTAATAATTCATAAATTCATTTATACCCAAGTTGAACCCTTTATAATTGACCAGCAACGCGGTTTTAGGTTTGGCAGATCTACTGTGTCTAATCTAATGGTTTTTACGGAGTACATATCTCAAGCTCTTGATAGCAACAATCAAGTAGATGTATCATACAACGACTTCGCAAAAGCCTTTGACTCGGTAGATCCGCTTATTCTCATAAATAAAATAAATATAAATAAATAAGTGTTTATTCCAGTATGTGGGGAGGAGAGTGCAATCCCACACATTCCATAAGGGTATAATATACACATACATGTACAAAGTATTTGAAAGGAAAAAAAGAAAAAGAAGGTGGATATGAATGTACACGAAACAAAAAAAGATAATAAGCTAATAGTAGTAAAAGGAAAACAAAAGAAATAATAATATTAAGCTTTCAGGATTCTGTGAGCACGTAAGGAGCCAGTATTTTTCTCCAGTGTGCATCAATACTGGATGATGGACTGAGGCGGGCTTCCATGACGAGGATGTTTCCAGAGCTGGTTATCCTTTCCCTAATTCCTGCCACCCTGGATCTAATAAGGGCTGCAAAGCCAGGAACTCGCCCCTCCGTGAACATCTGGGAAGCGCTGCAATATCTGGGGAGACCAAACATTATGCGGAAGGCGTTGTTATACTGAACCCGAAGTCTTTCTATACTACTCTTCTTGTAGTTTGCCCAGAGTTCACACGTATACAGTGTTGCGCAGAAGGAAAGGAAGAGCGTCCTTTTTAAAGCAGTACTGCAAAGGCGGAATCTTCTACTGAGCATGTTTGCTTTTACACTGAGAGCTCTTCTTTGCCTATCGATTTCGTCATCGTCCATCAGATTACTGTTGATTATGTGTCCAAGGTATTTAGTTCCTTCAGTCACCTGCAGGTTCACACCATTCACTCGACCAATTTGGATTTTCAGCGAAACTTCTACGTCTATTTCTAAGTTATTTCTCAAACAGACAGCAATACGAAACTTATGGTATATTTAACTCTTCCAACTTCATCACAAACTCTGGAGTTCTGCAGGGGTCAAATCTTGGGCCCTTACTTTTCTCGCTATTTATCAACGACATTTATCATTGCATAAAATTTTCTAAGTTTCTCTTATTCGCGGATGACCTTAAACTATTCCTTTTAATAAAATCTTTGGAAAATTGCTTGCAGCTACAAGTGATATAAATTCTATCGTCGAATGGAGTCACACCAATAAATTAGGATTTAATATTAAGAAATGCTCTATCATGTGCTACACCACGGCGAACAAAACGATTTACTATAACTACAAAATGTCTTATTCGTCTCTTCAGCACATTGTTATTTTGAGAGATTTGGGAATCACATTTGATGCGCACCTAACATTTCACGTCCACATAGAAACGATATGCAGCAAAGCTCTAAGAATGCTAGGATTTGTGCTAAGCAACTCCAGACACTTTTGCAGCTCAGCCGCGATTCGTTTGCTATACTATAGTTTAGTACGTAGCATTCTGGAAAGTGGTTCAGTAATATGGGGACCAGTGGATTTATCATACTCTCAAATGATTGAGAAAGTGCAAAAGAAGTTTCTGAGATATTTATATCTTAGAGACTTCGGATATTATCCCTGGTTATATCCATCAGCCTTTTTGTCCGGCATGCTGGGTATCAATAGCCTCGCCGAAAGAAGGAAAACTGCTTTGCTGACAACAGAATATAAACTTTTAAAGGGTAACATCTGTATTCCCGATATATTACAAAAATTTGCGTTTTATTTGCCCGACAACTTTTTTTTTTTTTTTTTTTACTTTATTTATTCCCATTTCTTTGTACATATAATGTATAATAGCAAATATTATATGTATAATAACATAATATATAATAACAATTATGAAGAAGAAATGAAAACCCACTAAGGCACTGCCTGAGTGTGGGTAATATTAAAACAAAATACTACATTTCTAAGTACCCAAAGTATAAATTAGACTTAAAAAAACACATTAAATATAAAGATAGTATAAAAAATAAGTATTACATAGGTAGAATAAGTGAAAAGGGTTTTTTTCAGCTATTATAAAAATAAAATAAAAATATGGAGAAAAACATACAATTTTTTTTTTTTTTTTTTTAGTAATTATAAAATAAAAATAATAAAATAAACAGAAAACTTATTGTACTACAGTTAAGAAGTTACAGCAAATGAGTTGTAGAAGGATGGATAAATTTATAGAAAAAGCGTTTCAATATCTACATTATTCAACCATAATTTTACCTCTTTTACATATTTTATCATTTTATTTAGCATTTGAGTTTGTAGTGGTAGAAGGTTAAATGTACGAGGACCAATGAAACTGCTATGTGTCTGCAATAATTTAGTATTGGTTTGTGGAGTATAAAATATATTATTTATTCTTTTGCTCGTTCTGTTTTCATTTATTTCGAAATTATTTTTGTTTTTAAACACATATTTCAAAGTTTGTAATATAAATAATTGACGTATATTAAATATTTTACTTTCTTTGTATAATAAGTTGGTCGAGAATGTTTTATTTTTGTTATATATGACTTTAATTATGCGTTTTTGAATTATTTGTAGAGGCTTCATAAATGTATCAAGTGCACCACCCCATCCTATAATGCCATAAGTGATTGATGATTGCACCAGGGAAAAGTAGATCATTTTCAATTTTTCAATGTTTAGTACTTCCTTAAGTCTATAAAATATGTAGGTCAGATATCTTAATTTAGAAGTGATTTGATTAATATGTGATTTCCAATTAATTAACTTCACAAGAGCGCGCAGACACAGAACTTTTGTTGTTTCGAGATGCAGAACTAACTTACCATTAGTAATGCCGCTCGGAAAAATGATTCTTTTACTAAATTTCCTGCCCCCTGATATAGATATTTTTAAACTAAATATTCATCAATTTAAAAACGCTATTATTACTTAATAAAAAAAAATGTATGTTTTTTATTGGTTATGTATAACTGTAAATGTGCATTTAAAATAAAATAAATAACTCATTATTTGAACATGTTCTACGATCCTTTCGTTTACGACTCCAACTCTTTTGTTAATTCATTAAAAATATCAATAACAATATTTTTTTAAGCTGCGAATTTCGCAATTCGTAGGAAAACCGTACGCATATTATGAGAGTAATACTAATTAAAGCTGATAACTCGAAAACAGATTCACTCTTATTAAAATCAGAATTTTGTTCAGAATGTATTAACGACGGAATTTCAGTTGTGTATTCATCTGCTGATACATTTCGAAAGAGACCATTATTTTATTCGAAGTGCAGTTATAAAATTCTAGTTGTAGATTATGTATGTGCTACCAGAATCAAAGATAAACCATTTTCATTTTCTGGGTGTAGTTTTAATTCGGCAAATACAGATTTAATTTGACCCGTCTTATCACAGGAGACGCAAATTATCCCAAGCATTTAATTTTAAAATAAAATTGTGAAATTATGTCCCACACATACAATTTTAAATAAATTTGTGATTTCAATAAAAAGTTGAGATATTGTTTTATTATATTTTTTGCGAAAAGGAATCTGTATTTAAAATTTTAAGTTTATTCTATTTTAGGTACTTTAATTCGAATATTCGCAGGCGTGTATTTTTGAGCCAATTCACATGTCCAATATGAAAATTTGAATGTTTAGAAATAATAATGTTCTAATAAGCACGTCGAAAAAATTACTTTATCTAGATTTTAGAACAGTTTTGTTTTAATAAAAAGGAACATAGCATTGGAAGAACCGGAAATTTTGTGCGCAAACATTGACAGGCAAAAGTTAATAGATATTTTTTTCTTATTATTCGAAGGGTTAAACCAGTTTTCAGGATGTAAATTTCCAGTTGTGGATTCATCTGTTGACACATTTCGATTGAAAACATCCTCTTATTCGAAGTTCAGTTATAATATTCTATTTGCAGACTATGTATGTGCTGCCAGAATCAAAGAAAAACCATTTCATGTTCTGAGTGTAGTTTTAATTCACCGCATACAAACTGGTTTTGTGTTCATAATACAACGATAGATTAAATAACGAGTTGCAGATTCATCCTGCATCGAGTGAAGCTTTACAATTGAGTTAGATAATGCTGTAAAATTCTGAGAAATTGATTGTAGCGTGTGTAACTATTGTTTGGGGACTCTAACGCAGCATCAATCAATCAACTTTGGAATAGAATTTATATACATGATTTTCGTTGAAAGAATACTCGTCAAATGTGATTATTAAAAAAACCCGACTCGTTTATAAATAGATCGTAATAAAAAAATGGATTTCCATATACAACCCCACCTCCCCCCACCGCTTGAAGTCCCAATTAAGGGGGCGGCGAAATTTTCCTCCGCCCCGATATTCTGAGTGTAGGTTTAATTCACCACAAACAGATTTAATTAAAACCAGTTTTATGTTAGTAATTGCCGGCATAATTAAAGAAAAACCATTTTCATGTTCTGAGTGTAGCTTTAATTCACCACATACAGATGTTATTAAAACCAGTTTTGTGTTCAGAATATATGTGCCGCTAGAATCAAAGAAAAACCATTTCTATGTTCTGAGTGTTGTTTTGATAAACCGCATATTTATTTTAATTTAAACCAGTTTTGTGTTATCAATATATCAATAAGTTGTCGATTCATCGTGTACCGAGTGAAGCTTTGCATTTGAGTTGCATTCCATACGTATGCGTGATGAAGATGCGAAATTCTATTACAAGCATACAATTCTCGATTTCTGAGAGCAGTTATATACAGTTTATACTCGCCACATAGGATTATAAAAATAGGCAAAAAAATAGGATATCTACCCCCCCCCCCCCCGGTCAGCGTTTGAAAATCTGCGGAAAAAGTACTTGTAGAAGTCAGGCGACCGAAACCCACGCTACGCCACTGGTCACCAGTCAAAGGATAGAATGTCTTAAATAGTTTTTTCGTAATTTCATGTATTTCAGTTTTTATCAACAAAATGAAACTACTTCGTTATTTTGCAATCTTAATGTCAATGTGACTTTATGATTTTTTTGTATTTTGCTTCAGAGATGTTTCGTTGCAATGTCCAACAGTAATCCACCAGAATACGTGGACTTCACTTGCCCTGATATCGTTTTTCTATCGTAAAAATGTCTTGGTAGAATCATCTACCGTGTTCATTGCTGAAAGCGCCTAAATTTTCAGGGATGAAATCTAAATTTGAATGTAGAAAAGGTATATTCAATTACATATTACAGGCCAAAGTCTTATAAGTAAATAACAGCTCCGCGACAATACTTTTATAGTCACTTGATCGGTGATTTCCGAGAAAATTTAACGTCACGTTCATGAAAGATTCACAAGCTAATCAACTGTCTGATTTGAGTACCAATAAATTCGCCTTCTTTAATTTTTGCATCACTGAGTTTAGGAAATTTCTCTTTCAAATATAAAAGTTACGAAGTTTTTCATGAGCCTATGTTTTATGTGTACCTAAAGGTGGTAACAATATCTACTGCACTGATGGAGGATTTTAAATATGTTTTGCACTGGAGTTAAGAGCCCGCGCAGACAGCTAAGCGTTCAGCGTTCACTGGCGTTCACTGGCGTTCACCTAGCGTTCGTCCGGTTGCGTTCTACGCGAGTTCTAACACATACAGCACACGGTCAAATATTCTGCGTTCCATTTTCCCAAAAAGCTTATACGTGAAACATAGTATTTCGATAGTTAGATCATTCGATGAATTGGTTTTCGATGAATTGGTTTTCGATGAACTCGTTTTCGATAAACTCGTTTTCGATTAACTCGTTTTCGATGAATTTGCTTCCGATGAATTGATTTTCGATGAACTCGCCGCCAACATACTGTTTATGTTTATATGACTTATTTACTAATGAATGAATTATTTACTAATGAATGAACGATGAATTTGCTTTCGATGAATTGATTTTCGATGAGCATGCTGTGAACTAGGTAATAGCTTAAATTTATATCTAATAGGTAATAGCACAATATCGAGACCTGATCAAATCAAAATAAATATGGTGTTCGAATGAGGGTAGGTCGGTAATTAAAAAAATAGTAAGCACCTTTCTTCTTACAAAATTTTGTTGATCAGTGATTTATTGATCAAAATTTAAATTGGAACTCCCAAGTGGAAAATGTGAGCAACAAATTAAAAAAATAACCTGTTTTTTCAAAACATTTTAGATAAAGAACGGATAATTAAAATTTATTATGCATTAGCCCAATCTCATCTACAATATGGTATTATCGGATGGGGAAGCTCATGCGATTCCACTATAAAACCAGTCCTCATAGCACAAAGGGCAATTTTGAAAATTACACTTAAAGTCCCCATCAGAACTCTTACGGAATACATTTGTAAAGCACTGAATTTAATGTCACTGAAACAATTATGTATATATAAAAGATATTCTAATGTTAGCATTAAAAAACCAGGACAGCTTTTCACAGAAAATTTCATTTTCTGAAGTTAACAAAGCTCTCAACAAATATTTTTTATAGCATTGTATGTAAAACCGTTTGAAATATATTGTATATATTGAATTAGCCTTCAGCAAAGCTTTGAATGCGTTTTTCTCGAAACTTTTTTAACTCATTTTTCAACCTGGTTGACAACATATTAAAAAATCTATACATCCGCCTGAATGTATACTTATTGCATTTGCATGTACCTACCAAGTCTTAAACTGTTCGAAAATCCAGTGTCTATGGGACCACGTAGGGGAATTTTGATATCTACAAAAAAGAAAAAATGGTGGACCAGCGAATTTTATTTTAGATTTTTTATGGAAAATTTTCAGCATTAAAAAAAAATAGAAGGGGGCCCTTTATAAAAAAACTCCCTATCTGGTGCCATATTGACTGGATTTTCTAACAGTTAGACAGTGCATGCAAATCGAATGTAAGTATAGTTTTTCTGATATGTTGTCAACCAGGTTGAAAAACAAAGTTTCGAGAAAAACGCCTTCAAAGTTTTGCTGAAGGATAATTCAATATGCAAATTGTTTAAAACGGTTTAATATAATATGCTGTATCGCCATCAATTTTACAAATTTCCTTAAAACATTAGATGATACAATTATTAACATATGCATTAAAAAAATATACAAAAAACGTCATTTTTCTTTCACCCTGCTGCTGCCATAAAGCCTTGTTTAGAATTTGATCAAGGGAACATGGACTAGGGCGGATTTAGGGGACGGAATTTTTATGTACTGTGGAGATTCCATCA
This sequence comes from Limnephilus rhombicus, assembly GCA_929108145.2. NCBI lineage: Eukaryota > Metazoa > Arthropoda > Insecta > Trichoptera > Limnephilidae > Limnephilus > Limnephilus rhombicus. The sequence goes on along the minus strand of OV815290.1, from coordinate 29,712,536 downwards.
CAGTACGTACTTAGAAGCAAAAACTATTTTTATTAAACATTTAATTTTTCTATTGTTTTGACACTTTCATAAACATTCCTACACGTACTTGAACTTGTAGAAATAAACTTGAAGTATGACACTTCAAGTTTATTTCTAACAGTAATTGTTGATTTTTTACCCGTCCGCCCCTTGTGCCCCTCCCAGAAAAAAATCCTGGATCCGCCCTTGAACATGGAGGCGCTTGGAGGCCCCCCAGGACCAGAAGCCTGTGTGAACTGAATAAAAATCTTTAAAATTACATGAACTTTTTAAATTAGGGGGGGGGGGATCGTTCAGTTTTACCGCCCCGAGCCTCTGACGGGCTTAGTCCGCCACTGAATCTAAGTTAAAAAAGAAATCTAAGTTAAAATAATGAAGAACCTGTGATTTTAGCCAAAAATTATTACATTATATTGCAAGCTAAATGTTTATAAAAAACTGGATTTAATACTTTATTTTGTGGTTTCGTATAGATTTTAATGTGACTAATGAAAAAGCTCAAAAAATATCAAAAGAATATTAGAAATAAGTTAATATTTAACTCTTTAAGCCTTAGCAATATTCTACAAAATGATTACCGAAAGTGATTTGTGATTTTACCCAAAGATGATTAGATTATGAAAGTTGAATCAATAAAAATTGCATTTGGTCGATTTAATTCCTTATTTTATTGATTAATAGCAGACCCGGACACATGTTGCTGTGGCTAACGAAACACAACGCCATTACACAACCTTTATAAAATCCACACCACCCGCTTGCCAGCTGCCCGCTGCCTGAATGGAATATTTGAATTTTTCGGCTTTTCTCTTCTATAATAAGCATGTATTATACATATAAACCTTCCTCTACAATCACTCTATCTATTGGTGAAAACCGCATGAAAATCCGTTGCGTAGTTTAAAAGATCTATGCGCACATACATTTTGAGCGACTTCATTTCATACTATGTAGTGATGATGCAATTCGAGCGATCGCCATTAATTATACAATGCTTGCAATGCAACACTGGATATTTGAAAAGGGAAAATCAAATACCTACTTACTCTAGGACATCTATTTTTCAATTTCTTCCGTAGAACGAATTTCAAAAGTGACTATAGTACGGCCCGCCAGCCGTTTTAAATTCCTCCGTTCTTTGAATTCCTCGGCTTTTCTCTAATATAATATACATGTGTTATACATATAAACATTCCTCTTCAATCACTCTATCTATTGGTGACAACCGCATGAAAATCCTTTGCGTAGTTTAAAAGATTAACGCGCATATTCATTTTGAGCGACTTCATTTTATACTATGTAATGATGATGACTGTTATTTTTTCCTCTGAAATACAACCACTGAGAGCAGACAGACCAACTCGTTTAACCTGTGGTGATACCATACTTCGAATAGGTACTAAAACTGACCATTTCTGTTTTTTTTTTCGCCACAATGAAGCCTCTTTAAGCTCTATAACTGGAAGTTGCAACCACTGAGAGCAGGCAGACCGACATCATTCACCTTAGGGGACTACACTACAAAATATATATGTAAATCTAACCATATCCATGATCGTTATGAAAAATCCTGTCACCTCTCAGTCTTAAATGGCCGAAATGAAGTTTTTTCCGAAGGGGATCTTTAATTTATTATTATCTTATATGGCAACACCGGCCGATTCTACAAACCGTAGATATCTATGGTTTATAGAATCTAAATTAGGGATGTCGAAAGTGAAAAAAAATATCGATATATCGATGTATCCATATTTATTAAAATATCAATATCGACGTCGATATATCGAGGAAAAATATCGCTATACCGATATATCGGTCAAATTTTCAAGAGATTTTGCGTTTTTAAAATAATAGTGTATTCAGCTCAATATTATCAATAGTAATTTTTGTACACAATTTGCTTTTTTTAATGTAAAAAAACTCAATAAAAATGAAGGTATTTTTGTCACTCTTCATTTTTATTAGGTAATAATTACAAAAATGCCAAAAACTAAAAAGCAGTCTTCTAACTTATATGTAAACTGAGACGCATACAAAGTTTGTATGCGTCTCAGTAACAGTGGCGGCCAGCTTTAAGGTGCGGAGGAGCGCCGCACTCCCAAAATTTCTGGTAATCTAAAAATTCCCGAGCGCCAAAAAAAAAACATACTTATTTCCGACACGTCTCATCTTCAATGCATACATCATAGTTCATAGTACCTATAGGTGCCTGCTGGACTGCGCGCGTAACAAAGCAGATCGTTGTGTGCCTATCTTCAGTTTGGTGGTTCATTTTGCAAATCGATCACAGGAGTTCTTCCATAATTCTTTACTGAGGCAAAATCGTAGGTAGGTTGAATGCTTTGCAAATTTTACGAAACTTGGACGGCGCTCGAAAAATTTTCACCACATCAAAAGGAACGGTTCGTTCTGTAGCATGTTAAACGGGGACACGTTTGTGTCATATTATTATCCATATCGTGTCTTTATTTTAATGTCTACTCTTTTTCATTCAATGTTTTACTCAGCATCGACCAATGACAGCGTAACAACATAACAATGCCGACATTTGTTATGACAGTATATATTCATTCGAGTTTCGGAGCGTTAGGAAGACTTTCGGATGTGTGATAAACTGAATTTTTTTTCTATTTTCTGAACTCGATTTTCGTCCCAGAGTATCTCCATACAATTTTCTAGATAAGTTTAAATTAAGGAATGAACTCTTATTGAATTTACGGTCGCGGCGACTTTACAAATAATGATGGATCAATATTTATTTTATAACTCTTTTTCTCTTCTTTTACAATGTATTGCATGCACTCAGAGACAATGGAGGATCGACCTGATTTACAAATAGGTTTCATAATTGAATTTATTTTAATTAGAGTAGGTAGGTCCAAGTTTATGGGATGTGTGGGATCGCACTCACCTCCCCACATCCTGAAATAAAGACTATTATTATTATTATTTTTATTTTAGCGCACCACCAATTTTTATGAGCACCAGCCGCCACTGCTCAGTAACATTCTATTGGCGTATTAATCTGTCAAAAAGGACTTCGTGTTTGGAACAAGGTATAGTCAATAATCATAGGCAATTGGGAACCAACACAAAGGAGTGGCTTAAAAAAATGGCGAAAAATAGCATACATTTCTATGTATGTACCTACACACATGAGATAGTATTGGTACTCACAAATACTAATGCAAAGACAATAGATTTGTAAGCTATTAATAGTTAAAATTTCAACCGCCAGATGTCATGACCTAATACAGTTACTTTTTTCCGTTCGTTCCTATACGGTTTTGGATTCTAGAGACTTTAAATACATAAATTTAAAAAAATATCGTTTTTGATACAATTTTCGATATTGGATATTTTGTATCAATATATCGGATCAAAATATATCGGCTAAAAATATCGATATATTGAATTAAAAATATCGATATATCGTTACTTTTTCAACAAGCCTAATAGCGGGGTTTACACGCAGAGTTTGGCCTGCGAGTCTGAGCACACTTCGCTCCGAATCGTTGGCGGAAACGTACGTGTAAACGCGATCGACTCGCAGGCGAAACGCTCCAGTCACTCGCCAGTTCGTATCAGCGTTTGGCCCGTTGAGCGTTCACACGTAAGGGTTGGAGCGGGTGCCGCGCGAGATGCCTTTGACTTTTTTTGTTTGTTTATGGCTATTTGCTGACTGATTTTATTCAAGAATTAATTTATCTGCCATTCAGTGTTACCAGATGCGTTGTTTTTTGGGTCGTTTATACCTCCACCGTTTTCTCAAAAAACCATATCGAACATTTATTTTGTATATGAACATTTACATTGTATTTTAGCGGTCGCCATATGATCTACTTTTGAGTGGATATGATTTGTTTATTGTTTGCATGGGTCGCGTGAGTGAAATCCCGAATTCAGGAATGTAGTTCTTGAAATTTTGAACTTTAGTACGGGACTACGGGTTCACAACGTCTTTTTATTTAATAATAATATGAATAAATTAATAAAATGATTTGAATATAACCATGTAAGTAACTTTAATAAGGTACCTACTCTAGGCACCGTAATTTTTAAAAATTATTATTTTTATTTTGATCTTAATATTTAATTGAAAATAGATTTCTGTAAATTAAGCTTGATAAAAGAAAAAATAAAAGTATTATATTTGTAGTCTCATCTCATAGTTTGCGTATTATTTGCGAATAAAACACATCGATATATATTCGATATTGAAGTATTAACAATACATCGGTTCAATACGATGAATCGTTACTATACATCGAGTGTTTACAATACATCGATTGGTGGGTGAAGGGGGGGAGGAGGGGGTGGGAGGGCGGTGAGAAGGGGGAGGTGGAAGAGACGAAGTGGGTACCCCCCTTACACCATGCGCGCGAAGCCGCAGGAAAAAGCTAGTAATATAATAAATAAATAATTCCACCTAAATAATGTTTTAACTTATCGAATAGTACCATACTTTCTTCTGTATAACCGTCATACAAAATGAACACCTGTTGAAAAACTTTTCAGCAGTGATGACGTCACACGATTCACTATAAGTGCGGTATTTTTCGGGGGATCTTGAAAAATTAAAACTTTGAAAATTTTTTTAACTATTAAAACAAACTCTAAAAAATATATGAAGTTATTTAAGTCAGAAGGTCATTATTCATTATTTTTTTTTTTAAATGGAGTGGAGCTCTCTATTACACCGAGGTACTTTATTTTAGTTGTATGGTTTAATATGGTAAATGAATTATTACAGACTTTTTTCTTACTTTTTTTGTTGTGTATAATTATATTAATCTTGGGGTAAGTTTTGAATTCATTTATTGAGAAAGGAATATAAACTGTTTTTTTGCATTGATTGTAAGTAGGCTTGTGAAGCTTGCCGTGCTGACGAAGTTTTCATTTCAAAAAAACACTTAGTAGTTTACATTTAGTTTCCCAAATTGTGAATTTTAGTAATTTACATCAAATGTTTTACACTGTATAATAGTTTTTCAATCCATTTTTATGTATGAAACAAATAGCCCCGTATTTTGCGTATAGCTTGAGAAAGATAACAATCGCGTACTGGCAACACAAAATATTACTGTCTTCGAATTCGAAACGCTTGTTTGACGCTTGACAGCTGACATATATCGGATTTCACATGGATTTCATCATAGGTAAAAAATAAAGTTGAAATTAATAATTACTTTATTTTACATGTCCATTCAAAAACATTGGTTTTTAATTTTGTTTTTGGAAAAAATATTCATGTTCCCGAGCTGGCACATTGGTCGTTGGTGTTTGTTTTATTTGATATTATTTTGATTATTTCAATATACCTATATTCATTTATTTTAAATACTTCTTATTTATATATTACATCTAACTTATTTTTATATTACATCAGAAATTTGTTACATGATTAGATCACCATGATACTGGAAGGAGGCTAGGAGTCAGACGGAGGAGAAGACGAAGAGGGCTGGCCAGTGGAATATTTAGAAGTTTTCCAGAATCCTACAGAGGGATGCATTGAGCCAAGCCAAGCCTCTTGGAATGGATCCATTGGTAGAAATCCATCAAGTACTTATCATTACATATTTCTTATTGCTAGCGATTATTGCGTTTGATGTTATTATAAAACGATGAACATGTCTGGGTTTTAAATGAAACTATGAAGTAATATTTTTTCATTTATAGACTTTGGAAGAGAGACAGCAGCCACAGGGGGGGAAGTCAGAATCCTGCACTGTACCCCTAGGACAGCCCAGTAAAGCCTCAACTTCCCATGGACGGAGAGCTGATCTACGGTGGATCAAGAAAGATTACGAGCATGTTGACTCTCACTGTGATGTGACCTTTTCAAACCCACCACTGAATATGTCTGTCTACAATATTTTTTATGTTTCATAGATGAAAACACTATAAAAAATATTGTTGAGCAGACAAATTTGTATTCTGTACAAAAAATAGCATTAGCGTAAACACCTCAGTCAACGAAATGAACTGATTTCTAGGAATGCACATCATGATGGGTATCCTCAAGTATCCGGCATTCCACCTTTACTGGGTAAACGATAAAAGGCTATCTCTTATCGCAGATGTCATGCCTAGAAATCGTTTCACTAAGTTGCAGTTGTGTTTTCATTTAAACAACAATAACACGTTGATTCCGAGAGGATGCCAGGGTTACGACAAACTATTTAAAATAAGGCCGTTGTCAAATGCCCCGCATGAAAATAAGGTCAAGGTGGAACCTGAGGAGTTCAATTCTGTAGACGAGCTCATGATACTGTTCAAAGGTAGAAGTAATTTGAAGCAATACATAAAAAAATAAGCCACACGAGTGGGGCATCAAAGCCTTCTCCCGAGCGGTAGCCAGTCACAGTGTGGCCAGTGGCCAGTAGCCAGGTAGGTGGGCTGGTCTATGATTTTGAGATGTACATGGGCAAAAACAGTAATGTGGGTGAGAAGACTGCCCGGTATGACGGTATGAGTGAAAACATTGTTTTTTTTACATTAGCTCCACATAGGAGGCCCTGGAGAAAATAATTCCCCGCAGGGCCTATTTCATCTTTGGGGATGCTGTGAGGAGTGTCTTTTTAGGAGAGGAAGTTCTGGGAAGGAAAAGGGTATTAGGGGTGGGTAGGAATCTGGGGGTAAGTGTGTCCAGGAGTGACGGTCGTATGAATCCATCCCTCCCACTGCGGTGCAAGGTGATGAAGGTAGTTAGAAAGTTGATAAAGGGTATCCCTCCAAACCGTAATTTTAAAGTCTCCACTGACATTGTGTAATATTTTTTTATTCAAATGTGTATGAAATATCTAGTCCAGATATTGATCGTCCAGTTGATTTAGTCAGACATCTCCAAATCCTAAGTTTTGAGAAAATATATTCAAATGTCCACCATAAATCAAATATTAATTACACTTGTCTCTGTTTTATACTTAAAATGATGTAAAATAACACTGGGAGACTGTCTATTAATTAGTATGACATTTATTATTATGACATTTTGAAATATCCTACTAGTGATCTAGAATCCATTTGTCACATGAGAACGGGCCATTTCTACGACTCGGTCGACAAAACCTATGGTCACTCCTTCCCATGGGCGTAGGCACGGTAGGGCAAGGTGGAGCGTTTGCCCCATGCCTGGCCTGCTGATGCTTGAGCTCCGGGATTGTCCACTGAGTTGCATTTTCAAATTTTCAGCACTTCATAGGATGGTTTTTCCTTTTTTCAGTTCTTATTATCTGCATTCATAAAGCCTTAAGCATGAATAAGTTTTTTTGTTCGTATGAAGCGGATACTTTGTGATGTGACATTATTAATTTAAAATAAAACAATAACTTTGTAAACACCACTTTTATCACAATAAAAGTGGTGTTTACAAAGTTATTGTTTTATTTTACATGAATAAGTTGTTACCTACTCACCCTAAATCAAAACCTGGCTACGCTCATGCTCCTTCTTCTCCTTTAAAAGACCCTCCACACAGCATCTTTTAGATATTATTTTCCTCGGGGCCTCCCGCGTGGAGTTAATGTAAAAAAAAAATCATATATGATCTGTTCGGTTCTACCTGAGAATTGTATTTAATCTGGTTAATTGCTGGATACATGTGCACGTCGTAGAGGTGGACATCTCTGCGGAGGCGGGTTCCAGTGGTCCAGGAAGGGTACGCTAGTCCCACCCGCGCCCCGTGGAAGGTATCAGGTACGGTACATTGGCTGGAACATTTCCCACAGGTGCAAAGTGTTCCAAAGCAAACAAAGGTTCAATGTGAAAGGTGCACCTTTGTTTCACCTCCAGCAAAAAAATTTCAAATCATAGCATTAATCAATTAGGAACCGACCTAATATGTAAGCACATTTTATTTCTTTTAGATTTTAATTTATTATATTAAATATATATATGTTTATGTAATATGGCAGACTGGGATTGCACTATCCTCCCAGTCCTGCTGGAATAAAAGCTTTAATAAAAATAAAATGACTAAGACAGCCTTTAATTTTACAAGTAATGATAGCTATATTATCTCTGCTACTTTTTAATGTGGTATGTAAATAAAAATATGTTTTATAAAAAAATATTTCATTTATCTTCACACTAATAAATTACGCACCTCTCTCTACCACAGTTGTTAAAACAACGCTAAATAGTGCCAGTTACTAAGCTGTTAAATATTTCTTTAAGTTTAAGGAAATTTATTTGGTGAGAATTATATTGTGATTGAATTGATACAACTACAGTAAATAAATACACACAAGGTCTTCTACAATTTATTTTTATGCATTCACAAATGGCGCCAATTAAATTATTTTAGGTTATTAATACTTTTTGCACGTTACGATTAAAAATATTAAGGTAAATTAATTGTTTGCGCCCGAACACATTTAATATGAATATAAATAAATAGTTTTGTCCATAAACAAACCCAAATCTTTCAAGAAAGGCTGAAAAATTCAATTTTGTATCGGTGACTCAATCCAATATTGTATTTTTCAGCCTTTCATGAAAGATTTGGGTTTGTTTATGGACAAAACTATTTATTCATATTAAATATGTACGGTCGCAAACAATTAATTCACCTCAATATTTTAAAGCAAAACGTGCAAGAAGTATTAAAAACCTAAAATAAATTGATTGGCGCCATCTGTGAATGCGTAGATTAAAACGTACGCGACGTTTAACCTTAAGAGGAACGGCTGCGCAGCCTTTTTCAAACAAATTTTAAATTTGTATTTGAGCCCAAAATACTCGTACAAACTGAATATTATTTTTTTTCCAAATGTGTAAAAAATATCTAGAACAGATACTGATCGTCCAGTTAATTAATAAGATATCTCCAAATAATAAGTTTTGAGATAAAATGAGGAAAGGAACATTTGAATGTTCACTATAAATCAAATATTATTTACACTTGTCTGTGTTTTACATACTAAAAATAATACAAAATAACCCCGGGAGGCATAATGTCCAGGTCCGGTACATCAGTAAGAAAATTTTGAAATATCCTGCTATCGACCCAGAAAACATCAACCCTTTGATTAATTCACTACAAGTTTTTGTGGATTATAATAGATGTTGGTGGTGTTTATGAGTAAACTGAGTATTGTACCAGATAGAGGGTACACTTTTGCAAATAACTGCATACTCAACTTAAATATCGATTTTTCGGAGTTGTCTGACCAATGAACTGAATGATCGATATGTATTTTATATTACGACATACAGGCCATTAAGTAGTCAATTTTTCATAATTTTAGGGGTATTAAATTACACATATATTTACAAGGGCGGATCTGGGATTTTTTTCTGGGGGGGGCACAATGGGCGGACAGGCAAAAAAATCAACAATTACTGTTAGAAATAAACAAGTTCAAGTATGTATAGGAAGGTTTATGAAAGTGTTAAAACAATAGAAAAATTAAAAGTTTAATAAAGATAGTTTTCTGTACTGTGATGGAATCTCCACAGTACACAAAAATACCGTTTGGGGGGGCACCCGTGCCCCCCCCCCCCTCCCCCCCCCCTAAATCCGCCCTTGTATATTTATTTGAAAGTGCTGTTCCCGTCATAGTAAAAGATTATAATTTTTATATGGGAGGTGTTATCATTGCAGTGTGCTAGTTGAGTTGTATGCATCACCAACATAGTTCCCACGACCGGTCAGTGACTGAGTTGGCTTGGAATCTTGAAGAGATAAGTAGGGAGGAAATACAGAGGCTGGCAAATCGGTCCACCGACGAGCTGTTGAACTCAAGAACGAGAAATGACCCTTCCTCTTGTGACAAATGTCATGACCGACCCAGTGGCTGAGATGGCATCGCGTCCAGGAGTCCCATTGTTCGATTCCTTAGCTGGCTAAGTCCTCCATCACGACACAAGCAAAATAGTCAGGTTTTTTGTAACCCGGGAATGTTTGTCTTTCTTTTTAAAAAAATAGAGTTTATATTTTATGTACAAGGTTGATATGTTTTTTTTTTTTAAAGAAAGTCAAACATTCCCGAGTTACGAATAACCTGACAATGTTTGAAAATCTCCTACAACCAACACAGTCAGCCGAAAATTTTGTTTGTGTCGTGAAGGAGGGACTTAGCCAGCCGAAGAATTGAACACGCGATGCCCGGGTGGGACGCGTGTTGGATTGCCAACTCAGCCACTGACCGGTCCTGACATTTCACACGAGAACGGGTCATTTTTCCGACTGGTTCTTGAGTTCAACAGCTCGGCGGTGGAACGAGCATCCGTGCTTCCTCCTCCTACAACTTGGGTCTCTTCAAGACCCATGTTCAGTCTTTCCTCTCCTCAAAAACACCTTCCACACAGCATCTTTTAGAAATTATTTTCCTCAGGGCCTCCTGTGTGGAGTTAGTACAAAAAAAATATCAACGTATGATCTGTTTTTCAAATCCTAGCATAACCGAGACAATCTTTAATTTATAAGTAATCACAGCTATAGTTTATTTCTTCTGTTTTTTAATGTAAGTAGTATGTAAATAAAAATATGTTTTATAAGGTAACCAAAATTTTTCATTTATATTCATACTAACAAATTATGCACCTCTCTCTACCACAGTTGTTAAAACAACGCTAAATAATGCCAGTACACATAATAAACTGCTAAATATTTCTGTCTTGGATGAGAATTACATTGTAATTGAATTTATACAACACTGTAAAATAAGTACACTTAAGTTATTCTACAATTTATTGTAAATTCACTTTGTGGCATCATTCTAATGAAAATAATTAATTAACTTATGAAAATAATTAACTTCACCCTTTTAAACATTATCAAAATAATTATAATATGCTTGTAGCCTCACTGATAATATGGTCATTTTTTATTAAAATACTGGTTTACAATTTCATTCATATAAATAATTTGTCACCGCCGCTAAAACTGTCAAAACTTGATAGGTGACAGCTGACAAGCATGTGATAGGTATCATCTTAGTTATGGTCAAAACTGTAGCAAAAACTTTTGAACTGCACGACATGTCCCGCGACACACCACAGTTCGCTCCGAACGCTTGAAAATCAGTTTACACGTACACTTCCGCGCGAGGGTCGCCCAAGGTCACCCCATCAACGATTTCGCCTGCCCGCGGAAGTGTGGCGACTTTTTTACCCAAAATAGTGTACCTGTTCGGCCTGCAGGCGGACACGGCGTTTCGGCGGGCTGCTTGGCGAACACCATAGACATCCACCGTCGTGAGGGCACAGTTGTATGGAGCTTCTATAATATTTCTATAATCTATGGTCAAAACTGACGCTTTGGCCTGCCCGCGGAAGTGGGGTGACTTTTTAGCGCAAGGGGTCGGCCGGCAGGCGGACACGGCGTTTCGGCGGGAGGGTCGCATGCCGCTTTAGCCTGGGGGCGAGGCACGCGGTCGGAAGTGTACGTGTGCCCCGGCCAATTCTAAATCGGTGAAATTGTCGCAATATGGTCGTTATGGTATTAGTTCATTTATAGTCGTTATTCGTTATGATATTTGAAACTTTGGGTTGAAATCTGAGTAAGTTTATTATTATATTTGGCAATCCATTTTTAATTAATTTATTTATATTGAAAACCACACATATATTTGAAATGTGTTGTGTCCACATTTCAAATATATTGCCTGGTTGCCAGCGCCGTGGGTGCCAATACTTTTATCATTTTGAAACCTTATTGCGTTATTTACGTTTTTGACTTATCTTCAATGTTTCGTGATTAGATTGAACAAATTTTATTAATAAAAGCTATACTATCTTTCCTTACATACAAAAATGGCCACCAATATTGTCATCAAGACCTCACGTATGTATATTATGTATGAATAGCTTATAAAAGTTTTTTCTGTCAATCTTTAAGGTTATGTCGTGTTTTTAATTTTGCTATATTCATATACATTCACTTTATTCTTAAAATCAAACTTTGGTAAATATTCCACCTAACTGCATACAAATAATATTGGTACGATTTTTATAGCGCAATTTTACAATAATTTGATCAGAATATACATCTTCCTAAATGTGATTCTTCGCGCATAAATAAACCAATCATTGACGCGCAGTGTTGCCAACTCGAAATCTTTTTCCCGCTAAATCGTGACAGGTCAACGGTCAGAAATCCGTCAGATATACAAATTTTCTGGGGGGTGGCTAGATAATTTCAGGGATCAAAATTTCTCCCTAAATAAAAGTATGATTAATTTTTGGGGATCGCTGGCAACGGTTAATATGCACTTTTAAAAAAAAAAACCTTTTGATTCACCTTAATTACATAAAAAGGCAACTATTTGCATTGGGGGAAGTCGAAAATATTTCATTCTAAATTTTATAATGTAAAATTAAAATTAGCTTTCGTCTTGTGAGATTGTACGCCAGAATCACAAACCATGTTACACAAACCTAGCGTAGCCGCTAAACTACTTGAAAACTGGGATGTTTTTCTTGCCTTGACGCGAGTAGGCGTTATAAAGGGGCGCTTTCTTTTGTATCACAAACCATGTTACACAAAAATATTTTCCACTTCCCCCAATGCAAATAGTTGTCTTTTAATGTAATTAAGGTGAATCAAAAGATTTTTTCAAAAAAAAAGTGCGTATTAACCGTTGCCAGCGATCCCCAAAATTTACCACTTCATGTCATTTGTCACTTTTTTCGAATCCGCCAGAAAATCCGTCATACTGTAAATTCCATTATACACAAAATTTTCCCGTTTCGGGACACACCAATCCGCCAGATATGACGGGAAATTCGTTAAGTTGGCAACACTGTTGACGCGTAAGGTTACTAAGGTTTTGAATTGTATCCAACGAGAAAAGTGTGAGGGAATAAACAGACAAACTGAAAATATGTCATTTTTAAGTCAAATTTTAGACGTTGACCATTTTCCACAAAAATTTATAAATTGATTTCGAAAGACTGTTCTTTTATCTAGTAAAGCCATATTTAAAATTTTGAGAAAATATGTTTATTTTTAATACAATAAGGTTTTACCGTAGGTCGTTGGCAGATTTGGTCAAATTTTGAAACAAAATTTTGTATTATACGACACACATTTCAAATCATATAATCGTGCAGTAAAATAAATCAATACATTAGTTGTTTTTGCTGCTTGTCAGAATTTTAAATTCACAAAAAAAAGATCCACGCCCTTGTTCTGTGACGAAAATACTTCAGTTTGTCTATTTATTTACGGTCTTACCAACTAATATATTAAAAAAATTACATTCTTATTTTGCTAAGACATTATTGAAAAATTAAAAATACTTATGATCAAAAAATAATTACAAAAAGTACATAATTTTAATAGTTTTATCATCACGAGTTTGAGCATTTTTGAATCGTGAATAAATAATTTTCAAAGCAAATTGTGAATGAAATAAAATCGATTTTGAGTTATTATGTATGTTAAAATGCTGGTATGGAGAATAATTAATCTTTCTCATTGGAACCGCCCAGCACAGTTGCAAGAGTACGATCGCAGGATTTTTTTTTTTTTTAGATTAACTCCACACAGGAGGCCTTGAGGAAAATAATTTCCCTCAGGACCTATGTCATCTGGGATGCTGTGTGGAGGGTCTTTTTGAGGAGAGGAAGGAATGAACATTGGTTTTGAAGAGACCTATGTTGTAGGAAGGAGGAAACACAGAGGCCGGCAAATCATTCCACAGCCGAGCTGTTGAACATAAGAACGAGTGGAAGAAACGACCCGTTCTCATGTGACAAATGTCAACCGTGTACAAATGTTGGGCACGCGTTTGGCGTGTTTCCCGACTATGCACCGGTGCCGAAGGGATCAATGATGCTAGTTCCTCGGAGCATCTTCCATTGAAATACCGGTAGAACAAGGATAGCATTCCCACCCGACGCCTGTGCTCTAAAGATTGCAATCCATCTGTTAAGATGGGAGAATCTATCAAACGGACCGCCCGTTTCTGCACAGGGTCGAGGGTATTTTTCAGGTATTTTGGAGCTCCAGTCCAGAGGTGGCTGCCAAATTCAACCGTGGGGCGCACTTGCGATTTGTACAGGGTTAGCAGTTGTGCACTATTTAAGTATCTGCGGGCCCTATACAGTACGCCCAGTTTCTGGGAGGCTAACTTTACTTTGGCTTCGATGGAGCCCCCATACCTGACCTGGTCACTTAGGGTTACACCAAGCATATCAATGGAGGGCCTGTTCGGAAGATTGCTTCCGTTGAAAGAGACAAGATTTTCATTTCGATCCCTTTTAGACGTAATCAGACAAGATTGGGTCTTTGAAACATTAAATTCAACGAGATTATTTTTACCCCAAGAGAAAACACTCTCGAGGTAACCGTCCATTCTTTGCTTCAAAGCCCTACGAGCTGTTGGAGTTTGTGAGCCCTTTGGGGGCTTGTCAAACAAAAAGCTATCATGAACTGTACTGTCATCCGCATAACAGTGAATTGGTGCACATGACAAAAGGTCGTTGATGTGCAACAAAAACAATGTCGGAGACAGAACCGATCCCTGCGGGACGCCAGCATTTTCAGATCATCGTTTGACGAAATTTAAATTCTCGGCCGTTGGTTAATAGCTGTTTAGATATATTATAGGCATGGTCGCTAGTGATTACTCATTGCTATTAATAATAATAGATTTGTTTTTATTTCAGGACGACAAACAAAATACAAATAATACATGATTATATTTGTTTATTAAAATATTGGCAATTTATTATATGCCAATAAATCTCCAAGATGAATTTAGACAATGTAAAGATCCAGAATATTAGAAACAGCGAACTTTTGCAGAAATATTTTGATAATTTGCAAAAAGAAATTGTCGAGAATGAAGTCAAAATAAAAATGAAAGGTAAGCATTCTTGGAATTCAATAAACCCTAGATTTTTTGCTTAGTGAACTGTAGATTTCCATGATTCACTCCTTTCAACGTGATTTTTGAACAAATAATGCTCGTCTCACACGAGCGCTATACTTTCATGTTCTAATGAGGCTTACCAGGCAGACTGTGATTCTTCATATAGAAGCCAACAACACTAATGTAGCAAATAACTCACCAATTACTCGCGCAATCACAACTTAGGGAACGTACCCATACTACGTGACCTGTTCAGGGGGGGGGGGGGGTCATCAAAATACCACGCTTGGTCACAACGGGGGGGCTTAGGTTTTTATCACGTAGTCAATCTAGAAATCTCACGTTTTTTTTCGAGCTACGAGGGGAGGTTTTTAAGTTCGCGGAATGGGAAAGTAAGTGATTAATGGGAGTACTGCTGAATTAGGTA
The DNA here is from genome assembly GCA_929108145.2 of Limnephilus rhombicus. Taxonomy (NCBI): domain Eukaryota; kingdom Metazoa; phylum Arthropoda; class Insecta; order Trichoptera; family Limnephilidae; genus Limnephilus; species Limnephilus rhombicus. The sequence continues at coordinate 29,697,260 of OV815290.1, read as the reverse complement.
CTAATTGAACAACTCATTTTTAGGATAAACACCGGGTTTTATCGTAATTAGGTCATTAGTCTTTGAGCTATCGTCGACCAAACACTTCAATCGGGAAGAAATTGTGAAATGTGGAGAAAATTGAGTTCCGCGCTGTTATAAAGTTCCTTCAACCCCTCCGAATTTTCGTGAATATTAGCATTTGGTGTCTTAAACGAAATGACATTTTATGAAAACTTTTAGTTATTACCGCTTCACAATTAAAGCTCTATAAATTAAACATTTCTGAACGTAGCCGAATAGTAAAAACTGTTTTAGAAAGGTTACAAAATAGGCTTTCAAATTATTATATTACAAATAAATATTAGCATTTGTAAATATTAAAATTTAGAACGCAACCATTAAAAATAGGTAAAAATGACTCACGTGATGTTTTTATGTGAAAACGGTACTAAAATCACAGATTATGTTAACAGCAATACTTATTCTATTGTATATATGTGTAATAAACACTTTTGTCACCTCACTTTTTTATCATTTCATATAAAAATATTTAATAAAATTTAAAATGTGGAGCGCGGTGGAGCTGCCGGTAGCAAATTTGCGCAGGTAAATATTTTTGTCAACTACACGATTGACAGCTGATTCCTGTTATGTATTTCCATAGACAACTTGATAGAAATGTGCAGCTTGATCTACTATCGACCTTTGACTTTTTGTTTTAGGGATGTAACTAAAACAATAACGGAGTTATAACGATTTCTATGGAAACACACACGCTGACGTATAAACACGCTTATTGTACTTGACTGCTGTCCTATTTTTAACGCTTATATCTGCTTACGTTGCGGAGGGGTTAAGTTAATTGAAAGATCGGAAAAATGTATTAGGGTAGTAGGTGAATATGTTGAAAAGGAAAAATAATTTTGGTTTTTATTTCCACTCCTTACCCAATCCGCAAACTTAAAAACCCACCCTCGTACATTCCAATAAGTGAAAAAGTTCAGGGAACGTGTTTGTTGAAGATGATTGAGATGAAAAATGTTTATAAAAATAACAAGACTTTCGTTTCCGTAAATTACGTTCCGGTTTCAATATATTTTGACATAAGTTTTATCTTGATAATATTTTTTCCATTTGCAATGCATGCACTCTTGCTGTCACGCAGCAAGCGCCGTATTAATAAAGACAAATATAAGCCAAATAATGCATTTTTTATTTTTTGTTAGCAAAAAATGATTTGAAACCATATTTATGAAATACTACGTGAAAACTGTAGGGGATGGTCTTGGAATATACTACACGTGGTCACCGAGGGGGGGGTAAAAAATTGCAAAAAGTGTGTCACGTAGTATGGGTACGTTCCCTTATACGCACCACGAAAAATTACTACACTTTTTCACGCTTCCTTGCTAACATACAAAACTAATTTATTAAATTTCTTAGCGTGATATAAATTAATTTTACATTCAATTTTTGAAAAAACATTTATCAATCGTCAATTACATTTTGTGAACATATAATTCTTAATTTAAAAAATTCTCTTTATCTTTCCACACACCACCTTTCTTTTTATTTGGGAGGCAGGTATGGGTACCGCTGCTCCGGGAACCATATATTGGATAACCAATACTCCTGCCGTAGGTCACCCGAAGGATGCTCCACTTTTTTTTTTTACATTAGCTCCACACAGGAGGCGCTGAGGAAAATAATTCCCCTCAGGGCCAGGGTGGGTAGGAATCTGGGGGTCAGTGTGCCCAGGAGTGACAGACATATGAATCCATCCCTCCCACTGCGGTACAAGACGATGTTCCAAGAGAGTACAGCTGGAGAAGTCAAAGGGATTCCATCAAACATTCTCTCCCGATCCGGCATGCCATGCAGCTGGTGGGCAGACACATTCGCAGTCAAAACCCAGACAAACCTCACCCCATGAACCCGGACACCCCTGCTAAGTCATCAAAGGTAGAGAAACACTTGGGGTGACCTACGGCAGAGGTGTTGGTTACTTTGGCTTGGTTGGTGACGTTTGGTGACTAAGCAGGAATGCCCGGGTTCATGGGGTGAAATTTATCTAGGTCTTGGCTGCGGATGTGTTTGCGGAATCCTTTTGACCTCTCCAGCCAGACTCGACTACCTTGCACCGCAGTGAGAGTGATCGATTCATACATTTGTCACTCCTGAATACATTTGAGCCCCAGATTCCTACCCACCCCTCATTCCTTTTTCCTTTCCGGAACTTCCTCTCCTTCCTTTTCCTAAAAAAAACCCTCCACACAGCATCCCCAAACATGTTATAGGCCCCGAGAGAATTTTTTTACTCAGGAGATACACCTTTGGGAGGGAGCGGGTGTAATGGGATACTATGACAGGTTTACATTTGCCACAACGGAGGGGGCGTAATGGGATAGGGAAAATACTTTTGTGGATGGATGGCCCCTAATGGGATGGGACAAGATAGGATGGGGTGGGATGGGTTTCTCAGGGTCTCCTACCGCCCCCCGGGAAAGTCTGTTTTCGTTTAATTATTATTATTTTTTTTTTTCTTTTAAATTTATTAATTTTTTTTTTTTTTTTTTTTAAATTTATAAACTAACGTTTAGACAAGATTTTTATGCAGAGCACAAAGGGTAACAATTATTATAAGCAATAATTATCAGCCTGAAACACTCATCAACATTGAAAAATCTTCCGAGAAAAGATACTTGCCGCCAACGGGACTTGAACCCGTGTCCTTCTGATTGCCGGTCAGCTGCTCTTGACCACTGAGCTATGGGGGCTTATCAAATACCCGCCAAATAATTCAATATATACTAGTGTTTCATTCAACAATTACTGCTTATTTTTTTCCACCTGAAAACAACGGGTTCAAGTCCGGAAGATTTTTCAATGTTGATGAGTGTTTCAGGCTGATAATTATTTCTTATAATAATTGTTTTCGTTTAGATTACACTGGTCCACAATGGTTTTGTTGCCCTTGATATGAAAGTGGTTCTGAATCATTTCATGCCTACAATTTATGAAATTGTTTATGATTTTGGAATATTGGCTATAGTTTTTATGATTTTGGCGTATCTTATATCATCATGACATAGTATGAAGAAAAGTCGCTCCCTTTGTCTGTAGGCTTAGATCTTTTAAACTACGAAACGGATTTTCATGCGGTTTTCACCAATAGATAGAGTGATTAATGAGGAAGGTTTTTAGGCATATAATTTTTCAAGGTTTTGTGTAAATTGGTTAAAATATATAATATATGTGGCAGCGGCAGCGGCAGCGGGCTGCGGGCGGTTGGCAACGGGTTGGCAAGCGGGGGATCTGGATTTGATATGTATGCAAATTAACATATGGCGTTGGTTATAAAGGTTGGGTAATTGCGTTGTCAGTAGATGGCGTTGTGTTTCGTTAGTCACAGCAACGTGTGGTTGGGTCTGCTAGTTTAAAATAATTAGCAGTGCAAGGAGGCTCTTCAGAACTAGAGTTATTAATAGATGTTTAGTTTTTTTGGTGAAATTCGCTTTCTGCGACATCACGTGTCCCCCCCCCCCCCCCCGCATGCCTCATGTGGAGAATCATCATACCTAACTTGATATGTAGTGGCGGAAGTATATTTTTTTCTCTACTTAACAACCGCTCATTAAGGCTCTGCAACCGAGCCCGAAAAGAAGAAGATGGAGAGATACGAAATTACGAATGTTAGAGGAGAGCGCTAACATTGACAGCGACAAAATCGATGCGAAAATTGCGAAAATGTTTAATAAAATACGACTCATTTAATATAGAGCAAAAATCTGGCGGGCATTATCTTAAACAGCATTTAAAGAAACACTGTGAATTTTTTCATACATATAACTTGTAAAATAACTGAAACAAACATGTTAATAATAATTTTTGAAGCATACTTTGCGATTTTTTTCTATCGAGGGAATTTTATGTAATTTGCGTTTCGGCACGGGCAAAGTCTAGATATTATCTTCAAGAATAACATATATTTTTTTAAGAACTTTAAAACTTACCGTGTTTAAGGGAAATATGTAATAAATCGGTACAAATCCGGGTTGCGGGCCCTTAAGAACATTGGCTTTACCAACAGTTAAGGATTCTCCACATGAGGCATGCTGGAGGGGGGGGGTCACGTGATGTCGCAGAAAGCGAATTTCACCAAAAAACTAAATGCCTATTTAGATTAATAACTCTAGTTCTGAAGAGCCAACTTACACTGCTAATTATTTTTAACTAGCAGACCCAACCACACGTTGCTGTGACTAACGAAACACAACGCCATCTACTGACAACGCTATTACCCAACCTTTATAACCAACGCCATCTATTAATTTGCATACATATCAAATCAAGATCGCCCGCTTGCCAGCCCGCTGCCTATTGCTCGCAGCCCGCTGCCGCTGCCACATATATTACATATTTTTACCAATTTACACAAAACCTTGCCTAACTAAATGCCCAAAAACCTTACTCATGAATCACTCTATCTAATGGTGAAAACCGCATGAAAATCCGTTGCGTAGTTTAAAAGATCTAAGCGTACAGGCATCGGGAGTGGCTTTACTTTATACTGTTTAATGATAACAAACTAACTAACCATCACGCCGTTTCTCCGCAGGGGTAGGCAGAGAGGACAGACCGCCAAACATCCCGGTCTTGGCACACATTCCTTGCCTCGTTTACATTCATACAACGTCTCATACATTCTCTTCTATTATTCTGACTCTTGACATGGCCCGACTCAAGTATCTGATTCACTTGGTCATGCCATGTCTTTCTTGGGCGTCCTTGACTTCTTCTACCATTCACATCTGCGTCATATATTCTCCTTACACTCCTTTCCTCGTTCATTCTCTCTACATGCCCAAACCATCGGAGCGTTCCTTTCTTGATCTTACTCATCACGCTTACATCAGCCTTGCATTCTTTGCAGATTTCCACATTTCTCACACGATCATACATGCTTTTACCACACATACGCCTCAGGGATCTCATTTCTACAGCGTTCAGTCTACTTTCATCCTTCCTCTGCCAGTTCCATGCCTCACTGCCATACATCAGGGTAGGTACCAGTACTCCATTATGGGCGGCTAGTTTCGCGTCTTTGGACAGTTTTTTGTTGGTGCCAACGGCGTTCAGTCCTCCATTAATAGAGTTACCTGCATTCACCCTTCTTTCAATATCTCTATCAGCCTTCCCATCTCTTGTAAACATACTTCCCAAATAAACGAACTCATCCACCTGCTCCAAGTTTAATGATGATATAAGATATGCCAAATTCCTAAAAACCAGAGCCAATCAGTACTTTCATGAATATATCCGTAAACTGGGTACTTGAAAGTATAAAAATCCGCAGAGATATAGGGCAACAAAAAAAATTACATTTTTTGTTGAGCTGTGTTATTATTGCTACCTTCTTCTTCAATATTAATTAATTAATTCGCTTATATTATTGTAGCAATTCTAAGTCAACATGCCAATATTACACTCCTATGCGACGGATTCAACAGCTTGGAAACAAATACTCCGATGTTGTTGATATATTTAATACATCAATTTCAATATATAAGCATACCTTATTGAAGTTTTTTTCATCAAGTAGGGGAATGTGTTGATGAAACTGTTTGAATTGACGAGCATATTGGTGGTGTTTTGTCGGCTGAAGGAGAGAAGCTATTTTTGTATTTTTTTTGTTTTTATATTTTATGCCTGCAAACTGTGTGGATCAAATTCAATAGTATTTTTGCTGTATATTTGTTTATGTGCAAGTGTTGTAAACAGTCATTTCCTGCACTATTTACTAGTATAATTTTGTAAATATTGTTAAGTGTATATATGTATGTAAAAGCCTAAATGGGCGTAAATAAATAAATAAATAAATATTAAATAAGTACTGGGCCGGCGCTAGTGCGAGAAGCATTAAAGAAAATCGTAACATTGTTTGGAAATTTTCAGCTGCTGATGAGGAGATAATAGAAGATACAAATGAACAAGGACCGTACTTCACAGACCAGAAGGGCCATTTCTACTTCCAAGCAAACTCCGATTCTCAATCAAATCTCTTGACAGAGGCCGCTATCGATGATGGAACCAGTCAAGATGTTACCGTGCTTGACGGCAATGAAGAAGTATGTATTATTGAAGATTGTATCTCTGTACATGCCAATTTTTAATTTTTTAAGTAAAACTAATTTACGCACGCTCGACTTGGGGGGTAAGCTGGTGAATGCGTTACAAAAAGTGGTGATTGTTACGAAAAGTTGTGATTGTTACGAAAAGTGGTAATTGTTATGAAAAGTGTGATGCCAACGATAATCAGTGCAATCGATGGCGAGGCGAACGGTAGGGCTTTTACACTCTTGACTTGGGGAATGATAAGGATAAGGATAAGAATAAGAATAAGGATGGTCACCCCGAGGTCGTAGGTCGAGGTCGTAGGCCACCCCGAGGTCGTAGGTCACCCCGAGGTCGTAGGTCACCCCAAAGTCGTAGGTCACCCGAAAGTCGTAGGTCACTCCAAGTTCGTAGGTCACCCCAAGGTCGTAGGTCACCCTAAAATCGTAGGTCACCCCAAGGTCGTAGGTCACCTCATGGTCATATGTCACCCCTAGGTCATAGGTCACCCTGTTCGCTACGTTTGGTAACTTAACAGGGGTACCTGGGTTCATGGGACTAGGTTTGTGTGGTCTAAAGCATACTCGTTTTTGTTTTTCTTTATTTTTTCCTGATAATTTTACAACATAAGGGAACGGATGTAGCTCTTATCAAACGAAACTAAATTTTGGATTTGATACCAAAATATTTAACCAAACTAAGAAAAAGCGGAAGATACTCTCAGTATCGCCCTGGTGTAAGACCAACATTCAGAATTGAAACATTGCTTGAAATGGCTTTAGCCGTGTTTGGTGACCAGATCTGATTAGCCAGGTATTTCCACACTTTCCTCTTCCACATCTCCTTCTCCTCCCCAATTCCTTCAGCCTCACAACACACCCCAATTGGGGATGACATAGTCTCACTGGCTCCAGACGGGAGCAGTTGGTGACTCTTGCGGTATTAATAAAAAAAATACATAAAAAAATATCAAAATCAAGGTTTTTGAATTCCCCATTTTTCTTTTCCAAAACTTTTTTTTTTTTTAACTGACTCGTCGCCCCAGTTCTTGTATGTCCAATAGACCATTTTAGTTTTCGTTCAATCTCCACTATAAAATTAAAAATAAAGTATAAAATATGATTGTTAATCACTTAACTAAGAATTATTTTAACAAATGAGAACTTTACCTTTACGGAAATAGCTGTATCTTATCATAATGTTTCATTGAAATAATGAAAGAAAACCTTTATCCCCCTGTAAAATTTTCTAATGGTCTATCTCTACATATTATAAATTAAAATCCCCCGCGCCGTCTGTCTGTCTGTCTGTTCGCGATAAACTCGAAAACTACTGAACGGATTTTCATGCGATTTTCACCAATAGAGTGTTTCGTGAGGAAGGTTTAGGCATGTAATTTGTCAAGGATTTGTGTAAATTGGTTGAAACATAACGACAATTGTTAGAAGTGTCGGAAAAAGTCAAGCCGCCTGAGAGATTTCACCAAAAACACTGCCTAATCCCTTTGAGATATGGGTTATTATACAAAAATTGGGTAACTCAATGTCATCAGATAATAGAACGATGTGTTATTATATTTTGTATGTATTTTTAATGTTATTTTAAAACAATTAAACGCCTTTTATTTTGGTCACTCAGTTTCAGCTACTCATTTTCAATACAAGTTTGTAAATTTCCACAATATGTTCTCAAAACGTCAGTACTTTGGCATGTCACAATCCCAAAAACGCGCAATGAAGTGGCTGAGTATTAAATATTACCATGAATTTAAACAAACTTACTATTTCTCTATAATCTATGAAGTAGTTAACAATGTATATTACAACTTTTATATTATAATATTTTACCGTTGTTGTAAAAAAAATAAAAAACTTTGTCATCACTTTTATTCGTCAGTCCGCTTTGTGTTGTTCGAATTTGAATTTCCCGCTAAATATTGTCGACTCAAATTAAAATGCGTGTTAAATTTCAACGTTGGTAGTGAAGTTAGCTGCAGGCAGCGCCATTTTATGGTGGCCATTAACCGCTTCTGTGCCAAGAGCGAGATTTCTCGCATTCTTGGCCGCGCCCAGCAGGCCGGCCATAGAAAAATAGCGAGTTATCTCGCTATTCTTTGAGCAAGATTTAATTTTTTGAATCTTAATTTTTTTATTTTTTATTTTTTTCAAGATTTTTGCTAAGTCATTTAAATATCCTTTCAAGGTGTAATATGTTTTTAATTTATAAAAATAAGATTTAAAAATGATTTATTTTGATTAAAAATTCATGGCCTGCTGTTCACAGCTACACTCCTACATACTGGCATTTAAAAGGTTAATGTGTCAGGGCTAGCATTGTGTTTGTCACCGAAACACATGCCGATCCAGTCAAAATATCAGTCCTATGGTGAGTCAATATTTTCTTGTAAACCTGTGTTATATTTTAATTTATACACAGCTAGCTTTGATTGTTTTAAATGTAACTTGTTGCTATTCAAAAATATCAACATTTACATTGGTTCTAATGATAACCTTAAATTCATGTTTTGTTCGTCAGTCCGTTGGCGTCAGTCCTTTGCCTGATCTTGCCCCAGAGGACTGACGTGTTTCCATAGTACTGATATTTTGCACGTGTAAGCATTTTTTTTTTACTTATTTCAGTTTAAAACATTATGCCGCCTCCTAAAAAAAACAAAATATGTCTAAGGGTAGAGAAGATATATTAAAAAAGAAAAGAGAAGCCGAAAAGGTTCGCTTAGCTAGAATCAAAAGCGACCCTATTAAATTAGCCGAATACAAGGAGAAACAAAGGTTGCAGTACTTAAAAAAAGGAGAAGGGACAAAGAAAATATGTTAAAGAAATGACACCTCGGGAGCAATGATTAACTAGAAAAAATTGGATAAATTATTCATCAAAGTACAGGCAAAAAAAACAACACTTGAAACGTACTACTGATAATTTTGTACGCCAGAATACTCCGTCACCTACTGACGATGAAGCAGCGGTTGGTGAAGAAATGATACCTAATATTAACGAAGGTCATGGAGCAAAGGAGGCAAAAAAGAGAAGTGAAAGGGCAGAGAAAGTCCAGAAATAAACAATTTAAAAAAATGGTTTCAAAACTGAGAACTAAACTGAAAACTCGGCTTCAAAAATATAAATGAGTTAAAAAACAGTTAAAGAAAGTTGTAAAATCTGTTGAAAAAACCAGGAAATCCAAAAGTTTCATTTTGGCGGTTCGCACACCCAAATTTCATTACATACTGTGGTCGTTTACCTAAAAGATTCTACGGTTTCACACTGCACTATCAAATCTAATTTGTCACATAACGCCGGAGCAATTTGGGCCCATCTAAAACCTGTGCTGACATCACTGTCATCAAATATTCAAAACAATCACTTTCTCAGCGATGATCCTATAACTCAATACAGGAACAAATCTATGTTTTATGTATTGGGCTGTAAACTGCAAGAAATTTACCCTAATATTATGCAATAGACCTGGAACTTTCATGAAGCTGGGCACGGAAAGGGGGCACCTGAGGGAGCCACAAGTAAACATACAGCCGATCAAGTGATTGTTACAGCAGTTGATATAACTGACTTGAAGGAGTTTGCTTCTGTTGTCCGCGAGAGATGTCCAGGTATACATGTGGATATGATTGCAGGCTGTGAAATCGAGCAGATAAACACCTTGATTAACGATAAGTCGTCTCAACTGGTCGCCTTTAAAGGGACACTATTGGTGCATCAAGTGAACGGCTCAGCTTACATTCCCAACCATCTTACGACGAAGTCTCCAAGTTGTTTTTGCGACGCATGTGATCATTTCAAGCTAGGATCTTTTCATTATTAGACAGAAATATCGGCTGAACATGGTACATGTGTAGCTATTTCTACCGTATTTACAGACTCTGAAGATGATGATATTCCTCTATCCGCTTACGTGAGAGACATTAATGACCATTCTAAATTGGATATCAATCTATAAACACCAGGAGTTAGCGGTAATTCACAACAGCAAAGTCTTTACAACAGTGGTGATTATGTATTGGTCAAATATGTCATGAGGAATATGGAATATAGTTATGCAGCAATCTGCTTTTCTGTTGATGATGAAGAGTGTGAATTGAGAGTGACTTTCCTCAAAATCTGTAAACAGAATGGTACTCTGTTTCAATTGAATGAAAGAGACGTATCAGATGTTCCGATGGATCAAGTAATAAAAAAAACCTTTGCCAAACCTCATTACAAAAGGAAATGGAGTGTTTTACCAATTTAAAGAAGAGATAGATGTTTTTGAAAAGTAATTATTGTAGTGTTAAAGTATTTTGAAGTATTAATTTTTTTGTGGGGACGAAGATCTCATTTTATTACCTGCCTTTAAGGTGTAGATTGTCATAATTTTAGTTCCTATTACTTGTTAGTTTATTAGAAAATGTACACTGATAATTCAGTAATACTGAATCCAAATAAATAAGTTAGCAACATAACAATATTTAAAATGTCAGAAGGCTGTTTTGAAGACTGAAATAGTTTAAGTACTTTTTTATAAATTCCATGTTAATTGGTATCTGGCAGAAAGAGTCATATTTTAGTTTCAATTGTTTGTTGATTATTCAGAAAATGTGTAATGTTAAACTACCTCAAAGTACTTAGTTATGTAATATAGCATTATTAAAAATGTTAAAAAGCTGTAGGTGGAGATAATTTTGTTTTACAGTATTACATATTAATGGTTTTTAATTGTTACTTAAGTCAATTAAGACTCAAAGTATGTGCCATTATTAGATTCTAATAGATTTCTTCTAAATATTAATAAATTACGAACATATCTCATGAAATTGTGTTTTTGTCAGTACTGTGTCACCCTCGTCAGTTCCCTGGCAGTCAAATTCAGAAAAATCGAAATATCTCAGAATCTACTTGAAAAAGTGACTGGCCCAAACACGAACCATATATTCATTATCCCTGGCAGTCAAATTCAGAAAAATCGAAATATCTCAGAATCTACTTGAAAAAGTGACTGGCCCAAACACGAACCATATATTCATTATATTAGCTATCTTATATGCCCAAATTTTTGGGAATATTATTTAACCTTTCCCTTACTGTGCTTAAAAAATACGCGCGCTCCGGTGCTGTGTAATCAATTCACGTGTCAAAATCAGCGATTTTATATCGGAAATATATCAACATTCATAGCTAATCGCTTTTGTTTATCATAATTTGTGTTAAAAGTGATAATAATTGTAATTTAATTGCTGAAAACATGAAAAAACCATCGTCCGTTGCTCAAAAAACAAGCGAGGAGACCATCTCAAACGATTGCCCGCGAACGACTGAGACTGAGGCGCTAGAAGCTAGAATAGTGCTAGACTGCTACCCAATACATACAGCTATGCATGTGGTCAAAACACAACTGCGCACGGCGGCGGTCTCTGTTTCTCGTGTTCCCGTATAGCGAAGTAGAGCGAGACGTCACATAGCGTGTCATCTCCCCCCGCACACTCTTCGCGTATCACGGTCCACACTGGCACACGGTTGATTGTATTTGTGGTTTATTCCCGATATTTAACAAAATATCTCTGATTTTGAATTAAATTTGCTAATTATTTAAAATATTAAATTTTAATTCAGTGCGTAAATGTATAACGGAGGAATACCTAAAATCTGAACCCAGATTTCATTATATTTATAGAGATATGAAAGTTATTAGGAGCAATGTGTAGTATTTACACATTACAGACCAGGAAAGGTTAAAAAATATCATAAACAAAATATCCCTAAAAGTTACCCAACTTTTGTATATTCACCCATATAACAAAACAATGCATGGTGGGATATTCCTCTTTTATAGATCTACAAAAAAGTCTGCGATGGCGTACATCTATCTTTTACGGACACCTTACTATACCCATTCTAACTAACCCTCACGCCGTTTCTTCACTATCGCCGCATCATCTTCTAAAAAAATGGTCACGTTCAATGGGATAATTGGAAAGTTATTTAGACGGATACAGTATTAATCCTTAATAACTTAAATACGCTAGTTACCCCAAGCATTTTATTCACATTATTGTAATCTTTCACACCATCTCTACGTATTATAAATTAAAGTCCTCCTCGGCATCTGTCTGTCTCTTCGCGATAAACTCAAAGACGGCGGTGGTTACAAAGGTTGGATTTTACAAAGTGTTTCATTAGCCACAACAACGCGTGGCCGGGTCAGCTAGTTGAACATACAAGAACTAAGGCGACGAACTGTATTAGAAGAAACTCTTATGTTTGTATGTTTGGCTTTATAAAAAAATACATTGTCTAGTTTGTGTATCCATAATATTAAAAAACCCATTCCGCAGATTTTTACTGTTAGGCCCTGCGGACGGCTTTGGTTTCGGCTTCGCCCAGTTAGTGTTAGTGACCATTTTATAGATCCAATACGAACTGATTACAAAAACAGCCCGTTCCTCGGATCCACTGTAGCTAGTCACCAGGACAAAGTAACCGAGACAGAGCAATGACGTCATATGTAATATATAGCCACTTGATACAACATGTATTAACTTCAATCTTTTCATATCCGGAGAGATACCACATATTCACAAATTCCTAGCAGTTATACTTAGGGGGGAGACATCCCCGTTCGACCTGCTGACGGAAGCAGTGACATCTTGTGTCAAATTCTTGAATTCGAAACTGAATTGTAACAGTAGCTCTGTGTGAAATTCCACATATACAGATGTTATTTGTGACGCGGCGCGTATGGCGTGGCGTCCGACATACACTCGTAGCTGGGTTCTGAAATTCAACCACGTAGACGCTACGATAATAATACTGTTCGAATAGTGAATAACTGTTTTATGGAGAACTAGCAGACCCGGCCACACGTTGCTGTGGCTAACGAAACACAACGCCATTACCCAACCTTTATAAAATCCACACCACCAGCTGACCGCTGCCTGCTGCCTGAATTGCATATTTGAATTTCTCGGCTTTTCTCTACGATAATAAGCATGTATTATACATATAAACCTTCCTCTTGAATCACTCTATCTATTGGTGAAAACCGCATGAAAATCCGTTGCGTAGTTTAAAAGAACTATGCGCACGTTTTCACCAATAGATAGAGTAATTCAAGAGGAAGGTTTATATGTATAGTACATGCTTATTACAGTAGAGAAAAGCCGAGAAATTCAATTCAGGCAGCGGGCAGCTGGCAAGCGGGTGGTGTGGATTTTGTAAAGGTTGGGTAATGGCGTATTTCGTTAGCCACAGCAACGTGTGGCCGGGTCTGCTAGTTAATAAATAAATATAAGATTTATTTTACAAAGAAAACAGAAAAACATTCTTCATAGACAATGCACGTATTATTGGTGACGTCTAAGCTTTAGATCTATATATGGATTATGTTCCAAGTTGTGCTAAGCTCAACATTCCAACCAAGCCTAGCTCATAACCAACTGATATATGTGACCTTAGAAATATGACAGGTTCCCCCTATTTATCCGCGGTCTTTATGTTAGATGTTTTATTTTCAGATAAAAATAAACAATGAGCCGGTCAACCAAGCGTTGCTGATCCCTGATCAGGTATACCAAACGATGACCGTTATACCATTGGAAGCTGTCAACGGTGATGTCGGCTATGTGTTCATCGTTCAACGGCCAGACAAGAAAACTTCAGAACAGTGTGAGGTCAATGACTCCCAGTCGGATTCCAACCTCGTGGTGTACAACTTTAACGAGAACGAGGAATTGGAAATTGCACACAATATGATGGACGATGATGATGATAAGTCAAAGATAGTCAAGTTGCCTCAGAAGAAACTCAAGTCTGGGGCAGCTGCACACAAGTGCACATTCTGCGACTATGTTAGTCCTAAAAGGTAATTTCAATAATCATTATCTTATCATGCTTGCTGACCCGGCCACGCATTTATGTGGCTAACGAAACACAAAGCTATCTATTGGATGGTTATCCAACTTTTAAACCACGATAAATTAACTTACACCGCCATCTGTTAATTTGCATACAAATCAAAATGGACGAGCGGGCTGTCCGTTTGCCAGCCCACTCATCCATGACATACAGACATTCTCCTTTATATTTCAACCAATTTACACAAAACCTTGACAAATTATATACCTAAACCTTCCTAAAGAATCACTTTATCTATTGGTGAAAACCGCATGAAAATCCGTTGAGTAGTTTTTGAGGTTATCGCAAACAAACAGACGTGGCGTTGGACTTTAATTTATAATATGTAGAGAAGACTATAGTCTGTTGATTTGTGGCCTCAGGTACCTGCTCTCCCGGCACATGAAGTCTCACTCGGAGGAGAGGCCACACAAGTGCTCCGTGTGCGAGAAAGGGTTCAAGACTTTGGCTTCTCTCCAAAACCACGTCAATACGCACACCGGCACCAAACCTCATCGTTGCCGCTTTTGTGAGAGTGCCTTCACCACCTCAGGTTAGTGAACAACCTATTTATGATACATTCTTATCGACACTACACGCAGATTATTAGACTAAAAATTCTCATGCATTTCATCTTAGGAGGTAATTTTTTCACCAGTTGCATAATAATGTTACCTCGAGAACGTTTTCTCTTGGGGTAAGAATAACCTCGTCGAATTTAATTTTTCAAAGACCCAATCATGTCTGATTACGACTGAAAGGGATCGAAATGAAAATCTAGTCTCCTTCAACGGAAGCAAGCTTTTGAATATTACCTCCATAGATATGCTTGGTGTAACTCTAAGTGACCAGCTCAGGTACGGGGGCTCCATCGAAACCAGAGTTAAGTTAGCCTCTCAGAAACTGGGCGTACTGTACAGAAGAACATTTGACAGTTAAATTGGTGTTGCCAGTCTACAAATTTTGTAGTTCCACTTTCAATATTTTCTACTCTTAATTGACAGACTATATATGTTGGCAGGTGAACTGATCAGACACGTGCGCTACATACACACCCACGAAAAGCCGCACAAGTGTCACGATTGCGATTACGCGTCCGTGGAGCTCTCGAAGCTGCAGCGGCACGTTCGCTGCCACACGGGAGAGCGCCCCTACCAGGTACGCTTGCTTCCACCATATTTGATATTTTTCAGCAGAACCTTATTTTTAAGATTAGCTCAATTTCCATTAGAAACATTTTCCCTTAGACCCAATATCATCTTTGGGGATGCTGTATGGAGTGTCTTTTTAGAGAAAGGAAGGAGAGGAAGTTCAGGGAAGGAAAAAAAGCGAGTGTGCTTTAGACCACACGACTGAAGTAAAACTTCACTAACTTATAAAAGAACATATGACATTGACATTGGGGTGACATATGACCATGGGGTGACCTATGACCCTGGGGTGACCTACGACCCTGGGGTGACCTACGACTGTGGGGTGACCCGTGACCTTGGGGTGACCTATGACCTTGGGGTTACCTACGCCCTTGGGGTGACCTACGACCTTAGGGTATCCTATGACCTTGGGGTGACCTATGACCTTGGGGTGACCTACGACCTTGGGGTGACCTACGACCTTGTGGTGATCTATGACCTTGGGGTGACCATCCTTATTCTTATCCTTATCGTTATCACTCCCCAAGTCAAGCATACGTAAAGGCCCGACGGTTCGCCTCGCCATCGTTCACCGTTCGCATCGATTACCGTTCGCATCACACTTTTCATAACATCACACTTTTCGTAATGCATTCACCAGCTTACCCCCCAAGTCGAGCGTGCGTAAAGAAGTTTTACTCCAAAAAGGTACTAGGGGTATGTAAGAATCTAGGGGACAATGTACAGGAGTAACGGACGTATGAATCCATCCCTCCAATTGCAGTGCAATGCGATGGGTTTAGAGAGTCCAGCCTATCATGCAGCTGGTGGACAGGTGCATTCACTGCTAAGACCCGCACAAACCTCTTCCCGTGAACCCGGGCATTCCTGCTACGTCACCAAATATAGTAAACTACTTGAGGTAACCTGTGGCAAGGGAGTTGGTTTTCCAATAAATCGTTCCCGGGGACTCGGTTGTGTGTAAATTGGCTCGTTTTCTGGAACGGGCTTCGGTTATTCCTCCTTCTTGTAATCCGGCCCTCTTCAAGACTCACGTTAATAAATCCCTTTCTGCAGCCCCTGCGTTAACCCGCCTAACAACGCTGCCCAACTGGGTGGCGACATAGTTCTCTTGTCTTTACACTGTGCAGCAGGGGCTTTCCTGTGAGGTCACATAAAAATAAAATAAAAAAACATGTATAAATTTTTTTTTACTAATTATAATTTCATCTCTCTTTCAGTGTGAGCACTGCACATACGCCTCTCCCGATTCGTTCAAACTTAAGCGCCACATGAGAACTCATACCCACGAGAAACCGTACGAATGTGATTACTGCAACAAGCGATTCACACAATCCAACACCCTGAAGGCGCATAAATTGATTCACAAAAGTAAGTTTTATTTTATTGCTCTTTAATTGTAAAGTAAAATCCATGTGGATCCGCCTTTCGATTTCAGAGAAATGCGTGTGTGCGTTAGTGCCATCAAAAGTTGATAAAATGCACTGTCATCGACAACGAGTCTATCTGCCGAGTTTCAGATTGATCAGATGCCGGGAAGTGGGTTAATTTCCACTTCCAAGATATGCTTTCATTCGTTCATTCCTTCATTGACAAAAACCAAATTGAAATTCAAAAAGATGTATTACAATTTTGGAGGCGGATACGGGTACCGCCGCCCTGGGAACTATTTATTAGATAACCAACAGCCCTACCGTAGGTCACTCCAAGTAGTTCGCTGCGTTTGGTGACTTAGCAGAGGTGCCCGGGTTCATGGAGTGAGTTTGTCTAGGTCTTGGCAGTGGACGCGTCTGCATACATTTTCGGGTCGGATCAAGAGAGACTGGTTGAGGAAATCTTTTGACCTCTCCAGTAGGACTCTCAGCAGGATTTGGACCGCAGTGGAAGGGATGAATTCATTCGTTCTTCACTTCTGGACACACTGACCCCCAGATTCCTACCCCCCTTCATACCTTTTCCTTCTTAGAACTTCCTCTCTTTCCTTTCCCTAAAAAGATCCTCCACACAGCATCCCCAAAGATGACATAGGCCCTGAAGGGAATTACCCTGTGTGAACCTTATGTAAAAATAAAAAATCTTCATTAAATTGGGTGATATGAACATTTTTATTTTTTTTTAAGGTAAACAAATAATTCATTATATTTTTAATTGAAATATTTATCCGTGACAATGAGCAAAGAATTTGGGGGCTCTGGAAAAAAAAAATATTCTCAAAGTGGGCGGTGGGCAAAATAAGGTTGAGAACCTATGGTCTACATAACCAGATAACCGGATTTAATGATTTTGTTTATTTTAGTCGGCAACAAGCCAATATACCCTTGCCAAATGTGTCCCACCACCTGCGGGAGAAAGACTGACCTGCGCGTCCACATCCAGAAACTGCACACTTCCCACATCTCACTCAAGTGCAAGTGGTGTCCAAAGTCTTTCCCTGACCGCTACAACTATAAGATGCACATCAAGGTATTTCATTTTGTGTACAGTTGCATTATCAATACAAAAAACATGATCATTATTCCATTTTTCATCAGTGCTAGGCAGTTGTGGCGTGATATCTATGTTCTTTTGGGGAACATATACAAAACTACTTAGTTTCATCATTAGAATTTCATGACTTCAAAAGTATAAATACCTTAACCCCTCCGGATTTTCGAGAATATTAGCTTTTGGTGTCTTAAACGAAATGACATTTTACGAAAACTTTGTATTATTACCGCTTGACAATTAAAGCTCTATAAATGAAACATTTCTGAACATATCCGAATAGTAAAAACTGTTTTAGACAGGTTACAAAATAAGCTTTCGAATTATTATATTACAAATAAATATTAACATTTGTAAATATTAAAATTTAGAATGCAAACATTAAAAAAATGTGAAAATGACTCATGTGATGTTTTTATGTGAAAACGGTACTAAAATCACAGATTATGTAAACAACAATACTTATTCTATTGTATAAATGTGTAATAAACACTTTTGTCACCTGACTTTTTTATCATTTCATATAAAAATATTTTATAGAAATTAACAATGTCGGGCGCCCGTAGGAAATTTGGCGGGATAAATTATGTGTCAGACTGCGCGTCTGACAGAATGTTCTTTTTATGTATTTCTATGGACAACTTGAATAGAGATGTGCAGCATGATTCACTATCGACCTTTCACTTTTTATTTGACAGATGTAACTAAAACAATAACGGAGTTATAACGGTTTCTATGGAGACACTCGCGCTGACGTGTAAACACGCTTATTGTACTTGACTGCTGTCGTATTTTTAACGCATATATCTGCTTACGTTGCAGAGGGGTTAAGAATTTCATTGATTCGCTCTCTTCTTGAATATGCTTGCATTGTTTGGTCTTCTTTGCTGTCCATATTCATCATATTGAATTCGTTCAACGTCTGTTCTTACGAGGGATTGATAGGAGATTAGGATTAGAAAGAGGCAATTACTCATATGATTAAATTTAAAATTGATAACTCTAAACCTTTCTCCTTTAAAAGATCGTTGGAAAAAATGATCTCATCTGGATAGCCACAATATCTGAAAAAACCCTCGACTCTGTGCAGAAACAAATGCTCCATTTGATAGATTCTCCTATATCAACAAACGGATTGCAATATTTAGGCACAGGCAATGCTGTCCTTGTTCTGTCAGTATTTCAATGGAATATGCTCCGAGAAAGTAGCGTCATTGATTCCTTCGGAACCGGCGCACAGTCGGTAAAATCTGCCAAACATTTGCACACGGTTGACATTTGTCATGTGAGAAAGGGCAGCTTCTAAGACTCTTTCTTGAGTTCAACAGCTCGGCTGTGGAAAGATCTGCCGGCCTCTGTATTTCCTCCCTCCTATAACAATGGTCTCTTCAAGACATAGGTTCACTCCTTCCTTTCCACAAAAAACCCTCCAAACTGCGTCTCCAAAGATCACAAATAATTTCCCTTAAAGCCTTCTGTAGAGTTAATAAAAAATAAAATTACCAGTTCTCTCTTTAACATGCAACATTCTATTTCAGACTCATAAGGGAGAGAAGTGCTTCAAATGTGACATTTGCCCGTACGCCTCCATCTCACAGCGTCATCTCTACTCTCACATGCTCATCCACACTGACGAGAAGCCTTTTGTGTGTGAAAACTGTGATCACACATTTAGGTGATTATTATATTGTTGCATATTAGTTTTTTTTATTCCAATTCCTCCATCCAACCTACTTTTCATACTGATCCTATCTGACAATATGTGCCAATGTTACCTACATCTACATGTGACATTTTGGAACAATAACTGAAGGAACTGTCAGTCTGAAGTAACCAGTGCAATGATCTAGTGATCTCTCAGTTCTTTAACCTTTGGGCGGGCGCGGCTAATCTGTGAGATGAAGTGATCTGTTCTTTTTGTGCCAAAGGTTAAATATCGCCGATCTTGGGGCGTGGCCTCGTGACTTTTTCTCTTTCATCACTGCTAACATTTTAGAAAAAAAATTTTTTTTGAAAAATTCAAGGGAAAAATCTATTTTAATTTGTTTTTCTATGATGTAATCTCACAGATGAATTGCGCCCGATCGTGTTAGGATTTGCATTGCGCCCGACGGAGGGTTAATATCGATTATGCTAAAGAAGCCACTGTGCCAGGATCTTCAATCTGGTGATCTCTCAGTGAGTTTAAGTAGTGTCTCTTGGAAACCTCTGTGCAATGATTAAACCATTGGCCACAAACCCCGGCACCCTGCCGGGTGTGCAACTCAGGTACTTAACCACAAACCCCGACACACTGACGGGCTAGAGTAGGTCCGTCAAAAAACGGAAAACGAGCACAATAGTGACATTTTTCAATAAAATTTTAAATGCCAAACGCTTTGCAGGTAATTAATCATTAATTTCTTAGCATTGGCAATAATATGTTTCTTATGTTTTTTCCCTGATATTTGTGTTTTAAGTTTTATATGCAGCCAGCCGCCATTTAATTTCTTCAAAATTGCGAGTGGTTCTAGGCTTTTGGTAGTGACCCTGAACGTCCCTGATTGCTTTGAGGACTATCATATACAATTATTTTATTAGTTATTAGTATACATGTATATAAAAATTAAAAATTATTATTGTTCGATTTATGAATATTATGTTTTTTGTAACTTTTTGAATAAAAATATGGAAAAAAACTTACGAAAAAAGAGAAGGTTATATTTTTGTATCCTTACTTACATATATTTTAATATTTAAAAAAAAATATTTTTACGTTTTTCTTTACCTTAATTCAATATGTAAACAAATTTAAAGAAATAAATTCATTTGAATATACGGTTCAAAAGTAACAATAGATTTAGTACACCAATGCAGGTTTTTAATTTTTGGTACAAAATTAATTCAGTGGTGAAGGCCAACTTTTTAGCTCATTAATTCTGTGGCCAATGGGTTAACTCCATAGTGATCTCTCAGTGTGTTTAATGAGTCAAAAGGAGAAACCGGTATAGTGAACATATTTAGGTGATTATTATATTGTTGCATATTAGTTTTTTATTCCAATCGCCCTAATTTTTCTTTTATTTCACTTGATTCCTCCATCTAACCTACTTTCCATACTAATCCTATCTGACAATATGTGCCAATATTACCTACATGTGGCATTTGGAACAATAACTGAAGGAACTGTCAGTCTGAAGTAATCAGTGCAATGATCTAGTGATCTCTCAGTTCTTTAATATCGATTATTGTGCTAAAGAAGCCATTGTACTATGATCACTAATCTAGTGACCTCTCAGTATGTTTAATTGGTGTCTATTGAAGAAATCTCTGTGCAATGATCAACTCCGTAGTGATCGTCAGTTTAGTTTAATCAGTCAAAAGGAGAAACTAAGCAACACTCGCTATTTTCAGCCTACCCAAATTCACTTGTGGTGGACCCCTCCCCTCCCGAGTTCCCCTCCCCCCTCCTAGGTCCCTCTCCATCCTCCCAGGTTCCCCTCCCCCTCCCTCCCTCCCGCTTTCCATACATTCAGTTTTCAAACCTCGCGTGCCACCAATAGCAATTTTTTTATACAAATTTCATAATGCCAGAGTTCACCAGAAGTTTTGTAAAAAACCTTGTCCTGACAATAATGATCACACAAAAAAAAGGATTATTAAATTTTGTGCAGTCGTTCGAAAGTTATGCGCTTAGCAACACATTCAGCAATTCTTTTTTTTATTATAGACTAGCTGGTCCCGGCATGCGTCGCTATGCCACTTAATAAAGAAATTGTTTCTCCCTGAGTGTCCTTTCCCATTCGTCCCGTTCCCCTTCCGCCTCCCCTTCTTCTCCTGCGTCCTCTTCCCCTCTCGCGTTCCCACTCCGTCACCTCCACCTTCCCTCTCCCTACTCTACTCCCCCCCCCCCTTCATCGTCCCGCGAACCCCCCTCCCGAGTTCCCCTCCCCCTCCCAGGTCCCCCTTCCCCCGTTCCCCTTCCACCTTCCCCGCCTTCCCTCTTCCCTTTACCGCTCCCTCGTCCCGCCAACCCTCCTCCCGCGTTCCATATATTCAATCCCAGTACATTCAGTTCTTAAACAGCCCGCGTGCCACCTTTTACAATTTTTATTCAAATTTCCATTTTTCATGTATATTAAATTTGGTACCTAACATAGGTACCTATTTAAAATATCTAAAATTCTTGATTCGATTCAAAATATTAGGGGAGTACCTACTTTAAATAAATTTTTCAACTTTTCAAAAATAGAATCCTGATTGCACAATCATTCATTGTTTTGCAAAATGTCATTCTCTAACACGCGAACTGTCAAACGTGCGATGTTTTCTGTTATTATCTAATTTTCTGCGCAATTTTCTAAATTTTTCTCTCCGTAAGAACCATCCTCGCACTTCAAGGAATATTCTAAAAAAAGAATTAGCGAAATCGGTTCAGCCGATCTCGAGATTTGCGCTTACCAACACATTTAGCGATTCATTTTTATATTATAGATTAATGAAAGACATATAATAAATCCAAGAAAACTTGTTTATTACATTTTTAAACAAACTTGTGACATTTATATGAATTTCTTAGGCTTAAAATAAAATAAATATTTGCGATAACCTGCTTGGAAGGGAACTCTACTCCCCCACGAATAGTGTTAAGGGTTAATGTAAAAAAAAACTGGAGACGACTATATAAGTAAGTAAGAAAAAATTTTTTTTTGCTACGTTTGAGTATTTGCAGGCAAAAGCAGTTACTCAGGAGGCACCAGAACCTGCATCACAACCCAAGCTACATCCCGCCCAGTCCTGAGGAGAAGAGTCACGAGTGCCAGGAGTGTGGGCGCCAGTTCCATTACAAGGGCAACCTGATCCGCCA
Organism: Limnephilus rhombicus; assembly: GCA_929108145.2. Lineage (NCBI taxonomy): Eukaryota > Metazoa > Arthropoda > Insecta > Trichoptera > Limnephilidae > Limnephilus > Limnephilus rhombicus. The sequence continues at coordinate 29,674,781 of OV815290.1, read as the reverse complement.
CGTGATCACGCACGACCCCGACTCATCCGCGCACGCAAACAGCCTTGCGCTCAAGCTCGGCCGCCAGAAGAAGATACAATTCATTGATGAACAATCGGTCTGTTTAACGCAATCAGTTATTAATCATTGTTCTTACTTTGCAGTGTTTTAAATTCCCCATATTTGACGATCATCAAATTGACGATCACCGCCATTTTGATTTTTTGACATGATCCACCTGGAACAAGTCCAGATCCACTTCTGATCAGCTGATGAGCATTAAAACATTATCGTTACGCTTGAAAGTTGAACACAATTTGATCTACAGCTGAAACGGGCCAAAAATCGTTGTTTAACGGGGACTGAAAGAGAAAAAAATTTTAACACAAGTTTTTATTTTTTTATGTGCCATCTCATAAGAGCACCACTGTCTGTACAGTGTAAAGACAGGGGAACTGTGTCGCCATCTGGTTGGATAGCGATTTGAGGCAGGTTAAAATAGGGGCTGTAGGACGGATTTTTTTAAGAGGTCCGCATTAAATGAAAGAGAAAAAACAGACGCCGGAAGCTCGTTCCACGTACAAACCGACTTACAAAAACATGAGTAGAAGAAAATCCCCTTTTGATGCCAATATCAACTGTAAACGGATGTTACACTTGTGTCCGTCGAGTTTTACGCATGTACACTCGTGCACCGTATCATTGCTGCTAACCTAGAGCAGGATTCATTAAAATACCTGTAGAACAGACTCAGAGTGCCTTCATTGTATATTAGAGGTGGTAATCAGTCTGTAAAGAATGGATTGTCAATCAGACGGACGGCCCTCCTTTGCACAGAATCAATTATGTGAAGTGCTCAGATACATAATAACACTTTTTCACATAACGCCGAGTCAATAAAACTGCTTTATTGGTCTCTTGTGAGAACACAGCTAGAATATGCATCTTCTGTTTGGTCTTCTGTTTATACTTGTAACTTACACCGCTTGGAGAAAGTACAAAGGAAGTTTCTTAGATATTTTCAATATAAATTGAGATAACCTTTAACCCCTCCGAATTTTCGAGAATATTAGCTTTTGGTGTCTTAAACGAAATGACATTTTACGAAAACTTTGTATTATTACCGCTTCACAATTAAAGCTCTATAAATGAAACATTTCTGAACGTAGCCGAATAGTAAAAACTGATTTAGACAGGTTACAAAATAAGCTTTCGAATTTTTATATTACAAATAAATATTAACATTTGTAAATATTAAAATTTAGAATGCAAACATTAAAAAAATGTGAAAATGACTCACGTGATGTTTTTATGTGAAAACGGTACTAAAATCACAGATTATGTAAACAGCAATGCTTATTCTACTGTATAAATGTGTAATAAACACTTTCGTCACCTCACTCACATCATTTCATATAAAAATATTTAATAGAAATTAACAATGTCGGGCGCCCGTAGGAAATTTGGCGGAATAAATTATGTGTCAGACTGCGCGTCTGACAGAATGTTCTTTTTATGTATTTCTATGGACAACTTGAACAGAGATGTGCAGCATGATTCACTATCGACCTTTCACTTTTTATTTTACGGATGTAACTAAAACAATAACGGAATTATAACGGTTTCTATGGAGACTCACGCGCTGACGTGTAAACACGCTTATTGTACTTGACTGCTGTCGTATTTTTAACGCATATATCTGCTTACGTTGCGGAGGGGTTAATTGATTTCTGCTTCAATACTTTAATGACTAATCTAAAATTACCACTATTTACTACCCAGAGAACTATTAATGATATTCTTATTCTTTTCAAATGATTGAATAACCCCGTGGACTGCCCTTAAATGTTAAGTTTTATAAATATCTTGCCTCCACCATCTTTACCACTATGACAACCATAGCACTAACTATACACACCATTCACCACTAGTGCGGTTTCATCAAACTCTTTCAATCTACATTGTTCATAAAATTAATTAAAAATAATTTATGAGTACAGTGGAACTCAATTATAACTGGCATGAAGACAATATCTAAAATTTAGATTTTAATTGTGGCAAGTAATTGATTTCTTCAACTTTGACGGTCAAGACATACATTGGAGATGAAATTCTCTGACTAAAATGCATTTGACATTGTTGTAACTCTCGGTTCATTTTACACTTTAAATAAAAATTAGGATCAATAAAACACTTTGGACTTCATTTGTGATAGAAATGGGATCTGATTGATTATTTAGCAGATGGTAGGAATTATTCTAGGTCTCGACCTTGAGGTTGCAAAAGTATTTATTGTAGTTTTAATCCCTGCATTATCAACAGCTATGTGCTGTTAACCCTTTAAACTAATATCTGGGATTTTACAGACATGAAATGAGAAGTGGGTATGAAGAAGTAAGTGTGAATGCACGACGAGTAATAGGTTTTGTATTGTCTGTGATGTGTTGCTCAGGTTGCCATGTGTCTGCAGGTGGAAGTGATGGCCGGTTCCTGCCCGGACTCCGAGAAAGAGGATATGGTTAAGATGGAGGGAATCTCCGATCACAAGGATCAATACGTGGTGTTGGAAGTCATCCAGCTGCAAGAAGAAAATGCTAATGATACCGTCGTGAAACAACATGACATGCAAGAAACAGACGACAAAAGTAAGTCAATTAGATAAGTGTTCTATGTGTGTTTTGTTTTACATTAGCCCCACACAGGGGGCCTGAGGAAAATAATTCCCCTCAGGGCTGTGTCATCTTTTAAGGATGCTGTATGGAGGGCCTTTTTGAGGTGAGGAGGGAGGAAACACATTGTGGGAGGAAGGAAACAAATAGGCCGGAAAATCATTCTACAGCCGAGTTTTAGAAACAACCCATTCTCACGTGACAAATGTCAACTGTTTACAAATGGGTTTGGCGTGCATCCTGACTAAGCACTGGTGCCGAAGGAATCAATGGCGCTAGTTCCTCGGAGCATCTTCCGTTGTAATACGGGTAGAATAAGGACGGCATTCCTACGTCACGCCTGTGTTCTGAAGATTGCAAACCATTTTTTAAAATAGGAGAAACTATCAAACGAGACAAAGGATTTTTTCTGGTATTTTGGGGGTCCAGACAGGCGTGGCTGGTGTAAAGCAATGTAATTTTCACTCTAATTTCTTAAAAAAGGTGCAGTGTAAATATAGTATGTAAAAGCCCTTTGGGCGTTTAATATAAGATACTCTGCAATTCCAGTGGCCCATGGATAAGGTGTCCCAAGAAGAGTGTTCAAAGAAGATTCTAGCAGAATCCTAGATCCTGGACGGGTAAAGGAATCAGCTCGCATCTGCACCAAAGTGAAAAGCAATGGACGTTCTTGCGGGGTAAGTATTCTTCTTCTTCCATTCTTTTGGCATCCAGTTTTGGACGTGTGTCTCCCTCAATTTTCCAGATTTGCCTTTCCTTGTTGACTCTCATTCATTAAAAGTCAGCAGTTCTCTTCAAAACGTTAGATCTTTCATGATTGGGTGACTTTGCATGTCCATTGCAATGTTTTGTTGATGATTCTAATGGTCATCTGTGAGTCGGGCACATGCTTAGAGTTTGCATTGATCCAGATGATTGAATAGGACTAAGTAAATGTGAAATATTCAAAGAACGACAAAGACCCGCGGTAGAGATAGCCAAATAGCTAAAAATAAAAACTACATAACAAATCTTTTTCTTGAAGATATAATTAATTTGACGGGTCTGTTTAGGAAAGGTCTTATGTAATTTTTGTGTATTTACAAGGTGCGTAGTTCAAAATATAATATACGAAAATGTGTGATTTTCGTCATGTAATTTTTGCATGTGTAAATATAGCGTATGTAATTTTCACATTAGTTTTAATAATAATATTTGATATTTGGATAGTTTATATAGCATCGTTTTTGTGAAAAATCACTTCAAGTAATTTACATATTTAATAACACATTGTGTAATTTTAATGTGTAATTTTAGTATGTGTAATTTTAGCATGTTTAATACAAGCTTGTGTAATTTTAGTATGTGTAATTTTAGCATGTGTAATATAAGATTGTGTAATTTTAGGATGTGTAATTTTAACACGTAATAATTTTAACACAAGTAATTTTAACAAATATAATTTTCACATGTGTAATTTTAATGTTTGTTATTTTAACAAACATAATTTTAAGGTGCTATTTTAACACATGTTGTTTTTACGTGTGTAATTTTAACATGTGTTTGTTATGATAAAATATTTGTCAATATATCTCGAAGTTTATTTTATCATAGATTTAGGCAAGCAGGTACCTCATTTCAAGAGGTGATTAAATAATATTAAATAAGCTTCTTCATAAATTTATTTTTTTAAATTTTGGAAGTAACATCATTCATTTTTTCTTTTTTGAATAGGGTATAAAAATCGAATATTTTGTTTAGAGCCGACTTCTGAGTAATCTTTCTATGGTGGTGGAGGGTTTTACTGACAAGTCGGGCGTGATTCTTATTGATTACGTTAATAATTTTATAAAGTAAAACGATTATTATTTTATCCGAACTGGATGATAATTAACTAGGCCGCGACTATTGTAATCGTGGTGCCGATAAGTGTTGTAAATACACATTTCTGTCTTCGTAATTTTCACCGAATATAACTGATGGTTAATTTTGAATTTACTTGCCAAGTAACAAGCAATTTATTTTAAAACATGGAAGATTTAAAATACAAGAAATTTAATCTGTTAAATAACGAAGGAATAATTATTCTCGCCTGATAATACAAGATTTTCATGGCTGGCTTTTGGTTTTTGGGAGCAGATACTGTTTTCGGCTGAAATCAGTTCCAGGTATTTTGTCCGACCATACTTCAGGAGAAAAACCAGAAGCTCAAGATCGTAATTTAGATAGATAGTTAGAATCATGTAAATTTTTGGTCGATTCAAGGAAGGTGAGTCTTAAGTTCTGTTAATATGTTTATTGGTTCCAGTTTTATTTTATTATGTGATAATAAATCTTTTAATTCATATTTCTTAATAATACTGTCTATTTTATTTTAAAAATCCTTCTAATTTAATCGTATAGTTTTCATACCAAAGACCCTGAGAGAGGTTTATTGTTTTACTAACTGCTAGCCTGGTTAATCAACCAGTGGCGCCCCTTTTAAAAATAAAGCTGGCAGATGTTGATGTATATTTCACCATGACAATTTTAAGTCATATTTTTAATATGACAATTTGGCGACCTTAAACGTGTTGGGTTTCGTTTTATACGTTATGATTATTTTACAAGGATTTTTACTAATGAAATGTATTTATTTTGCTTCAGAAATATGTCTGTTTATTGATAACATGTCATTTTTTTTTTCTCTCTCAAGAGCTTTTGTTATTAACAAGTTTCATTTGTTTTGAAAATATTTCATTTGTTTCAAAACAATAGAATGTTATCAAAATTGATTATTTTTTTTTCTCGCTTAAAATGGTAAAATAGCTTAACTATTTTCAGCTCGTAAAGTCATTTCTAATTTTAATCAAGCAAGATTTAATATCTTTTCTTTGTGTTTGAATTATTACGGCCGCGTACTATTTATTATACAATTGGGAACGTCTTCAATCTTCGATTAATTCGAAACGCATTTCATTCATCTACGACTTTCATTATGGAATAATGCTACGAACATTTTATTTAAAAGAAAAACAAACGATATACAATCAAATGTTATTGTTTATTGTTTGTATTTCGGTATAACTATTTTCATTTCGCTTCGTCATTTCCAAAATAATATATTACTACGAATTATTTAAATGAATTATTACGGCTGTGATTTTCAAACGAATTGCAAATAGAACAACTTTGAATAATTTTTCCAAAATGTCGACTTCATTCGAGAATATAAATGATAAAACAAAAGAAGATCTATTAAAGCGTCTTATTCAACGACTGCATCGTAAACAAGAATCAATTTTTCCTTTTATAATATTTTAACAAATAAGTTTTTTTTTCGAAATGCAGATTTTATCATTATTTAAACGTCATTTACAATCTAGTAGTAAAGATTTTATTAAAAAAATATTTCTTTAAATGAATACAAATAACTTGAATGGAGCCACTCGATTTGTTCGTATTTCATGCGCACGGAATGCAGATATTTCAGAGTTGCCTTTACTGGTTAGACAGTTTCTTTCTATTTCGTTTTTTTGAGGTGGTGGGCCGATCACCCCAGGATTCGAGATAGAATGAAATAGTCGATTGTATTATTAATATGTAACGTCATAGATTGTATACCAATATACATAATTATAAAACTTAAAACTATTTATTGTCAATCGTGACACAATCAATTTTGATATTTATTATCAATGTTTACAAAAACGGGCATTATTTTTAATAACAATTCTGAAAAACAGTAATTGTCAACGGTGACACAAGGAATAATGTGATATTTATTATCATTATTTTAACAAATAAAGGACAATATACACGAAATGTGATAAGACTTCGAGAAATAATCGGACAATGACGCAACGTCATTATTATCATTGGAGGGGAGTTAGCGGAGGTATATCCAGTCTAAACAACTGGGTCCTGGTGTTCAACTTACCATTCCTAATGGTCCAAATAAGTTCCAAAGGTAAGGGTGGGCTTGTACCCCATCCGCAACGTATCGATCCGGCGTCGATAACGTTTACCTTACATGACAGACAGAGGGCGAGAGATGCTTGCTGTCTGCTCATCAAACCCTGAGCTGCTGACTCAGGTACGGAACACAGTGTGCTACATCGTCAGGCGGAAGGCAGTGGATCCGTTGCCTGTAGACGGATAATACCTATAGGTGATGGAAGGACTGCAGTCCACTGGTCCATGTGCATACTCGCAGTACTACGTGGTGTGAAACTTGTTTAGAGTGGTTCGAGTTGTTCTGGAAGTTTTAATGAGCAATTCTGACACAACATTCTACAAGTAATTCATAAACTCTATTTGAAATCGAGTTGTATGTTATTTTTTTTCACACGGTACTATTGGTAGTGATTTCTGCAAAATCACATCATTATTTTTCTCAAATATATCAAGTCTCAATTAATTTGTGCATGCCTTTATATTGTCTTACGTTATGCTCTACGTCAGAGCCAATGAAATTCAAGCCCATACAATCAGTAATAAATATTGTACACTCGACGTGTAATTTTTTTGGTGTCATAATCATGGAGAATCTATCCATTGACTAAAACATGTAAGTTCTGTAAAGCCGAGCTTATATTCCTAAGTTATATGGTGGTTTCCAAGGGTTTGGCCAAAAACATCAGTAGAAATTTATTCAAATTTCGATACATTTCAATCAGGTCTGATCAACCGGGTTGATACATAATTAATATAATTTGAATGCGGAATTCAATTTAATTTTCCTTGAAAAGGAAAATTATTGTTTTTTTAAACTCTAGTTTTAGACTCGAGTTCAAATAATTTTAAATATTATTATGAAATAAAGAACATTAATTATGGAATGAATAATTCCAAAATATTGTTTAAACAACAATCTATAACACAGGTACAACTCTAGTACTTCGCTTGAGTTTAACCATTATCGTATATTATTACGGAATTATTAATAATATAACTTATTAATTGACATGTTATGAATGAACAGACAAACTAAAATAAGAATCACGTTGTTTTTATATATATAAATGTATATATTTTTTTAGTTTTTTATTTAACTTAGAATTTTAAAAAAAATTACCACTAAGTATTTATACTTTATTTTTTTTTAAATTCTAAACAAAAGGTTATTATAAATGAACTGTTTTTTTTTTTAATTGACAGGATTACTCAGAGATCCAAAGATTCGTACCTCTTTGCAACTTGAGTTGTCTTGATAGTTGAAAAATATAAAATTTACATAAAATAATGTTTAATTTAAATTTAATTTCATTTCATGTCGCATTTGTTATTAAATATTTATATATATATAAAACATATATATAGAGATCTAGATGTTGTTAAGTTAGTTTATAATAGAGCATATCTCCTATGCATTCGAGTATGCAATATATATTTTTTATACTAATTGAAGAGATTAGTTTATTTAATTTATAAACTTTTGCTTAAAAAGTGTTTGTTTTCTCTTGGGAAACTGAAATTTGTTTGTTTCAAACAAATTTACTAAACAATTTTGACTCCACAAAGCTGGTTGTCTACCTCAATTATTTGGCACCATTCATTGGCGATGGTTGATGACATTATGACATTTAAATAATTTGATTTTACATAAATGTTGATTGCTATTATATAAATTTCCTTCTTGGATAGACCAAATGACCTTAGTGAGTTAGTCAGGAAACTCCACGGAGTGAACATTCTTGATATCCTAAAGATGGATTTAAATTCAGTGCAAAGTGAGGGTTGATTGATCTCCCTAAAAGTGATGCCTATTGAGGCTTAATACCCTGATTTGGGACAGTGACGCTTTTGAGCATAAAAGTGATATGACGTTTTTGAAGGAGTTATGTAAAATTTGTAGAATTAATATTTGTAATATTTTTTTTTCTCTTTCAGTTTAAAGTGTGTTGTTTATTTATCATTTAATGATTGTTGTTCACGTAACATTTAATTATGTCCTGTTTATTTCAGGTATTTTAACTATAATAATCAATAATATTGTATTCTAATTCTAATTCAAATTTAATCAATTTTAAATATTTCAAAGGTTCATACGAATTATTTATTATAAATTATGTTTTATTAATCTTTGAAAAGATTGTTAAATATTACTAATTGCTTTGTTGTTTTTATTTAATAGAAATCCTTGGATCGACAAATGTATCAGATAGAATAGGTTTCTTTTATAATTATGTTTGGGGACAAACATTTGCGTGGTCCGGGAGGTAATGTTATGATAAAATATTTGTCAATATATCTCGAAGTTTATTTTATCATAGATTTAGGCAAGCAGGTACCTCATTTCAAGAGGTGATTAAATAATATTAAATAAGCTTCTTCATAAATTTATTTTTTTAAATTTTGGAAGTAACATCATTCATTTTTTCTTTTTTGAATAGGGTATAAAAATCGAATATTTTGTTTAGAGCCCACTTCTGAGTAATCTTTCTATGGTGGTGGAGGGTTTTACTGACAAGTCGGGCGTGATTCTTATTGATTACGTTAATAATTTTATAAAGTAAAACGATTATTATTTTATCCGAACTGGATGATAATTAACTAGGCCGCGACTATTGTAATCGTGGTGCCGATAAGTGTTGTAAATACACATTTCTGTCTTCGTAATTTTCACCGAATATAACTGATGGTTAATTTTGAATTTACTTGCCAAGTAACAAGCAATTTATTTTAAAACATGGAAGATTTAAAATACAAGAAATTTAATCTGTTAAATAACGAAGGAATAATTATTCTCGCCTGATAATACAAGATTTTCATGGCTGGCTTTTGGTTTTGGGAGCAGATACTGTTTTCGGCTGAAATCAGTTCCAGGTATTTTGTCCGACCATACTTCAGGAGAAAAACCAGAAGCTCAAGATCGTAATTTAGATAGATAGTTAGAATCATGTAAATTTTTGGTCGATTCAAGGAAGGTGAGTCTTAAGTTCTGTTAATATGTTTATTGGTTCCAGTTTTATTTTATTATGTGATAATAAATCTTTTAATTCATATTTCTTAATAATACTGTCTATTTTATTTTAAAAATCCTTCTAATTTAATCGTATAGTTTTCATACCAAAGACCCTGAGAGAGGTTTATTGTTTTACTAACTGCTAGCCTGGTTAATCAACCAGTGGCGCCCCTTTTAAAAATAAAGCTGGCAGATGTTGATGTATATTTCACCATGACAATTTTAAGTCATATTTTTTTTATTATTTTTATAAAACGTGTAATTTTAACATGTGTAATTTTAACAAATATAATTTTAACCCGTGTAATTTTAGAACATGTAATTTTACCATGTGTAATTTAAGCATGGGTAATTATAGAACTGATTATATGTAAACTTTTAATTTGGAGTGGGGAGAGGGAAGGTGGAGGAGGCGGAGTGGAAAACCCCTAATACCATGCGAGCGAAGCCGCAGGAAAAAGCTAGGCTACACAAAATGAAAAAAATTTGCCAAAAATTGGATAATTTATAGAGCGCCGTTTTTGTGGAAAATAACCTCAAGGGCTACAATTTATTAAGAATTCTTAGGTTCTAACTAATTTTGATCGATATTTTATTGCAGTTCACTAGCGGTTATATGCCTTCTCCAGTAAGGACTGCAAGGCGCACATGTTCACCAGGGTGGCCTCCCATGTGGCATTGATCGAGAGTGTTGTGTGGCCATGCGGAGCTTTACGGTGACCACTGCATGTTTAACTCATTCGTGAACGCTTCTGATCACTTTTGGTCCACACGGTTTGTCTGCATACGCGGACATAATATTCAAATTTATTTTAAATTGTTCAAAAAAATTTTATTATTTCAAATTATAAATTAGGTTTAAAAAAACCAATCCCCATTTTTCAGTTCAAAGCATAAAATTTGAAAAAATTACTACATTTATGTATTTCCTCCAAGTATAATATAATGCATAAAATGTTTTTTTATTCAGAGGTTCTCAATCTTTTTCCTCTTTCAGAAATGTTTGATAATCTGTGTTCTTATTTTTTGTTGTTATTTTATATTCTCATGTTTGTTATAAAAATAAATAAAATGTTTTCAAAGAAGAATGTTTAAATACTGAACTCTGATAAGGCGATGGAGAGAGGTAGGTTGGTTATATTATCAGATTGTGCTGTAAATAATTTTTTGTTTCTTAATAAAATTTTATTTTATAATCGCTGACTTCGCTGTTCTTAATATACAAAAATGAATGTGTCTTTGTATGTCCCGTATCAGTGGCGGCTCGACTTTTGTGTGTGCTAGAGTGCTGATATTTAAAAAAAATGGCATTATTGATGTTGTAGCCGAAAAAAAAAAAAAATTTTTTTTGAAAATCAGTTTTTTGTATGAAAAATTTCGGGAAGTTTCAGTTTGGCAGTGCGCCGCACCGATTTCCTGAAAAATATTCATACAAAACACCGATTTTTGAAAAAAAAAAAATTATTTTTCGCATACGACAACATCCATGATGCCATTTTTTTAATATTAGCACCCTAGCACACCCAAAAGTCACGAGCCGCCACTGTCCCGTATGCGTTCCTCTTCCAATTATCTGATTGCGATGAAACTTTGGTGAGTAGTTGTGCGCGAGCCCGCCATGGTTTCTGCATATAATGATAAGCTCTGGCATCATGAAATATGTAAGAAATTTTGATAGGGGGTGTGCGAGTTGGTTGAAAAATGTGTGTATGTCATATAGTTTAGCGACAGGAATGGAAGGCGAGAGGATCCGGGAGGGGAAATGGATGCGCGAATGGAACGGGGACACTTGGGAAAAGACACGCAGGGGAGGGGTCGGGGACGAGGGAGGGGCAGAGGGAGGTATTTCAAAGGAGACATAGTAGCGATAGGGGAATCAGGGGTAAATTTGGAAAACCCATACTTCTCACAAGGACAGATATGCGTTGTCTGGAAAATGCCGAAAAACGTCCTGATTTATTAGTATACGCACCAGACGGAAAAACAAAAAAAATATTGTGTGTTTATGTAGGAATCTGGGGTCAGTGTGTCCAGGAGTGACGGATGTGTGAATCCACCCCTTAAGACTCCGCTATTCGCACAAAAAATTTCGATTTTGACCAATGTGGGCAGTTAGTATTAAAACTTACCGATAGGAGATGTTTTTGTTGGGTTTGAAACTTGGCTGATAATTAAATAATATGGACATAATTTGTCTCGACGCCACCTAGCGACGGATTTAACACTAACAGTGTCTCTCTCGCAAAAATAAAGTTGGTTGTTTTCAGGTGGAAAAAATATAATAAGCAGTAATTGTTAAATGAAACACTAGTATATATTGAATCATTTTGCGGGTATAAGATAAGCCGCCATAGCTCAATTGGGAGAGCAGCTGACCGGCAATCAGAAGGGCACGGGTTCAAGTCCCGTTGGCATTGTGTATCTTTTCTCGGAAGATTTTTCAATGTGGATGAGAGTTTCAGGCTGATAACTATTGCTTACAATAATTGTTACCCTTTGTGCTATGCATAAAAATGTTGTCTTAAACGTTAGTTTAACAATTAAAAATAATAATCCATTATTAATGTTCATTTTATAAAAAACAATGCACTAAACTTTGAAAAACGATTTGAAATTAAAAATAGTGGCCCACCACGGACCATTTTTAATATTAAACAAGAGTGCAAGTTAAAAACAAAAGAGACAATGGAGAATCGACCTGACCTACAAATAGGTAAGATTTTTTTCATAATTAAATTCATTTTAATTAGAATAGCGAGATTTTTAGCGCACTACCGATTTTTGTGAGCACCAGCCGCCACTGTTTGTGGAGCGTGTAACTCAAAAACGGCTGGGATTTCGAAAATTACATTTAGAATAAAAGTTGTAGATAATTATGTGAGCTTTTACTTATTTTAAGAAAATTTTCCTCTGCGACGCTCCATTTTTCAAATATAAGCAGAAACCCGAAAATTGGGAGCACCCCCCCCCTCCCTCCTAGCTCGCCAACTAGACATCAGGATTTTTAGTATGTTCACACCCTAAGCACCCTGAACAAGTTTCTGAAGGAATCGCTTAGGTTCCTTCTCACGCACTCTACACCTCCTTCCTTAACTGGAATCTTAACATTGTCCAGGTTTTTTAAGCACCATTGATGTGATTATTTTTAAATGGTTGTTGGGTTATGAATAACCCAACAATGTTTGAAAATCTTCAACTACCACCACAGTAAGCGGAAAATGTTGCTTGTGTCGTGATGGAGGACTTAGCCAGCCGAAGAATCGAACACGCGACTCCCGGGTGGGGCCCAAAGAGTGTAACTCACAAAAATGGCACTATACAAAGGGTTTGTGCACAAACTTCGGGTGGTGATTCTACATGACAGTATAAAAAGTAAAAGGTTAAAATTAAGGTAAAAAAAGATAAAGAACTTTTTTCAAGCGTTTCAAGGTTTTCAGGTAAAAAAAGTTGTGTTGCCTTGTACGGAAAAAAGAATATTCTTCTATGAAAAAATATTTTTGTATTGGCAAAAAAAACATTGGATTTTCGAAAAAAGTTATTCTATTACGTTTTTTATTTCTACTTTCATGTGGAATCACCTCCCGAAATTTGTGCCCTTTACCCCCGGACACCCTGTACAAAAAATGAGAGAGACGGCGGGATGTAAGTAATAAATAGATTTTTTATGATATTGTTATAAACGCCCTCAAGGCATTTTTTTTAAACGGCACTACACAAATTATACAAATATCATTAAAATGTTCGGTTTTTAGCATGGGCCTCATGCGGTAAGCAAATTATATAACATTTATAAAAAGGTCAAACTAAATACTTTAACAATATGGTCGGTTTTGGTAAACAATTGGAACTTTTATTTACTTACGTTTAGGGTAGATACTCGTTTACCGACATGATACTAGAATTTTTCTGTCGATAGGTGATACTGATAACTGATAAGGTATGAACATAAAAACATATTATTACTAACTTGAAAAAATTGCATTCCTTTTTAAAAGTAGGTTGGTATATAATGCATAAAGTTTATTTATTTATTTATTTATTTATTAATCATTAACGCCCTTATGGGCTTTTACATACATTTACATTTTTATGTTTTAGTGCATACAGGTGTGTTTAGAATACAAAGAAAACATGAATAGTTTTTACACATGGTACATATAAATAAAGCTGGTAAGTAAAAAGTATAGCATTATACAATAAAGAGAAAAAAATCAGTTTTATATGTATATACGTATATAACAAATAATAATAATGGTGAGTTTTAATATATGTGCAATTTATGTGTTGAATACATAGCGAAGTTGATTTTAAACAAAAATACATACTACCGACTTGCACCGCACTAAAATTAATATACAAAACAATTGCATTTTGACCAATTACTTTATCGTCAGAATTTCTGCAAGGAATTCAATTTCCGAAGACGAAATACTTTATACCATAAATATACCAATCCCCTTTATACTGAAACCATGGAATAATGTCAGATACTTCAGTAAACTATCACGGAGAGGACAAATGAGTTCGATAATATAATATAACAGAGTATCTAATTACAATCAAATTAAAATGTTAATCAAAGTATAAGTCGTTAAAGTAAATTTGTTATTATTACCTATTACAACGATAAACAAGAACAGTTTTTATAAGGTTTGTTTATAAATTATAAATTACTAACCTTTATTACGCCCTATATTGTAGGTGTTTTGACGGAACTTAACTATGAGGGTTTACAATAAACTGTGCACACAAAATTTCAAGATGGGGATTTATAGTTCTATTGTAACTGTTCCAATATACTGAATTTAAATTTGGACACTGACAGATGACGATAAACATTGATTGAGTTATATTTATTTCCTAGTCGATGAAGTCTTTCGATAGGCGAGTTTTCGAAGTAATTATTAGTAGGCGCGTTAACGAAGTACGGCGCATTCAATCTTGTATTACGGGTAGGTACTCGCAGTTGGATTAGTTTGGTTAAATCCAGGGCGTCCAGTCTGCCATTTGAAATATTGAAAAGACAAATTAAATCACTCATTGTTCGTCTTGAAGTTAATTCATTTAATTTTAGTAAGTCCATTAAAAATGTGTAGTTAAGTTCTTCGATTGGAATTCCTAATTTATAGTTTATAAATCTCAAAAACTTATGTTGCACTCTCTCAATTTTTTGTTGGTGAATCTTATAAAAAGGAGCCCAGATTGTTGAATTGTACTCTAAATGGCTTCTCACTAACCCAGTGAACAGCAACTTAAATGAATTAATTATTTTAAAATCTTTTACCGTCCTCAATATAAACCCTAAGCTTTTCATGGCCTTGTTAGTTATTTCGTTTATATGAGAAACAAAAGATAATTGATTGTCAAAAATAATACCTAGGTCCTTGATTTGTTCAACTCTTTTTAGAAAGATGTTGTTGATGCTGTATTCATATTTAATAGGATTTTTAATTCGGGCAAAAGTTATTGTTTGACATTTTTCAATATTGAGGAAGAGTTCATTATGGATGCACCATTCTTGTAGCCTCACAAGATTTGTTTGTAATACGCAACAGTCATTGAGATTAGTAATTGTTTTGTAAATTTTAAGATCATCAGCAAATAAAAGTATCATAACTCCATCAAAGATTGTAGTTATGTCGTTGATGAACAAGGAAAACAGCACTGGTCCCAGATGTGACCCCTGGGGGACTCCGGAGAAGATTTCGAATTGATTTGAAAAGTGCAAGTTGAGTTTGACTGAAATTTTTCTATTGTATAAATAACTTTCAAACCATCTCAAAATATGCCCCGTTATTCCAAGGGATTTTAATTTGTGCATAAGTATTTTGTGTGAGACTTTGTCGAAAGCTTTGCTAAAGTCAGTGTATACCACGTCTGTTTGAAGACGATTGTGCATATTATTAAATAAGTATTCCTGATAGATCATCAAATTTGTGAGAGTAGACCTTTTTGACATGAAACCGTGTTGTCTATGTGAAATTACTTTATTAATCTCAGGAGATAGTTTAGAGAGCAGAGCAGATTCAAATATTTTCGGGATCGACGACTGGATACAGATAGGTCTATAGTTGGATATATCGGATTTATCACCCTTCTTGAAAATTGGAGACAGAAAGCTTGTTTTCCATTTATTCGGAAAGATGCCAGTTTTTATTGACAAATTAAAAAGTTTAGTAAGAGGATAAGTTAAGATTGATAAGCATTTAGATAAGAAGATTGTAGGAATGTTATCGGGACCAGCCGATTTTTTCGGGTCTAGGGACTTTAATTTATTTCTAATATCACTTTCTTCAAATATACATTGATTGAAATCGATCTGGTTATCATTAGATGTTGTGGCGTTGAATAATGGAGAGTTGTTTGCAGAATCGTAGACTTTGCTGAAGAATTCAGCAAACAAATTAACGATCTCTTGGGGATTATCGGCCATTTTGTTATTTAAATACATATTAGAGGGTACACCGGAGTCATTATTGTTTAGTAGTTTTATTAATTATTATACTGTAGAACTATGGTTGCGTGTTGTAAGATATTTATTGAGTTCTACTTTAAAAATATAATTTGCAAAAATGAATTTATGTATGGACAGCGTTACAGATTTATACAAGCACTGGCGTCTCTAGAAAAAAACCAAACGAAAGTCGTTTAATTGTCAATGGTTTTGAATTTAAACTTTTTAATATGGTTCTGGAAAGTTCGCCAGGTACTTTTTGAAAACATTCTAAAGCATGAGATAGCAGAGGCTGGCTGCTACAGGACTCCCTCCCCAGACAACGCAGACATGGCTGCGGTGAAAGGAGGAACGGGTTGGATGTGATGCGGCTGCTGGTGGCTCTGATGCTGGTTGCTGGTTGCTTCTCGTTGCTTGCTGGTTGCTGGTTGCTTGTTGCTTGTTGCGTGTTGCTTGTTGCCTATTGCTTGTTGCTTGTTGCTTGTTGCTTGCTGGTTGCTTGTTGCTTGTTGCTTGTTGCGTGTTGCGTGTTGCTTGTTGCCTGTTGCCTGTTGCTTGTTGCTTGTTGCTTGTATTTGACGAGAAAGTCTGCTCTGATGATGGGCCTGGAGACGTCTGCAATGACGAAACTCCAAGTAAAGTCGCGTCGCAATCCCAGGTCAAGGTTGAGCGTTACGCTGCCGTAGGTAGCGATTATGCTGCCATTTGCTGCTGCCAGTTTATATTATGTTTGTTTAGTGGGACGTCCCTGTACAAGGCGTCGTGTGAAAACGCAGAGATCTGCGCCGGTGTCCACAAGAAACGGGTAAGGGTTACCCTGTCAGTAACAAAAAGTCTACAGACTTGGTTGGGGCTGGCGCTGGTCGCCATCAGTTTGAGTCCTGTAGGGTTTTCCTTGTTGGAAGTTGCAGGGTTTGGTGCACGTGAGCGCCTTCGTCCCATGCTTCCAGTGGTACCAGCGTATGTCTTCGGGCTGACGACCTCTGGACTGGCTGCAGGAACGATTGCTCCAACGATGCGGGGTGGCGCTCTTCTCATGCTGGCGAGAGCGTGAGAGGAGCTCCACGTCGGGGTCACCAATGTAGAACTATGGTTGCGTGTTGTAATATATTTATTGAGTTCTACTTTAAAAATATAATTTGCAAAAATGAATTTATGTATGGACAGCGTTACAGATTTATACAACTACTGGCGTCTCTAGAAAAAAACCAAACGAACGTCGTTTAATTGTCAATGGTTCTGAATTTAAACATTTTAATATTATTTTTAATATGGTTCTGGAAAGATCGCCAGGTACTTTTTAAAACATTCTAAAGCATGAGGTAGCAGAGGCTAGCTGCTACAATACATTATTAATTTATTATATTACCATCCGTTTACACGTACACGTGACGTAGGTAGATACCTATATTGTGTTTAACAATGGATGATTCAATGAATTGAATACTTTTAATAATAATATTACTTAAAAATACTTATTACAAACTTGATAAAAATGCATAAAATAATGACTTTCCTTTATTAATGTATTAACATTAACCATTTACATATTATAGGTACGATATACATCGATGTCCGTTGGTAATAATATTTTTTTGTTATTCCCATGCTTGAGAAAATAATTTTTAACCTTTTTAAAACGTATATAATTATATAATCGTATATAAATATTATTTACGAGAAATCACGCAATAAGAACTACACGTCCACGCAGTGAGCCATAAATATACAAACCACCCACCAGTAGCTCTCCACGCAGCGAATGACGAATGTTTGAAATTTGAAAGGCACATAGATTTCTCGCGCGTTAGACAGAGAGGTACTGTAATAATGATGAATAGAATTAAAAAACGTAAGCGCCTGTTGTTAAAATATTTAATAAATCACGGCGTATTTAAAAAAGAGAAAAAATCTCGCGGGCATTTCCTTTAGTATCATTTAAAGAAACATTGGCTCGACAAAAATCTTCTTACCCTAAACACCTCGAAAACCAAATTTTTAACATTCAGTAAAACCAAAACTGGGCAACCTAAATCCGTCCCGCTTTTACATCTGTATCCATGTACTACATTACAAACCACAAACTGCGACTGCGAAAAAATTGAGCATTCGGACAGTATTAAGTATCTTGGTTTAACAGTGGATTGCAAACTAAAATGGGAACTTCACATAAATTCACTTGTAATGAGAATCCGGAAACAAATATATATTTTTAAAACGATTAGAAACATATGTCACATAAACTATTAAAAGATGT
This sequence comes from Limnephilus rhombicus, assembly GCA_929108145.2. Lineage (NCBI taxonomy): Eukaryota > Metazoa > Arthropoda > Insecta > Trichoptera > Limnephilidae > Limnephilus > Limnephilus rhombicus. The sequence goes on along the minus strand of OV815290.1, from coordinate 29,656,497 downwards.
ATACTTTTCCCTTTGCCAAAGCATTTTAATTTATGGTATATCGGCATGGGGTGGAGCCGCAGACACATACATTAAGCTGCTTAATACAGCTCATAAATCACTTATTAGAACTATGTACAAAAAACCATATCTTCATCCCACTGAAAATCTTTTAATTCAAAATAAAATACTTGATATCAGGAAGCTATTCATAAAAAAAATTATCCATATAAATTGCATAAAATCGTCACCTTCCCACATATCTCACTCCCAGAACACTAGAGCCAAATTTAACAAACATTTACAAGTGCCAAAATTTTTTATTTTATTTTTTTATTATAGCGACTATATAAAATTTTTTTACATACAAAATGCAATGTGAAATTAAGTACAAAATATTGTATTTCTTAGTCCTCCTCACTAGGGGGTCCTGTGTCGAGGCGTACTAAAGTTATTTAAATATAGTTCATTTGTCTTCTATGTCGTTTTTAGCGTCTTCGCTAGGGTTTTCTCATTGACCTCTTTAAGCCATATTTTTATTCTTGATTTGTATTCAATTGGATTTTTTATTAGTTTTATGTCTTGGGGAAGGATGTTATGGAGTTTTGTTGCAAAGTATGTATAGTTTCTTTGTCCAAATGTGGTTTTATAACTTAAATTAAATCCACTCTTGCTAAAAAACATGAATCTTACCTCGCACCTTCCATATTCAACATTTTCTTAAAAGAAACACAACACATAACTCAAACCAATTGGTAACATACATATAAAAACTTCAATACGTGGTTATTGAACAAAAAAGGAATTACATTAACAAGCTACTTGCAAACTGAACGTGTTAATTTTTTGTACGTTATATATTATTATTTAAACATATATTAAAATTACAAAAAAAGAACTTTCATACTGAAAATGTTCAATTACTTTATATATGTTTGTAAATTTTTTTTATAACTAGATTATTATATTATGTAGGTTATCTTTTGAATTTTTATTTATGTTTTTTCTTTTGTACTTTGTATTATTATTATTTAAGTTTTGCTTTTGTACTTTGTATTTTTACGCACCAGATTTAAATGTCCGGGTTTAATTTTCCCCACAGGAAAAACTAAACCCTTTCACACACTTCCCAAATGATCATCTGGTCAATCCACGTTATGCAATTGCACTATATAAGTATTATAATTACAAAACAATACAAGAACAACATGTCAACCTACCAGAGACCAGATGGGAAAATAATTCACCGACTCCAGATATTTTCATATCAGAGGGTTCGGCTCTGTGGAATTCCTAATTGAACCTATAAATCCTACTGATCTCTCAATATAAATATTTAAAAAATCTTTTGTAATCCTACATGTATTTAAAATTACCGATTTTTGCATTTTTATATATAAATTCTTTGACAAATCTAATACGCCTAAATTTTGAATCAGAGACCTAGGTATAATGCCAGTAGCCGAAATAACAAATGGTAATATTTTTATAGTCCGAGAATGCCAAATTCATTTCCTAAATCTGTGTATTTTCTATTATCTTTTGTATTTTTGCTATAATCTTTATTGATATATGTAATTATAGATACTGCTACCCGGCTCAGAACAGATATTGTCTAGTGAGTCGGGTAGCGCACATATATGTAAATGTAAATAACTCTTGATATTAATAAACGCCCAGGTTACCGGCACCTTATTGTGAATTTTTTCATTCATATAACTTTTAAAATAATCGAAATAAACGTGTAAATCATAATTTTTGGAGTATACTTTGCGATTAATTTCTATCGAGGGAATTTCATATATTTTCCGTTTCGGCCCGGGTATTACCTGGATACTATCTTAAAAAAACAACATATATTTTTTTAAGAGCTTAAAAACTTCAAATGTTTAAGTGGGATATGTAAGAAATCGGTAGAAATTCGAGTAGTAGAGCCTTAAACTGTGGCGAAAGACGATGGGTCGCAGGATTTCGATCACGCAACAGTGGGCAGACATCGGTTGTCAACACTTTGACAAACCTCACCCCATGAACCCGGACACCCCTGCTAGATCATCAAATGAAGCGAAGCACTCGGGGGGACCTATGGCAGAAGTGTTGGTTTTCTAATAAATGGGGTACCCATAACCGCCTACAAAAATATTAAAAAAATAAAAAAGAAGCATTGGCTAAAGAAGGAGGTAGCACAACGTGGCATAAAACCCCAAGAATAAATCACAATAATAGTTTTATTCGTGAAAATCTCAAATCAAGAAATGAAATAATCGGGTAATCGAGCTGCTCGCTCCTTGGCTTTATCTATTTATGTCTTGAGACAGATAAGATTAAGCAGGTGCGATTGATAGCAATTGATTAGTTAGTAACAGACTACTGATACTGCAAATACCTGAACACTTTACTTATTATCAAGTCCATCCTTGTTGAAACACCTCACGCCTTGTGATTTTCTGATCTTTTACTTAACTACAAATTTAACATTCTCTTCAGTATTTTGGGAACAAATTCGTTACCTGTGTCAAGCTGTGAGTTGTCTTGTTGTGCGCAAAACTAATTTCAACCAAAACCTCACAATTAGTTAAAGTCTGTCTGTAATCTCAGTGTTCAGTCATAATAATATTCAAGTATTCAAAATTGCAATAAATTAAAGTTATAGACTTTGCTCCGTATCAAGCAAGAATCATCGACGTCATCTGGTGAGTAATTTTTTAAGTAAACTACTTATATTGAAATACTTTTTATTTCTTTATTTAGATACATTTACATTGATTACGAAGTTGAAATTGTTACAATTTTTAAAGAGATTTTGGTGATGATATATGGTTGATGAAATAATTTACTTGCATTAGTTTACAAATACATAATTCTTTTTTTAAATTATCAGAAATAATGTTTTAAGACCCAAACCAGCGGCCGATAATTCAAATTTTGTCGAAAGATTATATCGCGATCATACCTTTACAGCATGTGGGGGCGTTCAAGTATTACGTAATGCAATTTTTGAAGATTTTTGACCCCCCTTACCCCTCATGCAACATTTTTCCGTGCCCCCCCCCCCTCCCTAAACGTTACGTAACGCCCAAGTGACAATTTTCACCTGAAAGTCCAAATTAAGTTGTGCAAAGAATGGAAAATACCCTTTTTCTTTTTTTAATCGCGTTTGCGGTAATAAATAAAACAAGAGATTTCGAGAACGAAAAGGGTTGCCAACTTGGAAGATTTTAAATCCCTAGTTTTTTAATCTAAATAAAGAAAAAAATGTTACGTAACGCGTTGTTCGAACCCCCCCCTCCCCCCCGCCTCGTAATGTACAGTAACGTTTCACATGACCCCCCCCCCCCCCCCCCCCCCCCCCCTCCAAGTGCATTACGTAATATTTGAACGAAGTTGTAGCAAGTTAAAATGCAATTATTTTGTATTGAAGTATCGGGTTGCTACCTCCTTTCATCTTGTATTCATGATATTATATTGTCAATGAATATTCTCGCACATTTGATAAAACTGATTACAATACGTACAAAAAAAAAATTAACCAATATTATTTGCTTTATTAGTAAGTGATAAGTGTGTTTTTTTGGTCTTTTTTAGACCATTTTTTTACCTGCCCACGCCCTCACTGTGCCATCTCTACACCATCTAATTTTCTCTGTGTCTTCTACTACCCCCCTAAAAGCCTCAAACGAACACAAGGGAGCATTACCGCCCACGTTGAGAACCTATGACGCACACTATGCGCGCGTTCAAAATCGACTTCGACAATGTCCGTTATTTGTTTTTTGGGTGTTATGCCGTGTTGCGCTAACTGCCTAAATCACACATCTGCCGGATCTGCCCCGATGATGGACACTACAACGCTGTCCGAAACGTTGGCTAAAGAAGGAAGGAGCGCAACACGGTGTAACACACCAAAAACAAATAAGGAAAATACTTTTGGCAGTGAAAATCTGAAAATGTATCTGACTTAGGATATGTTCAAAAACCAGCTGGACGTTTTAAAATCAAATGTCAATCAAATCATACGTACACAAAATATTTGAAAAAAAACGGATAATATAATTGTACACGGGAAAAAATATATTTAAAAAGAAAACAGCAGATATTTGTGCGGGCCGCAAAAAACAGATAATATAATTAATTGTACATGAAAAAAAATTATTTAAAAAGAAAACGGGAGATATTTCTGCGGGGGTGCAGAAAACGGATAATTTAATTTGTACATGAAAAAAAGTATATTTAAAAAGAAAACGGCAGATATTTGTGCGGACCGCACAAATCTCCGCCGCGGGCCGCAGTTTGACGACCACGGATCTAAGGCTTGGACAACGCTAGTAGGTACTTAAGCTAATATTAAATAAATGTGAGCAATTTCTATGTGGTGCTTTATATTTTATTACAATTTCGTTATTCTTCATTATGTTAACATAAAATTGTAAAGATGTAATAATAATATACTATACGCAATTCTAATTTGAGATCAGTGGAATGAAATTTTTTTTTTCATTTTTATGCCTTTTTAACTTTTAATTAAAATGTAGGTTACACAGCTTTAGATTAACACCATGATTATATTTTTAGTATTGCCATTTGAACGACAGTGGTGCCCTCCTATGTTTTTTACTCTTATTTGACGTACTGTAGGACCTCCTTAATTGAGATTTTTAATTTTAATTGCATTTAAATTCACAACATTCTTAAGACAAAATTAAACATTTATTGAGAACTTTTAATTGCAGTTAGTAATGTATAATTACCTAATTAATAACTGGTCATTAGTAATCAGTCTCAACAAAGAAATAAAAGAAAAGCAAACACCGTTCTTATGATAAATTAATCAGTCTCAATAAAGGTTACTATAATTAGTTTGTACAACAATTAAGCACTTTAAAAATCAGTTCTTAAATAAAAATAAATAAATATTATTATTAGATTAATAATTAACTTTAGTATTCGTAATTAAAAAGTCCGTAATATTGTACGCTAAAAAAAGCAGTTTTACTACATTTTCACGGTTTCGGTGCGGCCGAAGTTTCGGCAGATTTTATGCCGAAACTTCGAAACTGATGCCGAAACTAGATTTTTTGCCGAACCTTGCCGAAACCGAAACCGAACCTTCGGTCGGTCACTTAATATCGTCATTTTAAGCAAAATGAATAAAATAGTACATATCCATATTGGATATTTAATAAAACTTTTGGTTTAAAAAAATATTAATCAGTTTGGTTGGGTTTTTTGGCCTCAAATCCAAAATTAAGTTTTGTATGAAACGGGCTGCGCAGCAGTTACTGTATAATGCACCACGTCGTCTAAAATTCGGTATAAGGCCGCTAACAATAAAACTCCTTATGTAGATGGCGATAAGGTTTTTATTTATTCACAAAAAGGAGGTTTATTCAAGAAAGGAAGGGAGGATGTTCTGGGAAGGAAAAAGGTATGAGGGGTGGGTAGGAATCTGGGGTGCGTATGTCGAGGAGTGACGGACATATGAATCCATACCTCCCACTGCTGCGCAAGGCGATATTCTGGCAGAGGCCCGCTGGAAAGGTCAAACGGTCCTGCCAAGGCCGGGACAAACCTCATCCCATGAACCCGGGCACCCGTCCCAAGTCACCAAACGAAGCAAACCACTTGAGGTGACCTATGGCAGAGGTGTTGGTTGTCCAATAAATGGTTCCCGGAGCGGCGGTACCCTTGCCTAACTGCTTTAGTGAAAGACTACCCCCCTGCCTAGTTGCCTTAGTGAAAACCTTTCAGAATGGGAACTATGCTTGCAATGGCTTTAGCCGTGCTTGGTGACATGATCTGAATTGCCAGGTACTTCCCCAACTTCATCCTTCTTCCTCGCAACAACAATTGCAGTCATCAATGGAAAGAACCTTACTAAAAATAACATTATACTTTCCGTTTGGACTATTAACACTTTTTTTTACTTTTTTACTCGAATACTGCGCGAGAGTCCCAACTGTCTGGAGCTAGTGAGACTATGGCATCCCCGTAGCATTTGAGGTATGTTGTGAGACTGAAGGTAGTGGGGAGGGAAAGAAATGGGGAAGACGAAGGTTGGGTAATAACCTAGCTAATTATACCTAGTCACCAAACACAGCCAAAGCCATTTCAAGCAACATCTCAATTATGAATGGTGGTCTTTCACTGAGGCAATGATGAGAGCATCTTCTACTCTGGAACTTGCGCACTTGTATTTGGTATACATTATTTGTAATGAAATAAAATGGGATTTGAACACACGACCTCGGGATTCGTAGTTGAGAGCCTTACCCCTCAAATATGAAGAAGGCCAATACTTGGATATGTACCTGCGCGGAATAATATTCTATACAATGACACTGTTGGACAATTTATAAAATAGCTTGTTTCTTGTTGCAGATTTCTCACAGGACTACACCTCCCATCTCAACATGCAGGTCGACCAAGGATTGATTTACAGTTCTACTGATTTGGGGAAAGTCCTCAAAGATATCGTTCCTATTGAAGATAACAAAAGTAAATTGACCTTGGAGGCATACCCTTCTCCGAAAGTCTTAGCGGCCTTCGCCAAACTGGTGTACAATGATTGTCTGGAGGAATTGGTCGTTCCTGAAGGATGGAAGCTGCTCACCACGGCACAGAACAATTCTAACGGGTACTTCGGGTGTGCCTTTTGGAGCCCTACAGAGCAGCAAGTTGTCGTAGCCCACCGAGGGACGGAACTAAAGAATTTAGGAGCAGTCTGGATTGACGGAAAAGGCGTTTTCTGTAACAAATACACCGGACACATGAGCTCTGCTGTGTCGTTTACAGATGACGTCAAGAAGGTCATTCAAAAAACTAATGAACAATACGGGAGTCGATTCGTTCTATCCATAACAGGTCACTCCTTGGGTGCCTGGTTGGCCAGCGTCACCACCATGACCGTCAAATACCTTAAACGGCATGGAAGTAAATTCATCATCTGCCCCGGTGAAGGTATCCATGCGCATACTGTGGCCTTGGACAGCCCTGGTGCCATGGATATGCTGGATAAGATACGCGGAGACTATGATTCACGTTACGACCGTTCCTTGAGTGTCAAACACTTGGACATCACAACCTTCTTCGCTGCAGTTAATCCGGTGAACAGCACAAGAAAACACGTGGGAGGCTTATATCAATTGCACATCTCCCGTGACTCCAAGAAATCCAATTTGAAGTACAATTTGGACACCCACAGCTTAGAGATCTTTATTAATGCTTTTGAGGAAGAGACTAAAATATACGCAGTACAGGATTGGCCTCAAGGTGTAGCTGAGTGCAAACATCAATGCATCCTAGAAAGTCAGTGTAATTCTCACATCTTACGACCAGATGCAGAAAAAGTAGTTGAACCGGTTGGGCTAGAGATATTCTTAGATAAAGAGAGTACAGAATCCGTTAGAATCGCTGGCAGTACCACAGATCGACGAAAAAGTGAACTTAACTTGAAAAAACAGGGAGAAACCCCAACATTACACTACGAATCCAAATTATCCACGGAAAACACCTGTCATCTGGGGGTATTCTCCGCAGAAGAGCAAAAATTTTTACAAAATTGGAGCTTTTTTCAAAGTAATGCTATATTTAAATTGGCCGAAATCGATAAGTTAGTATTTCGGCAAAATCTTACAAAAATAGACCTCCCTGAATTTCAGATGAATACTAGAAGAATTATTTGTGAAACAAAGGAACAGTTGGTAACATTGATCAGACTAACCAAACAACTGATGCGCTGGTTTCCTGAAGAGATTATGGAAGCTCTGACTAAACAGAAGGAGAGTATAAAATCAGCCCCCTTATACAGGGCTGGCCAGGCATACCTCAGCCACTTACCCAAAATCATGGACTGTGAAGACACCCTAGGGATCGAGTCATTTTTAAAATCAAATCAACGTGTTCTACAATTTAAAACATGCGATGGAAATTTCGAAACTGCCAGAGTGTGTAATATATTGTCTAGGATACGAAACATTGATTTGGATAAAATATATTTGGATCAAAACTGTAAAACAGTTTTAGGTTGGAACCATATTGCTGATACAGCGAAGGATGTAGATTTCGAAGGATTGAACAAGAATGATATTACCAACAATAATATACTTATTATTAATTTTGAATCGACATCAAATAACTTAAGTTCAAACGATCTTCATCTATTGAAAATAATATTAAATAATTTAGTACTGTTCAGCCGCAAGAAGCTTCTGATCATTCGATCACATCCGGTTGATGCAAAAATTTTTTCGGAATGCAATCTTCAATTTGAAACGAAGGCTTTGAATAAATTTGAATTAAATGACCTAACTCTTACATCTAGAACTGAGATATTTGCAAAAGATGCAATTATAATAGGTGAAAAAACGCTAAGCCTTAATGTTTTGCTGGGCGATGACCGTCATTACAATGATGAAAGGATTCGAAACAGAATTAATCGAATAATTTCTCCAATTTTGAAAAAGCTCACGACGGACCACCAGTTTCCGGACAAAATACAAAATACTCTTCTTAAAATTTGTGAATCAGATGCTTTCTATTCAAAAGTAAACATGCGAGTCAGCAAAGCGAAGCTCATGTCACTGCTAGAGAGGAGTGGGGCCGATGGACCACTACTGGTCGTCATTAGCGATCCAGAGCGACTCAGCCGGGACTACTGGGGGGAGGTGGCGGAGGCTGTGCGGGAGAGGATATTCACCAGTAGGATAGATGGACGGGAACTCTTTCTGAAAAAGTGTTGCGAGGAACCAGATAAACTAATCTATTGGCTGAAATTATCGGCGGAAGGCCTAACACTGAGCGAAGTTTATAATAGCGGCGTTTATCTTCCTAGAATGTTCCACTGTTGCATAATTATTAAATCCATAGACGAACTCGTCCGTTACACGGGCTCTCAGGATTTATTTGTATTCGAAAATGCAGAGGATAAGAATTCTTTTATAACTCCATTTAATTTACCCATAGAAGCTGAGGATTTATTTGTCTCAAGCGAACACTTCATTACGCATATTGTTTCTCAGGAATCAAGTATGGAAAACAAGATGAAAGATGAAAAGGTAAACAAACATTACTTTCGAAATCTGGAAATTGAGGGAGTCCCGCGTCTGGTCTGGCAATACTCCCACGGCTCTCTGAATGGCCTGCGCCCCTTCATTACCAGGGTCTACAGCAATGCCATTGCGGAAGGTGACTTTTGCAACATGAAAAAGAGGGTGACCATCATAGCTGATGATCCTGGAGTGGGAAAGACCACCAGCCTGACGCGCATGTCTGAGCTTATCCGAGACTCTTGGGTGTTGAGAATCGACATCAAGCATTTGGCTATTGCAGAACTGCCCCAAATACTAGACCTGCCATCGGTTGTCAAATGTTTGATACACTCGTCAGGTTTATCTACCGATGATGGATTGGCACGTAATCTACTTAAACATTGCATGAAATCGACGAGCTCGATACAGGTTTATGTTTTAGTCGACGCATTTGACGAGATAACTGAGGAAGAAAACAAGAAAAAAGTTATTGATCTCCTGAAGTATTTAAAAAATTCCACTACTTGTAATACTATCGTCACCACACGGGTATATGCGCAAAAAAAGCTTGAAAATGATTTGGTTGAATTTTCCGCAGAAATTAGAAATATGACAGAAAAAGAACAAGATGATTATTTGGTGAATTTCTGGCTTCCGCATCTAGCCTTGGAACTTCCAGAGCACGGAGAGCCGGAGAAACAGAGGCTGCGCCATTTTTCCAGAGAGCTGCGGAAGGACATGGAGGGAGTACTGAGGAAAAACGTGACGCACTTCATGGGCATTCCACTTCAGATCCGTATGTTGTCGGAAGTATTCCTTCGGCAGGCCATGAAGTCTGTCCAGTCCCCTAAAGAAGAGAAACACTTAAAAGTAAAAAATTTGTTTGACTTATACACAAAGTTCATCCAAGTCAAGAACACGATATACATGGAGCAGAAAACTACAATCAATACGCTACCACCTACCAATCGGAACATTGTGTGCAAAGATAACAACGACAATCATTGTTTCCTGGCATTACAAACCATCAACGCAAGCTTTACCGAAAAATATTTAAAAAATAAAATGCTGTCCAACGAAGTTTTGGTCGATCTTAGCAGAGTAGGTCTTATTAGAGTTAATACCGATGGAACTTATAGTTTCATACATCATACATTTGCCGAATACTTATATGCTGACTTCTGCTTTCAATGGCTCAAACGTGAAGAGCAAACCGAAGAAAGTATTAAGCTAACTGACAATGGTATAATACTGAAAACTCCTCTAGTGCACCGCGCATTATCAAAGATTGCAGATTTCTACTTACAATGGATCGGACGCAAATATAATGATAATATTGATAATGCTATGCACGATATAATATTTCGTCAATTATTAATCTGGCCAGGCTATGAAACAGTCAGAAAGTTCATAGAGGGTCAGTTTGAAATATCACCAATACAGAGCAGTGCCCTGGAAAAAGAACTGATATACCGACATTGCCTTGAACCTCCCACGAAATGGTATAATTTGTTTGATCTGGGTTCGGACGATGATACTCCATTATATGTAGCAGCCAATGAAAATAATAGATACATTCTTGCATTAATTCTTAGTGGCCCGAGCAACAGGACAACTGAGAGAGGCTACATTGACTTCATAATGATCAATAACGGGAAGACCGCTCTGAACATCGCTTTGGAGAATGGGTATCCAAATATTGTAAATGAAATATCCAAAAATATAGAAAACTGCTCGCACGAGTTGCTGCTAGAAAAAATGCTCTTTAATTTCTTATCAGACAGAGATGACGACTTGTTTAGAAAATATTATTTAAATACACGACGGTTTGCTAATATAAACAAAGCTTTAAAAAGAGCTGATGAGATAAGAAAACAAATCACACCATTTGTTGCAGCCATTAGAGACGATGACTTTTGGAAAGCTTTAAGGATTTTAAATGGCATGAAACTCCTTGTTGAACGGAAATACCTGAAGAAATACCTAAAATATGCCCCTAACACGCAGGGAAAGATAAAAGATAATGTAGAACAAGGAGTGAAGGTGATGGATAAAGAATCCCTGGTGATTCCTTGGCCTCCGGGTTCAGCGGGAGTACGCAGCCACATCACACATTATGCACGTTACAATATACAGCGATGGCAACACTTTTGTGATGAGTTCACACAAGGTTATTTGCAAGACTTGCATGATTTTAGGGAAAATAAAAACACGTTTTTCATTTGTTTTGCGATGATGTATTTAATTGTGATATTTTTTTTAACATGTACTTCAATTTCTCTCCCTATTATTAAATTAGGTATGCGTATGGCAACAGTGGGACTTATCTATTATTGTGAATATTTTATTAGAACATATGATCGTCGTTTTATGACTGCTGATCTGTATCTTCATTCTGTCCCCAGATTGATGGACAAATTAGTTTTAAGGGTGTTTGCATTTTGCGGGAAATATTTAATTTATTTTATTTATATTTTATTTTATAAATTTACAGTATGGGTTGGCTACATTTTATTTTAAAAGGGCCAAATATTTTCTGTGGGGATTAGTGCGGACCGCACTTGGATCACTTGTAATTACAGTAAACATGATATTTGGTAACATAGCAGGGGTTCATGGGGAGAGGTATGTCCAGGTCTTGGCGATGGATGCACCTGCCCACCTGCTGCATGGCGGGCCGGATCGAAGGGGCCTGGTTGAAAGAGGCCTTTTGACTCTCTCGACTCATTGTCTTGCACTGCAGTTGGAAGGATTGATTCATACGTCCATCACTCCTGGACACTGTGACTCCCAGATTTCCACCCACCCCTCGTACCATTTCCTTCCTAGAACTTCCTATCCTTCCCATCCTTAAAAAGACCCTCCCCACGGCATCCCCTAAGATGCCATAGGCCCTGAGGGATTTTTTTTTCTCAGGGCCTCCTGTGTGGAGCTATTGTTAAAAAAATAACCTGTGTACAAATATTTTAGATTTAAAAATAAAACGCATAAATTGTATGTTTTTACAACATTATTTATTGTAGTTAATAAAATCAATGAGATTTTTGTGGTTGTATTTGACTTGCAAATTTTCTTATACTAGCTTGCATTTTTGAAGTAGAGCCGCCTAGTATTGCGTCTAAATGTGAACCCGATAACCTAGAAAATTGTTTGTTTGAAAAAGCTTGCTCACAAATTTATATACTACCAAACATAGTAATTATTTGCTCAGCAAACCATTTTAACTCCTTGGAGTCTTCAGAAGGTAAACCCCCATCGCAATCCATCAAGTTTTTCCTTTAAAAGCCATTTTAAGTGTGGTATCATTTTGAAAACCTGTCACGTTGATTTGCATATCGCTCCCCCTTTGCTATCTCTTCGCTCCCTTTCACTCCGTTGTGTATGATATCGTCCGTCACGTGCGATCTTGCGGGCCGCACCAAGAAGCCTCGCGGGCCGCAGGTTGCCGACCCATGATTTAGAGCAATTACATTTGATGTATTAGAAATATGTAATGGAAGAATAACATAGTAATAATATTGCGTAATAAGTGAAAATATTTAAAAATGTATATAAGTGTTATATGGCTTTGATATCGTCAACCCACCGTCTAAATGGTCTACCTCGTTTTCTCTTCTTTTCACCTGTGAACCAATTCATGTTTAATTTTGACCATTTTTCACTTCCTCTGATTGTTGACGACATCAAAGCCATAGAAGGTGGTACATGGACAAGAGTAGCTAATGATCGAGAGAAATGGCGACAGTTGGAGGAGGCCTTTGTCAACTAGTGACATACAGACAAGGAGTCGATGCATGATAAGTGTTATAAATATTATAACTAATAATGTAATTTAATTTACTGTCTGAATAAAGGCTATTGTAACGTTACTGTGCACTGTGCGTTACCATATATATTTTTTTATTTCAATAAAAAAACTAAGGAATTAAAATTTTCCAAGATGGATCTTCCAAGATGATCTTCCAACCCTTTTAGTTTATGTTTTACGGGGAATCCCTCAATTGTGTTGTACGTAATTTTTATTTTATTTTCCCAAGTTAGCAATCCTTTTCGTTTATGTTTTACGGGGAATTCCTCGACTATAATGTACGTCATTTTTATTTTATTTTCATTGTCAGTATTCGTTAGTGTTTTAAACACGAAATACGAACAAACTCAAATTACTTTAGTCAGTGTTGTTAAAGTGAGTTTATAGGTACTGTAATGTCCTCAAAGGCGGGAGATTTACATCGAAAAAAAATAAAGAAAAATTTATGGAGCATATAAATGATGTTACACGGGAATTCAAGGCGACGGCAAAGCAACAACGCTTTTTGTTATTACATAGTTACTGCTAAAATGTAATAATGTTACATATAGACAGGTATACAATGTATACCTAAACTAAACCTAGACTTTTCATAAAGAACTGGTCATTAGTATGTAAGTATTATATATTTTTAGCTACCTATGAAAACATCAAGCACACCAGCAACACAACACCATTGTCAGCAAGCCCTAATGAACTATTTTGAATTCCTATTTTGAACTTCGTCAGTGTTTAAATTGACCAAACTCCTTAAAAACGTAAATTTACTATAAACATTTCCTGATTTCTCTTCACCGTGGGTAAATATAAGGCTTTTTAGATACAGTGGGTTGCCATATTAATAGGGACACCTTCGAAAAACGTATTTTCTCACTTTTGTATACGTAGAACAAAGGTATTTATGATTTTAGGTACAGTTATTATTATTTATTAAGGGCCGGTTTTATAAACGTCCGTTCGTTACACTTGATACCATTTTTGGTTTACCGCCACGTGGAGTTTCGCCGTTAAGTTTCGGTTAATGCTTAACTGACTGATTTTGACCAGTTAAACGGATAACGATCCGTTTTGTTGCTTGTCGGCGCTCAAATGTTATTTGACAGCTGTCAGTAGTAGTTGGTTGTTGCCCGACGATCGCTTATTTTAAAGAGACAGTATTATATTATTTGCATTTGTGACATGGATTATTCATCGAGCAGTGAAAGTGAGGATGGGCGTTTGGCAATGCTTGAAGATGACACGCTATCGTCGTCATCTAATAGCAGTAGCAGGGAAGACGACGCTGCGGGAGGACGGAGACGTCTACGTGTTTTTATGCATAGACCGGATTATTTTAATTATGATGCGGACATCGATTTTAAAATGTGATTTCGGTTGTCAAAGAGAACGGTGGCGTAGTGTGGGTTTCGGCCACCCGGGGCAGAGAAAAATTTTGCCCCCCCCCCCCCAACTTCTACAGGTACTTCTTCCGCAGATATTCAAGCGCTGACCGGGGGGGGGGGGTAGATATTTTCTATTTCTTCATGCCGATTTTTATAATTCCATGTGCCGAGTACTGTATCAATAAGATCACGCTTATAAATTCTACTACAGATTTATGTATAACTGCTCTCAAAAATTGAGAGTGGTATGCCTGTAATAGAATTTGCATCTTCATTACGCATACAGATGGAATGCAACTCAAATGCAAAGCTTCACTAGGTACACGATGTATAGGCAACTTATTGTTATATTGATAACACAAATCTGGTTTAAATAAAACTAAACACGCGTTATATCAAAACTACACTCAGAACACAAAAATGTTTTTTCTTTGATTATAGCGGCATTTACATACTGAAAACAAAACGGGTTTTAATAAAATCTGTATGCGGTGAATTAAAACTACACTTAGAACATAAAAAGGGTTTTTCTTTGATTCTGCCGGCACTTACATTCTGAATATAAAACTGGTTTTAATTAACACTGTATGTGGTGAATTAAAACTACACTCAGAACATCGGGGTGGAGGAAAATTTCGCCGCCCCCTTATTTGGGTACTTCAAGCGGCGGGGGGGGGGGGGGGGGGTGGTTTATATGTAGACCTTTTTATAAACGAGCCGTATTTTTTTAATAATCACATTTGACAAGTATTCTTTAAACGAAAATCATGTTTATAAATTCTACTACAAAGTTGATTGATAGAGTCCCCAAATAATAGTAACACACGCAATCACAATCAATTTCTCAGAATTTTACAGCATTATATAACTCAAATATAAAGCTTCACTCGATGCTCAATGAATCTGCAACTCGTTATTTAATTTATCGTTGTATTCTGAACACAAAACCAGTGCGGTGAATTAAATCTACACTCAGAACATGAAAATGGTTTTACTTTGATTCTGGCATTAAATAAATAGTCTGCAAATAGAATTTTATAACTGTACATCGAATAACAAAATGCTTTCCTTTGAAATGTGTCAGCAGATGAATCCAACTGGAATTTTACATTCTGTACTGGTTTAAATTAAATCTGTACCTGGCGAATTAAAACTACATTCAGAATATGAAAATGGTTTTTCTTTGATTCTGGCGGCACACATAGTCTACAAATAGAATAATATAATTGAACTTCAAATAAGAGCATGTTTTCCTTCGAAATGTGTCAACAGACAAATCCACAACTGGAAATTTACATTCTTAACACAAAATTGGTTTGAATTAAGTCTGTATGCGGCAAATTAAAAGTACATTCAGAAAATGAAAATGGTTTTTCTTTGATTCTGGCAGCACATACAGAGTCTGCAACTAGAATTTTATAACTGAACTTCGAATAAGATAATGTTTTCCTTTGAATTGTGTCAGCAGATGAATCCTCAAATTGAATTTTACATACTGAAAACTGGTTTAACTTCGAATAATAAGAAACAAAATATCCATAAACTTTTGCTTGTCAATGTTTGCGCGCAAATTTTCCGGTTCTTCCCATGCATTTTAAATGTTCCTTTTTATTGTTTTTTTTTATCCTTTTGCAAAAAACAAAATTGTTCTAAAATCTAGATAAAGTAATTTTTCCGACGTGTTTATTAGAACATTCTTGTTTCTAAATATTAAAATTTTGATATTGGAAATGTGAATTGGCTCAAAAATATGTTACTAAGAAAGATAAAAGTGTGTCAAATTGTTACGCGAATACATCGTGATCTTAGTACATAAGGAAGTTAACTCATAAATATCGTATCACAGGTGTAATAAAATGTTAAAAGGTATGTTGTAAAAGGGAAATAACATCTGCCAGCTTTATTTTTAAAGGGGCGCCACTGGTTGATTAACCAGGCTAGCAGATGGGTAAGCAATAATCCTCTCTCAGGGCCTTTGGTATACAACTTTAAGGTTAAAATAGAAGGATTTTAAATAAAATAGACAGTACTGATAAGTAATAAGAAATAATAGATTTATTAAAACATAATAGCCAACATAATTGGGACATTAAAACATATTTATAGTTCTTAAACTCAACTCCCTTGGAATCGACCAAAAATTCAAGTAACTAACTAACTAAATAACAAATCTTGGTTTTTCTCATGTTGTAAAGTCTGACAAAATAACTTGAACTGTAGTCAGCTGAAAACAGTATTTGCTCCAACATTTCACTCCAGCCATGGAATATTTGTAAATCCAGGCGAGATTATAATTCCTTCGTCATTAGACAGGTTAGTCTCCTTGTGATTTATTAAAGTTCCATATTTTTAAATATATTGCCTTGATACTTGGCAAGTAAATTCAAATTATATCCTTTGGTTATATTCTGTAGTTATTACGATCTCAGAAATGTGTATTAAAAACACTTTATATTCGAAAAGAAATAATTCAATGATTTTACTTCCAAAATTAAAAAAATAAATTTATGTTGAAGTTTATTATTTTTTTAAATATTATTTAATCACCTCTTGAAATGAGGTACCTGCTTGCCTAAATCTATGATAAAATAAACTTCGAGATATATTGATAAATATTTTATCATAACATTACCTCCCGGACCACGCAAATGTTTGTCCCCAAACATAATTATAAAAGAAACCTATTCTATCTGATACATTTGTCGATCCGAGGATTTCTATTAAATAAAAACAACAAAGCAATTATTAATATTTAACAATCTTTTCAAAGATTAATAAAACATAATATATAATAAATAATTCTTATGAACCTTTGAAATATTTAAAATTGATTAAATTTGAATTAGAATTAGAATACAATATTAGTGATTATTATAGTTAAAATACCTGAAATAAACAGGACATAATTAAATATTACGTGAACAACAATCATTAAATGATAAATAAACAACACACATTAAACTGAAAGAGAAAAAAAAAATTATAAATATTATTTCTACAAATTTTACATAACTCCTTCAAAAACGTCATATCACTTTTATGCTCTAAAGCGTCACTGTCCCAAATCAGGGTATTAAGCCTCAATAAGCATCACTTTTAGGGAGATCAATCAACCCTCACTTTGCACTGAATTTAAATCCATCTTTAGGATATCAAGAATGTTCACTCCGTGGAGTTTCCTGACTAACTCACTAAGGTCATTTGGTCTATCCAAGAAGGAAATTTATATAATAGCAATCAACATTTATGTAAAATTAAATTATTTAAATGTCATAATGTCATCAACCATCGCCAATGAATGGTGCCAAATAATTGAGGTAAACAACCAGCTTTGTGGAGTCGTAATTGATTAGTAAATTGTTTGAAACAAACAAATTTCAGTTTCCCAAGGGAAAACAAACACTTTTTATGCAAAAGTTTATATATTAAATAAACTATTCTCTTCAATTATTAGAAATATATTACATACTCGAATACATAGGAGATATGCTCTATTATAAACTAACTTAACAACATCATATCTCTATATATATGTATTATATATTTATATATATATATATATATATAAATATTTAAAAACAAATGCGACATGAAATGAAATTAAACGTAAACATTTTTTATGTAAATTTTATATTTTTCAACTATCAAGACAACTCAAGTTGCAAAGAGGTACGAATCTTTGGATCTCTGAGTAATCCTGTCAATTAAAAAAAAACAAAAATTGTAGAATTAAATGTAAAAAAAAAAAACACAGTTCATTATAAACCGTTTGCTTAGAATTTAAAAAAATAAATAAAGTATATATGTATACTTGGTGGTATATCTTTTCTTTAAATTCTAAGTTACAAAACTAAAATATATACATATATATATATACAAAAACAACGTGATTCTTATTTTAGTGTGTCTGTTCATTCATAACATGTCAATTAATAAGTTATATTATTAATAACTCCGTAATAATATACGATAATGGTTAAACTCGAGCGAAGTACTAGAGTTGTACCTGTGTTATAAAATGTTGTTTAAAACAATTTTCTTATAATTAAATATTATTATATTTGTAAAACTGTAATTATAACAGTGCTACTAACTATAGAAATGCAATGCAGCGACAAATCGGTTGATCAGGCCTTATTGAAGCTCCTATGCATCGAATTTTACGTAAAATTAATATTATTTTCGGCAATCAGATAGGATGGCCAAACCCTCTGAGACACTGAATTAAACGAACTAGACTGGTATGTCGTCCGATTTAACGATGTCCTTCACATGGAAATCGCCAGTTTCTATACCTTGAAGGTCTGCTAATGTATACACAAGGTCGGATTTTTCTAATTACCACATTTTGTACAAATCGGGGTGCTAATTTTTGTGCAAAATAATTTATTGCATTTGATTGCAAAAAATTTCTTCTCCATACTACGTCACCTTCCTGAAATGTAACATTTTTCCTTCGTAAGTTATAATGACTAGCTCCCTTTTGGTATGCTTTAAGAAGGGCGTCAGAGACTTTCTCATAAACAGAGGACAGTCCTTGTAATCTTTTTGCATAAATTTTAGGTAGAGTACCATCCTCAGGATTTGTCCCTCCATCTGTTATAGGATTACGGTGTAAATCCCCGTCAAGTATTTGTTCCCATCCGTGCATTAAAAAATATGGTGTAAAATTTGTAGCGCAATTAACTGTGTTGTTCATTGCTGATTGAACTTGTGGTAGAAACTTCGACCAATTACGATGATCTGATTCAACTAAAATTGACAATGCAGTACCCAAAGTTTGGTTGTATCTTTCAACAACGTTATTTTGTGGGGTATATAAAGTATTATAAAAAGGTAATTGAATATTATAGTTTTTTAGTAATTCTTTAAATTCCCTACTTGTGAATTGAGGGCCATTATCACAGACTATCGTTTTAGGTACTCCGTGTACAAGGAAGATGTTTTCCTCTAAATTTTTAACAATGCTTCCCGCGGTGCCTTTACGCAGCGGAAATAACCAAGTATATTTAGAGAAAACATCGACACATGATAAAATTATGGTATGACCGGAGTAACAACGGGGTAAAGGTCCAACTAAATCTATTGATAACATTTGCATTGGTCTAGTGACTATTTTTGGGTTTTTAGAAATACCGTTTGGTGGAGCCGTGCTAATTTTATGTGCTGTATATACAGTAGATCGGTTTATGAACTGTTTTACATCTCTATACATGTTTGGCCAATAGTAATGAAGTTGTAGCTTTTTATAAGTTTTAAAAATACCTGGGTGACAAGCTCGAATTGACTCATGAGAATCAGCTGCAATATTTGCCCTTCGCTCCTGAGGAACTACTATTTTCCATGAAGTATCCTCACATAGTGCTATACCATTTTTTGTATGGCGATACAATTCGTTATCTTTAATTTGAAAATTTAAATATCGTTGTGGAAATTCTTGGCAACCCTTCCAAACATTTAAGTACCACTTGTCTGTAGTTGGTTGTGAGTCTATTCCTGAGATTATGGCAAGATCCATTCTAGAAAGTACGTCAGGTACGATATGTTGTGTTCCTTTACGATGTATTATGTCAAATGAAAATTGTAAAAGACGAGTACTCCAGCGAGCTAAGCGACAGCTTGGATTTGATAAAGAATTGAGCCACTTTAAACTGGAGTGGTCGGCGACTACAGTGAAATGTGCTCCTTCAATATATGGCCTAAAGTGTGTGACTGAGTCTAATACTGCTAAAAGTTCTCTTTCAGTGATACCGTAGTTACGTTCATGTTTATTTAAACATCATGAATAATAAGCTACAGGGTGTTCAGTTCCGTCTATATTTTGAATAATAACAGCACCTATTCCAGCTGAGCTTGCGTCACAATGGATGGAAAATGGTTTAGTGAAATCAGGACAACTTAAAATTGGTGCAGTCGTAAGAGCATTTTTTAAATTAATAAATGCTGTGTCAGCTTCCTTCGTCCATTTAAAATTACTAACACCGTTTTTTGATCCCGTAAGTTTTGTTAGAGGGGCTGCTATGCTTGAAAAACCCTTAATAAATCGTCTGAAGTATCCGCAAAGTCCAATAAAAGCACGGATTCCTTTCGCATTCTTTGGTACCGGGAAATCTCTAATACTTTCTATTTTTACCGGATCCGTACGAAGACCTTGAGAATCTACCATGTAACCTAGATATTTTAGCTCGGCTTTACAAAACTCCGATTTTTTTAAATTGATGGTGAGACCTGCATCTCCCAGTCTTTCATAAACACGATTTAATAGATTTAAATGTGCATCTAGATCTTCTGAGACCAAAATTAAGTCGTCCAAATAACAAAATGCATTTTCGTCAAATTCTGGCCCAAAGAGTGCGTCTGCTAATCTTTGAAGCTCGCTGGGTGCATTTTTCAACCCAAATGGCATGCGAGTGAATTCAAATAGTCCGCGACCTGGAAAGACGAACGCAGTCTTTTCACACGAGTCTTTATCTAGACTCTAGATAAAGACTCGTGTGAAGATTGCTCTAGATTCTAGAGCAATCTGCCAAAAAACTTTGCTCAAATCTATTGACGAGACGAATCTAGCACCACCAAGTTTGTCAAGAATACGTTGTTGCGTGCCACGGGCGTAGCACCCACGTTCTGCCTCCAAAGCTAGCTCAGTTAGGTCGGCAGAACAGGTGAAACGCTCTGCAACAGGGTTGTAGGTAGCTAAAAAGGGGGGTAAATGGTTATAGGCCAACACTCTTCCTCATGTCTCGTCAAATGAAAGATTGTCTGGGATGGAACAACACTGTATTGACGGAAATACACAATTACAAGAAGGGGCAGTAATATTCACATCAATTAACAATCACAGGTAAACAAGTATGCCTAGCTGAGTAAAACATCCTAAGCAAATCTCTCTCTTCGCCCTCCCGGGGGGTGTTTACAGATCGCGAGGTAAGAGGGGACACATTACAAAATGGAGGTAGCTTCGTTACTCACGGCCGCGCGGGGAAGGCGCCCAGGAGGTGGTGGCATGGTAGCTGAGTATGTCCACGCTCAGCAGGAAACTACAGTAGTCCATCGCCAGCAGGTGGCAACAGCAGCACCTTGCTGGCCAGCTCGCGCCCACAAAGCAGGTGGTCGCGTCCCTTTTCCGTTGGCGCCGAAAGTTCTAGAACAAACTCGACTCGACGCGTGGGAACAATTTGGGTATTGCCCGACACGGGTTACTGCGCTGGGAGCTAGCACGGGACTGCCGGCTGCCGGCGGGGCAACCGCGGTGCGTATGGCGAGGGGGAAGAAGCGGTATGTAAGGGGGGACGGCGTGGTGGTTCGTTAGGGTGGCTTGGGTCCTGTATGTTGGCGACATAACAACGTGATATATACGGAAGAGGATAACTGTCACGAATTGTCACATTGTTGATTTTTCTGGAATCTAGGCATAATCTTCCAGTACCATCCTTTTTCGAAACTATTAAAACAGGACTAGACCACGGAGAACATGAAGGACGGATAACTCCCATTTTGAGCATCTCATCTATTTCAGCATCTAATTGCTGTTGTCTAACAGGTGATAACGGATAGTATCTTTGTTTAATAAGTGGTCCCGTTGTAATTATTTTATGTTTGACCAAGTGTGTCAAACCTAAACCCCTCTTTTCAAAAGAAATTGATTTAAATTTTTTAATTATTTGAGAAAGGGCTTTATTTTCGGAATGCGATAATGACGAGGCTGGCCGAATTGCCCGCACCTCATTAATCTGACCCTCTCGTTGAGAGCTAGATACCTTTGAAAACAACTCCGGCGCAATCCGGAACCGTTTCCAAAAGTCTACCCCCAAAATAAAATTTGGTGATAACGAAGGGATGACGTAGAAAACAATTTCTGCAGTAATTGAATTATACGTCACCGGCAACGTCATAGTACCTAAGACAGGCTGGCTCGTACCGTCAGCTGTCGATACACTAAAATCTATTTTGACTAAATCTACTCCTGATCTTTGAAAATTTGTATAGGTATCTCCTCCTAGACATGACAAGGAAGCGCCACTGTCAAGCAGTGCACTGTAGCTATTTTGTAAAATATTAATATTTGAAAATGGACGACCATCCTCTTCAATCTCATTCTTCTGTGGTAGTCGGCCGATTTCCTCAGAAGATGAGGCAGAAAAGAACTGTCGAACTAGCCGGAGCCAACTCTTCCATTCCCTCTTCCCTTGCGCATAGGATGGGGCGTGAACAGAGTGACTCCAACCTAGTTTTTTGGTTTGCTGTATTTAGTACCCTCTTCAATTGTACCAACTTTTGATTTAAAATTTATTGAAGCTTTCTTTCGACACTCAGAATCAAAATGTCCCGTGATTTTACAATAATCACAAAATATACGTTTAAATGAATGTCCTGTATTATTATTATTATTGTTTTTACCAAAATAATTGTTTGAACCATTTTTCGAATTTGAAAATGATCGTGTATAACTTGTATTTCCATTTGAATAGTTGGCAGAACGATTGAAATAATAATTATTTATATTATTATTTGAACTGTTATATTCTTTGTCATTCGATTTAGAATTGTAATCAAGTTTTTTATTACAATTAAAGTTTTTATTTTTTTCGGTAAAATTCATATTTTCTTTTGGAGAATAATATGAATTTTGCTTTTCTGTCATAGATGAGTATGATTCTAATTTTCCCGTTGCTTTTGTTAATTCAACAAATGATTCTATATCACGAGAAGCCAGTAAATTTGCGTACATAGGAAGCAAAGCTCTCATAGATAGTTGTAAAAGTTCAGATTCTGGAAGTTTGAAATCTAACATATTATTTAGTGATTTCATACGCAATGTAAATTCAAAAGCGGACATACCATCTGTTTGTTTCATATTAAATAACTCGGTTTTTAGTTGAATTTGTTTATTGCCAACCTCAAATTGTTTAATGAGCAATTTAGATAATTCCTCCCATGTTAAATCTGCATTATAAATCGACCTGAACCAAAGTAAGGCCAATCCCTCGAGAATGTCAGGAAAACATCTTAATAAATCCTTATGCTTTATATTTCTTGTTCGGAATTTCTTTTCAATTTCAAGAATAAAATTTCTTACACAACTATTCCCATTAAATTTTAAATTCCAACTATTCAAACTAGAAACGGAGGGAGTAGAGTCATTATAAATTATTTTTGTGTATTTCACCAATTTTTTTAGGCTATCTAAACTATCTTCTGAGTCTGAACTAATATCTCCTTCGCATTGTTCTTTAATTTGTGCCAATTTAAAGGCTTTATTAAAACGCCTAGCCTGAACACGCATAGCTTCCAATGTCATTTCTGGTAAAACGTTTCGTTCAGTAAGGTCTTTAAATAATTCTTCTTTTGTTTTACCATTTACGTTCCCGATTGAAGTCGACATTTTGAAAAAAAAAAAATAATAATTCAATTCAGAGAAAAAAAAAACTATTTGTATCACGTAGAAACTGAAATGAATGTATTAAAATTATAAAATTCGTAGATGTAAATACATTAATTCTATAATAAATAAAAATGGAAAATTAAATTTGTTCAAAATGTTCAAAGTTGTTCCAATTGTATTTCGTTTGAAAATCTCAGTCATAATTCATTGATAATAATTCACAATTTATTTATTTTGGAAATGACGTAGCGAAATGAAAATAGTTATACCGAAATTCAAACAATAAACAATAACATTTGATTGTTCATGGTTCGTTCGTTTGTTTAAAAAAAAAACAAATCAATGTTGCAAAAACAAAAGGTCATGAAAATAAAATCAAAATGACACGTTATGAACAAACAGACATATTTTCAATGAAAAAGAAAATATACATTAAAATCCTTGTAAAATAACCATAAAGTATAAAACGAAACCCAACACGTTGAAGGCGGCCAAATTGTTACGAAGATAACAAAAATACACTATGGGTACGCCATAATATTATGTGAATACATCGTGATCTTAGTACATAAGGAAGTTAACTCATAAATATCGTATCACAGGTATAATAAAATGTTAAAAGGTATGTTGTTAAAGTGAAATAACATCTGCCAGCTTTATTTTTAAAGGGGCGCCACTGGTTGATTAACCAGTCTAGCAGATGGGTAAGCAATAATCCTCTCTCAGGGCCTTTGGTATACAACTTTAAGGTTAAAATAGAAGGATTTTAAATAAAATAGACAGTACTGATAAGTAATAAGAAATAATAGATTTATTAAAACATAATAGCCAACATAATTGGGACATTAAAACATATTTATAGTTCTTAAACTCAACTCCCTTGGAATCGACCAAAAATTCAAGTAACTAAATAACAAATCTTGGTTTTTCTCATGTTGTAAATACAAAATACCTTGAACTGTAGTCAGCTGAAAACTTTTTGACAAAATACTTTGAACTGTAGTCAGCTGAAAACAGTATTTGCGCCAACATTTCACTCCAGTCATGGAATATTTGTAAATCCAGGCGAGATTATAATTCCTTCGTCATTAGACAGGTTAGTCTCCTTGTGATTTATTAAACTTCCATATTTTTAAATATATTGCCTTGATACTTGGCAAGTAAATTCAAATTATATCCTTTGGTTATATTCTGTAGTTATTATGATCTCAGAAATGTGTATTAAAAACACTTTATCGGCACCACGATTTATATTTATATTGGTCGCGGCCTTTTTAATAAAGAACCATTTCGGTTCAATAAACAATCCTTTTACTTTTATAATGTTAACGAAATAACACGTAAATAAGAATCACGTTAGACTTTAGTAAATAATCCACCACCACGGACTAAATACTGAGGAGTGAGTTCTCAACAAATTTTTAAATTTTTATATCCTATTCGAAAAGAAATAATTTAATGATTTTACTTCCAAAATTCAAAAAATAAATTTATGTTGAAGTTTATTATTTTTTTAAATATTATTTAATCACCTCTTGAAATGAGGTACCTGTTTGCCTACATCTATGATAAAATAAACTTCGAGATATATTGATAAATATTTTATCATAACATTTTCACATACAAAATACGCATATCAGACTCCCAGA
Source organism: Limnephilus rhombicus (assembly GCA_929108145.2). NCBI lineage: Eukaryota > Metazoa > Arthropoda > Insecta > Trichoptera > Limnephilidae > Limnephilus > Limnephilus rhombicus. Next base: position 29,631,271 of record OV815290.1, on the reverse strand, counting down.
GGGCCAGTATATCAGTTGAGCTTAAGCTCGGCCTTGACGGAATGTGGAGCTCAGCGTGGCTTAGCACGCAATGCGTATATCAGTCGTAAACCTAGAGTTGACCAATTTTAAACGTTTAGTCTATGATAATTTCTATGCAGAACCAATCTATTTATGTTATTATCTATGGACTCTATGGTTAAAACCAAACTTCAAACGTCAAACGTCAAACATCGATATTTTTTATTATTTTCTGGTAAATTTTTTTACGCACAATTGTGTATTTAAAAGCTCGATTTATTGTTGTTCATTATAGTTTTTATTTTATTTTTACTTCGATTTAGATTAATGATTAGAATTGACTAGTTGGAAAACGAGTATGAAATTATTTGTTAACCTTGCTTTACGTGAATCATTTCAGAAATCAAAAATACTAGAACACTAAATTTCGCGGAAGAGGGGGTGAAATTGCTGGTGGAGCTGGTCTCATGAAAGTATTCGCTCACTTTGGAGAATAAAGCGTCCAATGCGGTCAATTGGAATTGGATGAGCTGACTTGTATAATGGGACCGTTGTTCACCCAGTCGACCGGAGTAGAATCAACAGTCTTCAAAGGTAACTATTATTAAGTATGCATATCAATTAATTGTAATATGAAATACTAACTTGTTATGTTTGCCATATATGGCACGAATGTGAATGGTAGAAGAACCCGGGGGTCGTCCGAGGAAGATTGGCTTCATTAGTTGGACCACGCCAAGAGTTAGAATCAGAGTAGGGCATGTAAAAGAAGATGTATGCACGTTTGGCGATTCATTCTCTGATAGTATGACAGTTGGTTAGTTACTTACTTAACTTAAAATTGATTTGAACTCATATCTTTCATTTCTGCCGTATGAATTAATGTGAATATCCCACAAGAGTCCCAACCTCTCCCTGCTAACTGAAGTCAGTGAGAATGCATCTTCTGTGGGATATGTTGTGAGGTTAAACGGGGTGGATATGTGAAGGAGTTAAGGCAGAGGAAGGTACGGAAGTTCCTGACTATTCAGAAATGATCACCAAAGAAGGCTAAAGCATTTCAAGCAGGGACAGTTCTAGACTTTTCATAAGCTAGAGTGGTAAGAGTGAAAAGTGTGACATTATTGATAATGTTGTAACTGAAAATATATACTCAATTTGGGAGGCGGGATTGGGTATCGCCGCCCCGGGAACCTTTATTGGATAACCAACACCTCTGCCATAAGTCACCCCAAGTAGTTCGCTTCGTTGGGTGATTTAGCAGGGGTGCCCGGGTTCATGGCTCATGGGGTGAGGTTTGTCTAGGTCTTGGAGGCGGATGACCAAGACACATCGAACCCTACCAGATTCCTACCCACCCCTTAAACCCTTTTCCTTCCTCGTACTCTCCTCTCCTACCTTTCTTAAAAAAAACCCTCCACACAGCATCCCCAAAGATGATATAGGCCCTGAGGGGAATTGTTTTACTACTAGCCACTGATTTCAAATAGCATTTGGATTCTGAGTGGATGTATCACCAACACCAAGGTGATACTGATAATATCCTACCTGAAAGTATGGTGTAACAAAATAACCTGCATTATTTATAATATAATTATTCACCCGACCACCATAACACGGGCTTGAGCATAGCATGGTGCTCGAAAAATCCAAAAATGATGTAACCATTCAAAACAATGAATAAAGAAAAAATAAAAATAATACAGAAAGGGACGCATGGGCAGGTAGAGCGAATGAACGAAGAAAGGAGTGTTAGGAGAATATATATTGCAAATGTGAATGGTAGAAGTTGGCAAGACATTGTGAGTCGGACCATGTCAAGAGTCAGAATAATATAAGAGTATGTACGAGACGATGTATGAACGTGAATGAGGTAAGGAATGTATTTTTTTATATGAGTAGGTACCCCACAAGAGTCCCAGCTGCTCCCGTCTAGAGCCAGTGAGACTATGGCATCCCCAATTAGGGTATGTTGTGAGGCTAAAGGTAGTGGAGAGGGAGAGATGGGGGAGTACCTGGCTATTCGGATCTGGCCACCAAACACGGCTAACGCCATTTCAAGCAACGTTTCAATTCTGAATGGTGGTCTTATACCAGTCTTACACATCTGTGCCGCTAATATAATATACATTATTTTAAATGAATAAGACCGAGTTGTTTGGTGGTCCATCCTCTCTGCCTACCCCCCGGAAATGTCGTGGTGGCTAGTTATCAAAACACAAAAACTTAGATACTCCTACATCAAAACTTTTCAAATTGATCAGTTGACATTAAGGAAGAGAATATAGAATTTTCATGACGAAAAGGTTTATTTTGCAAACACGTATGTAACAATATAAGTTATTTCCAGTTATATTGTGAAATACATGGGTGTGGAATGAAGCAACTATTGGAATGAAGCAAGTTAACAACTTTTTATAATATTATATTCTTCTTTTTCAGCAGAAAAGAAAATCTACTACCGCAACCACCGAGTGGAGCTCTTTGACAGAATTTCAAATGAAAATTTTTGCTTCAAATCTCCAAAATGTACAGGAGGAGCACCTCCTCAAGGTGGAGGGCATCAAGACTAAACTCCAGGAAAACGAGAAAGAACATCTGCTCAGGGCCGAAAACCTCAAGGTCGAACGCCATGAAGAACACGAGGAGCACCTCCTCGGGATGGAACTGATGAGGAGGAAAAACTAAAGTACAAATACTACTTCCATATTAAGTAATATTTGTACTTTTATACACAAAAATAATAATTCAATTTAAAATATTTTCCTTTTTTATTGTTTTTCAAGTTACAATCCCGTTAAACCGCAATTAAGCAGTTTGTCAACAGGATGTTAATTTTCAATTACAATTTAAACATATATACATAATATTACGCCTTTTTGTTAAACTGAAATTTAATTGCTTCAAAATTATTTTGTCTTAATCTTCTACATTCAAACTTGAATTGTATAATGTAAGAAAAAAATACTGATTTTATTTTATTTTTATAACTGTCATATTATGTAAACAAAAACTTAGATAACAACCACTCTGTAAATTGCCATCTCAACACAGGCATTTCACACCTAGTGAGATGAGCAATACGTCATTACTGTAATCAAATGTAATATTAAAATAATGAAATAAATAAAATAAAAAATTATGACTCCTACTATAACTATACCGATTGTCACGCATGACAATATAGACCAGCTTAACTAGTAACCATTAAATAAAGTAGGTTATTTCTATGTTGTCGGTGAAAGCTTTCACCTGAAATATATCCAGATTTTGATCCGTCATTATCTTCATTTTGAAGTATCAAGTCTGTTAAGAATTCTTCTTTTGTGTAATTTGTTTGTATTCCATTAAATATTACACCTGAATAAAGACATTTAAAAAATAAACACTGTTATACTTCCTCAGACATTTTATTTTATTTTGATAAGTACCTATATTATTAATTTTCAGTATGATTGAATGCTGAAGAGGCCTGAGGTAAATTTACAACTACGTTAGCTCAAAAAATGAATAATTACACTAATATAAAACATGTAACCCCTGCCACCTTGAAACGATATTGGTGAATCTGAGATTGACATCACAAATAGCTTTCACGTTGACAGAAAAGAAACCTTTTCGGTTCTGGTGAATCTCTACTCTTGCATCCACCTAAAATAATGGTTCATTAATGATTAGTCTGCACATTCATAAGTCGAATAAGGTAAGCAAGCAAAGGGGGACATGTTTGTTGATATTGGGACAAGCACTTGGATAAAATGACGTTTAACTTACCAGGGGACTGTACCCGCATGTGCAATCAAGAGCACCAATCACTTTAGGGAAGCATGCTATTGCAAAAAACCCTCTTTTTTTTCCAAACTTTCAGGATCATTTTTCAAAGTAATGAAAGCAGTTGATTGTAAAACATACAATTGATTGTAAAACTATCCAAATGTGCTTGCTTGCGGTAGTTTTGTGAACTTTGATTAAGTCCTCCACAGCAATCAGCATGGAGCCAGATGCTAGGTATCTGATTGTCAAAAGTATCTGGTGTTTTGTAGAGAGTGCTTTATTCCTGAAATGAAAACAAGCACACTATGCAGACGTACTATATTGTTAGTTACTTTTTTATACCTTTTAAAAAGCATTTTCACTTACCAGTTAATTTCAGATTTGACGTCATCCCTTATCAAATCTAACAAGCAATTTGCGACCCTTTTGGAGAGACGAAACCTGTAATAAAATTGAATTTCATCCACGCCAGGAAGTCGTCATCCCTGTTTTTATATGTTCGCACTTTGCGTGGTCTGTTTAAATGTTCTACGAAATGAACGATATCTAAATCCTCAACGCTCAAAGAAAGCTCAAACTCCATGCTGATGGTTAATTTATTCATAATGTAATTTACGTACGTAGCAGATGTATATTGAAATCGAAACATTGGCAAATGTCAAATTTGACAGATGTCCTGAGATGTGTTATTGCCAATAGCGCCACAGCGTCTAGCAAAGGAACTATTCTGCGGCTTAAGCGGCCGATTTGGTCGGTTTAAGTTGAGCGAGGAATGTGCTCCTTAGCAATGACTGATATACCGGCCCAGAATCCTGCAAAAGAATCACCAGCTCCACATCGCATTCTCCAGGATCACACCATTGCAGTCAAGACCACATCAAATCAATATCAGATCATCCGAGAGGTAAATTTAAAAAAAAATCTACCTATCTTTTCTGAACCTTTTTTTCACTATCTAAATGAAACAAAATTTTACTGTCAAACTGTTTCAAATTTAAAAACATTCCATTTAACATTTTGAACATGATATGCATTTTTTACATAAACAATTGACAAATTAATTAAGAACTATCGCAGCATATTTTATTCAATTTTAAACTATTAAATTTTTAACATTCTTTTACAACATGCTTGTCATCGTTATTTTTGTTTACCTTGAAATCTATAACAATATACTGAAATTAACCCGACGGCCAACCTAGTGTCTCTACAGACGAGGTAATAATCCTCTCGATCCTACGCCAATTGCAGGAGAATATAGCTTCATTAAAGGATGAAATACAACAATTTAAAATGGAGCGAAATAATTCATATACACACTCATCTGCTTTCCATGAGCATCGATCATGCAATCCTCGGCGTAGCTGGCAACAAAACCCATCATCACAACACCCGCCCGGTGGCAGACATAAATCCAACTCCCGCCGTAGATTCCCTAGAAGAGCACCGACGGAAACATGCTATTACCACGCTAGATTTGGCGATAACGCTCGCAAATGCATAAAACCATGATTTTTTTTCTCCAATTCATCGGGACAAAGGAATCTCGCAATAGGGACGTGCGAAATTCCCACAAACTACTGCCGTCTCTTTATATTCGACGTTGAGACTCGCCAGAAGTTTCTTGTTGACACAGGGGCAGACGGGTCATTTAAAAAAAAATGATAATTTTAGATTCTGTTAGCGATAAAAGGGTGCCAAATGGGTTCAAACCGACGTGTTTAAAAATTTTTAAATTTCTGATACGATCTTCTTCCTCCGGATTCACTTCAAAGTTTTGAAAATTTTCATTTTTAGAGGTATTTTCTAGTGTGTATAAAAGTTACTACGAATCCTTTATACTATATTTTTTGTAATATTCTATGGCAAATATGGTACGTATTTACGAATTCATTTACAAAAAATCCGAGTTTTGATTATTAGTGGCTCGAGGTGAGGGCGGGGGAAGCACCGATTGCACTAAGCGCAGCGACTCTGCGCAACCGACGTCGGAGTTTGGAGTCAGTATCGCTACGGCTCTTTAAGCGGTAGGTCGCGTTGCACAAGTTTTTGCAATGGAACGTACTCGGAATGCGTTAAAAAGTCCCATATTTGGTGAAATTTGCGACGTTAAAGACAATGTTTTACCAACTTATTGTGATGTTATGAAGTTTTTTGAGTGGACCAAGCATCAAATAAAATTAAATCAAGAGACCAAACTAGAACCCAAATTTCAGCAAATAGAGTGTACTGTGACAGCACGAATTGAAGAAATATGGAGAAAGGCTTCTATTCCCATCGTTACACACTCGCGAGTAGCACGCATGTTGAGGTCATATCATTTTAAATGCAAAAACCTTCTTAAGTCACATCCTAAAATACCGGAGAAAAAAATGGAGGAATTCCGTCGCAGAAGTAAAGTGCTGTTTGATATTTCCTCTTGCAAATGCAAAGATTTCAGTAAATGTGACTGTCCTAAAGATAAAAAAATACCTGTAAATGAACAGAGTTTCATTAGTGACCAACGTACTACACGAAAAATGATAATAGGAAATGTGGATACCGCTACAACAAAACGAATGAAAACTGCGTTGAAAAGAAAACTTCTGAAGCAAAAATCCTTGCGTATGTGTAAAAAGGAAAGCACAGGTAAGCCAACTACCTCTCTAATCGATATTTCCACGTCTTCTTCATCAAATGAATCCGATTGCAATGATGTTTTCAAACCAAATGTTGTATCTCAAATGCCTCAGAAGCAGGCTGCGGTCACTATTGATTATTCTACACTGTCGAAAACTTGTGATAGATATGGAGTTTCGGATAGAGCAGCGGCAGCCATTGCCTTAGCAGTTCTGTATGACATCAAGTCTAATATTCCAGTTATTGACAAAAGTAAACTTCGCAGAGAACGAAAAAAAACAAGGGAAAATATTAAGGCACAACACATAGTTTTACAAATACCCGCATTATATTTTGATGGCCGGAAAGATAAAACATTAATTATCAGGGAAAAGGGGGGGAGGCATTACAGAGAACTAATCATTGAAGAGCATATTTCAATGATAAAAGAGCCAGACTCAATATATTTGGGTTATATTGCACCAAACTCTGGCACGTCGAAAGTTATAGAAAGAACAATTGTCGATTATTTTTTAAAGGAAGAAATACCATTTGAACCATTAATGGCTATTGGATGTGACGGAACGAACGTGAACGTTTGGAAAACATGGAGGTATAATACGTTTGCTTGAAAAACGTTTGGATAAACCATTGCAATGGATAATTTGCTTGCTTCACATGTACGAGTTACCATTTCGTCATTTGTTCACACATCTTGACGGTAAGACATCTGGACCTCAAACATATTCAGGGACAATAGGACTAGCTTTAGAAAACTGTGAAAAAAAGCCTATTGTTCATTTTCAGAAAATTGACGGAGAGTTGCCTGAATTATTAACTAAAGACCTAAGTACAGATCAGTTATATTTGTATAAAATCGTATCTGCAGTTACGGTGGGGGAATTACCTGAAGATTTAGGCCACAAATCTCCTGGAAAAATGTCCCATGCCAGATGGCTTACGCGTGCTAACCGAATTCTTTGTCTTTATGTTGCAACGGAAGCTCCTACAGAGAATCTTATTATTTTAGCAACGTACGTTGTTAAAGTTCATGCTCCGACTTGGTTCAGTATTAAAACTCATCCCACCTGTAAAGATGGAGCACGTCACCTATGGCAGCTAATTTCAGCGTCTAGATACTTATCCCCTGAACTAAAAACTATAATTGATCCAGTCATAGAAAGAAACAGTTACTTCGCTCACCCCGAAAATTTACTACTTGCAATGTTAACTGACCCTCACAAGCATATCCGGGAATTAGCTGCGCGTCGTGTTCTAAAAGCACGCAGTAAGAAACTAAGTAAAACAAGGCTGTTCCAACTTCCAAACATAAACCTCGATGCATCATATTACTACGACCTTATTAATTGGCAGCAAAATGTAACCGAACCCCCAATACTGAAGAATATATCGGATGAAGATCTTCAATTATTTGTAGCACAGGGGGAGAAGGTAAATTGCCTCTTCTGCGTCTGCCATGTCATACTCAAGCAGTTGAAAGAGCTGTAAAGACTGTTACTGAAGCCTCGACTACTTTATGTACGAAGTCTGCAAGAGAAGGTCTTATTAAGGTAAAGATTGAGTCTCGCAAAATAATGCCGAAATTTGAGAGTAAGAAGGATTTTGCTGGTATTTGAATACACTGTCTTGAGATAATGTTAATTATAATCATATATTTTTTTAATAAATAAGTCAGAATATTCTCTCTTATTTGTGTTTTATTGAAAAAAAGTTCATTTTTAATTGTTTATCTAATATTTTTTAGAGATTTAACAAGGGTGGGTTTTTCTCTATTTTGTGAAATTTCAAACTCAATCCGGAGGAAGAAGATGATATCTAAATATTATTAAAAAAATTACGTGATTTTACATCTTCATTTAACACCCTTTTATCACTAACAGACAAACCAAAACAAGTTTTTTTTTTCCCCCATACAATCGTGACCCGCCTTAGCAGACATCTCAGTTATTCCAAGAACTTTTAAGATAGCGAAGACCTGCATAACATCCGACACATATCCCACCAATCTTTATGGAGCCAATGGTACACCCATTAAAACATTCGGCACGCATAATGTAGAGCTAAATTTTGGCCTGTGACGAACGATGAAATGGCGATTCATCATAGCCAATGTCTCCAGACCCATTCTCGGGCGGATTTCCTTTATCATTATAATCTTAGGGTCAATCTTAAACAAGCTATTCTCTCGGACTCATCAACTGGACTAAGGATTCGAGGAACTACATACAGAGGACCCTCATCCGGAATATCTACTGTATCCTCCTCACAAAAATATAGAGATATTATCAGCAAATACCCATGCTTGACGCGACCAGACATGAAGAACCTGGATATAGTGAAACATTCTGTGACACACTGTATAGAGACGAAAGGTCCACCTGTCACAGAACGTGCACGTCGCCTAACCCCAGCCCTTCTTGAAGCAGCTAAGAAAGAGTTTAAATTTCTCATGGAACAAGGGATTTGCCGGCCGTCCAAAAGCAATTGGGCGAGCCCCCTATATATGGTCAAGAAACCAAACGGTGAATGGCGTCCGTGCGGAGACTACAGAAGACTTAATGCAAAGACCATTCCAGATAAATACCCAATTCCCCAACTTCAAGACTTCGTACACAAACTTTCAAAAGCGAAAATCTTCACCACAATAGACATGACCAGAGCCTACCACCAGATACCCGTAGAACCCGAAGACATACCGAAAACCGCCATCATTACTCCCTTCGGTTTATACGAATTCACTTCCATGCAGTTTGGTTTATGCAATGCAGCTCAAAACTTCCAGAGGTTCATGCACGCTGTGACACGGGACTTGGAATTCTGTTTTGTGTATCTGGACGACATCCTAATAGCATCTGAAAACGAGGATGAACACAGAAGACATTTGGACGTACTTTTCCAACGCCTCGCCGACAACGGTTTGGTAATCAATCTTAGTAAATGTCAATTTGGTCTACCAACCGTCAACTTTCTTGGTCATACAATCACACCTGAAGGTATGTGCCCCATCAAAGATAAAGTTACAGCTATTACGGAATTTTCTTTGCCGAAAACCGCAAAGGACCTCAGACGCTTTCTGGGAATGCTGAACTATTATCGTAAATTTCTACCAAACTCAATCAGCACCCAAGCAAAACTTTTGACCTAATAACCGGTTACAAAAAGAACGACAAGCGCACACTGACCTGGACTCCGCGTTCGACGAATGCAAACATCATCTCGCAACTGCTACTCTACTAGTGCACCCGGACCCAGAGGCCAAGATCGCCATTATGGTTGATGCCTCGGACATCGCTATAGGAGCATCATTTCAACAAAATAAAGCAATAACGGAAGCAATCTTCCGAACAGGCCCTCCATTGAAATGCTTGGTGTAACCCTAAGTGACCAGCTCAGGTATGGGGGCTCCATCGAAGCCAGAGTAAAGTTAGCCTCACAGAAACTGGGCGTACTGTACAGGGCCCGCAGAAACTTTAATAGTACACAACTGCTAACCCTGTACAAATCACAAGTGCGCCCCACGGTTGAATTTGGCAGCCACCTCTGGTCTGGAGCTCAAAAATACATGAAAAATACCCTCGACTCTGTGCAGAAACGGGCGGTCCGTTTGATAGATTCTCCCATCTTAACAGACGGATTGCAATCTTTAGAGCACAGGCGTCGGGTGGGAATGCTATCCTTGTTCTACCGGTATTACAATGGAAGATGCTCCGAGGAACTAGCATCATTGATCCCTTCGGAACCGGTGCATAGTCGGGAAACACGCCAAACGCGTGCCCAACATTTGTACACAGTTGACATTTGTCACATGAGAACGGGTCGTTTCTTCGACTCGTTCTTGTGTTCAACAGCTCGGCTGTGGAATGATTTGCCGGCCTCTGTGTTTCCTCCTTCCTACAACATGGGTCTCTTCAAGACCAATGTTCATTCCTTCCTCTCCTCAAAAAGACCCTCCACACAGCATCCCAGATGACATAGGCCCTGAGGGAAATTATTTTCCTCAGGGCCTCCTGCGTGGAGTTAACGTAAAAAAAAAACTCTAATGCTGGGGGGGGGGGAGGTATATGACAAGGTACTGTTTAATGAACAATTTATTTTATGTACTGGAAGTTTTGAATGCTGGTCACACCGGAAAGACTAGATGTAGTTCCAAATGCAACCGCAAAATGATTCCGTACCGAATTGTCCTGGTGTGTACAGCTATCAGATTTAGCCCCGCAACTTTCTGATATTAATATTGTTTCGCGATTGTGTTTGACTATTACAATAAAAAGAGAATCTATTAAAACCTTCTAATCATTTATTTGACTCCCGTGACACATATGAAAGTGTTGATTTGGTAAGATTAATACTTCCATAGAGGTATTCTTTATTATTGACAATAATTATGAATTAACTGCTCTCTTTCTTAATACAAACATAATATATGTGATGGAGGTTGACACAAATGGATCTAAAGGTTGAAATATTATCCGGGTAAAACAGAACAGCGACAAAACAAAATACAATATAATAATAGTTAGGATGGGTTCGGAAAGAATAGGTTTGTTATCAGTATGCTCTTTGATTTGATTTTCTTCACTGTTTTGTTTTGTTTTGTCACTGTTCTATTTTGTCGCTGTTCTGTTTTGTAACAGTATGGTTTTTTCATCGTTCTGTTTTGTAACTATTCTATTTTGTGGCCGTTTTCTTATGTTAATGGTCTGTTATGTCACTGTTCTGTTATTCGTTGTTTCGTTTTGTCACTGATTTGTTTTACCACTATTCTGTTTCGTCATTATATTGTTTTGTTCTATTTTGTAACTTTTAAATTCATTCACTGTTCTGTTTAGCCGCTGATCTTTTTTTGTGACTGCATTGTTTTCCCATTTTTTTTCTGTTTTGTTACGATTTTGTTTTTTTTACTGTTACTGTTCTATTTTGCTGCTTTTCTATATTGTTACTATTCTGTTAAGTTACTGTACTGTTTTATTACTATTCTGTTTTGTTACTGTTATGTTTTGTCACTGTTATATCTTTGTTACTGCTCTATTTTTTCACTATTGTTTTTACTGTTATGTAATAAAACAGATTGGTAACAGAATAGTGACAGATTAGTGTGTCTGAGATGCCGTTGCGTTTTTGTGTCCTCCATCACGACACAAGCAACATTTTCCGATTTCTGTGATGGTAGTAGAAGATTTTAAAATATGGTCTGGTTATTCGTAACCCGGGAATGTTTGTCTTTCTTAAAAAAATTAAGTGTTTTGTCACTGTAATGTCTTTGTTACTGCTCTCTATTTGGTTACTATTCTGTTTTGTTGCTGTTACGTTTTATTACCATTCTATTTTCTTATTGTTATATTTTGTCACTATTATGTCTTTGTTACTGCTCTATTTTGTTTTACTCTATTTTCTATTTTGTTACTGTTCTGTTGTGTTACTGATCTGTTTTGTTACTATTCTATTTTGAGACTGTTATATCTTTATTACTGCTCTATTTTGTTACGGTTACATTTTTGTTACTGTAATGTTTTTATTACTGTTCTGTTTTGTTAACATTATTTTTTGTTACTGTTATGTTTTTATAATTCCTATATGTGGTAACTCTTCTTTTTTGTTATTGTTCTGTTTTATTACTATTCTGTTAAGTTACTTTTTGATTTTTTTCCTGAACTGATTTGTTCCTGCTCTACTTTATTACTATTCTGTTTTGATTTTTGTAACCTTTCTGTTTTGCTATTGTTATGTTTTGTCATTGTTACTGCACTATTTTGTTTTATGTTTTTGTTACTGTTCTGTATTGTTAATGTTCTGTTTTGTTACTTTTCTGTTTGGTGACTGTTATGTCTTTGTTACTGCTCTATTTTGTAACTGTTAAGTTTTCGTTACTGTTCTTTTCTGTTTTGTTACTGTTCTGTTTAGTTACTATTCAATTGTGACACTATTCTGTTCTGTCACCGTTCTGTTA